>CAMRHE010000014.1:7920000-10320000 GCA_947044405.1 Leptodactylus fallax | reverse complement strand
AAAAGTCCTGTAGGTAACACTTTCTTACTTCTGAAAAGTAAAAAACATGGGGAAAAAAAAAAAAAAAAAAAAAAAAAGGCTTCTGTTGAGTTTTCTTTACATGGAGCGAATGCAGACAGACGAGACCAGGAAAGGGAATGTTTCCATCTGCATCTGTTAAAGTCTATTGCTTTCATCCTGAGAAGGATTAAATAATGGTAGTGTGAACCCATCCTTACATGACTTAAAAATGACAAAGAAAAGAATTACTGCCAGTAAATCACCTTTTGCATCCAAGATGGTTGTGTTTATAGCAACTTGACCAAGGTAAAATTTGCTTTCTGTGGTGTTCTGGAAAACAGAAAGAGGAGTTCATGTGATAAAAACCACAAAGACAAATCCATATTAGTGCTGTATGTTATCTTTCTGTACATACACATGCAAAGAACAGCCACAACAGAAATGGCTTTTTTTTTCCACAGGGGATTCTTCTGTAAACTTCACCAGTTGTACAACAGAAGAAAAATTAATAATTATTATTATTAAACTTTCTATAGCGCCAACATATTCTGTAGCACTTTACAAGTCAGAGGACACATGAGACATTACGATGTGACAAAGAAACAAACATATCAAACAATAGGAGTGAGGGCCCTGCTCACAAGAGCTTACATTCTATGAGGAGATAGGGGGACACAAGAGGTCAGAGGGCTGGTTTGCTACCATAGTCCAACCATCTTTTAATAGAAAAGGTTGTGTAACTGAAGCTGTATGAACCCATCACCAGCCGGTATCTGTGAATAAACATATACTAAGTGCAAGGAGTGCAGTGTAACTGCTAGACGGAGGGGCCAGGACCTGAGTAACAGAGGAGGAAGGATAAAAGGTGTTATTGTTCTACACCTCCGCACACTACACGGTGATCAGGTCACGTGATAAGCCTGACCATACAGATGTGATTTTAGGGCAGTTTTGAAGCTGCTGTAGTTAGGGATTAATCAGATTGTCTGGGGTAAAGCATTCCAGAGCACCGGTGCAACTCGAGAAAAGTCTTGGAGACAGGAGTGGGATGATTGGATAATAGAGGATGCAAGTCTAAGATCACTGGCAGAACAGAGAGCATGGTTAGGGCGGTAGACAGTGACAAGAGAGGAGATATAGGGGGTTGCAGCGCTATGGATAGATTTGTGGGTCAGTGTGAATTTTATATTGTATTCTGTGATGGATGGGCAACCAATACAGCGACTGACAAGGTAGATGCGTCTGTGTACCGGTTTGACAGAAAGATGAGTCTGGCGCCTGCATTCAGGACAGATTGTAGTGGGGAGAGTTTAGTAAGAGGAAGTCCAATTAGAGAATTGCAATAGTGAAGACGAGAGAGAATCAGAGCGACAACAAGGGTTTTTGATGTTTCCACGGTGAGAAAAGGGAGAATTCTAGAGATGTTTTTAAGGTGCAGGTGGCAAAAGCGTGCAAGTGTCTGAATATGTGGGGTAAAGGTGAGATCTGAATCAAATAGAACCCCCAGACAGCGGGCATGCCGCCTCAGGGTAATAGTAAGGCCACAAACAGAAATGGAGATATCAGGGTTAGGTCGGTTAGTAGATGGAGGGAATATGAGGCAAATCCAAGAAGAAATCCACAACAGACAGAACATACTAAAAATCTGAAGACTGAAGCATGAACCATTCAGTTTTTTTTTCTGCTGCCAAAGAAAGGGGCTTTGCACAATTATGCTTTGCTGCCTATTTTTTTGGCAACTATTTATTCTGCACCACATGTACTAAGTAAAAACATGGCTTTCTGCTTACCAGTGTGAAGTTAAACAGGAGGGAGACTTTCTCAGATGAAAGCAGCAGAGTTGAGTAAGTCTTAGAACAGATTCCATTAGCTTTGACTTGTGTTGGTTCAATATTAAACTCATAAGAAGCATTCTAGGGAAAAAAACAACAACAACACTAATGACTAGACCGTCAAAAAAAAAAAAAATCTAGGGTGTGATGGTAACTGTTAAAAGCAGTGAACCTAGAAGACACTATCTGACATGTCGCTGAGAAGGCTGCTGGGCAGGAAAGCCTGAGAATGGGTTATAATACTACACCACTGCTGTGTATCGCTCATTCTCATTGGACATCTCAGATTCAGACCCCCTCACCATCATTAAGTGATGGCATATTCTAGCAATTAGAGTACTTCAGCTGGACCCCACCGACCCTCAGAACAAGAAGGATCCAGAGGAATGGTGGCCATTCATGCATAGTCCATCTCCAGCAAAATGAAGCACATATAGTTTTCATTTATTTCAGAGGAATTGAAACATCCATACAGTAAGTCCAGTTAGACCATGACTGACATGGAGCCCTTATATCAGACAGACAAAACAACATGGAGAATCATCAACTAATCCCCTCCATACACAAAACAAGACAGTTTATAAAAACTAAACACAAAAAACAAACCTTGTCACCCCGTGTCTTGTAGGTGATATTTAGCCGCAATCCCATCCTGGCCAAAATACAAACCCCGGAGCTTCCATTAACACTATAATTACCAACATCAGGTGTTTTGGGCTTAACTGGTGCTGTAGTTGGTGGGATAGGTGGGGCTGAAGTAGGAGAAACATCTTCTTTGCAAGAAGTAGCTATTAATAATATATACAACATAATATTAAAGTTACATTTACATTGTATGGATTTTGAAAAGTCATGTGTGTCAAACCAACTCTGCTAAAAGTAACGGATACATTCTGGAATTCACTGAGAACTTGTATTTGTGAAAGTGGAACATTGTAGCCAGGGTCAATGTAAAATGTTTTAGAAGATACTTCAGTACCACACTCTACTCAAAGTACAATTTGTCCCGCAAACATTAAGCCCTCATATGGTTCTGAACAGGGAGAGGGAAAAAAAAAAAAAAAAAAAGTATAAACACCTGTTTTTGTTTTTTTTTAAGTCCATCTGTATAATTGCTGAGCCAGCAAAATCAACAGCAGAAACCAGTTGTAATACACAGCTGAGCTCCTGCTGGAGCAACCAATATAGAAGTACTGTTGCTTAGAAGAAAGGCTTTAAAATGTATGTGAAGGGGGGGGGGGGGGAGGAAGAGAATCTACCTATTTATTTATCTTTGGTAGGGGTGACCCGGGGCAAAACATTTTCCCTAATGGTTTACAAAAAGCTAAAAAAGCTGAGAAACAGACTTGATATATAATTTGTCAAAATAGGAGTCATCTCCAACACTAGTAGTCGCAGCGTTCTGTGCCTGCTACAGTCAAGAGCAGCAAGGGGTTAAGGTAAGAGTGTTTCCAATTTGGGGTCCAACCCCCCTTCCCAATCACTATTCCCCAGGCAAATAGCAGCAAGTACAGTAAATTGGGTCATCCTTACCATTGGCGCTGTAATTGTTGCCATTTAAATAAGCTTCCAGTTTAACGTTACGAAAGGTCATGTTCACATTCCTCATTGTGATCAGGTGTGGATTAAAACACTTGTAATACTGGTTAGTAAGAGCAGAAATTTCAGTTTTGCTTGATGCATCTTGCCTGGTACCTGGGATATAAACAACATGCCAAGTTTTTACAATATAGATATAACAGCGATAGCATTTTTTTACTGTAGTGATCTGATCTCACTCACCATTTTCTGTAGAATTTGGGAATAAAACTGCATCTGAAAGATTATAAGTAAATAATAGCATATCCACTCGGTACTCTGTATCAGATTTAGTAAAATTTATGCTGAGGGTGTGGTTGGATCCAAACACAATTACCAAAAGTGGTACCGTGCCAGTCTTTGTGCCACAAGAGCTTGTCTTGTCAGTCGATGCATTGTCAGGTAATGGAAATGGGGAATTTTTCTGGAAAAAAAAAAAAAAAAAAAAAAAGAGAAAATTACAAACACTTTATCTACGTTATTAAACAGACAAGTCCAATGTGGATGTATTTTAGACACCTGCTACATCTAGACATTAACACAATTTTCAGCATTTGAGTGCTTATACATACAGATATTTGAACAATTTCTGTCCATTCAAATATCAATCTAAATGGGTGTGTATAAAAGCCCTTTTACATGGGCGAGAGAGCCAACAATGGGAAATGGAAAGTTTATTCCCAATTAATATCTGTTCGTTGGCTGCATTTACATGCAGGAATCATCACTGCTTCACAGGTACAATGAATCATTCTTCCCCATACAGTTTTTATTTTGTCGACAGTACACCCAGTTTATACTGCTGCTGTGTGCTGCCAACAGTGATTTTTTTTTTTTTGCCTAAAAAAAAAAAACATATCACCTGACAAACGAATGTTTGCTAGTTTGTCAGATTATCGCTGCTCTGTTCACAAGGGGGATTGAATAGGATCGAGTGTATAAGTGGGCCCATGAATTGGAAATAAAGACATCAAGAATTAATAATTTAAGGGATTTTACAAAGATATTGCATTACCTATTTAGGAACCAAAAACCTTTTACATAGTCCATGCATTTACACAGGCTGAAAGTTAATTGGACAAACTACCAACTATATAAAGAAAAAGGATTATGAAGTTGCAAATCTCTGGAACAGTAATGAAAAAAAAATGGAATCAGCACTCCTAGACAAATGGAAGGTGCAACATAGACAGCCTTTCTGGGCTAATACTGTACCATAAAATCCATTGCACCCTTCTTGCAGATTAATAAAACTTTATTGTTCTGACATTAAATGAGAAATATCCAAGCAATTCAGTATAAAAAAAAGACAAAAAAACAACAAAAAAAAAAACAACACTAATGCTACACAGAGCTGACAGAGATGGAGGTTTCGATCTATTCAGACCTTCCTCGGCATATCTGTACCATGGCTGGGAGAAAAGAGATGTTGCTGTGTATGGAACGCCATTCGCCCGGAAGGCTACATACGGAATTGCCTGGATATTTCTCATTTGATGTCTGAAGAATAAAAAGTTATATTAAATCTGCCAGAAGAATGCAATGGATTTTATGATAAAATCGAACCTATAGTAATGCTGTTTCCCCACCCAAACTACCAAGCCTCACGTTCACATTTGTGCCAGACTCTGATGGAGACTTCATCGCAATGTCCACCTGAAATTACTGAATGGAGAAGTCTTGTACGCACTGAGTTTTTTTACCCATTAGTTTCACTTTTAAAAATGACGGACACCCAACGGACCCCATTATAGTTAATGGGGTCTATTGGGCTCTGTTTCCGTTAATCTGGACCTCCAATGGATCAGAACAGATCGTTGAACACTCATGTGAACTTATAATAATTTAACCACTGTCAGTTGTTGCTTCCTTGTAGATCTTTCTACCTAGAGTTTTTTCTTCAGCATGCTCAGTCCTGTAAAGGGCATGGGACTGATAAAGTATTATTTTTTCTTTTAACTAAGAGGTTCTTGGGTAGCTTTTGCAGCATGTGTTTGGTTGCTATCCATCTATATTGAAATTCTGTCCTATCAGGTTTGCAGCATTTGACTGAATCGGAATAGAATGTATAGCTCTATACGCTTCAAAAGTATCGAGCTATACTTCTATCTGCAGTCACATCAATAACCAGTGACCTGGTTCCATTGGTCTGGCGAATGGAGGCTACGTACTGAAAACAGTGACACTGTTCATATAATTGTGGGCCAGACTGTACATTCTGCATACAAGTATTTTATTAATGCTGAGCTCGTGTACAGGATTTCTTTTGGTTTCATCATCACTTAGAGGGATTATTATAAAACCTGTCTCCTCTTTTGTGTCAGATTTCTGTGTAGACATTTTTTTTTGTCAATACTTTTGAGTGAGGAAATGCGGCTTTTAATGTTCTCTTGTTGCACTGTATACGCGAAGAGTTTCACCATCGTTTTTGAGTATATGTAGCAGCTATGCCAACTTGAAGTTTACAGGAACCAAACTCACAAAAGTCATGTCACGGCAGAATCTGCATAAAATTAGCATCTTGCTAAGGTTATTAAAAAGGTACACAAAACAGTTTTGCACAAATTTTCCAGAGAACAGAGGAGTGATGTCAAATTTTATTTTGTGCTACCACCTTTTTAAAGCCTGAAAAATTCGAGTAACACCTTAATGCTCAAGAAACTTTTCATTTTTGACTCCATTCCAAGAGAGATGATAGCAACAAAATATTAACCAAATTACACTGTCAATATCACCACCAACTCTGTAAAACATAAACCAGCAATGGTGTATACAATGCTAATTCAATCTGAATAAAAATGGGCTATATTTATTACACACACCCCACAAAACACCAACTGATTATACCCACTCAAGGTCTAGTAAAGATCGCCCCTCTTCAAATCCTCAAAGTTATCATCATGCGACCAACGGCACTATAAAATGTCACAGAGCAATAAACTGGATAAATCTTACTGGGTATATCGATAACTTTAGAGTAGAGGCAAAGTGCATCTGGTCCTATTCCAGAGTATCATACAGGATGCAGATCACCTCTGCGGGTTCCCCTTAATCCAGGATGGCCCATCAGTACTAACCCTAGGTGCTTAAAGAGAACTTTTCAGGTCCTCATGAACGTGCAGTTTTAAAAACCGCTAGAAAGCAGACAATGCGCTGAATTCTGCGCACTGTCGGCTTTTCCAGTATGTGCCACGGCGGAGGAGTTATTGTTGCTGTTAATTTTGGCACCAATATCTCCCCACTGTCAGAAGGGCGTTTCTCATACCTCAGCCTTACGGGTTTCTAACGGTATATAAAACCGCACATTCATGAGGACATGAAAGGTCCTCTTTAAGCACTCAACCTCATGCCACAATAACTCCTGCCCCTACAAGGACAGTCCCATACTGACCCTATAACAGTCTGTCCCTCTTTCAATACATCTCTAATTCCCTACACACTATTATGCCCATATGGTGCGACTCAGAGTACACTGTGCATAGAGGAACACAGTATTCAGCATCCACCTATGACAGTTATTGTGATTGGGGCGCTAGTATAGCTGAGTTAATATACAAACCAACCCTTAGACCTTAGTAAAAAGTTCACCAGCTGCATGGAACCAGTGGACTCATTACAGGAAAGCAGAAAGGAGAATTTGATGGAGGAATTTCTGGGATTTTCTAGAATTTGCTTACTACGTACATTTTGATGGTTTACAAATGGAACAAAATCAACAAGGCAACACTTCTGAGGTGTGAAACCAAACCAAACATGCCCCTTTCATTGTAAAACGAAGATTTTAAAGAGGAGATTACATCACCTCTATCAATTCAAGTTCTTAGCATCTGTTAATAGTCGCCGCTCCACTGATTGCAATGCAGTTGGAATTTCTCAAACCTCCACTGTTTCCAAGCAACAAGTGCAGGCAGTTTTGGTGCCTGACGTTCTATTTAAGCTCTGTGATGTCAGAAGGGCGGTGTCAGATTGGGGGGGGGGAAAGAGTCAGAGCTCCAATCAGGGGCAGCCAGTGTCTGAATCACACCCCTTGCCTGTTACTGTCTGACACCCCCCTCCTGACAGAACCTAAATAGTAAATTAAACGAACAGCATTGATTGCTCAAGAATGGTGGGGGCTACAGAAAAAAATTCCAACTGTGGCAGAATCAGTGGAACAGTGCCTATTAATTGATGCAAAGAACTGGACTTGTTGGGGGTAGTGAAAGGTCCTCTTTAAGCAGATATTATCCTTCTTAGAAAAATACATCATCGGCAATACAAGCATATCAGGTCTAAAAGAACAACATAAGATGGCCAGTAGACATTACCTGCTTGTCACCGATCTTATATTCAACCACGAAGTCAATGGAGAGGTTGGCTAATATACAGCTCTTACCAGTTTCATCTTTCACATCAAATGTTACAGAGCAGCCAGACTGGAAAATACCTAATAAATAAAAAGACAAAATCACGTGAAATACAAATGGAAATATAATATATCCATGTTACCTGGTGGATTAAACTGCATCAGTTCAGGCTTAGGACACAACAGGAACCAGGAAAGAAATTTGCATATGAAAATCCTGTTTTTTTGCAACAGGACTCTCCTGCAGAGGCCATATAGGCTTACATGGCTGCTTTCTTCCAAAACTACACTAGGGCTGGGCAATTAAATTAGTTTCAAAAAGGCCCAAATCCAATACCCCATGCAGGCTATGATCAACAGTGTCTTCAGGCCATACTTACACGGTTTGTCCAAAGATTTCCATCAGTAATTGTGGGCCATAACCAGAAGTGGAGACTATACAGAGTTAAGGTAGAACAGAAAGATTTGCATCTGCTTTGTGTTTTGACCCACAATCAGTGACGTGTGAAAGGCCTCATATAGTTAGGGGTGTGTTAGGCCAGAATGCAAACCACACAATTGTCCTGCAACAGTGGGTCGCTTTTTAAAAAAAAAAAAAAAAATAATATAAAATATATTATATATATATATATATATATATATATATATATATATATATATAGATAGATAGAGGCAGCTGATTATTGGAAAATTCCAATATTTTTCTCACCCATCCCCATCCCTGCTCCACTTTGGCCTACAGGGGATCCTGTGTACTAAGACAGCATGTTCCAGCGTTGCTTAGCATCTGCGTGTAGTACATGGCACCGCCTGGAGGACGAAGCATAGGTGGCCCTGAAAAGGAGCAGGGAGGAGTGAGTGAATTGACACATTACCTATATTCTGTGGGTTGGTACAATCATGGCAATATCAAATTTATTGAGTTTTTGTTGTGTTTTAAATACCTTTACAGAAATTCAAAACTTTCTTTCCATCGACATATTGTCACATATACAACTTTTGTATGTTTCTGTGATGATTTTTGTCATATTGGGATGTTCCTGACTGCTCTCAGCCATTTGATCATAGGCTTGAGGAATGCAGTAGGGCTACTCTGTAACCAACTCTTTGTTTTCTGTCCTTGGCTCAATTAGCATACCCTCGTTACAACTCATTATCTCCACAGGGGTTTTCTTCTGAGAGGGGACTGAAAGGCTTTTGAACAAACACACAGGAGACTGAGTCTCTAGGCCACAGATCAAAAGGCATATGGTTTTCCAACAATATCTTCCCCGGGGAACCTCTTACAGTCGCCCCGATAAATTCCGCAGAGGCGCCCGGCCAAGATGCATGTTTGAAGCCCACACAAGGTACTGTTCAAAGCCTGAAAAAAGGCCCAGACATTGACACCCAATCCCCTTTGGGTAAGGAGATCATTCTTGGTGTCTACAGAATGGGGATCTCACCACAAGCCCTATCATACCTCTTGCCCAACTCTACGGTCATTGGGCAGGGAGAAATATGGTTCTGAGAATTTCAGGAAGAAGGGCGTGGCTCCTCCCCCCTGGTGACATCACTTAGTGAGGAGACAAGTTGAGTTAAATGTTCTCAGACCAGGGAAAGAGGGGGTCTTTTTTTTTTTTTTTTTTTACCCTGGAGAAGATGTGAAAGCATGTAGGAGACACATGCTCTGTAACTTGCTTAAGCTTGCAGCGTGAGGCCCGCCACATGGGGGCTCAGAGAAACTGACTACAAACTTGTTCTGGTATTTTCCTATCTTTTATTTCCCATTTTATTTTCTGTATTGTATTTTGCTTTTACCTGTATTTGCTTGATAACTGATATGTATTTCTGTATATGTTAGTGCTTAGTACCAACCCACTGGAGTTAATAAATATATAAAATTTATAAAGCTAGTTTCATATTATGCTATGAACCCAGTCCGCTCACGGTGTGTGAGTGGGAGATAAAGAAGGTTGATCGCAGGTGTGTCAGGTAGCGTGGCAAGGCGATATCCTTCAAAGTTTCCATGTATGGTGCTTTGTAAGGGCTCTTTAAAGGGGTATTCCCATGAACATAACCATTTGTAGACAATTAAAAGTTAAACATTTTTGCAAGTATAAGTAATTAAACATTTTGCAGAGTTTTAAAGATTTTCTCTAAATATCTTGTGGTCACAGTCTTGTCGTCTTGATCGGTTGCCAATCGATACGGCCACGAATGCAGGATCTTTCTAAGGTCAGAAAATCAGCAATGGTTTCCTTATTGTGGCCGGGATATCTTCCCATACATATAGTGTCCCTGCCTGATAACCCAGCTACAATAAGAAAATCATGGCTGGGTTTTTGACAAGTCCCAGACCATATAAAGTTTCTGCATTTGTGGTCGTATCCATTGGCAACCTATCAAGACAACAGACTGCCACCACTAAGATAGTTAGAGGAAATCTTTAAAACTCTGCAGAATTTGTAACTACTTATATTTGCAAAAATGATTAACTTAATTGTCTACAAATATAGATATGGTTATGATCATGGGAACACCCCTTAAGTTTTTACTAATATTTTGTGAATTGTATGACAATTTGATTGCTGTTTGCATGTTTATTTTTTCACCACTATACTGTTTACCGTATATGATAAATATCATTAGATTTTTTTTTAATAGTTCAGGCATTTTAAGATGTGGGGGATATATAATTTCTTAATTGTTGTTTATTTTTGTGTGTAATCTACTGTTTGCAACTTTTATTTATTTTCTCTTTTATATTTAGACCTCCTAGGGCTGCTGAGCCATCTCCATACTTCTGCAGTGACACCTGGACGTACAAGTATGTCATGTGTTACTAAGGGTTTAATGGAGCATCACTCATCAGCCACTGATTAGTTTTAATCGCTCATATGCGGGCCAAAGGTCAGGAACACTGGGATCTTAGACTCTCCCCTGGACGCCCTGCAGCAGACACACCTGCAACAAAAAGCAGATGGTAGTCCCCGCAGGCTTTATTCCTTTTATGGCACTGTAAAGGCTGAAAACCACAGCAAAAAAATTTACCTGCTGCAAGTGCAAAACCCATACTGCAAGAAACTTTGTGCTGCAATTTTTTTCTTCAGTGTGTGGATGGGATATGCTCCCATCCACTTCATGGAAAGTTAACTAGCGATAACCAACCCTTTGCAACTATGCTATGTAGGCCCTAGCCTAAACTGACACCACTATTGATCATCTAACTGAAGGGGCCATAAGGCTTAAATCATGCTTAAAGGGGTTGTCTGGGATAAACTGATCTTTAGAATCTAATCTAAACACCCCCCAGCAACTATCTTCTAAATTACATACTGTACCAAAAATCTATAATTATCAAGATCTCCAGGGGCACACATTTTAACACGGCACCAATACTAAAAAACACACCCACCACCCAATCATACTTACCTGTCTCCTGGTCCGGATCTTCTAGGCACAGGACCTCACTTCATCTGGGAATTCCGCCACATCTGAGCCCAGATGAAGCGACGTCCGGTGCCAAGAAAATCTTGTCCGGAAAACAGGCAAGTATGATGGGGTGGGGGGTTGAGTTAGTTAGGAAGGGCTAGTAGTGGGTGGGCTAGTTAGGGAAACAGGGAGGAGGAAGGAGTCAGCTCTGAGTGGCCCAAGGCATCATGGTAGTTGAAGGAAAACAGAATAGGAAGATACCCATGTAAAAAAAAAAAAAAATGCAGAAGATGCCAGGAGCTCAGAGAAACCAAAGAAAATCACTCAAAAATCTGCTAAAGGTATTTGGGTGAACTTAATGGCACTAACAGACCTTTTTTGAAAAATTATTTTTTGCCTGGAAAACCCCTTTAACTTCTACCCCCCGCATCCAGTTTTTGACTTCCTGACAGTTCGATTTATCACTTCATGCAGTATAACTTTGGAACACTAACTCAAAGTGATTTCGAGATTGTACTTAGTCTTATTGGTAAATTTTGGTTGATATTTTTGTGTTTAATTATGAAAAAAATAGGAAATTGGGTGGAAATTTTGAAAAATATGCAATTTGAAATGATTACAAGTCAAACAGCAATTTTCAAAATTTTTAAGAACATTTCCAAAACCCATTATTCAAGGGACTAATTCAGTTCTGAAGGGGTTTTTGAAAGGCCTCTACTATAAATCCCCATAAATGACCCCATTTTCAAAACAGCAGATTTTGCTGTGATCAGTTTCAGACACCAGGTCGCATTTGCAGAGCCCCCGAGGTGCCAAAACAGTGGAAGCCCCCAGAAAGTGACCCTATTTTGTAATTAGGCCTATCAAGGAGTTTATCAAGGGGTATATTGAGTATTTTTACTGAATTTATTACCACTGGGATGTTAAAATGAAAGATTTCCAATTTTCTGATAAGCAGTTTTATAGATTTTATTAACATTGGGCAGTGAAAATGAAAAATTATATTTTTTGCAGTAAAATGTTGCTTTAGCCACAAGTTTTTCCATTTTTACAAGGGATTAAAGGAAAAATGTATCCCACAATTTCTAACTATGGGTTTTTGCCTGTTTTACACAAACTGGTGGAGAGAAAAGTCCTTATTGCAGAACTTTTCTCTCTGCTGATTTTAGGCGGAATCTCCTACAGAGACTCCAACGCAGATGAGAACCTAGTCTTATTAACATGTTACCTTTATTCTATGGGTTGGTGCAATTACATTTTTATTTTTCTGTTGACAGAGCTGGTTGAGGGATTATTTTTTGTGAAACGAGCTATGCTTTTTATTGGTACCATTTTGGAGTTCATCTGACTTTTTGATAATTTTAATTGAATATTTTGTAAGGCAAGATGCCAAAAAATCATTATTTCCTGCGTTTTTTTTTTTTTTTTTTGTGTCGTTCACCATGCGGGTTAAATAATACTTTTGTTTTATTGTTTGGATTTTTACAGATGTGGTGATATGTACTTTTTTCACATAAAATGTTTTATATGGGAAAATGGGATTTTGGGGGCTTTAAATGTGGTAAAAAAATTTTTTTTTTTTTTTTTTTTTTATGTCCCAATGACCGTTCAATAGGTATTCATCACAATACACAGATTGGAGTATATAGGAAGGTGGTGAGCCTATGCAGCCTAGACTCCTTCCATTACGTGCAGGATCAACCAGGTATGTGTCAGCGCAGCGATGGGGCACACCTAGAACACATTGTGGAGGGGCCCGATTGGGACCCCAATATATAGTAAAACCCCTGAGATGCTGTGGCCATGTTTGATCGTGGCATGTCAGGCGTTAACACCCGCGAATGCAGCTCAGCAGTATATAACGGCTAACACCCGCTAGGCATGGTGCGCACACAGTTTGTGTCTGCGCGCCATGATTCCGCCGTAATAGTATGGCAGTTTATTGGAAGTCCTCCTGGCTGGGCCGCACTATTACGGCGGATGTTGGGAAGGGGTTAAAAGGAATGTGTCACCAGGAAATTACCTATTTTCCAAATAAAAATAAAAAAAAAAAAGTCCTAAATCTTGCAATTCCAACTTTTGCCACCAAGCCTAAAACATTCTGTGATTTCTTGTTTCCTACAGAAGGAACATGGGCCGTAGACAGAATGGACTGAAGCTGACCCTATTCACTTGTATAGTAGAGTTTTCTAAGCATGCTCTGTGACCTAGGCAGAGGTCATTATGTAGAGAGGGGAGCAGATAAGCTGTGAAATCCTATTTTGTGAATGGTGGATTCTGTGTCTTTATTTTTACACATGATGGCTGTGATTTTCAGTAGGAGGGCTACTGCTGCAAAACAAAATCTTCTACAGAAAACAAACAGTCTCAGCATATTATACTACCTAGTGGCCAAAGTCAGAACTGCAGGATTTTTAGGAATAATTTTAATATAGATAACAACATGAAAAAAAATGTAAAAGACTCATCAAAAATATGTTTAACATAAAACTTGTTAAAAAAAGTCATTTTCTGACAACACAAAATTAACCGCTTTAGATAAATAGTTTGGACTTTTTTTGCACTGCCCTGTAAGTCACTCACGAGTACTACCAGTGTCCACAGATATGCCTGCTGTATATTACTCTATTAAGGTGTGTATCACGAGACAGTAAGTTTCAGCTGAACACCAGGTCTTCTGTACTTGCCAACATTTCTTTGTTCTGTGACAAGGATATTATTATGCTTCAGCTCTCCAGTTATCACGTGATGCAATCCTCCAGGTAAACCGGTTTTCAAGTTTATAAACATGGGGAAAACTAAAGTCTGAGCATTACTCAAGAGCAACTGGTTCTACTTGTAGCAGGCAGACGTGAGATTCCACAGGAAAACCAAGTCCGTACCACATGAAAGCACCAAAACATGGCCGCAGCTGTAGCTATTACATACATTATCTGTCCTTATTCAGGGTGTGCCTTCTGATTAGTGTTGTATGCCATCTAAAAAATGCAGAGATCTGGATAGTTTCCATAGGTAGTATAGGAGCTATATACAGCAAGGCTCCAGGACTAAATACAGAGGACTGGGAGCCAGAGCTCTTGGTCCAGATGCCTTCTGTTTCTGCACCATGTTCAGCATGGATCCTGGGAAACAAGGCTTTCATCTTTAAGCAAAATACAAACCTCTAAGGATACATTCACACTGTTTACAGTGTATACTAGGAGTATACAACACATGCCTCCATATAGAACGGCACAGTCTATACAGCAAAAAATGGGGACCTTAGAATACCACTGATTTACAAGCAGGGAATTTTCCCTGAGCATATACCATATACCAATACACTGCAGAGTAAATGTAACTTTATTAAATAGGTTCCCAGTAACCAAGTCTCTGATGGCTGGGAAGTTCCCCCACTCGGACCTCCAGCAATCACAAGAACAAGGGTTTCAGAGTCCTCTGTGTGAATGGAGAGAACACATGCACGACCAGCACTCACTTCTATGGGACTGAGGGAGATCAATTATGGCGTCCTGCATGACCAGATGCGCACAACATCTCCAATCATAAAGAAGACTCAGACGCCCAGCAGTCAAACCACCAGCTATCATGCATTTATCACCACTGTTAGAAAGTAAAACCCTGTAAATATACACAGGACTTTACTTTCCTACCCGTTTCTCTTCAAGGTGAGGTAGTCTAATCTTATAGGACCCATGTACAAAAGAGTCTGCCTAATAATCCACAAATATGAACTGGGGCAACCCCAGGAAAGGACCCAAACTTTAGAGGATCACTTCAGGGGGAACTTTCTTAAAACTTATCATCAGACCTACAGTTAACCATATGGTTTTCCACAGAGCCTGATCATCCCAGACTGGACCACCCCACAGATTGCAGGTTTACAGTCCATGACAACTGTTCATTGTGGGCGATCCTAGTTCCTATGGATGCCTATATGTCTTCACACCCATTTAGTTGTGTTACATTTCTGCTCTCATTTTTTACCTTTTGCGCCATGTGGTATTATCTCCCCAGCCCGGCTGCACTTGCCATTTCCTGTATTGCAGTATCTCTTGCATCTTTTAGCCCTGGCCTGTACTCTTTGATAATCTCAACATTACTCAACTCATATCATGTGCATCATGTTCCCAGCTCAAGTTGTGTGTATACCCAATGGCAACATCCTAAACCCTGAGATGTTGGTAAAACAGATGAGTATTGCTCTGTCATCAGACTACACCTATGATACAGAATTGGTGAGGAACCTCTGAACTAAAAATACATGTGGAGCTAAAGCTTTGTTCAGATTAACACCCTTACATATACTTGCATAATAAAAGCAAAGACTCCAGTTCTGAAGAATAGAAGCCTTGAATCCCTGACAATAGTATGAACAGAACCTAACTTGCACATACCTGGGAAGATCTATCATTTCTTGTATCCCAGTTTTATTACATACAAGGCATGAAAAGTTGCACATTTTTTTGTGCAAATAAGGCGGCAGAAAGCAGTTTGCTGGCATTAAGCATGCTTGAAATCTATGCCAACTATGAATTGGTGTAGCTTTCAGTCCAGGCGCACAGCCCTGCTCAAAAAAAAAAACAAAAAAAAAAAAAACACCTTTATTTTATATGGGCAAATTCTTCCCCATGCCACTGATATAAAAGTCTGCATTCAATACAGTCTTTATAAATCAGCCCGAATATTTCTAAAGATAAATTGAGACCTGCTGAAGACAACGGGGGCAATTTACTCATCTATGCCAGTTTTCTGACATAGATGGGTGTAAATGTGTTGCATCTCTGGAACACAACCCTTTATTGCCCCACATCGTTCTATATCCTACTCAATACCTTTTTTTATGAAAGTGGGCAGGGGAGGAAAGCCTCAGCACAACCAATTTACTATAACTCACGCTAAAAATATGACAGTTCCTGACTGATGTAGCTTTCATTTGTGGCACACAGGAGTGCACCCGAATTTACAGGATACAGGGGCCAGACCTACCAAGATAGTAGATAGATGAGGACTGGGAACCCCATCAATCACAAGAACAGGCCTTCCTCGTATCTTTGTCTAAATAGAGAAGTGGTCGTGCAAGCATTCAGCAGCTGCATTGACCTTTATGGGACTGAGGAAGAAAGCCAAGCACTATACTGTACTTGTTCTTCCAGTCCCCTATAAATGAAGGCAGGAGCAGCATGCCTCCACATATGGTGAATCTTTCAGACAGAGGTACACGTAAACTCCATTCTCAGAATTAGTGGGGATTCCTGTCCCCTATCCCGCCTATGGGGGATACATTGGTCCAACCATTTTATTAAGAGGTCTCAGCACACTATTACACACACACACACACACACACACACAACTCAGTAAGCTTACAGGCTCCCTCTAGTGGCAGTGTAGGTAGCAGAATGTCATATTTTAATCTAAACTTATGTAGCAGGGTTAAATATTAGAAAGGCAAATTCTATTTTTTGGTGGCATCTGCATCCACTTCTGTAGCCTTCTGGTACTGTGTAGATAGGATACAACATAATGACAATAACATGTTCAGTCGCCTTCAGGCTAGTCCTTAGGTCACCTAGTGCAAGCATTCCCTGTCCCCCATCAGCCATCATTAGACTAGGGCCAGAATGTAGCCGGCTATGAACACAGGACTGCTGCAGGATCCTCACAGAATAGAAATATAGGCAGATGACAATGGGCTGACACCCTGGGCCGGGCTAACAACTGCAGAACTGCAGCCGCGCTGAGCTCTCCTACGATTTACGGTCTGACCGTGACGAGGCCGCCTCAGTTACCGCCAGGAACCGACAACTTACCGAGCAGCAGCGCCAACCACAGCGCGGCCTCCCCGAGGCTTCTCATCCTGCTGCTATGCATTGTGTTTGCACACGAGTGACTCGTCCTCCTTCTGTATTCTACGTGAGCTCCACTCTGCACTAAAGAGCACTGGCGGCACCGGCCTTACGGGACTCAGCGGGAAACACCGTACACTCCGGTACGAGGAAGCTCTAGCACAGAAGTCATATGAAGTGACGTCATGACATCACAAGACCAAGGGCCTTTCTGTTTACAAGAGAGATGGAGTAAGCTTTGGGGACGTTTTAGCCACAGCGGTCGCCATGTTTCCGGAGACAACTTTTTGCAGAACTCTACGCCTTAAAAGCTCCCAAAATGGTCCTTGTGTGAAGACTAAACATATAATAACACTTAACCTATTGGAGACCCGCCCTTATCTAGTTCTTATTCTGTTGGAACCCTTCCCTAGAAGTCTACGATACAATTAGTAACAGTTTTCATTGCATTTGTGTGTACCACAAGTAGTGTGCGATAGTAGGGTGTCACACAGCGGAGGGTGGGGCTGTGGGATATTGTTAGTAGGAGTGATCTAGGACCGGCAAAGTGGGGCGGGGGTAGAACAATTCTGGAGTAACTATAAGAAATTAAAGTTTGTTTTTAACACACTGACTTGCCAGAAGGCGCAGTTTTATATTGTGATATCACAGCTATTGTCCCATGAAACCTCTCGTGACATAATTGATGCAAAAAAATCCAGACTTGTTGGATTTATAGCCATAGGCTGCACGTGACTTCCACTTGCTTGATATCGTCTGCAATTTACCTGTGTTTACAGCCAAATTACAGACACATGATAGCAAGTTGTTGTGTTTCTGGGCATGTGACTTGCTGTCATGAAGTATGTTGCCATATATCATTAGACTTATTCTAGGTTCACACTAGCATCGCCATCAGGGGACCCAAACAAGTGAGAGGTGGACCACTAAAACATCGGTTACACTCAATAGGTTCTGTGGGGTGTCCATTGTTTTTAACCCCTTAAAGACCCGGCCATTTTTCGTTTTTGCATTTTCGTTTTTCTCTCCCCACATTTCAAGAGCCATAACTTTTTCATTTCTCAGTTCAGAGTCACATGATGGCTTATTGTTTGCGAAACAAATTGTACTTTGTAATGGCACCATTCAATATGTTGTGCAATGTACTGTAGCTGGAAAAAAATTCAGAATGAGGTGCAATCGGAGAAAAACTGCATTTGCGCCAATTTCATATGGGTTTAATTTTTACAGCGTTCACTGTGTGGTAAAAATGACATGTTACCTGTTTTCTGCGGGTCAGTACGAACACGGCAATACCAAATTTATATAGTATTTGTAATGTTTTGATACCTTTTTAAAAAATTAAAAACTTTGCAAAATAGAAAAAAAATTTTGTGTCACCATATTGTGACACCTGTAACTTTTTCATATTTACATGTATGGATCTGGGTAAGGCGTCTTTATGCGGGACAACATGACATTTTATTTATACCATTTGGGGAAAGATCTGATGGTTTGATCACTTTTTATTCAATTTTTTTTTATAGGCGGCAAAGTGTTGAAAAAAACGCTATTTGGCCATTTTGATTTTTTTTTCAGCGCTACGCTGTTCACCGTATGGGATAAATATTTTAATATGTTAATAGTTCGGGCATTTTGGAGCGCGGGGATACCTAATGTGTTTATGTTTACTTTTGTTTATTAACTTTTATTTCTGATCTAGGGAAAGGGCAGTGATTTGAACTTTCGTGTTTTTTTTTTTTTTTTCTACTTTAAAAAATTTTTTTTTTATACTTTTACTTGTATGATCAGACAGACCCCCTAGGGACCTTGAAACCTAGGGAGTCTGATCGCTCATACTATTCACTGCGATACTACTGTATCGCAGTGAATAGCAAAATGCTTTCACCTCTATTAGACACTGCCTCTGGCAGTGTACAATAGAGCTAATGCAATGACAAGTTTGGGAGCCTTAGCCAATAGGCTTCCGGCTGTCATGGCAACCTATCGCCGACCTCCGATGACGTTCTGGAAGGCAGCGATCAGTGAAAAATGTCGGCGCCCGTGACGCCTGCGCAGTTTAGATGCCACGGTCCCGTTTGACTGCAACATCTAAAGGGTTAACAGCCGCGATCGCTGCAGGCACCGATCGCTGATGTTAACGGCGGGTCCTGGCTGTATTATACAGCCGGCATCCGCCCTGTATGGAGATAGCTCATCTCCCGAGCTCTCTCCATACGTCATCATGCGACTCAGGACGTACTATTATTTTTTTTTCTTCTTTTACTTTTATGATCAAACCCCCTAGGGACCTTGAAACCTTGGGGGTCTGATCGCTCATACTATTCACTGCGATACTACTATTCCTCTGGCAGCGTGCAATAGATCTAATGCAATGACAAGCCTGGGAATCTTCAATTGACTCCCGGCTGTCATGGCAACAGATCGCCGCCCACCAATGACATTCAGGAGGACGACAATCATTGAAAAATGGCAGCGCCAGCGTAGTTTAGATGCCATGGTCCAGTTTGACCGCGGTGTCTAAAGGGTTAACAGCCGCGATTGGTGCAGGCACCGATCACTGCTGTTAGCAGCGGGTCTTGGCTGTATTATACAGCCGGAATCTGCCCTGTATGGAGAGAGCTCAGCTCCTGAGCTCTCTCCATACATCGTCATGCGACTCAGGACGTACTATTACGCCCTGGGTTGCTAAGGGGTTAAAGAGGAACTTTCACCAATTCCACCAACTTCAGTTTTAGCATTTGTCAATACATGCCACTCCACTGATTCCAGCACAGTTGGAATTTTTCTCTAGCTCCACCATTCCTGAGTAACAAGTGCAGTTAGTTTTGATGCCTGATGTGCTATTTAATCTCTGTAATGTCAGAAGGGAGGTGCAGGAAGGGTGGGGGGCTTGGGCGTGATTCAGAGCTCCAATCAGAAGCAGTGAGTGTCAGAACTCAGAATCACACCCCTTGTCTGCTCCTGCCTGACATCGCCCTTCTGACAGTACAGAGACTAAATAGTATATCAGTCACCAAAACTAACATCATTGATTGTCTGGGAATGGTGGGGGCTAGAGAAAAAATTCCAACTGTGCCGGAATCAGTGGAGCAGTGCCTATTTATTGATGTAAAGGACTGCACTTGTTGGATGTGGTGAAAGGTCCTCTTTAAACTGAAACCAGCAGAGGAAAAAGTCCTTGGTCCATGACTTTTTCCTCCACCAATTTTCACTGGACACTGTGATGGTGCAGATGTGAACATAGCTTTAGTAAGTTATAAGTAGCTAGAGCTCAGGCGCATATGCCATAAAGCTGAGGTTTACTTCTCTGGGTTCACTGAACCATTGCTCGTACACCAGGAACACCAGCAATGAGTCTAATGCGACTCATCAGACTCATCTCTAAGTAAGTATAAAGGTTTTTTTTTTCTTTTCAAATAAACCTTTTAATTAAGGTTATTATCATTAGAAAATAGGAACAGTCACAGCATGGTATTGCATAATAAGACTATCCAATGTGAAATCAAAGAGGTTGTCCGGGCAAATAAATTATTTTTAAAATTGGCTGGGGGAGGTGAAAAAAAAAATAAACATACTCACTTGTCCCGGGTGCTCCGATGTCCTCCCAGTGTGCTCCGGTCCTGCATCTCAGCTTCCTTCTTGCTCTGGAATTTCTTGCCGGCTGTGATGTCCCGATTCCCTGCCGCTGATTGGCCTCAGAGGTCGGTCTCAGGAAGGGAACAGGGGAGTGACGTCCCCGGTTCCCTTCCTGAGCCCGCTGATCTGGCCTCAGTGGTCAAGTGCAGCGGGCACTTCCGCTGGAGGACAAAAACGGAGCTGCAGGACCGCACTGCGTGGGGAGGCACTGGAGTACTGGGGAAAGGTGAGTATGATTTTTTTTTTTTTTTTCTCACCGCCCCTGGCCTATTTAAATAAGAATTTGGGTGTCCATTTTTGCCTGGACAATCCCTTTAAGTTACTGAAACAGGTAACATCCAACTTTAAGAACAGAATTGGAAGTTCTAAACATTTAAACACAGAATGAACATCTCTTAGATTTTATCATATCTAATTATCAAGGCCTCAACTATACAAAGCATGGGAATAGAAGAAATAGGGAGAAGGTATTCATGAGGGGGAGAATGGACAGCTTTACAACATGGCTATTTGGAAAACTAAATTCCCTGCCAGGAGGACTTTTCTCAACACTGTTTTCGTTGAAAACCCGGCAGACCAAATTATAGTCTATGGGGTCCGTGGGTTTCTGCCGGTAACCGCTAATAATGATGGGAACCATTATTAGGTTCTAGAGCGCCCTGGGGGACATTATTACTTGTCTGGGGGCTATTGGGAGACATTATTATTTGTCTGGGGGCTACTGAAGAACATTATTACTTGCCAGGGTGGGCCACTGGGGAGTATTACTACTTGCCTGGATTCCACTGGGGACATTATTAGGTGTCTGGAAGTCAGTGGGAAGCAGTATTAGGTGTCTGGAGGCAAGTGAGGAGTATTATTGGGTGTCTAGGGGCCAGTTGGGAGTACTATTTGGTGTCTGGGGACCACTGGGAAGCATTATTATGTGTCTGAGGGCCACTATGGAGCATGTACTGCTTAGTGGGTCACTGGGCAGCATGATATTATGTGGGGATAAGGATGCATTCACAAGGTGGAGTTTTGATGCAGTTACAATTGCATCAAAACTTCTGAAAAATACATGCAGCTTTGATGTAAAAATTATTTGGAAGGGGTGCCCCGAGGAATTTTTTTTTTTCCAGGGGTGCCCAGAGTCTGAAAAGGTTGGGAAACACTGGCTCAGTCATAGAACAGACAGCCCAGCAAGTTCTTGCACATATTTCAACTTTTCATGAAAACTCAGGTACCCTTTAAGCAATTTATTTACTTTTTTCATTTTTCCACTCATTGAAAAGATATGGCCCTTGGAAGGTTATACGTGAGTTAGCTATTATTCTCCAAGTGAGTGTTAACCTTTTCTTTGATAGGAACAAAAGAGGTAAAAAAAAACAGAGTTAGAATTATTTCCAGGAAACTGAAATAGTAAGTACCAGTAAAGATGTGAATAATTCCTTTTTGCCAACTCTCCAAAATGTCCTGGAGACCTCCAGGAAAAGGGGATCTCCTGAGGGGTGTGTTGAAATCTGTATTTATTTATACAGTTTGTCTCGGGTGTCTGGTGTGTGGTTTATATCAATCTTGGAGTGTGTTGAAGGTGGTCGTAAGTACTGTTTGTGATTCAAATGTTGTTTTTCTGGGACATGTCCTATATAGCTAGGCAAGGCAAAAAGCCTAACTTTTAGTGCAGTGGTCATGCCATTATTCATTCCTCTATTTTTAGTGTATTCCTGATGTCGCTTTTCAAACATTTGCAAGCATGATAAAATAGCACTATATATCAGAGAACCCATATAGCTAAAGTAGCAGAAACCAGAATGCGCTACTCCCTACGTAAAGGTCATTTTGATGTTTTTGGTTGTCATTATGATTTTAAAAGAGAAAACACAGAGGTTTGACAATAAATGGCTTCAACCAACCACTAACCATGAGTGGAGAAAAAGCTTTTGTGTTATCATTCATATTCTCTGAAAAAAGGCCAAAAAAAACAAAAAATCTGCCGGGGTATGTAAACTTTTTAGCACAACTGTATATGTTAAACAGAGGCCATAAAGAGTAGTGTGAACAGAACCTAAAACATTTATTACTGCATGGTCATTATGGCATGGATGGAGTGCAGTCAAATGAGCGCACAACCACACTAAGCAAACATTTAGTGGAATGTAAAAAATTTTAGATATTTGCTCCTAACACCCATGTATAGAATTCTGAAAACATAAGCTATGTAAATAATATTTGTTTGGGTGGGATGGGTGCAAATTGGTCTCCCTTTACCCTTTGTGAAATGTGTTGGCATTTAAATTAATTCACATACAGACCTGGGCATTTTAAGATGCTTATAGGGGGGAGGGGGTGCACTTTATTTCAGAATATGTTCTTGGATTTAGCTTTAATTTAAATGTTTTCTATAATTTTAATTGTATCAAAAATATGCTGTGGGATATATCTCTAATTCTATCTTATTATTATACCTATTTTTTTCAGAATTTTGTGAAAAGCAATAGGGAACTTTAGATACTAAGTATAACCTGTTATGAATGTCTAGTCTCATCTAGTCCAGGGTCAGCAACCTTTTTAGCCTGGGGTGCCAAATAGGAAAAAATCAAAATCAAAGATGAACTACTCAGTGTGCCATGTAATAATTGTAAGGGTAAGTTCACACAGCAGAAAATGAAGAGAAATTCCTCTTCGTTTTCTAGCCATGAGCTACCTGTGATGGGATGCTGATGCAGGGCATTGGCATTCAGTCGAGGCTTTCCGCTGATGATTAGGCCTGTTCATCTGGGGGTCTCGAGCCGCAGAATCCATGGCAAGATCAAGCAGGATGCTTATTTTTTTAGCGTCCTGCTGCGAGCTCTGCCTTCCATTGAAAACAACAGGAGGCAGAATCTGGGCAAAATCTGCCGCTGATTGAGGGACGGAATCCGCCCCCAAATCTGTGGCAAATACCTCCGAGTGAATTTACCCTAAGGCAGGGTTCACACTACCGTTCTTTGATGTCCGTTCTGATAGTGTCCGTTAAAAAAAGAAAAACGGACACCTATCATAACAGACATTAACAGACACTAACTGATGTTAATGTATCCGTTTTTTTTAACTGATCCAATTAATGGATTAGTTAAAAAAAACGGACACATTAGCATCAGTTAGTGTTCGTTTTTTAACACTGTCCGTTTTTTTTAACACTGTCCGTTTTTTTTTTTTTTTCTGCTTTCTGAGCATGCGCAGGAAAAAAACGGACATAAAATAACAGACAGTAACTGATGGCTATCAGTTACTGTCCGTTATAAGTCCGTTACCCATAGACTTCAATGTTAAAAAAATAACGGACACTTGCTGTCCGTCAAGAATCCGTTTTTTTCAAACGGACAAAAAGTCCTGCATGTAGGGTTTTTTGTCTGCGAAAAAATAACGAACTTCTGACGGATTTGGTGTAAACGGACACTAACGGACACAATATAAAAACCCATTGAAATGAATGGAAATTTTAACGGATTTCTGACGGTTCAGCTAGTGTCCGATGCTAAAATCTTGTAACGGACAATAATAACAGACACTACTGACGGTCACCAACGGTAGTGTGAACGGCCCCTAAGGGTGTTGACCTCCTTCAACAGTAATTACCAACAAGGTTGCAGTGGAAATCTGCCAGGGGGCCTCAACACTCTGGTTGGCAAGGTGACCCTCTTGCCTTCATGCAACATTATCTGTGTCCTTAGGATTTTTTTTGTCTTTTGGTAAAAATTATTTGATAGGGATTTCCCGAGGAATTTTGTTTCCAAGGGTGCCCTGAGTCTTTGAGAAACACTGTCCTACATGAAAGTCATATAACGCAAATCATAACTTCAACAAGTTAGTTAGCTGTTTAATCTTACATTTCAATGTGATCCTTGTCCCCAAAAATGATCTGTATATGAGCTGAACATGTGGGGAGGCAGAGGATACCCATTACACAGTCCAGTCTTTTTGTTGAAGAAATCCACACAAATATTTCCAGCCTTATTGAAATGCATGAAGGCAAGTTTAGCTGACATATTATACTTTGCACAGGCAATTGCTGTCCTCTGACTAAGCTATTGGAGTGGAGCATAGGGAACAGGAGCTCAGATACTGTTGGAGCTACAGGGGCAACTGAAAGGTGAAATGAGTATAAGCAATTTTTTTAACCTATACAGTGCTGGCCAAAAGTATTGGCACCCCTGCAATAAACCAATTTCTTCCAGAAAATGATTGCAATCACAAATGCTTTGGTAATAATATCTTCATTTAATTTGTCTTCAATGGAAAACCACAAAAAGAATTGTCAAAAAGCCAAATTGGATATAATTCCACACCAAACATAAAAAAGGGGTGTCATCAAGAAGTTTAAAGCCCATGGCACTGTGGCTAACCTCCCTAGATGTGGACGGAAAAGAAAAATTGACGAGAGATTTCAACGAAAGATTGTGCGGATGGTGGCTAAAGAACCTCGACTAACATCCAAACAAGTTCTAGCTGCCCTGCAGTCTGAGGGTACAACAGTGTCAACCCGTACTATCCGTCGGCGTCTGAATGAAAAGGGACTCTATGGTAGGATACCCAGGAAGACCCCACTTCTGACCCAGAGACATAAAAAAGCCAGGCTGGAGTTTGCCAAAACTTACCTGAGAAAGCCAAAAACTTTTTGGAAGAATGTTCTCTGGTCAGATCAGACAAAAGTAGATCTAGATTGTGCAATTTGAAATTATTTTATAATTTATAGTTTACAAACCACAAATTGCAGCGTTAACAGCAAGACATACAATAGTGTGTAGTGAAAGGAACAAACATGATCAGTATCATTTATTCTTACTCGCCATTCCTGTATTTCTTAATTTTATCTATAACAGTAGGACAGCCCAGTCAGCCTTGACTCACAGTGTAAGGATCTGTTCATTTTTACGATGGTATAACCTCGAGCAAAGTCTGAATTCTGTCACCAGAAGTAAACATCAACGATTTAGCCATCTGTTAGGCTACACTGCTCGTATGTTGGCAGGATCTCTTTCTATTAAGTATATTTTGCATTCGGCTTGTGAAAGCAGACATCACAGCTTCCAAGTAGACAAAGTAGACTGTTTTATTATATAAAATGTTATAAAACTTGCTGCAATAAAATATATTTACAAGCAGACTATAACTGGGAGTGAGGCACCTTGCTTATAAATATCAGTGTACACAATAAGGCCTCATACACGAACATTGAAAAACACGGCTGTGAAAAACAGATGCAACATCCTTTTTTTCACATCCACTTGGCATTCGTGGGGCATCCATTTTCATGGATTCCTCATAGATTCGAGGATATTGATGGATCTGTGAAACCAAAAAAAAATTAGGACTTGTCCTATTTAAAGCAGACCATCAAAAAATGAACATGTGAATAGCTCCATTGAAATCAAAGGGTGATATTTATGAAAACTGGTGTATTTAGCATAAGTCTTCATATCCCTGGCGAATGCCTCTTGATGTGAAGGCTCCTCCGACGAGCAGTGCGCCTGTGCTGGTATCTACACCAGCTTGTTGCTTGTCGATGCAACTCCCACACCACTTTCCCCTTCATGAAAGTAGTATGGGATGTGCAAAAATGACAGTTGTGACAATTATTGATTCTGGGGGCCGACCCGTACATGCCCAGCCTGTGCCAAAAGTACATGTTTTTGGTATGTACTGGGTGGAAGGGGACTATAAATATGTTCAGTGTATGTGCCTGGAGTTTATCCAGTGCACATGTGAATTGTAATTTACAAATACTAAGTGAACATAAAGTCTTACTGAGGGTCTCGTCCCCCACTACTCAAACATTTACTTAGGGACCCCTCCCCAGTCAATCTAACATATATTAAGGGACCTCTCCCCAATCACTCATATATTTAATAAGGACCCCTCCACCAGTCAATCATACATTCAATAAGGGACCCCTCCCCAATCACTCATATATTTACTAAGGGACCCCCTTGCCAGTCATTCATACATTTGCTTCAGTGCTGTTCTGTTGAGCCCTAGGAAAGATCATAAACAAGCCAAGCACTGACACTGTTAATTACATCAGTGCCTGCTTCAGTTGGGCCCACAATCTAATTTGCCTAATTGTACACATGAGGACCAATTTCATAGAAAGCCAGTTCACCTATCAGTATGAGTATGCAAGCCTGGGGAGAGCATATTTTGGTAGATTTATTATTTTTTTGTATGAGTCAGGTTTTTGTGCAAAAAAAAACAAAACAAAAATTGTGATTTATTTCTCTTTTATGCTGCACTTGCCACTTTTCTGAAAGTGGGTGTAGTGAAGGGCCCACTGGGCGGGGCCACTGATCCTGCCAGGTTTATGATCAGTTACATAAATGCAGCCTGAAATCTACGCCAACCATGATTTCAGTGCTGGCACATGGCCCTATGTAGGACACATCTTGTCATAAATGAGGCATACCCTCTACCAGTGAAGGAGATATGAAAAGCACCAAGTCTTCATAAATGTCGCCCATTAACTCCATGCGGATGTTGTCCATGCTTGAATTTAGATTGTTTATGCAGGCATAAAAATGCTTTTTGGTCGGAAACACATCTCCCTGTGCAGGGGCATAACTAGGAAAGCAAGCTTTTGAATGGGGCCCCCCTGCTCCCCACACGGTATAATGCACCTTTAATGATCTTTTATTGGCCTCCATACGATATATTGCCTCTTTAATTGGACCACTAAAGTATACTGTCCCTATTACAGGCCCCCATACACTAAGGGCTCCTGTTACAGGCTCTAAGTAAGGACCTTACTGTATGAAGACCCATAACAATGTCCTTACTGTATGAGGGGTCCTTACTTTATGGGGGGCCTGTAACATGGGCCCTTACAGTATGGGGGCCTGAAACAGGGGCCTTTACTGTATAGAGATCTGTAACAGGGGCCCTTAATGAAAGGGCCCATGTTTCAGGCCGCCATACAGTAAGGGCCCGTAATTCAGACCCCACACAGTAAGGTCTCCTGTTATAAGCCCCAACATGCTATTACTTGCCAGATTACTCCAGCGGGTAATGACTTATTTTCCCCACTTCTGTCCACAGCTGCGTCCACTTAGGGCTCCAATAGACAACACATATTATGTCTGGACGCTCAGTGTTATGACGTGATAGTGATGATAAAAGGCATTAGTGGACGGGAGCGGGGAAAGGTAAGTGAAAATCGTCCGTTACTCGCTAGAGTAATCTAATGAGTAATGGCCTATTTAAAAAAAAAACTCAGCTGGTCAGGGGCCATTCGAGCCTCCTAAGTTCATGGACCCCCAGCTGCTAGGGTGGTAATTATGCCCCTGCCCTCAAGTAAACAAAGGATGTACTGCCAAGGACTGCAGACTCCATGTGGATAATCACAGTAAAGGGCTTTTTCTTGGCTAAAAATATTGACAACCTATGATAGGGTTAGATCATTACTATAAGTTTAGTTGGTGTCTGACACTAATCAACAATAACCAAACAACCAACACTAATATTTATCAGCTGTTCTCAGCAGCTGATACACAACTAATGGAGCAGGCTACAGACAACTCTGTTCTCTGTGTAATAGCCGAACTAAGTCACTGCAATGTCACAGGCTGGGGAACATCTTTTGGAGGTGTCTGACAGAGATTCTGCAGGTTATTGTGATATTATGTATATATTGTTATAGTATTCCTACAGTGTCTTGCAAAAGTATTCATACCCCTTGATCTTTCTCACATTTTGTCACCTTACAACCACAAACTTAAATGTACTTTATTGAGATTTTAAGTGATAGACCAACACAAGGTAGCAGATAATTGTGAAGTGGAATGAAAATAATACATGGTTTTCAAAATTTTAATAAAATAGAAATCTGAAAAGTGTGATGTGCAGAAGTATTCAGCCCCCTATATCAATACTTTATAGAGCCACGTTTCGCTGCAATTACAGCTGCAAGTCTTTTGGGTATGTCTCTACCAGCTTTGCACATCTAGACACTGAGATTTTTGCCCATTCTTCTTTGCAAAATAGCTCAGGCTCAGCCAGAATGGATGGAGAGCGTCTGTGAACAGCAATTTTCATGTCTTGCTACAGATGCTCAATGGGATTTAGGTCTGGACTTTGACTGGGCCATTCTAACACATGAATATTCTTTGATCTAAACCATTCCACTGTAGCTCTGGCTGTATGTTTAGGGTCATTGTTGTGTTGGAAGGTGAATTTCCTTCCCAGTCTCAAGTCTTTTGCAGCCTCCAACAGGTTTTCTTCCAGGATTGCCCTGTATTTAGCTCCATCCATCTTCCCATCAATCCTGACCAGCTTCCCTGTCCCTGCTGAAGAAAAGCATCTCCACAGCATGATGCTGCCCCTGCCATGTTTCACAGTGGGGATGGTGTGTTCAGGGTGATGAGCTGTGTTACTTTATTACCACACAAAGTGCTTTGCATTTAGGCTAAAAAGTTCAACTTTGGTCGCATCTGACCAGAGCACCTTCTTCCAAATGTTTGCTGTGTCCCCTATATGGCAAACTGCAAACAGCACTTCTTATGTCTTTCTTTCAACAATGGTTTTTTACTTTGCACTCTTCCATAAAGGTCAGATTTGTGGAGTGCACAACTTATAGTTGTCCTGTGGACAGATTCTCCCACGTGAGCTGTGGATTTCTGCAGCTCCTCCAGAGTGACCTTGGGCCTCTTGGCTGCTTCTCTGACCAGTGCTCTCCTTGCTGGATCTATCAGTCTAGGTGGACGGACATGTCTTGGTAGGTGTGCAGTTGCAGAATACTTTTTCTATTTTTGGATGAAGGATTAAACAGTGCCCCTTGAGATGCTCAAAGCTTGGGATATGTTTTTAGAACCTAACCCTGCTTTAAACTTCTCCACAACTTTATCTCTGGCCTGTCTGGTGAGTTCCTTGGTCTTCATGATGCTGTTTGTTCACTAGTGTTCTCTAACAAACTACTGAGGCCTTCACAGAATGGGTGTATTTATACTGAGACTAAATTATACACACCTGGACTCTATTAACTAATTAAGTGACTTCTGAAGACAATTGTAACCACTGGATTTTATTTAGGGGTATCAGAGTACAGGGGACTGAATACTTTTGCACATCACAATTTTCAGATTATTATTTGATTAAAATTTTGAAAACCATGTATCATTTTTGTTCCACTTCACAATTATCTGCTACTTTGTGTTGGTCTATCACTTAAAATCTTAATAAAATACATTTAAGTTTGTGGTTGTAAAGTGACAAAATGTTAAAAATCTCAAGGGGTATGAATAAGTTTGCAAGCCACTGTAGATTAGATATTCAGAGCTTATACTGAGGTGAGATCCTAAATATCAGATTGATCGGGAGTCCAAAACCTGGCACCCTATCAATCAAATCATATCAGGAACTGCATCAGTAGAAGTGACTCAGTGTCCAAGGCTATAACAACACAGCTCTGTTTAGTATGCAGGAAACAACCGAGTTAGAGTGCGAGCGCAGTCTGTTTGGGGATTCTGTCCGCTGAATCCGCTTGAAAAATGCAGAGATTTTTCAGGCAGAAACCCAGCAAACAACATTTTAGTCTACGGGTTCTGTGGGTCCACGGGTAACCACTTTTTAAACGGACTGGGTTTCTGTTTTTCGGGTCCCCAAGCAGACCCGAAGAACGGAAACCTGAATGCTAGTGTGAACCTAGCGTTACAGTGTTGCGAGTTCTGCTATTCTGTGTGTTTTGTAACTCTCATACAGGTGAATGGAAAGTACAGAGACAGTATAGCTAAATCTGGTGTTCTGTTTTTGTAGCTCATATTCACTTCTATAGGAGTAACTGAAACAGCACAGCTTGACTCTTTATGTAAGTCTCAGGCTGGTGGTCAGGACATGCAGCCATTTATACCAATCTCAGCCATGACTGGCCAAAATGAGAATATTCCTTTAATACCTCTGAGCTCATATTCACTTGAATGGGAACTGAACAGTAGTAACCCAGCACTCCCACTACACAGTGGACGGAGCTGTGTTTTTCCAGACCTGTACACTGTTACCTCCAACACTGCAGACCTTCCAACAATCTAAGGGTAGATCATCAACACTGAAATCCTGGAAACTCCCTTTAACTGATGCTCTATCCTGTGCGTTTTTCTAAAGTGAAGGCTACAATGAAGTGCACAAAACTTCTTGTAACAATCAGCTCATAACATCAGTAAGTTCTACATGACGCTTCCTCACAGATGATGATAGACAGGAAATGAAGCAACGCATACCATGACACTGGCAGAGTGTGATAATAATAGATAATAACATTTGGCTGAGTTGGCCGCTTACCCAGACATTTTCTTAGAACAGAACCCATTCTTATCAATTCTCTAATGTTCTATGATCTTTCAGATGAAGTTTACACCCTACATCAGAGTAACTGGTACATTTTCAAGAATGAGAGATCAATTCAGGCTTTTAGCTGTTAAAACGGATTTCGGTCAGGTCAATTGGCAATTTACACACATCATTTATTCATCGTCAGCTGCTAGTTACTACTGGCCACGTGTCAACTGGCAAAACTAAACAGCCAATAAGTGTGCTGCTGCACGATGTACGATGCAGCGCAGTAGCCGCACTCCTGGATGGGGCTGCCCATGCTTTTAGTAAGCGATAGCAGTAAGTGGTTATGGGATTTGGCTTATTCTGGCTGTGCAGTAACCTGCAAAACCCCATGACCAGCAATGAAGAAAAGCTGCTAATTGATCAGAGCTTTCACTTAAAGGGGTTGTCCGGGAATAAATAAAAATTAACCCCTAAACTAAACCCCCTCCCCCGTCTAACCTCTAATTTACTTGTATTAAAAAAAAAATCTATAATTACCCATCATTTGACTGCCCCAGGCACACTTTCTGATAATCCAGTGACGTTCGCCATTTCTGGGGTCTGAAAAGACCCCCGAGTATAATGATAGCAGTGTTTGTGGGGTTCGCGGGCCCTGTGGCAGCCGCTACCACGGCTACCCCGGTATTTACGCCCCTGCTCCTGTCCTGTGAAAATATGGTAACTGGTGACCAGAATACCATTTTAAACATCATGTTTTTTGAACAGGATGTGCAACAACCTTATATCAGTGTCATAGTCAGATACTCGTGTACCTTCAGCCACAAGGATGTATGTAACATACAGTAACTGGCTGAATAGATGTTACAGAGCCACTGATTCATAATGACATCAAGTCACACTGCAGCAAATGGGAGGGGAATCTCAACAGGAGTTATATGGATATTTTATTTTACTTATATGTATACAAAATAAAGAAGTTAAAAAGCATATTGCCAGAAAACCCTTTTAGGCTGAGGCCCCATGTTGCGGAAACGCAGCTTTTTTTGTTACAGATTTTGCTGCGGTTTATTGAGCAGAAGGGAGAAGTATAAGAACTTAGAATATTTTTCCATTCCTTTTGTAGCCATTGTTGGCTTTGGCTCAAAAAACTGCAACAAAAAAAGCCTTAAGGCTGAAGTCCCATGTTGCGGAAACGCAGCTTTTTTGTTGTTGCAGATTTTTCAAGTACAGCATGATAAAACATTCTGAGTTATAGTACATTACAGACATTTGTATCCATCTTTATAAACCATTGCAATTTTTAGCCTATCCTGTGGATCTGTACATATCTGGTCTAGGTTTTAGGACTATTGAATAGCCTGCACAGCTATTAATCCATTCATTGCATCTGTTTTAATTTATTGTATCTTAACATGAAAGCCTCCAGGCTACAGAGCTGAGTCATAGGAGACAAGTGCAGGGTGGAGATAAAATGATAAGGAAGTAAATAGAAAGAAAGGTAACAATGTTAGATGCTATTGGAATGTATTGTTTGATTTAGACATTCAGAATTTATGTTCAGCCCTAATAGATCTAGCAGAGAGAGAGCATACAGTGGCTTGCAAAAGTGTTCATACCCCTTGAACTGTTTCACATTTTGTTACCTTACAACCACAAACTTAAATGTATTTTATTGAGATTTTAAGTGATAGACCAACATACAGTAGCAGATAATTGTTCAAATAAAAATCTGAAAAGTGTGACGTGCAAAAGTATTCAACCCCCCTATATCAATACTTTGTAGAGCTACCATTCGCTGCAAGTCTTTTGGGGTATGTCTCTACCAGCTTTGCGCATCTAGAGACTGAGATTTTTGCCCATTTTTCTTTACAAAATAGCTCAAGCTCAGCCAGAATGGATGGAGAGCGTCTGTAAACAGGAATTTTCATGTTTTGCCACAGATGCTCAATGGGATTTAGGTCTGGACTTTGACTGGGCCATTCTAACACATGAATATTCTTTGATCTAAACCATTCCACTGTAGCTCTGGCTGTATGCTTAGGGTCATTGTCTTACTGGAAGGTGAATCTCAAGTCTCAAGTCTTTTGTAGCCTCCAACGGGTTTTCTTCCCATCAACTTCAAGGGGTATGAATACATTTGCAAAGCACTGTACATAGCTTTCAGATGACCACTGAGTGCTGAGCCTACAGTTTTTTGGTCAATTGCTATTTATCCCAAGCACCTCATACACGTGAAAGTTTGGCTCAGGCTAGGTTCACACTAGCGCTCGCTCTACGTTCGAGGTTTCCGTCCTCGAACCCGCTTAAAAAATGCGGAGAGAAGTCCTGCAAGCAAAGTTTCCACAATAGACTGGTTAGGTCTGGCAATGTCGTCTATGGCCCCCGTAAGGGAAGCTGTCTAGTTTGGGGGAGGATCCACCAAAGGAGGGCCGAGTTGGTACTAAGCTGACTTAGGCGGAAGGCAGAGAGAGCAGATGGGCTCAGGCTGGCCGCATGGTAATTTTTTATTACAGCGGGCGTACATATAAAACATGGCAGCATCGGGGGGTGCTAAGGGGGCAGGTTGGCTCTTCACTGGGAGGACATGGTGAGGGGGCTCAAGGAAAATAGGGGTAACCCAGGGGGTTAACCTACTAGACCACCGGAAAGAATGTCCAATCGCCGGCTGCTGCAGTGGGCTGCACAGAGAAGATTCCTCAGGTGCTGGGGCCTCAAGGAAGCAGAAAAATCCCTAAGGAGAGCAGCAGGAACTTCTGAGAAGAAAAAACAGGTAATGCAGAAATAAAATTTAGGTCCTCCCTCCAGTTTCACACGCGCACTGAATAGGGAGACCTCCCAGGACAGTCCCCTAGGAAGAGTCTAGAGGCCCAGGAAGTAGTAACCATGGCCGACTGGCAGCACACCCCTTGGGCGGATGCTGGCCGGGGGCTCCAGAAGGCCCAATGGAGGGCCAAAGATGATGCCAGGGAACAGAAATGGGGGTCCCCACTAAAAACAGGGTGCCCCCCCCTCGACTGGAGCAGTTTGGAGGTGCAGTAAAGAGGGCAGAAGCGCCCATGGAAAAGGGGCTCATCCACTAAAAAGATGCCATTGCTGTAAGCCTAAGGGGTGTTCTGGGGGCCCTGGGGACCGGAGAGTAGAGGGGGTATGGGAGGAGGCCAAATTTTCGTACTCGCCTTATTTGGCAGTCTTTGAGTGTGCCTTGCACTGGGAAGTGGGGACACCGGCATTCTGGCTGCCGATGAGGCGAGTGGGGACTGGGTGACTGGCTAGGCACTCTGTGGAGACTGATGCGCACGCAGGGGGGTACGACTAGTGTGGCATACACGCTGAAGACCCCCCTGCACCTGAAAGAGAAGAAAAAATAAAAACGATGTAAGTCAGGTCGTGTCTCCCTCCAACGAACACTAGCTTAAAACTGGCTAGCGCCGTGTCTGTGGAGAGGGTATAGCCTGAAGGCCAGCCAGCCCTAGAAGTTTATGAAAAGGTTTATCTGACTTTGAAAGCCATGAATGTCTAATTATTATACAATAAAGTTACTCTTGTATTCTGTGTGCTGTTTGTGTATGAGACCATACACACAAAAGACAAAGTCACAAAGATCTGGTTTTGCTGCAGCATATCCAGTTTAGAAAATCATCTGCTAGATAAATGTAGTGCATACAGACATTGAAATGAAACCTCAAGCCAGATTTGCGCAGCTTCCAGACAATTCCCTAGACTGGATACATCATAGCAAATCAGAGCTGAGAGAAAGTGTATTATAAAGTTACATAACTTAAAGGGAATCAGTCAGGGCAATTTGGGACACTAAACCACCCACACGTCCATATGGACCTGGGGTTTAGTGTCCCAAATCACACTGTTATAACGCAATCCATGGCCGCATTAAAAATAAAATAGCTTTATACTCACCCTGCCGCTGTACTCCCCGCGCCTGCGCAGTACTTCAATGAAGCCAGAGGAGTACACCTCGGCTTCAGTGCGCATGCCCACAATTAAGTGGTGAAGCCGGGGTGTTCATCCTTGGCTTCACTGAAGAACAGTGCAGGCGCCGGGAGGCGTGCCTCAAGATTAAAATGGATCATTCTCACCAAACAGCATCAGTCGGACCCTTATCTAGGTAAGTATAAAGGTTTTTTATTTTTAATGCGCCTGCAGATTGCATTACAACAGGGTGATCTGCGACACTAAACCCCAGGTCTATAAGGACCTGTGGGTGGTTTAGTGTCCCAGATTGATTTGACAGATTCCCTTTAATACAGTACTATACAATGTTTAAGCTTTTTTGTTTTTCCTAGAAGACTAGAAACTTGCTATAAGTCGACATCTTCTTGGATCCATCAGACAGCCCTTGCAGATATTTTATAGCTGGTAGATGCAGTCTGAAAGGGGTTCCCCTATTAGGGGGATATATAGACTAGTTAACTCAAATTTGCAATGATACTGTGCCAATGTAATATCAAGTTCTACAACACTGTCACTAAGCATCCATGCTCCTGCCATGGATATATATTTATCATCATAGGACTAAGCTCAGTACTAAAGCAATGGCATTTTAGCATTAGAACTTCATAGCCTTTGCCTGTTGCAGGTACAAAAATATCCTACAACCTTGGCACCACATACAAGGTAGCAGTGGTTGAGGAATACAGTCTTAGGCCCCATGTACACGACCATATATTTTTTGTCCAGGTGTTATCCTTTCTTTTTTATACATGTACACAACTGTGTTTCTCACAGGTCTGTGTGGTTGGCCATAAGCCTCAACTGCAAAACTCAGGAAAGGTCCTATTCCTGTCCATTTTGTAGTCTGGGCTCATTCATTAAAGTGTATGTGTCCGTGTTATGCATGGACAGCACACAGATGCTGTCTGTTCCATTGTTTTCACCAGCCTGTACATGCACACATGCGCATGTAGCCTTATTACAATAAAATGTAAAAGTGGAATGGGAATACTATTATCTTCCACCTGATAGTATAGACATTACATTCTATATAAATATAGACAAACAATCGTGCCTTAAATAATTTTATTAGCAAATGCAAATACCCATATCTTTTTACATTGTTTACAGTGTACAAATGTCCTCATTCAAATGTCATTTACGCTTAGAAATTGCATATTGAAAGCTCTTCTGAGAACGGCAGCAATAACTTGTTTGTGGTGAGGCTTTTCTTTCAAAAACCCACCTAAGTGCTCCGACAGGAATGATTAATTAAGGTCAATTACATCTCAAGGCAGCAATAACGTTCACTACATTGTATGTGCAATGGTAAGAGACCTGTAAGACGAGCAGCCAGAATGCTCTAGTGCAGTAATAGGAGTGACCTTGATTAATCACCCACCCTAGTAATCTTCACCAATGGCTATTTGCAGTGTTATGACATCAGAATGAGACAATGGCAAGTCAAGTTTGCTGTCCCAGCTGCGGATGTTCAGATTCGACCAGAGAAAGGGAGTCATTACATTTTACATTACAAAATAAAGTTGGGCAGAATCACTGGTTTATATGTTTATCAGCAGACAGACACTGAAAAGTTATGTCTCATGTCAGAGATTGTCCGGAAATAAAGTGACTGACGTTGAAAGCAGAAATGGTTCACCTTACATGAGACATGGAATAAACAGCAGCAGCACTGCGCCACATAATGGCTTTAATTATGCTGACAGTCTCCCAAATTTATCATATACTTTTGAAGATTAGACTGTAAAGTAGGTGCTCAGCATTACAGCCACGATATACAGTTGATAGTTAACTTGTAGGTCTGTATTTAAGAGAACAAAGTATATAATAGCTGGATCTCCTGCACTGTAATTCTTCTCACAGCCAGTACTAAGGATTGCAGCATTAAGGGCCTATCTTTTGTTGCAGTGGTGATGTGTGACAAGCCAAAACAATATGGTAGAATATGAGGGGAATAAAGTATGTCACTGCAGTCTGGGGAAACCAAAGTCTACATGTTATGCTTTTATGCCACAACTGGTAAAACATTCTTTAAACAGTCACACAAACAAAAACATTATTATCTAAAACGCTAGTTGAATATTACTAAGATTTATTGATGCTGGGGTGTCAAACAACTGCTGTGTTAAGCTTGCCAATAAACCTTAGGTGAGCACTCTACTTCTTTATCACACTACAGCCGTTGCATCAAGTTCCTCATGCTAGGTAATGGTACTGCTTTGAGTTTTCTTTGTCCCTTTCCATGTAGTCTCGATCAATTAATGATTCAATCCTCTTCTTCAGGTCTCCAGGCTGGAAAACAATGTAAAAAAGAAGATTCAGTTTCCTCCTCTTTTTTTTATTTATTTATTTTTTATAGCGACCTTTTGGAGTGACTGGCCATAACAAAGTGCCAGCCACAGACATTCTATAATGGCATTCTTATGGATTTGGGAGGTACACATTGAAGAAATTTGGTAGAAAACTGCTGAATTTTCCTAAACGTGACATGTACTTAACTCACTGTTTAGAATTTCATGTCCTTAACCTGTTCCTGCTCTGCACCGTACATATAGTTGGGGGGGGGGGGGGGGGGGGGGGGGGGGGGGGGGGGGGGGGGGGGGGGGGGGGGGGGGGGGGGGGGGGGGGGGGGGGGGGGGGGGGGGGGGGGGGGGGGGGGGGGGGGGGGGGGGGGGGGGGGGGGGGGGGGGGGGGGGGGGGGGGGGGCCCCCCCCTTGGGTAACATTACGGTGCTGTAATACTGCAGGCACAGAAGCTGTACCTGTGGCATTACATCTTTCTCTTGGCTATGTTATACAGCTGAGGGCCAGGACCAGCCGCCAGAGTCAGAAAGTACTCCAACTCCTGCGGATTAAACCCCTGGATGCTGTGATCAATAGCAATCACGGCATCCAGGGGCAATATTGCCCCCCCCCAGCCCCGTCACCCCTCGGACTTTCCCTCCTGACTGCCTATGCATTGTATATTATATCTATGCCTATACTATGTATGTCAGGACATTACACTGGGGATCTAAAAACCCAGCTTCAAGTCCTCTTGAGGGACATGTAAAAAGAAAAAAAAAAAAAAACCCACACATACACACACACAATAAAAAAAAAAAAAAATGGTGTCAAATGAAAAGTGCAGCTCATCATGCAAAGGATAATCCCTCAAATGCATAGTAAAAACACACAAAAATAACCAAAGTTAAAAAAAAACACATTTATATTTAAAAAATATATAATGTAAACAAAAACAAAGACACAAACATGTTAGGTATCCCCACGTGATAAGTCCTCACTATCCAAAAATATTGTTATTTAACCCGTATGGTGAACGCCGTAAAAAAAAAAAAAAAAAAAAATTATATATTTATATTATATACCGCAATGTGCAAATTAATGTATTTTGGTCATTTTGCTTTCCCCCAAAAACAACAATAAAAAGTGATCAGAAAGTCATGCATACCAAACATTGGTACCAATAGAAAGTACAACTTGTCCCGTAAATAAAGAGATCTGACATATCTCCGTCAACAGTACAGTAAAAACGTTATAGACGTCAGAATACAGTGACCCCAGGAAAATCGTTCATTTTCAAATTAATTACGTTTTATTTGCAAAAGCAGTAAAACTTAATAAAAACCAATATAAATATGGTATCACCATAATCGTAATGACCCGCAGGACAAAGCTTCCATGTCTTTTTTATTGCAGAGAGAATGCAATAATTGTGTGTTATTTCTCATGGACCCCCAAAAAACATAAAAAAATGCTAATCAAAACATTATATGTACCCCAAAATGGTGTCAAATGGAAGTACAGCTTGTCATGCAAAGAATAAGCCCTCAAATAGCTATGTCCACAGAAAAAAAAAAAAAAAGTTATGAATTTTTGAAGACGGGAAGGGAAATATGAAAAAAAAAAAATCCTTAGGGGGTTAATCTATTGACCAGTGCATCTTCTGCCTTGTCAATTCCCTTGTCCCTTCTAGAGCTGACTGTACACGAGACAGCTGTTGGTCAAATGCTCTTTTGGCTTACAGCTATCTTACCAGACTTCCAATTTATAATATAAACATGGATGCTCAGCATGGCACATACTATAGAATTTGGCAGCTGAAATCCAACTGCCTTAAGCTAATACTGTATATCATCATACATCTACCATCAGAGCAGAGCCGGGAGGATCTATACACATTAGATGGTCAGCCGAACCTGTTGACATACATCTGTAAGCCTACAGGTTTTCCCCATTAACAAGACTTATCCTCTTGTGATTGGAGCTGTGGTGCGTATGCCTAACCATTACTGCACTGACCTGTATGGGACTAATGGAAATAGCTGAGTACAGCACTCTCCTGATAGTAAATAGAATGGGGGTCACATGCATGCACACCACCATTTCATTCTCATAGGGGACTTAGGGTTCAAGCAGTTGGAAACCCAGCTGTTTGTGGGGAAACCCTTTAAAGTGTCAATTTCAGACTGAAAATGTCCATAATTGAACATAGGCATGTTACTAAGGACAAGCTGCCAGACATTTCGATATGTTGCTACCAACTAGACAGATATAACAAATAGCTAACAAGGAAGAATGACAAGGAATCTTGATACACAGCTTTATTTACCTTCACAGGGAATTTCAGCTGATTATATAACTCCGAGACCAGGAGGTTGTGTGTAAGGGTTTTTCTCATTTTCATAATACGTACAATTGCTGCATCAATCTGGTACTGTCTGTCTTGGAAGACTCTTTCTGTTGTGGTAACCTGTTCTTCCACCTGCAAGGACGTCATAGATAATAGCAATCTGCCTTATTTGTTGAGAAAATGGAGAAAAAAAAACAAACAAAAAAAACTAAAACATAATGCTTACCGTTTCCTTCATCTGAATTTGGTTGATCTTAATTCGATATAATTTGTGCTTAAAGTCTCCATTAAAGATAAACTTGTCGCCATCTTCCACGTCCTTACTCTTTGGTGTTTTGTTTAGAACTCTTGCTTTTCCACAAGCAAGTGACTGTAGGGTCCGTCTCAGCTCACTATCCTCTGTCACCATAACATTAGAGAGAGTAACCATTTAGAAAATGTAACTGCAGTATTAATAACAGTTGTGCTGAAGACTGTATAGGACGGACACCTCCTCTCTATCTACATTGTATCAGAAGGGGTTATATACTTTTGATCACTTCCTGCTATGCATTAAAACTAAATAATGTGCACAGCTGCACAGTTAAAGGAACACTAATCCTAGATATGAATAGTAAAAGAAACAGGGAAAAGAATCTGTCAGTCTGTAGCATGACCCTAACACAAAGAAATCCTGCAGAGAACAAAGGGGTTAATCTCTTGCTGATCTGCTTCATCTTCAGCTGAAAACTGGGGCAGGGCTTAGCAATATTTTCTCCTAATGCAAACAGTACACCACAGGAAGACTTCTACAGTTGCCTTACAGCCTGTCACAGAACAGTTAGGAGGAGAGAGACACAAAGAGAAAATGTCTTTATATATTTTTGAGATTTAGCTGTACTATGACACAAAATAGGACTAAGGGAAATGACGAGAAGAGGGGAGGACATGATGTTAGATTCTTTGTAAATTAATCTTTTGCTTAGAATACATTACAATACTTCTGCATAGCTGCAGTATTCTCTATTACAGGAACAGGTTGAGGTTTCCAAAGACCTTAAAATATAGACCACCCAACACCTCCCGATTGCAGGTTCCGGCTTAAGCATAACATCATACACATTACGCCCAATTTACAATATACTGTAATATTCTTTTCATGTTATATCTAGTAGTACATTTTCAATGTTAATTTTAATCTTTACCTTTAAGTGTGGAACTACATTTAAAACTGGACTTTTCAAGATTTTTACTTTTAGAGGGAGATGGAAAATGTTAAAAAGGCACATCTATGTAACCTGTCACACTGTGATGTTGTATACTTCACCCAGGGCGACCCCCAAAGTAGATTTTGTTGATGCACAGGAGGTGGAAACTTCATGTTTTATCAATAAAATGTTTTTGGGTCATTGATTATAAAACTGAATGAAATATGTAACCCGTTCCTCCAAATCAAGCATGCCATGTCTAAGTATTTCCCCCCCGCCGGATGTATGTATATCTGCCTACCCTCTTATTGGTGTATTGAGGTCCCAAGGCCCACAGGGTCTCATTTCAGGTTTATATGCCCATCTTATACAGGTCAAGGTATCCTGTTCGGCTGCCCCTGCCTTGCTGAAGTGGCGTACCCAAATCCCTACCCTCACCGATGACACTTATAGGGCTGATTCCTGAAGGTCTGAATATGTATCCCCATCCACTAATAAGCTGATTCAAATATATATTTTGCATCAAAGTTATTTGACTCCTGCTTTGCATAAAATGGGGCGCTTACAGCACCCTGGGTGTCTATGATGTTCAGCTAATTACTCTGATTTCTGGCACGTGATTTGGGACTGTCCGGTTATTAAAGGATTTTGGACGGAGGTTGTGGGTCTAGTATCTGAGGTATTAAGTGCCCCTGTTCCACTCAATCCTGAAATCTGCTTATTTGGTATCTTAGATGAAGAACTCTGGCCACAGCATTCTCGTATATTCTTGCAGGAGTCCCTATTCTTAGCCAGGAAAGCCATCGCCTTACGCTGGATGGCTCCTCGACCACCTTCTTTGTCGATGTGGAGGAAATTAGTTAATTCGATCCTCCCTTACAATCGAATGGTGTATAAAGGGAGGGGCTGTCCTAATAAATTTCAGAAAGTATGGGGTCCCTGGTGTGATTCACCAATGACATTATACTCAGCCCCATCCTTCCATACAGCACTTGATGAACTTACTATCTAAATGAGGAATATGGCTGAGCGGGATTATTGCAGTGTCCTGAGAGCCTCCCTGGATTTTTAATTCTATTTGCAATTGTACCTGTTGTATTGTTATGTTGCATGTTCTCGCCCTCTACAGGTTGGATTATTCACCATCTTCCTATTGGCTCGCCTGCTTGGATTCTCTTCTGGATTGTTTGCTATTTTATGATTCTTATGTTCATGTACTTCGCAGAACTGCTCTGACGGTTTTAGTCTTTTTCTTACCTGGTTGTTAATCGACTTGTGTGACAAGCTACTTTGTACTTGATATGTACCTATACTGATTTGCTTGTACTTTCTATTTGTGCTTGTTAACTTGTATTCTTTTCAATAAAACGAGTTTAAAAAAAATTAATATGTAACCCATGCAATTACTGCTAAAAACAGGCAATAGCTGAAGAACAAATTTGGGTCAACTAAAGAGACTCTTACACTTTATTATTAAATATGCATTCCTAAGATAACACATAAAAATTCAGAGTCTTCAGCAGTTGATACCTTTTAATGGATAACTGAAAAGATGATGACAAATAGCAAGCTTTCCAGACTACTTAGGTTTGTTCATAAGGCATGTTATAACACAGAATCTGAAGAGTCACATATTTATACACCCGTGATGTAAAACAGAGCTATTAATATAAGGAGTATACCTCTATAGCAGGAAATATTGTAGCAGTTCTTACATAAGAAGTGTGGAAATTTCATTGCCCCCTGATTGTGATTTGTTCCCCGGTTGTGATACCCTCACCAGATCCTATGTCCTTTTGTGTATAAATATGTGACTCTTCAGATATTGTGCTATAACATGCCCGATGAAGAAACCTAGTGTCGAAAGTTTGATTTGTGATCATCTTTTCAGATGGCCATTAAAAGTTAGCAACTGCTGAAGACCCTTTAAATGGTTAATATGGAACAAAGATACATTTTTTTTTCATTAATAGAAACTGCCTCTCACCTATTCCTGTAGCCAGTTTAATTTCCTCAAAGCTGAATTCATCTCCTTCATTAAACATGAGTAGCACCAACGTTTGAAACAAAGAAACCTGAAGTTCTTTCTTCTCCTAGAGACCCCCCCACCAAAAAAAAAAAAAAAACGAAAAAAGAAAAAGAAAGAAATAGAAGTAATTAATTAAAGGGGTTTTCCAGGACTTTAAATCTGATGACTACCTGTCTGATTCCTAGCACCCCCCACGACCAGTTGATTAAAAGGGTCATAAAGATTCAGAATTGGCAAGCGCTGTACAATATTTAGTGGTTGTGAACAGTACTGCAGTCTTCTCTGATTCAAGTGAATGGTAGAACTGCAATGTACAGCGCTGTGTCTGTTCTGGATTGCCAAGGCACCTTCTATCAGCTGATCATGGGCTGCCAGGAGTGAGACACCCCCTGATCTGAATATATTAAAGTCCCAGTAAACCATTTTAAATCCCTGTGGTTACCAATAAGAAAACATAATCCAGAAAATGAAATTGTAAAAGTAAGTCAAATGGAATACTTCATTGATTTTAGCATATTGTATGCATATCTACTCTTAAAAGGGTCGAATAAGGGGCCTTTAGGGTTAAAAAAAAGAAACCCCTTACTTATATATATTAAAAATAGGTTTTAGAGGAAAAAAATAGGGAAAAAATTTTTGAAGCAAAAAAATGTGGTCAAATATTTAATGGGAGTTGTAGTTTTGCAAGAGTTGCAAGGCAGCATTGACAGGTGGCTCTTGTATGGGGATGCATAGGGCATCTTTTTTCGTGGGGTCAGGTGTACTTTTTTAGTTATACCATTTTGAGGAATGTCTATTGCTTTGATCACTTTTTATTCAAGCCAGAGGCGAAACAGCGAAAAAACCAACAGTTCAGCACTTTTAAGATTTTTTTTCCCCCGCTATGACGTTCACCCTACAGAAAAAATATTTTTATAAGTTTGTAGATCGGCCATTTTTGGACACAGGGATACCTAATATGTGTGTGTTTCACAGTAATTTTCTACTTTTATATGTATTCTAGGGAAAGGGGTTGATTTAGAACTTTTATATATTTTTTTTTAAACTTTTTTTTTTTTTTTACACTATTTTATTAGCCACTCCCTTAGGGGGCTTGAACCTGCAATCATTTGATTGCAAGTCCCATAGACTGCAATACAACTGTATTGCAGTCTATGGGAGATTCTGTACATAGACCAGCTGCAATAGTAATATTACTATGACAAGCCTGGGAGCCTTCATTAGGCTCCCAGCTGTCACAGGAACAAGTCGGCTCCTGCGATCTTGCCGCGCAGGAGTCGGCCTGCAACGAAAAAGGTACCACTGGGCTCAGGGGCATTTTCTTAACTCTGGGGTAAAGGCTCACAGGTAGTAATGCCCGCGATCAGGGTCCAGAGTACGTTACAGCGGAGACTCGGTAGCTATGGCGACCTCCATTATCTTTACAGACCCGGCATCCGCCGTTACAGCATGGCGGATGCCGGGATGGGTTTGCACCGTGAAGACATCCGCTGCTCCAAGCTCAGGGCCCGCAGCATCGCCCTACTCCTCCCGCTGCAGAAAGCCGGCGGCAGCAGGAATGGGGCGATGCTGCGACCTCGCTCCTCTTCCCCCCCGCCAAAACACCCACATTGAGACTATAAGACGCACCCCCCATTTTCCTCCCAAATTTTGGGGAAAAAAAAGTGCATCTTATAGTCTGAAAAATACGGTAGCTATCTAGCTATCTGCTCAGCTGCTTTTGATCAGCTGCTAGATCAGATTACTTGTTCAACATGATAGGTTGTTTTTTAATTAGGGCTGGGCAATTATGACCTAAATCAAAAATTACTATTAATCGGCATTTTACCTTGATTACAAATACTGGCGATTATGTAGGTTATGGTACTTTTAAAACCCCCTACTTTTTAAAGTATGAGTATATGTTGGGCAAACCTTGCGAACATATCCAAACCAAAACTGCTATTATGCCTCTTCAGACCCCAGAATATAATATGCTAAGGCCCAGGGGAGGTGAGCAAACATAAAAAACGGTGTTACTCACCTCTCCTGAGCTCTTCGGCCTTCTGCCTGATGTCAGGGACCGCTGAGGCCTGTGACTGGGCCTCAGCTGTCACATGACACGGTGACACAAGCATTGCGACGCTACATGACTGCTAAGGCCCAATCCATGACGTCAGTCAGAAGACCAGAAGAGAAGAGGGAATTGCGCGTGGAGTTGCCCACTGGCTGGTGTAAACAGGAATGCTGACAATAATGAAACTGTATGAGGCCAAAAAAAAATCCTACTAATGATCCTTCTGTTACATACAATAGTTAACTGCTCCACGTAAATGGAGCTAAAAAGGCGCTGATCTAACCATATTGTCAATTGCTGTTTAATACCAGCAGAATGTCTGCCAGTGGAAAAAAAGACTCTTTTTAGCATTACCAGATTTATAGTGTTAACAGCAAATTTCAGAAAGGATATCTGCTACTGTAGTTTCATGAAATCTTTTCATACAAATTTATATTTAGATATCTCAGCTTGAGAAACTTGTTTGACCAATCGTATGACTAAGCTGTGGTTAAACCAACAAGATGCAATAAGCATCACGAGACATGACTTTTACTCTGAATTCAGTCTCTGGTAAAGATGGAGCATGTTCATTTATGTAGCAATAGAACTCTGACTTCTACTAACAGGTTATAAGGAGACGGGTATTTATATTAAAGTCTATAGTGGTCAACAATGTATTTACATATGTACTGTAAGTTTGCATCTATGAAAATATTAATAAAAATTTTCTGATTAAAAAACTATGCATTTATATACAGGCTGTAATTTCATATAAAAAAGGGCAAGGAAGGGCTCTTGCTTCTTACTGGCCCATGTGCCTGGTCTTCATGGCTCCAAAACTCTTGTTCCGCTAAATGTAAAAAGGCAATACAAAATCCAACATTTTAACATGTACTTTTAAAGAGGTTTTCCATGATTTTGATATTGATGACTTATCCTTAGGATAGCACAACCAATACCTGATCAGTGGTGGTCTGATATAAGTGACTCCCCACAGATCAGCTGCTCAAAGCAGCAGTGGCACTTGGGTGACAGGCCAGTGATGTCACGTTTGTCACATGGCCCGTTTGCAGCTCAGTCAAGTGTATGGAGCTGAACTGCAATACTGAGCAAATCCCCTTTGCAATGTATGACACCGTGTTTGATGTTCAGTGAAGAAGGAGCAGTGTTCATTCGAATGCTACAACCTCTTCAACCAGCTGATTGGCGGCGGTCCTATGTACTGAACTCCACCAATCTGATGACGTATCCAAAGAAAACGTGATCAATATTACTATCTCTAAAACCACTTTAACAACTCAGAAACACATTTACCCTGCTGAAATCTTTACCATAGCAGCATAAAGAATCATATAATAATAAAGTCAGGCAAATAGCAGGTAAGTTGTTTTCTGTAAGAGTTCACCAACACAAAACCTAAAAAAAACACATGAATCCATGAAAAAATCATGTGCAAGAAAAGCAAGCACTAACTTGTTTAAACTCTGCCTTTAATACTGCGTGTCCCAGGGTGGACTGCCATTGAAGTCTTCTGCCACTGTGTTTTCCAAGATAAAAAGTCATAAATATTTCCTGAAGTTTTACCATCTAAAAGAAGAAAATGCACAGAATAAACTATAGACTTGACAATGTGAATAAAGAATGATTTTCAAAAGAAATACAACACAATATGACTTTTACAGAACTATGAATACAGTTTCCACAAGCAGATATAAAAAAGGTGTACAGGGAGTACTGTAAACTCATATATTAGAGCATGTTCACACAGTTTATTATCAATGTGGATTTTGGTGTGTATTCTGTGCCAAAATCCACATCAGTGCTGTAGTTCGTAGCTGAAAATCCACGTTATGGAAAAAAACAAAAAAAAACAAAACACAATTCTTGATAAAGTTTCTGCAAATAGCCACATGTGGGTTATCTCCATGAAAAGGGGTGATCAGCATGTGCACCAGGCACGCCACAGGTTTTCTTTTAAAACCAGCAGATCATTTTTTTAGCTGTCTGAACATGCCCTTAGAAAATTGGTTCTCGATTTTAGAAATAATTCATTCAAAAAGGAACATTTCAGATGAAAATCTTTACGCTTGCCTACCTCTGCTGGTAAGTGGACATCCATTGGTGTATAGGTTGGCCAGTAACCCATTGTTAGTATATTGACTGTCAAGTCTATAATGCCGGGGTCACTGTGATTCTGCATATACTGTAGACAAAATACCACATCATTTATCTCTTATTTTTCCTATGTTTATATTTAGTACTTTGATGGCATAATGGCTCCTTAACACTAAGCTGCACAACATATTAAAGGTACACAATCTGGAGATAGAATAAAGGTTTCCAGGTAGTAAGAGATCTGATTTAGAACGCACATGCTAAAATAAACTGAAAGTGCAAACAACAGAGAAGTCAATGAAAACTTATATGCTAGATTTCACAACTGCTAACTGCACAGACAGTGTTAACTAAAAGTTGACCATCACTTTAACCCATTAACAACCAGGTTTGTTAGAGCCTTAAAGGAGCAGACATTATTCCATTTTTTTTAACCACATACAAATTTATTGATTGACTTTATTAACTCTTTTGGGGGGTGGGGGACACAAAAAAATGCAATTCTGCCATTGTTTATTATGTCGTTGTTCACTGAGCTACATAAATAATGTGTAACTTTTATTCTATGGGTCAGTACGATTACTGTGATACCAAATAAATTCAGTTTCTTTTCTTTTATGTCTTGCTACTTTTGTACAATGAAAACATTTGGGTATTTTGCTTCTTTTTTTGTTTTATAGTTTTCACTACGTGGGGTAAATAATCTGATAATTTTTTTCTTTATTGATCCAATTTCAATGGAAGCTCATATGGTGATCGGAGCACAGTCTTAAGCCTATGCCATCACCATTGCATACATGTAAGTTGGAAGTAAGCATGTTAGAAGAGAAATCTTGTATTCTACAAACCTGGAGATCGCTGCTGTTCACTGTCTATATATCTCATCCATGTGCAGCACATCTTTAATTCCTTCCTAACACAGCCCTTTTCCATTTTTGTGTGGTCTACTCTTTGCCTTCCAAAACTTTTATAATTTTCCATTCACACAGCTGTATGAGGGCTTATTTTTCACTGGACAAGTTGTACTTTCTAATGGCACCAATTAATATTGAATACAACATATTGGGAAGCTGGAAAAAATATTAATAGACTGGAATTGGAAAAAAATGCAATTGTGCTATTATTTTACAGGTTCTGTTTTTACTGCGTTCACTGCGTGTTCAAAATGACATATTACCTTTATTCTGTTGGTCATTACAATTACGGAAATTTGCATTGCCATATCCTGACATGCATAATTTTTTCATCTGTAGAGTTGTGTGAGGGTTTTCTTTTTTGCAGGGCAAGTTGTAGTCTTTATTGATACCATTTTGGGGTATGTATGAATTTTTGATCACTGTATTTTTTACCTTTACGGCGAACACAGCACTGGATAACATTTTCAGATGCAGCGATACTAATGGTTTTATTTATGTTTTATTTTTATTTGTAAAATGGGGAAGATTTAAAATTTTATTTTTGCATTTTTTTTAATATTTTAAAAGCTTCTCTTAAACTTTAAGCAATTTTTGGATCACTTATACCATAGAGCGCAGTAATATAGTACTGCAGTCTATTGCAATCGTGCTATTTTCCACTCTAAATAACTGATGACCTATCCTTAGATAGGAAAGGATCCGACCTCTGGGCCACCGACCAATCAGCTGTTTGAAGAAGCTACAGCATTTGCATAAGTTTCTTCAGTAATTACCAAACAAAGCACTGTACATTTATGTAGTGGTTGTTCTTGGTATCGCAGCTGAGCCCTTTCATTTGAATCAAGCCCTCTGACCAATGAATGTGATATCACAAGGCCTGTGAAGTGGAAGCAGTGCTCAGAAAGTGCTACTGCCACTTCAACAAGCTAATTCATGGGGGCCCTGGATGTCTGACCCCAAAGAACAAGGCTGGCTCCAGGTTGTGGCGGGCCCTTGGGCAACACAATTTCATAGGGCCTCCTGTCCGTCATCGTAAGAGGCACAATCCGTTACATCCAGTGAGTGCTGGGATTCACACAGAACATTATATCTGCTCTTTCTTCACAGACTATCTGTTTAAAACAATAACAAACAAGACAGAGGAATGTTTCCATCTTGTTTTTAAAATTGCAGTGAATGGGGTGGTTGCAGACAGAGTGTGTGTCATCTGCATCTGTCAAAACAACAAACTGTAAAGTGGGAACCTAGCCTAACGCTAGGTTCACACATGCGTTGAGGTTTCCGCTCTTCGGGTCCGCTTGGGGACCCAAAAAATGGAAACCCAATCCGCTTAAAAAGCGGTTATCCGCGGAAACTATAGATTATAATGGGGTTTGCCAGGTTTCTGCCCGAAAATTGCGGAAAGAAAAGTCCTGCTTGCATTTTTCAAGCGGAATGGGGGATGCAATCCCCGAACGGTCACCCAACACAGGTGTGACTGCAGCCTTACTTGTACAGTACTATAAGTATTGGTTGGATTTTTACATCATACATATAAAACATTAATTGAGGTCTCAATACACTTAACCAACCTTTAATGCATTGTGATCTCTGTTATAATTGCAAACCAACCATGACCTTGACCATGTTGGAGGACACCACTTTTACCCAACAGATCCCATTACTTTATATTTGAGTCTGTTGAGATTTATCAGTTCATGCTTTTACACTGCACATTTATTGTAATGATTCCCCATGATATAGATATACACGCTCACTAACATTAAACAACTGTGTAACAAAGTTGAGGTACTATAAGTCACAGGACAGAAAAAAATGCACAGTAGACAATTATAAACTTTATCAAATTAACATGATTAAAACCTTCACTGCTTATCGATCACATATCTGCAGCCACTCACATCCGGGGTCTGTATAGATCAGTTATAGAAGTACTATAAATATCCCTTGGGAGAAGACAGCAGCCAGAGAAGGGCCAGAGGTCAGAGAGGGGATTCAGCAGACAGGGACATGCGGATGGATGACATCAAGTTTAGCAAAGGAAAAAACTGACTACAAGTCTGTTTTGTTAATAAAACTTTTCAGTTCCCAGTTGAGCACTGGGCCCCTGCATCTGCTCGGGTTTGCCAGGTGCTGACGACTGCCCTGCCCAAAGATCTTCAACTGATGACCTATCCTAATGAAAAGGACATCACTTTATGACTCCTAGAAAACCCCTTTAAGCTCAGGTAAAGCTTAATAGTAATTTTAAAATGGCACACCAAGGACCCTTCACAAGGCTCATACCTGCCAGAGCAACTGAATAGTTCCTGCAATTTTGTTTTGGGGAGGCTGTTATGGACTACCATTTGTATTTGTTTCTGTATCTACGCTTGTTTGGCTTATGTTTTTCCCTTTTTAATAATCTTTAGTGAAATCTGTATAAAAAGAAGCATGTACATAAAACAAACATGAGCGTGGCTGTCTACTCCCTCATGTAAGGCAACAGATCTATCAGAAATCACTGGATGAAAAGTCCTGCAAATCCACTGATTTCAGTTTAAAAGAATGGACATCTGACAGTCACCACTATAGTCAATGGGGACTGGTCAATATATCTCTGTTCATTTAATCTGTCTTTGTGGGACAGGTCAGCCTTGTAAAGTAGCATAAACAAAATAAATTGCAAACAACAGAATTTTGATATAGTTTATTATTTAGTCTATGTATTGATATTCTGTTAAACCAAGTAATACATTGTCTGGTATTGTCCTCAAAATATAAAGCTCAATTAAAGAAAAAAAAATGCTAAAAAGTTATTATTTACTTATTATTACTCGAAATTTTACTTAAGTCGCTAAACCACTATACAATCTTATATGCAGATTACTAACTATTTGGAAACAGATTTAAAAAACACTTGGTTTACCTGCTTGAATTGAATCATAACATCTTTTGATAGTTCCATGTCTTTAAACATTCCCTCCAATTTACTAGTAAATGCTGCACCGCACTCTACAAGGAGAAGAACAATAGTAATGAAAATAATAACAATGAGTCCTTAAAATAGGTATAGCCTTGTCACATTAAAAAGTTTTGTGTTTCAGGGCGTAGAAATTTTGATTCAAAGTAAAATTTCACCTTGGAACAACCTCAAATAATCTATTAGGAGAAACAGAACTGATCCCAACCGCTCCCTATGGCACACATTATCACATAAGTCTTCTCTTTGCCCATTCGCCACTTCAAACATGCTTTTGGGAACAGAATAATCTTTCTTTTCTACAACACTGTGACAATATGCACTGAGTGCACCAACTGCCTCATTTGCATATTGATTCAAAGGTGTCCCCTCCCCCCAAATCTTCAGAAGTGACATACATAACAGTTAAAGGACATACAGTATAGGGCGACACGGTGGCTACAGCCTTGCAGCACTGGAGTCCTGGGTTTGAATCCTGCCGAGGACAACATCTGTAAGGAGTTTGTATGTTCTCCCCGTGTTTGCGTGGGTTTCCTCCCACACTCCAAAGACATACTGATAGGGAATGTAGATTGTGGGCTCTATATGGGACAGTGACCGTCAATGTCTGTAAAGTGCTGTGGAATATGATGGCGCTATACAAGCAAGAATAATAATAATAATTACTGTTTATCACTGTAATGCACTCAGTAAAGTGGTGGTGTCAGTTGAATATGCTAGGGATGGTGGTAGACTCCTCTTATAAGAAACATTTAACATCTTTATAACAATCCTATTGATACAGTCAGCTGAAAGGACATAGTAGAGACTTATGATACAGTATAATGTTTAAGTTTTATGCATATTGCAGATGGTATCGTGTACTCTTACATGTAACTGTTGTAGGAGTAGCCTGTGTTAACAAATTATATCTGCATTGGGAAAGTAGGGCACAAGCGATGTAGCCAAGCTTGTCATTAATTTTAAGCAAACTTCCGATTATAAAACCATTTTTCTTAAATGAATAATAATCATGAATATAAGAAACTTCGTAAAATATCTTAAAGGGATCCTATCATTGAGAAAGGCTAATTTTAGTAAGACCACGTCGGAATAGCTTTTATAAAGGCTAATCTTCTCCTTCCTTTTTTGTTTCGCTGCTCGCCGCAGTTTAGAAGAAATGTTGATTTTTATCTTTATGCAAATGCTTCTTCAGAATGCACAGGGGGTATTACGACGTGGTCTTACTAAAATTGGCCTTTCTTAATGATAGGATCCCTTTAAGAAAATCTGTTTCCTTTTCCACATATTAAGCAGCATTCCTCCTCTTTATTTACTCAGACAAAGTAGCCTATGAATGTGGAGGGGGAGGTGTTAATTGTTTTACTCCCCCATTCTGAACAGTATAAGACATGAGTCTTATTTGGATAGAGTTGTGTCAAAAGGGTTCCCTCACAGAGTAGAAGACTGTATCAGCTGTACCTATAAATGTGCCTTTTCCAGCCCATTACTCTTCCATCTCCCCTCTCCATAGACTAATATGTAAAATGTAACTCCACTTGATACATGGATAAGGAAACCTATATCTTAAATAAGATATATTAAAAAAAAAATTTCCTGTAACATGACTATTTCAAAAAGTATATTCAACTACACAGACAAAAGAACAAAAAAATTACCCTACATACATTTTGGGTAAGCCCCACAACAAACCTTTAATCCAGCTGCACACAGGTTTTTTTTTTCTTCCAGAAAATACAGTCCGACTATTGGCCGTATTTCGTGGACTTGTAGTATCATAGTTATCTATGTCATGACTTCACCAAAGGACTGCTGACCTCTCATGTGTCAAGAATACATTATGGGGCATTAGTCCCTAGTTAAAGCAGTGATTCACAGCATCATAGATAACCATGATAATGTGAGTCTAGGTATAGTTCAGTCATGGAAATACAACCAATGTACAGTCCGTATTTCCTGGACTGAAAAATCCTGTGCACGCTAACTTTATACATACCATGTTTAAGTTTAGATAACATTGATTTCTCCGAGTCAACAGATGCACTTTTTCCCACCAACAGTCTTTTAGCAAGGTCTTTCTTATAAAACGCCTCAAACACATCTTTACCTGCAAGATAAATGAAAACAATAACCTGTAATTGAAGGATAGCTTAAAATAGGACTTCTATAATATTTGCATAATATATTAAAGTAAAACAGAGTACAGATACTTTTCACATTTGTCTCATACATCTACAGAATGCATCTTTTACAGTCAGGGATGCCCTGGTTTTCAATACTTGCAGCAGCCTCAATTTTAGGGCATGCTTACAAAACAGTGTTAACTGTATTTTATTCCCAAAATCAGGAAAGGAATGAAAAAAAAAAAAATAAATAAAAATATATGGAAAAATTTGCACCGAGTCTGTTTTAGAGCACTCCTGGCTTTGGGGAAATGGCCGCATGTCCTTTTTTACCTGTATCAGCATCAAAACTGACTTTTTTTGTCTCCTGATAAAAATTATTTGATAGGGGTGCCATGAGTAATTTTTTTTTCCAGAATAGCTTTTATGCTCCTTGATATTGAAATTGCAAAACCAAGTAGGAAGTGTCTTGAAATTATGAGAATCATGGATAATTATATCAATAATGTGCAAATTATCAAAAAATACAAACAAAATATTTAAAGCATCTTGATTTATTCAGTATTGAGTATGAAATCCATGCACAGAAATCCACAAACTTGCATGCTATCAGGGACTTAGCTACAAGGGGCGGAGAGGCAGCAGCCGCTGCTGAGCCCAAACTCTGAGGGGGCCCCCCAAAGGTCCCTCTGTCACTTAAAATATACCACTATTCTAAACTGCACATGGTAGGTAGGGGCCCTATTACAGATTTTGCACAAGGACCTAGAAACTTCAAGTTAACCTCATTGATGAATGCAGAGGCTATTAATGGTTGTCTGAGGAATGTTATGTCACACCAAATGCAACTGAGCACGCAAATCATCAAGATTGGCTGCTGGCAGCTCCCTCTGCAAATGAAACCAATGATGTCCAAAATGTGCTCCATGGGAGACAAGTTCAGAGAGCTGCAGGCCACGGTAGAACGTTTAGGCCATGCAGGCTGCTCACTGTAGCATGAGCAACATGCAGTCTGTGTGTTCCTGTTGAAAATTGGATCTTGGCGCACACTGGGTAAAATGGCTGTACCACAACCAAATCAAAAGAAACACTGAGCTTTGCATGCTCTTATCCCGCAGGTCCCATCAATATGCTGGAGGTGTGGGGTGGAGGAGAGCACCACGTTACACATTTTTTGGTATTGTAGCGCTTTATCCCCCTTCTGGGACGGGTTAAGAGAATTATTTCTCAAGTAACGTGAGACTTCTCACCATTTGGGCCCTGCTCTGCTCCTTCTCCATCATTGTGAGTCCCCGATGTGTATCTATAAGCACTTCTTGCTTCAATTTTTAGTCCTCACGGCTCGGACATGTATCCCGCAGATTTGGAAGCGAACTGAACCACTCCCCCCTGCTCTCTCTCTCTGGGTTTTGAAGGTGAATGAGATTATGCGTATGGAAAACCTACCTTACCTCTTTTCTGCATGACCCTGTTGAAACTTTTAACAAGACCTGGTTCTACTGGATGGAATTCCAACGTACCAGTGAATATCAGACGCTTCTCGGGCCTGTGCCTCCCCCCTGTAGACCTACAGTGGGAAGCTCTGGCTTTTATAGCCAATTGATGGGTTACCTGTTTAGGACTATTCTTGACCATCTGGCTTTACTCCTTGTGGAGTTTTATTGCTCTATCTGATGAAGAATTTTCGATTGCTCGCACCCCTGGGGTCCTTCCCTGGACCTGGATACTGTTTCTGTATAGTCCCCATTCCCTCCCCCACCCTTTTTTTTTTTCTTTCCTTCTTTCTTCCCTTTCATTCTGTGTTTTGTTTTTGTTGTCTCTCCGCTCCTTTCCCTTCCTCCTTCTTCTTCTCCCCTTCCCTTCCTCTGGCCTCTACTCGGGGATCTCCCCGTTATCTACAGTATAAAATGTTGATGCTGACGTTGCAGCTATCTGTTGTCACTGTATTTTATGATTTTTTGAAAACCAATAAACGTTGAATTGAAAAAAAAAACGAAACACTGAGCTGTTGGTGTACCTGAAACGAAGACCAGAAGTGTCTGGCTACTTTACGTTATGGGATCCCAGTCCTATGAGTAGGACTGTTGTGAGCTTCCCTTGTGAAAACCACTTCATGGCGCTGCTCACGTGGTCTCCAGACCAATCTCTGCCATCAATGCATCCAAAACAAAAATGGGACTCATTGCTGAAGAAGACAGACCTTCCAGTCTCCATTTGTATCTTGCTGTGCACCATGAGAGCCTTTGAAAGTGGTGTCGTAGGTCAATGGAGCACCTGTACATCTGGCTCGACACCCAATGTCATGTAATGTCATGCAAAAGCTTTCTGATAGTCTGTTGACACTGTTTGCAGCCCTAGGCTTGGGATGTGATAACCAATTTCACTTGCAGTAGAGAATGGAACACGATGTACCATTTTTCCCAATCATACGATTTGTCTGTGCAGAGGTTTGCATCCATGCACCTCTTGCTGTCTCTCTCCCAAACACTGGGACATAGAACTTTGAACAGTGCTGACATGTCGGTGTAGGCACTTAGCAATCTGCTGGAGTGATAAACCAAGGTCTCTTAGTTCAAGAATTCTGTCTCTGTCATTTTGTGACAAGTAGCGATAACTGGCACACAAATAAAGGAGGAATCACACAACATCCCATACTACTTGATACAATTTCTGAGGTATTGTGTGGCTGAAAAACTGCTTTTACGGCCCACCCACATGCCACAAATTGGCGCTAAGCACTTGAACATTTGATAATTTGCAGATCTTAGTGACACCTGCTACTTCTTCCATTTACATAACCTTACAGAAGTCACTATCTATCAGAGTGATGCATCAGCCCGGAGTTTTTCCAGAACATACAGATGTAGCAGAGTTAACCCAAACTTCTGAAATGGGTTAAACTGCTGTAGCGTGATATCTTATCACAGAAGACAACAAAGCTTTTCATCGTTTTTTTTGTTGTCTTCTGTGAAAACATATTATTCTGCAGCAGTTTAACCCATTGCAGAAGTTCGGGTTAACTCTGCTACATCTGTATGTTAAAATAATAGAATAAATGCGGTTTGAATGCAGTATAACATGTTGGTTGGCACACCACTTTATCAGTGTTTCATAATGGCCAATGAAAACTACAAAAGGCGGATGACTGCTGCTGCAACTGTTCTTCCCCATACAGTCTTATTCTTAGTTGGCGGCCTCTATGTGTGCAGTCACCTTCACACGGGCCAGTTTTCAGGAACAAGCAAACCAGCATATAATTGGCCTCTGTAAGGCTGTGTTCACACAGAGTTTTTGGCAGCGGATTTTGACGCGGAATCCACATCAAAATCCACCTGAAAAAACTCCTCCCATTCGTTTCAATGGGAGTCAGTAGCGTTTTTTTCCTCTAGTGGCTTTTTTTCCGCTAGCGGAAAAAAAAAAAAGCAACATGACCTATCTTGCCGCGGATTCCGCGGCTTCGAGACACGCTCCTGATTAGGCCCATTCATCCGGGCCTAATCAGGAGCGGGATGCCGCGACAGAATGCTGATGCACTGCATCGGCATCCTATCGTGGCTGACCACAGCGAAAATTCCGGTGACGGAAAATGATTTTCATTTTCCGCCGTGTGAACACACCCTAATAGTGTCTTTACCTTTTCTCTTCCCATAAAGACTTCAGTGAACATGTGGAGGGAAAGGTTATCAAAAACTTTTAATTGTCTTATCACCAACATATACCATTCACAGAAAATATGAGACACTTGTCATTCTGGTTGGCAGGGAGCTCTACTTCTTTACAAAAGGAGTGAGAAAATGAGCAGTTATACATCTAAATCATACTTTGTGCCTAATCTGGACGTTTGTCGACAAAAAAAACTATTAATTGTATAAAGTAACCAACATACCATGGATGAATCTAAAAATGATCATAATTTTATCAAGGCATCGCTCCAGTTCTTCATCTGTGGCCTCTTTGTTTCCAGACCGTAGTTTAGAATCTACATATTTAGCTGTAATTAAAAAGATAAGAACTTGTATAACATGACATCAGGCAGACAAACTATGGATGATTATGTTAGGATAATAGCGTGTGGTCACTACATGGCTATGTATACTTTAGTTTTGGCTCTACATCAATGTTTTTGCCACACATTCCCTGCATAGTGTCATATTTTTCAAGAAAAAAAGACATATCTACAAAGTAGCATACCTATTAACATTCACTATCACTATTAAAGACAAAGAGATAGATTAAACACAAAATTGGACAACCCCCCCTTTAACTTTTAAATGAGCGGGGAGCAGTGAAAAAAAAAAAAATATGCAGACCCATGATGTCACAGGTAGTGACATCGCATTCCCTTTGCTGATTGGCCTCAGCGGTCATGTGACCAATCTGCGGCTTCAGCGGAACTCCATAAGAGATCCCTTGAACAGAAGGACCGGAACACGCCAGGGGCACACCGGAGCATCAGGGACAGGGGAGTATGATTTTTTTTTTTTTTTTTTTTTTTCACTGCCCCCGGCTGATTTAAAAGTTAAAGGGGTTGTCCATTTTTGCCTTGACAACCCCTTTAAGCACTCTACAACACTTACAACAAGGAAAAAAAAAGTTGCACATTTTAGCTCAAGTCTACATTTTACTTGCTTCTTCCTTCTACTATCTGTTTCTAATGTTCATCAAGACCCCTCAATTTCAAGCTCTCTTCATTTTATTTTTCATTACTGAAAACGCAGCACCCCATCTTGACAGAAAAAAAAACAGAAATGTAGATATTTTTGCAAATTTATTAAAAAAGAAAAACTGAAATAACACATGGTCATAAGTATTCAGACCCTTTGCTGTGACCCTCATAATTAACGCACATGCTGTCCATTTCCTTCTAATCCTCCTTGAGATGGTTCTACTCCTTCATTGGAGTCCAGCTGTGTTTAATTAAACTGATTGGACTTGATTAGGAAAGGCACACACCTGTCTATATAAGACCTCACAGCTCACAGTGCATGTCAGAGCAAATGAGAATCATGAGGTAAAAGGAACTGCCCAAGGAGCTCAGAGACAGAATTGTGGCAAGGCTCAGATCTGGCCAAGGTTACAAAAGAATTTCTTGCAACACTCAAGGTTCCTAAGAGCACAGTGGCCTCCATAATCCTTAAATGGAAGAAGTTTGGGACGACCAAAACTCTTCCTAGACCTGGCCATCCATCCAAACTGAGCAATCGTGGGAGAAGAGCCTTGGTGAGAGAGGTAAAGAAGAACCCAAAGATCATTGTGGCTGAGCTCCAGAGATGCAGTAGGGAGATGGGAGAAAGTTCCACAACGTCAACTATACCGGCAGCCCTCCACCAGTCGGGGCTTTATGGCAGAGTGGCCCGAAGGAAGCCTCTCCTCAGTGCAAGACAGATGAAAGCCCGCATAGAGTTTGCCAAAAAACACATGAAGGACTCCCAGACAATGAGAAATAAGATTCTCTGGTCTGATAAGACGAAGATTGAACTTTTTGGCGTTAATTCTAAGCGGTATGTGTGGAGAAAACCAGGGACTGCTCATCACCTGCCCAATACAATCCCAACAGTGAAACATAGTGGTGGCAGCATCATGCTATGGGGGTGTTTTTTAGCTGCAGGAACAGGATGGCTGGTTGCAATTGAAGGAAAGATGAATGCGGCTAAGTACAGAGATATCCTGGAAGAAAACCTCTTCCAGAGTGCTCTGGACTTCAGACTGGGCCGAAGGTTCACCTTCCAACAAGACAATGACCCTAAGCACACAGCTAAAATAACAAAGGAGTGGCTTCAGAACAACTCTGTGACCATTCTTGACTGGCCCAGCCAGAGCCCTGACCTCAACCCAATTGAGAATCTCTGGAGAGACCTGGAAATGGCTGTTCACCATCCAACCTGAGGGAACTGGAGAGGATCTGCAAGGAAGAATGGCAGAGGAACCCCAAATCCAGATGTGAAAAACTTGTTGCATCGTTCCCAAGAAGACTCATGGCTGTACTAGCTCAAAAGGGTGCTTCTACTCAATACTGAGCAAAGGGTCTGAATACTTATGACCATGTGATATTTCAGTTTTTCTTTTTTAATAAATTTGCAAAAATATTTACATTTCTGTTTTTTTCTGTTAAGATGGGGTGCTGAGTGTACATTAATGAGAAATAAATTGAACTTTTTTGCTTTTAACAAATGGCTGCAATGAAACAAAGAGTGAAAAATTTTAAGGGGTCTGAATACTTTCCGTACCCACTGTATAAATATGCCACTGCTCCTATGTCACCCCATGTAGAGGTCATAAGATGGGGATAGGCAACACACCCCACTGTCAGATGTCAGGCCTCGACGATGGACTCTGTGGGACTGCTCCATGGTACAACAGTTGTGGAAGAGGGTAATATCCTTCTCAACCACCCACCTGATAACCTATTTCCTGAGGAATCCATTATTGGAAATATTTGGTTATTATTATCCAGACAGACAGAGATACTGTTGGGGGGGCGGGTGGCATTAGTAGGAAATCCTTACAGGGTGTTCACACATAGGGATTTGACGCTGATTTGGGGGCGGATTCCACAGTAAGGGACCGTGTGAACTACTGTATGGCAGCTACGTGCTAGTTAAATTCTAACATATCTTCATTTAAACTTTTCTTGGAGAAATTGTTTTTCGTTACAAAAATGTATTGGGTGGAGGCAGAGAGAGAGAGCAAAGTCAAATTTTTCTTTCACGTGTGGGAGGACTTCATTTTACCAGCACGCATTTGCCAAGATTTCAGATAGTGCTTTGCTTTAACTACCTGGTATCAGGAATGACTGTTGGCTGGGGATGGTCTGGTACTGGCATGATTCAATGTCGCCAAGGCAGAGCACTAGGGAAGACCTGTGCACCACACCACTATTATTATATGTTATCACTTTATGTTTGTTGCCCCACTCCCACTAGAACTGTCAACCTTTGTGAGATTACCCAGGGCCGCCCGATGAGTCTTGGTGGCACCAGAGGGGAATATTTTCATGATCCGATTAGGCAGACTAGGTTTACCATTGTGTGTTTTACGTTAAGGTGGTTACTTTTTGTAATTTGCTATTTGTAATCCTCAACAAGATTCCATTGTGTAAGGCTCAGATCTCTTAGGGTTTGGTACTGGCAATACTTGATATCTAGACACCTATTTTTTTTTTCCTTTTTTTGTGAAAAACTGCAACACTTTAAGAGTGTTACTTGCATAGTTAATCCTGTTTATCTTCTGTTATGTGATGTACCACAACTCAGAGAGTGACTTGATTTATACATGGTATATTCTGTTATCTGTATGCTTATTGAAAACGTCAACAAACACAGTTTAAATTTTTTTTTTTTTACTTGCCACTATAAATAACAGCATCTCCCTGTGAGTAACGTTTGTTATTGTTGTTGCTCAGCAATCTAGGGGTGTGTTTGTTGTCACAGCTTCCTGCTAAGACTACATGCTAAGCAGGGTGCAGTCTTGTCTCCTGGTCTGCAGTGAGCAACCTCTCTGATCCACTAAAGATAGGCATGAACAGTAATAAGACACTGTTCTCTCCCCACCTCGCAACGCTGCTCTTTCACCCCCCTTCCCGCACTTCCAGCCCAGCCTGACCATGGCACTTATCTCATCATTTTTATCTGTTGGGAGGAACCAGGGAAGTGAAGTCAGGGATGAGACAGGAAATGTGTAGGTACACCAGACAGGCTTAAAGGGAACCTGTCAGGTGGCTTTTCCACAATAAACTAGCCCCATTATGTGCCCGTCTGTAATCTTTATATTGCAGCAAAGTCAAGTTATAAATGTTTGAAAACATTAAAAGTCATATGGAAATTAACCTAAAGTTGTCACAGTGGGTGAGAAGCAGCCTCAGTTTAGGCACACTGTCCCCTTGCTAGTCACACCTCCTGGGCGTGATCAACATCTCCCTCACAGTCCCCTCACTCCATGATGTCACGAGGGGAGATGACAATCATGTCCATGACGTGTTATTAGCAAGGGGACAGCATGACTAGGCTGAAGCCGCTCCCCACCCACCATGACTAGTTAGATAATTTACATGTAACATTTTATGCTTTCAAACACTTATAACTTCAAATAGAAAGGGAATTAATTCATCCTGCACATTACAGGGACAGTTTATGGTAGAAAAAACACCTGACAGGTTCCATTTCAGTAACAAAAAGTCCATCCTTGGGACTTTTAATCTTTGGATGTATCATTAGGATTTACGGTGATAAGCTCAAACCAGATATACTCAATGTCCCGGATCTTACATAACTGTCTTGGAGGGTGGGGAATTGTGCACGTTTTTGTCTTTTTTATTGGTTTCTGTATTGTTTTCTTATAAAAAGTCTGAAAATAATCTAATTTAAAAAAAAAAAAAAAAAAGGGGAAATGTTGCAAACTGACCCTGAAGCAAAAGATACACTGGAGGGATCTGGCAATTAATCTGTGGCAGCAGGTGCTGCATATGTCGAAGGAAGACATGAACTCAACTCCAACAATGTCACCAGTGAAAGAAGATATTCCATCTGGAATCCAAGAACTAAGACTAAGTGTTTGAGAAATTATAGGTTGAGGGTCCCTTGTACAACTTTCTAAGTAGAGCAGCACTCTGTTCAGCAGTATGGAACAGCCAGAGATAGCTTTTTCAATTTTAACTCCAAGATATTTTGCACATTAATTATAGGATTTTGATCTTACTGAATAAACATAGGAACACATTGAGTACCTATCAATTCTGCTGGTTTATTTGCTCTCCTGTTGATAAATGTTTCAAATGATTCTTTCATAACATTGACAAACTTCTCATTTTTCTGGAAGCAGACATCAATGATATAGTCCACTTTATCCTTGAAATCCAGTAACTCCTGCACCATGTCCTTATCTTTTTCTGGATTGATAACTATCGAACTGCCAAAATTCTATAAAATAAAAATAAATAAATACATATTACAATAATAAAGGGTAGAAACCAAATATAACTACTTTATAAAACGAATACTAATATGGTTTACATAACTGATTAGTATTCAGTGAACCAACACACTCCATATCCAGATGTGCTATTAGGATTTATGTCCAGCCTCTACCAGTTGGTGTGGAGACCTGCTCTCTCTTTGCATGACTTTGCTTGTCTGTTCATTCAGGAGGTAATGAGAGGAGGCACTAAACTGTTACTAATTGGGGAGTAGGTGGGACTTTACATTTGGGACATAGAGGGCAGTGCTATAATAACTTTGGTGAATACTGTATTGACTAATTTACAGATCAATATTTGGTTTCTGGAATGTTGTTGCGCCTTTTTTGAGAAAACGCTACTGAGACAATTTGAAAAAAAAAAAAAAAAAAAGGAGGTTGATGCTGTGATTTCTCTTGTAATGGAGGACCAGCACATTTGCTAAGGGCTATGGGGTTGTTCACAAAGGTTAACGCGTATGTCAACTTATAAAACAACATTTTATAAATGAATAGTGCAGTAGACAAGAATAATTAGGGTTGGATCAGGTGGAAAATACAGATGTAGCAGAGTTAAGCCAAACCTATGCTACTGGTTAAACTGCTGGAGTGTGATATCCCATCATAGAAGACACCAAAAAACAATGTCATTGGAAAAACATTTTTCAATGACTTTTCATTGTTTCTTTTTGTTGTCTTTTGTGATAAGATATCATGCTGCAGCAGTTTAACCAATTGCAGAAGTTTGGATTAACTCTGCTACATCTGTTTATGCAGGCTTCCTTCATACTTCACTTTGCATTCAGAGAATGTTTTAGGGGGAAAGGGGTGCACATTTTTAGTTCCCGACGAAATATCTGTACTAGCCTCCTAGCAAAGAAATACACAATGGTCTACATTTGGCCCATAGAACAATGTGGATACTTAAATTCTTGTAAAATACAACCTAAGGCTGAAGCCCCACGTTGCGGAAACGCAGCATTTTTGTTGCAGATTTTGCTGCGGGTTTTTTTAGCCAAAGCCAAGAATGGCTACAGAAGGAATGGAAAATATATAGGAAGTGCTTATACTTCTATTTTCTGCTCAATCCACTCCTGGCTTTGGCTCAAAAAAACGCAGCAAAATCTGCAACAAAAGAAGCTGCGTTTCCGCAATGTGGGGCTTCAGCCTAAAACACCATTTACAAGATGGCAGACCATACAGTGCATAGAACTACCCATTTGCGGAAATATATTTAGATGCATGAAGAGAAGACATGACATACACATTGGGTGGAATTTTGCTTTTGGTAAATATGATAAAAGAATTGTTTTCATACTTTAATGTACTCCCCCCAGTGCTGCAGTAGGATTGACTGACCACCTCTGACCCGACTGAAGAGTTGATACATAAGAGTCAGATCTGTAACTCTGTTCTCATCCAGCATGTTCTTCAGACCTGTGTGTATGAAACAATACACAGCTATTACAATCAAGCTATAGTATAGGGGCATCTACACAACATGCCTAAGGAGATGAACTGTCCTCAGGACAGGATTTCTGAAGGAGTCAAAGCTTAAAGCGCCTACATAGATGCCCATATTTACAGTGCACTTGCCAAATGACAGATGCTCTAAGTGACACTGTCACGAGTCTTTAATTAGCACCAATCACCACTTTCACCAACGCCAACTAATTACATCCTTCAAAAGGCGCAGCTCCGTGATTCTGATACCGTTGGAATTTTTTCTTTAGCCTTCACCATTCCTATGCAATCAGGTCTGTTACTTTCAGCACAATCACACGCTGTTCTGTCAAGTGGGTGGTCTTTGGCTGGGACCGTCCACCTGATAGCAGGGAGCATAATTGTGCTGAAACTCACAGAAATGATTACTCAGGAATGGTGAGGGCTAGAGAAAAAATTCTAACTGCGCCAGAATCAGAGGATTTGTGCCTACTGAAAGATGCAAAGATTTGAAATTGGTGGTGCTAATTAACCCCTAGACAGTTGCTAATCTGGCTATTTATGTCGCTTTATCTGCTGCAGTCACGTTAATTAAAGTCAAACACCTGTGATTTACAACTGCTCCTGTAGGAGTGATAAGAGCGGCATCTTCAGAACAGCACGTTGGTTGCTGACGCAGCGAAGAAGCAGGAAACAGAAGCAGGGGGCGTGATGAATATAACACATAGGCAGTGTTGCGGGGGAAGACGAGGGACTAACTTGAAAACGCCGGTGAGGACATGGAAAATAAAGGTAGGAGATGAATAGCCTTTATAAAGGCTATTCCAACGTGGTGTCAGTTAAAAACCGATAGATCCAATGACAGACTCCCTTTAAATAAAATAGCCAAATCTCCATTCTTTCGGCGTTTTGCCTCTCAAAAGGAAAATAAAATACAATACAATAGTGAACAAAACAATGGACATTCCCCAAAATGATATGAATTAAGACTACTGTACATCTTGTGCTGCAAAAAAAAGACACCTTACACAGCTCCATACACAGTCGGGGGGGGGAATTGAGATTTTATTTTTTGGCAAAATCACCTAGCCCTAACTGCGATGTTAAAAAAACAAGATGGAAGCATTCTCCTGTCTTGTTTGCTTACTTTTCAAGCGGAAAATAAAATCTTACCTGCAGAACTTTATCTTCCGTATGAAAAGTAAACAAACATTATGGAACAAAGCTTCCATATTGTTTTTTATACTGTAGTGAATGATGAAGGATGCAGACAGAAATATGCTCTGTTTGCATCCATCATTACATTAGTCTTACAGTCCGTTGTTCTGATCCAGGGCAACCAACTGAAAATATGTAGATAAGAACTTAGCCTTATACAATTTTATCACTATATTTTTCTCTGTCATATTCAGTATATTACCAATTAATCCACTAACATTATGATTTAAGTGGAATCTTGAATTTATAAATAATTTTAGGGTTTCAGAAGGCTACTTAAAGAGAATTTATCACTATTCCAGACATGTCTACTTTAGTAAACACAGTACTTGAATATTTCATGAAATAACAATTCTGGAGCATCCTTTCTTGTGTAGTTCTATTGTTATTCCTACTAGAAATATATGAATAAATTCATAACCAGTTGGGAGAGGGGTGTCCCTGCACTGTCCTATCAGCGCTGCCAGTCCTGACAAGAAGCATGGTAACACTCAGTTGTCAATTTATTCATAAATCTCTGGGAGGAGTAACAGCACATTGCAGAGTTATAAGATGACCCAGAATTTATATCTCAAGATGATACAAATATTTACCAAGACAGACATATAAGGATAGGTGACAAGTCCTCTAACACTAGGTTCACACCTGCATTTGGTTTCCCGCTTAGGGACCCCCCTGAATGGAAGCCTAATCCGCTTAAAAAAAAAAAAAAGGGTTACCCGCAGAAACCCACAGACCACATAGACTATAAATGGGTTCCCCTGGGTTTCCGCCCGAAAAGGGTGAAAAATGCAGAGAGAAAAGCACTGCTTAGCATGCCTAGGGCAATAAACAAGTAAACGTAACAGTTAGATGAACATGACATAAAGGAATATAAAGACTGCTTCACACTAGTTGCCTGAGGAAAACAACATGTGTTGTGCTACACTTTATATACATAAAGTTATTTGCATATACATGTTGTTTCTTGTAAGAAAATGGATCTCTCTGCCAGAGAGTGTATTCCATTACATAGCTCATAGTGGGTCAAGATACATATTACACACAGAAAAAAATATAAAGTGCTTAAATTTTTATTGGTTTAATTTAATACAAAGACGGAATGTCATAGGCCACTTTATAAACCTCCTAATACATCTCAAAGTGAAAAAGGTACTATAAGGCTAAGTGAGGGATTGAATCTGGAAGCCACTCACATGGCTACCTTAGCACTAACCACTGGACTATTACACTCAATGGTCCACCCAAAATGGTTTACCACTGCAACTTCACATCAATTACCAATATGTGCAGTGAACTTGACCCAGGGATAGACCACCAACCTTCCTAATAGTCTCCCATCAGATCAGCGTTAACTGCTCAAGGGCCAGTATAGGCCTCATTCCCAGCATTCTATCCTCAGGATATCAGACAAAGTACTTCGGAAACCTATCCCTGCCTATTCAGTTCTGTCCGTACACGTTTCCTCAATTGATTCATCAGGAGATGAAGAGGTAGGTTGAAGGGGTAAGTACAATAGAGAGATTCAATTGTGACTGAGCATGATCTAACAGCCGTATGGGTAGATAGCATGCAAATAACCAGTAGCAGCATCCCGGCCGAATCTCTGCTGCTTTAAGGAAAATCCTCCACCCTCGGGGGGGTGTTCCCCCATCAGCCACCAATCACTGCCCGTTACATCACTTGGGTACACCCATTATTTACAGTTGACCAGGTATTCTCTTTTTTGACCACACTGCTCCCCCTTCCATGGAGGTTACCTCCTGGAGTCAGCAGTGATATAAGATCCCGTTGTACACCCACCTTCAGAAATTAAATTGCCCTTCATGTATAAATGGGAGGAGGACATCCACTCTGCCTTATCCCTTAAAAATGGCAAGTATATTGTGAAACTCTGAGCAAAGGGAGATGGCAAGATTCTTTAATGGAAAAGTCCTTGAAAATTCTCCATAGAACATACTATGTACTCACTCGTCTCCATGTCAACTATTCGACTATCCAAGATCTGTCTCCATGTTACAACTGAGATACTCTTCTCTTTTTGTATATGGAGTTATATTGCATTGCTATCTGATAATGTAATATTTACAGAACAATTGATGTCATTGTGTTTTTAAGTGGATTAGGTTTCCATTCAGGGGTGGGGGGTGGGACCCCTCCGAACGGAAACCTGAACACAGGTGTGAACCTAGCGTAAGTACAGGTTAAAATAAGAAACTTTGTAATAAATCATATCTCAGAAAATGCTTCTTTCTCCACTTCTCAGGCAGAAAATTATTCCCTCTTTTTCACCTAATCTACCTACTCTCTATGAAAACTCTGCTCAGTCTCCCAAAAATGGACTGCACGTTACTGAAGCATCAAATTACTGCTCCCCATAGCATTCTTTGGAGAAGGGAAGGGTAGAGGAGCTGAGTGAGATAGAGAAGCAAAAACACAAGCAGACAAAGGCTACTACAGGTAATAGAAAGTTTTGTATTTTGTGCTTTATTCACATGACTAAGCGTATGATGCTATTGCTTCTGAATGAGTGAATGAAATAGAGTTAGGAAGCAGAGTTTCTTATTTCCTACATGAGCTGTATATGGAAGATATTACATCTTCTAGTCTAGTCCACCCACTAGTCTGCAGAGGGGAAAACTGATAAAAATACAGATAGAAATGACAGCTTATCCTTAAAAAAAAAGTCATCTGAAAGATTGGGTATGCTTTAAGAGACGACACATTAAAACACATAAAAAATAAAGGATTACCTTTTTGTAAGATGGCAACCAAGTGCTCTCCCAATAGCTGTTTCTCCACACAAGCTATCAAAGGTTTACTGCATGATAAAATATAGGACATTACATCTTTAATCGTATACAAATGGTTCAATGCCAGTAGTTAAAAATGTGTAATCCTGAGTCAACAGTTTTGGTGTGGAGATGACATTGCAAACTCTCGGGTCTAATCACACATTTTCCACATGAGTATATAATGGCTCATATTAGTGATTAAAATGCAAGGCAGCTCACAGGTAACAATACTTTAAGGCTATATTTTCATATAGGGTAGTAGTGTGCCATGTAGCCAAGAGCCACTTGTGGTTCGCACAAGATCTGTAACAAATACATGATGAACACGTAAAATAATGCGTTTCACCTGCAATTGCTGCAAATTTGTGGCAAAGGACATGCACATGCCGTACAACACAAACCCAACCTAGAGGGATTTTATGAACAACTTGATTCCTTAAATTTCTCTCTTAAGATATACTGGTTATGGAAGCAGAGAATGAGAGTGGGGTTGATATCTACTGGCTCATAAATGAAAACCCCTAAAGATGTTGTATGGACAACCCATTTATTTAAATGGCCATTAACTTTTCAACAAAGTTTGCATAAATCACTAGTTCTGGCGATGATAAACTTTGTATTTTATCTTATCAGAGAAAAACGTTCTTATAAGACGGTTTTCCTGCTCCCCCTTCCCTCTGCTATATCAGTGTCAAGATGAACTACAGGTCACATGACTCAGACTACACATGTCTATAGAAGCCTATGGAGAGGGAAGGGAGAGAAAGACAGCCACAGAAACACAAAAACACGCTTTCTATCACAACCAAAATACTTTATTCACATCAGTACATCTCTATACATGTCCTCCATAGTCCTTTGGCTGTTTCTGTGTGACAAAGTTATAGAGCAGATGATCCTTTCTTTACTGTGTGCAGTGTATGGCAGCAAGTCTTGACCCACCAGCTCAGAGAGAAATGCAAACTAGATAAAGCTTGCACAGGAAAAAAAAAACAACTCCATAATGCAAAAAACAAGTTATATAATGGCCATTTACACAAACTGAGCAACTGCTTTATGCAAAGTTTGTTTAAAGGTTAGGTATGCTTTCAAATTTAGCCCTAAAAATTTACTGGTCATGGGACCACAGGGTAGGAGTACAAAGAGGTAGAGTTTAATGGAAATATTTCGAATTATCCTTTGCTTTCATCCTTTTGGTTTTGCCACAAAATCACTGATGCAAATCACAGATGTATGAAAACGGCCCTTTTGCAGATCACTGATGTGTGAATAAGGTCTAATCGTGCATACCACCACTGCTGCATGAAGAATTGTATGGTGCACACTGACATCATAGATCTATCCATGTAAAGTAGAAAAGAGGTGAGTCTTCCAGATGGAAAACAAGTAACTAACATAGGACCCCTATTAGAATTTTTCCTAAGAGGGCATATAAATAGAGGGCATCTAAGGCAGATAATGATTTATACAACTTACTGTGTCCCCTGGTCCAAATATGTAATAACTCTATCTGCTTCTTCTTCTAAGCACCTATTTACATGATGTAAATATTCAGGAACCTAAAAACAAAAAACATAGCAAGAAATCTAAACAGGCGAATTTGTTTACATGCAACACTAACATCCAAGCTTGTTTCTAGCAGTAAGGCTTCGATCGCATCATTTGTGATGTATGTTTAGTGTGTATGCTGGGAAAGCTCCCAACATACACCCTAAACATGTCCAAAGAGTTACATTACCCAGACCGAGCCCATAAGTGCCAAAAAATTAATATAACTTCATTCATAATATACTCAACATTCAACAAGTCACCTAATCAGAGGATGACTTGGAAATAGCTGTATTCTGTGGAGGGTCTGGGCAGTTTGACTTTAGGTGTCTATTTGGTGCACATTATTTTAGCAGCAAATCCACAATAAATGACATGCATGGTTTTATTAGACGTTATATAAATAAAAACCAGAGTCAGGGTGGGTTCACACCTGCGCTTGGTGTCCGTCCGTCGCCAATCCAGTGAAAATCTCGGCGAACTGGATTGGCGTCGGATACAGACCGGTCAGCGGCGCATTGGTTAAAAACCCATTCATTTGAATGGGTTTTTAAAGCAGTGCGTGGTGTGCGCTTACACCCTCTGCGCTGCCAATCCTTTTTTTTTCGTCGGACACGAAGTCCTGCATGTCCGACTTTGTTTCCAACGAAAAAAAAAAGGATTGGCAGCGCAGAGGGTGTAAGCGCACACCCACGCACTGCTTTAAAAACCCATTCAAATGAATGGGTTTTTAACCAATGCGCCGCTGACCGGTCTGTATCCGACGCCAATCCAGTTCGCCGAGATTTTCACTGGATTGGCGACGGACGGACATCAAGCGCAGGTGTGAACCCACCCTCATGGAGTCAGGGCCAGAAAAAAAGTTATTGACTCCAGCTTCAAAATAAAATGATTAATTATTTTAAACAATACTATATAATTATCAATATTGTATAATTAGTTAGATACATAGTTTGCTGCAGATTTACTTTTAATGTAGCTTTTTCATGAAATAGAATCTTACTGTATCTGGCGGACCAATCTGTACACAATGTTCAACAGTAATTGACATGCTCCAGACTTTAAATCTTGAGCTGCAGGTCAAGTTTCACCCCGAAGTCCACAGAACATGGTTGAGAGTTGTGTCAATCCACAGGTAAAATCTGCATCAATTTTGACCAACGTGGACTTACTCTTATAGAGCTCTTACTTAAACGGGTTGTGCTGTTATGGACACTTATCCCCTATGCACAGCACAGGGGGTAAGTGTCCAATTGCTAGGGGCCAGACCCCCAATGATCAGGAGGATTGGGGACCGAAAGTCACTCTAAGGCCTCTTTATGAATGGAGAATCAGCGCACTTGCGTGACCAGTGCTCCATTCACTGCTATGAGGATGTCAGGACTGTAATCTCAGGCAGAACCTGCATCTCTATAGAGGTGAATGGAACACACTATTCGCAAGGAGGCTTTAAGAGGACTTTTGGTCACCCGTCCTCTTGGTTGCTGGAGGACCCGGGTGTCAGGACCCCAGCAATCAGACACCGTCCTGTGGATAGGGGATAAGTGTCCATAACAGTACAACCGCTGTATGTGAGAGTCTTGTCACCAGAATCCAGCATATCAAAAAACTAAAGTGTAACATTTCAGCATCTTAGAAAAGGCACCTTATGGTTCTGTAAAGAAAATCATACAAAGTATTATAAGCTAATTTATATATACCTCTCTCTCCTGCATTAGCCTCTGGCCTTCAGCTGCATACAAGCAATTTGTTTCCTCCAAAAACCTTCCTTCAAAAGAATCTTTGTACACCTATACAAGCCAAATACAATTGTTAGAGGTAAGGAAAAAATAAACTCAATATGAAAATTGGTTCTGCAACAAGATAAGGTACAAGCTTATATGAAATATTTTCACTGGCTCTAAGTGAGTGAACCATGCTAACACTCTCTGGTCCCATGTACACAACCCTATTTTTGGTCCTTTTGCTTTCCATTATTATGGATCTGTAATAACGGATAGCATATGGACCCATTCATTTATAGGGCGCACAAATGTCATGGAGTGTGCCTTCTGTTCTGTTTTCCACAGACTTGCACATGATTGTGTACATGGGGCTGAGTATGCTGCACTTACAGCTATTTTATCAATAATGTTCTGTTCACATTTGAGCCATTCTGTCGCAATATGAATACCACCATCACCTAATACACCCCATTAGCTTACATGCAGCTCTATCTTTCATACGCCATATGACAGAATTAAAAGCTAAAAGGGAGTCTGTCAGCACAAAAATTGTTATTAAACCGGCCACAGTACCTTATAGTGCTCAGAGCCATGAACACAGTGTTATAATTTGTTTGTAGAATGGCTACTTAATTTTGATGATTACTTTGCAGACAAGAGTGCATCTGGGCATGTTCAGGGTTGGCTGAGCATCACCAGATTTTCCTCTTTCCTATTCTTTGGATAGGTCTTAGAATTAAAAATCCATTTGAGCTGGAAAATTCCTTAATCCCCTTTGCGCATTTTCACATACATTTATGTCAGGAAATTTGGGAATTAACGCATCCCCACATGTACATGATAGTGATCGTGCAGGCTCAGAAGTAGAGGAAGACAGCCAGGCTGTATAACCCTTAAGATGTAGCAGTCAATAGCGCCACGGGATCATAGGTGTCTGTTAATGAAACTAACACCTCCATCGTCCCCCCACAGTGCAATCACGATGGACTGCTGTGCAATCGGAGGCCTAACATTGACCTCCAAGGCTGCCATCGTAACCTTTCTATTAGGACCTACTAAAGGCATGGCCTAATAAAGGAGGGAACAGGTATAGAAGGAGGAAGTCCGACCAGCCAATCATAGGAGAGTCAGCGGTGATGGCTTAAGGGTCCTGGGACCTGGCCACATAGCGGGGGAGCATGTGGTTCAGACGGGAGTCGAAGAGGTCAACGATGGGTGTGTTCCACCGGAAGAACAACTGGAGAAAGATCTTCCGATGAAGCAACCACTTACCCGGGTCAAGCTTTTCTCAGTTTAGGTAGTCTGCCACCCAGTTGTTCACGCCTGAAATGTGGACCACCAATAGGGCTGGAACATGATGTTCAGCCCAAAGAAGACAGTGGGAGGTTTCTTGCATGGCTGCGCAGCTCCTGGTGCCCCCCTGATGGTTCAAGTAGGCGACCACAGTGGAGTTGTCGGTCTGTACTCTGACGGACAACTTTGGAGGACAAAGGTCTAATGAGACAGGGCTAATAAGATGGCCCTCAGTTCCAGTAGGTTTATCTGGAGGGAGGTTTTGGCTTTGGACCACAGGCCCTGAACGGTCAAGACACTGAAGACCGCTCCCCTGACGGAAAGACTGGCGTCGGTGGAGATCACCTGCCAACGGAGGGGAAGAAAGAACTTCCTTTGTGAGATTCCTGGGGAAGAGAGCCACCAAAGAAGCTCTCAGTGAACCCGGAGAGACAGAAGAATCAGGCACTTGTGGCTGGACAGAGACTTGTCCCAGCGGGAAAGAATCGCAAATTGCAAAGGACATGAGTGGAACTGAGCAAAAGGGATGGCCTCGAAGGTCACGCCATCGTGCTTAGGACCCGCAGAACCTAAAAGAGCATGAAGAGTTCCTCCGAAGGCAATGTACGCCAGGAATTTGCTGGTCTCCAGGGATGCCACCACTGACTGCAGGGACTCCATGTGGAACCTGTGGACATGGATGAACCTGTTGAGCCCCTTCAGGTCAAGGATGTGGTGAAGAAAGCTATCCTTTTTGGAAACGATGAACAGATTGGAATAAAAACCACGGAAATGCTCTGAAGTGGGGATGGAGACAATGACGCCCTACCTCTGAAGAGTGGAGACGGCCTGAATAAAGGTGGCGGCTCAAGCAGGTCAAGAAGGCAAAGTGGCTGAAAAAAAAAATCTTCCCTTTAGAAGGGAAGAGAACTCTACGGGGTAGCCGGTCGACACCACCTATCAGATGTCGTCGACACTGGCAAGCCAGATCTCCCAGATGGAGATTCGGGTCGAAAGACGTTAAGACGATGTCCTCGTGGGGGGGGGAGACCTTCATGCAAAGGTGGGCTTGGAAGAGGAAGGCTTTGAAAACTTGGCGCAGAACTGCCAATGAGGTCTAGTTTTGAAAGAGGTCCTCTTGGATCGGGAGTCCCGGGAAAACTGTCCTCCGGAACGAGAGGCAGAGCCACGATAGGAGCGAAAACACTGAGAATGGCTGGAGGAGGGTGGCTGGCGCTTAGGATGCCTCTGGAGAAAGAGAGAGCTTTTTCCCCTGTAGTTTCAGAGATGAGCTTTTCTAGGCCTTCTGCCAAAAAGCAGTCCCTGTTCATCCCAAGAGAAGGGAAGAGCCACGGCCACCTTCTTAGAGGCAGATTCAGCGTTCCACAAACATATCCAAACAGTACAGCGGATTGCCACAGTGTTAGTGGTTGCCTTGGCAGAACGGCGAGCAGCTTCCATGGAAGCATCGCACAGGTACTTGGAAACATTCAGAATTTGAGAGACAAGCAGCTGGTTGTCCTGGAGGGGGGCTTCATTGGAGAGACCCTTCTGGAGCTGTTTGGCCCAGAAAATACAGGCCTTGCTGACCCAAGAAGCAGCAAAGGAAGGCCACAGGGAGGAGCCAGCCACTACGAAGGACGCCTAGGCGAGAGAGTCCACCCTCTTGTGCGAGGGATCACTGAGGGAAGCAGAATCTGCTAAAGGCAGAATAGAAGCCTGGCAGAGCCTAGCTATCACGGGAGTCTCTGACCACTTGGAGACACACTGGTCTGGAAAAGGAAAGAAGACATCCCACTTCCTAGTGGAAAGCAGGGGACGGTCCGGGTAAAGCCATTGTTCCTCCAAGATATGGTCAAACGCTCCATGGTTGGGGAAGACTAGAGGAGGGTGGCGGCTGTGGCGGAAGAAGATTTCCTCTTGAGAAGTAGGATCTGGGTCCTCTGAGATATGCAAGGTATCTCTGACCGCATGGATGAGCTCCTTTGTAGCAGCGGATATATATGAGCCTAGCTGAGTCAGAGGCATTCCCAAGAAAAACAGACCAGGGTTCCACCTGTTGGAGTGGAGCCGTAAGTTGTGGCCCTATCCAGGGAGTGCCTAGAGGAAGGGGCGGAGGACAATGACCTGTAGTATTTCCTGGTTGAGGAAGGCGCCCAAGGAGAGGCCTAGAAGTCGCCAACTGAGTGACGATCTGGGAAGGCAGCCATTCCAAATTTTCCACCACACACTTGTTAAGTGTGGCAAGGTAACCTATGGCCTAGGTAAGAGAAGCTTTCCAGTACAGGGAAAGATCCATCGGAGATGGGCATGGAGGGTCCTGAGCTGGCTTAGGCGTAAGGCAGAGAGACAGAGGTAACTTTCATTACATCGGGCGCACGTAAAAAATGTGATGTCCCAGGGGGTGGTCCAAGAGGCGGGTTAGCTCTTCACGGGAGGACATGGAAGACCACTGGAAAGAATGTCCGATGGCCGACTGCTGTAGAGAGGCTGCACAGAGAAGATTCCCCAGGTGCTGTGTCCCTCAAGAAGACTGAAAATCCTTGAAAAGAGCAGCAGGAGCTTGCAGGTGCTGCTGGAGAAAACAGAAAAACAGGAAAAAAAAAATATATATATATTTATATATATAAGCAGGTTGCTGCTTTCACGGGATAGGTAGAGAGAGGGACCTTCCTTGGATTGCCCCATGACCAATAGGAAGGCCTAGAAGGAGCCAGAAGGCCCGGGAAGCCCGGGGAAAGGGTGCACCTAGTTGCAGCCTACTGTGCGGCGAGACCGAGGACTAAAGTAGAAGCCCACTATTTATTGGGAGAGCAATTGAAGCATTTTTTTTTTTTTTTTTTTTTTTTTTAACCTGAACCCTATACAAATAAATGCTTTTCTGTTAGCATCCATTTGCATGTGTTTCTAGTGGATCCATGAAACAGACCTGCTTAAGGGATACAAAAAAAATAATACGACCTGAAGGCACACTTAAAAATATCCCTCTATTTAAGAGACTTACTTGTAAGTCAGACAGCATGCCAAGTAAACTTCTCAACAAACTTCGGTCCACAGCCTCTCCAGAGCGTTCTTTCTCAATCAGAAGGAGAATGCCATCTATTGCTTTTGTCTGAACCAACTTATCACTTACAACATGGCAACGGAATAACTCCAAGCCCATATCCCTACATGGGAAGAAAGAATAAAAGCAAGCTTTAACTCAAGCAAGAAACATGTTTTCTCAGTTTAACAGTGTAATTTTCACAGCCCCCCTCATAATGGCAGTTCGTGGAGTTCATCACCCACAAACAAATATTATACTCTGGGGTCTCCTCAGACGTTATTCAGGATGCCAGGGACCCATGCTGGAGCCTGGGAAGGAGAGCAAAACTGTATATTATATAATAGTAGTCCGTGGGTGGAAAATTCTTAATGAGAATCGGCTCAGTCATCCCTATGTATGTGGGATTTTTTTTTCATTTTATTAGTAACAGGGCCATTGTGGGACATTATACTGCGTGGAGAGGCTACTGTGGGACATTAAGTTGTGTGGAGGGGCCACTATGGGATATTATACTGCATGATGGGCCACTACAGGACATTATTCTGACACATGAGGGAGGGGTGATTTTGGTGAGCACGCTTTGAGACCTGGGCGCATGGTACCCTAAATCCTGCCTGGTGGTAGGAAAGGCAGCTTACCACTCACTCCTTAAACATCACTGAGCATGGGGCCATTAAGAAAGGGCAGAGGTCGCAATAATGCCTGTAAAAGCATCTTTTACGCATTGAAAAAAAAGGTACCCTTAAAACCCCTTTCTGACATCCACTATACTATTATGGCAGATGTCGTCACTTTAAACATGGCACCTGCTCTAGGCACCGTAGCCGTCAGGTTTCCACTGTTTTACTTTAATCCTGAGCATTTTATACATCTGAGGTCCCCCTTTCTCCCTGTCCCTACCCACACCCCTCCTCTTACATTTAGATGCTGGACTGCTGGAGATTGCGGGAGCTACCTAGTATATATGACAGCCGGGAGCCTTCATAAGGCTCCCAGGCCTGTCATAGGAAAACTATAGAGGTTTGCCTGTGCCAAGTATCAATAGTTACACAGTCATTGTGCCATAGACTGCATACAGTTATGTTGCAGTCCATGGGACAAGCGATCTAATGATTGCAGATTCAAGCCCCCCCTGTGGGGGCTAAAAGTTAAAAAAAATAAATAAATAAATAAATTAAAAAAAATCTTCCACTTTAAAACTAGATCACAAATAAAAAACAAAAACAAGCACAAATCCAAATAGCAGAATCTCTGTTTTGCCTCCCAAGAAAAAAAAACTGTGGAGACCATTACATTACATATTGGGTACTTTGTGGGCCATTACATAACTGCTGACGAAGGCTCAAGACGAAGCCTGATTTCATTAACATTTATAAGTGATTGCTACTAGATTGGGATGTTTTTCCCTGGGGGAACGTCGCCTGAAAAGGTCAAGAAACATTGGTGTAGTACATATGCTACTATTTCAGCTGATGCACAGTACAGTACATGAAAAGAATGGTTTCTGTTTTATAGCTGCACATTACTACTTCATCTTATGCTAGGTTCACACCTGGGGACCCCAAGAACGGAAACCTAATCCGCTTAAAAAGCAGGACTTTTCTCTCTGCATTTTTTAAGCAGATTTGGGAACGGAAACCCCGAATGGAATCCAGATGCATGTGTGAACTCAGCCTTACATTGATCAGGACATAAAGTATTCACTCAAACTCAAAGAAGCCGACACCCTGTTCTTCAGGATCGAAATCCCACACATGCGCTGTCGGCTCTACCTCTTCGGGTTAGGGCAGAGCTGACAGTGCATGCTCCGTCCACCATATTGCTTTGAAGAAGAACAGACCATTGGCTATTGATGCAGTGAAGAGAACGGCAGAAAATCCAGGGGGCGTGAGTATAATTAAACAGTGGCAGTGTTGCGGGGATAACGAGTGCTCAGGCACTCCCTCAGCATAATTAACAAACGAAAAAAACTACATTTATTCAAAAACAGCGGTGGAAAGAAGAAGATAAGGTAGGATAAGAATAGCCTTTATAAAGGCTATTCCAACATGGGGTCAGCTAAAAATTGATTATAGCAAAGATAGACTACCTTTAACTAGAAGCACTATAGGTCAGATAGCCAGGCTCCTGTGAAAATAATATTTTCTGATCAGTGGCTCTGTTGCTAAGATACTAGCTTTTTTTCCTGATAAGCTAATAAGTTTTTTGATGCAATGAGGGCAACCCCATTGCTCTCATCAAACATTGCTTTTTGGTACCCAGTCCCTCTAACCTCCCGTCACTGTTATGATGGACATATACACTTTCTGGCCTTGCCAATGATAGCATTATGGAAGGCATCATCATTGCACCAAACAGCTCATTAGTATATCAGGAAACAAAGCTAACACATCAGCAATGGAAGCATCAATCAAGCAGCGGAAAAAAACCCATTCTTCATGTGTAACCCTGCTGTAAGACCACGGTAAAATTGAAATCAGCATTTTAAATAATACTTGTGAAATTTGCCCATCCCTATGAAGTGGGCACCTGCTGCCAAGTTCTTCAATTTCACTGTTCTCATCTACAAAGCTTCTAGTTGGCATAGATCTGAAATATAGTAGTGGATTCTGACACTTTGAAATAATGTCATTTCTGAACCTATGCAGCAGTCCTGTATGTAGTCAGATAACTTCAGGAGATGGGGGTTCTGAAATGTACTCTTACCAGATAGAAGGCAGCATAGAGTTTTGCAAGACGTAGGTTCGATCCAAGAATAAAAAAATGCTTCGAATCATGATCTAAAGAATTAAAGAAAGGCCTTTTTTTTAGCTCTTTAACGTACTGAATCGCTCTACAAGCAAAAGACCGCTTCTGAGACAAACCCTTTAGATACAAGAAATGAGTGACAATCTACCAGTTCACTAACTACTTGAGAGACACATTGGAACAAATTTATTAAAACTGTCTAAAAGAAAAACTGACTTAGTTGCTCAAAGCAAACAATCACAGAGAAGCTTTAAAGGGGTTGTCTGAGATAAATTGAAACATATTCCCTAAACTAAACCCCCCCCCCCCACATAACTTCTAATTGACTTCATTGGAGAAAAAAATAAAAAATAAAAAAAATAAAAAAAAAAATCTATATTTACCTATGTACCTGGGGCAGTCACATTTTCTGATGATCCGGTGACGTTCCGTTTCCGCATTTCCAGAAACGAAGCATTGCCAATAATTCCCCCTGTCCCTATCATACTTACCTATCTTCAGTCTTCTAGCACAAAGCGTCATTTCCTCCGCTTCTGCCGGTGCCTGCGCAATAGAACTTTATTGTACACTCGCTGGCAGAAGTGAAGAGCACATACCACGCATGCGCAAGAAGTCCACATAAGAAGCGGGACCGAAGAAACTGATCTCCAGGACACAGAAGACAGGTAAGTATGAGGGGGACGATTGGCCCTGAGTTAGTTAAGTAGGTAGATAGATAGGGCTAGTAGTCCGTGGGATAGCTAGGGAAACAGGGAAGGGGTGTGAGAGAGGGAGTGAGAGGGGGATCATAGGACTTGTAGGCTAAGACAGCAGAAAGCTAGGAAAGCATGTAAACAAATACAGAGGATGCCAGGAGCTCCTAGAGAAAGCCAGAAATCACTCAAAACACTGCTAAAGGTATTTTGGTGCAATTATTAACCCATTAATAGCACTAAAATACATTTTTTTTTTTTTTCACAAAAAAGTTTTTTTTTTGCCTGGAAAACCCCTGTAATTTAGTATTCTGCTCCGGAAAAGTGAAAGCTGAGTTGTGACTGCTTGCTATGGGCAACTAAGACAGTTTTGCTTTTAGACCATTTAAATAAATCTGTGCTTTTGAGTTTATGATATATATATATATATATACACACAGTACAGACCAAAAGTTTGGACACACCTTCTCATTCCAAGAGTTTTCTGTATTTTCATGACTATCAAAATTGTAGATTCACACTGAAGGCATCAAAACTATGAATTAACACATGTGGAATTATATACTTAACAAAAAAGTGTGAAACAACTGAAAATATGTCTTATATTCTAGGTTCTTCAAAGTAGCCACCTTTTGCTTTGATTACTGCTTTGCACACTCTTGGCATTCTCTTGAGGAGCTTCAAGAGGTAGTCACCTGAAATGGTCTTCCAACAGTCTTGAAGGAGTTCCCAGAGATGCTTAGCACTTGTTGGCCCTTTTGCCTTCACTCTGCGGTCCAGCTCACCCCAAACCATCTCGATTGGGTTCAGGTCTGGTGACTGTGGAGGCCAGGTCATCTGGCGTAGCACCCCATCACTCTCCTTCTTGGTCAAATAGCCCTTACACAGTCTGGAGGTGTGTTTGGGGTCATTGTCCTGTTGAAAAATAAATGATGGTCCAACTAAACGCAAACCGGATGGAATAGCATGCCGCTGCAAGATGCTGTGGTAACCATGCTGGTTCAGTATTCCTTCAATTTTGAATAAATCCCCAACAGTGTCACCAGCAAAGCACCCCCACACCATCACACCTCCTCCTCCATGCTTCACGGTGGGAACCAGGCATGTAGAGTCCATTCGTTCACCTTTTCTGCGTTGCACAAAGACACGGTGGTTGGAACCAAAGATCTCAAATTTAGACTCATCAGACCAAAGCACAGATTTCCACAGGTCTAATGTCCATTCCTTGTGTTCTTTAGCCCAAACAAGTCTCTTCTGCTTGTTGCCTGTCCTTAGCAGTGGTTTCCTAGCAGCTATTTTACCATGAAGGCCTGCTACACACAGTCTCCTCTTAACAGTTGTAGAGATGTGTCTGCTGCTAGAACTCTGTGTGGCATTGACCTCGTCTCTAATCTGAGCTGCTGTTAACCTGCGATTTCTGAGGCTGGTGACTCGGATGAACTTACCCTCCGCAGCAGAGGTGACTCTTGGTCTTCCTTTCCTGGGGCGGTCCTCATGTGAGCCAGTTTCTTTGTAGCGCTTGATGGTTTTGGCCACTGCACTTGGGGACACTTTCAAAGTTTTCCCAATTTTTCGGACTGACTGACCTTCATTTCTTAAAGTAATGATGGCCACTCGTTTTTCTTTACTTAGCTGCTTTTTTCTTGCCATAATACAAATTCTAACACTCCATTCAGTAGGACTATCAGCTGTGTATCCACCTGACTTCTGAACAACACAACTGATGGTCCCAACTCCATTTATAAGGCAAGAAATCCCACTTATTAAACCTGACAGGGCACACCTGTGAAGTGAAAACCATTTCAGGTGACTACCTCTTGAAGCTCCTCAAGAGAATGCCAAGAGTGTGCAAAGCAGTAATCAAAGCAAAAGGTGGCTACTTTGAAGAACCTAGAATATAAGACATATTTTCAGTTGTTTCACACTTTTTTGTTAAGTATATAATTCCACATGTGTTAATTCATAGTTTTGATGCCTTCAGTGTGAATCTACAATTTTGATAGTCATGAAAATACAGAAAACTCTTGGAATGAGAAGGTGTCCCCAAACTTTTGGTCTGTACTGTATATATATATATATATATATATATATATATAAAAAAATATACTGTAACTGTCTTTATTTTTATAAGTGAGTGCAAGTCATTCAACCCTCTTGATATAACTTCACAACAAGAGCTGGTGTGGATAAACTTACCATTTGTCTACAGTGATCCTTCCAGCACACATTCACTTTTTTTAAAAACAGAAAGCTGTCAAGAGATTCTGTAAACAACCACATACGTTAAGGAAATGCAGTGAAATGATTTAGTAATTCAGCTAGGAAACACAGATGTTAACATTATGCTTTCTATGGTGCTGAAAAGAATTCAACATAAAAAGAATTCAACATTGTTTTATTTACTACAACATGCAACAGACAAATGCATGCTGATAGTGAAAAGCTATAAAAGGCATAATCTGCAGACTTTAAAGAGCACCTTTCACGTCCTCATGCATATGCAGTTTTATATACCGCTAGAAAGCCAACAGTGCGCTGAATTCAGCGCACTGTCGGCTTTCCCGTTATGTGCCCCAGGGTTGGAGATATTGGTGCCGTTAGTTTCGGCACCGATCTCTGTCCACTGTCAGAAAGGCGTTCCTGACAGTCTAGCTAGGCTGTGAAGAACGCCCCCTCTGACAGTAGTCGTCCATCGACTTGTACTGGGGGGGGGGGGGGGCGTTCCTTACAGCTCAGTGTCATCGCTGGGTGGCAAGGAACGCCCCCTCTGACAGTACAGGGTAAGTTCACCTTGTTTTTTTTTTTTTTTTTTTTACAGATGGATATTTAAGGTGAAATCCGCCTCAAACAATATCTCCCAACTCTCCATTTCATTTCATTGGGAGTCAGGAAGATTTTTTTTCCTCTAGCTGAAAAAGTGTCAGGACCTATCTTTAGACATATCTCGCCTTGCAAAGCACAATAAAATGAATGGGAGGCAGAAAACAAAAAAAACTCCATAAAACAGCTAGCTCAAAATCCACCCGCAAAAAACCTCTATATCCTAAAGCAGCACTCCAGCATAAAGACAATATTTTATCCCTGCCCACATCACTTGAATGTCTTCCATACTTTACACTTCTTTGCACTCGTGTCCCTGGAATCCATTTTTCATATATGTATATGTACTGTATGAGCAAAAAAAAAAAAAAAAAAAAAAAAAAGTACCAGAGTGTTGTTTTAAACCTGACAATATTTTCAAATACACTGTATCTGTAGAAGCATTTACTGTATATATGTAATATATATGTAATAAAGTAGTAAAGGATATTCTCTGAACTGGTGGATCTGAGACTTCATATGTTCCTCACATACTTGGCGGAGCTGTTTATATAGGGTGTGTGAAACTTTATATGAGCATAAGTTTTCCACGGCCTCAGAAAGAAAAACAGATATAGAATTAATAATGCAGCGAGAGACTACACATTTACACATACTTTTCATAATGGAGCATACAGAAACAGACAGCATTCAAACAACCATAATAATTTAATATTACACGGCCATTATTAAGGCTGCAAATCCAGTCCCTTCCATGCTAATGACTCAAATTAGATTGCTATGAGCCTGCTTAGTGCAGTTCATTAAAACCCAAGGTTATAGCTGTGTGAATAAAACCTAACTGTTTAGGTTCTATTCACACTGCATCTTAAAGGGGTTGTCCACAGACCAATATTAAGAAAGAAATGTTATTGTTTGCATAATAAAAAGTTCTACAATTTACCAATATACTTTCTGTATCAAATCCTCAGTTTTCTAGATCTCTGTTTGCTGTCATTCATTCTGGAAAAAAATCCATCACATGACCATGTACTGTTTATCACATGACCATGGACTGATTTTTATCCACTGGTAGTAAGCAGAATGAGTGACAGCAAGCAGAGATCTAGAAAAATATGGGGAATTGATACAGAAAGTATATTGGAAAATTGTACAACTTTTTATTATACAAACAATAACATTTGTCTCTCAATATTGGCCTGGAAGTGGACAACCTCTTTTAGCCTTATGGGACAAAAAGGAAGAAAAAGGTCTCACAAAAGAAGTTAGCGGACCTCATGAGCCACATTTAAGTGTAGCTTACTTAGACTGTCAACTTCCTAAGCAAACTTTGCACATGAGGTTTCAGTATGTGACAGTTGTCTTCCCAACAATCTTCCACACCTTTGCTGCAGCATCTCCTGAAATGAGTTCTAAGGCTTATTCAGGCGAGAGAGCTGATATTGTAGACAATTATGGTACAGTAAAAATTGTGAGCCGTTTACGGGCATTGGCATCACAGTCTCCTTGCGTCTTCCTGCTGTATAAACCTAAAATGTTGATTTCACCACAGCCAATGGGAGGAGACACTTCAAAAAGAGGGAGAAGACTAGAGTTCACTGCATCTGTTGGCTATCCACAAAGGAACTATAGTCATTTGTGGGAAATATCTCAAATATTCTCTGAGGATCATTGACTAGCCTCAAGTGACTCCCAGCCTGCATGTAGGGGTCCACTGATTTATCCAGATTATTACTATTGGTCATAACCAAGTATAACTGAAGCAGCAGCCACATGAAAGGCCTGCTTACAGTGTTCTAGAGCAATGTCACACCTGATAAAGTTCCTCCAAGTTGTACTTTATGGAAGTGCTTCTTTCTATGGCGTTTACGGCTTCATGAAGCTTCTGCCACGTGTCCTGAGTGTAATTATCGGGCAGCTTTGGTTTATCTAGAAAAACAAACATTGTACTAAATGCACAAGCCAACTAGAGGCAGGAGACAGAGTCAGCATGTAGTAAAGGTAAATTTGCAGTGGACAAGTATGCTGGGGATTTTCTATGCAGATTTGTGCAGAGAAAATACATAGCAGAATACAGTGGCAGGCAAGTGGATGAGATTTTAAAAAATCTGAAACATTTTTCCACATGGAAATTGACCTTTGTTGCAGATATTTAAATCCACAGCATGTCAATTACTGTTGCAAAAAAGGGAAAGAATATGTTGTGGGCTTTACCCATTGACTTTAAATGGGTAATAAAATCCACAATCAAACCCTAATGTTGTGAATATTGCTGCAGATTACATGCCTATCAAAGGATGCAGATAATTGTGTATAATTACTAATCTCTAGCTGCACCGTGCCGAAGCGTTCCCTGGTCCCCTGGCTGATCAAGGTTTACTGTCCTCCAGCGATGATTTGTCCTGTTAACATATCACTGCTACAGTGTTCACATGTTGATGCCAGAATGGTGACAGAATAATACAGGTCAGTGAGGGACCAGGGAAAACTTAGCAGAACAGGGCATAAGACTGGTTAAGTGAATAAACCGATTTCATTTTTCTCTTATTTTAGATGATCAGCACATCAGACATGCTACAAAAAAATTTCAAACCTGTGTGGGCCCAACCTATTCGTTCATTGCAGACTTATCATTACATTGCTAAAAACAGGAAGTGTACAGCCAGGAACCATGACAATTGATACAATGCCTGGCCGCAATGCTGCCCCATGATACTCTAGCATTGGGATGCTTTCATAAGGACATTTCTAAGCATTGTATCTGGTATCTTTGTTAATAAGTTTACCTGCTTTATTCAAAAGTATATATCAAATGTGTACAACTTATTGCAGACCTGAAAGGGAGTCTATCACCCCCAAACATATTGAACTACTGCCATCGAATTACAGAGCATATTACAGAGATAAACAATATACCACTGCTATGTATGTCACTTCTGTAGCTCTGGAGAAACACAACTTTGAAGGGATACGCAAATGAAGCAGTTGGTCATTCAGCTCTAAGCTCTTGCTGCTCAAGTAGGACGTATAATGTCGCAGCAGTTGGGAAGAACTCCTACTGCGGACAGCAGGCGGTACAGGCAGGAGATGGTAGGGTTCTCAGTGGCAAGAATAGTGCTCCATGGAATTGAAAGCCCGCCCCCAGTGCACCAGCTTCCTCATTTGCATAAGAATTCAAAACTGTTTTTCTCCTAATGTACCTCTATAGAAACCTCTTTACAGGGCTGCAGAAAATAGCGTCACTATATTAGCATTACAGTCCTTCAGACTACCTATTGAAGAGTACACTGATTAAACCAGTAGGAGCTATTAGTATTTCTGGTCCAGCATTAGAGTGTAGACAGGGTAGCTCTTTATCTCCAATTCTGGAGGAACATTAATTCTTTTTTTTTAACAATGTTGTGGAGGGGCTGCAGAATCCAGAAGAAGGCAAATAGCCGATAAAGAAACGTAAGGCCTCATGCATACGACCATGTGTTTTCACAGCTAGCACACTGACCCATTCATTTCTATGGCCCAATACATGACTCAGGACAGGTCCTATTTTTGTATGTATTGTGGCCCGTGCTTACTAACCTCAATGAATGGGGCCATGGATGTCATCCATGTGCCGATCATGACATTTAATCATGGCCTGGCAAATTAATAAGAATCATAAGCAAATTAATTTTCTCTCGCCAACCTCAATATTTTATACCAACTATAAATGTATTTTTTAGGTTAGCTATAAAAACAGACACTTAAAGGGGGTGTCTGGCCCCAAAAAGATTTTTCATACTGCTGACCTATCCACAGGATAGGTCATTACTATGTGATCTGCGTTGCGTTCGACACATGGACCACACACAATCCAGCTGTTCTGGCATCATATCGGAAGTTACAGCAGTGGATGGGGAGTGTGTGCAACTGCTCCTATTCAAATAATTGGAGTGGCACTGCAATTTCCTGAAACCACCGCTATACAGTGGACAGAGCTGCATGGTGACCTTTATTACATGAATAGGAGCAGCTGAAGGCACTCCCCGTTCAGTGCTTTAAATTCTGGCACCTGGACGCTGCACAAGTAGCTGATCTGTGCAGAGTTCGGTTGTCGGAACCCCCACAGATCACATACTGATGATGCAGAAAAATCCTTTTGGGGCCATAAAATCACTGTAAGAGAAAACCAAAATCTTACCTTTAAAATTTTTAATTATCAATTTTTTTGAAGCTGAGGGTTTGGCGGCTAGTGCAGAACTTTTAGTCAGTCCATTGGTATGGTTAACTAGTGTTGAAAAGTTTGCTTTTCTCTGAGAGTCTTGTTCCATGGCAGCGCAGTTCGGAACACCACACAGTAGAAGATTTCAAGTAGGTGTCCTCAAAGGCGTGATTATTATTATTAATAACCACTCATTTACAGTCTAGTGCATAAAAAAGAAGAACAGAACAATATTAATATATCTCTGTTTTCTTGATGCTTGGTACTAAATCTGTTTCATAATCACTGTGACCCTAGGCATCTATCAAAGTCTATGAGAGAAGTTTTTTTTTTTTTTTTACAGACTAGTGTTCCTTTTAGTCTCTGCGAGTCTCCATTTGCTTAATAATTCTGGTGCACCATGGGAAGTCCTGTGAACCAAAACTGACTTGCGTATATTTCAGGTATAACAACACTTTTTTATGTTTATCTCGGCCCAATTCTGCCCACCTTTTTTTTTTTTTGAAAGACAGAACAGAAAAAGGTTGTGCGCCAAAGATGCCTCACATCTAGGTGGAATAGTAAATAGAAAAGTTGGTTTCAGTGGGCCACTATGCATATCACACAAAAGGCACAAGGTATACAAAAGTTTCTCTTTAGGGTCTCTCTTACTTTTGTAACCTGGAGGTAAACAAAGTCTAAACTGCAAAAAAAAAAAAAAAGTTCAGATAGTGTTAAGTAGGTTAATATTAAATCCTGGTCAAGGTGCAATGACCAACAGGAAATAGAGAAGAATACGGCTTGGAGATATATTTACCTCTAACACAAGAAGCAGATTTTATTACAAATGACACAATGTGAAAATACCTGCTCTCCCTTCAGGCAGATGATTAAACTTCCATAACATAGTCTTTTTGTAAAAATTGAATGAAATTTATCCAGTAGACAGAATAGTCTACAGGAAAATGCCTGAAAGAGCATGCTGCAATTTGCACAAAACACCCTGCAGCCAGAAAATACAAGGTGCAGACAAGTGCAGCTCTGCTGTCATGTGCGTTAAGTCAGAAAACCTTGATAAGTCCATTCAATGATGTTTAACAGTGTATGGCCACTTCCCATGGTTTTCAGCACTGGAGCAGTGGTAAGCATGTCAAGTGGGCTTAAAAAAAAAAAATCGCCTGTCACAGACTCCCACTGATATCAATTGGACTTTGCTGTGGCTGTTTTTTTATGTGATTTCGCTGCAAAAAAAAAAAAAAAAAAAATCAATCACCAAAATCCTTATCAAAAACCACTACATGAACATAATACTCTTAGTGTGGTGCAGCTGTGACATTCCCACTGGCCCTGCATTCTGCTGCAACGTGAAAAGCAATTTCTCTCCTTTGTTAGAGCTTAATCCCACACCAGCATTTAACAGCCCTGTGCTAACAGACAGCACAGCCCCACTGAAGTCAATGGTACTATTCATGCAGATGTTTTTTAAATGGGCCATGTATCCAAGCTTTCAGCCTCGCTATGTGATCACTGAAAAAAGTATATCACATGTATGCAAACTGGCTGTGGAAAACGGACCAATGCATCCATTTTACATGGCCGAGAATTGGATACGGTTGTGTTAATATACCATTATATAAATTCTCTCCAGCTTGTAAAAAGAGTTATTTGCTTGAGAGGCACAGTGTTTATAACAAAATGGCTTACTTTGCAATCCCATAATATATTAGTATAAGTAGAGCCATCAAAGGTGTTAGCTGAATGGCCCTTCAGAACACATGAACCAGATAAAGAACATTGTAATAGCTTTCTTTCTTACTATAGTAGTCAGTGCTAGAAGTTAAAGTGCACCTAAACTTTTGATTTTCTGGCAGTATTTGTTACATTAATAAATGTTGTAATATACTTTATTAATAGATTTTGTCTCCTTTCTATAAATCCCTGTACTAAAGTCAACATCTGTCCCTTCTTTATTCTTCTCTACTTTATGCTGTACCAAGGCTGAATTGATTAAGTCCCCATTTCAAAAAAAAGTCACAATTCGGAATTTCACCAGGATCATGAAATCGCTCTTAGCCCTGCCACAGAGGCCATTCCTTGTAGGCTTTCTCCTCCCATAGGAAACTATGATCTGCAGTTTCTTCAATGTGGTGAATAGCAGGGTGGTAGGATGGGGAAGTCTACATGAAATATATGTTATATCTTCTCCCTGAGCCAATTCATTGAACGTTTTTATTTTTTTTTAATTATTTATGCAATGTTCACAAACAGAACAATACAATAGAAAAAGCACTCTCGGGGAACGAGTGCGAGGGGAACAAAACCCCCAAAATCAGTATAAGGAGAACTACAAACAAGCCCTCAGAGATTAAAATTACATTTGCGCATAAATTAAAAAAAACAAACATAAGGTTGAGATTTAATTTTAGGCAAAAATCGCCCAGCCCTATTCTGTACACAGTTTCTCACTGGAGTATGGAGGAGGTATGGGATATATAATGCAGGGAAGCTGATGCTTCGTATGACACTAGAACCACCATTCTATGTATTATAGTACCAGAGGTTTAACTGTTTGATGTGACCCTTCCCAGCCTCTGCTTCCCTGCATATTACACAAGATTATACAGAAGGGACAGAAGTGGATTTCACAGAATGTCAAAAATGCTGCCAAAAAAAATCAAGCTATTCGAAAGTTTAGTTATGCTTTATAGCAAAATAAATGCCTTTGTTATATAAACCTTACTTTTAACGTGCTTTTTTCCTCTCTAATGGATCCCTCAATATGTGTCTGGGCTTAGGACCACTCTAATAGGTTCAAAGCTGTTTTAATCATATGGTAACACTGCCCTTCAAGCATTTGGTTGGGCATTTATTTCCACGCTAAGCAGAAGGCAAAGGTGTTCAGTGTTGTCAATAACAGTGTCTAGCTATATTGGCTGGCATATAATGACAATCGTGCAGGCTCCCCCTGCATACATCTCTGTTAGCAAAGACAGATGCAGGAAACTACATACCCTAGGATGGTGTAGGTAGTTAATACTTTGGGTGGCAAGCTTGCATTGATACATTGTTGAGGGAGAAATGTAATCCTGCAATGGTCACTAGTGGAAGGGAGAGATAAAGATGTACCAATAGCTATGTTCAGTTAAGCCTGTTGTGCTACTGAAGGTGGGTAGTTTGAAGGCTATTTTGTATATAAGAGGGTTTGCTGTGACTTCTGGGTAAGCTGGGCATGACGACTTCTCTGTAGCTGGTGAGGTACAGCTACAGCGACGACGACCTGGAGCCCCACTTTGTGCCCTGCAAAAGAAGCAGGTACGAGGACTAACTGGGAGCCATTTGTGTTAAGTCCAGCATACCTAACCATACCTAGAGTACTCAATACTCTAACTATAGTAGGAAGCCTGTTTTAACAAATAGGGAAGATTTGTAAAGGACTGAGCTATGGACAAAGAGCAAACAGAACCATCAAAGTCCATGCCAATGAATCTTCAGAAGGGTTTTGTCAGTAGAATCTGTTGTCTTTTGCTGACTTTGTAATGTGAATGGATAATGGCAAACCATGCTGACTGTTCATTTTGAGGCAAGTCAAGAGCCCATATTTGTGGTGTCAGCTGTTAGCTGCCTTCAAAACCCTTTCTAAGGTCACAAAATGATGACTAATAATACTAAGGATTTATTCAGATAACTTTTTAAATGCTCTGTTTAGCAGATCTGTTAAGCAAAAAAAAAAAAAAAAAAAAAAACATAAAAAAGGGCAACCATCTATTTACGTAAAGATCAATGGGTTTTTTGTTTTGTTTTATAAAAAAACAAAAAACAACAATCCATTTCTGTCCGTTTTTTTGGATGGACACAAAAACATAGTAGACCTTACTTTTGTGTCAGTCAAAAATAACCCCAAAAAACAGACAGGTCACTATGTAAACAAATGGCCATCCAATTGCACCTGTCTTTTTCATCTGTTAAACAGATCTTCTAAGTGGATGTTAAAAATATGATCTGAATTAGAGCCTAAACTATATCATTAAATAGCTTGTAATGACAGCAAATTACACTGTCAAGTCAGAGACCCAATAGGACACAGGTATCACTATAAGCGCTGGTATTGTCTCTGTTAATACTAGACATCTGTACAGCTATACCAATTTGATAAAAATGAGCACATGCCAAATGGGAGCTGGTCTGCATTAACTCATCATGGCCACTACACAGAGAAGGGAGCTATCTGGTTTTGTTTTCCCATGTAGAAGCTATTGAGAACAGCTGACGTACAGGTGTCCTGGGTGTAGGAGTTTCTGAGATGGATGATCTTTCTTAAGGATATCGTTTGCCCAGAAAACCACTTTAGGCTAAGGCCCCAAGTAGCAGGCCACAAAAAAAAAGCGCTGCGAGAAAAACTGTGGCGGCAACACATCAGAGCTTTTCCCACAGCGTTTTTCACAGAATGTCCGGAAAGGTTTCCGCCAGCATTTCCATAGGTATACTTGACATGCTGTGATTTTCAAAACCACAGCGGTTTTGGAAATTGCAGCGTGTCAGCTACACTTATTTTTCCACAATGTGTGGATGGGATTCGCAAAAAAAAAAAAAAAAAAACCAAAACACACAATGCGTTTACACAGTAGTCTTTTCCGCAGTGGCTCCCTATATGGGCCTTAGCCAAAAGGTGGTTGTCCAGGGAGTTTAATTAACCTTACTTCCTCCAGCAATTTAGACCTTCTGCTTCCGGGCTGTTTCTGACCCTGAGTTTCTCCGCCTCCTCCTGTTTTCACAGGTAGTTAGGTGAATTAAACTTCCTGGACAACCCCTTTAAGACATAATTGCAATGTCATATTACCACATTACACCTAATGAAATTAAACGTGGTCCTGTTGTGACCTGCAACACAACAGTCAGCAGAAATCCAAATCTGCAGTTTTCTGAACAACTATTTTATTATTCATTTCAGAGAGCCTTTAATTCCACAGTGCAGTACACAGGTTTACATACACAGTACAAAGAACAAGTACAATAAACATGAACAAACTTAGTGTCTGACAGGTACATAGGGAGAAAGTACAATGTTATCATTAGTTGGGACAGCCAGCATAACATTTGCAATATCAATGTTGCGTGGCTATAAGTCACGATGCTACACAGAGGCAATAAAAGATTAATACCGCAAAGTTGTGGTGCTAAATCAAAACTAATGATAGTCAATGTGGTCGAGCTGTGAACCAACAGTGGCCAACAATCCATCAAATTTCACATTATTATTAGCTGCGATTTAGCAGTATAACATTGCAATCTTGCTGTAGCATGGCCAAAGTTATCCTGTAGCCCAAGCCTAAAAGTAAAGCTTTCTATGGTGTACATAGGCTGAGTACCACATGTAGCTGTCCTCTGACTTCTGATAGGAGGATCACTTAGCCCAGGCTCAATAAAAAGTGGATCCAATATTGAGAAAATCTGAGTGGCATGTGTATGAAGATAACAAATCTGAAGGGCCATATGTGATGATTTATCAAAACTAGAGGAAAGTGAAGTTCTGCGGTTGTCTATAGTAACTGATCATGTCCCTGCTGTCAGTTTCCAATCTGAGAACTGGTTGCTAGGGACAACTGCACCACATTTTGAGAATATCCATATTTTCTGGGCAGAAGTGGTAACTCATCAGCAGGTCACTGGCTGCAGCCACTGCTGACCCTATGGTGTGCCCAATTCTGTGTATTAGTTTATTAATATGCCACAGGCAGAACCTGACTCCATTACAGCAAGCCATAAGTGTTTCCTATGTTTACATACAATACCACCAATTTATACAGGAAAAGCCAGGGCAGCGTGTGGCACCAGGTTACCCTTCTAGTACCCAGCCTGTTTGCGCTGTCATCTAGTCCACAGCGGAGTGCGGCAGAACAACATTCTCACGGGCCAGGCCTCATGTCCGGGAGCCTTGGCACATTAATGACAAGCACACCACTGCTGAGATATCTGGGTATCTCCAGGCTACAGTGACTATGTGCAGCGCCCCACTTTTCCGGTAACACCGGGACCAAGCACCACTACATCCCGGGAACTCACCAAGCAGGCATCACGCATGCGTCATGAAGTCTCTCACCCCAGACATAACTAATGACGCGTGGGTTCTATGCGCAGGCGTATTTCGGTGACAGCGACTAGTAACTGGGTGGGAGGTATCTACGTCATTAGAAGTCGCCGGCGGTGGGTATTCGGGCGTGCGTGGTCCTATAGCGTAAGTGTTGCAGAATGGGTCAAAGATGATCTGGTATTTAATGTTCTTTCTCGGTATGCACATGCGCAGAGTGTGTGTTTGTGGATCTGGGTTCATTCATTGCTCTTATGTGTCTTGTAGTATCTTCTTGTGCGCTGGGTTTTTGTTTTGGGCAGTGACACAGAGCCCATCACTATGGCGCTATTGCAGTCTAGTCTGCTGCGCCCTCATCAACCTGAACTCCCACTTCCATCAAAAATGTCGTGTTGACATCGTACACCCAGCTGCCTTCTCCTTTTTGTCCCAAGCTAAACCTTTTGTCAGCATGTTAGGGCTCACAGTGCAGCCTGGTGGCTCAGTGTTTAGCACTGTTGCCTCGCAGCATTGGGGTTCTGGGTTCCAAGGGTAACATCTGCATGGAGTTTGTATGTTCTCCCCGTGTTTGTGTGGGTTTCCTCCCACATGCCAAAAATATACTGATAGGTAAAATTGTCTTCCTATAAAACAACTGACTATTGGGGATGAGCGCCTCTATGGCAGCCACTAACACAACACATTACAAGGACATTGCAAATGTTTGTCATTGGGCCAGGGTTGTGAAATTGATTTTGTCCACTTTCCAGGGTTTTCCAGTGGGAAAAAAAAAGTTGGTGTCACCGGGTTTAGAGTAGGAGAAAAAAAAACGTCACTGTTCCTGTTTTGAGGCAGCCTATGTTACCTGCAGGTCTTTGTTTCCGATTCCCATCTCAACACAGGAAATACCCACCTTGCCAGAAAAATAGAGACCAGCAAGAGATTGGTTCTTTCATTTATTTAACCAAGTCTGAACCTTCCACCAACCCCATCAGGCCGGGGGCCCCACGTGGCACAAATGCCATGATTTGCCCATGGCGGAAACAAAAACGCACCGTTTTACAGTCTCGTCTAGCGAATCCCATCCCCACTTTGTGGTAAAATACATGCAGCAGACACGCTGCAAACTCCAAAACCATCGCAGTTTTGGGAATCGCAGCATGTCCATTATACCTATGGAAATACCGGTGGTTTCCCTATAGGTATAATTGAAGCAAAAGCACTGCGTTACCGCCGTGGTTTTTCCTGCAGTGCTTGTTTGCTGTGGGACATCACGTGGGGCCTTAGCCTTATAGAGATGTCAGCCAACATTTTTTTTTTTTTTTTACAGATTAGTAAATCATAGCGAATGCTAAAGATAAGTAATATATTTATATATAGCTCAGAATACCAGTATATAAACATTAGCAACAATCACTGTGAGCTGTAAAATGATAAGAATTACTCAAGCTGCTGCAGCTAAAAGATGACATCCGTGTTCCACCTGTGCCTCCATAGCCCCATTCACTGAGGTCAGTGAGCACGGGGCGGAAAATGGACAGGAAAAGTACCTGTCCTGAATTTTGTTCCGGGCTCACTGCACCATACACGGGATGTGAAAGTACACAAGCGTGTGCATTGAGCCATAGGAATGATTGGGTTCCACTCTTAACAACACAGTGGAGGCCTTCCAATCAATCTGGTCCCATTGGGATATGTTTTTTATCCTTCATGGGCTCTGATCCCTCTCTCTACCCGCCCTTTCTCTTTGTTGTCTCCCCCCATGTCCATTGTGCTGTAGGGTTCCATGCTATGGTTATCCATGTTTGGGGTACTTCTTCCTGCATGATTTATTATCTCGTGTTTTTTGGGTTTTTTCTTTCTCCTTTTTTCTTGTGGTTTTCTCTTTTTGTTCCTTTGTACATTTTGTGAATATGTATGAAAATTCAATAAAAATTACAGTTTTTAAAAAAAAAAAGAAATGATTGGGTTATGTTCTTGCTTCGGCAGCACATATACTAAAAATACTTGTAGAAGATTAACATGGCCCTTGTTCAAGGATGACACACAAATTTTTGAAGTGTTAAAAAAAAAAAAAAAAATACATTATTGGGTCAGATGTGTGCATGAGACCTAAGTCTATACTGTAAAACAGATTGTCACAGGGCTGCGGATTCAGTAGGCCAAGCATCCAATGCTGCATAATTTTGTGACTTTTGTATGGTTAGGCACTTCTGCGCAGTTTCATACACATCTTCATCTGCTATGTTTTTGTTGTTTTTTTTTCTTACAGGACTTGTGTTTTCTAACTTGAAAGAGGAAAATGGCGCATATTACCATCAATCAATATTTACAACAGGTACTAGGATTGTACTCCTTTCATAGAAATGTTCCTGTATGCCATGTGACTGCATTGTTAATGCAGCATTAAAGATTGTGAACTGGTGGCAGCACTTTGCAGTTAGGGGGATGTACTACAAACATATGCAAACTGTATGTGGATGAATAATGCCATCATCCCCATATAGTAGTAATAATTGCTGCATATAAATTCAGTGGGCAATAACTGAAAACATACCTAGAGCGATTGTTCCTTTGACACAATAGCATCTAATTATCTCTTGATACTGTAGTTTGTGTGGGCTATTGTCTAGACAATTATCACCTTGTAATGCTAACTTAAAGAAGCTCTTCAGTAAAAAAAAACAATTTTTCCGACCTCCCCTCTGCTTCTCTGATGCACATATTGGCCCATATTTACTTCTAGTTCAACAGTGCAGACTTAGACAGGCAGTCTAAAAATTCTCTAGATTTATCACAGTGGCTGATCATAGACCGTCATGTCTATGTCAACTGTCATGGCTTATTTTAAGCCAGAAGTTTATAACACAATTCTGGCGCATTTTCAACCCCAATTCCTATGAAGTTGGGGCGTGTGTAAAACATAAATAAAAACAGAATACGATGATTTGCAAATCCTTTTCAACCTATATTCAATTGAATACACTACAAAGACAAGATATTTAATGTTCAAATGGATAAACTATTTCTTTTTTGAAAATATTCACTCATTTTGAATTTGATGCCTGCAACACTTTCCAAAAATGCTGGGACACGGGCATGTTTACCACTGTGTTACATCACCTTTCCTTTTAACAACGCTCAATAAGCGTTTGGGAACTGAGGACATGAATTGTTGAAGCTTTGTATGTGGAATTCTTTCCCATTCTTGCTTGATGTACAACTTCAGTTGCTCAACAGTCCGTGGTCTCCGTTGTCGTGTTAACTTTTTTTTTTTTTTTTGCAAATATTCACTCATTTTGAATTTGATGCCTGCAACAGGTTCCAAAAAAGCTGGGACAGGTGCAACAAAAGACTGGGAAAGTTGAGGAATGCTCAAAAAACACCTTTTTGTAGCATTCCAGAGGTGAACATGTTAGGGTGGGTTCACACTTGCGGCGGCACTCCGTCTGCCACGAATCTGACCTAAATGTCGGAAAACTGGATAGGGAATGGGTTTTTAAAGCAATGCACGGGTGTGCGCTTACACCCTCTGCGCTGTTTTTTTTGTCGGAAACAAAGTTCTGCATGTCCGACTTTGTTTCCAGTGAAAAAAAACTGTGGCGCAGAGGGTGTAAGCACACACCCGCGCATTGCTTTTAAAACCCACTCAAGTGAATGGGTTTTTAAACAAAGTATCACAAACCTTTCCCTATCCAGTGCCTATTCAGTTTTCCAACATTTAGGTCGGATTAGCGGTGGATGGAGTGCCGCCGCAAGTGTGAACCCACCCTTAATTGGAAACAGGTGAGTGTCATGATTGGGTATAAAGGGAACATCCCCAAAAGGCTCAGTCGTTCACAAGCAAGGATGGGGCGAGGTTCACGACTTTGTGAACAACTGCGTGAGCAAATAGTCCAACAGTTTAAGAACAACATTTCTCAACATTCAGTTGCAAGGAATTTAGGGATTTTATCATCTACAGTCCATAATGTCATCAAAAGATTCAGAAAATCTGGACAAATCTCTGCAAGTAAGTGGCAAAGCCGAAAACCAACATTGAATACCTGTGACCTTTGATCCCTCAGACAGCACTGCATTAAAAACTGACATCATTCTATAACGGATATTACCACATGGGCTCAGGAACACTTCAGAAAACCATTGTCAGTGGACACAGTTCATCGCTACATCTACAAGTGCAAGTTAAAACTCTACCGTGCAACGCGAAAGCCATATATCAACAACACTCAGAAACTCCGCTGGCTACTCTGGGCCCGAGCTCATCTGAGATGGACTGATGCAAAGTGGAAAAGTGTCCTGTGGTCTGACCAGTCCACATTTCAGTTTGATTTTGGAAATCCTGGACGTCGTGTCCTCCGGGCCAAAGAAGAAAAGGACTGTCCGGATTGTTATCAGCGCAAAGTTCAAAATACAGGTTTTGGAGCAACATATGCTGCCATCCTTGCGATGTCTTTTTCAGGGACATCCCTGCTTATTTCAGCAAGACAATGTCAAACCACATTCTGCACATGTTATAACAGTGTGGCTTCATAGTAAAAGAGTGCGGGTACTAGACTGGCCTGCCTGCAGTCCAGACCTGTCTCCTATTGAAAATGTGTGGCACATTAAGAAGCGTGAAATACGACAACGGAGACCACGGACTGTTGAGCAACTGAAGTTGTACATCAAGCAAGAATGGGAAAGAATTCCACCTACAAAGCTTCAACAATTCGTGTCCTCAGTTCCCAAACGCTTATTGAGCGTTGTTAAAAGGAAAGGTGATGTAACACAGTGGTAAACATGCCCGTGTCCCAGCATTTTTGGAAAGTGTTGCAGGAATCAAATTCAAAATGAGTGAATATTTTCAAAAAAGAAATAGTTTATCCATTTGAACATTAAATATCTTGTCTTTGTAGTGTATTCAATTGAATATAGGTTGAAAAGGATTTGCAAATCATCGTATTCTGTTTTTATTTATGTTTTATGCAACGTCCCAACTTCATTGGAATAGGGGTTGTAAGACACACTTTTTTTGAGAGAAACCAAACCCACGTGTCTGGCAAGATGAAAAATTTTAATCTCAAACTAAATCTGCCACATTTATGACAGTGTCTATATGTAACACAATACATCATGTATGAATGAATGAATTTCATGTATGAATGGGCTGTAATAGATTTGTGGTGTGAGTCTGACCTTCCGTTCACATGATTTTACAATAAAGCTGTTCTTTCTGATAACTTTTCAGGATTAGCTGACATATGTCTGTACTTGAGGAGTAACAATATATCTGGCTTGTATTCTGCATGCTTTTTTATCAGCAGTTTACTCATTTGCTGTCTGTATCTCTTATTCTCAGTTGTCCTAGTTCTGGTGGGTGTAGACTAGCCACTGTGATGCCTCCCATACACAGAATATGGACTAGCTAGGAGACCGTGCTCCTTGAGCCTCTCTGTCACTCAAACATGGAAGACATTTTAGAGAAGTACTAAACAGAATTAATGTGACTAAAACACTTGGGATGAGGCAGAGAACTTACTGTTAGCTTGCTTTTCTGTGTCAGTGCATATGTCTCTTCACCTCTCTTAAATCTTATTCACACATCTACATTTTACAGACGTATGATCTCGTTCATAATCACAGACTGCATGTGTACCCATTTAATTTTGATCGGTGGGAAAAGAATGGGGACATGCACTGTTTTCGTCCATTTTATGGACCGTGAAACTTTATTAAAATTTATGGGTCCGGTTTTCAAGGACCCAGAGGCATAGAAATATATTGGAAATATAAAAAAAAAAGTTAATATCCATGAAAAACAAGGCAGTGAATAGGGAGTCAGGGCCATTTTTGGGTGAAGTCGGAGTCAGAAAAAAAGTTACCATCTCCAGCTTCAAAATAAAATGAATTATATTTACTTCTATTATAAAATTATTCATACTGTATACTTAATTAGATGTTGTAGTTTGTTCCATATTGACTTTCATAAAAATGTAATCACTAGCTGTATTGTTAATTAGAGGAGCTTTGCTGTTTCAGTGTTGGAGTTGGGGGTTTGGCCAACTTATTCCACAGTCCTGGTGGAAAACGGATCCACCATGGACAGCACACAGCTCGAAAATAAGCAGAGTCATGCACAATAAGTGATTATAACAGACATCACACATCCACTAAATGCATGAATGAGGTCTTTCTCAGCTTCTTTTTCCGCCCTCCTCTTTCCTCTATAATCTGATACCTTTATGAACTGCAGCCCATCTTGGAAAAATAAGAAATCAGGAGAAATTCCTGAAGAGAAAGGATTACTTTTTTCTGATAAGGTTCTTATATTCCCATGTACAATTGATTTATTCAAGGTTTGTTAAAAAGTTTGTAATTATTTAACCCTTTCCCAGTATTTGATGTACATGTACGTCATAAGGTTGGGTGGGGGATATGAAGAGGGTTCAGGAGCTGAACTCTCTCCATAAGAGGCATAACTTGAAGCTCCTGGGCCCAAATGCAAAATCTGTAATGGGGCCTCTACCAAATTTGTGTAATTTAGAATAGTGGTATACAGTGGGGAAAAAAGTATTTAGTGAGCCACCAGTTGTGCAAATTCTCCCACTTAAAAAGATGAGAAAGGCCTGTAATTGTCATCATAGGTAGACCTCAACTATGAGAGACAAAATGAGAAAACAAATCCAGAAAATCACATTGTCTGATTTTTAAAGAATTTATTTTCAAATTATGGTGGAAAATAAGTATTTGGTCACCTACAAACAAGCAAGATTTCTGGCTCTCACAGACCTGTAACTTCTTCTTTAAGAGGCTCCTCTGTCCTCAACTCATTACCTGTAGTAATGGCGCCTGTTTGACATTGTTATCAGTATAAAAGACACCTGTCCATAACCTCAAACAGTCACACTCCAAACTCCACTATGGTGAAGACCAAACAGCTGTGGAAGGACACCAGAAACAAAATTGTAGACCTGCACCAGGCTGGGAAGACTGAATCTGCAATAGGCAAGCAGCTTGGTGTGAAGAAATCAACAGTGGGAGCAATAATTAGAAAATGGAAGACATACAAGACCACTGATAATCTCCCTCGATCAGGGGCTCCACGCAAGATTTCACCCTGTGGGGTCAAAATGATCACAAGAACTGTGAGCAAAAATCCCACAACCACACAGGGGACCTAGTGAATGACCCGCAAAAAGCTGGGACTAACGTAACAAAGGCTACCGTCAGTAACACACTACGCCGCCAGGGACTCAGATCCTGCAGTGCCAGACGTGTCCCCCTGCTTAAGCCAGTACATTTCCGGGCCCATCTGAAGTTTGCTAGAGAGCATTTGGATGTTCCAGAAGAGTATTGGGAGAATGTCATATGGTCAGATGAAACCAAAGTAGAACTGTTTGGTAGAAACACAACGCGTCGTGTTTGGAGGAGAGTGAATGCTGAGTTGCATCCAAAGAACACCATACCTACTGTGAAGCATGGGGGTGGCAACATCATGTTTTGGGGCTGTTTCTCTGCAAAGGGACCAGGACGACTGATCTGTGTACATGAAAGAATGAATGGGGCCATGTATCGTGAGATTTTGAGTGCAAACCTCCTTCCATCAGCAAGGGCATTGAAGATGAAACGTGGCTGGGTCTTTCAGCATGACAATGATCCCAAGAACAATGCCAGGGCAACGAAGGAGTGGCTTCGTAAGAAGCATTTCAAGGTCCTGCAGTGGCCTAGCCAGTCTCCAGATCTCAACCCCATAGAAAAGCTTTGGAGGGAGTTGAAAGTCCGTGTTGCCCAGCGACAGCCCCAAAACATCACTGCTCTAGAGGAGATCTGCATGGAGGAATGGGCCAACATACCAGCAACAGTGTGTGCCAACCTTGTGAAGACTTACAGAAAATGATTGACCTCTGTCATTGCCAACAAAGGATATATAACAAAGCATTGAGATGAACTTTTGTTATTGACCAAATACTTACTTTCCACCATAATTTGCAAATAAATTCTTTAAAAATCAGACAATGTGATTTTCTAGATATGTTTTCTCATTTTGTCTCTCATAGTTGAGGTCTACCTATGATGTCAATTACAGGCCTCTCTCCTCTTTTTAAGTGGGAGAACTTGCACAATTGGTGGCTGACTAAATACTTTTTTTCCCCCACTGTGTTTTATGTGTTAAAGGGGTTTTCCGGGCAAAAAATGTTAGTAGAGGTGGATTATCGGCTGCACAGAGCAGCGATGGGTCTATAGCACTGCCGGCAGTCAGAAAACAGGGAGGAGCTGTCCCGCAGGAAGAAGCCTGGAAGGAAGAAGATAGGTAAGTATGATGGGGGGAAGGGGGGAGTAGTAGTGACGTTCCGTTTCCGGAAACAGGGAAACGGATCGTCACCGGATAACCAGCAAATGTCTGAGGACTTAGCTATCAGGTGAATCCCAGGTAATAATAATAATAATAATAATAATACATTTTATTTATATAGCGCCAACATATTCCGCAGCACTGTACAACTTGTAGGGTTCGAGTACTGACAAAAAGATACATTACAAAGAAATAGTCAATTCACACACTGGGACTGAGGGCCCTGTTCGCAAGAGCTTACAATCTATGAGGTAGAGGGGGTGACACAAGAGGTAGCAGGGGCGGCAACAGACATAGTGCAGTGAGGATGGGAAAGATGAGGTACGGGAGGAAACTGTCCTGGATGACAAAGATGTTCAGGACTCAGATTACCAAAAATGAATCTGATAATTAGATAAATTTACGTAGGACAATTCCTGGAGCAAATTCTAAGGGTTATATATGTAGGTTTAGGTGGCAACCTTCTGCTCTTGACCCCTCACCAACACGCCTGAGACAAGTGTTGGAGCAAAGGTCCAGGGTCAACATGAATATAAGTGGGGAGAAAGGGAGGGTAACGCTGGTGTGTGGCATTGTCCAGAGGGAGTGGAGAGACACACTACTTGGGAATATAGATTTTGAGCCCTATATGGGACAGTGTTGACAATATATGATGGCGCTATATAAGTAAGCAAAATAAATACATTTTTGCTAAATTATGTTATTTAGAAAGTAGGAGGGGGAGGGTGTTTAGATTAGTGCAGGAATTTCCATTTATCCTGGACAACCCCTTTAAAGGATCCTTTGGGGCCTGCCCAGGGCCCGATTGCGACTGTTACTGCTGCACCCCCTATAGTTACGCCCCTGATCTCCATATGAGCACTGTGTTATGCCAATCATATCTATTTGCCTATTTATATTGTGGATCTTGCTTGCACTACAGCATTTTGTTTGTTGAATAATTTTGTGTAAATTTTTTTTTTATGTCAATTACACATTTTGATGAAGAAAAAACTGGTGTTATAGGGGTTGTCCAGGCTTAAATTTTATTTATTAATTAGGCCGGGGGAGGTGAAAAAATAAAAGAAAACTATACTCTCCTGTCCCCGTGTTTGGCACCTCCCCACACTGTCCATTCCAGCAGCTCCATTGTTGTCTTCCAACGGAAGTACCCACTGCTAGTGACAACTGAGGACAATCAGTGGCTTCAATAGGGGAACCGGGGACATCCCGGGTTCCCTTCCACTGGGCCTGCTGATTGGCCTCAGCGGTCACGTGACAGCTCCAGCAGAAGGGAACCAGCACGTCACAACCAGTGAGAAATTCAACAGCCTGAGCATCGGGGACAGGTGAGTATTTTTTTTATTTTTTTTGTTTTTGTTTTCACCTTCCCCAGCCTAATTAGAAAATATTGTTTAGTCTGGACAAACTCTTTAAGGGGTATCCAATTTCTAAAAAAAAAAAAAAATTAAAGTCCCAGTAAACACTACCCACCTCTTCACTTCCCCACCGATCCAGTGCAGGTGCTATAGTGGTACCCCCAGTCTGTTTACAAGCAGCCAATTGGTGAAGTCAGTGGTAATGTACCATACTTACTGGCATCATGGCCTAGCGCTGAACAATGTTGCCAGTAGCACAGCACATGACTGCTGAGGTTATTGAATAGCTATAGTAGTCATGTTCACAGTTGCTTGTAAACAAAGACTGTGGAGAGTGCCTGTGTTTGATCAGGTGAGTGTCTTTGTTTTTAAATTAATAGCGACTGAATCATTTGACATTATAACATATTTCTTCTTTATATTATAGTCTGTCATAGAACATCCAGATTTTAACCATTTGTGTGATATTTATTTTGGCAGTAAAACGTGTATAACACAGAACTAATTTCTATGTATTATGCAATAAAATAGGTGGCAGAGGTCATTGAAGAGAAAAATGGCAGTGCTTGTTCTGAGCTTATTTCATTTAGACATGCACACATTGCAAACCCTAGGCTACAGGTAGGAATTTGTCACTGTTGTACTTGTCACTTTATATTTCATTATTCTGAAATTGTATTTCTTTCTCTTTATATATAATTTAATACTCGTATGTAAATCTCTAAGTTTATATAAGGATTACAAAGTCACTCAGATATCACATAAGGAAGATACTGGCAAGAATCCAATGACATTTTAACAACTATTTTTTTATCAGCTGATCAAGTGAATCCATTGTTATAGGGAACTCCCTCTAAACTGGAACGCACAACCTCATTCCTTAAAGCGGGCACATATTCCATTGTGAAGCATTGCTCGAATCTGTCTCAAAAAATGTCTCCCATCTCTCCCATTCCTTTAAATGCGGGTCAGGCAGATTTTTTTTTTCTCAATATGAAAAAGAAGGTGTAAAAGGTGTGTAACTTCAAAAAATATGTCAGGAAACAAAATAAGTGAAGTTAACTTGAAATTCTTAAAATTAATTTAAGTTAACTTCACTTATTTTGTTTCCTGAGATTTTTTTCTCTGTAGCTGATTTTTTAGTTAGAGGAGGGAAAAAAAGCATTATGCTCTATCTTCAGGTGGATTCTGCCTTGCAAAGACCATTGAAATGAATAGGAGGCTTTAAAAATCACAACACAAGCAAAAAAAAGTGTTGTGCTTTTTTTCTGCCTTCCATTCTAAGGGCTTTGCAAGGCAGAATACGCCTGGAAATAGGTCATGAGTGGTTTTGTTTATTTTCCGCCTCCAGCTGATTTTTCTACTGACGGACTCCGACTGAAATAAATGGGAAAGTTGGGAGGTATTTTTTGATGGGGACTCCACCTCAAGTTCTGCCTGCAAAAAACTCTGTGTGAACATACTCTCGCAGGATAAAAGCTAAAACAGTATGTTACGGAAACCACTTTCATGCTACGGCAATGTCCTGTGTGAACTAGACATGAATGTAGTTTTATACGAAATGCTGGCATGGATGTGGTTTTGTATGAAATGCTGGCGTAGATAGGGTTTTTGTTGGAATCTTGTTAGGGCTTGGCGATTATGACCTAAAATCAAAATTGGAATTAATCATGGTAGTTCAGTGGTTAGCACTGCAACCAAGGACATCATCTGCAAGGAGTTTGTATGTTCTCCCCGTGTTTGCGTGGGTTTCCTCCAGGTACTTCGATTTCCTCCCACATTCCAAAGACATACTGCTAGGGAATGTAGATTGTTCTATATGGGACAGTGACTGACAATATCTGTAAAGCGCTGCGGAATTATATAAGTAAGCAAAATAGAAATAATTGGGTATTTTACCTCGAATAAGATTAATGGCGATTATTTAAGTCACGTCCCTTTTAAACCACACACTTTTAGAATATGATTAAGTGTTGCGCAAACTTCGCGCTTTCATTTGGGTCAAACACGGAAAAACCGAAACTGCTGTTATACTCTGTGGTCTCTTCACACTCCAGACTATAATAAGTGGAGGACCTGGGGAGATGAGGAAACATAAAAAAAACCAGTGCTTCTCCCTGCTGCCTTTAGCGCTTCTGGCGGACCACAGGGACCGCTGATTGGGCATTGTGACTCATAGACACAAGAATCACAGCGCCACATGGCGTCAGCCAAAAGCGCCGGAGACAGCAGGGAGTTGCAGAGGAGAGATTAATAACGCTGTTTTTTATGTTTCCTCACCTACCCTGGTTCTCCATTTATTATACCCTGAGGTCTGAAGAGAACCCTCAGTATAATAATAGCAGTTTTGGTTTGGACGTATTCAGTCCGAACAAAACTGCAAATATTGTTATAACTGAACCAAAATATCATATGTGAACAAAATCACATTGGTTATCCTGGTTGATGTTCGGTTTCAGTTATTTTTCGATTAATCACCAGCCCTAAATCTTGTACATTTTGGATTAATGGTGGAGTTTCATATAGCAATGGATTCATTGACCAGCCAATGCAGGAATCCAATGAAGTTTTGAAAGGTACTTTGCAAGTATTTACCTTCACTGACAGAGGTATTCCACCAATTGTTATCTATATTATAAGAGTGAATGTCTGTCCTCTATAGGTATCCAAACACCATTTGACCACAGATTTGGCTTATAGGTAAATTGGGTGTCCAGGAAGGTTTTGGTAAAGGTTTTGACTTTTCTGCACATCATGGTAGATGTGACAGGAGGGTTTCCAGTCACCATTACAATGATATAGTTTCTTCGGGTCATCACACCATATATTACACCAGTGGTGTTTATCTGGCACAGTATTCAGGAACAAAAGCTTTTAATTTTTATTTATGTTTGCCAGTTGCAAGTAGTACATTGTACTACATAATAATAAAGCAGCGAGTCCTTTTTTTTTTTTTTTTTTTTTTTAGTCCTTGTATAAATGTAGAGCTGTGTAAGTTGTATATTTAAATTGGAAGTGGACTACCTCTGATGAACTGCTGAGTCATATTAACTGTTCTGTGTTTTTTTTTTTTTTTTTTTTATTTGTTGTTTCATGATACATTATGTAACGCAATGAAGTGTATATTACGTTATACTGCACACACTACCAATTCAGTACTGTCACATTTTTTATCATTTAGCTGTCTGCCCCAGAAGACAAATGTCAGCAGATGTTGGAACCACCCTATGATGAGATGTTTGCAGCTCACTTAAGGTAATTAACTTCATGTCAGACACAGGGGTTAAAACTATTGGTGTATGTCTTAGGAAAAGTTCACACATAATTCCTCTTCTTAACAAGAGCGCTGGCTCAAGATGAGGACTTTGAGCTCAGATCCACCTCAAGATCAAGGAGGATTCTTACTCTTTCATTATCCTGCTCTAATCTCTGACTCCCATTGAATACAATGGGAGACAGAACCAGGGCGGAATCTGTCATCTGCCATTTCCGGGATGGAATCCGCCTCAAAAATCAATGGTTGATTACGCTGTATGAACTTATATTTAGGCTTTATTTGGCTGAGTATTTGTGTTTTTTAGTCTACTTAATGGACATTGGGACAAATAAGCCTAGACGAAAGACCTAATAGTGTGCATATTGTCCTAGTGTGTTGATCTACAGTTCATAAAGACAACAGCTTCTTAAGAAACCTCATGGTGAAGCAGATTTTACTAGTTGGTTTCTACTGGAATCACACTTGTTCTTATCAGTTTTCATTGACAACTAACAAGAAAAGCAGTAGTATAATGTTGTACCGTGTTAGCCATTGAAAGTAGTGGAAGAGTGAAGAAATCAGGCGATACCTTTTAGAGGCTAACTGAGTATATTTATAAGTAAGCTTTCAGGAGTACTCGCTCCCTTCATCAGACTTGGTGTGATACAAGAACTGAAAATTAACAGATTTTTATACACATGGTTTTCAATGCATTTTAGAGTCCTTAAAAAAAATTGCAATCTAAGTAGAGAAGTTATTTACAACAGGTCAAAAAAAACAGTCTGGAAACTTGTGGTGCGTGATGGAGGGATCAGTAATTCTTGCTGTTATCTGTTTGCTATCAGGAGGTGATTTGTGACCCTCACAGGTCACACATAGTGTGATTTGAAGCTGGCATGAATATTGAGTTCAGTTCATGGTTCAAACATAGTGTGACATGAAGCTGGCATGAATATTAAGTCCAAATTGCAGAGTTTGAAATTTTTGCATAAATTTGTACTCCATTTCTTTTCTTTTCTCCTGTGTCTTAAAATGTCCCATTAAAACCACAACCTGCAAATCTTCAATAGAGTGGTTTTCTCCGGAGAAATGTGCGGCCACTGGGAGATCGGTTCTGCTGTTATTAATGGTGGATCTGTGTGAGTTCATTCGTTGACTGAGTCTCTGCCCTGTTTCCCCCACATAGAGGCCTGTGGTGGGACATTGCACACACATTATGAGGTACACCACATTGGAAGACCTGCAGGAAAATGTCCCCCTAATTCTGTGCACCTGTTGTGACTGTGGGATAGGTACACTGTCAGCGGTGTGGATGTGCTTGCAGGTCATGCACCTTTTATGTAGGCAAGGTGAGGTGCCATTTTCAGTTGGGGCCTTCAGGGCACTCCGGACGATAATGCGCCTCAGGTTTGGTGGTTGTCGACCTGCAAGCACATCCACACTGCTGACAGTGTACCTATCCCACAGTCACAACAGGTGCACAGAATTAGGGGGACATTTTCCTGCAGGTCTTCCAATGTGGTGTACCTCATAATGTGTGTGCAATGTCCCACCACAGGCCTCTATGTGGGGGAAACAGGGCAGAGACTCAGTCAACGAATGAACTCACACAGATCCACCATTAATAACAGCAGAACCGATCTCCCAGTGGCCGCACATTTCTCCGGAGAAAACCACTCTATTGAAGATTTGCGGGTTGTGGTTTTAATGGGACATTTTAAGACACAGGAGAAAAGAAAAGAAATGGAGTACAAATTTATGCAAAAATTTCAAACTCTGCAATTTGGACTTAATATTCATGCCAGCTTCATGTCACACTATGTTTGAACCATGAACTGAACTCAATATTCATGCCAGCTTCAAATCACACTATGTGTGACCTGTGAGGGTCACAAATCACCTCCTGATAGCAAACAGATAACAGCAAGAATTACTGATCCCTCCATCACGCACCACAAGTTTCCAGACTGTTTTTTTTGACCTGTTGTAAATAACTTCTCTACTTAGATTGCAATTTTTTTTAAGGACTCTAAAATGCATTGAAAACCATGTGTATAAAAATCTGTTAATTTTCAGTTCTTGTATCACACCAAGTCTGATGAAGGGAGCGAGTACTCCTGAAAGCTTACTTATAAATATACTCAGTTAGCCTCTAAAAGGTATCGCCTGATTTCTTCACTCTTCCAAGAAAAGCAGTAGTCAGAGACTACTTCCTTACAGTGACTGCTTCAGTATGGTGAAGTCAACACACCTGCTGTGTCACACAACTGTGAAAGTTTTCCATCTGTTTCAGTCATATAGCATATGCTGATAAAATATAGATTTTATAAATTATATATATAAAATATATATTAATTTAAATATTTTCCTACCTCTTTATTTTTAGGTGCACTTATGCTGTTTCCAATCATGATTTTGTGGAGGCATACAAATTCCAGACTATTGTTGTTCAATATCCTTTTTATGTGATAAATGTATTATGATTAGTATCCTACACTGAATGTACAGTGTCCATATTAGGACATCCTCAGATATCAGTGTCAAACATCAGATTAATAGCAGTTTACAACAGTGACACCTGACTTTCACTTTGATTCTGATAATGACTTTGACTTTGATTCTGACAACGACTTTGACTTTGATTCTGACAACGACTTTGATTCTGACTCTCACTTTGACTCTGACTTTGATTCTGACTCTGACTTTGATTCTGACTCTGACTTTGATTCTGACTCTGACTTTGACTCTGACTTTGACTCTGACTTTGATTCTGACTTTGATTCTGACACTGACATCTGCAGTTTCTGATTGGCCAACAGATGAGGTCCGCCCCCTATATAACTGTACTTTACAGGGGCTTCAGAGTCTTCAGACCTCAGTCTTCACAATAGTGGCAGAAGAATCATTTCAGTGCATCAATAGGTACAGACATTTCTGACTTTTACTTACCCTAAATAATACTTCATGTTTACTGCTCCCTTAGGGGGCGTTCACACTACTGTTGTATGTCTGTTCTGATAGGGTCTGTAAAAAAAAAATGGACACCTATCATAACAGACCATAACTGATGTTAATGTGTCCGTTTTTTAGACTCTCCGTTTATGCTTATTTTTTTGTTCTTATTTCTGAGCATACGCAGAAAAAACCCAACAGTATAACGGACGACCGTCCGTTACTTTCAGTTAGCCATAGACATTAATGTTAAAAAATAATGCACGGTTAATGCCTGCACCCTGCGTTATTCTGTCCGCTAAAAAAAAACCCCACATGTCATGGATTTGGTGAGAAAGGACATTAATGGACAACATATCAAATCCCAGTGACATCCCCCTGGGCTATCTACAAATTTGCCAGTGGCTAACTTGTGGCAATTTAGTGGCACAGCATAGTGAATGGTATCTAAACAGGTCCCATTCACACTGTGCAGTTTCTGGGCTGGTTGAAAACCTCAGATGTTCTCTGACTTTCATCTGTGATTGAGTCACAAGTCAGCAGTCAGCTATGAAGCACATACAGTGTTACACTGTGATTGGCCAGGTTGCCTGACCTCTGAGTGACCTCACTGCTCACACTCAGCAGTAGAAGATACTTGTATAAGGCTGCAGGCTGAGAGCTCCAGGAGTCTGATAAAAAGTTGTCTGACACAAAGTTGTCTGATACCTGACTGAGTCACAGATGAAAGTCAGAGAACATCTGAGGTTTTCAAGCAGCCCAGAAACTGCACAGTGTGAATGGGACCTGTTTAGATGCCATTCACTATGCTGTGCCAGTAAATTGCCACAAGTTAGCCACTGGCAAATTTGTAGATAGCCCAGGGGGATTTCACTGGGATTTGATATGTTGTCCATTAATGTCCTTTCTCACCAAATCCATGACATGTGATTTTTTTTTTTAGCGGACAGAATAACGCAGGGTGCAGGCATTAACCGTGCATTATTTTTTAACATTAATGTCTATGGCTAACTGAAAGTAACGGACGGTCGTCCGTTATACTGTTGGGTTTTTTCTGCATATGCTCAGAAAAAAGAACAAAAAAATAAGCAAAAACGGAGAGTCTAAAAAACGGACACATTAACATCAGTTACGGTCTGTTATGATAGGTGTCCATTTTTTTTTTACAGACCCTATCAGAACAGACATACAACAGTAGTGTGAACGCCCCCTAAGGGAGCAGTAAACATGAAGTATTATTTAGGATAAGTAAAAGTCAGAAATGTCTGTACCTATTGATGCACTGAAATGATTCTTCTGCCACTATTGTGAGGACTGAGGTCTGAAGAGTCTGAAGCCCCTGTAAAGTACAGTTATATAGGGGGCGGACCTCATCTGTTGGCCAATCAGAAACTGCAGATGTCAGTGTCAGAATCAAAGTTAGAGTCAGAATCAAAGTCAGAATCAAAGTCAGAATCAAAGTCAGAATCAAAGTCAGAGCAAGTGAGAGTCAGTCAGAATCAAAGTCGTTGTCAGAATCAAAGTCAAAGTCGTTGTCAGAATCAAAGTCGTTGTCAGAATCAAAGTCAAAGTCGTTGTCAGAATCAAAGTCAAAGTCGTTGTCAGAATCAAAGTCAGGTGTCACTGTTGTAAACTGCTATTAATCTGATGTTTGACACTGATAACTGAGGATGTCCTAATATGGACACTGTATGAATGGCCACTTTATTACAAACACCTTCATAATTGTATCTTGCTTGTGTATAAATTTAGACATGTAACCTCTGAGTGAGCATAAAATGAAGTGAGCATGTTTTTTTGGATCACTTTTAGTGTGAATCCACTTTAGAATGGGAAAATCAAGCAAACTGAGTGACTGAGCGTGGCACAGTCTTCGGTGCTAGAGTAGATAGTGCCAGTAGTTAAAAAATTGCCAACTCTGGTGTGACTGGGGGAAAAACATCCAGTGAAAGGGTATTCTGCGGATGTAAACATCTCATCAACAAAAGGGGTCCAAGGAGGATGTCATAAATTGAATCTGTTGAACAGGCAGTGTACAGTGCAGCTTAACATAACCCTTGTACAGCAAGTAACATGCCTATATGCAGAACTGCACAAGTCATTCCTTCGCAAAGATGGGCTATAACAGCAGCAACCAAGGCGCACTGAGGAATGGGAAAACATTGCCTGGTCAGATGAATCCAGACTTCTTTTGCACCATGATGGGAGGGTCAGAGTGTGGCTCAAGAAGTATGAGTAGATGAACCCTTCTTGTCGGGGATCAAAAGTGCAGGCAGGTGTTGTTTTCTTGGTACACTTTAGGACCTCTAATACCTATGGATGATACCTGTGTACTTGCTGTGGTACTGAAGGCCAAAGAAGGTCCAAATTGCTACTGCAACATGGGTATCTCTAATGAAGTGGCCATTCATTGTATATCTGCCTAAAAAGCCATATTTCCTTTCACTGTTCTTAATGTTTGCCTTAATGTACAGTTTACATCATTTTTAAAAATTTTTCAAGCTCATAAAGAGGAAAATTGGTGAGTATATCTGTAATAGCCTATAATGTTTCTAAGATGGAGGCAGAGCAACTGAAAAAATTGCTTCTGCTCTTGAGTACTCCACATTACATTGTATTACATTGCCTTTCAGTGACTTTGTAGAGTAAATGTACAGTTGTGCTAAAAAGTTTACATACCCCGGCAGATTTTTTGTTTTTTTTGGTCTTTTTTCAGAGAATATGAATGATAACACAAAAACTTTTTCTCCACTCATGGTTAGTGGTTGGTTGAAGCCATTTATTGTCAAACTTCTGTGTTTTCTCTTTTTAAATCATAATAACAACCAAAAACATCAAAATGGCCCTGTTGAAAAGTTCACATACCCCAGTTCTTAATACCGTATATTGCCCCCCTTAACATCAATCACAGATTGAAGTCTTTTGTGGTAGTTGTGGATGAGGCTCTTTATTTTCTCAGATGGTAAAACTGCCCATTCTTCTTGGCAAAAAGTCTCAAGTTCCTGTAAATTCCTGGGCTGTCTTTCATGTACTGCACGCTTGAGATCTCCCCAGAGTGGCTCAATGACATTGAGGTCAGGAGACTGAGATGGCCACTCCAGAACCTTCACTTTCTTCTGTTGTAGCCAATGACAGGTAGACTTGGCCTTGTGTTTTGGATCGTTGTCGTGTTGGAACGTCCAAGTACGTCCCATGCGCAGCTTCCTGGCTGATGAGTGCAAATTTGCCTCCAGTATTTGCTGATAACATGCTGCATTCATCTTTCCTTCAACTTTGACCAAGTTTCCTGTGCCTTTGAAGCTCACACATCCCCACATCATCAGTGATCCACCTCCGTGCTTTACAGTAGGAATGGTGTTCCTTTCATCATAGGCCTTGTTGACACCTCTCCAAATGTAACGTTTATGGTTGTGGCCAAAAAGTTTGATATTTTTTTTTTTTTTTTTTTTGTCTCGTCTCATCACTCCAAATTACCTTGTTCCAGAAGTTTTGAGGCTTGTCTCTGTGCTGTTTGGCGCATTGAAGGCGAGATTCTTTGTGGCATTTTCGCAGTAATGGCTTTCTTCTGGCAACTCGACCATGCAGCCCATTTTTCTTCAAGTGCCTCCTTATTGTGCATCTTGAAACAGCCACACTGATAGTTTTCAGAGAGTCCTGTATTTCAGCTGATGTTATGTGTGGGTTTTTTTTGCATCCCGAACAATTTTCCGGGCAGTTTTGACCGAAATTTTTGTTGGTCTGCCTGATCGTGGTTTGGATTTTACAGAGCCCCTGAGTTTCCATTTGTTAATCACAGTTTGAACACTGCTGACTGGCATTATCAATTCCTTGGATATCTTTTTGTATCCCTTTCCTGTTTTATACAGTTCAACTACCTTTTCCCGTAGATCCGTGGACAATTCTTTTGCTTTCCCCATGACTCACAATCCAGAAACGTCAGTGGCTGGAGGAGAGATGCAACAGTCTGTCTGGATCCCAGAAACTCACTCAGATTTTATGCACATACACTTATTACAAGCAAACAGGTCACAGGTGAGGATGTTACCTTTAGTAGCCATTCAAACCACTTTGTGTCAACTTCTGGGCATGTTATCAGGCCAAAATCACCACGGTATGTGAACTTTTGAACAGGGTCATTTTGATGTTTTTGGTTCTCTAAAAAGAGAAAACACAGAAGTTTGACAATAAATGGCTTCAACCAACCACTAACCATGAGTGGAGAAAAAGCTTTTGTGTTATCATTCATATTCTCTGAAAAAAAGGCTAAAAAAACAAAAAATCTGCTGGGTTATGTAAACTTTTTATCACAACTGTATGGCTGTTCAAAGAGTCTTTTAAACCATTACGTTAAATGCACATGGGGGGTATAAGGAGTGAGCTCAGGAGTGTACAGTATACAGAAATGTTGCAGTGTTTTGTACAAGTAATCAAGGGATTTTTAGGAGTTTGGTGCCTCGCTGCCTCCCCCCTTCCACTAGTGTTATCTAAAAACTTAAAAATGTAAAAAAAAAAAGTCACAAATATTGCATTTTAAAGGTTCAAAACATTTTCCTATAAAAAAATACAAACAATAGAAAATAGAATAGAAAAGAAAATAGAATAGAATAGAATAGAAAATTATAAAAAAAAAAGTCATATGTACCCCAAAATGGCGCTAAGAAAATCTACAGCTCAACCGGCAAAAAAATACCCTTAATTCACCTGAAAAATACAAGTGTTTTTTTTTTTTTTTTTTATAATTAAGAAGTAGTAAAACTACACTGCCGGTGTAGTAAAAAAATAATTTTTTTTTATTACATTAACCCTCAAACGCAACAATAGTCTGACTTTATGATTTTGACCAAGGGGAAGTCTTTAAGGACAGCACAGAAAGCAAATTATGGTTTGAAATTGGAAGCAAACTATTCCTACAGGTGTCTCAACTTTCGAGGATTACTTTCAAACCCTCTGACTCTGTATAACCAGTGTTGGAACAGACTGCATCACATCAAGCATTATGTCAATGGAAAAATAAAACAAATATAGTGTGGCTTTTAGAAGCTGGGGGAAAAATAGCAAAAAACTAAAACACTGGCCTGAAGAAACAGCCTATTTAATTATGCTATTTGGCCATATGGGCAACACAGAGTTGTCCCCCACGCTGAACCTCACTGTTAGCCAGATTGCAGATCTGCTGCAGATAGCTCCTCACTGTTTGGGGGGTATTACATGCAGGGCTCCAGATGCCAATGCAACCCAAAACTTTTAGTTTTGTTGCCCCACTGCAACTTTAAAAAACCAAACAAACAAACTGCCTTTGCCTAGCAGGCTTTTCTAGGGGTGCGAGGTGAAGGCCCACCCATCATGCAGCCCAGGCAAATGAACCCTTGCTGTTCCTACTGCTGCCTGACTATACATGCAGGATGCAGAAAAAGCTCCAGCCCCTCACAGCAGCTGCTTCTTCCCCTACTCATGAACTTTTACAGGAGCTGGGGTCCCTGGAATTGTGTGAAACTACAAAGTGAGGGATTACTGAAGAGGATTCCTGCATTGTAGGTACGGCTGTCCTCATAGTGGAATGTGAGAACTATAAACTCCAAAGTAAAAGGTGTGGACCCTGGCATAAGAGCTGTGAACTGTGGTGTATGAGGTGTATCTGCAGTGCTGTCCAGTATATAAGATGTGCTCCCCAATATATGTGACCTTTAGGTATATGAACTATGCCCCTCTAATCTGCTCTAATGACTGTTTTCCAGATTTGTGCTTCTCTGTAAAGAGATCAAAACATCTACCATTACCCAAAATGTTAAAAAAGACCCATTACATAGCTTTGTTTACAGTATAAAATACAAAAATCTAAAACATAAAAAATACAGATGTAAAGAAATTGTTTTCAAAGATTACATTTTTATGAATTACAAAACATGTCACTTTGACCGCACAATGAATGCCATAAAGAATCATCATAATAAAATAGTGCAACTGCTTTTTTACAATTCCAACCCCATTTGATTTTTTTTTCCAGGTCTGCAAGCAATGAAACCTTTGAAAAGAAATAAATATATAGCCCTAGATAAAATAATTCTAGTATAAAATACAATAGAAATGTCTTGTCTTGGCACTATTCCATGACATTGTGTGATAGAAATAATCCTCTAACAATAGGCCATTGCTCCTGGTAAAATTAATTACGCTTTTTTTTTTCCCCCCAGATTTTTAAGAAATGTTAATGATACAGTATTGGAAAAAAAAGGAAACTATTTATGAAACATTCTAAAGGAAATACTGTCTGTGCTGCCTATAACAACCAATCACAGCACAGTTTTCATTTTTTAAGTGCAGTATATGAAATGAAAGCTGAGCCTTGATAGGTCTATGACCAACAAAGACACTTTTGACAGTCTCTTGTATTGGATACTAATGGAGTAACAGATAATGTGTATTTGAATATGTAATATATATATATATATATATATATATATATATATATACCTTTTAGTTTTTATTTTTTTTTCCTCTTGTTACAGGGCATTGCCAATTATGTATGCTATTACTCTGGATTTAAGATATTTTGCCAACAGTGTAAGTGAAAGAGAATGTATTTTGCTTCATGTAAATATCTTTCTAATGCCAATAATTAACATGACACTCTGGTGATTTCTTTTCTTTTGTGACATACAGTGGGGAAAAAAAAGTATTTAGTCAGCCACCAATTGTGCAAGTTTTCGGACATAAAAAGATGAGTGAGGCCTGTAATTGACATCATAGGTAGACCTCAACTATGAGAGACAAAATGAGAAAACAAATCCAGAAATTCACATTGTCTGATTTTTTAAAGAATTTATTTGCAAATTATGGTGGAAAATAAGTATTTGGTCAATAACAAAAGTTCATCTCAATACTTTGTTAAATATCCTTTGTCGGCAAGACAGAGGTCAAATATTTTCTGTAAGTCTTCACAAGGTTGGCACACACTGTTGCTGGTATGTTAGCCCATTCCTCCATGCAGATCTCCTCTATGTTTTGGGGCTGTCGCTGGGCAACACGGACTTTCAACTCCCTCCAAAGGTTTTCTATGGGGTTGACTTCTGGAGACTGGCTAGGCCACTCCAGGACCATGAAATGCTTCTTACAAAGTCACTCCTTCATTGCCCTGGCGGTGTGCTTGGGATCATTGTCATGCTGAAAGACCCAGCCACGTTTCATCTTCAATGCCCTTACTGATGGAAGGAGGTTTGCACTCAAAATCTCACAATACATGGCCCCATTCATTCTTTCATGTACACAGATCAGTCGTCCTGGTCCCTTTGCAGAGAAACAGCCCCAAAGCATGATGTTGCCACCCCCATGCTTCACAGTAGGTATGGTGTTCTTTGGATGCAACTCAGCATTCACTCTCCTCCAAACACAACGAGTTGTGTTTCTACCAAACAGTTCTACTTTGGTTTCATCTGACCATATGACATTCTCCCAATACTCTTCTGGAACATCCAAATGCTCTCTAGCAAACTTCAGACGGGCCCGGATATGTACTGGCTTAAGCAGGGGGACACGTTTGGCACTGCAGGATCTGAGTCCTTGGCGGTGTAGTGTGTTACTGACAGTAGCCTTTGTTACATTAGTCCCAGCTTTCTGCAGGTCATTCACTAGGTCCCCCCGTGTGATTCTGGGATTTTTGCTCACCGTTCTTGTGATCATTTTGACCCCACGGGGTGAGATCTCGCGTGGAGCCCCTGATCGAGGGAGATTATCAGTGGTCTTGTATGTCTTCCATTTTCTAATTATTGCTCCCACAGTTGATTTCTTCACACCAAGCTGCTTGCCTATTGCAGATTCAGTCTTCCCAGCCTGGTGCAGGTCTACAATTTTGTTTCTGGTGTCCTTCCACAGCTCTTTGGTCTTCACCATAGTGGAGTTTGGAGTGTGACTGTTTGAGGTTGTGGACAGGTGTCTTTTATACTGATAATGTCAAACAGGAGCCATTACTACAGGTAATGAGTGGAGGACAGAGGAGCCTCTTAAAGAAGAAGTTACAAGTCTGTGAGAGCCAGAAATCTTGCTTGCTTGTATTGTGACCAAATACTTATTTTCCACCATAATTTGCAAATAAATTCTTTAAAAAAATCAGACAATGTGATTTTCTAGATATGTTTTCTCATTTTGTCTCTCATACTTGAGGTCTACCTATGATGTCAATTACAGGCCTCTCTCATCTTTTTAAGTGGAAGAACTTGCACAATTGGTGGCTGACTAAATACTTTTTTCCCCACTGTACCTATTCCGACACTATGCATAATTCACCCATTATTACCTTATTTCGTTATACCTTTTTGAAAAGTCATGAGATTCTCCTTCATTTCATCATTTTGATCTCATCCTGACTTAGTGAGAATAATATATTTTTCTGCTCTGCAAAAGTCACACTAGAACTTGATAGACAACTTCATTCAGACTCCACACAGGAAAGATACAAATTTATATCATAGCTACTGGAGGAGCTCACAGCTCAGCCTCCCTAGACATACATTTATGTGCTGATGCATCATGGGTTTGATATTGGAGCACAGAGAAAGAGAAATCAAAAAGTCAATATGACGTGTCAGCAGACAGGATAGTGAATGCATCTAGAAGAGTGCTTTGTTGTGGAAAAAAAATTGTTTTCACTGAACAGTTTTTCATAAAAAGGCATCTAGGCCCCTCATGAACTTATACAATGAATCATCCATCACAACACCCTGTGTCGGCAAGTTCAATAGTCTCACAGCTCTTACATTAAAGATTCCATTCCATTGACTATTGTGAGACTGAATAATCTCAAATTTCATAACCTGTGGCTAGGGGATAAGTGTCTTGTGGGACAACACCTTTTATATGTCCAGTTTTCAGTTTTTGATGTGGAATGTTAGGTGCCTGGGATCAAATTATGCCTGGGGTTACCTGACATAATTTGCAATATATCTAATTTTCCTTGTTGAAGTAGGTGCTTGATTCCCCTGTTAATTTACTCTTAATTTAGAATCTATAGAACATTTACAATGAGGAAACTCTTACCTTTAACAAAACAGAGCTATGGTATAACAGGAGTTCTTGTGACATGGAGGGCAAGTTGCACTCCATTTGGTTAGGGTGGGTTCACACTTGCGCTTGAGTCCGTCCGCTGCCAATCCGAATGAAACTCTCGGGAAACTGGATAGGCACCGGATAGCGTTAGTGAAGCATTGCTTAAAAAACCCATTCATTTGAATGGGTTTTTAAAGCAATGCGCGGGTGTCTGATTACACCCTCTGAGCTGCGAATCCAGTTTTTTCGTCGGAAACAAAGTCGGACATGCAGGACTTTGTGTCCGACGAAAAAAACGGCTTCGCGGCGCAGAGGGTGCAATTGGACACCCGCGCATTGCTTTAAAAACCCATTCAAATGAATGGGTTATTAAGCAATGTGTCGCTATCTTGTGCCTATCCAGTTTCCTGAGAGTTTCACTCGGATTGGCAGCAGACGGACTCAAGCGCAAGTGTGAACCCACCCTTACAGCTAATACATGTAAATAAATGCGCACTGGATCAGGTAATGATTCTCACTGGAGTGCATGACTGAGACATCTTAAATAGTGCTAACTTTTCAGCAAACTTTGCAAAAATTGATAGTACAGATGATTTTAAAGAACTGTGCAATGTTATCAGAGAAAAATGCTTATTTCTGCTCTTATCATGCTGTTTTCCATCTTGAGACAGACTGCAGTTCACATGACGCAGATTAAATATGTCTGTTGAAATCTATGAGGAGGGGAGTGAGCAGAAGGAGACAAAGGTAGCAGCAAAAAAAAAAACAGTGGCTTAGTCCATTGGGGAGTAGGATGCTAAATAGGAGGGTTTTTTTATCACAACCAAAATACTTGATTCACATTAACCCCTAGATATTACTAATCTGGCTATTTACCTCGCTTAAACACCTGTGATTTACAACTGCTCCTGTAGGAGTGATAAATGCTAGCATCTCCATGCTGAAGTTACTGTCCAGGAGTTACACTGTGATAAGGGAAGCTTTTAGGACTTTTATCATCACTTTTATCTACAAAATGTAACTCTTTATAGTGATCATTGTAAAGTGAAAGAGCCTTCTTATTGACATTGTGCTAGAAGTATAATGTTGTACCGTGTTAGCCATTGAAAGTAGTGGAAGAGTGAAGAAATCGGGCGATACCTTTTAGAGGCTAACTGAGTATATTTATAAGTAAGCTTTCAGGAGTACTAGAAGAAGAACTTGCTCCTCTGCCAGCCCCTCCCTTCAGGTTCATCCTGGATGTTTGCTCTTTCTCAGCAGCCTAGCTAGAGATAACAAGCAGTTTACAGCTCTCTACTATACTAAACTACTGGTTAATTTACACATGGACTAGAGGTCCAAAAAATAAGCCGTGCTGAATATTAAACTATATAAAACTTAATTTTTAGTTGAAAAACTATATAAATGTATAGCCCATGTGATCAGAAGAACTAGGAAAGCAAATTTTAATATGTTTATGTGCAATAGTATATATAAAAACAATTTTGTTTTAGGTAAAAGAAGCAAAATTGACATTTTTTTTTTTACATTTTATACCATTCTTCTACTTCTAGCGAAAAAAATAGTCAACTTATTGAACTAATAAGGCTAATTATTTCAAGCCTTAAGTGTCCTGAAAAAAACATGATAAAAATTGTTGGGATATGCAAAGCCATTAAAAAGATATTGCTTTGTAAATCATTGCAAACAAAAGTGCTAAATTTGGCCTGAGCATTGGGGCATCAATAACGCTTGGTCCTGAAAGGGTTAATACAGGTCAGTACTACTCTTTATATATACTTCATGGTCTTGGGGCTGTTTCTGACTAAAAGAGAAACAGTTATGAAGTAGATTCTCCTCTACTTACTGTGTACATTGTACAAGTCATATAATGTCCAGAAATAGTGCTATTTCTCATGTATATATACTGTACTACTGATTTATGCAAATTTTGTTTAAAGATTAGGTATGCTTTAAGGGGATGCCTTCTGTCCTCTGTTTCTTCTTAAAACGTCGTCTTCTGCCGAAGAGGAAAATGGCTTAGTGCAACAGTGTAGACTAGCAGAGGCTGCTTTTATTTAGGACCCCAATCCTAACAATGGAACTTCTGTGCTTAGCTGTATATAACATCATAGACCCAGATAAATTTGACTAGTGGTAGTCACAGGATTTGACATGACCCTGACCTTGTTAGACACAACTAAGGTCTTTAATTGTGCCTGTGATGGTGAGTGGACTGCTGTCCCTTTCCTTGTGTCTCCATAGAGGTACAAGTTAGGGGCTCCCCCCTTTACCATTGCTGAGACTGTTCGCAGTAGCCATAGAGTCATTAATTATCCACACATGAAATAATATAGCATTTCTGGGTCTAAAAATTGGCTTGAGGGAAGACAGTATGACTAAAAACTACAGCTTACCTGCAGAAAAAGACTCCTTACACAGTTCGATACACAGTAATATACATATGTATGTGTATATACACAGTCATGGCTGTAAGTGTTGGCACCCCTGAAATTCTTCCAGAAAATACAGTATTTCGCCCAGAAAATTATTGCAATTACACATGGTTTGTTATGCACATGTTTATTTCCTTTGTGTGCATTGGAACAACACAAAAAAAAAAAAAAAAAAAACAGAAAAAAGGCAAATTGGACATATTTTCACACACAAATCTAAAAATGGTCCGGACAAAATTGTTGGCACCTTTTCAGAATTGTGGGTAAATAACTTTGTTTCAAGCATGTGATGCTCATTCAAACACACCTGTGGCAAGTAACATGTGCGGGCAAAATAAAAATCACACCAGATAAAAAGGAGAGAAGTTGAGTCAATCTTTGCATTGTGTGTCTGTGTGTGCCACACTAAGCATGGAGAACAGAAAGAGGAGAAGAGAACTGTCTGAGGACTTGAGAACCAAGATTGTGGAAAAGCATCAACAATCTTAAGGTTACAAGTCCATCTCCAGAGATCTTGATGTTCGTTTGTCCATGGTGCACAACGTAATCAAGAAGTTTACAATCCATGGCACTGTAGCTAATCTCCATGGAAAAATTTCAAGGGTACTAACACTTGTGGCCATGACTGCATAGATATAGATATGTGTGTGTGTGTGTGTGTATGTATATATATATATATATATATATATATATATATATATATATATATGATTAATTTAATATGTGGGTCATGTATATATAAAAAAAAAAAAAGTCACCAGTGTCAGAATATGGCAGCGCAAAGAAGTTTTTTGTATTTTTCAATGTATACTACAAAAATAGAACATTATTTATCCTACACTGTGAATGCCATACAATAAAAAACAACAACAAAATAGCTGGTTTTGGCCACACTGCCACAAAAAATATATTTAAAAAAAAGTCACATATAACCTAGGAATAAGTCCTCACACAACTCTGACAAGTTTTTCCACCTGATTCTGAATTTTTTTTTTTTTTTTTTTTTTTCAGCTTCCCAGTCCTATCCTGTCCTAAATTATACCAAAATTAAGCTCTCTGTGAATGGAAAAGTTTAAAAAGTTTTTTTTGCATTTAGAAGACAGGGAATAAAAAATTAAAATTGAAAAATGGCTGCAGTAGGAAGGCGCTAAGGAGCTGATTTTAACGCTTTCCTGACACCTGCTGTACTATTATGGCGGATGTCAAGTATTTAAACATGGCGGCCACTCATGAGCTGAGAGGCCGCCATAGCTGCTGGGTCTCTACTGTATTATAGAAGGGTCTAAAAAAAAAAAAAAAAAATACAAACTTCTAAAAAAAATATTTTGCTCATACAGTGAATGCCTTAGAGAAAAAAATAAAAAGAGCTGAAACATAATTTTTTCGCTGTTTCTTGTCTCATAAAAATTTCAGTGAAAAGCAATCAAAGCAATAAACATTCCCCCAAAATCATATAAATAAAAAGTATATCTGGCCCCGCAAAATAAAAAAACAGTGCCTTATACATTGGAAATATCAAAGTTATGGCTGTCAGAATATTTTATTATATAAAAGCCGTTTAGTGGAAAAGTGAATATACCTTTCTTGTGTCAAAATGCAGCTTTGTTGCTGAGAAATTCAACTTTTATTATATATACAAATAAGCTGTTCAGTACCCTATATTGCTTACTTCTGGGTGGAGGTGGTTTCACTGCCTATAGAGGTAATGGGGAGACCTGTCCGATCTACCCTGGAGGTTTGTCTTTTTGTCTCTAAGAAGGAAAACAAATTGACATATCTCTTTATGACATGGCCTGGACAGATACAACGACTTAAATGTTTGCAAATTTTTTTTTCCATTTTAATATTTTTAAATCATATTGCATCTATAGGCCGACCAACAGCTAGCAAAAAAAGGAAAAGGAAAAATAGGAGATATGCTGGAAAAAGCTGCTGAACTGTTGATGAGCTGTTTTAGAGTGTGTGCTAGTGATACGTGAGTATTTCCTTTCCTGAAAACTAATCTCAAAATGTAGTTCTGTATTTCCAATTCCATTTTCTTAAAATCATATATTTATTAATACATTAGTACTGCACACATAATAAAGCTTTGCTGCAATTCCTATTCCAGCTAGCAGCTGGGAGCGTTGCTGTGTTGTTTTAGGTTGAGGCCCAACGTTGCGGAAATGGAATGGAAAATATAAAAGAAGCACTTAGACATTTTCCTTTAGTTATATACACTCCTGACTTTGGCTTCAAAAAAAAAAAAAAAAACGCAGCAAAATCTGCAACAAAAAGCTGTCTTAGGCTAAGACCCCACGTTGCAGAAATGTAGCTTTTTTTGTTGCAGATTTTGTTGCGGTTGTTTGAGCCAAAGCCAACAATGGTTACAAAAGGAATGGGGAATATATAGGAAGCTCTTATACTTTTCTCTTCTGCTCAATCCACTCCTGGCTTTGGCTCAAAAAAAGCAATAAAATCTCCAACAAAAAAGCTGCTTTTTTGCCAGGACTGCAATGTTGGTGTCCTATCCTTAGAGTAGTCTGCTCTTTACTTTTAGTAGTTGCTGTTTCTGGTATTTCACTTCACTGCTGCTCTGTCCCATTCAAGTGAGTGCTGCTGAGCTGCAATACCAGACACAGCCATAATGTACTTGTTGTCCTGTTAATCTGTGGAGGGGACATAACTCCTTCAATCAGCTGATCAGCAGGGTTGGCGGAGTTGAACTACCACCAATCTGATCATCAGTACTTGAGAATACCTTTAACCCCTTCCCGACATCCGCTGGTCTTTAAAGATGACGGCCACTCTGCTGCAGCGTGGCCGCTATAGCTACAGCAGAGACCCGGAGATAAGGCCTGCAATCATAGTCCACTCTGATTGCGGGCATTGCAAGCCAGGATCTCTTCCCCCTCCCAAAGTAAAAAAAAAAAAAAAATCGCCCCCGGCCCCATACCTTTCCCATTGCAGACCAGCTCCTGCATGGGGAAATCTCTAGAGCTGACCTGTTCCCATGTCTATGACCAGCCTCAGTAGTAACATAGCGAAAGTCCAATACATTGCAGTACAGTTGTATTGCAGTCTATGGGACTTGCAATCAAACAATTACAGTTTCGAGCCCTCTAGGGGGTTAATAAAATTGTAATAAAAAAATAAAAAAAGTTTTAAAAAAATTTAAAAAAAAAACCCTAAAAAAAAACAAAGTTCAAATCACCCCCTTTTCCCTAGAATACATACAGAATACATTTCTTTTTTAATAAATTTGCAAAAATATCTACATTTCTGTTTTTTTTCTGTCAAGATGGAGTGCTGAGTGTACATTAATGAGAAATAAAATGAACTTTTGTTGCTTTTAGCAAATGGCTGCAATGAAACAAAGAGTGAAAAATTTGAAGGGGTCTGAATACTTTCCGTACCCACTGTATAAAACTAAAAAATTACTGTGAAATACATACACATTAGGTATCCCTGTATCCGAAAACATCCAATCTACAAACTTCTAAAAATATTTTTTACATACAGTGAACGCCATAGCGGTAAAAATAAAATCAAAAGTGCCGAACCACCATTTTTTCGCTGTTTCACCTCTGATAAAAATTTTAATAAAAAGTGATCAAAGCAATAGACATTCCCCAAAATGGTATAAGTAAAAAGTATACCTGGCCCCACAAAAAAAGACGCCTTATGCATCCCCCGTACACGGATATGGCGACTTTAAGAAAAAAAATTTTTTGCAAAGTTTTTAGATTTTTATTAAGGGGTTAAAATGTAAATAAAACTATATACATTTGGTATCCTCGGAATTGTACCGAAACATAGAATACAGGTGACATAATTTTGGCTGCAGAGTGAACACCATGCAAAGTAAGCCCATAAGAAAGTCGCACAAATGGACTTTTTCTCCAATTCTACCCCATTCTGATATTTTTTCAGCTTCTCAGTACATTGTACAGAATAATAAATGGTACCATTACGACAAACAATTTGTCCTGCAAACATTAAGCCCTCATATGGCTCTGTGAATGGAGAAAAATTAAAAAGTTATGGGTTTTGGAAAGTGGGGCGTCAAAAACAAAAATTGAAAAATGTCACTGGCGGGAAGGGGTTAAAGGCTGTACAATAGAAATAAAGCAATTAGTTTCCAGTATTGCTCCACTGAGATTTTCTTTGACTTTCTTTGCATCACTTAGTTCTGCCTTCCTTGTGAATACTTTTTTTTTTTTTTTTTTTTTTTTGAAATAATATTTTATTGGGTTTTCTTAACAATACAAATGAACATAACAGCAATGAAAACAACACTCATAGCATCAATGCCACAAACAAAGTAACAAGACATATATTAAGATAGCTTCACAGCAATTAGCAAAGGAGAAATTAAGGGGTATGTAACACAGGGAGGTAGAGACATGGAACACTAGGGGTGAGGGTCGAAGGGTCTCTGAGGAGAACATAATTAGACAGGGGTTTCCCACAAGTGGGTCCAGGCAGAGCCTTTAAGTGAAAAAGTACCATGGCAGACCCAGTGGTGAACCTAGCCTCTTTGCTGCCTGAGGCGGACTATAGAAAGACGCCCCCCCAAAAACAAACAAAAAAAAAAACTGAGTTTCCATGCTACTAGTTTAACACACTGTTATCGTCGCACAATATACACAATACACAAAGTTATAAAACAGTTTTTAAGAATTCTTCTTCCTGCATTACTTCAGTATCAGATCAACAACACGGCATTAACAATGAAAGTAACTTCACACATCTTCTGCTTGGTGGATGGACGAGGCCACGTGGCCCCCATTCTCTATAATAGGAGCCCCGCAGATAGCTGAGTACTGGACTTCGGCTATCTTTGGCACTCCCATTGAAGTGAATGAGAGCCACGCGGGTTCATCCTTCCACCAAGTGACACACCTATATATATGGCTGCAGCCAGGCTGGATTCCCACCTAGTGGGGGGAAAAAACCCAATTCTCAGGCTCAGTGGGGTCTCAGCAGACAGACCCCCATCAATCAGGTATTTATCCTCTATCATTTAGGTGAATACAGGGCAGTAACATTTTGTGACTTACCGGTGACGTCTCTGACTAATCCTTCACATTTCCCTTCTCTTCCCTTTGGACCGCCATGACCACTTCTTCCAGCTGTGACTTGTCTCTGTAAAGTTTGCAACATAGACATCTTTGGCTCCTCACTTTTCCAGGCATCCAACCCACATTGTCCTCACCTACACAAAGCCCCCATTCTGCTGCTACCCCCAATTATAAAATACAGTCATATGAAAAGTTTGGGCACCCTATTAATCTTAATCATTTTTAGTTCTAAAATTTGGGTGTTTGAACACCATTTCAATTTGATATACTAATAACTGATGGACACAGTAATATTTCAGGATTGAATGAGTTATTGTACTAACAGAAATGTGCAATATGCATTAATCCAAAATATGACCGGTGCAAAAGTATGGGCACCTCAACAGAAAAGTGACATTAATATTTAGTAGATCCTCCTTTTGCAAAATAACAGCCTCTAGTGCTTCCTGTAGCTTTTAATCAGTTCCTGGATCCTGGATGAGGTATTTTTGACCATTCCTCTTTAAAAAAATTCCAGTTAGTTAAGTTTGATGGTCGCCGAGCATGGACAGCCTGCTTAAATTATCCCAAGATGTTCAATGATATTAGGTCTGGGGATGGGTGGCCATTCCAGAACATTGTAATTGTTCCTCTGCATGTGCCTGGTGTTTGGGTGTGTTTTGGATTTGTCTTGTGAATATCCATCCCCGGCGTACTTCAAATTCGTCACTGATTCTTGTACATTATTCTCAAGAATCTGCTGATACTGAGTTGAATCCATGTGACCCTCAACTTTAACAAGATTCCCGGTGCGGCATTGGCCACACGCCCCAAAGCATGATGGAACCTCCACCAAATTTTACAGTGGGTAGCAAGTGTTTTTCTTGGAATGCTGTGTTTTTTGACGCCATGCGTAACGCCTTTTTGTATGACCAAACAACTCAATCTTTGTTTCATCAGTCCACAGGACCTTCTTCCAAAATGAAGCTGGCTTGTCCAAATGTGCTTTTGCATACCTCAGGCGACTCTGTTTGTGGCGTGCTTTCAGAAACGGCTTCTTTCGCATCACTCTCCCATACAGCTTCTCCTTGTGCAAAGTGTGCTGTATTGTTGACCGATGCACAGTGACACCATCTGCAGCAAGATGATGCTGCAGCTCTTTGGAGGTGGTCTGTGGATTGTCCTTGACTGTTCTCACCATTCTTCTTCTCTGCCTTTCTGATATTTTTCTTGGCCTGCCACTTCTGGGCTTAACAAGAACTGTCCCTGTGGTCTTCCATTTCCTTACTATGTTCCTCACAGTGGAAACTGACAGGTTAAATCTCTGAGACAACTTTTTGTATCCTTCCCCTGAACAACTATGTTGAACAATCTTTGTTTTCAGATCATTTGAGAGTTGTTTTGAGGAGCCCATGATGCCACTCTTCAGAGGAGATTCAAATAGGAGAACAACTTGCAATTGGCCACCTTAAATACCTTTTCTCATGATTGGATACACCTGGCTATGAAGTTCAAAGCTCAGTGAGGTTACAAAACCAATTTTGTGCTTCAGTAAGTCAGTAAAAAGTAGTTAGGAGTATTCAAATCAATAAAATGATAAGGGTACCCAAATTTTTGCACCGGTCAAATTTTGGTTTAATGCATATTGCACATTTTCTGTTAGTACAATAAACCTCATTTCAATCCTGAAATATTACTGTGTCCATCAGTTATTAGATATATCAAATTGAAATGGCTGTTGCAAACACCCAAATATTTAGAAGTAAAAATGATTAAGTTTAATAGGGGTGCCCAAACTTTTTCATATGACTGTATATGATATAACCCCCCATAATGAATAATACTCCCAAGTGCATCTTTATATTAATAATGTCCGTGTGTACCCTGTATAAATAGTGCCCCTTATTAATAATACCCCAGGTATTAACTAATTAAAAGGTTTTCCAGGTCATTAATAAACTAATCAGTGGGGTTCAAAAACCCAGGACCCCCACTGATCAGCTGTTTGAATGGTACCTGTGTAAGCGCCGTGACCGCTTCTCTGTTTACATAGTGTCATTCATCTCATAGCGGCCATGACATGTAACTACAGCTTCGTCCTGTACATGTCTACAGTATGTGACAAGGCTACAATTACATCACACGGTCACTATAAACAGACAGCGTATAATATAAACAGGCGCCATAGCCCATGTTTATAGCGCCCCATTTACACACACTATAATGTTCCACAGCAGCCCCTGCACACAGTATTACACAGTCTTATGGCCCGCAGCGGCCCCTGCACACTGGATTATGCCTCGCAGCGGCCCCTGCACACAGTATTATGCTCCATAGTGGCCCCTGCTCACGGTATTATGCCCCGCATTGGCCACTGCACACGGTATTATGTTCCACAGCAACTCCTGCACACAGTTTTATGCCCCATATTGGCCTCTGCACACGGTATTATGCTCCATATTGGCCCCTGCACACGGTATTATGCTCCACAGTGGCCCCTGCACTGGTATTATGCTCTATAGTGGCCCTTGCACTGGTATTATGCTCCATAGTGGCCCCTGCACTGGTATTATCCTCCATAGTTGCCCTTGCACTGGTATTATGCTCCATAGTGGCCCCTGCACTTGTATTATGCTCCATAGTGACCCCTGCACCCGGTATTATGCTCTATAGTGGCCCCTGCACTTGTATTATGCTCCAGAGTGGCCCCTGCACCCGGTATTATGCTCTACAGTGGTCCCTGCACAGGTTATTATGCCCCACAGTGGACCACCCATGAACTATTATTATACTCTGGGGTCTTTTCAGACCCCAGAGTATAATGATTGGAGACCCAGGGATGAATACAAACATAAAAATCAGAGTTACTTACCTATCCTGGACACCGGTGCACTCCTTGCAGCTTTCGGCCCTGTTTAATTGCGCACACACGTCACGTGATCAGGCCGGCGACGCGACCTGATGACGTCACCAGAGGCCTCAAGCCTGCTCGGAGTTACATCGGATCGCAGGAGGTGAGTAACATTGGTTATGTTCCCTCACCAACCCTAGGCCTCCGATTATTATACTCCGGGGTCTGAATAGACCCCGGAGTATAATAATAGTAGTATTTGCGGCCCGCGGCCTAACTTACCGATTCCCGCGGCCGCTCACAGCGGCATCCACTTCGCCTTCTGCGTCCCATAGCAGAAGGGGAAGCGGGGGTGGCCACGAGTAGACGCGGGGTAGGTAAATAAATAGGCCCTGACCTGCCTGGGATACTCCAACAGGTTACGGCCTATTTATATATATATAAAAAAAAAGTTATACTCACCTGCGATGCCTTGATGCAGCCGCCGCTGCCTCCTCTTCTTGTCCGCGACGTCTGTGTCTCAGCTTAGGCGGCGTGATGACGTCATTGTATCGCCGCCTGCGCTGAGATGCGACGTCTTGTAAACCAGCCCAGGACAGGCCGCGCTCAGCTCTGTTTTTTTTTTTTTTTTTTTTTTTTTAAGTGGCCTGTCCTGGTTTACATGAAATAGTAAAAATGCCGCCCTCCGGACAGTGCCGCCTGAGGCGGCCGCCTCAGTTCGCCTCATTAGCGGTGCGCCCCTGGGAACTGAACTGGTGAGTGCGAAGTTCCAAGTGAGAAAGTTCCTTCAGACGGGCTACTTGAGAAACTTTCCTGAGGAAGTGAGGCAGTGGAGGGGGGATTCGGATGCCCTGTATAACCTTCTGAATACTTTCAATTCTTGTTTTTTTATGACAGCCGTGCAGCCTTTGAGGACTCGAAAAAATGGGGAATGTTGTTTTTGGTAAACCAGCTTTTCAAGATTTATTTTAAGGTAAGTTTCTGTAGATGTTTCTTGTCCTTTCCCAAAAGGATGTTTCCTGCCAATATGATTTATCATGTATGAGATTGCCTCAGATTCCAGCTACAACAGAGGAATTTTGTCTTTCTTCACCAGGATAGGGCATGAATATTTAAAGAGGACCTTTTACCGCCTTTTACCAACTTCAGTTCTTAGCATCTGTTAAAAGGCCCTGTTTACTGATTTCAGTGCAATTGGAATTTTTTCCTCTACCTCCCACTATTCCCAAGCAATAAGTACTGTGTACTGCTAGTGGGCAGTGTCAGGCAGGAGCAGACAAGGGGGCGTGATTCAGAGCTCCAATCAGATGATGACTGTGTCAGAGCTCAGAATCACACCTTTTGCCTGCTCCTGTCTGACACCACCTAAAGCCTAAATTACTTATTAGGGACCAAAATTTTTGTGTTTTTTCTTCTGTGATTTACATCACTTTTCTTTTTGCATTTTTTCTTTTAAATATCCAGATAAATGTAAAAAAATGAAATAAACTGTGAGGAAAGGGTAGAAAATGTGACTTTTTCAAATCTTTTTCTGTTTTTTTTTTTTATACCTCAAAATGCTACAAATTTTTTTTAAATGGCTCTACAGAAAATGTTTTTTTTTGTCTTTTTTTTTGATACATTGGCCCCAGTGACAGGAGGAATACAGCCTCCTAGTACACATTGCAGAACAGTTCTGGGTGTTCTAGGACCCAGAAGCTCATGCATTTCTCTTCTCTGGCCAGAAGGGAACAGCATTATGGCAGCTTCCACAATGGCAGCTCATTGAGCACAGTGTATAAAGCCATCAGGAAGGCTGGGACAGTAATATGCTGTCTCTGCCTTCTCTTTGGGGAGTCCGCCTCTAATCCTGTGCAGCTACTAATCCTGAAAAGACATACCAGTACATCCTTGCTGAGTTATATGTCAAGCTCCTGGACATATATACTCCAGTGGGTGGTTGAAGTGGTTAAAATTGCAAGTGATTTACTTTTTTCACATGCACCTACTGCTCACAAAAATACTTAAAAGGGGTTTACCTTTCCATGGGAAATACGAAAGCCTTTGAGAGCTTAGTGGTGTTTGACATCTGGCAACCACACTTCAGTTGTTTGAAGAGGCTGCAACTTTCATATGAACGCTGAGTCTTCTTTACTTCGTACCAAGCACAGTGCTGTACACTATATAGAAGCTCAGCCCCATTCACTTGAACAGAACGACCTGCAAACAGGCCATGTAACCGATGAATGTGATGTCACATGACCTCACCCATGCCCTGTTTTAAACAGTTGTTCGGTATGCTGTTAGAACCCATATTGATAACATAGCCTAAGCATAGATCATCAGTATTTAAGTCCGGGAAATCCCCTCTAGGCTAAGGCCCCGTGTTGCAGAAATGCAGCTTTTTTGTTGCAGATTTTGCTGTGGTTTTTTGAGTCAAAGCCAAGAATGTCTACAAAAGGAATGGGAAATATATAGGAAGTACTGTACTTATACATCTACTTTCTGCTTGATCCACTCCTGACTTTGGCTCAAAAAATGCAGCAGAATCTGCAGCAAAAAAAGCTACACTTTTACAATGTGGGGCCTCAGTCTTAATGTTACCTTAGGTGTATTCAAACGGTATCTGTCCCAGGGACTCTTTCACATAGGACTATGCCCTAAAATGTAGAAAGGACACTTGGCTGGCTAACCGATGACCTTCGTTCCTCCTGATGAGGACTTTTTTTTTTCCTATTATAGATCAGTAAACTTCACTTATGCAAACCTTTGATCAGAGCAATTGAAAGTTCCAACTTTAAGGAAGATTATACCATTTCACAAAGAGTCACTTACAAATATTATGTGGGTCGGAAAGCCATGTTTGACAGTGATTTCAAAAAAGGTATGTTATCTACAAGTAATTCTCCATCATTGACTGCATTGTACTCAAAGAAGGATAAGGGAAAGCAGTGGGTATGACCTGCCATACACATTAGATTGCTCTTGGCTGAATGCTTGTTTCTCTGACAGCTATAATCTCCCAACATCTTATCTCCCTGAGAACAAAAAGATCAGGCAGTTGAAATCCATGTGAAATCCTGGCCTTTCTCTTTCTCATCATCTGCCATTGAAGAAGAATCAGGAGAACCCCATACACATCAGAGTTGATGTTTGACTGTCCCAACAAAATTGATGGGTTGACTGAAATTCACTGAAAGGTGTATGGATAATTTATGTTTCTTAAGAGTGAAATAATGGAGTAGTTGTATGCCAAACAGGCATAATTGTATACTTTTATTCTATGTCTACGCGCATTCTACCATTTTCATGTACAGGTCCATGAAAAAAGTAGCAAATGGCACAAAAATGGCATCCTTGTGCTGTCTGTGTTTTTCACAGACCTATAACCTTGAAGAAATGAGGCCAGATCGCAAAACCTGCACTGAATTTTTCGGCCCCACAACATCCAGTGAAAGTCACAGTTGTGTGCATAAAGCAGTAAAAAGAAATGGTTCAGTGTGCTAACAATTCAAAAACGGATAGCAAAATGGCAGTGGGCCCAAAGGCCCGTAACCAACCATTTCTCGCTTATTTCACTGGGGGACACAGCACCATGGGTATAGACCTGACCACTAGGAGGCTGACACTAGGAAATGAAAACCTGTCGGCTCCACCTCTGGGCTATACCCTTCTCACAGACACTGTGCTAGTCAGTTTAAACCTAGTGTTCTTAGGAGGCAGACACGACCTGACTCAGGTCGTTCTGTCTTGCATCGTTTTTATTTTTCCTTTTCTTTCAGGTGCAGGGGGTCGTCAGCATGTACGCCACACTAATCGTACCCTTCTGCGAGCGCAGCGCTCTGCAAAAGAGCGCCTCGCCGGTCACCCAGTCCCCACTCACCACTCCGGCAACCATAGTATCGGTGGCCCCACTTCCACGTGCGAGGTCCTACCGAGGGGGTGACCTTGCGGCGCCTGAAGACGCCAGACGGGTGAGTATTGGAAGATGGGTGAGTATGAGAATTCCTATTCCCCCTCCCCCCTCCTCTTCTGTGTCTCCTATAGGGCTCCTTTCCCTCAGCCTCCCTCCCTCCTGGGGCAATGGTAGGCTTCCTTTCGGGGGGGACCCTTTAGCGAATAAGCCCCTCTTTATAACTGCCGCCTGGAGCTTTTCATGCCGCTCCCCGAGCGGTTCCCGTTTAGGGGGGTGCCTTTTCGTTTAGCTGGGGGCCACTCTCCTGGACCCCGGTACCTTTTTTAGGCCTCGGCCAGGCCTTCCTGAGCCTTTGGCTGGCCACCGTGTCGGCGGTGCCTGCTGCCGGCTGCGCTTGTAGTTTAGTCCCCGGCTTTTGCTTCTGCCGGGGACTAGGCTGCAACTAGGTCCGCCCCTTCCCCGAGCTTCCCGGGCCTCCAAACTCCACCCAGGCCATTCCTATTGGCCAGGGGGTGATGTCCTCCCCCTGCCTAGTCCCTCAACGCGGGAAATCCGGGGGAGAGGAAGAAGAAGAGAGAGAGAAAAAAAAAACAGAAAAATGTCATCTTATTTTTTCTGTTTTGCAGCTTCTGCTGCTCTTTTCCCAGGCTATTTTTCTGCTCCTGGAGGGACATTATTCCTGAGGATCTCTCTCTGCGCAGCCTACTCTGCAGCAATCAACGATAGCACATGCTTCCAGTGGTCTGGTAGGTTAACCCTTTAGTTACCCCTATTTTCCCTCCTCCTCTATGTCCTCCCATATAGAGCCATCTCGGCCCTTGGTCCCGCCATGTTTACACATGCGCCTGCTGTATCCAATGTTTTTTTATGCGGCCAACCTGAGCCCATCAGTCCTCTCTGCCTTTCAGTGCTCGCTTCGCAGCACATATACTTGGAACAATACAGAGAAGATTAGCAGGCCACTGCACAGAATGCACACATACTCTGCCGTGCGGTATCCTCCTGGCCCCTCTCCCGGGCCATGGCACCCTTGCCAGACTTAACCAGTCTGAGATGGAAATTTTGTAACAGCCGCCTTCTCAGATTGCTGCTCTATCGGCGACTTCTGGGCCCCTCCCTGGGCGCCCTCATGGTTCCATTCCCAAAGGAGCCATCCTCGCATAAGGACCAGGAAATCATCCTACAGGCCATGGTCCTCCTTCCCTTCCTCTGGGCACTCCCCGGATAGGGCCACAGCTCACGGCCCCACTCCAGCAGGAGGAACCCTGCCTCCTCCTGTACAGTCTACTGGGGACGCCTCTGACTCCGACGCGCATTATCAGCTAGGCACATATATATCCGCTGCTACGCAGGAGCTCTGCCATGCGGTCAGAGAGACTCTACAGATCTCGGAGGACCCGGATCCTACTTCTCCAGAAGACATCTCCTTCCAGCCATCCCCTGACTTCCTCCAATCTTGGGGTGTGGACCATATCTTGATGGAACAATGGATTCACTCGAAACTGTTTCCAGCAAACCATGTCTCTATGTGGTCGATTCCCCGCTGCAGTGGGCCCCGCGATAGTTCAGCCCTCCCAGGGTACTATATTACCTTTGGTAGAGGACTCCGCCTCCCTCTGTAATCCTCTGAGGGTGCCCGATGAGATGCACAACATAACCTCTGTTGTGACGCCCTCCAGCAAGGGTTGATGAGGTCGGTCCGCCGAGTGCACCTACTTTCACGAGGGTGGACTCCCCCTCTGCTGGAACCGCTAGGGCGGCCTTTCGTAGCGGCTGGCTCCTCCCTGTCGCCTTCTTTTGTGCCTTCTGGCATCAAGACTTGCTTTTCCTGGGATAGAAAGCTGCATAGGGGTCTCTCCTGTGTTGCCTTCCCCCCCTCCTGGGGCGTGGACAAGGACATTCAGTGACTTAACTCTCAAATCCTCTGTGCCTCCAGTTTTTGGGTGATGCTTTCCTGAAGCAGCTCGCCATTCTGCCCAGATGGCCGCCTATGCTGCTGCATTGCGCTGTTCCTTTGGTTCCGTTCAAGGCATGCTGTAGCCTTTGGAAGGTTGTTGTGGCCCGTCCCTTCCCTTGGGAATAACAGGGATGGTTTTTTGTTTTGGCTCTGCCTAGTTCACCTCTGTGGCTTTGGGAAGAAGTGGCTCTTTCCTCCACCAGGGGCGTCTTAGCTCCAGCTACTCCTTCTCCTGGCAGAGGTCAGTCTTCCTGTGACTTACGCTCTGAGTAGCCCTCTATTCTAGTCCAGGTCTCTTGGCAATCTTGTTCCAAGCCTCCCTGGTTTTTTCCTCTTCCAAGCCCTTCTCTGCTTGAGATCTTGGCCCTCTCGAGTGAGGGTACAGTTGCGCTCCTTCCTGGAGTCCTGACTTGCCAGCGCCTCCCTCTCCTGGGTCCGAGAGGTGCTGTATTCCGGCTACTCCATCAAGTTTTCCTCCATTCCAATTGGAAGTTTTTTCTCCAGTTATTTCCCGTTTCAGCAAAGACGGCTCCTTCCTATCCTGGACCTGAAGAGGCTCAACAGGTTTGTCCATATCTGCAGGTTCCACATGTAGCCCTGCAGTCGGTGGGGGCATCCCGGGATACTGGCGACTTCCTGTTGCCCATCGTTTTCAGAGACGCTCTCCTCCCTGAGTTTTTCCCAGGTGATGGTGTCCCTTTTGGCCTTCCTCCATGGCAGGGGAGTTGTTGTTATTACCTGGATGTCCTCCGGGTTCAAGCCTCCTCCAGGATGGACATTATGACTAGCTTGTGGATCACCTTGGGCCCCTTCGCTGATTTCGCTGGCTTAACAGCAGGTAAAAGTCCTGAGTCATGCCTTCTCAGCGCCTGGAATTCCGGGGAATGATGCCCGATACGCTTCTGGTCAAGGTTTTTGGTTTTTTTTTTTTTTTTTTTTTTGTGCCCTGCCTTCGGAGGTTCACTTTGTGCTCTTTTCACTTCTGCCTGCGAGTCCTAGGCATGATGGTCTTGGCCTTTGAGGTTCTCCCTTTGGCTCAGTTCCTCCCGGACCCTTGCAGTCCAGCTCATCTGCCTTTATCTCCTTTCCGGGTTCACCTTTTGGCTTGCCTCACCTCTCTGGGTCTCTCTCAGGGAATTTTCCTCACCCTCCTTTCGCAGGTTAGCTTAAATAAAACAAGAAATCAGCGCCAAGCAGTGCACAGTGTAATACTGTTTGACACTAAAAGTAATGGTAGGTCTTAATAAGGTAGGACTCTCACCCTGGGGAGTTGTGCGTTAGGCCACAATTACCAATCGTGCATTGGAACCGTTTCACAGAGGGTTCCTCTCTGGGTGTACAGCAGCAGCAGCAACTAGCAGGCACCCATGGGTGTCAGGAGTGTAAGCAGGAGGACCAAATTCATCCAAATCCTCTCGCAGGTTGTCGCCAGTCTTCCAGCTGGGGAGCAGTCTTCGGTGCCTTGACAGTTCAGGGCCTGTGGTACAAGCGGAATCCTCCTCCAGATCTAACTCTGGAACGGGGGGCCATCTTCCTCACCTTGTCTCATTGGGTCTCTCTCCTCCTAGGGTGTCTGGTCAGAGTCCAGGCCGACAACTCCACTGCGGTCGCTTACTTGGGCCTTTCGGGGTGTCCCCGGTGCCATGCGGCATTTCTAAGAAGCCTCCCACCGTCTTCGGTGGGCAGAGCTTCTCACAACCTATCCGAGGAAAAGTTCCCGGGCGAGTGTCGCTTCTTCCGTAGGTCGTCCTCTGGTTGTGCTCCCGGTGGGGCGTGTCGACCTTTTTGTCTCCCTCCTGAGTCACAGGTTCCCCTGCCTCATGGCCAGGTCCCTGTGTCCTTGGGCCATTGCCGCTGTCGTTCTTGTGATTCCCGGGTCGGACTTTCTTCTGCACCTTTTCCCTCCTCTTCTTCTTAGGATATCAAGAAGCTTGAGTCCGAAGGGGTTCCGGCCTTCCTGGTGCATCCGACTTGGCCCCGTCGGGCTTGGTACGCGGATCTCATGTTCCTGCTGGCGGCCGCTCCTTGGCCTCTTCCTCTGCAGGTTGACCTTCTGTCTTAAGGAACGCTTTTCCGCTCTGCCTTGCCTCAGCTACATTTAACTGTGTGGCTGGTGTAGCCGAGTTTCTGCAATGCCATGGGTTTTCGGAACCTGTTGTCCAGACCATGCATTAAGCCTGTAAACCACAGTCAGCCAGGTTCTACCTTTGCTCGTGGAAGTCTTAGGCCTGCTGCAGTGAGAGTACTGTTTGTCATTCTCTCTCCTTTTCTTTTCCCAGGTTCCTGGTTTTTCTCCAGTCTGGTCTGGATCGCGGTCTTGGTCTTCTTCTCTTGAAGGACAGGTCTCTGCCCTCTCAGTTCCTTTTCTGAAGACCCTGTCCTTCCGGCCTCAGGTGAAGACTTTCCTACAGGGAGTGGCGTGCTCTCCCCTCACGGTGCATCAGGCTCCCCTTTCCAGCCTTTGCGGGGTTCCCCCCTTTTGACTTCTGGCCTGGAAAGTCGCTTTCCTGGTGGCCATTGCCTCCATCCGCAGGGTCTCTGTGTCGGCAGCCTCCCTTCGGGTTCTCCACATGGGCAAGGTTGTCCTTCGTCCACCTCCGCCTTTCTGCCTAAGGTGGTTTCCTCCTTTGTCATCTACAGGGTGTAGCTTGCCATCGTTCTGCCCGGTCATCAAGCATCCATGCTGTCGTTTCTCTTCCCATTTTTTTGTACTCACCGTAAAATCCTTTTCTCGTTGTATTCACTGGGGGACACAAATCCCACCCTTGCTTTTTTCCTGTTGTTGCTGCCCGAGCTGTTTTGATTCTTTTTCGGATGCAGGACATGTTGGTGTTTGTTGGTTCCGTGCTCTTTTTTGCTCTTTGGTGTCTTTCTCCTATTGCTGTGGTACAAACTGACTAGCACAGTGTCTGTGAGAAGGCGGAACTGAGTTTTTCATTTCCTAGTGTCAGCCTCCTAGTGGCCAGGTCTATACCCATGGTGCTGTGTTCCCCAGTGAATACAACAAGAAAAGGATTTTACAGTGAGTACAAAAAAATCCCATTTTTATCTTTTGTTGGCTTGTAAAAGAAATGGTTGTATTAAACTTGGTTCCATTTAAAGATAATATTTTTTTTTTTTGTATCCATAGCTGAGGAATATCTGTCGTTTGCCTTTAGGAATTGTCTCCGCTCCTGCCAGAAAAATAAAAGGATGATTCTCATATATTTGCTGCCTGTAAAAATGCTCCTGGTGAGTACCCTTATGTTTGTAGATGCATTTTTTTAGCCTAACATATTAGGTTAGGGCTATATACTGAATTTGACAGCACAACACTTCACACAATCAAATATTGTAGCATCGCACTGCTGCATCACAGTGAATATAGTTGCATTGTATCTCACAAGTTACCACAACATCGCAGTCACCAGAAGTCGAGCAGGTTTGAATATCTGGCAATAGCAGTGTCCTGGTTGCAGCAAGTCACAACACAACCTCATTTATCTTCACGAGTTACAATGCAGGCAGTCACCTACAATGTGGAGGAGAATCTGGCATTTACACACTCTGCAAACCTATACATACTAGAAAGCCTCAGATCCCTGTCACAATAACAGGAACAGAAATAGATGTACCTATTGTGTGTAATGGCCATTAAAGGGATTATCTGGCGTTGCTGCTTGCCAACTGTCTACAGCTCTGTCCTTTATCCTGTGGACCAAATGGGTTATGTGTTACTCATATAGCAAAGCTGTACTTCCTACATAATTGTTTTTATTCTGGGTACCCTGAGGAAAGATAATACAGTAAATTTAGCTGTGGCCCTAAAAAAAATAGACAATGAGCATTGTTAGGCTACAATCTAAATCTGCTATTATTTACAATCTCAGACCTGCTGTATTTGTATATGCCTAGTTAAGATGTATTAATGTATAATAAAATCTTTTCCAAACCTATTGTGTGTTCTGTATTACTTTTAATACAAACTATGTAACTGGTTTTCCTTGAACCCTTAGGGTCACATGCCAACCCTCCAGCTCCTGAGAAAATATGACCTGATGCAATTTGCAGAAGTGACAAAGGCTGTCTGGTATGTCCACCATAGTATGCTCTTCACAGATCATAGATTTATTTTGAAATACATAGGTCAGTAGGTCATAGGGTTGGACACTTAATCAAAAATTAACCAAAATCGACTGTCAGTCCGGATAACCAACGTGATTTTGTGGGGTCTGAAGGGACCCTTGAGTATAATAGCAGGTTCATTGCTGACATGTTTGGTCAGAACTAAACCAAGGGGTGAACTTTGCGAGAGTCCCTTAAAGAGGACCTTTCACCACCCCAGGGCTGTGCAGTTTTTTGTACTTTGTTATAGGCGCTGCTGCACAGACCCTGGGGCACACTGAATTTTCCTCCTAGCCCCCACTGTTGTGGAGTTATGAACCCGTTATTAAAGCTCTTCACTGTCAGAAGGGCGTTCCCTGACTGTAAGTGAAGGGCTACGTCAATTGCATTGTCAGAGCATCTTTCGCTGTGTGATCTCAGGACAAGTTACGAGATCTCGCGAGATCATACATACCTCTGCTAACTGGAATGCAAATGACGTAGCCTTTCACTTACAGACAAATACTGAGACAAATGTTATTGTTTATATAAAAAGTTGTACAATTTTACAATACACTGTGTCAATTCCTCACAGTTTTCTAGATCTCTGCTTGCTGTCATTCATTCTGTTATTTCTAGTGGATAAAAATCAGTCCATGGTCATGTGATTTACAGTCCATGGTCATGTGATTTACAGTCCATGGTCATGTGATTTACAGTCCATGGTCATGTGATAGACACACAGGCGTCAAACACATGTCATCAGTGTCAGACTGGGATGTCTAGGGCCCACCAGTGGAATTGTTTCTAGGGGCCCACCATCAGGACCCCTGCAGATCAGCGGTACCGAGACAGGGCGGCTAATGGTAATAACATGCCGGGAGCCATGCTGCTCACCCACTATACCATGTGCACCACTGCAGTACCTAAACCTACTGCTACACCTTGTATGGCAAGTGAGCAGCGTGGCTCCAAGAATTGTTACCTTTACCTGTAGCCGCACTGTCCTGTAAAAGCTGATCTGCAGAGGTCCTGGCTGTTGTATCATTGCAGATGTAATATTGATGGCCTATCCTAAGGACAGGCCATCAATATTAGAAAGATAGATAATTCCTTTAAAGAGGTTGTCCAGGAATTGGAGCAACCCATGTAGCTGGCGGGAGGTGTAAAGTAAAAAATAAGTAAATTAAAAAGCATACTCACCTATCCCCGGCGCTCCGTTGTCCGCTGCCAGTGTCCATTCAGTCTCATGCCAGCGACTCCTTGCTGGGAGTCCTGCACCTCATGTGATCGCTAAGACCAATTAGGTACAGGATTTCCAGAAATGAGGTGCCGCCATGAGACCGAACAGACACAGGCAGGGGACAACAAGGAGCTGGGGACAGGTGAGTATGCTTTTTTTTTTTTTTTAATTTTCTTATTTTTACACCTCCCTGGCGGCCGACACAGTGGTCGCTCCAGTTTATGGACAACCTCTTTTAAGGGGTTGTCTGGGCCAAATTTTTCTATGGTCACTTCACTGGTCCCCCCACATAGTGGCCTCTTCACTGGTCCCCCATACTGTATGGGGAACAGTGATGGGGTAATTATATTGTGTGGGAGCAGAGATGGGGGCTAACATCCTGTGTGGGGGACATTAAACTGTGTGGGGCATATTAAAGGGGTTGTCCAGGGTTAATCTTTTTTATAGTCTATGCTCAGGATAGGCCATAAATACCTGATCGGTAGGGGGCTGACACACGGCCCCATCAGCTGTTCGGAGCCACTTCCGGAGCCCGTTCTCTACACAACACAGGGCCGGAAGCAGAAAGCTCCATCCACTGTATAGCAGCCCGGCGCCTTCACTGCAGCTCAGCTCCTACTGACTTCAATAAGTGCTGAGATACAGTGAAGGTGCCCGACTAATATACAGTGGACAGAGCTTTCTGCTTCTGGCCCTGTATTGTGTACAGTACGGGCATCAGAAGTGGCTCCGTACAGCTGATAGGTCCGGGGTCAGCCCCCTACAGATCAGGTATCTATGGCCTATCCTGAAGATAAACCATAACAAATTATGCCTGGACAACCCCTTTAATATACCCCCCTAATGCGCCACACTTTAAAGAGGTTGTCCAGTATAATTTTTTTCTTTTTTATAATTAGTCCGGGGGGAGGTGAAACCCCTCTACCCCCCCCCCCCAAAAAAAAAAAAACAAAAAAAACATACTCACTTGTCTCCGATGCTTCAGTGTCCTCCCAGCACGGTCAGTTCCTGCAGCTCCGCTGTCTTCATTTTGCCGGAATTCCTCACTGGCTGTGACGTCCCAGGTCCCTTCCCTTAGGCCGCTGATTGGCCTCAGGGGTCACGTGACGTCACAGGTAGTCATGTGCAGGGGGAACTTCAGCTGGAAGAAAACAAAACTGCAGGACTGAACCGCACTGGGAAACACTGGGGACAGGAAAGAAAGTTTGAGGTTTTTTGGGTTTTTTTGTTTTGTTTTTTTCACCTGCCCCGGTGTAATTAAAAAAAAAAAAATGAAGGAGCCACTGTATGGAGTATAAGCTGCACAGTGGCCCCCACCCAGTATTATAAGCTCTACAGTGGCCCCCACCCAGTATTATAAGCTCCACAGTGGCCCCCAGACAGTATTATATGCGCCCAATAGCCCCTCTCCGCTTCAGTGCTATTATTATACTCTGGGGTCTCCTCAGACCCCAGAGTATAATAATCGGAGGCCCAGGAGAAGTGATTAAAAATAACAAACACTCATACTTACCTTGCCTTACCTTTCCTTGGCCTCCTCGCTCCATCCTGTCGTCTTCAGCTTCTTCAGGCCCTTTTCTGACGTCGCTGCTGAGGCCTGTGATTTGGCCTCAGCGGTCACGTGGGGGTGCACTGACGTCATTACGCGACCGCGCCCCATGTGACCGCTGGGGCCTAATCACAGGCCTCCGTCACATGACGGAGGAGCGCCGGAGAGAACGCTGTGCCCAGGAGAGGTGAGAATATCTATTTATTATTTTCAGTCACCTCCCCTGGGTGCCCTGCCCTGCCATCTATTGTAAAGGGGCCTGCAATATGTCAGGGCCCCTTTCCAATAACAGTATGTATAGCGGTCGGGGAACCAGGCTTTCCCCGACCGCTATCATAGTGGTCTGGGGCCTCGGCCATCTCCAGCTGGCCACGAACACCATACCCCGCTGAGCCTGGTCGCGGTCCTTACGCTTCTGGTCAGGATCCCGATCGGGCTCCCATGACATGAGGACTAATAGTCGGGGCTGATGGAAGGAGGTTTGCAATCCAAATCTCACGATACATGGCTCCATTCATTCTTTCATGTACATGGATCAGTCATCCTAGTCCCTTTGCAGAGAAACAGCCCCAAAGCATGATGTTGCCACCCCATGCTTCACAGTAGGTATGGTTTTCTTTGGATGCAGCTCAGCATTCACTCTCCTCCAAACACGACGAGTTGTGTTTCTACCAAACAGTTCTACTTTGGTTTCATCTGACCATATGACATTCTCCCATTACTCTTCTGATGCTATTACTACAGGTAATGAGTGGAGGACAGAGGAGCCTATTAAAGAAGAAGTTACAGGTCTGTGAGAGCCAGAAATCTTGCTTGTTTGTAGGTGACCAAATACTTATTTTCCACCATAATTTGCAAATAAATTCTTTAAAAATCAGACAATGTGATTTTTCTGGATTTGTTTTCTCATTTTGTCTCTCATAGTTGAGGTCTACCTATGATGTCAATTACAGGCCTTTCTCATCTTTTTAAGTGGGAGAACTTGCACAATTGGTGGCTGACTAAATACTTTTTTTCCCACTGTATGATGCTATATCAGACTAACTTTATATATCCAGGCACCATCTGCAAGTTAAAGGACACGACTGGCGACGGCTCATACAGCTTTATATATGTGTAATGACAGTAACCTCTATTATAAAATTGTCTGACCATTGTACAAGCAATGCTACCTCCGATGCTGCCCCTGCTACCTCTTGTGTCACCCCCTCTACCTCATAGATTGTAAGCTCTTGCGAGCAGGGCCCTCAGTCCCAGTGTGTGAATTGACTATTTCTTTGTAATGTATCTTTTTTGTCTGTACTTGAACCTTACAAATTGAACAATGCTGTGGAATATGTTGGCACTATATAAATAAAATGTATTATTATTATTATTACATGACCATTGGCTGTATATCACATGACCGTGAACTGATTTTTATCCACTGAAAGTAAGCAGAATGAATGACAGCAAGCAGAGATAAAAAAAAAAACCCATGAGGAATTGATACAGAAAGTATATTGGAAAATTGTGCAACTTTTTATTATACAAACAATAACATTGGTCTCTCAATAAAGGGGGTGGCCACTTCCAGACCAATAATGTGCTGGTTTGGTTGGCCTTGCGTGCTTCTTTCTTTCAGAACACGTCATACCTCTTACTAGGCAGGAGGCTGTATTGAGAATGTTTTCTTTGAAGTGATTTATGAAGACACAAGTAACCTTTTGTATTTTAATGTTATTTTTTCAGTGAGGGCAATCTTTTACTGCTGACTGACGCTTTAACTAAACATGAAACTTTTTTCAACCGTTGTGGCATCTTCTTGATCTTGGAGAAGCTAAGGATAATCGCATACAGGAATCTTTTTAAGAAAGTGTACGTTTTCTGTGCCGTTGTTAAGATCTGTGTCATGTTATGCATAAGACCACAGCTTGATTGAGCCCCATACACCATGTAGTTCCATGCAGTCCAGTAGTTGTGGCCTCAGTATGGCAGTCACTCAACATGAGAAGATGGGTTGGACTTATATTTTTCTATTACAGTACTTTATGCCGCCTAAGCTGTCACTTGCTCATTTTTTTTGTAACCAGTTTACATAGTTTTGGTTCTGTGTTGAAATCTTCCATATCTAGAAAGCAGGTTATGGGTTTGGAGATAAAATCTTCTTCATTGCTGTTGATAAAAATATGCTAGATATTGCTTGCTCCTGCAGGTGATGATGCACTGGTATTTTTTGTGTGCAACTACTTGGCTCAAAAGTGTCATTATACTATGGTGTCCAGTGTAATACACCTGTTACCATTGGCCATAGTGTTGGCATCAGGGCTGTGGATTTAAAAAGCCAAACAGTTACTCTGTTTTTCCACGCTGCAATACTTTCATAAATTTGCTGTAGTAAAATGGTAGCATCAGGAATTTCATCACTATTGTGGAAATAAAAAAAAAATAATTAAATGCATTTTATTTTAAAGCCATAGTTGTCTCCATCCAACCCTGACCCAACTACACAGCCCTGTTGTGTGACCAGCAGAACCATTAGCATTACCAATTAAAAGTCAAGGCATATTTTCTTTCTATTCTATCAAAGCTTACAATTGTCACCATTCATTAGGTCACCATTCATTAATGCCACATGAACAATGCAAGGTTTTTTTTTTGGTTTTTTTAAGAAAATACAATGATCTGCCATATCTTTAGACTTAATTTATTTTGTTGCCAGTAAAATCCTGCTGAAACTTTCCTATTGTAATATGTACATTGATGGGGTTTCCTAGAATTAGACCATTGGTGGTCTGTCCTTAGGAGTGGCTTTTCCTGAGCATACAGATCATGAAGTAAATAAGATGAGCTACATGACCAGGCACAGCCACTCGTACAGACCCTTCGTTTTCTTGATCATTGGGGGGTTTCATGCTATCAGCATTATAAGGTAGGGTAATGTTTTCTTTTTCATTCTTGTGTACAGTTCACTTTGAAAATCTGCTGTTTTTTTGTTCTCTAAGAGAGGTGATTTATGAGTTTGCAGATAACAACAGTTAAAGTGTAACTAAACTTTTTTTTTTTTTCATTAATCCAAATTTCAGGTGAAGATAAAATACTGAGAAGTGCCTGTTTCTTCACTTATTTGCCTCCTCCACTATCAAATCTGTACAATAATACTCTATGGAGAGGAGAGCCCCTAAAACAGAGAGACATTTTCAACAACAGTTTCTTTTCACAACACATATTCCACAGAACTTTACAGACATTATGAGTCACTTTCCCAATTAGGGATCACAATCTAAATTTCCTCTCAGTATGTATTTGTGAGGAAACCCACACAAGCCGTGCTACCCAATGACTCCTATAGATAGCCTCATATCTCTTTCTTTCTCTTCTTCCCCCCTCCATAGAGCTGCAAATTTTAAACTGAGACTGATTGTGTATGGAGGACAGGACAAAGCCACCCAGATAAGAAGTAAAGAAAGACAGAAGAAATATTTGAAGACACAGGCACTTTTCTTTAGTGAAGCATATTACAAAGTTTGTTCCCTTCACCTGCATAATTGGTCAATGAAAAAATAAATAAAAGTTTAAATATGCTTTAAGACAGTCATAGAAAGGTGCATATGGGGCACCACCAAGTATAATAGTATTTTCCACAATGTAAACCGTTTCTGTGGGAAATCAGGAGAAATACTTGTTTCTTGTGCTTTTATGCGCAAAAGATTGAAGTGCACAAAATATTGGGATATATATAGTCCTAAATAGTTTTCTTTAAATCCTATCGAAATTGTAGGTAAAGCAGAATTATTCTTTATGGTACATATTACTTAGTTTCTTTTGTGGGTTTTTATTTTTGTTTTTTTTTTTTTACTTGACAAAATGCATTTTTTCTGCAGATATTTGCTTCTCCGGACACATCAACTTTCTCTGGATGCCTTTCTGGTTGCCCTCAAATTTATGCAAGTGGATGATGTGGATATCGATGAAGTGAATTGTATCATTGCTAATCTGATCTACATGGTAAATGAATGCATTACCAATATATCTTTAGTATTCAGCCATTAGCAATTTAGTAGACACCTTTCAGTGGGTCCAAAAAAATGTTGCAAATTACTCCAACAAGCTTTGTTTTAAGACTTTTTTTTTTATTATGGCAGGTCTTAGGCTGTGCTCACATGGCAGAAAATGAAGAGGAATTTTCTTAATTTTCCGCCGCCGGAATTTTCGCTGCAGTCTAGCCGCGACGGGATGCTGATGCAGTGCATCAGCATTCCGTCACAGCATCCCGCTCCTGATTAGGCCCGGATGATTGGGACTAATCAGGAGGGCATCTCGAGCTGTGGGTGGAATCTGTGGTAAGATCGAGCATGACGCTTCTTTTTCCCGCGTCCTGCTGCAATCTCTGCCTCCCCTTTGAAAACAATGAGAGGCAGATTCGGGAGGAATCTGCTCCGGATTTGGGGGCGAATTCCGCTCCCAAATCTGCGGCAGATTCCTCCGTGTGAACACACCCTTAGGCTAGGTTCAAACAATGGAATACAGGGAGGAATTTGAGGAGGTCTTCTGCTTCAGATTCCTCTTCAATTTCCGCCCCTGTGCATTTCGAAGTCAAAAACCAAAGTAGTCATAATGGGGCTAATCAGCCTGAGACTTGCGCCACAGATTCAGCCGCAGAATCCCAGGGAATGTCAAGCGGAGTACTTCTTTTTTTGGCATCCTGAAAAAAGAAACTTCCATTACTGCTTCCCTTTGAAAACAATGGCAGATTCTGCCCAGGATTTGGAACAGATTTTTAGGAAGAATCCATCTCAGAATTAGCTGCCAATTCAGTCATGTGAATCTGTTGTGGAGGTTCTGTGGGGTTTTTTTTGTTGGAGATTTTGCTACAGTTTTTTGAGCCAAAGCCAAGAGTGGTTTCAAAAGGAAAGGGAAATATATAGGAAGCTCTTATACTTCTCCCTTCTGCTAAATCCACTTCTGGCTTTGGCTCAAAAAAAATGCAGCAAACTCTACAACAAAATCTGTAGCATGTAGTCTGATGCTAGGTTACGCACTCTTGCTGTGGTCTCCGTCATTCAGGTCCGGCGGGGAACCTGAATGAAGAAGAGCTGGACTTCTAAGACAGCGGTTACCCACGGACACCTGCAGACCACATTGACTATACAGTTGTGCTAAAAAGTTTACATACCCCAGCAGATTTTTTTTGTTTTTTGGCCTTTTTTCAGAGAATAATAATAACACAAAAACTTTTTCTCCACTCATGGTTAGTGGTTGGTTGAAGCCATTTATTGTCAAACTTCTGTGTTTTCTCTTTTTAAATCATAATGACAACCAAAAACATCAAAATGACCCTGTTCAAAAGTTCACATACACTGGTGATTTTGGCCTGATAACATGCCCAGAAACCAAACCACGGTCAGGTTTGGCCACGGCCCGGAAAATTGTTCGGGAAGCAAAGAAAAACCCACACATAGCATCAGCTGAAATACAGGACTCTCTGAAAACTATCGATGTGGCTGTTTCAAGATGCACAATATGGAGGCACTTGAAGAAAAATGGGCTGCATGGTCGAGTTGCCAGAAGAAAGCCATTACTGTACAAATGCCACAAAGAATGTCGCCTTCAATACGCCAAACAGCACAGAGACAAGCCTCAAAACTGGGACAAGGTAATTTGGAGTGATGAGACAAAAATCAAACTTTTTGGCCATACCCATAAATGTTACATTTGGAGAGGTGTCAACAAGGCCTATGATGAAAGGAACACCATTCCTACTGTAAAGCATGGAGGTGGATCACTGATGATGTGGGGCTGTGTGAGCTTCAAAGGCACAGGAAACTTGGTCAAAGTTGAAAGAAAGATGAATGCAGCACGTTATCAGCAAATACTGGAGGCAAATTTGCACTCATCAGCCAGGAAGCTGCGCATGGGATGTACTTGGACGTTCCAACATGACAACGATCCAAAACACAAGGCCAAGTCGACCTGTCATTGGCTACAGCAGAAGAAAGTGAAGGTTCTGGAGTGGCCATCTCAGTCTCCTGTCCTCAATATCATTGAGCCACTCTGGGGAGATCTCAAGCGCGCAGTACATGCATGACAGCCCAGGAATTTACAGGAACAGGAGACTTTTTGCCAAGAAGAATGGGCAGTTTTACCATCTGAGAAAATAAAGAGCCTCATCCACAACTACCACAAAAGACTTCAAGCTGTCATTGATGTTAGAGGGGGCAATACACGGTATTAAGAACTGGGGTATGTGAACTTTTGAACTGGGTCATTTTGATGTTTTTGGTTGTCATTATGATTTAAAAAGAGAAAACACAGAAGTTTGACAATAAATGGCTTCAACCAACCACTAAACATGAGTGGAGAAAAAGTTTTTGTGTTATCATTATTATTCTCTGAAAAAAAGCCAAAAGAAAACAAAAATCTGCCGGCGTATGTAAACTTTATAGCACAACTGTAATTAGGTCTGCCATTTTAAAACCGAAACTGGTGAAGAAAAATGTCCTCTGTGCAGGACTTTTCTCTCTGCCAATTTTTGTCGGTTTCTTCGATGAAGTCTCCAGCCTTAGTCTCAATAAATCTCTCTATGTGCATTATAACCTGCAAACCTAATCACCGTTCTCCCAAAAAAGGGTGAGCACACCAGGTATGGGTACATTCAAAAAAGTTTAGCAGATCTGTTTAACTGATGCAAATGGATGGCCCTCCAGTATATTTATAGATCAATACAAAAAAAACTCAGTTTCTATCAATTTTTTTTATTTTTTGAAGGACATAAAAATGTAGTACCATACTTTTGTGTGTGTAAAAAAAAAAAAAAAAAAGACAAACCGATCCATTTTTTTTTGTTTTTTTATATTGATCGCTATCTAAATTCATGGCCGTTTTCATCCTTTTAAACAGATCTGCTAAATGGAAAAAAAAAAGCTTAATGGGAATGGTACCCTAAGGACTCATTCACAGAGTTCCATGGCTGTGTGCTGGCCGTTGTATCGTTGTATTAACGGCCAGTACACGGTCCCATCAACTTTAATGGACCTATTAACCTGACTGTTGTTTAAATGGTCCGTGTGAACAATCCAAGAAAAAGAATAACTTGCTGTTTCTCAGCCCATTTTCACTGATCCATCAGTAGACTCATGTCTATAAGGGATCCATGAAAATGGATTACCTTCAGGTCTAGACTTGGTACTTTTTCCTGGCCGAGCACACACCACTGTCGTCATGTAGCCTAACTCTATTTTAGTTTAGTACAGTATCCTTTTGCAATATGTGACCTGTCCTGTTCTCTTTCTAGGGACACATTAAAGGCTACATCTCTCATCAGCATCAAAAACTTGTGGTCAGCAGGCAAAATCCCTTTCCTCCTCTGTCAACAATCAGTTAACAACAACCAGGCGTTGGTTTTCTCTTTTTTTCTTTAGGTCATTCTTTCAATTTTTTTAAGTAAATTACAGGTTGTTAATATCATGAATTTGAATGTTTTTCTTCAGTTGTACATTATTTTTTTTCTCTCAATGTATAGTGTCCAATAAAGTTTTTGTATTACCAGTTTCAGATTCTGTACTTATCAGTGGTACCCCTAATAATTTTTAGAATAATGGGGGCTACAGAACTAGGTGAAGCAAAGTGGTCCTTTAAGGGGTCATTCACACTACAACTGGTGACTGTCAGTAGTGTCCTTTTCTATTGTCCGTTACAAGATTTTAGCAACGGACACTAGCAGGACTGTCGCAAATCCGTTAAAAATTCCATTGATTTCAATGGGATTTTATCTGGTGTCCGTTAGTGTCTGTTTACACCAAATCTGTCACGTGGATAAAAAATCCTGCATGCAGGACTTTTGTGTCTGTGAAAAATAATGGTTTCATGAAGGACGTCAAGTGTCAGTTATTTTTTAACATTAAAGTCTATGGGTAATGGCCAGGCGTACTTTATACTGTCCGTTTTTTTTCTGCGCATGCTCAGAAAGGAGAAACAAAAAAAAAAAATAACCAAAAAAGGACAGTATAAAAACGGACACTAACTGATGCTAATGTGTCTTTTTAACTGATCCATTAAATGGATCAGTTAAAACAAACGGACACATTAACATCAGTTAATGTATGTTATGATAGGTGTCCGTTTTTTGGGGGTTTTTTTTAACGGACATCCAACGATAGTGTGAACCCACCCTAGGACTTAACTTCTCTGCACATTGCTACTACTGTACAGCAAGTGACATTTGGGTTTGCTGGGTCCTGATCCTGGTGAAATGCCATCATTTAGTATGGTGAGAATAGGATTTTATGCGGGTAAAAAAAAGCAAACTGACGTTCTATAAATACTTTTCTTTGGTGGGAGACAGGGCATACTAAGCAATGTCCTTATGATGTTATTACATCACTACATCTCCTCGGAAGAGTGTAAAAGGAAGATGGCTGCAATATGTGGTGTACAATTGAGGGCCGGAGGAAGCACGTTAGCGCGAAACGGCTGCTGCCCAAACAGCTTGTGTCTATGGCATGCTGCTGTACGATCCTGTGATGAGCTACCAATAAAGCAAGAAAAAGTTTTAGAGAATCATGAGTGCCGCTTCGCTTTTTTCTATTGTGCATACGTTATATAAATACACATGCAGCATTTACCGGCACTAATGTACATTCTGTTTTCCATTGTAATATAGGGATACTTTAAAGAACTATATCTTTAAATAAAAGTAAAAACACCCCCACAATCTAATCACAAAGAAATGTCAAACCTTTGTATGAATGGATCCGCGCTTACCACGATGCACTTAACATTAAAGGGGTTATCTCCCCTGATGAGACTCGGCCACATGACCGATTCTACTGAGTCGATGGGGATGCCGGGGCGACAGAGCCCTCTGCAAAGGTAATAAATGGGAGATCTAGGTGTATGTTAGTCATAAAGTTTTACCAGTGCAGGGAATGAACTGGTAAACTTAATTATTCCCTGGATATCCCCTATAAAGAGAACGGACCTTGCAAGGATTAAAATAAACAATACTGGATTTAGGCCTTGGAAGATACTAGGTAAAGATTGTCTGCCATTGGTCTGTTTCTACCCATCTTGATCTGTTCTGACAACATAAGAATATAAATCAGAACAACCACTAGTATCCTATGCAGCCTTTCATTTGTCCTTCCATATCTGTCCTCTCAATGGTTAGAGTGCCCAATTAGAGGGGTTGTACATCTAAGTAAAATATTTTTGATAAAGACTTGTAATGACATAATATAGTCAGGCTCATCTTACCAATGCCTTACCACTCTTGTTCTAGTGCTTACTGGTCCCCCTCCAGTCTCTGTACTTCCTGATACAAATGTGTCAATTACAGCTAGTCACTTGTTGTAGTGGTTTATGCCCTCCTATGACTTTTCCGGAAAATTTTTACCTAGCTGGACAATTTCTTCATATGTACATATGAACACACAGAGTTTGCATATTAACATGTGTGTGTTCATATGTACAGTCATGGCCAAAAGTTTTGAGAATGACACAAATATTATATTTTCACATGATCTGCTGCCCTCTGGTTTTTATGTGTGTTTGTCAGATGTTTTTATCACATACAGAAATATAATTGCATTCATATTATGAGTAACAGAAGCTTATATTGACAGTTAGAATGAGTTAATGCAGCAAGTCAATATTTGCAGTGTTGACCCTTCTTCTTCAGGACCTCTGCAATTCTCCCTGGCATGCTCTCAATCAACTTCTGGACCAAATCCTGACTGATAGCAGTCCATTCTTGCAGAATCAATGCTTTAATTTTGTCTGAATTTGTTGGTTTTTGTTTGTCCACCCGTCTCTTGATGATTGACCACAAGTTCTCAATGGGATTAAGATCTGGGGAGTTTCCAGGCCATGGACCCAAAATCTCTATGTTTTGTTCCCTGAGCCATTTAGTTATCACCTTTGCTTTATGGCAAGGTGCTCCATCATGCTGGAAAAGGCATTGTTGAGCGCCAAACTGCTCTTGGACGGTTGGGAGAAGTTGCTGTTGGAGGACATTCTGGTACCATTCTTTATTCATGGCTGTGTTTTTAGGCAAGACTGTGAGAGAGCCGATTCCCTTGGCTGAGAAGCAACCCCACACATGAATGGTTTCAGGATGCTTTACAGTTGGCATGAGACAAGACTGGTGGTAGCGCTCACCTCTTCTCCGAATAAGCTGTTTTCCAGATGTTCCAAACAATCGAAAAGGGGATTCATCAGAGAAAATGACTTTACCCCAGTCCTCAGCAGTCCACTCCCTGTACCTTTTGCAGAATATCAGTCTGTCCCTGATGTTTTTTCTGGAGAGAAGTGGCTTCTTTGCTGCCCTCCTTGAGACCAGGCCTTGCTCCAAGAGTCTCCGCCTCACAGTGCGTGCAGATGCACTCACACCTGCCTGCTGCCATTCCTCAGCAAGCTCTGCACTGCTGGTAGCCCGATCCCGCAGCTGAAACACTTTTAAGAGACGGTCCTGCCGCTTGCTGGTCTTTCTTGGGCGCCCTGGAGCCTTTTTGACACCAATGGAACCTCTCTCCTTGAAGTTCTTGATGATGCGATAGATTGTTGACTGAGGTGCAATCTTTCTAGCTGCAATACTCTTCCCAGTTAGGCCATTTTTGTGCAGTGCAATGATGACTGCACGTGTTTCTTTACAGATAACCATGGTTAACAGAAGAGAAACAATGATGGCAAGCACCAGCCTCCTTTTAAAGTGTCCAGTGGTGTCATTCTTACTTAATCATGACAGATTGATCTCCAGCCCTGTCCTCATCAACACCCACACCTGTGTTAATGGAGCAATAACTGAAACGATGTTAGGTGGTCCTTTTAAGGCAGGGCTGCAATGATGTTGAAATGTGTTTTGGGGGATAAAGTTCATTTTCTAGGCAAATATTGACTTTGCAAGTAATTGCTGTTAAGCTGATCACTCTTTATAACATTCTGGAGTATATGCAAATTGCCATTAGAAAAACTGAAGCAGTAGACTTTGAAAAAAATTAATATTTGTATCATTCTCAAAACTTTTGGCCATGACTGTACATGTTTGCTTTGAGCTGCCTGACACATGTCTACTGTACTCCTAGGAAACCCCACTATATATCCCCAATATATAGATATATTAAACATCTGCACAAGCAATACAAGAAGAGTGCAGTGGTGTTTCATCATGTCTGAATTGTGATCAGCAGCCATACCACTTATATTTCACCTTAACGATCTTGAGTGCAACACCACATCTTGACTGACATTGGGTGTGAACTGCAACTGCATTAGAACTGAACGTACACACAATGCGTGTTTGGCATCGGACAGTTGCCTGAGCAATGGACCTCCAGTATGCAGTTGTCTCTCCACCCCCAATATCACACTGTGCCCTGGTGAGTGTTATTAGATATCAGTATGGAGGACCAAGTCCAATATCCCAGAAACATCCAAATGGACAAGGGATATGGAGAAAAATCCGCGCTTACCACGATGTCTTCAAAGAATCCTTTATTAGACCAGAACACACAACGCGTTTCAGAGACTTGAATTACTCCTTTTACAAGTGTATAAATTTATACATTTGAAAAAGGAGCAATTCAAGTCTCTATTTAGATGTTTCTGGGATATTGGATTTGGTCCTCCATACTGATATCTGATGCTCACGTCCATGTGACAACGATCCAGCAGATACCGCAACAACTGATGTCTACGACTATACAGTGCTGGCCAAAAGTATTGGCACCCCTGCAATTCTGTCAGATAATACTCAATTTCTTCCAGAAAATTATTGCAATCACAAATGCTTAGGTAATAATATCTTCATTTAATTTGTCTTCAATGGAAAACCACAAAAAGAATTGTCAAAAAGCCAAATTGGATATAATTCCACACCAAACATAAAAAAGGGGGTGGACAAAAGTATTGGCACCCTTTGAAAAATCATGTGATGCTTCTCTAATTTGTGTAATTAACAGCACCTGTTACTTACAAGCATGCAGAAAAGAAAGAAGACCAAAGAACTGTCTGAGGACTTGAGAAGCAAAATTGTGAGGAAGCATGAGCAATCTCAAGGCTACAAGTCCATCTCCAAAGAACTTAATGTTCCTGTGTCTACCGTGCGCAGTGTCATCAAGAAGTTTAAAGCCCATGGCACTGTGGCTAACCTCCCTAGATGTGGACGGAAAAAGAAAAATTGACGAGAGATTTCAACGAAAGATTGTGCAGATGGTGGCTAAAGAACTTCGACTAACATCCAAACAAGTTCTAGCTGCCCTGCAGTCCGAGGGTACAACAGTGTCAACCCGTACTATCCGTCGGCATCTGAATGAAAAGGGACTCTATGGTAGGATACCCAGGAAGACCCCACTTCTGACCCAGAGACATAAAAAAGCCAGGCTGGAGCTTGCCAAAACTTACCTGAGAAAGCCAAAAACTTTTTGGAAGAATGTTCTCTGGTCAGATGAGACAAAAGTAGAGCTTTTTGGGAAAAGGCATCAACATAGAGTTTACAGGAAAAAAAAAGAGGCCTTCAAAGAAAAGAACACGGTCCCAACAGTCAAACATGGCGGAGGTTCCCTGATGTTTTGGGGTTGCTTTGCTGCCTCTGGCACTGGACTGCTTGACCGTGTGCATGGCATTATGAAGTCTGAAGACTACCAACAAATTTTGTAGCATAATATAGGGCCCAGTGTGAGAAAGCTGGGTCTCCCTCAGAGGTCATGGGTCTTCCAGCAGGACAATGACCCAAAACACACTTCAAAAAGCACTAGAAAATGGTTTGAGAGAAAGCACTGGAGACTTCTAAAGTGGCCAGCAATGAGTCCAGACCTGAATCCCATAGAACACCTGTGGAGAGATCTCAAAATGGCAGTTTGGAGAAGGCACCCTTCAAATCTCAGGGACCTGGAGAAATTTGCCAAAGAAGAATGGTCTAAAATTCCAGCAGAGCATTGTAAGAAACTCATTGATGGTTACCGGAAGCGGTTGTTCGCAGTTATTTTGTCTAAAGGTTGTGCTACCAAGTATTAGGCTGAGGGTGCCAATACTTTTGTCCGGCCCATTTTTGGAGTTTTGTGTAAAATGATCAATGATTTAACTTTTTTTTTCATTCTCTTTTGTGTTTTTTCATTGCAAGCAAAATAAATTAAGATATTATTACCAAAGCATTTGTGATTGCAATCATTTTCTGGAAGAAATTGAGTATTATCTGACAGAATTGTAGGGGTGCCAATACTTTTGGCCAGCACTGTATGTACAACTGTGTCTCTGCTCTTCAAAGAGTTGTGACCTCATCACAACACTATAAGGTGAGCGGCATTTCTTCTATACTATTTGGCCTCCCATTACCAACAATATTACACTAGGAGCTGTGCTGTCTTTATTTTTTGCTATTTATCTGGTGAGTGTTATGGGACTGCTGCTTAAAAAATTAAATGTTCCTTAAATTTTTTTAGAAAATGAGATTTATTTAAATTCATGGTGTTTACTTCTGTAATTCTCTTATTTACATATAATTATTCTATTCTGTTACAAATATGAATTGATTTCTTTGGTATGCCAAGAATAGTAAAGATATATATATACTGTATATATATATATATATATATATATATATATATATATATATATATATATACGGTATATAATACACAACTTAAAAATGGTCTAAAAATATATATATTTTCATTATTAACACATTAAAACATTTAACTACTGTTCTGCCTTAACCACATGATATATCTGGATATTTTGGTAAATGTGAACACATTTGAGTTCCATAATTCCTGATTTATTGATCCCATGAGCCCAGTTAAGAACCATGTACCATTGTGTTCAATGGCAAAATGGCTCCCATCATACAGGGCAAATTCTATGTTCCTGTTTGATGTCCCACAGAACATTCTGTTTGTTTGTGTTACGTTGAAAGCAGTTTCACAAGTTTTTTTGTCAGTTTCTCTTGCAAGAAATTGTGTAGGCATCATTCCCCTGTCATCCAAGTCTAGCGTCCAACCACTCACTCTGCCTGGGACACGTGGCATCAACACATTCTCTGCAAAGTCTTTCTGGGGGATGCAGATGGGTAGTATATTTCTGTGGAAATTAATACCCGCTTCAAGTTGAAGCAAAGCGATGTCATTCTCTCCAGTGTCCTTGGAATATTTTGTGTGACTACGATAGCTTGCTACTTTGATCTTCTGCGTGTCCCCAGTGCCTTCATTTCCTGAAGAATTTTACACAGATCTTAGTTATACATATACCAAGTATATTCTTATGAAGAGTTACATGGCCACTAAATTTCAACAAACTTTGCAAAAATCAATAGTACTGGCGATTTTGAGATACTTTGTAATATCCAAGAAAAATGTTTTTCTGCTTTTTTAACCACTTCAGTACCAGGCCAATTTCTGGTCCAGGACCAGACACATTTTCGTTTTTTTTTTGTATGTGCGGTTTTGAGAGCTGTAACATTTTTATCATATGCGTTATTCAACTAATTTCTGCCTCATATTTCGGTGACACATAGGGCTTTATTTTTATGTTGTTTTTATTTTTGCATGTGTTTTCATTTTTTTATATCCGGGAAAATATAAACAAAAGAGGAGGGAAAACGTGTCCGTTTTTCACTTTAAATTTTTTTTTTTTTTTTATTTAACAACACAAAGTGCTTCTAAAAAAACGTTATAAAATAGTTTTTCCTCTCCGTTACGGTAATTTTTACTTTGTATGGTGTCGTCAGGGGGTGGGGCTATAACCTTTAATTGGCGTTTTATTGGCGTATTATTTTATTTACATTTTTTTTTTTTTACTTTTCTATTAATTTTTAATAATCCTTCCCTGCCTTCTCTAGTGGAGCTCCGGCTGAAGTTCCAGCTGGCTCCCCGTTTCAGTAGCTGCACAATTTCGTGCAGCTGCTGAGTTCTGCTTGGAGGTACTGGTACGTCCTTGCAGAACAAGGCAACCACCTTCCGGATGTAAAAACCCAATGGGCGGTCCGGAAGTGGTTAAGGCTGTTTCCATGCCCCTCTAATAAACTGATTTTCACTCTGAAAATTCTGCTACACTCATTGACAAAAATAATGCACCAAGGAGTTGAAATCAAATGTGTGTATGTAATGATATACAATGAGTGATTGCCTAGATGGAGGGCAATACATCAAAGCAACCATCCTGCTTCTCTCAGTCCAATGATGTGCCCCCCCTCAAAGTCTGTCAACTGGGTAAAATGTCTTCAAATGCATTGTAGACATACAGTACAGACCAAAAGTTTGGACACACCTTCTCATTCCAAGAGTTTTCTGTATTTTCATGACTATCAAAATTGTAGATTCACACTGAAGGCATCAAAGCTATGAATTAACACATGTGGAATTATATACTTAACAAAAAAGTGTGAAACAACTGAAAATATGTCTTATATTCTAGGTTCTTCAAAGTAGCCACCTTTTGCTTTGATTACTGCTTTGCACACTCTTGGCATTCTCTTGATGAGCTTCAAGAGGTAGTCACCTGAAATGGTCTTCCAACAATCTTGAAGGAGTTCCCAGAGATGCTTAGCACTTGTTGGCCCTTTTGCCTTCACTCTGCGGTCCAGCTCACCCCAAACCATCTCGATTGGGTTCAGGTCTGGTGACTGTGGAGGCCAGGTCATCTGGCGTAGCACCCCATCACTCCCCTTCATGGTCAAATAGCCCTTACACAGTCTGGAGGTGTGTTTGGGGTCATTGTCCTGTTGAAAAATAAATGATGGTCCAACTAAACGCAAACCGGATGGAATAGCATGCCGCTGCAAGTTGCTGTGGTAACCATGCTGGTTCAGTATTCCTTCAATTTTGAATAAATCCCCAACAGTGTCACCAGCAAAGCACCCCCACACCATTACACCTCCTCCTCCATGCTTCACGGTGGGAACCAGGCATGTACAGTCCATTTGTTCACCTTTTCTGCGTCGCACAAAGACACGGTGGTTGGAACCAAAGATCTCAAATTTGGACTCATCAGACCAAAGCACAGATTTCCACAGGTCTAATGTCCATTCTTTATGTTCTTTAGCCCAAACAAGTCTCTTCTGCTTGTTGCCTGTCCTTAGCAGTGGTTTCCTAGCAGCTATTTTACCATGAAGGCCTGCTGCACACAGTCTCCTCTTAACAGTGGTTGTAGAGATGTGTCTGCTGCTAGAACTCTTGTGTGGCATTGACCTGGTCTCTAATCTGAGCTGCTGTTAACCTGCAATTTCTGAGGCTGGTGACTCGGATGAACTTATCCTCCGCAGCAGAGGTAACTCTTGGTCTTCCTTTCCTGGGGCGGTCCTCATGTGAGCCAGTTTCTTTGTAGCGCTTGATGGTTTTGGCCACTGCACTTGGGGACACTTTCAAAGTTTTCCCAATTTTTCGTACTGACTGACCTTCATTTCTTAAAGTAATGATGGCCACTCGTTTTTCTTTACTTAGCTGCTTTTTTCTAGCCATAATACAAATTCTAACACTCCATTCAGTAGGACTATCAGCTGTGTATCCACCTGACTTCTGAACAACACAACTGATGGTCCCAACCCCATTTATAAGGCAAGAAATCCCACTTATTAAACCTGACAGGGCACACCTGTGAAGTGAAAACCATTTCAGGTGACTACCTCTTGAAGCTCATCAAGAGAATGCCAAGAGTGTGCAAAGCAGTAATCAAAGCAAAAGGTGGCTGCTTTGAAGAACCTAGAATATAAGACATATTTTCAGTTGTTTCACACTTTTTTGTTAAGTATATAATTCCACATGTGTTAATTCATAGTTTAGATGCCTTCAGTGTGAATCTACAATTTTTATAGTTATGAAAATACAGAAAACTCTTGGAATGAGAAGGTGTGTCCAAACTTTTGGTCTGTACTGTATGTCTAACAGTCAATGATCTCTAACCAAGAGGTAAACTACCCAAATGTAGCCTCTGAGAGCCTTTTTATAGGGGACTGGAGAAGCGACTTTTAATCCTTAGACACCCAATGTCAGTGTCAGACCACATCTGTAATCGTTTACATATCTGCATGAGACATAACTATATGCTGAGTGTTTCAGCAATCCACAAATTTTTGTTGATGTGTATATCTGAAGTTTATGGAGAGGGAAGTGGGAAAAGTAAGCAGAGGGAGAGACAGGTAGAAATACAGTTTTAGGCCATGGCCCCACATTGTGAAAACGCAGTATTTTGGCTATGGTGGAAACGCTGCTGCAAAAATTGCTGTGCTTTACAATACCTGCAAAGTGGATGGGATTCTGGCTAATCCCATCCACACATTGCAGAAAAAATGTTTTTTAAAAATGCAGCATGTCAATTATACCTACAGAAACGCTGCTGTTTTCTGTATAGGTATAATAAAGGCAAAAAGTCTGCAGAGGAAAACTCTGCTGATTTTCTGTGACAAACACTGCAGAAAAAAATGCAATGCATTTCCGCTTTTATGTCTTTTCCATAGCGTTTTATGGCTGTGGCTCACTAAATGGGGCCTTAGTATGATTGATGAAGCTAAACAGAAGCTTTCTATCACAGTCAAAGAACTTTATTCACTTCCATACAGGGCAATACTTCTCTGGATATGTCCTGCATGACTCTGAGGCTATTTCTAAGTGAGAGAGAAAAAGTTATTCAGCAGATTCCCCTCTACTTACTGTGAGCAGTGTATGGCAGCTAGTCTCCAGCCACCAACTCAGGGAGAACTGCAAACTACAAACACAGCCTGCAGAGGGTAAAAGTGCTAAATAATTCAGAATGCAAATCAGAATGAAATATTATTGCTCTCTATGCGCACTGTACTTTGTTTTAAAGTTTAGGTATACTATACAAAACTGAAATAACCGTGTGGTTACATAAATATACTAAAACTTTAGTATAAAGTCATTAGTAAAACCCATCCAACATTCACAAATATGGTTGCTCCTTACCTGCAAGGATGAAAATAGGACTCTGCTGACCACTGCACATTGCAGTGGTTAGTACCAAAGCCTGGTTGAGTATGACTCCACTGCAGTAAGGCATCCCTTCTGAATTTAATAGTAGTACCTTAAAGGAAAATAAGATGCATAAAGTACCATAATTTTGTGTGAGACTTTATTGTCACAATGGGAATCATTTTACTAACGTCTTGTAGTTTTTATAATGAAGCTTAAAGGGGTTGTCCAGCCCCAAATGGATTTTTAAACTGATGACCTATCCAGTGTTGGAAGTTACAAAAGTACGCGGAACGGGGAGTGATATTCAAGTAACAGAAGTGGTGTAGCAGCCATGTCCACGGCATAGCATTAGTTTCGGGGAAGTGCATTGCTGTTCCTATTATTTGAATAGAAAAGACGGCATGCGCTCCCATCCACTGCTGCAACCCCGTCAGACCTCCATAGATCACATACTGATGACCTATCCTGTGGAAACTCCTTTTGAGGTCACTTGTATAAACATGCATTTGGTGCCACAATAGCTGGTGATCCTTGAACTTTACACCTTATGACCCCCAGAAGGTAAATAAACCTGAGCCCATAACATAGCCAGGGTGTTATCATAGTGATAAAAGGAGGAATCACGTGTTTGAATTTATGTGATACGTCTGCCTTATCCTGAGCCTTGATGCCCATACACACAACACTCAGGAACAGGTTTCATGACACTGACACTTATCCATCACTCAGCCAGGCTAATGACTGGCAGCCATCTTGATCCTCTGACTGGAAGTGAAGAGCAGCCATTTTACTACACCAACTTCTGGTACCTGAAGAGTGAATGAGGCATGAGATCTGTGTAGTTACCTCTGTAATTCTGTATTGTGCCTGCAGTGTTGTTCTTGTGCCTTCTAGTGCTCACTATATATTACTACACTAAAAAGGACAAGCTTTTTATTCGGGAAATAGCTGCAGGTTATTTCCAAGGACATTTAAAGGGGTTTTGCCATGAAAGACACTTATCCCCTATTCACAGGATAGTAGGGATCAGGAGAATGTAGACCAGAAAGTCCCCCATGAATACCTATATGTGAATGGAACGTAAGTGTGTTCCACCACCTGCACTCCATTCACTGCTATGGGGCTGTCAGTCAGGACAAGACCAGAAGCCCCCTAACAGTGAATGGAGCGCAGGTCATGGTACGCACTTCATTCATATATAGGAGGCATGCGTGGGGGATTTTCAGGAACCCGTTCTCCTGATGTATAGGGGATAATTGTCTTTCATGGCAAAACCCCATTAAGAGCAGGGATCAGCAACCTTCATCACGCTAGCTGCTGTAGAACTACAACTTCCAGCATGCTCAATTCACTTCTATGGGTAGCTCCAAGAAGGGCAGAGCTCCAAAGGTTACCTTCCCCTATTCTAGGGAATGTGAGCCAAACCAGTTACTACACTGCTCATCTCTAACCTACAGGCGTCTAATACAAAAAACTAATATCCCTTTAAGGATATGTCCACAGAGCACAAGTCCACAGATGATTTTCCATCATAGAAATCATCAGAATATTCACCGAAATTCCACAGTACTAAAAATGATACCAAATACTGCAGTGTTTCTGGTAGCATTCATAAAATAATGGTGGTGGGTGTGCTGCAGATTTCATGCTATAAATTGTAAATGGTGAAATCCACGATGAAGCCTCCAGCATAAACTGGCATGAAGCAGAATGAAAACCACAGGTCAAGTCACATTGCAGATATAGGAGACCATTGTACCTACAGGGGGAGGAATCCTATACAGATGTAGCATCAATGGTCTGTATATAATGTATAGAACCAAGATGTGTAGGTATAACCATGAGAGGCGCCATTTCATTTTGCTGGGTATCTTACAAAATTAAATAGTTAAAGGGGCTGGCCACTTTCAGACCAATATTGAGAAACATATTTTACTGTTTGTACAATAAAAATTTGTACAATTTACCAATATGCTTTCATACATTGTGCTTAGCCGAGTGGATAAATATCAGTCCATGGTCATGTGATGTACACACAGGTACACAGCTCATTATAGTCACAGCACAGTAATCAGATAGCTGCCTGGTAACGAGCTGTGCACCTGTGTGTTCATCACATGACCATGGACTGATTTTTATCCACTGGTAGTAAGCAGAATGAATGACAGCAAGCAGAGATCTAGAAAACCGGGAGGAATTGATACAGAAAGTATATTGGAAAATTGTACAACTTTTTATTATACAAACAATAACATTGGTCTCTCAATATTGGTCTTAAAGTGGCCAACCCCTTTAACCCCTCCCCATCCATGATACAGTATATTAAATTATAGTAAAGCTCATTATAGGGGAGAGGATGTTAGTTCACATGATCATTTTCTGTACTCTTAGTGCTGGAGTGCCCCATAAACAAGATTAGAGTGCCCCTTTAATCAGTGAACACACTTTTAAATTATTATTTTTATAGACTCCCAGGAACATGTATTATACAAATATTCTTTCCATACATATTAGTAGAACAACTTGATGCCAACACCACAGAGTATATGGCAATGCAGATCAATGCATCACTGCCAGGCAGGTGCCAGCTGAGGATTCCATGACCCTGACATCATGTGACCTGCACAAGGCCAAAGCCTTTTTTAGATTGTGTGAGATGATGAGAATGGCATCCACTGGACGAGGAGAAGATGGAGAGGAGAGAAGAGAAGAGGAAAAGGGAAGAGGAGATTGACATTGGATTGAAGAAGACCAAGAATAGAAGATCCCAGGATAAAGGATCGGAGGACCAGGAGCCAACCCTTGGGAACAGCCAACAGGCTGGAACATCAGCCCCATACCCTGGACTTACCATCAGGTGCTTTAACCTCCACAAGGTTTTTAAAAGGGGAAACTTTGGTAAAGTAAGTTTTATTACTTCTTAATTTTGACCCAGAAATGTCCATTTTATCTCCCTCTATCAGTCTCTGTTATCAACCATTTCCAGTAGGGTTGATATTAATTGCAGTGTACTTCAATGGGATGACTGGTAGGACATCCAGAAACTTCCCTGTCCTCATGACAACTGATTTATGTCCCATATTACGTCTGCTCTTTGTATGACCATAGTTAAGTTTAGGACAGCTATAAAGAGGTACTCTGACTCCAGGATCACAGCTGTGATCTGTAAACTGTAAGGGCAGATGGAGGGGAACAGTAAACTGGGGAGGCAGATGAGTGGGACAATAAACTGTGTGGACAGATGGAGGGGGACATTAAAATGTGGGTGCAGATGAAGAAGGACATTAAACTGTGGGAAGATGAAGTGGGGCATTAAACTGGGAGCAGCTGAAGGGGGAACCAGAAGGATAACATTATAATGTGGGGGCATATCATGAAAGGGTAACTGTAGAGGCATTATACTGTGTGGGGGCACAAAGAGAAATGTTGGAATGGGCGGAGTCAAAGTAGAAGTGGGTGTTGCTATATTCCGTCCCTCTTTCTGTTCTTTGAAAGTTGGGAGGTATGGAAGAGTCTGATTGTTGGTCACATGACACAGCTATGGACCAAAAAAGAGTGGATAACTCACAAGTAAGAAGATTACTTGCACTACAATTTACAGCATGTGCCTTTCTAACACACCAGAGAATAAAACATTTTGTGGAAGCTCTACTTTAATGGATGAAACATAATGTACTTATACAACTTTCTAATACACTTTGTACTTTTGTTATTTACTATTTTTTAAGATCCCTGATTGTTATCAGTGAATGGAAAAATTTGTGTGCACACTTATAGGATGAAAACCTATTTGAACCCAGTTTTGCTAACATAGCATTGCCTACTTACAGATCTTGCTTACGGAGGAGGGTCCTGAGTTTGGGACTGCCATGTGAAATTTATGTGTCCTAGTAGGGCATATTGGTAGAAGTTGTATTGGTGGGTGAAACTCTTTAAAGACATCTGAAGATATAACTAACATCTCTTAGGAACAGGTCATACTTATTTTTGTGATCTTGATTAAGTTTTCATAAATTCCCTGTTTAAGCTGAATAAAAAGATGTAAAAATGTTTCATTAAGTTTTACCTGCCAAGGGAACGGATTGGTGTGGTTGTCCCGTATTCCCATCAATGTAGTGTTTTCATCATTCAGCAATTGTCCACAAGCATAAGAATCTGTCAATGTAGGGACAAAACAACAATTTCAAAGAATATCTGATTATATTTTCCTGATCATTTTTTCATTGCATTACAATATAATTTAAAAAAGCAGTCCCAGCAAAAATATTACAGTTTCCATCACAAGTAATGCAGATGAGGTATGTAGCAGTGTTGATAGCTTCTCTCCCTAAGCCTAATTCTTCAATTATCTAGTCCTCTGTTGTCCCTAGTGATCCCTGATCACACTCTTTTAATCCTAGTTTCTTCTGTGTGGTCTGTACGTCAGTTTCTCTATGCATTTATGCGAGAGCCTCAATAGAAGTATGTAGAGAAACTGACTGTAGATTCACATATAAGAGTCTGAGCGCTAGTCATGTGGGACAATAGAGAATCAAACTGTATCATCTAGTCAGAAAACCAACTATATTGCTACTAAGACCATCTGAATAACTTTCAAATGGAACAATAACATTTTTGATGGAGTGCAAGGTGTTTTATACATACACTATTCAATAAATGGGTATAACCAATGAAAAATATCCAGTTGTGGATTGTTATCACTATTCTCACTTACCTGTTGGGTGACATGACTTTTCATCTTCACCAAGTTTGTAGCCAGAGGCACAAGAACAAGAAAAGTCATGTCCATACATAGGTTCACAGAAGTGTTTGCATCCATCTTCTGCATCAGGGTGGCATTCATTTGTAGCTGCAAAAACACAGAATTACAAAAAATTATGGCTAAAGAGAAAAAAAATTGCTTAGACTACACACATGCAAGACCACATGCTATTTATAGTCCAGCTACAAGTGCAACCTTTCACTCCTGTAACTGCAACATAATATTGCTAGCAATTCCTAGGTTTATCACTCGGTGTGTTCACCGAGAATAGCTTGGATTTAATGGGGTCCACAGTAAATAATTACAACATACAGTGAAGACAACTTAAGACCAATCTTTTCAGTGACAGATTTTTCTCCCATTATACTTTATGAAAGCTGTCTCCGACCAAAGATCACTTTTTGAGCAATTTTTTCAGTTTGACCCCTTTGAAAGATGCATTGGACTTGCATACAAGGAGACCAATATGGATGCAGGTCTGTTCTGCACCACATTACTGGATGCAGCAAGAAAAGTGCAAGAGACTTGCAAGGGACATCATGGGAAAATTTGCCAGCATCACTGCAGCAAAGAGGCATGTCATGCTGAATATGTGATTGCTGAACAATGGAAACTGCAATCTTTACCATTTTGAATTAAGAAATGTGCAGGTCACCAAGGGAATAAGAAGGAGGTGGGACCCCCTCTGGTTATATGTGTGGGTTGGAGCAACTTGTATGCAGTACCATGGTTGTTTTATTAGTTCCAGTCTAGACCTCGTTCTGTGTAATATGCTGACGTGATGCCAAGCATATAATACAGGATATTTTTCTATTTAATCATTATTTGGGAGGCTTTACCCATTTGTTGACTCCATTGGACACTTTAGCCTGCATTCTATACACTTTTTCTTTGAGAGGACCACGCCTATAAAAAGACAATTTTTCTGTGCAAATTTGGATGGTCTTGCTTGAAGAGGTTTCACTATAATATTAATTTTAAATGTGGTCATAGACATTAGATAACGGGCATTCACTTCCTATTCTGCCTGATTCCTCATGCATTCTATAAGGATATGTTCACATAGAGTTTTTTGGAAGGGGTATTTGAGGCAGAATCTGTCTGGAAAAACGCCCCCAAACTCTCCCATTCATTTCAATGGGAATCAATAGCATCATGACCTATCTTCAGGTGGATGCCGCCTTGCCAAACCCATGGAAATGAACTGGAGGAGGAAAAAAAAAAAAGCTAGCATTTTTAGTTTCCAGTGTTTTTTTTGCAAAAACTGCTGATATTTTTTATCCACCACCCATTAATTTCAATGGGCTTTGCAAGGCGGAATCTCCTTGAATAGAGATCATGATGCTTTTTGTGTGACTCCCCATGAAATGAATGGGAGAGTTGGGAGGCATTTTTCAAGGTGGATTCAACCTGCAAAAACTCTGTGTGAACTTAGCCTAACTGACCCATCAGGTGGTTGTTTCAGCAGGGGTAAGGGTGAGAAACTGTCTGACACTTATAGCAACATTTATCTTCTGGGTAAAGAAAAGATTAGGCTATTGCTGTCATATGAGAGGAATCCAAAGAACTAATTTACATATTGACAAAAACAGCAATATCTTGGCACATTTACATCTTCCAAAGATTTACACATACAGATTCCTGTTCTCACCAAACTGGCAATTATTTCCACTGTAGCCTACAGGACAAGTGCAGGTGTAACTTCGAATAGAATCTGTGCACACTCCGTCATTCTTACATGGGCTGGAGGAACATGGTTTGCCTTCTGTGGATTTGAGTAAAATTGTATTTTTAATGATTCATTTGTATTATGAGCTACTTCCATGCCATACCATACTGTACATAAGAGGTGCCAATCCTTTGAGACTTTGCAAACCACATTTAAATGTAAGTGATGGTTGGAAGCCACATAGAGTCAAATATATTAACATGGCAAAAAAGCAAAATCATGAAGCTTTAATTTGCAGATTGGTATTTCAGTTTGACATTTGGTACACTAGTCTATGCTACCACAGACTAGAATAGAATAACCTCCTTGTGAGCCTGGGTCCTTCCATGGTACCCCCCCATATTCACAATGTTGTGATGGTGGGAGCATGAGCAGATCCATGAAGACAGTTCTGAGTGATCACCATATTTAAATACTCGACATCCACCGTACTATTACTGCAGATGTTGGGAAAGGGTTAAGTACCTCAAACTTATATAGCACATGAGTTGTCTAGCAGAAAGCAAATAGGGAACTCACTGTCTAACCAGGCTAATTAGAAAGGCATTGAGATAATTAATTTTAGACATATTAGCTAATTACCCTGGATACTAATTTGAAAAACATCCTTTAGATCATATGTGTCATTTTTACTCCTCTGGTACAGTGGTATAAATACCGGGGTAGCAGCAGTATTTTTTTTTTAATAGGCCATTACCTGCTGGAGTAACCCCAGCAGGTAACAGGCCCTATTTACTTACCGATCCCCGCTCCTGCTCACGGCCGCCTGCGCTTCCCTTGTGAGCAGGAGCGGGGATCGGTAAATGAGGCCGCGGGCCTGCGAACCCTACACAGACTGCTATCATTATACTCTGGGGTCTTTTCAGAGCCTAGAGTATAATGATTGGAGGCCCAGGGGAGGTGAGGGAACATAAAAAACAATGTTACTTAACTCTCCTGCGTTCCGGCTGACTTCGGGCATGTTTGGTGATGTCCCAGATGTCACGTGGGCCAGGCCAATGTCATTATGCGTTGCGACGCCAGCCTGGCTCACGTGACGTTTGGTCCAACATTGAAGGCGGCCGAAAGTAGCACGGAGTGCACCAGAGCCAGGGAGAGGTAAGTAACATTGTTTTTTATGTTTTTTATGAAAAGACCCAAGAGTATAATAATTGTTCATGGGTGGTCTACAATGGAGCATAACACTGTGTGAAGGAGCCACTATGGGGCATAATAGTAAACGCAGGGGTCACTATGGGGCATAATGGTGTTTGCAGGGGCCACTATGGTCAATAATAGTGTGTGCAGGGGCCACTATGGGGCATAATAGTGTGCGCAGGAATGCAGTTTGTGTGTGTGTGTGTGTGTGGGGGGGGTAATGTCAAATGTTCACCTTGGGGCCCAGGAATTCCTAGTTACGCCAATGTTCTGTTCCACTACTACAGAACAGTATGTCGCTGGGAGGCAGGGACTTCTAGCAGCATAAATAACTATAATGTTAGGAGTCCCTTTCCCTGCATACTGTTCAGGCCAGAAAATCCAGCTAACAAGGATGAAACTCGGTCTTGTAAATGTAGCCTATGGAAGACTATGTGTGACATCCACATTTCTTGGACCAACTATGGCTTGGCTGAGACAAACTCACTGCATTACAGTGATCAATGATGCAGTGAGTTCCAGCCTGATCTTGGGACTACTCGGTCTATAGGGGGCATTATTTATATAAGGGGGCTTAAAGAATATAAGAGACATTATTTATAAAAAGGTTCGTTGGGGACATTGTGAATATAAAGGGTCATTAGAGGGCTTTATGAATATAACAGGGGTCATTAATATAAGGAGGCATTATGGGAGCAGTATTTATGTCAGGGGGTAATTGGGCACTATTAAATTAAGGAGCACTTGGGCTTTATGATAGGGCTTTTACAGCTTTTATTGATGATCAGTCCTCAGGATACATCATCAATAAGAGATCAGGGGTTATGTCACTTGGGACCCCACTGATCGGCTGTTTGTAGAGGCCATGGCGCATATGCTGGCACGGTGACCCCTTCTCTTTTTATATTGCACACTGTACTGTTTTATAGTGATCGTGTGATGTATAGAAATGTATAGGATGAGGCCAGGGTCGCTTTAACCATAGGTGCAACAGTGCAGCTGCACCGGGCCTTATGGTTGTGGGGACCCCCTCAGCCACTCCGGATTGAGCGGGACAGTCCTGCTGTTTTGGGCGGCAGACAGTGATTTCACCTCTATGTGTGTCCTTAGGACACACATAGAGGTTGAATACTATAGTGGAGCACGGAGCTGATTGCACAGTGTTTCATTATTCAGCCTTCAGCTGATAATGTCTGCGGCAAGGAAGAGCAATCAGTATTCATTATTTTTTTCTTTTTTTAATGTAACATTGGTGGTTGAGGGAGGCAGGGGAAATTAAATTATGAGGGGGCATTGGGGGGCCCATTTTCAAAAAGTTTGCACAGGGCCCCCCAATGCATTAAAACGACCCTGGATGAGGGTATAGTTACATTGCATGGCCACTATGACACAAATGATACAATGTAAACAGAGAAGGGCTTATGGTGCTTGTACAAGTGCTGTGGTCCCCTTTAAACAGCTGATCAGCGGGGGTCCCGGGTGTCGGAACTGCAGTGCTTTTTTTCTTTTATTGAAAAAGGAGCCAAAGATGTTTGTGTTGCAAACTTTACAGATGAGTCACAGCTTGAAGAGAAAGTAGTCATGGCGGTCCAGTCCAGATAGAGACAGAATGTTAACGATTACATTCCGAGAAGTCACCTGTAAGTCATGAAATGTTTCCTGTGCTGTATTCATCTAAATTGTCTTCAGAGTCCTGTGCAGAGTCTGTAGTTACCACTATATGGTCACCGTATATTGATAGTATTGGTATACCAGAGTTGGGAGCTCACTTAGACGTATTTGTCCCTCCTGTGGTGAACCTTTAGCTATGGGTTTGCCTCAGGTTGAAGATAATGATGAAGCAGGGGGCCGTCCACTCCCTGAAGACTCAAGATTAAAACAGCAGGGGAGCGAGTAAAGGTGACTATTGGTATTTTTTTAATTTTTGTTTGGTAGGAGAGGGACATAATATTGTGGGGGCAGTTCAAGGTGGATATTAAACTGTGAGGGCAGGTGGAGGGGGAAATTAAACTGGGGGCAACTGGAGGGGGGAAATTATACTGAGGGAGACATTAAACTGTGGTTGCACTTGGAGGGGGACATTATGCTGTGGGAGCAGATGGACGGAGACATTATTCTGTGGGGGCAGATGGACGGGGACATTAAACTATAGGGATGGCTGGAGGGGGACATTATATTGTATGGGGCCACTAGAGAGGCATTATACTATGTGAGGGCCACTAAGGGGGCATTATGATTTGTGCAAGTCAGGTATTTCTAAGCGTTGGTGATGGTGGGGGGGGATCCACTTATGAAAGCTTTGCAATGGGCCCACCAATGTGTTAAAACGGGCCTGGCTGTGAGTATGGGACAGACAGATCATTATGATGTTCAATTTAGCTAAGACACTGTCAGTACCACACCTGGCTGTTTGAATAAACCCTAAGAAAAGTATTGACGTTATCCCTTAATCAATCGCTATTGTTTAACATTTAACAACAACTGAAATATATAAGTTTGTCCATGAGGAAGACTGAATTTCAGCACATTGTTCTTTTAAGAGAAAAGTCAATAGGCCTTGCAACTTACCATAATAAGTCTTCCAAAATGCGTCCTGTTGAAATATAAATACAGTAAAAGTTAGGTTGAACACAGTGAGAACCAGGGGCGTAAATACCGGGGTAGCAGCGGTAGCGGCTGTCACAGGGCCCGGATCATTAAGGGGCCCGGAGCCCTGTGGCAGCCACTACCGCAAACCCCACAAACACTGCTATCATTATACTCCAGGGTCTTTTCAGACCCCGGAATATAACGATCTTGGGCCCAGGGGAGGTGACGGAACATAAAAAACAGTGTAGCTTACCTCTCCTGCGCTCGGACAGGCTTCAGGCCTGTTTGGTGACGTCCCAGACATCAGCGACGTCATTATGCATCGTGACGCCGGCCTGGATCGTGCGAGATCCAGTCCAACATTGAAGATGGCCGAAGTAGCACACAAGAGTGCCCCAGAGCGAGGAAGAAGTAAGTTACAGTGTTTTTTATGTTTGTATCCTCCCCTGGGTCTCCAATCATTATACTCTGGGGTCTGAAAAGACCCCAGAGTATAATAATCGTTCATGGGTGGTCCACAATGGGGCATACTACTGTGTGCAGGGGCCACTATAGGGTATAATACTGTGTGCAGGGGCCACTATGGGGCAAACTACTGTGTGCAGGGACCACTATAGGGTATAATACTGTGTGCAGGGCCACTATGGGGCATACTATTGTGTGCAGGGGCCACTTTGAGGCATAATACTGTGTGCAGGGGCCACTATGGGGCATAATACTGTGTGCATGGGCCACTATGGGGCATAATACTGTGTGCAGGGGCCACTGTGGGGCATAATACTGTGTGCAGGAGCCACTGTGGACATAATACTGTGTGCAGGGGCCACTATGGGGCAAACTACTGTGTGCAGGGGCCACTATGGGGCAAACTACTGTGTGCAGGGGCCACTATGGGGCAAACTACTGTGTGCAGGGGCCACTATGCTGCATAATACTGTGTGCAGGGGCCACTATGCTGCATAATACTGTGTGCAGGGGCCACTATGGGGCATAATACTGTATGCAGGGGCCACTGTGGGGCATAATACTGTGTGCAGGAGCCACTGTGGGACATAATACTGTGTGCAGGGGCCACTATGGGGCAAACTACTGTGTGCAGGGGCCACTATGGGGCAAACTACTGTGTGCAGGGCCACTATGGGGCAAACTACTGTGTGCAGGGCCACTATGGGGCAAACTACTGTGTGCAGGGGCCACTATGGGGCAAACTACTGTGTGCAGGGGCCACTATGGGGCATAATATTGTGTGCAGGGGCCACTATGCTGCATAATACCGAGTGCAGGGGCCACTATGGGGCATAATACCGTGTGCAGGGGCCACTATGGGGCATAATACCGTGTGCAGGGGCCACTATGCTGCATAATACTGTGTGCAGGGGCCACTATGGGGCATAATACTGTGTGCAGGGGCCACTATGGGGCATAATACTGTGTGCAGGGGCCACTGTGGGGCATAATACTGTGTGCAGGGGCCAATGTGGGACATAATACTGTGTGCAGGGGCCACTATGGGACATAGTGCTGTGTGCAGGGGCCACTAAGGGACATAATACTGTGTGCATGGGCCACTATGGGACATAATACTGTGTTCAGGGGCCACTATGGGACATAATACTGTGTGCAGGGGCCACTATGGGGCATAATAGTGTGCGCAGGAATGCAGCCATGCATGAGTGGCATCATCACATCGCACCTACAGCTCCCAGGGCCGGAGCACGCAGGGAGCACAGTGGTGAAGCGGGAGCTGTCTGTGGACGGCTCCTGCTTCATTCACCATTGTATTCAACTCAAACTGGACAGAACCCACCCTGTGGAAACCCAGCCTCATAGTCAAAGTATTTTGGATTCTTTCTTTTGTACATTCTCTGCTGTGATGTATGTGGAAACTCTTTCACCTTTGGAAAGTTATAATTTTTACAATTTTTTTTTAATGAGGAACGTTATATTTTTTACAATTAGCATGCCAAATAATCTTAAAAGAAATAGTAACCCACAATGAGAACTCACAGTTTTATCTGTGTCCTCAAATGTTTCTCTCGCTTCTTCATATTTACATATTTCTTCTAGACATTCTCTTTCTAAGTTTCCTTTCCGAAGTTCCTCTATAATCATGAAGTTGGCCCTCTTGGCTCTTTGTATCACCTGGTTAGCATTTTCACTAGATATGAAAACTGTATAGAGAAAACATTATTGTTAGGCTAGTTTTTTGTATTACAGCATTATACAATAACACAAAGCACATGATATATTCATTAACGAGGTTGTCCAGGCAAAAATTTTATATTTTAAATAGGCCGGGGGAGGTGAAAAAAAAACCAAAAAAAAAACCACTCACCTGCCCTCGGTGCTTCTCAGCACGGTCCGGTTGCCTGGACAACCTCTTTGAAGAGGACCTTTCAAGTCCTCATGTATATGCGGTTTTACATACCGCTAGAAAGCCGACAGTGTGCTGAATTCAGCGCACTGTCGGCTTTCCCGTTATGTGCCCCGGGGCTGGAGCTATCAGTGGTCTTAGTTTCACCGTCCACTGTCAGAAGGGCGTTCCTGACAGTCTAGCTGGGCTGTGAGGAACGCCCTCCCTGACTATACTCATCCATAGCGCTGTACTGTCAGAGGGGGCATTCCTTACTGCCCAGAGATGATGCTGAGCTGTGAGGAACGCCTCTCCAGTACAGGGCTATGGACGAGTACTGTCAGGGAGGGCGTTCCGCGCAGCCCAGCTAGACTGCCAGGAATGCCCTTCTGATGGTGGACAGTGAAACTAAGACCACCAATAGCTCTAGCCCCGGGGCACATAACGGTGCAGCATCCCAGAGTGCTTCTGCATTTATGTGTTTGTCTTGTGTGCCTCTGGGTTTTATGTCTGTAAGTTCTGTTCTATGTTGAGTGTAATTGTATGCAGTTTTCCCTTTGTATTTTTCCCCCTGCAGTGTTCAAACCCAGACTAGGTTCAGCCCTGGCCTATCACAGGTCACTGGGCAGGGTTGTGAGGAGATATAATCTCCCCGGCGATGGTTGAGGTTCAGTTCAGTGCATGCAGCAAGCCAGGCAAGGTGTGCAGAGCTGACCTGCCACCAGACTGGACTGAAGGCCAACCGCCGCTACCACAGCCTCAGGAGGGATAACATCAGCCCCAGGCTCTTCTCAAGACAGCTCAGAGCTAGAAAGTGGAGATTTCCAAGTGGCTGAACTTGATTCGTGTCGTGCCCAGAGGAGCAGGAGAGGACCCTGACAGGAGAGTCGCATTCGGGCCTAGTATCCAGGTATCCAGTTCCCTGTCAGGACTCCCTGCAACTCTTTCCCCAGTATAGCAAGCTGGGAGAGGTACAGAGGTGGAGTAGAGGAAGCCATCTTGTGGAGCCGATACTGTCTTTGGGCACCCTCCTAGAACCAAGGCTGGGGTTAGGACACTGCAGGACTACTACCCCCATCTGGAAGCTGCCGTTGTCTTTTGTTCCAGTTGCCTGAATAAAAAGGCTGTTTGGTTTACCTGCAACGCTGACTCCTGAGTCGTGCCTGCTTCAACATCAGGGCTCTTCCGACCAACATCACACCGGCTCAGGTAGGAGAGGTCCCCCCTCTTCAACTGGAAGTGCCCCAGGGGAAAGAACTACTACCACCACCATCCGGTAGTGCTGCAGGACCCCCCTTGACCTTGTCCGGCCTAGGAGTGCGACTGGAGCCGTTTGGGAGCGTGCTCGGCCTGCTAGGTGGCACAGCATCCGCCACTACTACTCCCATCCTCCGGTCTCATCCGACTGGGTTGCGGCAAGGCGATTTTTGGCGTAGTCAGCAGGATCGTGACTCCCGTGTCCTTATACCATCACAGACTACGGTGTCAAGATCCTAAAACATCATCTCTACATCGGGTGAGCTGAAAACCTTTATTGGCTGTGTGAGAGACTTTTGCCCTGTGGATTTATACTGAGGACTCTGTCTGTGTGCCCGGAGCTGTTTGTCGCTATCTCCCTGGATTATTTTGCAAAGACTGTGGACTGTTGCAACTGTTTGCGTGTTTAAGCCACTTTATTGCGAGCCAGAGGACTGCCAGCCGTTACCGGACTGTATACTGTGCTGCGACATCACCGGTGCACGTGAGCCCAGCCCACAAGGGGTTAACTCCAGCTTCAGACAGAGCTGCATCATTTGAAAATTCTACAGCTCCGCAGAGGTTAACCGCCAGCCCGCCAAAACCAGCGCTCAGGCGGGAAAGACTGACGTCAGAAGTGCATCAGCCAAGCTCCACCCTCCAACTTTGAAAAGGACGAATCAGCAGCCGCTGACGTCAGTGGGACAGCCCTCTCTACAGGACAGCGTCATCGGAGCCTCCTGGGCGCCGCCATCTTGGGTGAGTCCAACCCTAGACCTGTCCTATGCGTAGTAGCACCGCCCACCAGCATCCATCTTGAGGAGAAGTCCTGGAAAGTTCCAGAGAGTGTGCGTTAGTCGACTTGTGTACATGCAGAGTAATTTGTCCTGCTACATTATGTCACGTCCCCCATCTGTCCGAGGTATTAACCCTGATCCGAGCGCCTGGACTTGGGGAGAGGAGATGGACGTCGAAGAGGCTATGGAAGAGATTCCCGTGGCTGCGGTGCTGACTACTTCGGGGACTCCGGCCGGGGCCCCTGTTTCACCTTCTGCTGTCCCGCCAACTACTGTTCGCGCCCGAAGGCCTACTACTATCGCTGGGCGCCAACAACTTAAAGTGGAGGAAGAGAAGGCGTATTCTCGTCAACGAGCTGGCTTAGAACCACCTGTGGAGGGCGAGATGCCTGACCGGAGAAGAGGTACCGTTATGGCGTTTGACTGGAGAAATGGCTGTGGATACATCGCGGAGGACTCTGAGCGGGCCAACGTGTTCGTTAACCGGAGGTCGGTGAAGAGGCCTGGGTTGCCAGACTATCTACACAATCTGCACCCAGGTGAGAGAGTGGAGTTTGCCCTGAAGGTAGGCCCTAAGGGTTTCTGGGCAGCCGATGTGGATCGGATCCCTTTCTCACCACCACGACACGAGGTCTGGGAGGACTCTGCCACAGCCACCCCTGGTCGCCTGCTAACAACAGCCGCAGGCCTGGCCTACGGTCCACTTCCCTCCGGGGCTGCACCCGCAGCACCTGCATCACCGCCACACCCTGCTCCTGCTGCATCGCCACCTGCTGTCCTGAGTACTATAATTATCTCGGGGGGTGACCACATCTGTATCGGAGGTCACTCTGCAACTCCTGCAGCTGCACAGCAAGGAGAGCCACCTGTCTACAAAAGCAGCATGAATCCAGCCACCGTCACCGCCTTCTACAGAGAAATGGAGAAGAAGGGCCTGGACTTCCGACACCTGTCTAGGTTGCCTAAGGCTGCACCCCCGACGTCTACACCAGCTTCACGTCCCAAGACACCGGGATCTTCTTCCACGGAAGCTGAGGATTAAAAGGTAGCCACCCGTAAGTTTTGTGCCCCCCAGTCTACACCTGACTGGGGAGATCAAGTTTCTTTGCCCTCCAGGGCGCCCCCTGGAGTGATTTCCGTGGACTCTTACAATTGTGCATAGTCCCAAGTTTTTGCCCCTTTTACAATTTAGTGCCGAACTTTTGGACACTCCCCCTGTTTGACCAGTGCGGACTTGTGGACACTGCCCCATTTATCCATCTTTATCCACCTGTCCCCTTGCTCCAGGATGGACACTAACCTACCTGTGCCCTGGGATTTCTATTGAGGCCCTGGGGAGTGGACGCTATCGCAATTGTGCCTCAGGGACCTTTATCTGTGTTCCCCTTTTTTCCCTTGGAGTTTTGCTGGTGCCTGAGAAAGGACACTTCTGATTTTTGTGCCTCAGGTACCAGGTGTAAATGTGGACTTTTATGTCGAAACAAACAAACATGACAAGTAATGTGTTGTACAGTCATGGCCAAAAGTTTTGAGAATGACACAAATATTCTATTTTCACATGATCTGCTGCCCTCTGGTTTTTATGTGTGTTTGTCAGATGTTTTTATCACATACAGAAATAGAATTGCATTCATATTATGAGTAACAGAAGCTTATATTGACAGTTAGAATGAGTTAATGCAGCAAGTCAATATTTGCAGTGTTGACCCTTCTTCTTCAGGACCTCTGCAATTCTCCCTGGCATGCTCTCAATCAACTTCTGGACCAAATCCTGACTGATAGCAGTCCATTCTTGCAGAATCAATGCTTTAATTTTGTCTGAATCTGTTGGTTTTTGTTTGTCCACCCGTCTCTTGATGATTGACCACAAGTTCTCAATGGGATTAAGATCTGGGGAGTTTCCAGGCCATGGACCCAAAATCTCTATGTTTTGTTCCCTGAGCCATTTAGTTATCACCTTTGCTTTATGGCAAGGTGCTCCATCATGCTGGAAAAGGCATTGTTGAGCGCCAAACTGCTCTTGGACGGTTGGGAGAAGTTGCTCTTGGAGGACATTCTGGTACCATTCTTTATTCATGGCTGTGTTTTTAGGCAAGACTGCGAGAGAGCCGATTCCCTTGGCTGAGAAGCAACCCCACACATGAATGGTTTCAGGATGCTTTACAGTTGGCATGAGACAAGACTGGTGGTAGCGCTCACCTCTTCTTCTCCGAATAAGCTGTTTTCCAGATGTTCCAAACAATCGAAAAGGGGATTCATCAGAGAAAATGACTTTACCCCAGTCCTCAGCAGTCCACTCCCTGTACCTTTTGCAGAATATCAGTCTGTCCCTGATGTTTTTTTCTGGAGAGAAGTGGCTTCTTTGCTGCCTTCCTTGAGACCAGGCCTTGCTCCAAGAGTCTCCGCCTCACAGTGCGTGCAGATGCACTCACACCTGCCTGCTGCCATTCCTCAGCAAGCTCTGCACTGCTGGTAGCCCGATCCCGCAGCTGAAACACTTTTAAGAGACGGTCCTGCCGCTTGCTGGTCTTTCTTGGGCGCCCTGGAGCCTTTTTGGCACCAATGGAACCTCTCTCCTTGAAGTTCTTGATGATGCGATAGATTGTTGACTGAGGTGCAATCTTTCTAGCTGCAATACTCTTCCCAGTTAGGCCATTTTTGCGCAGTGCAATGATGACTGCACGTGTTTCTTTAGAGATAACCATGGTTAACAGAAGAGAAACAATGATGGCAAGCACCAGCCTCCTTTTAAAGTGTCCAGTGGTGTCATTCTTACTTAATCATGATAGATTGATCTCCAGCCCTGTCCTCATCAACACCCACACCTGTGTTAATGGAGCAATCACTGAAACGATGTTAGGTGGTCCTTTTAAGGCAGGGCTGCAATGATGTTGAAATGTGTTTTGGGGGATAAAGTTCATTTTCTAGGCAAATATTGACTTTGCAAGTAATTGCTGTTAAGCTGATCACTCTTTATAACATTCTGGAGTATATGCAAATTGCCATTAGAAAAACTGAAGCAGTAGACTTTGTAAAAATTAATATTTGTATCATTCTCAAAACTTTTGGCCATGACTGTATATACATTATGTGTTTATCTGTTATGTTGTCTGTCCGCTGTATTGCCTTCCCTAGCCTGGGCAAAGATTCGCTGAGGACGGCTCAGGTAAAAATAGGGGGGTGTGCAGCATCCCAGAGTGCTTCTGCATTTATGTGTTTGTATTGTGTGCCTCTGGGTTTTATGTCTGTAAGTTCTGTTCTATGTTGAATGTAATTGTATGCAGCTTTCCCTTTGTATTTTTCCCCCTGCAGTGTTCAAACCCAGACTAGGTTCAGCCCTGGCCTATCACAGGTCACTGGGCAGGGTTGTGAGGAGATATAATCTCCCCGGCGATGGTTGAGATTCAGTTCAGTGCATGCTGTAGACCAGACAAGGTGTGCAGAGCTGACCTGCCACCAGGCTGGACTGAAGGCCAACCGCCGCTACCACAGCCTCAGGAGGGATAACATCAGCCCCAGGCTCATCTCAAGACAGCTCAGAGCTACAGAGTGGAGATTTCCAAGTGGCTGAACTTGATTCGTGTCGTGCCCAGAGGAGCAGGAGAGGACCCTGACAGGAGAGTCGCATTCGGGCCTAGTATCCAGGTATCCAGTTCCCTGTCAGGACTCCCTGCAACTCTATCCCCAGTATAGCAAGCTGGGAGAGGTACAGAGGTGGAGTAGAGGAAGCCATCTTGTGGAGCCGATACTGTCTTTGGGCACCCTCCTAGAACCAAGGCTGGGGTTAGGACACTGCAGGACTACTACCCCCATCTGGAAGCTGCCGTTGTCTTTTGTTCCAGTTGCCTGAATAAAAAGGCTGTTTGGTTTACCTGCAACGCTGACTCCTGAGTCGTGCCTGCTTCAACATCAGGGCTCTTCCGACCAACATCACACCGGCTCAGGTAGGAGAGGTCCCCCTCTTCAACTGGAAGTGCCCCGGGGGAAAGAACTACTACCACCACCATCCGGTAGTGCTGCAGGACCCCCCTTGACCTTGTCCGGCCTAGGAGTGCGACTGGAGCCGTTTGGGAGTGTGCTCGGCCTGCTAGGTGGCACAGCATCCGCCACTACTACTCCTATCCTCCGGTCTCATCCGACTGGGTTGCGGCAACAGGAAAGCCAACAGTGCGCTGAATTCAGCGCACTCTCAGCTTTCTAGAGATATGTAAAACCGCATATACATGAGGACATGAAAGGTCCTCCTTAAGACTGGAGCCCCATGTTGCAAAAACGCGGCATTTTGGCCGTGGCCGAAACACCATGGCAAAAAACACCTCATTTTACAGTACCAGCAAAGTGGATGGGATTCTGGCTAATTCCATCCACACATTGCAGAAACAAATATGCAGTTTAAAAGCTTAAATGCTTGCGCTTTTGAAAATCGCAGCATGTCAATTAAACCTACGGAAACTATGGCGTTTTCCATATAGGTATAACAGGGGCAGAAAGTCTGCAGAGGAAACCTATGCGGACTTTCTGTGAAAACACTGCAGAAAGAAATGTGATGCGTTTTCCAAGTTCCTGAAATAATTTCCCAAGGGTATAGAGTAGATGTTATGAAACAATAAAAAAGTGTATAATATATGATTAAAAATAATAATAATAATAATAATAATAATTTTTATTTATATAGCGCCAACATATTCCGCAGCACTGTACAATTTGAAGGGTTCAAGTACAGACAAAAAAGATACATTGCAAAGAAATAGTCAATTCACACAATGGGACTGAGGGCCCTGCTCGCAAGAGCTTACAATCTGAGGTAGAGGGGGTGACACAAGAGGTAGCAGGGGCGGCATCAGAGGTAGCATTGCTTATAAAATGGTCAGACAATTTTGTGATAAAGGTTACTGTCATTACACATATATAAAGCTGTATGAGCCGTCACCAGTTGTGTCCTTTAACGTGCAGATGGTGCCTGGACATATAAAGTTAGTCTGATACGGCATCATATCCTGTGAGGTAATGTGGGAACGTGAACAGAGGGTATGTTTTAGGGATTCTAACTATGGAAGGGTTTCCATTAGGAGTTGTGATAGGCCTGTCTGAAAAGATAAATCTTTAGTTAACGCTTGAAGCTGTGGAAATTGGGGGTTAATCTAATAGTCCAGGATATAGCATTCCAGAGAAGTGGTGCAACTCGGGAGAAGTCTTGTATACGAGCGTAGGAGGTTCTGATAATAGAGGATGTTAGTCTTAGGTCATTGAATGAACGGAGAGCACGGGTTGGGCGAGAGACAGAGATGAGGGAGGAAATGTAGGGAGGTGCAGCATTATGGAGAGCCTTGTGGATGAGGCTGATAAGTTTATATTGTATTCTGTATTGAATAGGCAGCCAATGTAGTGACCGGCACAGACCGGAGGCATCGCTGTAGCGTCTAGACTGATACATGAGCCTGGCCGCCGCATTCAGAATAGATTGTAGAGGGGAGAGTTTAGTAAGGGGAAGACCAATTTGTAGGGAGTTACAGTAGTCAAGGCGAGAGTGAATCAGGGCAACAGTAAGTGTCTTTAGTGTATCTGTGGTAAGGAAAGGGCGGATTCTGGAGATGTTTTTGAGGTGGAGATGACATGAGCGTGCGAGTGATTGGATATGGGGGGTGAAGGAAAGGTCTGAGTCAAACAAAACCCCGAGACAGGGGGCATACTGCCTAGGAGTTATGGTAAGGCCAGAGTCTGCAATAGAGATATCAGGGACAGATCTATTAGATGGTGGAAACAGCATTAGTTCAGACTTTGAGAGATTCAGTTTCAGATAGAGCGAAGACATGATATTTGAGACAGCAGAGAGGCAGTCACTGGTGTTCTGTATTAGTGCAGGAGTGATGTCACGGGATGACGTATATAATTGGGTGTCATCAGCATAAAGATGCTACCGGAAGCCAAATCTAGTGATGGTTTGTCCAATGGGGGCTGTGTAGAGGGAGAAGAGCAGGGGACCTAGGACCGAGCCCTGAGGAAACCCAACGGCAAGGGGAAGAGGGGAAGAAGCAGAGCCCGCAAATGATACACAGAAAGTGCTGTCAGAGAGATAAGAGGAGAACCAGGAGAGAGCAGTGTCTGTGAGGCCGACAGAACGGAGCATAGTGAGGAGGAGTTGATGGTCAACAGTGTCAAATGCTGCTGAGAGATCTAGAAGAATAAGAAGAGAGAAATCACCTTTGGATTTAGCCGTCAGGAGATCATTGGAGACTTTTGTGAGGGCTGTTTCAGTAAAGTGCAGAGTGCGGAAGCCAGATTGTAAGGGGTCAAGAAGAGAGTTAGCAGAAAGATAGCGGATCAAACAAGAATAGACTAAGCGTTCCAAGATTTTGGAGATAAAAGGAAGGTTAGAGACCGGTCGATAGTTAGCAGCACAGGACGGGTCAAGGGAGGATTTCTTCAGTAGTGGGGTTATGACCTTTCATGTAATTTCTTATATACCATTGCACTGCACTGTGAGGGGGACATCATCGCTGGGCAGTAAGGAATGGCCCCCCTTTACAGTACAAGACTATAGAAGTGTACCATCAAGGGGATGTTCCTCACTTCCCTAAATGACGTTAAGCTATATGGCCGCACAACTGACAGTGCAATGATATATTAGTAGCCAAAATTAACGACCCCGATGTCTCTGAAACTGGAGCAGATACCTGCTAAACTGAGAGTTCATGAAAGTTCCTTTTTAACTAAGATAAAATTAAACTATTGACATGCCTTGTATGCCAGAAAATAGCCATTTAAGGCACCATAGATTGCCTCCCATAGTACTTCTATTTATACATGGTAACTAAAATACTGACATCTGCTGGGTAAAATAAGGTAACACAGTCCAGTGCAAAAAAACAAGGATTTTGCTACACAGCAATGTTTATTATTTATTATTATTTTGCTTACTGTGTTCAATTCAGTAATTCCACTGGGCACACATTACATACATGTACATAGAACATTTTGGGCAGAAACAGAGCTTTAGAAATATCCAGAAGCATAAAGAACCCTACTGTCTCTATCCCCTTCCCTCATAGACTGCAAGCCCTTGTGGGCAGGGCCCTCAATCCCACTGTACCAGTTGGTCACTGTTAGTGCTATACTTGTTTTGGATATTTTGTATACTGTATGTAAACCCTCAAATGTACAGTACCATGGAATTAATTATAAATAATAATAATAAATAAAGAGACTGTCCTTAAAAAATATATAATTTAAGTTAGCCATAGACGTAAACATTCTCCTAAAGACTTAGTGAGCTCTGGATGCTAGTCAGGTAAGGTTTAAAGAGATATTTCCTTTGATATAGACAATTGTCCTTGTGACTTTATTTGTATTGTGTGAAATAATGAATTTTTGCATTTGCTACAGTATATTTAGCCTTAAAAAGTACAACCATAGTGTTTACTATTAATCACCAAGAAAAATGCTAAAGCATGAATGATAAGAACCTTGAGCGATTAGACAGATTTATGCTTCGCTCACACTTGCGCCTGGAGTCCGTCCGCCGTGAATCCGACCTAAATGTCACAAAAAAGGATTGGGAAAGGTTTGAAACGGTTTGTTTAAAAACCCATTCACTTCAATGGGTTAGCAATGCGCAGGTGTCTGATTGCAGCGTCTGCGCCACGAAGCCAGTTTTTTTGGTCGGACACAAAGTCCTGCATGTCCGACTTTGTGTTCGACCAAAAAAAACGGCTTCACGGAGCAGAGGCTGCAATCGGAACCTGCGCATTGCTTTAAAAACCCATTGAAGTGAATGGGTTTTTAAACAAACCGTTTCAAACCTTTCCCAATCCTTTTTTGTGACATTTAGGTCGGACTCCGGGCGCAACTGTGAGCGAAGCATTACATTGTTGAAACCAATTGTTATTTAGTACCAGATACATATCTGCAATTTCTGTTTGTACTTTTTATTACATTTCATTTTCATAAAATTCTCTGATGAAATCAAACTCACAACTTTACCAAAAGTAAATGAAATCATACCTGTTTGTTCTGTCTGCTGGATAAGGTGTATTAGGAAGGAGATGCACAATGTCTGCACAGAATTTGCCATTTTCCTCTCTTGGTAAAATTGGAAGTAATGTTGTTTTAAGAGCTGATAAACGGCAGTTTTTTTTTTTTTTGGAAAGTTCGAAGATCAGGGTCCAGTGAATGTACACGAAGAGGGCAAGAACTTTGTTTGCCTAGTGGGAAGGACACTAGCATATTTGTGATCAGAGAAAACATATAATGGTACACATGTAGTTAACATGATGTGTGTTGCCTCCCCCGAGCATATTCAGACATCACAACCGTGTTACAGAGCACATTACAGTGATAAACAATATAATTTTATTATATATGCCACTTTTGTAGATTTGGAGAAAAATTACTTTGAAGTCTTATGCAAATGAGGAAGTTGGAGCACTGAAAGCCCTGGTAGCACTGATCTTGTTGCTCAAATAGGAAATCATAGTAGGGTGAATGAATTCCCACTGTACTATGTGGCGCAGGCAGCAGATGATAGAGGTCTGAGTTGCAAGAGCAGTGCTCAAGGGAGCTGAAGGTCTGCCCCCAGTGCAACAACTGCCTCATTTGCATAAGACTTCAAAGTTATTTTTCTCCAAATCTCCACCAGTGACATACCCAAGCATATCCACCACTGTGTTACTAAGCACTTTACAGTGATAAACATCATACCTCTTTATGTAAGTGGTAGACTCCCTTAAAGGGAGTCCATCAGCAGGAAAATGTATATCAAACTAATGACAGTACCTTGTAGGACTGTTTGTATACTTTCCAAAGATGCCTTACTTATTCTGCATTGCAGCTCCATTTTCAAGAAAATCTGTGTTTTATTCATATGCATATTAGCTGAAAAGGGCTTTAAGGCTAAAGCAGCCACGATGCGGAAACTCAGCTTTTTTTGTTGCCAGATTTTGTTGGGTTTTTTTTTTTGACAAAAAGCCAAGAATGGTTTCAAAAGGAATGGAACATATATAGAAATCACTTATACTTCTACCTTTTGCTCAATCCACTCCTGGCTTTGGCTCAAGAAACAACAAAAATCTGCAATAAAAAGCTGTGTTTTTGATTTCTTCACTTTCTACTCTAGATAATCTTCCTTAACTGCCACCCAGCTCCGCTCCTCATTGCTTGAATGACATCTTCCACTTTGTCTGTAGTTAGGGGTGATTTTCTAGAGCGGAAAACAAAGCACTGGCAGCAGCAGAAACTCCCCTAAAGGCCTTTTCATTTAATTTGCATAAGAATAAGACACTGATTTCGATGAAAATGTAGCAGCAACGCAGAATAAGAAAGGCATCTTTGGAAAGTGTGAATGCAGCTCTATCAGCTTGATACCAATTTTCCTGCTAACGGATCCTGTTAATAAACATACAAATATCTATTACCTATAAAAAGTAATCACACCCTTGGACTTTCTTGATATTTGAATTATTGAATCACAGAGGATTTATTTTTTTATACTGATGAAAAAAAAGATATTCTAATGTTAAAGTGAAATGCTCCTGTGACACATCAAATTCATGACAACTATACTTCAGAATATTAGTGAAAAGACAGCAGTATAATATAAAAATACAGTATAAAAACAAACATATAAAGAATAACTGATATTTAAAAGTACCAGTCAGGATAAGGTTTCCAAGTCACTCATAGAGTTATTTCCTAGGCAGTATATGACAACTGCTGAGGATCTGAACATGCAGCTATAGTGGAGAGACCACTGGCCTGCAGACCTGGAATGGTGGAACTTGATAAGTATATGCCTTAAGTTAAGGCTACTACAGCCATCAATTTTGGTCATATTCATACATACTTTTAATATTTCATACTTCTTAGCAGTGATCAGTTTTCTTTCTTTCTTTCTGGTTTGATATGTGAATATTGTTATGGTTACGACGTATAGGTCTAAAGGTGTTGTAAGGTAGTATTAGGTGTTCTGCCGTTGAGATTCACCAGAAACTTAGCACACAACACTGTCCTTTCCACCTGTCATCAGTTTTCTTTCCTTTCTATTAATCCAGCCCATATTAAAGATTAGTAAATCTAGTAAATAAAATGATGCACAAAAGTATGAACTGTAGCAGAAGTCTAACAAGACCAGAAACATTTTCTGGGATCAGCCTAGTCTTCTCCTCATTATATAGGGGGTATTGTACAGGATAAAGTGGCAAATGAACTTATTTCACTCTTTGTCCCTGTTTGCATATTGATCTGACTCTGTTTACTTGTGTACCTAGCTAATGTGCTCAGCCAGTCCATGACCTTAGATTGCATTACATTATTTGAGTAGGGGGTTATTTTCCCAGTTTCTTAATGTTTTCCTTCTTTTATTCACAATTTCTTTTAGAGCTGTGTCTCATAGTGCACAATTAAAACATTATATTTTATTTAAACTGTGCATCTTACTCTAGGTTCACACCTGCGCTTGGGTTTCCGTTCTTTCAGTCCACAAGTGGACCCGAAAAACGGAAACCCAATCTGCTTAAACAGCGGTTACCCACAGAAACCCGCGGACCCCATAGATTATAATGGGGTCCACCAGGTTTCCGCCTAAAAAACGTGGAGAGAAAAGTTCTGTTTGCAGGATTTTTCTCTCTGCATTTTTCAAACTAATGCAGGGGCAGAATCCCCGAACGGAAACCAAATGCTGGTGTGAACCCAGCCTTACCTTATTTTATGGGGGGTTTTTTTAAGTTACTTTTCCTGATTTCCCATTCTGCTAAGAGTTATTTCATGACATATTTCAACATTCCTAAACCTTTCATTTGCAAACATATTTAGGAGAATAAGATGGACATGTACGTGAATTCAGTTATTGTTTGAATACAGTACGGGTACAACTATCAAATAGGTTGTTCAGTTTCAACAAATAAAATTAATTGGTTGTATAATGAAAAGTTATACAATGTTCCAATATACTTTCTATATCAATTCTTGACAGTTTTCTAGATCCATGTTTGCTGTCATTCTTTGTTTATTTCCAATTGATAAAAATCAGACCATGGTCATGTGATGGACACAAGTGCACAGCTGGTTACAGTCACAGTACAAAACTATATATCACATGACCATGGTCTGATTTTTATCCTTTGGAACTAAGAATGAATGACAGCAAGCAGAGATCTAGAAAACCATGAGGAAATGATACAGAAAGTACATTAAAATTGTAGAACTTTTCACTATACCAACAATCATATTTATTTGCCAAAACTGGAAAACCCGTTTAACATGTACTATTCTGGCAACCAATACCAATTATATTTGATGTATAATATGCAGTTTTCTTCATCCATCAGTTTCTAACTGATTTATGACTCAGTTTCTAACTATTTCACCTGAATCATAACAGTAATTAAAAGAGTTTTCCAGGACTTAAAGGGGTTGTCTGGGAAGTATTAATTTAATTACCTGGTCCCGGGATGCTGATGATGGACCCAGGGAGGGCACTGGATTCCCCGATTCACTGGGAATTTTTTCCCTGTGCTTTGGGGCTGCTTTACTATAGTCAGTCAGTCCACATAACACAGGTAAATAATTACCTGTGAGATCAGGAGAGAAGGGGGCCGAATGCTGCTTCGGATCTCATGACCTGGGGGTTGTGATGTCACTGGGTCCATCATCAGCATCCTCAGGACCAGGTAATTAAATTAATAGTCCCCAGACAACCTCTATATATATATTGAAATCCTATCTTTAGGATGCCTGCTGATCAGATATTGATGACCCACTTCTTTGAATTGTAGCAATTGCTTGTGTCTGTGTGGTTACCACATTCTTAGTGCATAATTGCTCATGTCCAAGGAGTTATTACATACTTGGAGGAAAATTGATTGTCTAAAAGGTTTTTACAGAGTTGGAGGAGAATTACTTATGTGCGAGAGGTTATCGGAGGGAAAGTGGAGATTCGTTCATGTCTGAGGAGCTATTGCAGATTTTGAAGGGAATTGCTTGTGCCTGAGGGGTTACTGTGAAGGAAGGAATTATTGGGACAGCAGCCAGGTGTAAAAAAAAAAAAAAAAATTCTAAAGGGTGAAATAGCTGTTTGTAGGTGCATACCCAACCATGTGTGGCATTGTGCCTATGAGGGATGAATTGGTCTTTGTTTTGGGGTTCTCCTTGTGATACAAATGATCTTGGAGTTTCCTCTCCTCTCTCTGTTTCCCATGCTGCTACTTATCTTATCATTGGACAATGTCACAGCAGACAAGTTATGTCTAGTTGAGAGTGGAGTCTTAAGCCACCCAGTTGTCAATGTATTCATTCATTACCATCACATAGGCTAATTTGCATTCAAATATCAGAAATGGACAAGTTTATGAATAGAAGAAGAAAAGTGACTGAAACAGGGGAATAAGAGGAACCAAAGTAAAGAGGTAAGTCACACTCTGGCGATAGATTCTCTTTAATTAGCCCACCACACACTCAATCGCAGTGAGGAGATGAGACTTTTGGAGGTCATTTATTCATGTCATAATGAAAAATCAAGTAATAATTATAGATTCACGTGCCCACTCTAATATATTAACGTATACGTAGGAGAGTTATTACCTACAAAGGACATGTTAAAACAAAATCTTTATTGAAAAAAATATTAAAACCAATAGAACACCCCCCCAAAAAGAAAAACAAAACCAAAACAAAAATGTCCTAGATGACTACGATAAATATAAACCCTCACTGTATAAGGTTGAACAAATAACTGGATACAGGGATGCATTAATATCAAGCACAAGGAGGGAAAGAAACAGCCAAACAGCTCCTGACTTATAACACTTGTTCTGCAGGCTAGGATGTATGGCCAGTATTAATCTAAAACTGTCAGCCAGTGGCGTAACTAGGAATGGCTGGGCCCCAAGGCGAACATTTGACATGGGACCCCCCCCAAACTGCCGCCCACAACCCCCCCCCCACACAAACCGCATTCCTGCGCACACTATTATGCTCCATAGTGGCCCCTGCACACGGTATTATGTCCCATAGTGGCCCCTGCACACGGTATTATGCCCCATAGTGGCCCCTGCACACGGTATTATGCCCCATAGTGGCCCCTGCACACGGTATTATGCCCCATAGTGGCCCCTGCACTCGGTATTATGCAGCATAGTGGCCCCTGCACACAATATTATGCCCCATAGTGGCCCCTGCACACAGTAGTTTGCCCCATAGTGGCCCCGGCACACAGTAGTTTGCCCCATAGTGGCCCCTGCACACAGTAGTTTGCCCCATAGTGGCCCTGCACACAGTAGTTTGCCCCATAGTGGCCCTGCACACAGTAGTTTGCCCCATAGTGGCCCCTGCACACAGTAGTTTGCCCCATAGTGGCCCCTGCACACAGTAGTTTGCCCCATAGTGGCCCCTGCACACAGTAGTTTGCCCCATAGTGGCCCCTGCACACAGTATTATACCCTATAGTGGTCCCTGCACACAGTAGTTTGCCCCATAGTGGCCCCTGCACACAGTATTATACCCTATAGTGGCCCCTGCACACAGTAGTATGCCCCATAGTGGACCACCCATGAACGATTATTATACTCTGGGGTCTTTTCAGACCCCAGAGTATAATGATCGGAGACCCAGGGCAGGATACAAACATAAAAAACACTGCAACTTACCTCTTCCTCGCTCCGGTGCACTCCCGTGCGCTACTTCGGCCATTTTCAATGTTGGACCGGATCTCGCGTGATCCAGGCCGGCATCGCGACGCATAATGACGTCGTCTGACGTCTGGGACGTCACCAAACAGGCCCGAAGCCTGCGGAGCAGCGGAGAGGTGAGTTACAGTGTTTTTTATGTTTGCTCACCCCTCCCTGGGCCCCCGGAGTATAACGATAGCAGTGTTCGTGGGGTTCGCGGTAGCGACTGCCACAGGGCTCCTGGCCCCGTAATGTTCCGGGCCCTGTGGCAGCCGCTACCCCGATATTTACGCCCCTGCTGTCAGCTAACCTAACACTCTAGCTCACTCTACTAAAAATAGGTATAGTAACTCACAAGCATTTAATGCCTGCTTATCTGTTCATATAACTATTCCAGACAATTCTAAATCATTCAGGCAGTTTCTCATTCACACCTAAACGCCCAGTGAACAAGTCACTATAGATAACCAGCTCAAAATATCTAATAAAGCACATCTAACGCATTTCAAATGCCCATAAGTACGTTTTCACTATGGCATATCATCATCATCTAAAGGAACTAGGAGATTTATAATAAATACAACCCTCATTTCTGCTTTGTTTTGTCACAGAGAGTCAATATAATAAAGATCCCCGATCCCCCATCGGCACTGATACATGGCCGCACGGGGGAGCGAAAATCCCTGTCTTAAATAGGCTATGAAACCGCCCCCTTACATCAGCTGTGGCCTATCACAGCGATATGCGTGCCAGGCCACCACATCGCTGAAAACGACAGGACCTTCGCGCATGCGCACTTAGCAGACCAATAGCAAAGCGGGAGAGCAAACAACTCCCCCATAGACCCCGCCCACCGTCGAGATGTAAACAAAACCGACGCTCACATCCTGCTGACGATATGAGACGAATATACAGGAACCAAAAGCAGGTAAATATGAATAAGAACGTGAACATCCCTAATAGTACAAAGGAGAATAATATAAGGAGGATGAAAAACAAAGGGAAACATAACTGGGCCACGTATACGGTCCCAATATATATCGCTAACCAGTGGTACATGTATAAATGATGCCATCAAATCTAAAACTACAATATTGCCAATGGTATCATAATGTATAGCAGACCACAGCAGAAAGTGTTGCCCCCTCCTAATAAGCAAAGGAGGACAGAGCTATACAGTAGAGGACAAATACCCCCAAAGTCAGGACACAAACTAGTGAGAAGAAAAGTCAAAATGATGAGAACTGGTATAAATCACACCAATCTCCATTATCTAGTAGGACCCGCCTCACTTAATACATTATATAGATCACAAAATAAATGAGGAACTAAGATAATAACTACCAGATCAAACTAGATAAAACAGGCGTAAGAAATCCCATCATTAAGTCCCCATGGCTTAACTGTTTTTAAATCAAACGTCCAACGAGCCTCTCTCTGTAACAGCTTTTGATCAAAATCACCCCCTCTTGGGGACAGATGCACCAATTCTATCACTTGAAACTTAATCTGGGATACATCTCCTTGGTGCTATTCCCACATGTCTGGCGATCGTAGTATCCTCCTGACGATTAATATTGAAGACATGCTCCCTCACCCTTCTACGAAATTGTTTGATGGTTTTGCCAACGTATTGACCACCACAAGAGCATGTAATAAGGTAAACATGCTCTTGTGGTGTTGATTGATATAAGGGAGGCTTTCTCTGAGGGGGATTTACCTGTTCAGTCCCAGAACCTTAGTATTTCAGCATCATTTAGAAAATTGACTTGTGTATATAAAGATCATCTGAGATCCTTTTGGGAGACTTCCAGACTTTGGAAAATTATCTAAAAAATAACATCGTCCCTAGGAGACTACATATTAATTTACTTCCGGCCCAAGGTCTGAGATCTCAGGCCCATCTAGAGAAGTGGGAAAAGGAATTTATTGCGTCTTCTCTCAGATTAATGGGAATTTTATTGGAAGAGGAGAAATCTAAAACTTCCCTTGAACTTAAAGAACAAATTGAGGCAGTGAAGAAATTTGCCAGTAATGCTGACTTTGAACGTAGGGAAACTGCACTGCAGCAGACAGTGGAACGTTTCATTGTATTTATGAAAGAAAGAAAGCATTACCAATTTAGAAGGGATATTGTTGATTTCAAAGAGGGGAGGATCTTTGATTACTCGGCCAAAGGGTCGGGGAAAAGAGAAGTAGATACTGAGCCCTATTCTTCTGAATGTGAGGGGTCTGACGTTGAACGTTCAAGATCTAGAAACCGGAAAGGGAAATCACTGTTGGGGGGCAGAGGGTATAATAGACAGCAGCAAACTAATACCTTCAATTCTAGTAGTCCCAGACAAGGTAGGAGTAGAGGCAAAACTGTAGAAGAAAGGGGTGGGTTTTTTTTTTTTATCTCAGGCCCCCCCAATATCGTAGTACATGCTCAGAAATCGGAAATGATGGTTTGCCAGGCTACCAAAAGGGACGATATGCAAATATTAAATTTGTCACAGAGGGTTTTGAGTACGAATGAGGAGAATATCTTAAGAAAGGGCCTTTCCTTTGTCCCTACTCCCATGTTTGATCTATTTACATGGGTTAAAGATCTGAACCTCTTCTGTCGTAAATTAAAGTGGAGGAAATTCTTCAGGATAAATGATAGGAGAAATTGTGATCAATGGGGTACGGAGGAGGAGGATCTTCCATCTCAGACTATTGGAAGGTTTCTGGGAGGAGGGCCAACGGGATTTGGGTGAAGGTCCATTTACCAAATTGCATCTACCCTCTAAGAAATTTCCCCCAATATCAGATGATATAGCTATTGATACCTTTTGTAAAGTAGTGACTGAACGATTATCACGTATTGATGCTAGTAGATCAATGTGTCATTCCAATTTATGTCAGGAGGAAAGACAACTACTAAGGGGATTAGAGAATGACAAATCGATAATTATAAAACCCTCTGATAAGGGTGGTAATTTGATGATTTTAGATCATACCAAATATATCAAAATGTGTCGGCCTATTCTTGATGATTCGAGGTGTTAAGAGATTCTACCTCAGGACCCTACAAAAGGGTATTTTGCTGAATTGAGGGGATTTTGATGTCTGCTAAGAAGGACCACTTAATTAGCGAGAGTGATTTTAATTTTCTCTTGCCGCAACATCCTACTCGTCCAACCTTTTATGCCCTACCTAAAATCCATAAGGGCTTGACACCTTTAAAAGGAAGGCCTATTGTGACAGGTATTAATAGTATTACGCAAAACATCTCGTTATATATAGATGAAATACTCCGTCCATTCGTGACAACCTTGCATTCTTTTGTGAAGGATACCACAGATATTCTCAAGAGATTGGAGGACTTGTTGGTTTCGCCAGAGGTATTTTTGGCATCACTGGATGTCGAGGCCCTCTACAGCTCCATACCCCATGATAAGGGGTGTGGGGCTGTGGGGGACTTTTTAAAAACTAGAGGTAACCATCTATCTCGGCATAACACCTTGGTATTGGATCTATTGAGCTTTGTCCTAGAGCACAATATGTTTTTGTTTGACCGCCTCTTCTTCCACCAGCTCAGGGGCGTGACTATGGGGAGTCCATGTGCCCCAACTTATGACAACTTGTTCCTGGGCTGGTGGGAGAAGGAAGTGTTTTTTGCAGACTCTATGGAGGTCTGGTCGTCATCGGTCCTGATGTGGGCCCGCTTTATAGGCAATGTGTTTATTCTCTGGGGTGGCTCAAAAGAATCCTTTGATAAATTTGTACGGATCCTGAATGTTAACTCTTTGGGTTTGTTTTTTACTTCTGAAATCCATGAGAACTCTATCACATTTCTGGATCTCACTATCAAGAAATCTAGCTCAGGAAAATTAACCACTACTATTTTTAGAAAGGAGACTGCGACCAACTCCTTACTCAAAGGGGATAGTTGGCACCCCTATGCCCTACGAAAAGGTATACCGAAAGGGCAGTTCCTTTGCTTGATTAGGAACTGTACCACCCTTTCTGACTATCAGCTAGCTGCTCATGAATTATGGGGGGAGGTTCCATCATAGAGGTTACCCGGACGGCATTTTAAAAAGTGCTCATCAACACGCTTTGTCCTTGGAACAAAAGAGGAAGGAGGGGAATGAATTGAGGCTAATTGGGACATTTGATAGTGCTTATTCAGAGATTATGAATATTTTGCAAAACTCATGGGAGATTTTATCTGATCCAGATATTGGTCCCTTGTTGAATAATAGACCATCTGTGACTTATAGACGAGGGGCCAATCTTAGTGATAAATTGGTTCATAGCTATTTGACCAATAAAAATTCTGATACCTGGCTAGGTAGACAAGCAGAAAAAATCATTGGGACATATCCATGTGGGTCATGTCGTGCATGTAGCTTTATTCAATCGAGCAAGTGATTCAAAAGTACCACCACTGCTAGATGGTATAAAAACAACAGCTTCATTAACTGTAAAACAGAGGGGGTAATTTACCTTATAACAGGTATAACTCAGGTACCCTTTAAAATCTGCTCATAGCTTTTATGCCACAATGTGTGGAATTTTGGGCCGTAAATGCAATAAAGTTGGAGACCAATCCCATTTCTGCTAAAGCCCACCAAGTTTTCTTGCCAATTATGGCAATTGATGTGTGGCTACAATTATATTCAATGTAGACATTGTTTTGTGATTTAAATATATCACCATCAACTGCAGTTTATTATTCTGGAGTCCAGGATATTTATCTCACAGAGCATTGATTGCACTGGATACCACTCTATCTGCTTCTCAGCTGAGAATGAGAAGGGCTATGCCTGGGTTTTCAGCATGTAATCATCAGTGTTCTCATTCAGCAAACTAATATCTTGAGAATGGTGAGGAGCTAAAGCAGAAAGCATATTAGAGACTTCTAGGCAGTGGCGTAACTAGGAATGGCTGGGCCCCAAGGAGAACATTTGACATGCCCCCCCCCCGCACCAACCGCATTCCTGTGCACACTATTATGCCCCATAGTGGCCCCTGCAGACACTATTATGCTCCATAGTGGCCCCTTCACACAGTATTATGCCCCATTGTGGACCACCCATTAACAATTATTATGATAGCAGTGTTTGTGGGGTTCGCATGCCCACGGCCTCACTTACCAATCCCCGCTCCTGCTCACAGCCGCCTCTGCTTCCGCAGAATGGGAAGCGCAGGCGTCCATGAGCAGGAGCGGGGATCGGTAAGTAAATAGGGCCCGTTACCTGCTGGTATATGGCCTATAAAAAAAAAAAAAAAAAAAGCATTGGGGGCACTATGGGCCACCAAGGTCCCGGGCCCTGTGGCAGCCGCTACCGCTGCTACCCCGATATTTACGCCACTGCTTCTAGAACATTTGGGGGCTTATTTATCAAGACCAGAATTTTCCATGCTTGTCTTGATAATCTCTACCCCACCAGACTTGGCATCTAATATATGACTAGGTGTATGCCGTGAAATAAATTAGGCATATGCTCTGCAGTCCATATGCCTAAACTGAAATCTACGCCAGCTTCTTAGTAGTGTAGATTTCTGATATAAATGATGATTAACTAATGGGGCCGATGGCCCTACCACCACCAAGCCTCCTTTAAAGAAGACCTTTCACCAGGCGCTGCTCCACTGATTCTGGAACAGTTGGAATTTTTTGGAAATGTTTGTACTATCTGTACCTCTGATTGAAGCTCAGGATCACGCCTCCTTGTCTGCTCCTGCCTGACACTGCCCACCTGACAGTACAGAGCCTAATTAGTATATCAGGCACCAAAACTAACAACACTTATTGCTCGGGAATAGAGAATGGTGGGGACTTCTTTTTTCCAACGTCCAAGAAAGTAATTGAACCAGGGTCGGCTGCAGGTCTGTGTGGGCCCTTAGACGACAGAGCCTTAGTGGGCATCTTTTGGAGCAACATATGCGCACCGCAGCAAAAAAACAACCAAAATTGAGTGTTTTTTTTTGCTGAGGCAGACCTACTGGAGTGGACTATAATACAATCCATTCCAATCAAGTAGGTAGAACCTGTTCAGACGTTGGAAAGTAAAGAGGAATTTGCAGCGGACATCTGCCTTGGATTCCTCTTTATTTTCTGCCCTCAGTTTACGATGCAGACCATCAGCATTCAGTCTACAGTAATCAGTAGGGAGTCTCAAGCCGCAGCCTCCAAATCAGCTACAGAATCCACACCAAGATCGAAATTTTTCTTAGCATCCTGCTCCAATCTCTGCTTCCCATTGAAAATAATGGGAGGCAGAATGAGGGAAGAATCTGCTGCTGATTTTGGGCCGAAATCCGTCACAAAACCATTGCCAAATTCTACCGTGTGAACGGGGCCTTATACTGTTGATAGTGCAATGACTGCTTTCATCAAATTAATGGAAGTTCTCAACACAGAAACCATTGTGGGCCCCCTCATATGCTGTGTCTCTCTCTCTCTCTCTCTCAATCTATATATATACACACGGACAAAATTGTTGGTACCCCTCGTTTAATGAAGGAAAAACCCACAAAGGTCACAAAAATAACTTGAATCTGACAAAAGTAATTATACAAACTACATGTTGACAAGCTACAAAGCTTCTGGGAGAATGTCCTATGGACAGATGAGACGAAAATCGACATTTTTGGCAAGGCACATCAGCTCTATGTTCGCAGATGGAAAAATGAAGCATATCTTGAAAAGAACACTGTCCCTACTGTGAAACATGGAGGAGGCTCTGTTATGTTCTGGGGCTGCTTTGCTGCATCTGGCACTGGGTGTCTTGAATCTGTGCAGGGTACAATGCAATCTCAAGACTATCAAGGGATAATAGAGAGAAATGTGCTGTCCAGTGTCAGAAAGCTTGGTCTCAGTCGCAGGTCATGGGTCTTGCAACAGGATAATGGCCCAAAACACACAGCTAAAAACACCCAAGAATGGCTAAGAGGAAAACATTGGACTATTCTGAAGTGGCCTTCTATGAGCCCTGACCTAAATCCTATTGAGCATCTTTGGAAGGAGCTGAAACATGCCGTCTGGAAAAGGCACCCTTCAAACCCGAGACAACTGGAGCAGTTTGCTCATGAGGAGTGGGCCAAAATACCTGTTGAGAGGTGCAGAAGTCTCATCGACAGTTACAGGAATCGTTTGATTGCAGTGATTGCCTCAAAAGGTTGTGCAACAAAATATTAAGTTAAGGGTACCATCATTTCTGTCCAGGCCTGTTTAATGAGTTTTCTTTTTTTAAAAATTCTGTTGAAGCATGGTTGAAAAGCAATGTCTGACTTTCATTTGTTAATTTTCATAGAATTTTTATATATTCTTACTTTTGTCAGATTCAAGTTATTTCTGTGACCATTGTGGGTTTTTCTTTTATTTAAATGAGGGATGCCAACAATTTTGTCCACGTGCGTATACACTCATATACATACAGTTAGGTCCATATATATTTGTACACTGACACAAATTTTGTTTTATATATCTCTTTATTGAAACATATTCGAGTTATAGTTATATAATGGACATGGACATAAAGTCCAGGCTTTCAGCTTTCATTTGAGGGTATCCACATTAAAATTGGATGAAGGGTTTAGGAGTTTCAGCTCCTTAAAATGCGCCATCCTGTTTTTAAAGGGACCAAAAGTAATTGGACAATTGACTCAAAGGCTGTTTCATGGGCAGGTGTGGGCAATTCCTTCATTCTCACTTAAGCAGATAAAAGGCCTAGAGTTGATTTGAGCTGTGGTGCTTGCATTTGGAAGATTTTGCTGTGAAGAAAACATGCGGTCAAAGGAGCTCTCATTGCAGGTGAAATAAGCCATCCTCAAGCTGCGAAAACAGAAAAATCCATCTGAGAAATTGCTACAATATTAGGAGTGTCAAAATCTCTCAAGATGTACAAAACTGTAAAGAAAGCGCTGATGAACTCATCAATGCAAAAAGACCTGGACGCCAATGGAAGACAACAGTGGTGGATGATCGCAGTATAATTTCCATGGTGAAGAGAAACACCTTCATAACAGCCAACCAAGTGAACAACACTCTCAAGGATGTAGGCGTATCAATATCCAAGTCTATAAAGAGAAGACTGTATGAAAGTAAATACAGAGGGTTCACTGCACAGTCCAAGCCACTCATAAGCCTCAAGAATAAAAAGGCTAGATTGGACTTTGCTAAAAAAAAAAAACATCAAAAAAAGCCAGCACAGTTCTGGAAGAACATTCTTTGGATAGATGAAACCAAGATCAACCTCTACCAGAATGAGGGAAAGAAAAAAGTATGGCGAAGGCGTGGTACAGCTCATGATCATCTGTAAAATACGGTGGAGGCAGTGTGATGGCTTGGACATGCATGGCTGCCAGTGGCACTGGGTCACTAGTGTTTATAGATAATGTGACACAGGACAGAAGCAGCCGGATGAATTCTAGATATTCAGAGACATACTGTGCGCTGAAATCCAGCCAAATGCATCCAAACTGATTGGCCACATTTCATAATACAGATGGACAATGATCCAAAACATAAATTCCAAAGCAAACCAGGAGTTTATTAAAGCAAAGAAGTGGAATATTCTTGAATGGCCAAGTCAGTCACCTGATCTCAACCCAATTGAGCATACATTTCACATGTTAAAGACTAAACTTCAGACAGAAAGGCCACAAACAAACAGCAACTGAAAACCGATGCAGTAAAGGCCTGGCAGAGCAGTAAAAAGGAGGAAACACAGCGGCGTCTGGTGATGTCCATGAGTTCAAGACTTCAGACAGTCATAGCCAACAAAGGGATTTCAACCAAGTATTAGAAATTAACATTTTATTTACAATTATTTAATTTGTCCAATTACTTTTGAGCCCCCGAAATGAAGGGATTGTGTGTAATAGATGCTTTAGTTCCTCACATTTTTATGCAATCATCTTGTTCAACCCACTGAATTAAAGCTGAAAGTCTGAACTTCAACTGCCTCTGAATTGTTTTGTTCAAAATTCATTGTGATAATGTACAGAACCAAAATTAGAAACATGTTGTCTCTGTCCAAATATTTATGGACCTAACTGTATATACAGGAGCATCTCAATAAATTAGAATATCTTTGAAACGTTCATTCATTTCAGTAATTCAGTAATACAATTCATAATCAGCGTCTTCCATGATTGTGTGTCCTACTGAACCAGACTGAGGGACCATTTAAAGGCTTAGGAAACCTTGGCAGGTGATGCACTGAATTTACAATACTGAACTTTTTTACAATATTCTAATTTTCTTAGATTTTGGTTTTCATTACCTGTAATCCATAATCAACATTTACAGAAATAAAACACTTGAAATAGAACACTCTGTGTGTAAAGAATCTGGAAAATATAGCAGTTCACTTTTTTAATTTAATTACTGAAAGAAACGCTTGATATGATATTGAGATATATGAGATATGCTAATTTATTGAGATGCACCTGTATGTACACATTTATATATATATCTATATCTATATAGATATATATCTATATATATATATACACACACACACACACACACACACACACACACACACACACGGGTATAACTAGCAAAGACTGGGCCCCATACCAAACTTTTGTCTTAGGCCCCCACCCCACCCCCACACGATATAGCCCCATTCCTGGACTCCACACAGTATAACTCTATTAACTATTTAAACACACTATAATGTCCCACAGTGGCCCCTCCACACAGTGTAATGTACCATAGCAGCCCCTCCACATAGTATAATATCTCATAGTGACCCTTCCACACAGGGCCGGCTCCAGGTTTGTGTGGGCCCTTGGGCGACAGAGCCCCAGTGGGCCCCTTTTGTAGTAACTCATGCACACTACAGCAAAAAAAAATCAATTGAAATTGGGTGTTTTTTTGCTGAGGCGGACCTACTGGAGTGTAGTGTAATACCGTCTATTCCATACAAGTAGGTAGAAACTGTTCAGACATCAGAAAGTAAAGAGGAATTTGAGGCGGACATGTGCCTCGGATTCTTCTTTATTTTCTGCCCCCGGCTCAAGGTGCAGAGTATCAGTATTCTGTTGTGGTTTCCACCACTGATTAGGCACAAATGAATGAGTCTAACCAGTGGGGAGTCAAAAGCCGCGGCCTCCAAATCAGCTGCAGAATCTGCGGCAAGATCCAGCAGGGCACTTTCTTTTTTTTTCCAGTTTCCTGCCCCAATTAGTTTCAATAGGAGGCACAATGAGTGAGGAATCTGCTGCAAAGTCAATGCCAGATTCCACCGTGTGAACAGGGCCTGATACTGTTAATAGTGCCACTCCACAGTGGCCCCATAAAGTATCATTTGCTCCACAGTGGCCTCCACACAGTATCATATGCTCCACAGTGGCACCCACACAGTATCATATGCTCTACAGTGGCCCCCACACAGTATTATATGCTCCACAGTGGCCCCCACACAGTATCATATGCTCCACAGTGGCCCCACACAGTATCATATGCCCCACAGTGGCCCCCACACAATATCATATGCACCACAGTGGCCCCCACACAGTATTATATGCTCCACAGTGGCCCCCACACAGTATTATATGCTCCACAGTGGCCCCCACAGAGTATCATATGCTCCACAGTGCGTTTTTTGCAGGTGGATTTTGAGGCAGAATGCGACTCAAAATCCACCTCAAAAAATGCCTCACAACCTTTCCATTCATTTCATTGAGAGTCAGTAGCAGATTTTTTTTCCTCTGATTTTACAGGAAAAAAGATGCATCATGATCTACAGGCGGATACTGTGTGGGGGCCACTGTGGGCATATAATACTGTGTGGGGGCCACTGGCTGCAGCATCATCACCATTTTATACTGCCAGTACTATGTCTCCTCAGTCCTCACAGTGCCTGCTGCTGCTGGTGAAACCTCTTGCCTTTCTCAGCTCTCCCGATAGGTGCCCCCCCCTCTAAGTTCCCCATGTTATCCCCCCCAAATCACCGTCCTCAGAGACCTCTGGTGGTGCACCTCCAACCCCTTCTCAGTTTCCCCATGTAATCCACCCTCCCCCCACTCACCATCCTTAAGGGTGCATGCTCACATAGTGGCAGATGCATAAAGCCAAAAATCTGCCTGGAATCTGCAATGATGGCAGAATTATACTATAATCATGAATTATGCGATTATTGGTGGCCACATGTGGCTACCGCTATATAAATATACACCCTGAACAGTCTGTACGCCCTTCATGGCTTCCTGCTGCTCTGGACACATGAACTTGTGCTGATATTTTTATTCTTCCTAACTGGGTTGACACCATGAATGATCCCCTGCAGCCCAGGACTGTGGAGTCGGTAGGTCAAACCACCAATCCTGACTCCTCTATTTTTCTACAGCCCAACTCCTTCATAAATAGCTCACAGCATTCACGTTGCATTCATGTTACAAACATGGTGGAAGCTTTCTTTTGTCCTCTCTTCTGTCATGTTTTTTTACTTTCGTAACAGAAGAAGAAGCCCTTCATGCCTCCGTCACAAAAATAAGAATCATGACAGAAGAAAGCTTTTGTTTTTTATAAGAGGGTGAATGTAGACGACACCAGATGGAGGGGCTCTGCCTGCATCAGTTGTTAATGTCCCCTGAAGGGTTGGAGGTGCACCAGCAGAGGTCTCTCTGAGGGTGGTGATTACATGGGGAACTGAGAGGGGGGAGGGGTACACCAGTGGGGGGGGGGGCACCTACCTGGGGAGCTGAGAAAAGGGAGGGGGTGCACCAGAAGCAGCAGGAGGCACTGTGAGGACTGAGGAGACATAGCACTGGCAGTATAAAATGGTGATGATGCTGCAGCCAGTCAGTGCCTCACTCACTCCTCACCTCACAGCCGAAACTTAAGTTGCAGGGGAGGGGATCAGGGCAGCTCTAAACAGTCAGTGAGGACTGCAGAGACAAAGCTCCCACCCAGGCACCATAAAAAACCCCTCCCATAAAACACTTGTACACAAGAGTTAACCTTTAGGTGGGTGATGGTCAGCCACAGCTTTATTCATTAATTATTAATTATTTTAAAACGTAATTGAACAAACGGTGACGTAACATACGTCATAACTTGTAAACACATGTCATCTGACGTTAACCAATCAGGTAAGGTATAACGGGGTGTGCCAGCCACTGGACTCCCCCAGTGGGCACGTCCACCTTTAACACAGTCTCCTCATCTTCCACGAACCACCATGGAGGATACTGTGTCCTCACACGGTACTCGAACCCCACCAAGCAAAAAACAACGCTTGCACCATGCCATCTTGCAAACCAGAAAGAAAGATATTGAGCCCAATATCATGCAAATGCACTCCATCAGGACTCATAAGCCTGCTAAAGCCTATCTGTCATCCTCCCATAAGTACTATATGCATGGTAATAAGGGTGGAAAACTGATGGCATATTTAGTGAAAAAACGACGCAACCAAAGCTTAAAATCATTCCTACCCTCCATGGTCCACCCAGAGCAAGTGGGGTTTATAACGGGCAGAGAAGGTAAACATAACACCCAACGAGTGCTCCACTTGATAAAATACGCTCAGCACAGGAAGACCCCATTGGTACTTCTTTCAACAGATGCGGAGAAAGCCTTTGATAGGGTAGATTGGACCTTTATGACAGAGACACTATGGTATTTTGGCTTCCCACACATGTTTGTCCAGAAGGTCATGGCTTTGTACTCCAGACCTAGCGCTAAAATTAGAGTTAATGGATGCCTCTCCTCCTCGTTTGATATTAAAAATGGCACCAGGCAGGGATGCCCACTATCCCCCTTACTCTTTGTTCTGACCATTGAAACATTAATTCAGAGTATCTGACAGGACCCATTGCTGAAAGTTATGGTTACTGGAGGGACTTGCCATAGTACAGCCGCATTTGCAGACGACCTTTTAATAATCCTTATCAACCCAACTGTTGCATTACCTCACATAGATACGATCTTTATGGCTTTTGGTACCCTCTCGAATTTTAAAATTAATACCACAAAATCCGAAGCCTTATGTGTCTACTGCCCCCCTTCGGCTAAATCTAACTTACAGGCTATCTCCCCATTCCCACTGCGACATGACTATATCAAATATTTAGGATTAAATTTAACGCCCTCACCCAGGCGCTGGTACGATTCTAACTACGGCCCTTTGCTCTCCAACATCAAAACTCTATTAGAATCTTGGCAGGTTCCATATATCTCATGCATGGGTAGAACTAGTCTACTGAAAATGATGATTCTGCCTAAGATATTATACTTATTTCAAACCCTCCCTATCCCTCTTCCACTAACATTCTTTTCCTCCCTCCGCAGAATGTTTTCAAAATATGTCTGGCATAACTCTCGCCTTAGAGTGGCGTTCCGCACTCTTACCAGACCTAGGAAATTGGGTGGTATGGGTCTACCAGATATAAGAACATATTATCATGCAGCACAACTGGCAAGGACCATAGATTGGTTTCAGAGTAATAATGCGAGACTACGTGCGTCAGTGGAGGAAGCCACTATAGACTCCCCCTTTACTGCGATACTATGGCTTCCCCGCCAAACGGCTAAACAGGTCCTCGCCCCCAATGTACTAACATCAGCGGTATATGACTCATGGCAATGGGTAAGGCGACTGCTTCCTTTGCCAACAGGTCCCTCCCCCCTCATGTCTGTCCAGGATTTAATCTTATCGGAATCCAAGTTTATAGAATCGGCCCCAAGAGTGCCGAAACATGTTAGGCGACTACCCTACGACTCTATACTGACCGATAGGGCCTTCCCTTCTTATTCTGAGTTCACCCAACACCCGCTCTCCATACATACCAATTTTCTAACATACCAATCGATTAAAACAATGTACCTGAGAGCGCTGAAGCAGGAGCCGGATCATCGCACAACTACATGGCTAGAAAAGCTCCTACTTCGGAAGCAAACGATATCAAGACCTTTATCTACTATCTACTCCAACCTTTTGAGTGAACTAGGCACGGAGCTCCCCTCATATGTGCGAAAATGGGAGGTAGACCTTCAAATGTCCCTTACTCCTGGAGAAATTTCATCTATTCTCAAGCGATCTACAGGGCCTTCCAGATGTGTGCGCTTGCAGGAGTCAAGCTATAAATTGATAACCAGATGGTATAGAACGCCCACTGTAGTCCATAAGTTCTCTCCGGATGTATCCCCAATGTGTTGGCGATGCCATAAGTCCGCAGGTTCCTACCTGCATATTTGGTGGGAATGCGAAAAAATAGCCCCTTACTGGTCACTCGTTCAGCAGATATGAACCAGGTTTGTGGATCCACCGAGCCTCTGACCCCTGTGGGACTTTTCTTGAATCTGTGGCCCACTTCCTAGCCTAGGTCCCACAGACGTCTTTGGCTTCAACTGGTGGCTATCGCCAAATCTATGATCCCTCTATACTGGGCATCCGATTCCCCCCCTCCAGTATCCCACTTTCTGCGGAAAGTATCCCAAGTTGCACAGATGGAGGAACTTTCCCATTTAGAACTTCGTACCCACCAGAAGTTTTGCGCTATTTGGGCGCCTTGGTATGAGTTCTCTAAAGATAATACCAGGTCTCATCTTTGGGAACCCCCTGTTTAACATACTACCTTACTGAGACCCTTGGCCTTTCACCCTTAGGATTCTTTGTATCTTATTCACAGCTAACGTTCCACTTATCATTGTGTTATTAGTCTATTGTTGTGTGTAATTTGCCAGTTTATTCGACTGTTTAATCAATGACTGTTGTGCCATGCACATTGTCTGTTACTATGTATATTCATTGGTGATATTTGAAAATCTAATAAGTTATTTATATAGGACTCATAAGCCTCCTGTTATCATCCTCGAGTTGCCAATGGCAGACCACCACCACCTCATGACCTAACAAAATGGGACAGGCGGGCATTGACCGATCTGCGCGCTCTGTCAACGGCAGCAGCATCGCTCAATCCCTGCCATGTAACCCTTGGGATAATCTCTGACCAGAACAAAATCAACTCAGAAAATAAACCACAAGTGCGTTCAAGGTCTGCACGCATCAGGGTGATGAGTTCCGCCACCCGGGGGAAACACAAGTCACTGCCACCCGCATGCAGGACTAGTATAACCAGTGAGGGGGATGACCTACTTTCGTCCAAAGTGTCTGGAAGTACCTGAGACCACTTTAGCCCCGCACCCCTCACCAAACCACTGCAATGTGATGAAACCCCAAAGACTTGTCACCAGGCCTGGACTCCATCAGTTGAGCTGCCCAAAAGATATAGCTGCGACCCAAGAAGCATGCACTGAGCCGTTGAACCTCTGAAAGAAAAAAAAAACGTTAACACAGTAACTCAGGACAAACATAACCAGCAAAACATGCAGACCTCCAACTCCCAAACTGTTGAACCACCGCAACAACCCTACCCTCACTGCAGTGGCATAACTAGGAATGGCTGGGCCCAAGGCAAACATTTGACATGGGCCCCCCCCCCGAACAGGTTACGGGTCTCCAAACAGTAAAATATGCTCAACAGTGGCCCCAGATAGTATTATATGCTCAACAGTGGCCCACACACAGCATTATATGCTCCACAGTGGCCCCCATACAGCATTATATGTTCTACATTGTTCCCCCACACACACAGTATAATATGCGCCCCACAGTGGACCCACACAGTATAATATGTTCCACACAGTGGCCCCCACCCAGTATAATATGCTCCCCGCAGTGGCCCCCACCCAGTATTATATGCTCCCTACAGTGGCCCCACCCAGTAGTATATGCTCCACAGTGGCCCCCACCCAGTAGTATATGCTCCACAGTGGCCCCTACTCAGTAGTATATGCTCCACAGTGGCCCCCACCCAGTAGTATATGCTCCACAGTGGGCCCCACCCAGTAGTATATGATCCACAGTGGGCCCCACCCAGTAGTATATGCTCCACAGTGGGCCCCACCCAGTAGTATATGCTCCACAGTGGGCCCCACTCCGTATTATATGCTCTACAGTGGCCCCCATCCAGTATTATATGCTCCCCACAGTGGCCCCCACACAGTATTATATGCTCCCCACAGTGGCCCACACACAGTATTATATGCTCCCCTCAGTTGCCCCCACCCAGTATTATATGCTCTACAGTGGCCCCCACTCAGTATTATATTCTCTACAGTGGCCCCCACCCAGTAGTATATGCTCTACATAGTTTAAAAATAAACTCTCATACTCACCTTGCCTTACCTTTCCTTGCCATCCTCGCTCCATCCTGCCGTCTTCAGCGTCTTCAGGACCTCTTCAGACGTCGCTGCTGAGGCATATGATTGGGCCTCAGCAGTCACATGGGGGCGCACTGACGACATTACGCGACCGTGCCCCATGTGACCACTGGGGCCTAATCACAGGCCTCAGTCACATGACGGAAGAGCGCCGGAGAGAAAGCTGTGCACAGGAGAGGTGAGTATATGTATTTATTGTTTTCAGTCACCTGACCTGGGTGCCCTGCCCTGCCATCTATTGGAAAGGGGCCTGGCAATATGCCAGGGTCCCTTTCCAATAACAGTATGTATAGCAGTCGAGGAACCAGGCTTTCCCCGACTGCTATCATAGTGGTCCGGGGTGCGAGCCCTGTGGCAGCTGCTACCACTGCTACCCCGGTATTTACGCCCCTGCCTCACCGCCTCCGGCGCCACACCAATACAAAAAGAGTGGGTACCGTAATCCAATGAGTCAACACCCACCGCAGTTAGACACCGTCTAAAAACTGTCTAAAATTGAAAGCAGGTAAGGATGGTGGGGGTCCCGTCAGCATGACAAGAAATTCAACCATAAAGTAATAGAAAAGTAAAAAAAATTAAACCTAATAACAAGAGTACAGATGAGCGAATTTCTCAAAAGTTCTATTCGGCAGTTCGATTCGAAGTTCCAAAAAAATTTGCTTCGATCCGAATTACTTTGCAGCGAATAAACAGCTATTTCCAGGCTACAGAGAGTCAGGGTGGGCTGCAAAATGCTGGAAGCCCTTGGATGCCACGGCCATGTTTCTCTCTCTCTCTTCAGCACGGACAACTTTTATTCATGTGGAAGGATCTGCTAACACGCCCACCCAATCACATCACTAGGGAATATCTTGTGACCATTTGATGTCACAAAGGTCCTTACTAAATATTCGTTACCACGAAGCATCAGAAAATCCGTAATCGTGGAGAATTGAAGATTTCCTGAAATTCGGATTGAATTCCACTTCTGCAGAATCGATTCGCTCATGTCTAAACAGGAATTTGTTCTGAGATGGCAATCCCTTAGTATTTTAGGAGCGGAAAGACAAATTAGACACTAAGGAAGGAAGGAAACCTCTTCAGGTTTAATAGCATTTCCTCTATGCTGTCGAGTCTGATGCGGGATTCAATCACCATGTCTGAGTTTTACTGTCAGCGCTCTGAGAGTCACAACCGTCACCCACCAATTGACACCACTCCCTCACGCCTTACCATAACTGCCTCAGATGGCTGTGGTTACCGAGGACTGCACCAGTTGCATCAGGCAGATGTCACCAACTCCCGCAGGTATGGCAGACATGGAAGCCCCTCCTCCGCCGCTGAAGGTAGACAATCCCGAAACTCCTGCCAATGAAAACCTGACAAAGCATCCGCAGTGCCATTGTCAACACCAAGAACATGCCTAACCATGGACCAGATGTTCAACTCTAGGCGACGCAGCACCAGATGTCGCAACAATGCTAAAACCTGAACAGTAGTAGATAATTATGAAAAAACGTATCGAGGAGGAAACGGCAGCGATAAAAGTCCCCAGCGGCAACAAACAAAACATCTAAATAATGAACTATAGAACTGGAACTGGTCTCAAAACGAACTACCCCTTCCAAAAGAGGGACTAAAGAAATCAAACAAATGACAAACTAGAAGACATGTATTGAACATTAGGGATCAATATTACCGTGAATTATTACATAATTATTTCATAAGGATTATATCCATTGCTATTGCCTCCTTCATCATACATAATAGAGCAGCCATGTTTTTCTATAAACATACAAACTCCTTTAAGTGATACAAAATGCATAATGAAAAGTTCCACAACTGTATAATATCCTCTGGATCAACTTTTTACATTGTAAGACCTCTGCCTGCTGTCAATAAAGGGGAACATCTCAGGGTTGGAGCTTGTCTAGCATAGACACCAGGGGATGAATGTTGGAGGCACATGGTTTATAGCTGATAAACTCTCTCTGCGTCTGTTCTTTCTGGATTGTATGTCTGGTTTTCTGTTCATTTGTGAGTGGTTCCCATGGAGTTTGTTTGACTATAGGTGATCCAGCCATGACTTATTACTTCAGCTCTTTAGCTGCTGATGGCTCTGCCATGTTCCAGCTCTCGTCTTCTGCAGACTTGGTGAGTGGAAAATGATTAGATTCCCATAACAATGTCGTAGACCAGTCATAATAACATGTGCGGGTGAGAATCACATAGTGTGTTATTACTGGGCAATGTACATGCACCTGTATTAGGGTTTAAGCTATTGCTCAGTATGGTGTTGGTACATTCACACAAAGCAAAAATGTTCCACTGCAAATCCAGAAGAGGATTTTGCTGTGAATCTGTGTCAAAATCTACCTATATTACAGGCAACAGTTTTAGTGGATTTTCTATAAGTTTCACCCTCTGCATTGGAAAAGATGAAATCCATTATGAAAATCCACACAGCGAATGGACACACTGTAAAAACAGGTTTGCAGGTCTATTTCCAGACTGACTTTTTCTACAGTGTTTAAGAGTTTACGTATATACAACCTGCATTAACCCCTTAACGACATTGAACGTACTATTACGTCCTGCGCTTGGTACTTCGCGCAACAGAGCGTAATAGTAAATAGTGAGCAGGCGGCATTGGAACCGGGTGTTAGCTGTAACTGACAGCTAACACCCTGCTCCATAATCTCTGGTCGGAACTGAGTTCCGATCAGAGGTTTTAACCCCTTGAATGCTGCGGTCAAACATGACTGCGGCATCCAAGGGGTTCCGCCATGTTGGCGCTCCCCCACCAGCACCCCCTGAGGAGAGATTTGGGGTGCCGATATATAATGATAATAATCTGCAGCCCGGGGTCTGGCCAGTGACCCCAGGCTGCCTGGAGCCCTCAGTACCTGGTTGATCCTGCCGAGATCTCCGGAAGTCAGCCTCTGTGACTGCAAAGGCTGACTTCCTGTATAGACTGCAAGACACATGTATACTTGTGTCTTGCAGTCTATAGTACTGAACCAGCGATCAAAGCATCGCTGGCTCAGGTGGCCTAATGGGACACATGAAAAAATAAAAAAAAAGTGAAAAAAATAAAATAAAGTGTGTGAAAAAAAATTAATAAAAGAATAAAGCCAAAAAAATTCCTTTTTCCTATATAAAATGAATTACAGTGCCTTGCGAAAGTATTCGGCCCCCTTGAACTTTTCAACCTTTTGCCACATTTCAGGCTTCAAACATAAAGATATAACATTTTAATTTTTTGGTGAAGAATCAACAACAAGTGGGACAAGTTCTCCCACTTAAAAAGATGAGGCCGGCCTGTAATTGTCATCATAGGTAGACCTCAACTATGAGAGACAAAATGAGAAAACAAATCCAGAAAATCACATTGTCTGATTTTTAAAGAATTTATTTGCAAATTATGGTGGTAAATAAGTATTTGGTCAATAACAAAAGTTCATCTCAATACTTTCTTATATATCCTTTGTTGGCAATGACAGAGGTCAAACATTTTCTGTAAGTCTTCACAAGGTTGGCACACACTGTTGCTGGTATGTTGGCCCATTCCTCCATGCAGATCTCCTCTAGAGCAGTGATGTTTTGGGGCTGTCGCTGAGCAACACGGACTTTCAGCTCCCTCCAAAGGTTTTCTATGGGGTTGAGATCTGGAGAGTGGCTAGGCCACTCCAGGACCTTGAAATGCTTCTTACGAAGCCGCTCCTTCGTTGCCCTGGTGGTGTGCTTGGGATCATTGTCATGCTGAAAGACCCAGCGACGTTTCATCTTCAATGCCCTTGCTGATGGAAGGAGGTTTGCACTCAAAATCTCACGATACATGGCCCCATTCATTCTTTCATGTACACGGATCAGTCGTCCTGGTCCCTTTGCAGAGAAACAGCCCCAAAGCATGATGTTGCCACCTCCATGCTTCACAGTAGGTATGGTGTTCTTTGGATGCAACTCAGCATTCACTCTCCTCCAAACACGATGAGTTGTGTTTCTACCAAACAGTTCTACTTTGGTTTCATCTGACCATATGACATTCTCCCAATACTCCTCTGGAACATCCAAATGCTCTCTAGCAAACTTCAGACGGGCCTGGATATGTACTGGTTTAAGCAGGGGGACACGTCTGGCACGGCAGGATCTGAGTCCCTGGTGGCGTAGTGTGTTACTGACGGTAGCCTTTGTTACGTTAGTCCCTGCTTTCTGCAGGTCATTCACTAGGTCCCCCCGTGTGGTTCTGGGATTTTTGCTCACCGTTCTTGTGATCATTTTGACCCCACAGGGTGAGATCTTGCGTGGAGCCCCTGATCGAGGGAAATTATCAGTGGTGTGATGATTCTGCTTAAATATGGCTATAACTCAGAGATGTATTTTGATCTCTGGGTATAGTATCTCCCTTCTTACCTGCATTTATTCATAATGTGCGCAGCTATAAGCCTAGGTGTATATTGGCAGTAGTAACAACACTGGAACAATAGGGCTTTGTATCCATCCCAGCAGGGCTCCATTGTATTCCTACACAGCTCTGAGTGATCAAAGAAACATGCCTGCACTGGTAGATCAGATATGGCTGATAACATTGTATCATTCCACTTGGTCTCAGCTCAATACAAAGAATCTGGACTTGAGTGCATTATTCAATCAGACTTGCTGCCGCCGGTGACCTCATTCTGGGAGGTGGCATAAAGGGTACAAAAGATGAGGTAAGAGGCAATGGGAGGAGATTGTGCTGAGACTACAAGAGATTGGGCTGAGACAATCACAGACTACAGAGTTATTACTGAGATCACAGACAGACCATGAGAAGAGGCTGCTGTGATGAGCATGCAGGCTGGAATGCTGCTGCTTCCCACTATGATCAGACTACAAGAGACTATTACTGAGAGACTGTGATGAGAGCATGCAGGCTGGATTGTTGTATTAATGCCACATGCCAAGAAACCTCCACTGGGTTATTCACACATGACAGAGCATGTGTGAGTGTTGGACTATAGAGCCACATCAAGGAGATGCGTGGTAAAGTAATTATTTCAATTTTAGTCCCTTTTATTTCATTGCACTGTATCTTGTAACTAGTAACTGTTAATGCTTGTATATATCTGCATATCTGTTCTGAATTGCATGTGTTAGATGTTAATATCGACCCATTTAGGCGTTAATAAATATATAAAATTTAGAAAGCTTGTCTTGTATTTATCTTGTGAACCCGGCACTCACTGGCGGTGAGTGTGGTTTTATATGAAAGAAGACTCAGGTGTGAGCCAAAGCCGTGTTGGCGCACTGAGGATCTTTCACAAGTGGTCTTGTATGTCTTCCATTTTCTAATTATTGCTCCCACAGTTGAGTTCTTCACACCAAGCTGCTTGCCTATTGCAGATTCAGTCTTCCAAGCCTGGTGCAGGTCTACCATTTTGTTTCTGGTGTCCTTCCACAGCTCTTTGGTCTTCACCATAGTGGAGTTTGGAGTGTGACTGTTTGGTGATCTCACAACCAGGATAGTTAGATATTATGGATGTTAATATAGGTGGGTTCTCACCTTTTCAAGTTGTGCTGGCCCACAATTAACACAGTGGATGGATCCAGAGTATGTTTTGGGATATGTGAGCTGCGGAACCTTTAGGCGTCAGAATCTCCTGGATCCAGACGGTATACAGGTAATGGATTGGTAGGAGAATCTCCCAAAAAATGAGGTGTGGGGACCGCGCTTCACCAAAGATGCTTTATTATACTCAAATAACACAATGCGTTTCGGGGAAATCACATCCCCTTTATCAAGTGTACAAGAGACTAAACATAAAAACAATAAAAGAATACACATGTAAAGAGTCAGTAATTGGAATTTAGAACCAGTGAAATTAATGATACCATTCTATGGGATAAAAGAAAAGTATCCCACCAGATAGTATTGTCATGGATAGATAGATAAATAAATAAATAAATAAATAAATAAATGAATAAATAGTGGTAATGAATGTACTCAAAAAAATAAATAATAAATAAGTAAAGCTAAAAGGCTAATAAATGCAATATAAAATCAAAATGCACATAAGAGTAAAAACTATACATAAAAAGGTTTAAACCAATGTTTTTTGGTACTTACCAGCCTGAGGAGGTAGGCTGTGAGATCTGAAGTGAGTGAGAGGCAAATGTGGAGACCACTTTCAGAAAGGCTTATAAAGGTATGGTGAAATGGGACCACCCCTAGGGGGAGGGGTTCAAACTTGTGGGTAAAGATTCGATTGAGAGATAAAGTTTTAATTGAGAAGGGGAAAAAAAAAAAAAAAAAATTGATTGAAAGATAAAGTTTAAATTGAGAAAAAAAAAAAAAAAAAAAAAAGAAAGAAAGAAAGAAAACAAAAAAATTATGAATTGGTAATGCTAAATGTTTCATTCACATTCGGAGATTGCTACTGCGCATGTGTGTAGCGATCTCCCGCTCTGAGTCATATGTTTCTGTGTAGGGCGCAGGACTGATCTGAACTATGATTGTTATGAAATATAGCACTAAAAAGAAGAAATAATGTTAATGAGTAATGAGAGGGCGGACATCATGCTCATATGACTGGGGCTAGAGAATGTATCATAATACATGGAAATATAATTCTTAGCCATAATCATGTTTATTACCCATTTTCATTTTTCATTTATCCATGTATTACATTCTCTAGCCCCAGTCATATGAGCATGATGTCCTCCCTCTCATTACTCATTAACATTATTTCTTCTTTTTAGTGCTATATTTCATAACAATCATAGTTCAGATCAGTCCTGCGCCCTACACAGAAACATATGACTCAGAGCGGGAGATTGCTACACACATGCGCAGTAGCGATCTCCGAATGCGAATGAAACATTTAGCATTACCAATTCATAATTTTTTTGTTTTCTTTCTTTCTTTTTTTTTTTTTTTTTTTCCTCAATTTAAACTTTATCTTTCAATCAAATTCTTTTTTTTTTTTTTCTTTCCCTTCTCAATTAAAACTTTATCTCTCAATCGAATCTTTACCCACAAGTTTGAACCCCTCCCCCTAGGGGGTGGTCCCATTTCACCATACCTTTATAAGCCTTTCTGAAAGTGGTCTCCACATTTGCCTCTCACTCACTTCAGATCTCACAGCCTACCTCCTCAGGCTGGTAAGTACCAAAAAACATTGGTTTAGGCGGAGCCTAGCCGCGATAGAACCTGGTCGCATAGTTTCTGAGCTCCCAGTCTGAGTCTCAGCAAGCGACATTTACACAGCGACCAGCCCGTGGAGTGACACTTGAAAACTACTCTAGGAACGGGAACTTACCTGGGAAGATGCCTAGGAAGCGCAAGTCGGTGGTGAAGCCGCAGAAGATCCTGGATTTCTTCTTCTCTCACGGCGGAGGAGAGGAGCAAGATGGCGACGGCCCGCGCACTGAAGCGACCTCCGGGGCCTCGACTCCTTCAGGAGACCCTCCGGAGGATGCGCTTTCACTTTCGCTGTCTGCGCAGAGGAGAGCGCTGTCGGAACCGTCGCTGCATCAGCTGATGGAGCGGGCGGACTCCGGACCGCACGGATCTCCCCTCCCGGCGGGCCGGGACAGGAGCAGATCTCGGGCCTACACAAAATGGCGATGCAGGGCCTATAACAGCAGCAAGCCTGGAAGTGCAGCAATCGCCCACTGCGAGTCCGGTAAGGCAAAAGCCCAGGTTACAGAGCGCTGGTCTGCAAGGAGAGATGGTGAGCAACACTATACCACATACACCCCCAGCTATTGATTTCTTTGCAGATATCCTGGCGACGGAAAGTTTGTTAACTGAGGCTTCTATGAAAAATATGCTTATGGCCTTTTGTAAGTCATTAAAGACAGACATGTCCCTTTTGGTGAAACCACTAGATAAAGATCTTCAAGAGTTAAAAAGTCGCACGGTACATGTTGAAGCTAAAATGGCGGAATTTGCTGCATCACATAATGTGCTTATAGATGCGCACTACGACGTAGAAAGGGATGTGACCTTTCTTAAAGCTAAGATAGCCGATTTAGAAGACCGTTCCAGAAGAAATAATTTAAAATTTAGAGGGATCCCAGAATCAGTACCCCCAAAGGACTTAACTGTTTTCCTCCAAGATATGATAAAAACACTACTACCGAATCTCAAGGAAATGGACTTAACTATTGATAGGGCTCACAGAGTTCCGAGACCCTCTCATTTAGATGAAACAGTACCCAGGGATGTTCTGGCAAAAATCCATTTTTACCGTACAAAAGAGCTGGTTTTGATGACCTCACGAAAGATGGACCGACTACCTAACCCATATCACAAGATTTCTATTTATTCAGATCTCTCAGCCACGACATTACAAATCCGGCGACAATTCATCCCTCTTACCGCAGCATTACGCCAGCATCACATTCTATACAAATGGGGATTCCCGGTCCGGGTGATCATCTCCCGCAACAATTTGGTACATGTCATCAAGACACTGGAGGAAGGGAAAAAATTGTTAAGCGCCTGGAATATTCCGATGGTTGATCCTCCACTCCACAACCCACCCGGTCCAATATCGGATGGGTGGCGCCAAGCGAAAACCCAAAGACGTCCACAAAGAGGACTACAAAGCTAGAGACTCACCTATCCTGGATTCCATATGTTCACGGATGTTGAACTTGTCCTCCCAAGATCGCGACAGCTGCTGGTCCGCTGTACTTTGTTTGTCTTTCTTCTCCTTTTTTTTTTCCCTCTCCTTTGTTGCAGCTAGGATGGGTCGCCCATCGGTTCTGTAGTTCATGTGGTTTGTTTCCTTTCTGGTTATGGTTCTGGCACACTGGGCGAAATGAATACAATTGGTGGAGACATTCTCGCCTCCTGAAAACAGGGACATCCTTGGGTATGGGCAAGTGTGGTAAGACTCTTAATGCATTTCTGACTGTGTACTATGGTGCTTAAAATTATGTCCATGAATGTCAGAGGGTTGAACTCTCCTCAAAAAAGGGCCAATTTATGGCGCGAGGTACGGGATCAAGGCTGTGACATTCTGGCAGTGCAGGAGACCCACCTCTTAAAGGTGGACGCCTTTCGCCTTCAACACCCAGCGTATCCAAATGTATTCCATGCTCACTATTCCTCAAAACGCAGAGGGGTATTGATTGGGATTAGGGACTCGGTAGCGTTCCAACTACTGTCACAGTACACAGACCCGGGGGGGCGATTTATAATACTAAATTGCAGTCTCAATAATATTACCTATACGTTGGTATCAGCCTACGCCCCCAACAGGAAACAAGTGGCATTCTTAGGTAGACTGGCGAAAGCGGTAGCAAAAAGGAAACGGGGATGTGTAGTGTTGATGGGAGACTTTAATGTGGCTCCGGACCCGATGGTTGACACAACTTCTGGTGTGTCGACACGCCGCCCTTCTCTCTCGCAAGCATTATGGCGCCATGAATTATTTGACGCCTGGCGCATCCTCCACAATACTGAGAGAGATTATACTTACTTTTCCTCTGCACATAATAGCTATTCACGGATAGATTTATTTTTACTTGAGCAATCCAGCCTCCCTATGGTTTTGCAATCTGATATCTCAGTAATCACCTGGTCAGATCATGCAGCAATAACCTTAACCTTAGCGGAAAAATACGAATGCCCAAGAGCGTTTGTATGGCGGTGCAAAGAATTCTTAATGTCACAACCGAAATTAAAAGCAACATTAGAGAATGATCTGAAGGAATTCTTTATGATTAATACCCCCTCTGCCCCTGGCCCTGATGTCCTGTGGAACTCTCATAAGGCCTTTATTAGAGGAACGTTCATTCGCTTGGGGCATATAGAAAAGAAAAATAGATTGGCAGAGATAGATAGATTGCTCCAACAAATTAAATCCATTGACAGTAGCAATAAAAAGTCTCCCTCTCCATCCAATGCAGCAAAATTGATGACATTACGCCACCTACTGACAGCTTGTTTATTGCATAGATATGAGAAAAATCTAAAAAGGACCAAAGCGACATATTATTCTCAATCCAATAAAGCAAGCAAACTCCTAGCCTCCAAACTCAAACAAAAACATGCGAAATCTAGAATTCAATTCCTTCACAGTAAAGATGGCACTTATAAAATATATGACCCTGGAGGCATAGCTGATGCCTTTAGGTCATTTTACGAAGGCCTCTACAATATCGTGGAAGACACATTGGTCGCTCCCCCAACGAGCGATGACATTGAACGCTTCCTTGTAGCTGCCCAATTACCCAAGCTCACCGAGTCACAACTGGACTCTTTGAACACACCCATTACTTCAGAGGAGTTGGTGTCAGTTATCAAATCGCTGCCATCTCACAAGTCTCCGGGCCCTGATGGCCTTACCAATGATTACTACAAATGATTTTTCCCTATCCTGAAAGACCCGCTGCTGTCCTTTCTGACGGCTGCGATGTATTCCGGTGTCATCCCAAAGGAGAACCAAGAGGCTTTGGTGGTCACGCTACCGAAGCCGGGAAAACCGTCCACTGAGCCCCAAAACTTCCGACCTATCTCTTTGCTAAATTCCGATCTGAAAATCTATGCCAAATTACTAGCAAGCAGATTAGCAGCCTGTCTCCCGAGCTTGATAAATAACGATCAGGTGGGATTTGTCAAGGGAAGGCAATCTTATGACAATACCAGACGCATTTTGAACCTCATGCATTACATTGATAGTAGGAAAGTGGAGACGGTGATCCTTGCGTTGGACGCTGAGAAGGCGTTTGATCGCATTTGCTGGTCGTATGCCTTCTCGGTGCTCAGAAATATGGGGTTCTCTGGAGCTATTTTGAGGGCGATAGAGGCGTTATACTCCGCGCCCTCTGCGAGAGTGTTCACTAATGGAACAGTATCGGATCCTTTTCAGATAACAAATGGGACCAGGCAGGGATGCCCCGTCGCCCCTGATATTTGTTCTTTCCATGGAACCATTGGCCCAAATGCTCAGACTAGATACCAACATAGAGGGCATTGATATAGGGAATAAAACTCATCTTATATCGCTCTACGCTGATGATATTATTCTCACCTTGTCTAAGCCACTAACTTCTGTCCCCCGTTTAATGGATATTATTACTAAGTTTGGGCAACTATCGTTTTATAAATTGAATATGGCCAAATCACAGGCGCTACCTTTGAATGTCCCTCCTTCTTCGCTTCATCAAATGAAGTCGAATTATGACTTTGACTGGAGGGAGGACAATGTTCAATACCTGGGGACACAGATGACAACATCCCCAGGGACCCTTTACAGAAGTAACTACATACCAATGTTAAAACTACTACAGGAAGAGACGGAGCGAATGTCAAAAACAGATACCTCCTGGATAGGCCGAGTAGCGGCCTTTAAAATGTTACTACTACCTAGGCTTTTATATTTGTTTCGCACGCTCCCGATTCCCATTCCCGTTTCCTTTTTTGAAACAACACAAAGGGTAATATCAAAATTTGTATGGAATGGGAAGAGACCCAGAATCAACAAAAGCTTCCTATTCAAACAAAAGGAGGCAGGAGGGCTGGGAGTTCCGTTGATAAGAAACTATTATTTAGCCTCACTGGTCACTCAGTGCGCTAGGTGGAAATCAATGGACACCTTAGTTCCATGGTTGCACATAGAACAGGCATTTATCGATCCTCTAAAACTGGAGGATGCGCTGTGGTTACCCTTTTGGAACATTTTAGCTCCTACATCCTTCTCCCCGGTCATGGTTGCCTCATTGGCGGCATGGAAGATAATGCACGGGAAAGCTAACCCTATGAAACACTTTCATATTTCTGAGATGCCTTTGTCACTAATGTCATGGGTAATCGACGACTTAAGAATTTCAGATTGGGAGTCGAGAGGGATCACACAGATTTCTCAATTATACTCTGACACTAAACAACCTATATTGTTTGCAGACCTTAGACAGAAATATGGGCTCCCTACAGGCGACTTCCTTAAATATTTTCAAATATGGCACTTCGTGTCTAAGCACCCCGTGACGCTTTTGCCTCACAGTGGCGCCCTTTTCACTTGGCTTTCAACCAAGGTGAGAGGACTGCGTTTCCTGTATGATAAAATGGACGAAATATCGACCTTCACTAGATCTGCCCCATTCCGTTATTGGGAGAGGGATTTGGGGATAGTCATCACCCCTGAGGAATGGCAGCAAGCAATTAGGCTGATCCATCTATCCTTAAAGTGTAGCACGCACATTGAGACGGCCATGAAAATAGTATTACGATGGTATAGGACCCCGATTATGCTACAGTTAGCCTATCCCTCTGAATCAGGGAACTGTTGGAGGGGATGTGGGGGTAGAGGATCCCTTATCCATATTTTGGGGAATTGCCCCATAATTCAAGGTTACTGGGACGGGGTCTTCGGGATGCTCTCAGAGCTATTCGATTTCCGACTCCCATACACCGCTAGCACGGCTATCCTGATAACTATAGCCAAATTGATGTTGGTGCAAAGATGGAGGACGGCAGCTCCCCCGCTTATGTCGGATCTGTTAACAGCCATAAATAGCACATACACTTATGAAAGAATAATTGCCCTGGGAAATAACTCTTTCCACAGCTTTGAGAAAATCTGGGAAGCGTGGATTTACTCTCGATTCATTCTGAAAGAGATCCGGGGGTTGCAGGAAGTCCGGGAAGGGGGGGTGCACTGATGCAATGATTGCAATAAATGGGCAAGGGGGGGTCAAACCAGTCAAAATTGTCAAACCGGCCAACCTCGAAGTAGAGGAAGCAGCAAAAGGGGGAAATTCAGAAATGTCAAAATGGAGTTTTGGTGTCTACACACTAATAGTAGCCTTACAACCAAGGGAAGGTTGATACTGAGGAACATGTCCTAGGAATGATTCAAGATATCCCGCTGAATGTGCCTGAAAGTTGTTGTTATAGTTTAGGTTTACTATGTTAGTACGTTGCATATCCGTGTTGTTGATGTATTACTTACAGATGTATTTTGGTAAAGAAAGTACTATGTTCTGTTTTTTCGCAAACTATACTATACTGCATACCAATGTACATCGTGATATATGTCAATAATGTATTTCACCTTTATTCTTTGAAAAATTTTGAATAAAAATTATTGAAACTAAAAAACATTGGTTTAAACCTTTTTATGTATAGTTTTTACTCTTATGTGCATTTTGATTTTATATTGCATTTATTAGCCTTTTAGCTTTACTTATTTATTATTTATTTTTTTGAGTACATTCATTACCACTATTTATTTATTTATTTATTTATTTATTACTATCCATGACAATACTATCTGGTGGGATACTTTTCTTTTATCCCATAGAATGGTATCATTAATTTCACTGGTTCTAAATTCCAATTACTGACTCTTTACATGTGTATTCTTTTATTGTTTTTATGTTTAGTCTCTTGTACACTTGATAAAGGGGATCTGATTTCCCCCGAAAAGCGTTGTGTTATTTGAGTATAATAAAGCATCTTTGGTGAAGCGCGGTCCCCACACCTCATTTTTTGGGAGATTCTCCTACCAATCCATTACCTGTTTGAGATTGTGGACAGGTGTCTTTTATACTGATAACAATGTCAAACAGGAGCCATTACTACAGGTAATGAGTGGAGGACAGAGGAGCCTCTTAAAGAAGAAGTTACAGATCTGTGAGAGCCAGAAATCTTGCTTGTTTGTAGGTGACCAAATACTTATTTTCCACCATAATTTGCAAATAAACTCTTAAAAAATTAGACAATGTGATTTTCTAGATGTTTTCTCATTTTGTCTCTCATAGTTGAGGTCTACCTATGATGACAATTACAGGCCGACCTCATCTTTTTAAGTGGGAGAACTTGCGCAATTGGTGGCTGACTAAATACTTTTTTTCCCCACTGTACGTTTATTTGTGAACCATTCCATTGTAGATTTTGCTTTATGTTTGGGATCATTGTCTTGTTGGAAGATAAATCTCCGTCCCAGTCTCAGGTCTTTTGCAGACTCCAACAGGTTTTCTTCCAGAATGGTCCTGTATTTGGCTCCATCCATCTTCCCATCAATTTTAACCATCTTCCCTGTCCCTGCTGAAGAAAAGCAGGCCCAAACCATGATGCTGCCACCACCATGTTTGACAGTGGGGGATGGTGTGTTCAGGGTGATGAGCTGTGTTGCTTTTACGCCAAACATATCGTTTTGCATTGTGGCCAAAAAGTTCTATTTTGGTTTCATCTGACCAGAGCACCTTCTTCCACATGTGTGTGTCTCCCAGGTGGCTTGTGGCAAACTTTAAACGAGACTTTTTATGGATATCTTTGAGAAATGGCTTTCTTCTTGCCACTCTTCCATAAAGGCCAGATTTGTGCAATGTACGACTGATTGTTGTCCTATGGACAGACTCTCCCACCTCAGCTATAGATCTCTGCAGTTCATCCAGAGTGATCATGGGCCTCTTGGCTGCATCTCTGATCAGTCTTCTCCTTGTTTGAGATGAAAGTTTAGAGGGACGGCTGGGTCTTGGTAGATTTGCAGTGGTCTGATACTCCTTCCATTTCAATATGATCGCTTGCACAGTGCTCCTTGGGATGTTTAAAGTTTGGGAAATCTTTTTGTATCCAAATCCGGCTTTAAACTTCTCCACAACAGTATCACGGACCTGCCTGGTGTGTTCCTTGGTCTTCATGATGCTCTCTTCGCTTTAAACAGAACCCTGTGACTATCACAGAGCAGGTGCATTTATACGGAGACTTGATTACACACAGGTGGATTATATTTATCATCATCAGTCATTTAGGACAACATTGGATCATTCAGAGATCCTCACTGAACTTCTGGAGTGAGTTTGCTGCACTGAAAGTAAAGGGGCCAAATAATATTGCACGCCCCACTTTTCAGTTTTTTATTTTTTACAAAAGTTTAAAATAACCAATAAATTTCATTCCACTTCACAATTGTGTCCCACTTGTTGATTCTTCACCAAAAAAATTTAAATTTTATATCTTTATGTTTGAAGCCTGAAATGTGGCAAAAGGTTGAAAAGTTCAAGGGGGCCGAATACTTTCGCAAGGCACTGTATATAAAAAAAAAACCCTAAAAATTAATAAAAACAATGCATATTTGGTATCGCTGCGTCCATAACAACCTGTACAATAAAGCTGAAACAATATTTAACGCACATGGTGAACTTCGGGGGAAAAAAAAATGGAAAAAACCCGCCAAAAGTAATGATTTTTCGCCATCTCACCTTACAAAATATGCCATGAAAAGTGATGAAAAAGTCATATGTATCCCAAAACAGTAGCAATAAAAAGCACGGGTTGTCCCGCAATTTTTTCCAGGAATACGTCATTTCAGTGCGTAATATGTTGTGCCCAGCTTGTATCAGAAGCAAACGCTTCAAAAGTTGTTGTGCCCAGGATACCCACTTAACAGTTTTTGGAGTGTTTGTCTGTGCAGACATAAGGCACAACATATTGGGCACTGAAATGGCGTATCTATGGAAAAATTTTATTTTTAACTTTTCATTATCAGCTGGGCATTCATTTCTGGAAATTAAAAGAATGCAACACTTAAGGGTTAATAATGCTCACTACCCCACTTGATAAATCCCTTGAAGGGTGTAGTTTCCAAAATAGGGTGAAATGTCTGTGGATTCCACTTTACTGGCAATTAATGGGCTCTGCAAAAGTGGCATGATGTCCAAAAACCAAACTATGCTCCAAAAACCAAAATAGCGCTCCTTCCCTTCTGTGCCCGTCTGTGCCCAAACAGCAGTTTATACCCACATATATCACAAAGCATTATGGGAAAGGAGCTGGGGAGCTTATGCGCCCTCTGTTGGATGTAACAGATCCTCAATTTGCTTTTGACTCACCGAGTCTTGAGACATCAAACAGGATTTTAGCCAAGCCAACTTCACTTATCTGCATACAGCGCCGTTTCGGGATTTTTGTCCCTCATCAGTGCAGAGCAAAGTGAGTTGGCTGGCTTTGTGGGAGGCAATGAGTGGCTTAGGGACAGGAACATCTCTCCTTGAGGAGAGCAACAGTGAAGGTGTGTAGAGTTTTGAATTGCCTGGTGCTCTCCTCAAGGAGAGATGTTCCTGTCCCAAAGCCACTCATTGCCTCCCACAAAGCCAGCCAACTCACTTTGCTCTGCACTGATGAGGGACAAAAATCCCGAAACGGCGCTGTATGCAGATAAGTGAAGTTGGCTTGGCTAAAATCCTGTTTGCTGTCTCAAGACTCGGTGAGTCAAAAGCAAATTGAGGATCTGTTACATCCAACAGAGGGTGCATAAGCTCCCCAGCTCCTTTCCCATAATGCCTTGTGATATGTAAATGCTTAGTAGAGGGCTAAAGGCAATTCAAAACTCTACACACCTTCACTGGTGCTCTCCTCAAGGAGAGATGTTCCTGTCCCTATACCCACATATGGCATTGTTATTACGTTATCCTGGGTACAACAGTGTCATACATGTGGGCATAAACTGCCAATTGGGCACACAGCAGAGTGCAGATGTGTAGGAGCGCTATGTGCTTTTGGAGTGCAGATTTAGATTGTTGGTTTTTGGACACCATGTCACATTTGCAGAGACCCTAAAATTGCCCCTACAAAATGGGGTCACTTCTTGCAAAAACAACTTGGCGTCCAGAAAGTCCCTCTAAATCTATACTCCAGAAGCTAAAAAAACACAGTGCTCCTACCCTTCTGAGCCCTGCTGTGTGCCCAAGCAGCAGTTTACACCCACATATATAATTTTTTTGTTCCCGGGATAGCCCACTTAATAGTTTTAGGAGTGCATGTCTCTGATGCCGCAACGTATTAGGCACTGAAATTGGATATTTCTTCAAAAACTTCAATTTTCAATTTGTACATTAATTTTTGGGAAGCATTTTTAGGTTCAAAATGATAATACCCCTTGATACATTCCTTGAGGGGTGTAGTTTCTAAAATAAGGTCACTTTTGGGGGTTTCCATTGTATTGGTACTTTAGGGGCTCTGCAAATGCGATATGGCACCTGAAAACTATTCCAGCAAAATATGCCATCCAAAAGATAAATAGCGCTCTTTCCATTCTGAGCTCCACCATGTACCCAAACAACAGATTACAACCACATATGGGGCATTTCTGTGTTCAGAAGAAATTGTGTAACAAACTATGGGGTGTTTTTTCTTCTTTAACCACTTGCAAAAATTAAAAATATGTCTCTAAATGAACGGTTTATTGGAAAAAAAAAGTAATTTTTCATTTTCATGTCCCAATGTTAATAAAATCTGTGAAACAGCTGAAGGGTCAAAATGCTCACTATACCCCTTGACATGTTCTATGAGGGGTCTAGTTTCCAAAATGGGGTCACTTTTAAGGGGTTTCCAATGCAACATGGCTCCTGAAAACTATTCCAGCAAAATCTGCCCTCCAAAAGCTAAATAGCGCTCTTTCCATTCCGAGCACCGCTATGTACCCATACAGCAGATTACGACCACATATGGGGTATTGCCGTGTTCAGGAGAAATTGTTTAACAAACTGTAGGTTGCTTTTTCTCCTTTAACCTCTTGTGAAAATTAAAACTTTGGGGATAAAGTGACATTTTAGTAATTTTTCATTTATACATCCCAATGTTAGTAAAAACTGTGAAACGGCTGTGGGGTCAAAATGCTCACTATACCCCTTGATGAATTCTGTGAGGGGTGTAGTTTCCAAAATGGGATCAGTTTTAGGGGGTTTCCATTGTTTTGGTACTCTAGGGGCTTTGCAAATGAGACATGGCACATGAAAACTATTCCAGCAAAACCTTCTTTTCAAATGTCCAGTGTCTCTCCTTCCCTTCTGTGCGCTGCTGTGTGCCCAAACATCAGTTTACACCCACATGTGGGATATTTCTGTGCTCTGGAGAAATTGTATAACAAACTGTGAGATGTATTTTCTCCTTTAACCCTTTGTGAATGTGTTAATTTTAGAGCCAAATGAAGGGATTAGTGGAAAAAAATGAAATGTCTAAATTTCACCTTGATATCGTTTTAATTCTTGTGAAATGCTTAAAGGGTTAACAAACTTCCCAAATGCGGTATTGAATTATTTCAGGGGTGCAGTTTTGAAAATGGGGTGATTCATGGAGGTTTCTAATATATAGCCCTTTATAATCCGTTTCAGAACTGAAGTGGTCCCTAAAAAATTAGTTTGGGAAATTTTCTTGTAAATCTGGAAAATTGCTGAGACTAGTACAGGGCTTTCCCAAGCAGTGATTTTATTTTGCTTATTTTTATAGCACCAACATATTCCGCAGTGCTTTCAGCAAATCAAATTCTTGGCAGACACTTAAGCAATGAATGCTACTGAAGCCGGCAGAATAGTGACTGCTACTTTAGAGTTTAACTCCTTAATATTTTTGGGGTTAAACTCTAAACCCCTTAAAATTAAAACTTTAACCCCTTAGAATGTTTGGGGTTCACAACCCAAACTATTATTATACTCTGGAGACATTTCAGATGCGAGAGTATAATGATCGGGCCAGGGGTTGATTAAACATAAAAACAGTGTTACTTACCTCTCCTTGGCTCCGGCGCGATTCCCTGCTGTCTTCGGTCCTCTTCATTGATGTCACAGACATGGGTTACGCCGGCGTCATTATGCGTCGTGACACCAACCTGACTCAAGTGATGTCTGAGACATCATTGAAGAAGCCCAAAGATAGCAGTGAGTCATGCCGAATCCAAGGAGAGGTGAGTAACAGTGTTTTTTATGTTTGATCACCTCCCCTGGACCTCCAATCATTATACTCTAAGGTCTGAAAGAGCACCTGGGCGCAGATGTGAACAAAGTGTCAGGCATGTAAATGGCTTGTGCTTGCAATGAGTATATTGTAACTCAGGCATTAAGGTTGATTATAAGAGGTGATGCATACATGTAATGCATCTATTGAAAGTATGCATATCACCACCTCCATTTACAAAAGTGCAAGTTTGGTGTAGGTATGGGTACAAAGTGCAGATGACTTTAGGTTTTGAGGTATAGCTATGGGCTGAATGCTGACTTGGTAAATAACAATAAGGCCTCCTCATCGATCATTACTTTCTACTGCCAGAAACAGAAGTACAAAAGAAACTAAACAGATGTTGCCAAATTGGTTACTAGAATTTAGCATTTTGCATGGTTTCTGTTCACTAAATTCTATGGAATCTTATGGCTCTATTCAAACATCTGGTTTTTTACTTTTTTTAATGGACTGTGTGAAGGGATTTATTTTTGATAATTTTCATGGATTACTCAATCTTCAGTCTATGAGGGATCCTTAAAAATGGATGCCACATGGATCCCAATCATTGTCGAAAATGTCAGTTTTTCACAGCTGATTTGCATCCCAGTCGCGTGAATAAGGTCTACTCTATAATAATTATGGGTTAATTGCCTGCTATCCTTCATCCTAAGAGACAAGCTAAGACACAAAAGACACATCACGAGCCTTAGTAAGTCAATTTTATTAATGCTGTACATATATATCAATATTACTGAATTTCCAGGATGATGCAAAAGCAGTGATACATTCTAATTAGTACTAATAAACAACCACATTCCTAGAGCTGGCAGCACCAGAAAGTCTATGACTGATCATACATTGCTGCTTCTAATTCTTTCACAGTACATATACAAAGCATTGCATTATTTGGGATTTTGAGCTGTAGGCTCAAAGTATAAAATCTGAGCTAGCTTATTTGTTATTAGACATGTAAAGTCTTGAGATGTGATCACTAAAATAGTTGCAACCATATTTAACACTTATAAATATTTCAAGACTTTATAAAGTGAACCAACCATCAAGAAACCTTTAGAGAAATTGTATCATCTCAAAATTTTATTTGGTGGAGTATAGTAGGTAAAGCTTCAATGAAGCCGAGTTGGTGGGGTTTCCTGGATTACTGGTGTCTTTTAAATACCCCTTTAACCCATTTATTTAATTTGGATACTTTTGTGTATACACCATATTTGCCTTGTTGTGCACAGCCCTCTCCCCAGCTAACAATTCCAGTCACAAAATAAGTGTCTTTGAATGGGGTGACATGTGGACCGCCACTGTCTCCCTGACAAGCATCTTTAACTTCTTTGTCATAGCCAGCACAAAACATGTTTTCTGTGATTGTGAACTTACTGGATTCTTTGCAAATTTGCCTACTAACATATGGTACATTAAGCATTTGAAGTTTTGTGGCCTGAGCTCCTCGCTCATGAAGGCGTCCAAAGCCGCTCACCATTGCCTGCCTTTCATTCATCAGGACTTGGTCAGCAAAATCAGGATCGGGAAGGCATGCCGGAATAATATTATCGGTGAAGTTAATGGCTTCTTTCAGCTTTACCAAAGCTATGTCAAAGTCATAGGTTGACCTGACAAATTTAGGATGTACTATTATCTTATCCACTTTATGTATTGATTCACCACCATCCTTCTTTAGAGTATTCATCTCCCCTGTAAAACAATACAAAATGGGTTTAGTCTTGGTAGGGTGCAAATGCAAAGGTAGACTTTTGTCTATCAAGTTCAAAACTAAAGTAGAATATATTTTTAGATTGGTATTATTATTATTATTTTAGTTTTATGCAAGTGGCTTATAGATGGGCTGTGTCTTGGGCTTAGGGCTATAACCAGTACTTTTCTAGGGATGTGTGCAGTGCCCATACCTGTGATCTTCTACATCTCTAGGGCATTGTGATATCTTGGAACCTTAATATTATTATTATTTTTATCATCTTTTACTTGCATCCCACCAAAATTTTGCACAGTTTGTACCAACCCCTGCATTGTTTTACAAAACCAATTTAGTTACAAGAGTAAAGATTTAAAGGGAGTTTCCAGGCTTTACCATTTCCTGAGGATAGGTCATCAACTGAAGATCAGCAGTCATCTGACACCTAGGACCGTCATGGATTATCTTTCTGAAGCAGTGGCAGGTATCCCTGAGCATCACTTCTCTTTCATGGACCATGTGTTGTCATGTTCATCTTTCCATAGCCTGTTCACAGTTCTTTCCCATTCGAGTGAAGGGAACTGAGCTGTGGTATCAAACACAGGTGCTATACTTGCTTGGTTTTCTGTGAAGAGGACACAGTGCTTATCCAAACTCTGTAGTCTCTTCAAACTGCTGATCGATGGAGAGCCCAGGTTTTGGACCTTCACCAATCTTCAGTTGGTGACCTATCCTAATACTGAGATCCATATATGATAAACAGCTGCAAAGTATTCTACATACAGTTAACATTCAGTAATACATTCAAATATAGAACATCCAATTCAGAATTTGGTGTGAATATGGCAGTAATCAACATAGCACTGAGCATGTCCTGGATGTGATGCCGCTACTCTCCCATCCTCTCCTGAACAACAGGCATTTCACCTGGACCTTCCTCTGGTCTGTCCTAATAAGCCTGTATCAGCCCTTTCTATTACCAAATATTATGTGCAAAATGGATGTTTATCTTATATGGATCTCAGTATTGTTTCAAATAAATAAAATAACTAGCAAGCTAGAAAAAAAAAACTGTTGGAGTGCTGTGCTATTCAAATCTGTCTGTGAGGAGTCCGTCCAGTCCCCTTGGGAAATTGCACCCACTACTACAGAATACAAGTATGCTGCCTGTCCACTGAGTTTGTCCACAGAAAAACCCTTTAACAGTACAATCCATAAAATCATAGACAGAATATGCAAATACTGTGCAGATTATGAACTTGTTGGAAGTGAACCAATTACTTTTGTGGCATTAAAGTTATATCTGTGCGACCTTACCTGAGAATTCTACCTTATAGTATTACATCTGATGTGGGTATTAATAGCCACAGTGCAATGCTGCTTTCCTTGGTCAGAGGGGTTTCTTTCCAACTGTATGGTTCGTTTATGGTTCCATGATATAGCACTAAGGTAACCAATGGATATTTCTTTACCTCTGTGTGATTCTGTATTTTCACACAGTCCATTTGCTGTCATTTGAAATGATAATAGATATTGTTTTAAATTGATGTAATTTATATTTACGTTGCAATTAAAGGGTAATTCCTCTTTAGAAAAAGTCAGCCTTTTTCCACAAACAGTGTAGCATCTGTCTAGAACTTGTGTGTGATATTGCAGCACAGCAGGTTAACCCGTTCATATTCAGACTTATTGACCAGGATACTTACCTACAATAACTTTGAAGTACTTTGTCTGATTCATGCAGTGCGCTGCTGTGAGTATGAACTGCTTGGACAGGATCGTTCCTCCACAGAATGGTTCATCATCTTCACTGAACAAGACAGCCTGCATTGATTTACCACATTATATTTTACATGTACATGGGTTGTAGAAAGGAGTATTATACAGTATGTTTTTGTAATATGTGGGTCTAAACATTTAGTCACGGTATATTATTTATTATATACTGTATAATATATTATTTTATTAAATTGAATTAATAAAAAATACATTAATAAAACTTTTCTCAGCACAAAGCAGGTTGTTTACCCACAATTACTAGTTGTATAATTACACATTTATTCCATTTCATATTGTATGTTAGTTACCTGCCATGGGCATTCTCCAAATTTGCAGTCTCTTCCACCCACAATTCTCTCATTAGGGTTATAGCCATAATCTGATGTAGGCTGCTTGTTTTTATCATGGTGTTCAGAGTCTGTCTGACTCACGGTAGAATTGCTTATCTTAGAAACATCTGTGTGGTTTGTATGATTTACCACTTCCTCGGGTACTGACCTCTTGTTTCTTAAGCCAGCTCTTTTCCCACAGGGATATGGGTCTGTAATACATAAATACATTCAAAATTTTATTATTTGATACTGAAGTGTAAAAATTCTGACAGTAAACACTCATTAGAAAATAGAGGAAATATCCACCACATTACCAGAGGGTGACTCCCCAGTCTCCACACAGTATAATGTCTCGGCTCAGTTCCAACACCGTACAAGACCTGGGGAGATGCTTCTCAGTAATCACTATACTTAAGACTCCCCACTCCTTTTCAGCTGCTGGCTCCGACTAAGAGCAGCGCCAGGTAGAGGAAGTCCTAAGAGCAGTAAGTATTGAGAAGAATACTGACCACTCATTCTTTGTATCCATTCTTATCTTTGGAATATGGCCAAGATCCAATACCAGACACAACCCAAACATAAGAGTAACTCTGTTTCTTTAAAAAACAAACCCCCAAAAAACAGACCATATTTCCCATTTCATACAATCTCATACAGCGGACATTAGTGGCAATAGAGTGACGGATACAAGAGGAACCCCAGCTGTTTGCATTCAGTCTAATGAAACTATTCCATCATGTTTGTTACATTTCTGGCAGAAGAAAAAGTTGTGCACGCGGGACTTTTTATACCGTTACAAATGTAAACAAACATGATGGAAGATTCTGTAATTTTTATTTTTTTTTTTTATGCTGGAGTCAATGGGAACAAAGGCCAGGAGGAAGCTCTGTCTGTCACTCTATTGCCGTCTCTTATCTTATGACAGATGAGAGCAATGGGCCTTTATAACGGTAGTGTGAATGATCTCTTAGTATAATATTACAAGTAAATATTATAGCTGAATTTGTCAGTCTATTACTGTGAAATTTAGAATTAATAAATTAATTTACAATTCAGATTAGAAGAACTAGATGAACATTACTTACCATCTGCAACACAGGACTTCCCATCATCTCCTAATTTATATCCAATGGTACAAGAACAGAAAACATCTCTGTTTTCTACTTTGCAGTACTGGTCACAGCCACCATTGTTCAGACTGCACATCTTTTGTATAACTAGAAAAGAATGAATTTACAAGTAAAGCTACGTTCACATCTGCATTAGAAGCTATGTTATGAGCCTCTGTCGTGGATTTTGTCTAAAATTTGAAACAAATTAGTCCTACAGGCAGGGCTTCTGTCATTCGGCAAAATATGAACAACATAATGTATACCTAACAGACCCCAATAGAATCATTGCGGTCTATCAGTATTCATTTACTTCCATCATATGCCAGATGTGTCCTAGTTAGGGTTTCTGCTTTTCTGTTCCTATGAAGGAACACAATAACAGAAATTCCAACAGAGATGTAAGCACAGCTCAAGGGTGGGCAATATAAACGTGTCCACTTCATTAATATTTTCATATAGAGACAATCTTTCATTTAACCAGGCTGTCTTTAGGTGTATTGTATGCAGACCATTGGGTGCCAAAATTAGAGTGGATCTCCTGTCTGTTCATAAGTATATAGCAGGTTTATTCAGAATACAATGTCTCCCTTAAGCCCAGTGATCCCTGGTATCTGCATTGGCTAGGCTGATACTGAAGTTGCCATGCATGTATCCTATTAATCATAGGAGGGCTAACAAGCAGTGGCACAATTGCCTTAAAGGTCATTGATGATTGTACAGGTAAATATCAGAAATTGGATCGATTCCAAAAATGTTAAAACATTCTCATTGAGGATTTTTTGTTGATAACTATGAACATATATGGAGGAATTCTGAACACCTACTTGCCTCCAGCGACACTGAACCTTCACTTTTAAACTGGCATATATAGTGATAATAGTAACACTTAAAGTGTACTTAACTTTTAAACAAACTTTGCTTACATCTGTAGTACAGTATGAGTACATAGGGTCTAACACTATTTCCAGCCATTATATGACTATGAATTTCACATTATTTTATAGAAAAATATGGGACATATAGACGGACCAAATGTACTGCAAATGCTCTTTTTATATACAGTGCCATGTGAAAGTATTCGGCCCCCTTGAACTTTTCAACCTTTTGCCACATTTCAGGCTTCAAACATAAAGATATAAAATTTTAATTTTTTGGTGAAGAATCAACAACAAGTGGGACACAATTGTGAAGTGGAACGAAATTTATTGGTTATTTTAAACTTTTGTAAAAAATAAAAAACTGAAAAGTGGGGCGTGCAATATTATTCGGCCCCTTTACTTTTAGTGCAGCAAACTCACTCCAGAAGTTCAGTGAGGATCTCTGAATGATCCAATGTTGTCCTAAATGACTGATGATGATAAATATAATCCACCTGTGTGTAATCAAGTCTCCGTATAAATGCACCTGCTTTGTGATAGTCTCAGGGTTCTGTTTAAAGCACAGAGAGCATCATGAAGACCAAGTAACACACCAGGCAGGTCCGTGATACTGTTGTGGAGAAGTTTAAAGCCGGATTTGGATACAAAAAGATTTCCCAAACTTTAAACATCCCAAGAAGTACTGTGCAAGCGATCATATTGAAATGGAAGGAGCATCAGACCACTGCAAATCTACCAAGACCCGGCCGTCCCTCTAAAATTTCATCTCAAACAAGGAGAAGACTGATCAGAGATGCAGCCAAGAGGCCCATGATCACTCTGGATGAACTGCAGAGATCTACAGCTGAGGTGGGAGAGTCTGTCCATAGGACAACAATCAGTCGTACACTGCACAAATCAGGCCTTTATGGAAGAGTGGCAAGAAGAAAGCCGTTTCTCAAAGATATCCATAAAAAGTCTCGTTTAAAGTTTGCCACAAGCCACCTGGGAGACACACCAAACATGTGGAAGAAGGTGCTCTGGTCAGATGAAACCAAAATCAAACTTTTTGGCCACAATGCAAAACGATTCGTTTGGCGTAAAAGCAACACAGCTCATCACCCTGAACACACCACTGTCAAACATGGCGGTGGCAGCATCATGGTTTGGGCCTGCTTTTCTTCAGCAGGGACAGGGAAGATGGTTAAAATTGATGGGAAGATGGATGGAGCCAAATACAGGACCATTCTGGAAGAAAATCTGTTGGAGACAAGACAGTGATCCCAAACATAAAGCAAAATCTACAATGGAATGGTTCACAAATAAACGTATCCAGGTGTTAGAATGGTGGCCAAGTCAAAGTCCAGACCTGAATCCAATCGAGAATCTGTGGAAAGAGCTGAAAACTTCAGTTCACAAACACTCTCCATCCAACCTCACTGAGCTCGAGCTGTTTTCCAAGAAAGAATGGGCAAGAATTTCAGTCTCTCGATGTGCAAAACTGATAGAGACGTACCCCAAGCGACTTGCAGCTGTAATCGCAGCAAAAGGTGGCGCTACAAAGTATTAACTTAAGGGGGCCAAATAATTTGGCACGCCCCACTTTTCAGTTTTTTATTTTTTACAAAAGTTTAAAATATCCAATAAATTTCGTTCCACTTCACAATTGTGTCCCACTTGTTGATGATTCTTAAATTTTATATCCTTATGTTTGAAGCCTGAAATGTGGCAAAAGGTTGAAAAGTTCAAGGGGGCCGAATACTTTCGCAAGGCACTGTATATGTTTTTTGTGACCGGCATATAGTTTTAGTCACATTCAGCCAAGGGCTCTCTTATAATGACACTATTAAAAGTTATATTTTAATCCCATTTTCTGTTTCTAGTTGATTGATGGTGGGACAGCACCGCTCAGTGAATTTATGTACTATGTGGTGGTTTTATTTATGTACTGCATGGTGGTATTGTTTGGATATTGTTGAGTGAAAATATGTGGGTACAGTATTTTGGTAACAAAAGACAAAGCACAAGTATAGAGTTTCTAGAATGCTTAGGTTTATTTAACATTGGTCTCACTATACAATATTTAAACCTCTTCAAGTGCAAATCTACCTAATTACAATGGATTTAAAAAATTGTTTTTTTAAAAATAGCGCTCACTCAGCAGCTGAGAAGGTGCCATAGCCAGTGTTGGATTGAATTGCCTAGGGCCCACCAGTGGAACTTTTTCTGGGGGCCCACCCAACAGCTTCCTGCTAGTAGCCTACACCACGGCTCCTTCACAGAAATCTTAAATATGTGCTGACTATCTTGCGTTACTGAGTATGTTCCCAGTATAGTCATTCCCTATAGTACTGTGCAGGACCCAATATCTCCATGGCTGGTTTATGCACAGTACTGCAAGATCTGTGACCTGGGACCTGTGCACCGCACATCACGTCGCGATGATGTAATGTGTGGCGTACATGGGCCACTTGGAGACTGAAGAGGAGAGGCTGGGAGAAGGAGCAGGGAGAGGTAAGCTTAGGGGCCGTTACCGCACCTCCACTGCCTATTAAAAAAAGCAGCGGTGGTCCGGTAGGGCCCCCTAAAGGCACGGGGCCCATCGGAGGATTCACCGGTACCCTGGTGTGCCAGTCTGACCCTGACGACACCATGGTCAGATGTGTGGTCAAGTTGTTTTACTTTCACTTTTTGCAGGACTGTATGTCTCCTACATGGTGAGATCGCTAACCGGAATCTTATGAAGATTCCCAGGCCTGTCAATGCTATGTTACCATAAAGCCCTGTCTCTGGCAGGACTGAACAGTAAAATATCCAATTTCCCATGGTTCAAACCCCCTAGGGAGGGTTTAAAAAATTTAAACATAAAAAAAAGTTAAAGTTTAAAACTTTAAAAAACGATTTTAAAAATATAAAAATTCAAATCACCTCCCTTTCTCTAATTTACATATAAAAACAAACAAAAATAAAAAAAGAAATTTTACATATAACTGTTAACTGTTAAAATATAAAAATATTTATTTCATACAGTGAACACTGTAAAGGGAAAAAAAAATCTAATGGCCAATTGCTGTTTTTTTTTCTGTTTTGTGTCCCCCCAGAAATGTAATAAAATGTGATTTAAAATGTTAGACAATCCCCAAAATGGTATAAACAGAAACTACAAATTGCCCTGCAAAAAAGGATGCCTTACATGGAAATATATAAAGTTGGGTATGAGAATATGGCGACAGAAACATATTTTTGTTGTAAATAAAATCTATGTAAATTTGGTATTGCCATGATTAGAGATGAGCGAATCGAAGCTGCAGAAGTGGAATTCAATCCGAATTTCAGGAAATATTCGATTCACATTGAACCCACATTTCCTCACGCTTCGTGGTAACGATTCTCATTTAGTTCAAAATGGCTGCTGTACATATTAGGACATGGGGCAAGGAACTCTGGGAACACGGAATCACCCACAATGCCATGCGTGCAGCTAATCGGAAGCCAGCCCTGTGATGTCACATCCCTTTAACCCTTTTGCGAGTACACACGGCATATTTGACCGCTGCATCCAAGGTGTTAAATCCCCCGATCGGTTATGGAGCAGGGTGTTAGCTGTGACTGACAGCTAACACTCTGCTCCATAACCGATAGGGGGTTTTAACACCTTGGATGCCGTGGTCAAACATGACCGCGTATCGAAGGGGTTCCGCCATTTTGCTGACTGCCGACCCACCCACCCTGGCTCTCTGCAGCCAATAAATAGCTGTTTTTGTTACGCGATTTGCCGTGATGTAATTCAGATCGAATAGAATCATATTGCGAAATTCGGCAAAGTTGCCGAATCGAATTTTTGAATACTTCGCTCATCTCTAGCTGTAACTGACAGCTAACACCCTGCCCCATAACCGATCGGGGGTTTTAACACCTTGGATGCAGCGGTCAAACATGACCGCAGCATCCAAGGGGTTCCGCCATTTTGCTGCCCTCCCGGGCTTTCTGCAGCCAATAAATAGCTGTTTTTGTTATGCGATTCGCCGCAATGTAATTCGGATTGAATAGAATCGTATTGCGAAATTCGGCGAAGTTGCTGAATCGTATTTTTGAATACTTCGCTCATCTCTAGTCATGATCATACTAACCAACAGAATGCAGATAACCTGTTGGTCTTACAACATAGGGAAAGAAATAAAAATAAAACCCATATGAAAATGGCATACTTGCTGATTTTCTCTTTCACCCTGAATTTTTTCATTCTGAATTTTTTTTCCAGCTTCCCAATACATCATACACAATAATAAATGCTGCTATTGTAAAAATACATTTTGTTCTGCAAAAGTCAAGCCCTCACCAAAAACATAAAAAAAAATATGGGCTTTGGTAGGTTGGGAGTAAAATATGAAAACATAAAAATAAAAATTGATTTGGTCTTGAAAGGGGTAACCTATATGAGGGACCTTGGAAATAAATATTGTAAAGTAAGGGGTCACGCTATTCAAACTCAGGACTGGTACAGCAAAGCATGTGTACAAAATAATGAGCCACAATGCATATGGAATTGTGGAATTGATTGAATGGACCAAGTATATAGATTAACAGATGGTACTAAAGTAAATCCAGGTCCATACGTAAAACAGCAGTGAAACTGAAAGGATAAAAAGTTGGAGACTGCAAATCAGTTAAGATGGAATGAGAGGTGTATAACAAAGTATGGAAAAATAAAGTTGAAAAGCATTCTGCAATAGTCTGACTTGCCTAGCAGTGGTGAACAAACCATGGTGGTATCCATCTTAATGAAATACAGTCTTGATACCTACCTATTTCACAGGTTTTACCCTCAAAACCAGAATTGCAGAGACATGTGAATTCACCAATTCCATCTTTACATGACCCACCATACTGACAAGGATTAGGTATACACTGGTCGCCATCTGAAATACAGATAAAGAATTAATTGCAGAGTTAATGAGTCATATTATTATTTTTAGAGAGGACCTTTGAACACTTTGATTTTTTACATCCTTCAATAGGCGGCACTCTATGATTCTGGTGCAGATAGAATTTTCTATAGCCCCTACTGTTTCAGAGCAAACGGCACCCAATATACTAATTAGGCTCTCTGCTGTCAGGTGGGTGGTCCCAAATTGTCTGCCTCAGGTCAGGACCATCCGCCTAACAGTAGAGAGTCACATTAGTATATTGGGTGCTGAAACTAACAGCACCAATTGCTTAGGAATGGCATATAGAAAAAAAATTCGAACTTCTCTGCAATCAGTGGAACGGCACTTACTGGAGGACGCAAAGTGTTGAGTTGCTGGAGCTGGTGAAAGGTTCTCTTTAAATGCTTGTATTATACAATTGCTTAAAACCCCAAAAACACTTCAGTATAACCTAATGCCAGAGATATTACATATCAAATAATCCTTTGCCCAGTGCTGTGACCCTACTCATACATCTGACTGATTTATAGAAGTTTTACTTTACTCTAGGCATTGAGAAACATATAGATTAGTCTCTACTAACCTATTATTATGTGTTCTTTGTTACTAGATAATATGTTATTAAAGATTTGGCTTCTATATATTAGAATTTGAGGCCAGTGGCAATAATTATTTGTGTGGTTTGGATGACTGCTTGGGGATTGAGGCCCCCAGGAGGCCCATGGCCATCATCAAATTACCACTTCAAAATTAGGGTTTCGCAGTGTTTTCCCCTTCCCATGTGAGGATGACATGTGCAGTAGCTCACAGAATATCCTGTCGCTGACAGGGTTAAGATCCTTTGTGCATTTGCACCCAAAGCTGAAGAGGAACCAGAGAGTAAAATAATTACAGGGAGGTGTCTAGTGTCAGGTCTGAATATTTTTTCTTGTCTAGTTGAGCTCTTTATTAATTAAGGGCCTGTGGTCTGAATACATTTAGGGGACTGGACTGGGGTCTGAATTAATTTAGGTGTTTGGCCTAAATTGATTTAAGGGGTTTAGATTTGGGTGGGCGTTAATTTAGGGAACCTGTCAGCTCTCTTGACATATCTGCTGTAATAAATAACGTGCTTCAGCCCTGTTCACTGCATAGTGGTGTTTCTGGGGAATTGCTGTGCCACTCCTATCACTTGAATACAAGCAGTGCTGCTTGTGCTGCCACTCCACTAGCAACTTCCAGCTCCTGGAGGCTGCTTCGACAGTGGGTGTTGGACCCTGACAGATCAAATCTTGATGACCTATCCTGTGGTACAAAGCCACACATTGAGTTGTATCTTATGGATGTAGCTGTCACTTTATCAAGCAGCGCAATAAAAAGTCTCGTGTAGCTCTAGCCTAACTGATAGACACCCAGTTATTAATTGTCACGATTCATCTTGAAAAGAGATTAGTGTCCTCAGTGACAGTGTGTCCCTACAGTAATAAAGTGTACCCTTAGTGAGGGTCACTCCTACCTGTTAAGGTTACAAGGGTTCATATATTAATTCAGCCAACTACGAAGTCCTTAACTGAAGCTTCTTTACTCTTTACACATAAAACATTTATAACTTCATATTTCTATGTTTCTTATTAAGAAGGGCTTATTCAAATTGATCCAATGTGTCCTTGCCATATGGATCACATTACAGTCACAAGTTCTGTACCAACCACTGGTATAATAACCTAAACTAACAGCATCTAAGACCATATTACGGCTGCAAATCCCATCTCAACCATAAATCCAATGACCTGAACTAGCAGCCTCATAAAGATCTATGATACGCTTTTGTAGTTTGACTCGATAGATAGGATTTGCTACTGTAATAAAGTCTGTATAACACAGACGCATTACAACAAGCCCTAAGAAATGAAATAAACTGAAGGTAATATCAATATTGCACTACTTATTATTACATAAAGTGCATCTAATCATAAGTGTCTGCAAAACTATATGGTATACTTACCAACATATTTGTTCCAAAATTCTCTCTGTTAAAGACACAATATCGAAAGTTAAATATGTGAATATATTTTTTAGATTTACAACTAAATTAATATATCGGGTGATTATGAATAACAGCTACTAAAGAAGTTTTCTGTTGAAGATTGGCAGGGGTCCAACACCCGGAGCACTGCTGCTTCTTCAGGAAAATCCAAGAACTGCACTGTACATTGTATAGCAGCTGTGCTCACAGCTCAGCCCCATTCACTTGAATGGGACTTAACTGCGAACAAGTCATGTCATCCGTGAATGTGATATCACATGGCCTGTGAAGTGGAAGCGGTGCTCAGAGAGTGCTGCCACCACTTCAAATAGCTAAACTGTAGGGATTCTGGGTGCCTGATCACTACTGATCCTCAATTGATGACCTATCATAAGGATGGGTCATCAATTAATGTAGTCAATGTACAATAAGAAAAATTGGAATTTTTTTCTCTAGCTCCCACTGTTCCTGAGCAGTCAGTGCTGTTAGTTTTGGTGCCTTATATGCTATTTAGTCTCTGGACTGTCAGAAGGGCAGTGTCAAGCAGGAGCAGACAAGGGATGTGATTCTGAGCTCTGTCACTGGCTGTCTTTGATTGGTGCTGTGAATCACCCCCACTGCCTGACACCGCCCTTCTGACATTACAGAGCAAAATTGCACTTGTTACTCGGGAACAGTGGAAACTAGAGAGAAAATTCCAAGTGTGCTGGAGTCAGTGGAGTAGTGCCTATTAACAGATGCGAAGAACTAGAATTGGAGGAGATTGTAAAAGGTCCTCTTTTAAATGCAATAATATTGCTTCTCAGCACAGAATCTGCAATGTATTCAACATGCTCAAAAAAAATCAGCACACAATAATGAATCAGGTATAATATACTACATTAATATATATTGCAGAATGTGAGCTATATCTGTCAGGATTTACACTAGGTTCACACCTGCGTTCAGGTTTCCGTTTGGGGGGTCTGCTTGGGGACCCTCCGAATGGAAACCTAATCCACTTAAAGTGGTTACCCACAGAAATCCGTGGACCCTATAGACTGTAATGGAGTCTGCCGGGTTTCCGTCTGAAAAAAGGCGTAAAATGCGGAGAGAAAAGTCCTGCTTGCAAGTCTATTCTATCCACATTTTTTAAGCGCATTCAGGGACGGAAACCCCAAACGGAGACCGGGTGCAGGTGTGAACCTAGCCTAAGACACACAATTCACAAAGAACCTACTGTTCTTCATAAGCTGAATGGCACAGTATATGTTTTGTTTAGATAGAACAAATTATAAAGACATCAAAACTATCTCGTTCAGAATACCAAGCTATCATGGTGAAATAATATTTTATTAAAACTCAAACATTGTGAACTGGGTCTTACTGTTTCATTTTAACTGCAGCATTCCCTACCCAATATGTATTTCTAGTTTTTGTGTCAGAGGTTTTAGATGAATGAATGCACACTGTGTGGCTCCCAGATTTGGGTGTGACTGATCATTCCATAGAAAATGGAAGCTATACACAAGTCTTATTTTACACTTTATTAGCTTGTACTAACCATCTGATCATAGTCAGATCTTTGTGCAGCAAAATGTACAGGGAAAGGCACTGAAACCTGAAATATACACAGTAGTTTTCTATTTAGTCCTGCTTCCTGTGCCCATACAAAGTGATTGACAGCATTTTCCTGTATACTGTAGTTTTTCTTATAAGAGTAGTTGCCAATCATTGTGCGTAGGTGAAGGAGCAGGACTCAGAGGCTTCCTAGGAACATTACCAGCATTTAAATAAGTTTTCACATGAAAATACTGAATTGGATCATAGAAGCTATACATCCTGGAGCTCACTGTCTCCCCCTCTATATAGTATGGACCTTAGGAGACATGTCAGAGCTGCATTAAACAGAATGACAAAGCATGTCACCATCTATATTTATAGATGCATTGAATCATTAAAGTTGCCATTACAGTTTTTTCTTCATCCTCAAACACTTCCGAAGCTTCTTCATGGCTGCAGCGTTCCTCATAGCACTCTCTTTCAAGGTTCCCTTTTTTGAACTCTTCAAATGCACTATTTGCACGTTTCCACCTCCTTAAAATGCCATTTGCTTCATTATGGGTCACAAAAACTACAATTCAAGAAAGGCAGTCAGTATCATTATAGCGCACATATACATTTCCTGCATTTCCTATTGCCAACAGTGCTCTAGATAGATTACATTTGCTATATATATACTACTTGTTCCAGCTGAGAAAGGCATATGGAATAACATCATTATTTGGGCATTTGGGGTGTACTGTACATGCTTGCTGAATCCATTGGACACTTTAACCTGCATTCTGTAAACTTTTCTTTTGAAAGGACCACTTTTCTGTGCAACTTTGCATGGTCATCTCAAAGAGGATTCACTTTATATGTTGTTGTCCCTGCTCAGAACATCACTAGTTTGATTTTCTCACATTTATCTGTAACAGATCAGGGGGTAGTTATAATAACAGCTTCTGTAGGGATTGTCACTCAGCTTCATCAGACTCCAGGATAACAAATTTGTTTTGATATGTAAAGTTATAATATTCGGTGAGATATCCCTATATACCTAGATAAAACTGTCACTCTGGCTGCTGCAGTGGGAGCTATTAATGACAGACATGCTATGCTGAGATCGTAGTCAATGTCAGAACCTTGTGATATACAGGTTAGTGAACTGGACTGATAGCAAATCTATTAATTGCACAATAACAAAATATCACTAGACAGAGATTTCTTACAACATCTTCTAAATCATTTTGAGAATATATATAGATCTTATAACTCAGTCTAATGCACTATTTCCAGGTGGTCAAACAAATATATATAACTCAATCCAATAATCAAAAAATGGCTTAGTTGACTTCAATATACTAATATCTAAAACTTCACATTTATTATGAATATATTAAAACCTAAAAGAAAGAGTAATCCACAAAGGAATATAAATCGATGACTATTAATTCCCACTATAGTGACATTTTACTTCTAGCAAGCAGTATGATATATAACCACTGCCTAAAGTCACTATAATGACAAACCTGTCTCCAATATTATATATCCATTGGAAGCAGCATAAGATAGGGTGCTGTAAAGCTCAAAATACAGTTAAGATATCCAGCATACATGCAGTCTTGGTGTGCACATATAGCTATCAACTACATGTGTCACATATATATACCGTAGGTTGCTCTAATGCACACAGTAGCACTTGGTGGTTGTTGAATGGACCTGGTACAGAATTTGTACATTATATTATTTACATATTCTAATCAAACATTCCCTTTAGTTCACTGAATTCTACTTGTATCCACCCATACCAGATGATCATAACATTGGGGCAGTCTATAAACGCTGCGGCAATAACACAAAGTTTTACTTTATACATAGTACAGATTTGTGGTTGTTTTTACTAGATTTTTTAATCAGTGATTTGTTGTTCTAAGGCACAACAGTACATTTAATGCATACTATAGGGATTTTATTATTCACTGCATGTAACAATTAGAAGCTTTTCACATGGATTTCTTGTTAACAGTAACAGCAACAGGATAAACCCTACTAGTGCCCAGGGCATGTATGCCAAAATATGATAGCCACAGTGCCCCATGAAAGTGTCAACTCTGATATATGTTTCACTGCTTCGAATTACATCATAAAGGGTAGAAATGTGAAATACATGTTGAAGTCAAGGCCCCAAAAGACTACAAGACTATAAAAAGCAAACCTCATCTATTCCTTTCATTTACAGATGCTAATATAGTCACTAATTACAAAAGCATCACAATGGCATTATGATTTGGTAATGTCATGCACTGCTTAAGAACTATCGTCCATACACAGGGTCTTGATTTAGAGCATTTACGCAAAAACCAAGCAGAGTTCTATCATGCCCTAGACAGTAACATAGTACTATTATGTATTTTACAAGACGACTGTACACCACATAGATCTGCAGGACCATTCACAGAAGCACAGCATTCTGGAGTAGTCACTCTACACAGGCAATCTATAAATTCTCTGACTTCTAAACAACACATCACAAAAAAAAAAAGCTAATAACCAGATCTCATTCTCTTACCATTTTCTGCAGGTTTAAGAAGAACAACAGGTAGAGATATAAGAAGTATGAGATACGTCTTGCCAGCCATGATGTGTTATTCAGTGAAATAGTCTTATTTCCTTTTGGGCGGCTAATGTGACAAAAAGAGTCAAGAGTTCAAGCTGCAGCTTGCAAGGGAAATTAGGAAATTCCTGCTTCAAGTACAAAATACTGGAAAGTAACATGGACAGTCCCTGATCTATTGCTATGTCATTAAGAATTGTTTACTGGCTATATGCTTATTTAGCAAGAAATATATAACCACACTTTACAACAGATGTACCAGTGTGGACTGAAATTTACAAAAAAAGTGTTTGCTAGTCTCATGCAATATGTCCCATGGAGTTCAGATACGCTGTATTTACTTTGTTTACATATTAAAAGGACAAAGAACAAAGTGTGTACTGACAAGTGAAATGGCTACTGGCCAGATTACCTTAACAGCCATGGAACTTCAACTGCAACACTGCATAAAGAGGAACACCATTGGATGTACATATTCACATTATATTACAAGCTTAGTGCAACCTGCTTTAACATTACCAACGAATACAAATAGGTAATCTGCATAGCTTCACACGATGCACAAATTAAGTAACCCCAAAGTTAAGTTGTAAGTTGTTTCTAAGTTCTAGGATGAGTTACTATTTACTATTGCAGAGTACTAAGTCTATAGAATACGTGGAAGCTCTGAGAACTTTTAGTTATGTGTGGGCCATAGATGCCAATAAATAGTACACAGAGTTAGTCAAAGATTTAGCAAATTAGCTCTCTTAGCGCGACTTGTTGGAAAGCAGCTATCCTTGAAGTCAATGTCTGGCCCTTTAAAGGGAATCTGTCAGGGCAACATTTTAATGTCCCCCTTTCATCTGTCACCAGCTTAATGCCCCCTTCATCTGCCCCCAGTTTAATTGCCCCCCTACAATTACCATCAGTTTAATGTCCCCCTTCATCTGCCACCAGGTTAATGTTCCCCTTCATCTGCCACCAGTTTAATTGCCCCTTCATCTGCCCCGTTTAATTGCCCCCTTCATCTGCCTTCAGTTTAATTGCCCCCTACATCTGCCCCAGTTCCTACCGCTTGCTCACACATGCTGTCTCTTCTCTCCTCTTTACCTTCCATCAGTAACTGTTCCCAGCAGCTTCCTCTTTCTGTGTAACACCACACTGTCCTGTAGTATCCAGAATAGCTCCGCCCACCCAAGAGTCTGATCACATGGTCATGATGTCATCAAAGGTCCTTTAGCCCACTAGGATTTTGCATCTGCCATTTAGCCTTTACCCCACTCTAACAAAGTTTGTTAACAACAAAACACTTCAGGGCCATAGAGGGACACACCGTAAGCTATTTGGGACGGCGGTGTGATGATGACAAACCTCCAGTTAAGTATTTCTGCTGTGATGTATTACTACCGGTCCATATTACTACTACACAGTGGGGGCTGGTGTCTAGTATCAAAACCAGTTTGGCTACAGGAAGGAGGTTGGGCTGCTTTGTGCCCAGACCCAGTGTAGTCCAATGTATAGCTCAATTAACATACCCCGTCACGCTAATCATCTCCACAGTGGCTTCCTGCAGAGAGGTGAAATCACCAGACAAGATGGAGCCAGCTACCGATCAAAAGGGATATGGTTTTATGACTATATCTTCCCCTGGGAACCTCTTACAGGCACCCCGATAAATTCCTCAGGGGCTCCCAGTCTAGGCGCACGTTTAAAGCCCACACATGGCACAGTTCAAAACCAGGAAAAGATCCAGACACTGATCTCCTTACCCAAACGAGATTGGGTGTCATTCTTGGTGTCTACACGATGGGGATCTCGCCAAGAAGCCCATCAGACCTCTTGCTTTACAATACGGACACCCAGCAAGGAGATATGAAGAATCCTAGTTCTGAGATGAAGGGCTGGGGGGGTGCGACTTCTCCTTTTTGGTGACATCACTTAGGGAGGAGACCAATATAGTAAAAGGTCTCAGACCAGGAAAAGGGAGGTCTTTGTTATCCTAGAAGAGACATGACTGCATGTAGGAGACACAGGCTCTGTAACTTGCTTAAGGAAGAACCCTGAAGCCTACCACATGGGCTCAGAGAAACGGACTATCTACTTGTTCTGGTATTTTTCTATCTTTTATTTCCCTTTTTATTTTGTTGTGCTGTATTTTACTTTTATCTGTATTTGCTTGGTAATTGATATATATTTCTGTATATGTTAATGCTTAGTACCGACCCATTGGGGTTAATAAATATATAAAATTTAGAAAGCTCGTTTCGTATTATCCTATAAACCCGGTCCACTCACAGTGTGTGAGTGGGAGATTAAGATAGAAGGTTGGTTGCAGGTGTGCCAGGTAGCGTGGCAAGGCGAGATCCTTCACAGGCGGGACAGCAGTGTAAAATCGGGACTGTCCTGTCGGATCTGGGATTGTTGAGAGCTATGTCATACAACATGAAAGACTAAAATAAATAACAATTAGAAAACTCAAAATATTGGAAAGAGTAGCCACTGTGTCATATGAGATGGTTTCTTCAACATTGATTTTCTGTATGGCACTTTTCTATTTGAAATTTCTCTAACTATACGATACATGCCAAAATGGGATAGCCACAGTGTCAAAGCATGACAGTGACAGCCAGAAAGCACCAATTATAGTGACTGGCACTGTAATCCTATGAGTATCAACTTCTGAGTGCCTGCCCATGAGTGCCAGCCATAATGCCCAACCCACTGATTGGAGTCATGGTGTCTCCAAATTATATAGACCAGAATGGGGCAGAAATAAGAACCAGTCACAGGCCTCTCATTAGTGCCAGCCAAAATGAACTTAGTAGTAATTACTGTAATGCCCCCCCAAGAGTACTAGCCACAGTGTCCCCCTGAAAAATCATGTCATAGTATACTTGCCTGATCTTAAATGACAAAAATGTAGGAGGTCACAGTAGCCACCAGAGAGCTATGACTGGTCTCTATAAGGAACAAGAACAGCAGGCCCACCACTGTCTTTTGGCAGATCAGCAGTAGCCCTGCGTGAGTACAGCAGATGTTGTTGAGTAGTGTTGTAATGTGCGCCCCAAGCAAGGAAGGCAGGTGACTGTCTCTCCTGCCTACTGTACTTTTTGTTTCAGCCCTGGGCCATGATTACAAATGCTCTCTTTGTAAGGTCAAGTAATCAAAAAGCATTGCTAAGGACTGCTTTGATCTAGAAGTTGTTGGGGTCTCCATAACAATGTCATAATTTACTCTGGTGAGAAATCCCTTAAGGGGGTTGTTCAGGGACTTAAATTTACCTTGTTGTATCCGGCAGATTCTTAATCATGGACCCAGGAGTTATGGTCTGGTTCTGACCCCCAGGCAGGGTCGGACTGGCCCTCCGGGGAACCGGTGAATCCCCCAGTGGCCCCGAGCCCCGACTATTAGTACTCATTTTGCCAATGCAAAGGTCCTGACCATCCCGATCGGGCCCCTAACCAATGGACAGTGGCGTAACGATCGTGATTGCAAGGGCTGTGACTGCAACCGGAGGGGTACGGGTCCCTGGACTACCATGATAGTGGTCGGGGAAAGCCTGGTTCCCCGACCGCTATACCTATTGTTAATGGAAAAGGGCCGGGCCCCTTTCCATTAGATGCCAGCCCAGGGTAGGTGACAAAAAAAAAAAATACTCACCTGGCTGTCCTGGGCTCAGCATCGTCTCCGGCGCTTTTCCGGCCTCACTGGTGGGGCCTGTGATTAGGCCCCAGCAGTGACATGGGGCGCGCCAGCGAAATGACGTCATCGTGCTCCACGTGACCGCTGAGGTGCAATCACAGGCCCCAGTGGTGACGTCTGAGGCACGGGACGTGGGGACCAAGGGACCAAGGAAGATGGGAAAGACAGCAGGACGGAGCGAGGATGCCCTGGAGAGGTAAGACAAGGTGAGTATAAGTGTTTGTCATTTTTAATCACTTCTCCTGGGCCTCTACTTATTATATTCTGGGGTCTGAGGAGACCAAAAAGTATAATAATAGCACCGGCTCTGGAGGTGGGGGGGGCACTGTGGAGCACCTAATAGTGTGTGGGGGCCACTGTAGGCATATAATACTGTGTGGGGGCCACTGTGAGCATATAATACTGTGAGGGGGCCATTGTGGGCATACAGTATATTGCTGTATTGGGGCCACTGCGGAGCATATATTGCTGTGTGTGGGCCACTGCGGAGCATATATTGCTGTGTGCGGGCCACTGCGGAGCATATAATGCTTTGTTGGGGGCCACTGCGGAGCATATATTGCTGTGTTGGGGCCACTGCGGAGCATAGAATGCTGTGTGGGGGCCACTGTGGAGCATATAATGCTGTGTGGGGGCCACTGTGGAGCATATTATACTGTCCCAGTATTGTTTACATGCCGGGTACTGCACTGCTCATTCACCGTGTTCTTGATAACTGCAGTTGTGGGTACTAAAGCTGTATCTCTTTCAAGTATCTGAGATATCGCTGCAGCACCCGTAACTGTCGCTATCAAGAATTCACTCTAGGGAGGGGGTAGGGGGGATCCTGATGGGCAGCCATTGGAACCAATCCAGTTGCAGCTTGTTTCTGCAGGTGTCACTGACGTACTGACGCTGTGCGCGGCTAGGGGTTTCTGCATAGGAACCCAGACCAGCAGTATGAAAGATAAGAACAACTTAACCACGCAAACAAAAAAACAACTTTTCCCCCTATTTTGTCCCCAAATCTTTCAACTTCACTGACCACTCTGATAACTACAATCTCCAGCAGCTCCAGATGCTCTGGGTCTGTTGAGAGTTGTAATCCCCCTTTCCCCACCCCAGCTAATTTCTCACTATATTGTTATGCTGGTGCCTGCTCTAGGGCTCCAGCATAACAATACCTAAGTCGCAGAAACTCCAATACTTCTATAGGGGAGACCAGTAAAGGGGCCACTGTATGGGCATACAGTAGCCCCTTCAATATTCCCCCCCTGTACAGTGGCCCTTTCACTGATCGCCTGTACTGTATGGGGACCATTGATGGGGTCATTGGGGGGGGGGCAGTGATGGAGGCCAATAGCCTGGGGGACATTACAGGGGTTGTGCAGGATTGCAGGATAACATTATTATTATTATTTTTTTAATTACAAAGGGGCAGGTGAAAAAAATAAAAACCCAAACTTTCTCTCCTGTCCCCAGTGTCTCCCAGCGCGGTTCAGCCTGCAGCTCTGTTTAATTCCAGCGCAAGTTCCCCCTGCACGTCACTACCTGTGATGTCACATGACCCCTGAGGCCAATCAGCGGCCTAAAGGAAGGGACCTGGGACATCACAGCCAATGAGGACTTCCGGCAAAAGAAGACAGCAGAGCTGTAGGACCGGACCCTGCTGGGACCTGCTGACATCGGAGCACCTGGGACAGGTGAGTATGTTTTTTTTTTTAAACTCGTTTTATTGAAAATTGCGTATCAGACAAAGGAAAAGAAATCAAAACAAATACATAACATGTTGCGCACCAAAAAACGAGAATTTCAATGTAAATTCACTCAACGCACCACATCCCACCTCGCCAGGTCCTCGTCCCATCCGGACCATATAACGTAGACTCGGTACAGAAAGAATATAATCAGGACATGCGTAATACTGTATACATCAGTTATCATGTACAAAACATGCAGTCAATAAGTCAAGGGTAACAACAAGGATACACTCCAAAATGAGAGGTCGTGGATACTCCTGGTGTCTCGCGCCCCTCACGGCATGAGTAAATTAATGGCAGAGCGCAATGAGGGAGCCGTATATTGGGTTACCGGAGAATTGCACCATGTTCCCCACACCTTATGGAATTTCTGAGGGCACCCTCTCCCTTTATACACAATCTGGTTATAAGGAAGAACAGTATTAACAAGTTTCTTCCACTGAGATACTGATGGGGGTTTCGGAGCCATCCATCGCAGTGCGATAGCTTTCCTAGCATAAAATAAAGACTCCCTCAAAAGGATTCTAACATGGTGTTGCCATATTTCTTCATCTAATACGCCGAAAAGGCATATCTCTGGGGTTAATGGTATAGGTTTAGCCAGAACTTCCGCCAGGAGATCCACGACCCCTTTCCAAAAACATTGTATGATCGGACATTCCCAAATCATATGCCAAAAGTCTGCCTGTGGACAAAGACACCTAAGGCATCCGGGGTTGGGCAGACGTCCCATTTTGTATAGACGGGAAGGTGTCAAGTAACATTGGTGTAGAATATACGTTTGAATCAGTTTGTTGTTAGCTGAAGGTGACACATGTTGAGGAGATTCAAGGATATCTTGAAACATCTCATCTGTGAGAGTTGGGATATTTATGCTCCATCGCGTCAAGGCCGGGGCGTCCAAAGTGGACACCTTGGCCTGTATCAGATGTGCATATAAAGTAGATATCAAACCCCCAGGGCCCTGTGAGCGAAGTATGCCGATAAGCGGATACTCAGATATATTGTCCAATCGTTCCGGGAACTGAGAAGAAAGTGCATGTCTAATCTGTAGATATCTAAAGAACTGCGTTCTAGGGATGCCATAGGAGGAGCTTAGCGAGTCAAACGTTTTAAAAACCCCTTGTATGTACAGGTCACTAAGAGAGGACACGCCATACTGCGACCAGGCCCGGGCGCCAGGCAGGGCAAATAACGTCGGCAGACCAGGGTTGTGCCAAAGCGGGGTCTCTGCAGGTATATCAGAATAAGTGGACACCTTTTTCGCCTGACGCCAGACCTGTCCCGCCAGGGCATGGATGGGCAACAATTTCCCCCTAAACAAGGCCGGGTGTTCCAACACCGGCCACAGATTATGCAGACCCAGGTGGTGAGCCAGATGTGCCTCGGACCCCGGTAGGGAATCAGATGAGAGCCACTTCCTAATAAAACGGAGCTGTCCTGCTAGGTAGTAAAGAAACAGATCAGGGAGTGATGTGCCCCCGAGCTGCTTCGGTCGTTGTAGAGATGACAACCTAAGCTTAGATCTAGAGTTTCCCCATATAAAGGAGATAATGAGGGAGTCCATTTGTTTAAAAAATCTAAGGGGCACGGACACAGCAGAATGGCTTATAGCATATAGACATTTGGGTAGTACTATCATTTTAACTAGGTTGATTCTACCAGCCACCGACAAAGGCAGTGTAGCCCAAAGATTAAACTTAACCCTAAAGTGCGAGATGAGCGGAAAGATGTTCTGTTCCAAAAAACACCTATGGTCCCTAGATATAAAGATGCCCAGATATTTGCAGGTTGAGACTGTAGTCAATCCACATACCACATTCCCCTCAGCTACACTTGACGCACGGCCAATATGCATGTATGAGGACTTAGCCCAATTGGTCCGTAGGCCAGAATAATTACCAAATTCATCAATTATAGCCATGGCTCTGGGCAGAGACTGGGAGGGGTCGCTCATAAACAGGAGTAAGTCATCGGCATATAGTGCTGTTCTCTCCTCCCGGGTGCCTATCACTATGCCTTTATATATGGGGTCATTCCGAAGCAGTATTGCCAAGGGTTCCACCGCCAGAGCAAACAGTAGCGGTGACAATGGACATCCTTGTCTTGTACCCCTACCCAAAGGAAAGTAGGAAGACAACGCGCCATTAATGGACAGTGCCGCTCTAGGGGAACAGTATAGAAGGGAAATCCAGGTAACAAACCCCTCTCCAAATCCGTATCCTCGCAACACCTGCAATAGAAAAGGCCACTCGACAGAGTCGAACGCCTTTGTTGCATCTAAAGAAGCCATCGCCCAGTCATGTGAGGATGATGCCCCAATCTGAGTTATCACCTGAGCCCTTCTAAGATTATCCGATGTGGATTTTCCAGGCATAAAGCCTGTCTGATCCGGATGGACAAGGTCGAGAACAACAGAATTTAGCCTTTTCGCCAACATTTTAGTAAGGAGTTTATAATCTATATTAAGCAGTGATATAGGCCTATATGAGCCACAGTCCAGCGGATCCTTGTCGGGCTTAAGTAACAGGATAATGGTGGCGTCATAAAAGGACTCCGGGAGACTGGGACCCACAAAGGCAGCGTTATAACAGTCAAGCAACACCGGGAGAAGCAGGCCCCCATACTGGGCATAAACCTCCACCGGGATGCCGTCCGGACCCGGCGATTTTCCCCTTGCCATATCTGCCAGGGCACCCGATAGCTCCTCTAGCGTAAAAGGGGAATCTAAAAATTCACGTTGGTCTTCTGACAATGTAGGAAGGGGGATCAAGCCCAAATAGGTGGCAAGCTCTCCGTCAGTGACTCTAAGCTTGGAGAGGTATAACTCACTGTAATACCTATAAAATCTGTCACTAATGGCCAAGCTATTGGACAGTACCTCCCCCGTCTCTGAATGCACTCGTAGTATGGCAGGTGAGGCTGTGTTTTGATGTATTAGTTGAGCTAGAAAGCTGCTCGACTGGTTGCCGAGTTCGTAAAACTTCTGTTTGCTAAAAAACAGAGACCTACGTGCCTTGTCATGCAGTATATGCAGATATTGTCTACCCGTCTGCAACCATTGAGACCTAGCCTCATCAGTTGGATTAGCCACGTATGCGGCTTCGAGCGAGGCACACTGGGTCGCCAAGGTGGTCTCCAACAGCGAGGATTCCCTCTTTACAAAGGAAATGGAGGACTTAATACAACCCCTAAGATATGCCTTCATAGTTTCCCATAAGAGGAGCGGAGAAGTGTTTGGGGAATTAATGGTCAAAAACGTCTGAAGTTGATCAGGTATTCGATCATGTGGTACAAATAGTTTCAACCAAAATGGGTGGATTCGCCAACCCTGTCGTGGCTTAGCAGCTGTACTACTATTTAATTGGACCAACAACGGGGAATGATCAGACACTGCCCTGGGTAAATAGGATATGGTCTGCAACAAAGAATATGCTTTAGTATTTCCAAAAGCATGGTCAATCCTGGACAGAGTATGTCTGTTGGCAGAGTGACAGGAAAAGGTGCGGGCCTCCGGAAACCGGACCCGCCACAAATCCAACCACCCCAATTCACGGATCACTCCGGCCATTGTAGTAGGGCGAGGCAGAGAGGGGGGAACCTGGCTCCGCGGAGAACCGATCCAATGCAATATCCATAACTTTGTTAAAGTCACCCAAACATAATGCAATAGCCCCAGGGAATCGGGTCGCAAACTGCGCAGCCTGCTGGAGCACAGCAAGATCAGACGCCGGTGGCAAGTACACACCCAGGATAACATACAGGACAGAGTCAACCCAGGCCTGGACAAAAACGTATCGTCCCTCGGGGTCCCTTACAATGAGGCCTGGCTCCCACCTGAGTCTACGATGCACCAAGATGGACACCCCCCTGGAATAGGAAGTGTGTGTAGAGTGAGCCGCCCACTGAACCCATGGCTTCTGAAGTCGCCTGGAATTATCTGGAACCAAATGAGTTTCCTGAAGGCATATGAGGTGTGGGTCAGCCCTCCTAATCTGAGAGAAAACCAACGACCTCTTTCGTGGGCTACCCAGGCCCCTCACATTCCAAGATAGTACACTAAAGGACGCCATGGTCGTCTAAGAGTGTAATGTAATCATGGCAATTCAGGACCCCAAAAGTGACCCGCCTATGAGTGTGTAGTGCGTGGCTGAGTGAGACACAGAGTGGTGTGCAGCAACCTAAGAACAATATACAAACGAAATGAACCATTACACCCCTAAAGGGTGTGAGACATACTACTGGCATAAACAAACAATATTTGTTAAATTAACCGTGGCTACAATTAACGGGGGAAGAAGTGCACCCAAAGTGGTTGGTATACGGGGCACTGTCTTAAAGGTATGGATAATCACTAGGCTAGGAGATATACTATTCAACAGAGCCAGGTTCACATGAGTAAATGAGATACACCGGCGCCCCGGGGGTCGCCAGCCCAGGTAACTATAAGACTACAGGATACTATAATAACAGAACCGCACTTTTCAACCAGGAGGAGGGCCTCAGAAGTGCGTTCCAGCGGACAGCGAACCCGGGCACCGGTAAGCAAGGATGGATTTCAGGATGGATGAGCGGCTCTAGCCGGAGCTCCGCTCACATGCGACCGTCCATGTCGCGCGCTAGCCACGCCCCCCAGGTGAGTATGTTTATTATGTGTTTATTTTTTTTTTTTGGGGGGGGGGGGGAATTCACCTCCCCCAGACTAATTAGAAAAAAGACAAAAATTATACTGGACAACCTCTATAAAGTGTAGGGCATTAGGGAGGTATATTAAAGGGGTTGTCCAGGCATAATTTGTTATGGTTTATCCTCAGGATAGGCCATAGATACCAGATCTGTACGGGGCTAACCCCAGACCGATCAGCTACATGGAGACACTTCTGATGCTGGTCCTGTACACAATACAGGGCCGGAAGCAGAAAGCTCTGTCCACTGTGTATTAGCCGGGCACCTTCACTGCATCTCAGCACTTATTGAAGTCAGTAGGAGCTGAGCTGCAGTGAAGGTGCCGGGCGACTAAACAGCGATGGAGCTCTCTGCTTCCGGCCCTATGTTGTGTACAGAACGGCACTGAAAGTGACGCTGTACAGCTGATGGGGCCGTGTGTCAGACCCCTACTGATCAGGTATTTATGGTCTATCCTGAGCATAGGCCATAAAAAAGATTAACCCTGGACAACCCTTTTAATATGTCCCACACAGTTTAAATGTCCCCCCCACAGGATGTTAGCCCCCATCACTGCTCCCACACAACATAATGGCTCCATCACTGTTCCCCAAAAAAATTTGGCCCAGACAACCCCTTAAAAGAGGTTGTCCATAAACTGGAGCGACCACTTTGGCGGCTGCCAGGGAGGTCTAAAAATAAAAGATTTCAAAAAAAGCATACTCACCTGTCGCCAGCACCCCGTTGTCCCCCTCCTGTGTCTGTTCGGTCTCGTGGCGGCACCTCATTTCTGGAAATCCTGTACCTAATTGGTCTTCACAGTCACATGAGGTGCAGGACTCCCAGCAAGGAGTTGCCGGCACGAGACTGAATGAAACCTGGCAGTGGACAATGGAGTGCTGGGGACAGGTGAGTATGCTTTTTTATTTATTTATTTTTTATTTTACACCTCCCAAACGGGACATGGGTTGCGCCAATTCCTGGACAACCTCTTCAAAGGATTTATCCATCTTTCTAATATTGATAACCTGTCCTTAGGATAGGCCAGCAATATTACATCTGCGATGATACAACAGCCAGGACCTATGCAGATCAGCTTTTCGAGGACAGTGTGGCTACAGGTAACAATTCTAGGAGCCACGCTGTTCACTTGCCATACAGGGTGGGTGTAGCCATGGGTTTAGGTAGTGCAGTGGTGCACATGGTATGGCGGGTGAGCAGCATGGCTTCCAACATGTTATTACCTTTAGCCGCCCTGTCTCGGGAACCGCTGATCTGCAGGGTTCCTGATGGTGGGAACCTAGAAGCAATTCCACTGATGGACCCTAGACATCCCAGTCCGACACTGCCCCCAGGTCATGTGATCAGAACCTACTTGACCCCTGGGTCGTTCTACAACATCTGTTCTCTCCTGATTACACAGGTAATTTACCTATGGTATGGGGACTAGCTGAGTATAGATGTCATCTCAGTCAACCAATGCATCTACAGTAATAAAACACTAGAATGTAATATATCTTATTAAAGAACTATGTTTTCTTCTCCACTTTTCAGGCAGTTACTTTCTCCATATTAGTTTATGAAGAGGAGAGGGGGGAGAGAAAGACACTCAATTTATATTGTTACTCTCTGCTATTTCTTGCTTTTTAACACTGCAAGGTTGTAGATGATAGGTTACTAGTACACAGAATGATGCAGTAAATCAATTACCAGCTGACAGGAGAATCCTACTAAACCTATCTTTGCTCCATAGAGCTCTATGTGTGAGGCTAAATATGGAGACGAATATACAGTAAACAAGAAGTCAGATTGAAAATAAGGAGCTGGAGAATAGCATAGTAAGCCATGAAGGATACAGATCTCCTTAATAAGATACTGTATATTATGAAGTTTATTATTTTCACCTATACTCTTCATTTATAAAAAGTTGTTTATAACTGGAGGCACACTTTAAATACATAATTTCTGTAAAATAACATAAAGTGAAATAGAGGCAGATTTGCTAAGCTTAGGCAGTGCAAACTTAGACCAGACATATTTAAACCTTGGCTATCTGTTGTACCATGCACAGAAACTGTTGTAAATCTCTTATATATATAAAAATGAGTTCCTGTCTGTCTTGTCTGTCTGTCTGTTCTTTATGCGCGACCAAACGACTGGACCGATCCTCACCAAATTTGGCACACATGTACATCAGGTGTCCGGGAATATTATAGACTGGGTCTCAGCTCTCTTGGACGTACCGTTCCTGAGGTACAGTATTCCCAAAAAATAACCAGCATTAATCTATACAAGCCTGCAAGTCTTTCACTCATATTCCAACTGCCATACACACGGTCACATGTCCCTTATCAGCCAATAACAGCTCGCAGGCGCTTACTCTCCTCAGGCACACAGGTTTCCATAGAAACCAAGCTATGTATGACCTGTATTAGTGAATAGCAGTTCACAGGACCTTAAATATTCAGTCATATCACGTGTATCAGCCAATATAAGTTCACATTTAATTTACCAGGTTTCCATAACAACACAGCCATAAATAGACTGTACCTATACTGGACTCAGTGGCGTAACTAGCAATGGCAGGGCCCCAAGGCGAACATTTGACATGGGACCCCCCCCCCCGCAACCCCCCACGCACAAACTGCATTTCTGCACACACTATTATGCCCCATAGTGGCCCCTGCATACACTATTAGGCCCCATAGTGGCCCTTGCACACAGTATTCTGCCCCATAGTGGCCCCTGCACACAGTATCATAGTGGCTCCTTCATATAGTATTATGCGCACTTCCCGCTACTTCTTCAATGTTGGACCAGATGTCACGTGAGCCAGGCATGTATCGCAACGCATAATGACGTCGGACTGGCCCACCGACATCTGGGACGCCACCAAGGAGGTCCGAAGCCTGCTGAAAAGACCCCAGAGTATAATGATAGCAGTGTTTGTGGGGTTCACAGCCCACAGGCCTTACTTACCAATCCCCGCTCCTGCTCACAGCCGCCTCTGCAGAAGGTGAAGTGCAGGTGGCTGTGAGCAGGAGTGGGGATCGGTAAGTAAATAGGGCCCGTTACCTGCTGGTGTTAAAAAAAAACCCCAAAACATCAGAGGCCCGCCGGGTCCCCTAATGTCCCGGGCCCTGTGGCAGCTGCTACCACTGCTAAATCAGTATTTACGCCACTGACTGGACTGCCATACTGGATTTCAGCATTCTTATAAATTGAAATGTTTTTTAAACTACTCATGTCCCCTGCAGCAAAACGCATGGCTGCTGCTCAAGCTAATGAAAACTCTCAGCAGACCCAAGCCTGTCTCCAATCTGATAAGGTATGTTACAGACAACAGCGAGCTGCTGAAACTCCCCAGCAGACCCAAGCCCGTCTCCAATCTGACAAAGCATTGTCAGCCACATGCACACAGCTGCACTCCAGGTTTCAATAACAACCCAGCCATTTTTCTTCACTGCTGTAGGTCAGCTTTAAAGGGGCAGGGCGCTGTGGATGACACCGTTACACAAGGTCACATACACACAGCTTTACTCCAGGTTTTCCATAACAACCGATCGCAGGTTTTTCACTGATATCCAAACTGAGATGCACATGATCACATGACACTTATGGACCAATGGAAAATCGCAGGTTCAGTCTTGACATACACACAGCTTTACACCAGGTTTCCATAGCGACCAAGCTATTTATGTCCTGTATGAGTCAATAGCAGTTTGCAGGTCCTTAAATATGACGTGTATTAGCCAATGTAAGTTCACATTTCATTTACCAGGTTTCCATAGCAACACAGCCATAAATAGACTATACCTATACTGGACTGCCATACTGGATGTCAAGTGCAAAACTGGTCAATTCTTATGGGGTCACTGCACAAACAAAAAATGAAATATACCCGTGCGAAGCCGGGTCCTTCCTCTAGTAGTTAAAAAATGTGGTGGAAAGCATGTGTTTTTGTCTCAAATTATGCCAGAGTACTAGCGCATTTTGAATAGCAAATCTAGGTACTGTATGGCTGCATAAGCCTTCATACATAGTGTCCTATCAGTTTTTCTGCTGCCAATAGCCCCATTATGGCTGCAACACATTTTAAATTTATCCCTGAAGCTGTGAGCGTGTACAAGAATGAGTGGTGAGCCCCTCTTCTACCCATTACTGCTACTACTATTTTTTTTACAGGTAAATCTACCAGGAGTAACTGCAAAAGAGCAAATAAATAGCTGTGAAAAGCCCAATAGAACATATGCAGGAGATCCATGGACACTGGACTGCAAAAACAGAGAATGCAGCATACAGTTAAGAACATCCTCAACACAAAAAAAGAGAAATCTGAGAGCAATAAGGAAAGCTTTTTACTGTCTATGATTAATATCACATCAGCAATCACACAAACAACTAGTCACAAGTCTCTGACAAAGGAGAACTAGCTGTTTAAATTCTACACAGTGCTGAGAGACAAATCCCAGTCACTCAAATGTCTTCACCATCACAAGCTGCGAAGTCAGGCGGACTTGTGCCGAATTTGTGGTCCAAGTTGTCACCACAAACTGGTACAAGAAATAAACGCTCCACAATCTAAAGTCAAACCAGAACCCCCAATAAACTTACAAGGCAGATTGGAATCAGGAAAATAAATCAGAAGAGTGAAGTCTAGAGCAATAGTCAGTTTAGAAGGTAATGCCAGAGCTGAAATCAGGAGCGAACCGTTTTCCAGTATCAATCCAAGGGTCAGTTCCTAGAGGTTACATCATAGCCAAAATCAGGAGAAAAACAGATATCAAGCCAAAGGTCAGTATAAAGCAGATCAGCACAACAAATCAGGTTAAGAAAGCAAAACTAGGTAACCAAATAGCAGGCATCTGGCTGAGGAGGAAGAGAGTTTAAATATGCCTTGTCAGCTGCTAATTGGATAAGCCTAAGAGAGGTCTGGAAGCTGCATAACTTTCAAAGGTTGGCATGGTAACCTTAAAGTGACAGCAGCTAAACAGAGATTCCTGACAAATATTCTCTCCTGCTGTACCTGCTGTGCACAGAGAAAGCTTCGTGCAGACATCAGACCATTCCAATCTCCAATCACTGTGTGATGAGAGAACAGATTCCCACTTACTTCACTCACTGTGAACCTGTCTTAAGCATAAAGGTATCTCTTGACGGAACTTCCCTAGTAACAGGGAGTGAACAGCAAATTAGCTAAAAGAAAGACACCTAGTGGCAACAACTTTAAAGCTGGTTATTAAAGAAGAAAACAGAAACATTTAAACAAAAAGCATTACATTTTGGCCCAGAATCAGATGGTCTATTTATTGAGACTAAGTTGTCTGAAAAGTTAGTGTCCATGTAACTACAATGTAGTAATCTGGACCTGTAGGGATTTTTTGCCACTATACCATGTCCAAGCATACAAACATGTTGTGTCCATACAGTGCTGGCCAAAAGTATTGGCACCCCTGCAATTCTGTCAGATAATACTCAATTTCTTCCAGAAAATTATTGCAATCACAAATGCTTTGGTAATAATATCTTCATTTAATTTGTCGTCAATGGAAAACCACAAAAAGAATTGTCAAAAAGCCAAATTGGATATAATTCCACACCAAACATAAAAAAGGGGGTGGACAAAAGTATTGGCACCCTTTGAAAAATCATGTGATGCTTCTCTAATTTGTGTAATTAACAGCACCTGTTACTTACCTGTGGCACATAACAGGTGGTGGCAATAACTAAAGGCAGAGAAGAAGAATGGTGAGAACAGTCAAGGACAATCCACAGACCACCTCCAAAGAGCTGCAGCATCATCTTGCTGCAGATGGTGTCACTGTGCATCAGTCAACAATACAGCACACTTTGCACAAGGAGAAGCCGTATGGGAGAGTGATGCGAAAGAAGCCGTTTCTGAAAGCACGCCACAAACAGAGTCGCCTGAGGTATGCAAAAGCACATTTGGACAAGACAGCTTCATTTTGGAAGAAGGTCCTGTGGACTGATGAAACAAAGATTGAGTTGTTTGGTCATACAAAAAGGCGTTATGCATGGCGTCAAAAAAACACAGCATTCCAAGGAAAACACTTGCTACCCACTGTAAAATTTGGTGGAGGTTCCATCATGCTTTGGGGCTGTGTGGCCAATGCCGGCACCGGGAATCTTGTTAAAGTTGAGGGTCGCATGGATTCAACTCAGTATCAGCAGATTCTTGAGAATAATGTACAAGAATCAGTGACAAATTTGAAGTTACGCCGGGGATGGATATTTCAGCAAGACAATGATCCAAAACACAGCTCCAAATCTGCTCAGGCATTCATGCAGAGGAACAATTACAATGTTCTGGAATGGCCATCCCAGTCCCCAGACCTGAATATCATTGAACATCTGTGGGATAATTTGAAGTGGGCTGTCCATGCTCGGCGACCATCAAACTTAACTGAACTGGAATTGTTTTGTAAAGAGGAATGGTCAAAAATACCTTCATCCAGGATCCAGGAACTGATTAAAAGCTACAGGAAGCGACTAGAGGCTGTTATTTTTGCAAAAGGAGGATCTACTAAATATTAATGTCACTTTTCTGTTGAGGTGCCCATACTTTTGCACCGGTCAAATTTTGGTTTAATGCATATTGCACATTTTCTGTTAGTACAATAAACCTCATTTCAATCCTGAAATATTACTGTGTCCATCAGTTATTAGATATATCAAATTGAAATGGCTGTTGCAAACACCCAAATATTTAGAACTAAAAATGATTAAGATTAATAGGGGTGCCCAAACTTTTTCATATGACTATATATACTGATCCCTAACTATAATTACTAGATAGATCCTGTGAGAATATAGGCAACATAGCTCAGAACTACTGGCTCTGTATGAGGAAGATAAAGTGGAGCAGGTAGCAATCTATTCCTATATACTCCAGCTTCACTAGCTGATCTTAAGGATATACCGTATTTTTCGGACTAGAAGACGCACTTTTTTTCCATCAAATTTGGGAGGAAAATGGGGGTGCGTCTTATGGTCTGAATGTGTGGAGTTTAGACGGAGGGGCGGGGGTGTGTCTTATGGTCCGAATGTGTGGAGTTTAGACGGATGAGTGGAGGAGCTGTTAGCCCGCTTAAGTTAATAAAGCTGCCCCCGGGGCTGGTCCCCATTGCCCCTGTACCTTTCTTGTTGAAAGACGGCTCCCGCGCGGCGCAATCACGGGAGCCGTACTGTTCGTGTGACAGCCGGAAGCCTTATGAAGGCTTCCAGGTCTGTCATAGGAAAATTACTATTGTGGCTGGTCTATGACCAGCCACAATAATAATGTACAGAATCTCCCATAGACTGCAATACACTTGTATTGCAGTCTATGGGATTTGCAATCAAATAAAATAAAATAGTAAAAAAAAAAAAAAAAGTTTAAAAAAAAAAAAAAAAAATTAAAAGTTCTAAAACACCCCCTTTCCCTAGAATACATATAAAAGTAGAAAATTACTGTGAAACACATACACATTAGGTATCCTTGTGTCCGAAAATGCCTGGTCTACAAACTTATAAAAATATTTTTCCAGTAGGGTGAACGTCATAGTGGGAAAAAAAAAATCAAAATTGCTGGACCACGTTTTTTTTTTTCGCTATTTTGCCTCTGATTTGAATAAAAAGTGATCAAAGCAATAGATGTTCCCCAAAATGGTATAACTAAAAAGTACACATGACCCTGCAAAAAAAGATGCTCTATGCATCCCCAAACAGCTGCAAGGCAACCTGCCAATGTGGCCTTGCAGCTGTTGCAAAACTACAACTTCCATATATTAAATATTTTACCACATCTTTTTGCTTCAAAATTTTTTTCCCTATTTTCCTCCTCTAAAACCTAGGTGTGTCTTATAGTACGAAAAATACGGTAGATACTCAAAGATCTATTCCTTCTAGTTGTAAAGATTACATCTGCCACTTGCCTTAGACTCCTAGAGACAGATGTTTCCTCACTGCAGCTCTGTCCCTCATGGTTCTGACTCTTATTTACAAAACAAACCTTGTATTGAACCTCTGGGGTTTCTGATGCCAAGCAGCAGGGGCAGAGAGGCTAAATATACTATATCCTAGTAGTCCCCGACACTAGAAAACATGGTTGAAAACAGTCTTCAGTTCTGACAGCAGAAATCTAGACCAGACAGGCAGGAGTTGCGCCAAATATATCATAGAGGGACACGTTTTATGATGTTTGGAGCATCTTGCTATGCACTTTTCTGTTCATTATGTTAGCTCTTGGTTGACTTACTTTGCACTAATATTTTAGTACAGGCCCCTTTTCTAGACCCTTTTTGCTGGAGGAAATTGAGAAAAATTTCTGCTACATTTAGCTTATTAAAGTTCACCAATTATAAGTATTCCTCGTTTTATATAATTAGTAATAAGTGTTCCTTCCAAATAACTGATTACGGTATAATCTGTACTAATGTTTTATACTGCAATTGGTTGGCATCCAGTTTTCACATCAAAACCCCAACAATTTAATGTCAGCTGCAGAAACCAAGAAAATGTGCCTATTGTGCTTGATATACAATTATTACTATATTGTGTTGACAAAATGTACCAGTGTGATGTAACAGAGCTTAACTGTGATGCTACAATGCCCCATTGTGATGTCACAGAAAGAATTGTGTCATAAAGCACAATTGTGATGCCACAGTGCCCTACTGTTAACTCACAATGGCTCATTGTGAGATCGCAGAACCTCATTTTTTGGAATATCGATTACATTTTTGTATAACAACAATAAGAAAAAATAAACAAGATCACAGACATAGGAGCAGGGTTGCACCTCTAATGAGGCCAGGCGAGGCGGCCGCTTCAGGCGGCACTATCGGAGGGGAGGCATTTTTAAATTTTTTATTTTTTTTTAAACTATTCTTTATCCTAAACCAGCCCAAGACAGGCCGCTCTGAAAACAAAGCTGAGCGGTACCTGTCTGGGGCTGGCTTAGGAGATCTCTGTATCTCAGTGCAGGCGGTGGTGCTATGACATCATCACGCCTCCTGCACTAAGACGTAGACATGTTATGCGCCGGTGAAGCAGAGGCAGCAGCTCCATCAAGGGATCGCAGGTAGGTGAGGATAATTTATTTTTTTTTTTTTAATAGGCCGTTACCTGCTGGAGTAACCCCGGCAGGTAACAGCCTATTTACTTACCTACCCCTGCTCCTGCTCATGGCCGCCCCCCAGAGGCGTATCTAGCAGGGGGGCAGTGGTGGTGGTTTTCCCGGGCCTACTGACTCTGTAGGGGCCCACCCCGGGGCCGCCATTAATGATTTACTTTTAACTACATTGGTGTCCGCAGACACCGATGTAGTTAAAACCCATCCTGTCTTGTAAACCTCAAGCCACTTCAGGCCTGCGGTTTACAAGACACTGAGACCAGGCCGGCGCGATGACGTCATAGCATCGCGCCGCCTGTGCGTGGACCCTGCGCATCATAGAGCAGAGGAGAAGAGGAGGAGGTGGCTGCTCCATTCAAAGGATTGCAGGTAGGCGAGTATAACTTTTTTTTTTTTTTTTATCACAGTCGTGGGTGTTTTAATAATATAAAAGGATGTTAGGAGGGGGAAATATAAGGGGGGATTCATTAGGGGGCTTTATGATGATAGGGGGTTCATTTATATAAGGACTATTAGGAGGCATTACAAGGGGGGAGGTCATTTATATAAAGGGTCATTAGGGGCACAGTATTTATGTCAGGGGGAATCAGGGGCATAATATAAGAGGGCAATTCATTTAATTAAGGTGGCACTTGGGCTTTATTAAAGCTAAGGCCCCACATAGCAGGCAGCAGCAAAGAAGAGCAGCAGTAATAAATCACAGTTTTTCCCGCAGCGCTTTTCACAGAAAGTCCGCATAGGTTTCCTCTGTGGACTTTCTGCGTCTATTATACCTACTGGGAAACCGCCAGTGTGTTTCTGTAGGTATAACTGACATGCTGCGATTTCCAAAACCGCAACGGTTTTGGAAATTGCAGCATGTCCACTGTGTGTATTTTTCCACAATATGTGGATGGAATTTGCTAGAATCCCATCCACTTTGCAGGAACTGTAAAGACGCTGCATTTTTTCCATGGCGTTTAAACCGTGGCCACACCATGGCATTTCTGCCACGTGAGGCCAAGGCCCTAAGGCCCACCTCATTTTTATTGATGATCTATCCTCAGAATAAATCATCCGCCTCAGGCAGCAAAGAGGCTAGGTTCACCACTGTTGTGATGACACAATACCCAAGTGTAATGTCACAATACTTCATTGTGATTTCACAGCAGGCTAATGTAATGTCACAGAGCCCCACTGAGATGCCAAAAAGTCCCTTTGTGAGGTCACAGGGCCTTACTGTGATGTCAGAAAATCTCATTGTGATGTCATAATTCCCAGTATGATGTCATAATGTCACACTGTAATGTCATATACCCAATTGTGATGTCACAATGCTGCAATGTGATGTTGCAAAGGCCCTTTGTTATATCACAATGCCCCATTGGTGATGTCACAATACCCTACCATGAGGTCACAAAACCATAAAGTGAAGTCACAGAACCCTATGGTAGTGTGACAGTGCTCCATTGTAATGTATGTTAATAGTGATGGCAGAATGCCCTATTGTGACATCAGAATTATGCCTTGTGATGATGCAATACTCCATTGGGATGACACAATGCCTCAATACTAGTGTGAAGTCACAGAACTCCATAGTGATGTGAAAATTACCCATTTTGATGATACAGAACTTTAATGTAATGTTACAAACCTCCATTGCGATGCCCTATTGTTAAGTTATAATGTCACAATGCCTATTCTAATGATTTTACATTTCCCCAGTGTGGTGTCATACCCCATTTTGATTTTAAACAACCCCAAAGTGAAGTCAGAATTCTCCATCGTGATGACACAATACTCAGATGTGACAATGCTTCATTGTGATGTCAAAACATCCATCCATTTGTGATGTCAGAATTCTCCATGGCATTGCTATAAAGCCCATTGTAATGCCATAGCGCCTCATTGTGATATCTTGTGTTCACCATCAAGAGTCAGTAAAAATTCAGTACACTTGTATTAAAGGTTTAATATGTATCTAAAGTTTTTATATAGATTTAAATAAAGAAATTTATAGAATGGTTAATGCATGTATAGTTATATGCAAACATCATTACAAAAGTGTTTGTTTCTATGTATTTTTTTTTTTTTGCATGAAGGGGTAAAAAATGTGTGTGTGTGTGTATATATATATATATATATATATATATTATATTTATATTTATACACTGCATAAACCACCTTCTGTGATATAAAGTTTTGCAATAACTTAGAAACCATTTAACCAGCTTATAAGATCCAGTGGCTTTTTTTAAGAGACATTTCTATAACATCAGCTCTATATCATGCACAAAGACAACAAAAAGGAAATGCAAATTTTTAAAAAATAACCCTGTATTTCAAATTATATTTAAATAGACGGAAATTGTTAAAGAGAACCTTTTCATCACTTCTGCCAAGTCCAGCTCTTTACATAATTTAATAGCAGCTGCTCCACTGATTTTAACACAGTTGGATTTTTTTCTCTAGCCCTCACTCTTCCTGAGCAATAAATGCTGTATGCTCTGTACTGTCAGGTGAGCAGTGTCAGGCAGGAGCAGGCAAGGGGTGTGATTCTGAGCTCTGAACCTAGATACCTATGATTGGAGCTCTTAGTCATGCCCCATTCCATGCTACTGCCTGACACTGTCCAACTGACAATACAGAGCTTATGCTAGGTTCACACCTGCATTCGGGTTTCTGTTCAGGGGAAGGGGTCGGCTTGGGGACCCCCCGAACGGAAACCTAATACGCTTAGAAAAGCTGTTACCCGTGGAAACTCGCGGACCCCATAGACTATAATGGGGTCCGCCGGGTTTCCGCCCAAAAGGACAAAAAATGTGGAGAGAAAAGCACTGCTTGCAGAACTTTTCTCTTCGCATTTTTAAAGCAGAATGGGGAATGGAATCTCCAGGCGGAGAGCAGGCGCAGATGTGAACCTAGCCTAAAGCAGTATATCAGGCTCCAAAACTAATTTTCAGGACGATGGGAGACAGAACAGCACCTATTAACAGACGCTAAGAACTGAAGTTGGTGGAGGTGGTGAAAGGTCCTCTATAAATGTTGTGTTATGTTACACACAAGCCTGTAGAACATTAGCAAGAGTATACAAACTGCATGGAAATATTGTATACATTGACAAGTTTGGGATATCAGGAGCTGTGACTAGGTTCGGAGCTACTAAAACACAAGCATGCCATTATGCATCTGGTGGTTTAGCTTTCTAAAGATGTCTCAAGGTGTCAAAACTTGCCAGAATGGCGTTATGTAATAAAACATAAGTCTTGGAGAGGAGTTCAGCAACATCAGCATCATGCACAATGCAAAGGGGAAGCTATATACCCTCATATCACGGCACATGAATATGAATATCTGCAATAGGGTTTTATGCATACTGTACAATACTATCCTGAGTAAATAAGAATTACAAAGTGGCAAGTTTATTAGAATCCCTCTGCAGTGCAGCCTCAGGTTTTGGGCCTGTAACTTCAATCAATCACATAGTATTTCAGCATAGAGGTAAGATATTAAATATACACTGCACAGCTTCTTTCATTTTCCTCAGGGAGGTCTTATGAACTGGAATCTTGCTTAATTTTTTCTAACAACCAATCTGTATATCGAGACACTCTTGTATACACCCCGTATGAATTTACTTTGGCGCATCCCAAGCCCCAGCTGACAATACCAGTGAGGTAATAGGTTTCTTTATATTTCGTGGCATAAGGTCCACCACTGTCACCTTTACATGAATCCCGGCTGCCATCAGTGAAGCCTGCACAAAACATGTTGGCAGTAATATTCAGCTTTGTTTTCTGTATACATTCCTGAGACATCACTCGAGGCAGAACTACCTTCCTAAGGGTGTCTGGAGTAGCCCCACCTTCTAAAAGGCGACCCCAACCACTGACAACAGAGAAAGAGCTTTGGTGCAACAGTTGATTTACAGAAAACTGGATTTCAGGCAGACATAAAGGAACAATGTAATCGGTGTAGTTGACTGTACTGTTGAGTCGGAGGAGAGCTATGTCATTATCGTTGTTTGTTTTAATTCCCACAAACTTTTCATGAATTATGATTTGAACAACTTTGCGCTCTTGTTCAGTTCCTTCAGCTTCACTGATCTTATGATCGCCTGTAAGGTTAAACAACATCATTACCATATTGATCATCATCACATTTACAGTCTGTATATTAACATTGCCATTTTTATTATCATATCTTTATAGCAGTAGGAGCCTGAACTGGCATAGATATAAATGTAATCATAGGGCTACTTATAGATGGACACATATGCCGATGCTGCCATTTCATTGGTAGTCAGTGATAATGACTGACCATCTTTCCCCTATGTGACAGTGATAAACATGCCCCCAATGGTCAGCACGTTTGCAGCAACCAGTAACCAAAATATCTCTTCCTATTTGCTTGTCTTCCTCCTCTTTTTCTCCGTGTTCAGTGAATACGCTGTGCATTGATGAAGTGTACATCACATGTGCTTATGCCTTTCAGCCACTGTAGTCAATTGCCAAAGTATCCATTTATACAGTTAGGTCCATAAATATTTGGACAGAGACAACATTTTTCTAATTTTAGTTCTGTACATTACCACAATGAATTTTGAACAAAAAAATTCAGATGCAGATGAAGTTCAAATTTTCAGCTTTAATTCAGTGGGTTGAACAAAATAATTGCATAAAAATGTGATGAACTAAAGCATTTATTACGCACAATCCCTTCATTTCAGGGTCTCAAAAGTAATTGGACAAATGAATAATTGTAAATAAAATGTTAATTTCTAATACATGGTTGAAAACCCTTTATTGGCTATGACTGCCTGAAGTCTTGTAGTCATGGGCAGCACGGTGGCTCAGTGGTTAGCACTGCAGCCTTGCAGCGCTGGAGTCCTGGGTTTGAATCCTGCCAAGGACAACATCTGCAAGGAGTTTGTATGTTCTCCCCGTGTTTGAGTGGGTTTCCTCTGGGTACTCCGGTTTCCTCCCACACTCCAAAGACATACTGATAGGGAATGTAGATTGTGAGCCCTATATGGGACAGCGACTGTCAATGTCTGTAAAGCGCATCGGAATATGATGGTGCTATATAAGGAAGCATAATAAATAAAATAATAATAATGGACATCACCAGACGCCACTGTGTTTCCTCCTTTTTAATGCTCTGTCAGGCCATTACTGCAGCGGTTTTCAGTTGCTGTTTGTTTGTGGGCCTGTCTGAAGTTTAGTCTTTAACAAGTGAAATGTATTGACTCAATTGATCAGGTGACTGACTTGGCCATTCAAGAATATTCCACTTCTTTGCGTTAATAAACTCCTGGATTGCTTTGGCTTTATGTTTTGGATCATTGTCCATCTGTATTATGAAATGTGGCCAATCAGTTTGGCTGCATTCCCATGCATGCCCAAGCCATCATACTGCCTCTGCCATGTTTTACAGATGATGTGGTATGCTTTGGCTTATGACCTGTACCACGCCTTTACCATACTTTTTTCTTTCCATCATTCTGGTACAGGTTGATCTTGGTTTCATCTGTCCAAAGAATGTTCTTCCAGAACTGTGCTGGCTTTTTAAGATGTTTTTTTTTTTAGCAAAGTTCAATCTAGCCTTTTTATTCGTGAGGCTTATGAGTGGCTTGGACTGTGCAGTGAACCCTCTGTATTTACTTTCATGCAGTCTTCTCTTTATGGTAGATTTGGATATTGATACACCTACATCCTGGAGAGAGTTATTCACTTGGTTGGCTGTTATGAAGCGGTTTCTCTTCACCATGGAAATTATTCTGCGATCATCCACCACTGTTGTCTTCCGTGGGTGTCCAGATCTTTTTGCATTGATGAGTTCACCAGTGCTTTCTTTCTTTCTCAGGATCTACCAAACTAGATTTTGCCACTCCTAATATTGTAGCAATGTCTTGGATGGGTTTTTTCAGTTTTTGCAGCTTAAGGATGTCTTGTTTCACCTGCATAGAGAGCTCCTTTGACCGCATGTTTTCTTCCAAATGCAAGCACCATATCTGAAATCAACTCCAGGCCTTTTATCTGCTTAATTGAGAATGACCTAACAAAGGAATTGCCCATATCTGCCCATGAAACAGCCTTTGAGTCAATTGTCCAATTACTTTTGGTCCCTTTAAAATAGGGTGGCACATGTTAAGGAGCTGAAACTGCTACAACCTTCAACCAATTTTAATGTGGATACTCTCAAATAAAAGCTGAAAGTCTGGACTTTATGTCCATTATATAACTACAACTTGAATATGTTTCAGTAAACTGGTAGAAAAAACAAAATTTGTGTCAGGGTCCAAATATATATGGATCTAACTGTATGTAAGTAGTCCCCCACATTGCATTCAAGGAAGTAAAAACAGTTTTTACCTGGGGGTAAGTTCATATGTGTACCAGTAGTGGTATGTTCACACAGAGGAATTTGACGCTGGGTTTGGGGTGGATTCTACCTCAATATCAGAGCCAAATTCCATCCTTAATAATTGGAGGCAGAGACCGAAGCAGGATGCTGAATGATCTTGCTGCAGATTCCGTGGTTGATTTAGCAACAGAACCCGTGGTGCAGGACGCTCATTCATTTAGCCTATTCAGTGACTTAAAGCTGCTGAAAGCTAGAGGGTTGGAAAGTGGAGAGGCATTTGAGGTGGAAGTCCGCCAATAGAGGAACATGTAATCAAACAAATCATCATAGCCAGTGGCATAAATGCCGGGGTAGCAGCAGTAGCGGCTGCCACAGGGCCCGGGACATTAGGGGGCCCCAATGCGTTTTTTTTTTTTTTTTTAATAGGCTGTTACCTGCTAGAGTAACCCCAGCAGGTAACGGACCCTATTTACTTACTGATCCCAGCTCCTGCTCATGCCCACCTGCGCTTCCCCTTTTGCGGAAGCAGAGGCGGTTGTGAGCAGGAGCGGGGATCGGTAAGTAAGGCCATGGGCCCGCGAACCCCACAAACACTGCTATCATTATACACTGGGGTCTTTTCAGACCCCAGAGTATAATGATCGAAGGCCCAGGGGTGGTGAAGGAAGATAAAAAAAACAATGTTACTTGGCAGTCTTTGGGCCTGTTTAGTGTGTGCAGGGGCCACTATAGGGCATAATAGTGTGTGCAGGGGCCACTATGGGGCATATGTCTGTGCAGGAACGCGGTTTGTGTGCGGGGGGCATGTCAAATCTTCGCCTTGGGGGCCCAGCCATTCCTAGTTACTACAATGACACACATACAAGCCCACCATTTACAAAGGTGCAAGTCTGGTATGATGGGATCCCATATGTGTACCACCTCACGTGGGGACATGACTTAACCAATGTAGAAAATGGGACATTGCTGCATTAAAGACACTTAGTAAGTGCTGTGTTGGGACGTTGCTTTCTTTAGATATAATGACACTAAAATAAGTAGTGGGAGTCCAACACTAGGCACCCCCACCGATCAGATGTTCTTAGCCGCTTCTGATGCCATAAATATACAGTGGATAGTGCTGGAAGCAGACAGCTCCATACACTCTGGAGTGGTTGCGCTGGGTTACTCCAGCTCAGGTCCCATTCCCTTGATATCAATATCAATATCTTGAAAAATCCCTTTAGTTATTTTGCCATTAATATGTTTCTGGTTTCTTTCACAGAACATTTTATACACATAAAATCTGACCTAATCTTAAACAAGACACTTGCTTTAGCTTTACATGTGTGGTTTATGTACTCACCAAGTACGACTGTTAGTCTGTTTACGAATGAAGGTTTTACACAGTGAGCAGCAGTGACTACCCAGTTTGGTGATATTAATGTCCCACCACAGATAGTTGTGGATGTTTTGTCTAAGACCACTCTAGCCTGCAAATATATAAAATAGTTATTTGTTTTGAGTCATACATATACTGTAAGCACTAGTCAAGTTGCCTGTTTACTAATATAGCATATATTTCTTAACAAACACCATTTATTTCATGTCAAATAAATAAATCCAATTTAGGAAATAGCTATAGCTGAGCTAGAACATGGCTCCTCAGAATTTTTTTTTTTTTTGGGGGGCCTGACCACCTAAAACATATTGCGATCTGGGCCTTGCCACCTAGAGTTGCAGTTGATGCAAAAATTGAAAATTGTGCTCAATTTAAAGTTGATTTGTCTCCTAAACCCAGAAGTACGTTAAAATAAGCATCAAAGGAGTCAAATATGTTGCTAAAGCAGAGACCATTGCAACCAAGCCCTGTGTGCCTTTTGATCACTTTTGTGAAAATTCCCAGCTAATACTAACTAGGAGGCGCCTCACTTGTTTGACCCACCTCCCAGCACGAGAAGCACTATTCTAGCACTTACAAAATTGGATTCAGTACAATTGAAATACCCCTGGGCAAAAATCAAATGATAATGAGTTTTGTATTTTCTATGTTATAACTATTATAACCATGCATTTTTATTCCATTTATCTTAGCCTTCCATGATTCCATTTCATATGTTAGCTGGGCTATTAACACATAAGTCTTCAAAGAACTTTCACACCCAGTGTTAATACCTGCCATGGACACTCTCCTTTCAGGGACTCTTCACCTCCAACAATTCGACTTTTTGATATTCTCTTTTTCAACACCGGTATCTGTCCACATGGATAGTCCACTGTTAGGCATTGAAAAAGCACAGTTATTTTCAATTACTTTTATTGTACTATAATTTTGTACTTGCAGACCATCAGTACACAATTATTTTGTACAATGGTTTTATATATTTGGCAATTATTCACCCCCTTCATTAAAATCATAAGATGTCCCAATATTAGACCTATATTATTTTACTGACCTGTAGGAATGCATGATATTCCATCTTCCCCTAAAACATACCCCTCCATACACGAGCAGCGTCGTATTGTGGAGGTGTCATAGCATAACTGCTCACATTGTCCATTCTCATATTCACATTTCAGTGTGTCATTTTTATCTGTAAAATAGCACAAAATGGTATTCTCACTCATACATCATATCCACAATGTACCATCCTGACAAATTCCAACGGGACATTTTTATGGTGGAGTCCAGGAAGTGAGCTACCATTTGAATGATTGTTTGGCCAACAGTTATCTTATGTCTATATCCAGATTTAGCCCTCCTAAAATGAGCTTGCTAAGGTGTTTGGTATCCTCGACACATGGGTTTTTTTCATTTTATTGTCATTGGTTTGCTTCTTTGTATTTATAAATTGTTTCTCAAGGTATTGCTAAAATTTATAATGGAAAATTCAGTTGGATGCTACTCTCTGCCTGAAAGTTAAAGGGGTGGTCACATTACAGACACTTATTCCCTATCCACAGGAAGCACAAAAGAACTTGCGAGACAGAGAGAATGCAAGGGGACTTTCAGTCCCCCGTCCTTCTCATCGCTGGGGACCCAGTGATTGGAGCCCAAGTAATGTAACACTTATCCCTTATCATATGGACAGGGGATAGGTGTCTTTAATGGTACAACTCCTTTAACTTTGCAGAATAATCTCAACAGCAAGATGTGCGCTACATGGTCAGAAGCACTGAAAATGTGACAACCAACGTTCTGAAAACAACTGTGATAAGACCACTTACAATTTTTTTTCTGCCTCAAGAGAAACATCTCAAAAAATCTTGACTTCAAGTTCAGGAAATATGGACATATCTTGGTGGAATCGTTCACCTTGTTCCTCACTCACAGCTCCCAAATTTTCAGGAAAGTAGTCAAGGTGGGACTGGAGGAAATGCACTTTCAAACTCATCGGGCAACCTAAAGCTTGAAATACTTTAGCATTCATCCGACGATCTTTTTGGAATGAGGATCTTTGTTATTGCCTAAAAATTTCTCTATGACTTCTTTAAATGCAATCTACCCTTCTTTTTGAGGATCCGTCATGGTATTGACAAACTCTTGATCAACTAGAAGCCTTCTAATGTCTGGTTCGACGAACACACCTTCCTTCAATTTTGCCTCTGACAGGCCTGGAAACTTGGTGACCAAGTATTTGAAGCATTCTTCATCAATCCCAATTTTATGTGGAGAGGTGGTAGAAGAACTTTATGAGGAGGTTCCAAACTTTCTCAGAGGACATTTTTTCACTGACTGTTAGCACCCTCGGCTGCCAACTCTTCTTGGTCCAGTGATTTTGTTGGTCTTGACTGTCCTATAGACACAGAAAACAAGGGTATTTGCTATACCCAGCTTGTTGCCCGAGCAGCATGCACAAGACCTTCAAATCCCCACACACTTGGTCTTCATATTTAAGTTTACGAAGAACCAATTCCAAGTTCTCGTAGGTTTCCTTCAAGTGTACGGAATGACCTACAGGGATGGAAGCGTAAAAACCACCATTGTGGAGTAAAACTGCTTTGAGGCTTCTTTTTGAAGAATCTATAAAAAGACGCCATTGCTGTGAATCATATTGGATTTTAAATTGACCCATCAGACCTTTGACATCGATACAAAAAAACAACTTGTCTTCCTGGTCGAAGTAAGGAACGAACTCCTTTTCATGATGTCTGAACCATGAAAATGACACTCCTAGCAACAATAAATTCCTGCTTTTCAGCCTTGATCTGAGTAACTCAGCGGCATCTTTGGGAAGATTCAAGTCTCTTACTAAATCATTCATCTCCTCCTGAGAAAACAATTTTGGTTTTGTATCATCTTCAAAGTCAGAACTTGATTCGTCATCTGGTTCAGGTATGACTTCACCTTCATCGGAGCTAGGTATCTTTTCCAAGGTAGCAGGGGGCTTGGGTACTGGTGTATCTGTGCCATGGGGGATGGGACGAATTGCTGAGTGAAGATTGGGGTATGAAATGGAATGCTTCCATTTGGAATTAAACCCTTTCACATCGCATGAACAAAAGTAACAGTCGTCACTATGGTTCTTTTGCTCTCGCCATACCGTAGGAATCCCATAACGGAAAGATTTTTTTCTTACCTTTGAACCAGTTTCGGAGGTCCTCAACACACCGTTTGCACACTTTATGAGGCACCCAAACTTTATCTTGATCTCTAAGTTTTAGTCCAAAGTATGCGAAGTATACTTTTTTCACAGTCTGTAATATTCTGCTGTTGCTTCAACACTGTATATTCACCACAGATGAAACAGAAACTGTCTGGCGAATTAATACATTTTCGCGGAGCCATAACACTGGGAAACACGGTTGAAGAATGACGAGCTAACACGAACTGCGATGAAAAAGTGTGAACAGGCTAGAACCAAGAAAAAAAAATTGAATCAATCCCGGGCATAGCAGAGCCTGCGCGTTCAGCTTGCTACATGTTGACGCTGGTTTCCATTAGCTCACTCTGGAAGTTCTTTTCTTTGAGAGTGAAGGTTTTTTGGCATTTTATATCTTAAATGCACTTATGTGAATTAATTAATAGTAATTTGGACTTTAAATTTGGTTAAAAACCCATAATATAAAAAAATACCAAGAATTAAAAATAATTTGATAACTTTGAAGACAATTTTGCATTTTGTGGCAAATCCTGACAACTAGGAGTTTTTTCAATATTTTATTTGTTTTCAGCACACCATAATACATGGAAATTAGATGAAAATAATCAAACAGCTTTTTCCTCGCAGACCTGTGGAATCTTTGTAATGTATCTTATTTTAGAAATCTATTTCCTTCTTCACTTATTAGGCTCCTCTCTCTTTAATTTTCCCTCAGGCTGTTTGTTTATATAGAGTCTCTATCCATCTCACACACAGAACCAGGGCCGGTTTTAGACAAAGTGGGGCCCTGGGCAAAATTAAAAGCGGGGCCCCAAATGCTGATATGCAAACAACACCATCGTCTTCCAGTGGCAACCCCTATAATAAAGCCTCCTTTCTGCCAACAAAAAAGTAATAACAAGCCCCATTTTACCACACACAATTCAAATGAGTACCTTTGTACCGCCTAATAGATTTTTGCACCCAGTCATCAGTTATTATAGCGCTTCCTTAATAGTCCCTGCTTATAAATAATATTACACATTATCAGTAATAGCTCCCTTATAAATGATAACTGGTGTCCTGTATCAGTAATATTCCCCCTTATCAGTAACAGTCACATCAGTAACAGTAAAAATAATACTGCTCCCTTATAAATAATAGCCCCCTCATAAATAATAGTTACCCTTATAAATAATAGTCCCCATTATCACTAATAGCCCCCTTTATAAATAAGCCCACTTAACAATTATACCCCCCTTATAAATAGTTCCCCTCATAAATAGCTCCCCCTTATAATGGATGCCTTATATATAATAGTTGCCCCCTTATAAATAATAGCCCGTCTTATAAATAATAGTTCCCCCTTATAATAGCCCCCACATATTTAAGTTTCCCAGTTATATATAGTAACCCACCCTTATATATAATAGTTCTTCGTTATACAGTGTCAGACTGAAGGGCCTTAGGCTTCCTGCTAATAGCCTACACCACGGCTCCTTCTCTGAAGTCTTACATATGTGCTGACTATCTAGCATTACTGAGTATGTTCCCAGTATAGTCATCCCCTATAGTACTGTGCAGGCCCCAATAACTCCATGGCCAGTTCATGCACTGTACTGTATGGGGAATGACATGGCCATGGAGCACTACATATATGTGCAAGATTATAGTGAGGGAGCTGTGATGCAGACATAGCACACAGGGCTGCCAGCAGGAATTTTGAGCCCCCCCTCCACAGTATAATGCTCCACATGGTATATAATGCTCCACGGTATAAAATTTTCTCCTGAGCCCCCCCATAGTGGCCCCACATGGTATATAAGGCTCCACATAGTATACTACCTCTTAGTGGCCCCAGACAGTACAATATGTTCCCCAGCAGCCCCACACAATATAATATGCTCCATACAGTATAATATGCATCCTACAGTGCCCCCCGCCATTATAATGCTCCACAGTAGCCTAACACAGTATAACATGCTCCACAGTGGTCCCCCACAGTATAATATGCTCCCCACAGTCCCCCCAGTATAATGCTCTACAATGGCCCCACAGAGTATAATATGCCCCTTAGAAGCCCCACACAATATAATAAACTCCACAGTGGCCCCACAAAGTATAACAGGCTCTCCACACTGCCCCTTCCCCCCAGCAGTATAAAGCTCCACACTGGCCCATAGTATAATATGCTCCCCAGAGGGCTCCTGCTAGTATAATGCTCCACAGTGCCCCCCCAGTATTTTGCTCCACAGTGGCCCCACGCAATATATTATGCTCCCCAGAGTGTCCCCCCAGTATAATGCTCCACAGTAGGCCCCACGAAGTATAATGTACTCCCCAGAGGGCCCCCTAGTATAATGCTCCTTAGTTTCTCCCCCCCGAATAATGCCCCACAGTGGCGCCACGCAATATAATATGCTCTGCAGATGCCCCCCCAGAATAATGCTCCACAGTGACCCCACACAGTATAACATGCTCCAGAATGGCCTCCACACAGTATAATATACTGCCCAGAGAGGTTCCCTCAGTATAATGTTCCACAGTGTCCCAAAACAGTATAATATGCTATCCAGAGGGCCCCACCACAGTATAATGCTCCACGGTGACCCCACACAGTATAATATGCTCTCCAGAGGGGCCCCTCATTATAATGCTCCACAGTGGCCACACACAGTATAATATGCTATCCAGAGGGACCCCCCAGTATAATGCTCCACAAGGGCCCCACACAGTATAATATGCTCTCCAGAGGGCCCCCTCCCCAGTATAATGCTCCACAGGGGCCCCACACAGTATAATATGCTATCCAGAGGAACCCCTCCCCAGTATAATGCTCCACAGGGGCCCCACACAGTATAATATGCTATCCAGAGGAACCCCTCCCCAGTATAATGCTCCACAGGGGCCCCACAAAGTATAATATGCTATCCAGAGGGAACCCCTGAGTATAATAAGGGAAGGTCCGTGGGAGATAAGGGAAAATAACAAACAGTTATACTTACCTTGCCTTACCTCTGCTGGGCCTCCTCGCGGTGCTCCGCTATCCCCGCCGGCACCAGGCTTCCTCTTCTATGCGGATGACGTCACAAGTTGTGGACGTCTCCGCTGAAGCCTGTGATTGGGCCTCAGCGGTTGTGTGAGCACGCCCCACATGACTGGCCTCAGCGGTGATGTCCGGAACGCCAGAAGATGATGTCGGATGCAAGTACAGGTGAGTAAAAATGTTTGTTATTTTTACTCACCTCGGAAAGGGGCCCTGCGGTGCATGACACTGGTTCCCTTTCTGTTATCAATATGGCCGGTCCTGACTCCGGGATCCCGGGGGCCCCTTTGGGGTCGGGGCCCTGGGCAATAACCCAGTTTGCCCCCCCCCTTACGCCGGCCCTGCACAGAACTGTATGGGGGGGGGTAGCTAATAACTGCCTTTTATTTCCTCATTGTGTGCAGTGGTAGTCTTATCTTGAAGAAGCAGCAGTGTCAGAAGCGCTCTCACTCAGTGTAATAGAGATCAGCTGCTGTAGTTATTTGATTGCGTTTTCCAGCAGACTACCTTCTCCTCTCCATAGACTTCTATGTAAAAAGTAACTCAGCCAGATAAGTAGAGAAGGAAACGTATTTCGTTAATAAGATATATAACAAAGTTTCTTAAATTCACATGTACTATTCATTATGAAAAGTTCTTATAATTGGAGGTAAAGCAGGCAGGCATTAGAAGGCAGGCTGTGAGCTTCTTTCATGGATTTTGTAAAAGCATGTGTCTCTTTTGACCATAAGGACAGTGTAGCATTTTGACCTACTAAAACCTACTATTGAACATAAACCTCAAAAGAACCACAATGGGCTCCATTGTAAGTGAAAGGGATCTGATGATATCATGTCATCACATGACAGCTTTGGTACAGTGCCCTACTTGGGACAATGTTTACACAATCTCTGTAAAGTGCTGCAGAATATGATGTTGCTATATACGGTAAGTAAGAAAAATAAATAAATAATGGTAGTGTGAACTGAGACTAATTCATAATTTGGAAAAAGTAAGTTACTTGTTTCACAGTTTCTGCCCTCATAACCTTCTGGGCAAATGCACATGTATAACTGATATTCATCAAGGCAGGTTCCACCATTATTACAAGGATTGGAAAGACACTGGTTTTCATCTGTGAAGAGGCAAGACTTGATGTTAATAATATGTAAATATTATAACTGATAGATAGCGAGTTTTCTTCTTTCTTCTCAACATACCTGCATATATCCTCCAGAATTCTTTCTAGAAAGGAAAATGAGAATTTCACATTAACCCTTGTTAAATATAAAATCATGATTTAGTTAGACTTACATAATAAATGACTAAATCTTGTCTAAGTAAAGATTGCCTACACTGACTTTAATAACTTTGCATACAAATAGAGATGAGAGAGCCGATTCGTAACAAACTGGTTTCAACCCAAATTTTCCGAACATTTTTTTTTTGATGACACAAACTTACGATGGCCTCTGTGACATGTAATTATCAGTAAAAATTACAGAGAAGAAGGAGGATCAAATGGTCTCTGTGACCTAGGCAGGCTTCTAGCATCACTGACAGACTCACAGACAATCATGAGTGGTAGGTGCAGAGACAGGAGTGCTGATGCTGCATCAAAATATACAATGATGCTGAAGAAGACAGAGCCATGTTGTAATACTTGAACTAGAGAACAGACGTGTTATCGTCATTGCATGTTCCAAAGAACTTGCTGCTGCTAGTGAAAAAACAGCATGTTTCCAGAAAAAAACAAGCTCTGATGATGGAAAAATAAAAAAGTTACGGCTCTCAGAATATGGTGCCAGCAAAACAAATTATTTTTGGCAAATAAGGGATTTTATTGTATAAAATAAAGGTATTGCAGCATAAAGGTAACATGTTATTTATGATGCAAAGTGTAATTTACAAAATCTAGAACATAAAAAAAGATGGCAAAAGTTACTTTTTTTGCCATCCCACCAAGAAAGAGTAAATAAAATTTGATCAATAAGTTAAATGTTCCCAAAATGGTACAATAGAAACGTACAACTGGTTGCGCAAAAAGAAATCTTCATATGATTATGTCAAGATTAACCCCTTAAGGACGCAGAGCAGTTTGGAAGTTTAAACAGCAACTTTTTTCATTTTTTCCTTCCCCGTCTTCCAAAATTCATAACTTTTTATCTTTCCAGCAACATAGCTATGTGGGGGCTTCTTCTTTGCGTAATAAATTTTACTTGTATTTGGTAACATTTTGAGGTACATATAATGTTTTGAATAGCTTTTATTAATGTTTTTGGTGGGTCCATATGAAGAAACCACACAATTTTATCAGTATTTTTTCCATGTTGTTCCAATGATGTTTTCTCTGCATTAAAAGAAAGCGACATGGCAACTTTGTCCACAGGTCATTACGATTATGGCGATATTTATATTGGTTTTTATTATGATTTACTGATTTTTTTTTTTTAAAGAACTATTTTCTTGGGGTCACCATAATCTCACGAATATAACTTTTTTAATGACATGTTTTGTAGACAAAGATATGCAAGGGCTTTATTTGCAGGGCAAATTGTAGTCTTTATTGGTACCACTTTCTGGTATGTATGACTTTTTGTTCATTTTGTTTGCAATTTTTTTTTTTGGGGGGGGGAGGTCACTAATATACATTAAAGGGGTTTTCCAGGCAAAAAATGTTTTGTTTTGTTTTTTTTTTTTAAAAAAAGGTCTGTTAGTGCTATTAGTGGGTTAATAAGTGCACCCATATACCTTTAGCAGTGTTTTCAGTGATTTCTGTATTTCTCTGGGAGCTCCTGGCATCTTCTCCGTTTGTTTACATGGTGTAGCTTCCTGCTGTCTTAGCTAATGCAATGCATCATGGTACTTGTAGGCTGACTCACACTACCTCCCTCTCACTACCTTCCCCTCCCTCTTACACCCCCTTCCCTGTCTCTCTAGCTATCCTGCCCACTACTAGCCCTTCCCAACTAACTCAGCCCACCCCATCATACTTACCTATCTTCCTTCCAGAGGGTGTTTAGATTAGTGTAGGAATTACATTTTATCCCGGACAGCCTCTTTAATTTGTATATTGCGGTATATATTTTTTTTTTACGGTGTTCATTGTAAGGGATTACTAACACTATTTTTGGATAGTGTGGACTTCTACGCACATGAGGATACCTAGCATGTTTATTTTATTTTGATAATGTGTTTTTTTAAATTAAAAGGTGGGTTTTTTGATCTTTTTATTTTTTGTTTATTTTTTATACTATATTTTCAACTTTTTTTTTTTTTTAATATACTTTTTTCCTGTCCCACAAGGGAATTTGAACCACCTGGGATCTGCTGATCCCCAGTGCAGTGTGCTCCCATGGCAAACCCTTGGACTCGGTGAGATTACAGGATCTCAGGGGTAGCTGGGAGGGGGAGAGCCATCTTGTTCGCGAACCACCCAGATGCTGTGAACATATCAAGAACAAGTCATTTTCCGCACAGTAAACACTATAAAAACAAAACTAAAAATTTGCTATTTATACATGGAAGTCAGTTTTAGTAATAGTTTTCCTACTTAAATAGTGACCTCTTAGCATTGTTATGCCTACATATGATTTACTTCCATTACTAAGAACACTATACTCCATTTGGCAAAAAATACTTCTCCGTAGCTAAAAATACTTATCAAAAATAAGAGTATTTTTACGCTTCTGAAAAAAATGTAGTGTGAACTCTGCTGCCACTGCCTTTGTCTCCCTGTATAATGTTCCATTTACTATACTGCTGATGCTGCTTATTACTCCTATACAGCTGAACACCATCTCCTGCGGCCTTGTCCATCACATTATTCCATGTTGTACAGCCACAGCTAACAAAACTGCCACCACTCAGCCAGACATGTCATGTGGCCTGGTACATCACATTATTTGATACCGTATTGCCACTCATGTTGCCACAGCTACAACTAGAAATGAGCGAATTTATAAAAAATTCGATTCGACCGCTTCTCTGAAGTTTCCAAAAAGATTTGCTTCGATCCGAATTAATTCACGGCGAATCACATTAAAAAACAGCTATTTCCTGGCTGCAGAGAGCCTGTCTAGTGGTTTAGAACACTGTGCCAAGCAGTAACCCGCATAGGGAGCCTGCTGTGGTAGTGAAACAATACTGTGAGTCAGTATGACACGCACATGACAGGCGTCGCTCTTATAACCACTGAACACTTCACTTATTTGGCCAGTTACGGGGCCAAAACTGACCAACTCACTCAAGTGTGAACTCAGCCTTACAGGTCTATGTTAGTGCCAGGTATAAAGAACCGTGCAGAGGACAAGATCCTACTGTAGTGTAAAAGAGCGCACTCCTTTTACACCATCATCTGCTGATTCCATAGATGTCTACAGAGTGGCAAGGCAGCATAATGTGGAGGTGGCAGCAGCATGAGGAGGCCATACAGTGACACAGTGGCAGCAGCATGAGGAGGCCCATACAATGACTCAGTGGCAGCGGCATGAGGAGGCCATACAGAGACCCAGTGGCAGCAGCATTAGAATGCTATACAGTGACCCAGTGGCAGCACCATGAGGAAGCCAAACAGTGACGCACTGGCAGCAGCATGGAGGCGGCCATACAGTGATCCAGTGGCAGCCGCATGAGGAGGCCATACAGTGACCCAGTGGCAGCAGCATTAAGATGCTATACAGTGATCCAGTGGCAGCAGCATGAGAAGGCCATACAGTGACCCAGTGGCAGCAGCATGAGGAAGACATACAGTGACCCAGTGGCAGCAGCATGAGGAGGGCATACAGTGACCCAGTGCCAGCGGCATGAGGTCATACAGTGAAGCAAGGGCAGCGGCATGAGGGCAGCATACAGTGACTCGGTAGAAGTGGCATGAGGAGGCCATACAGTGACCCAGCAGTGGCAGCAACATGAGGAGGGCATACAGTAACCCAGTGGCAGCAGAATGAGTAGGCCACAGAGTGGCAAGGCGACATAATGTGGAGTTGGCAGCGGCATGAAAGGGCATAGAGTGACCCAGCAGTGGCAGCAGCATGAGGAGGCCATACAGTGACCCAGTGGCAGCAACATGAGGAGGCCATAGAGTGACCCAGTGGCAGCAGGATGAGGAGGCCACAGAGTGGCAAGGTGACATAATGTGGAGTTGGCAGCAGCATGAGGAGACCATAGAGTGACAAGGTGATATAATGTGGAGGTGACAGCAGCATCAGGCATCAGTCATCAGACATTGGTGGTTGGAAATCCTGGCTGATCCATGCCTGATTCATCTTGACAAAGGTCAGTCTCTCCACATTTTGGTGTTTGGCCCCCACCGCACTAAACACCCGCTCTGATGCCACACTACTAGCCGGGCAGGACAGCTTGTCCAGGGCAAAGTCGGCCAGTTGCGGCCACAAATCCAGTTTGGCTGCCCAGTAGTCCAGCGGATCTTTGATGACGGGTGACAGGGTGCACTCTAAGTATGCCACCACCTGCTGGATCAAGTTTTGCTCTGTGTCTAGCTGCTCGTAAGTAGTTTCTTCACTATGCGGGTGAAGAAAGCTGCTCATCAGTGACTCTAGGCTCAGGCTGCTGCTGATGGAGCTGATACTGCTCCTGCCCCCCACCTTTCCCACAGCAGCCATGGCAGTGCAAGGTGAGCGCCCAGGGTCCCCCCCCGGTCAGACCTGCGAGAGGATGGACGATGGCGCGGATAGGCAGTGGCCAACTGACTACATAGGATGTTTCTATAGTAGTTCAGTTTGTCTTCCCTCTCAGCGGGTGTAAAAAAAGGCCCCCATTTTTGACCGGTAGCGAGGGTCTAACATGGTGGAGAGCCAGTAGTCATCCCACTGCCGAATGGTGACAATTCGGCTGTCACTACGCAAGCAAGTGGGCATGCATCGGACCATTTGTGCAAGTGACTCGGAGGGACTCCCTGCATCTATCTCCACTGCATACTGCCATGGTGTGTCTGGGTCATCTGCCTCGTCTTCCTCATCTCCCTCTTGCTCTTCCACGTCTCCGCACGTCTCCAGTCCCCTGACCAGCCAGATTTACCAGCATCTTTTCCAGGATATGAATCAGTGGAATGACGTTGTTCATCCCGTAGTCCTGGCGACCGACTAACAAAGTGGCCTTCTCAAAGGGCACGAGCAGACGGCAGGTGTCACTCATGAGCTGCCACTGGCTAACATAGAAGTTACACAGGGGAGTACCTCTGTCTGCTTGGATCATCAAGAAATCATTTATGGCCTCTCTCTGTTCGTACAGTTGGTCCAACATATGGAGGGAGGTATTCCAAAGGGTGGAAACGTCGCATATCAGCCTATGTTGGGGGACACCGTTCTGCCACTGCAGCTCAAGGAGGGTGTGCTTGGCGATGTATGAGTGGCTGAAGTGCATGCAAAGTTTCCTGGCCATTTTTAGGATGCCTTGCAGATGGGTGGAAGAAAACGCTTGAGAACCAGATTGAACACGTGCGCCATGCAGAGCACATGGCTCTGCCTCCTTGACGCAGCGCCGACACCATGTTCTTCCCATTGTCGTTACCACAGTTCCGATTTTGAGTTGCCGCAGAGCAAGCCAGGATTCAATTTCTTGATGAAGGACACGAGCAGTTCCTTCCCTTGACTCCGTTCGCCCAGGCAAACGATTTGTAGAACAGCGTGACACCACTGTGCCCTGCATATGTGGTATGCTGGAGGAGCACTGTAAATTGTCCCTGCAATGGAGGCTGAACACACAGTGGAGGATGAGGCGGACATTGTTGCAGGACCAACGGCGTGAGAACGTGCAGGTGGAAGATACATCACCTGGCCAAGTTGCTGGTGTGTCTGGGCAGGAACCACATTCACCCAGTGGGCCCTAAAGAACATATATTGTCCTTGACCATAGTTACAGCTCCACACGTCAGCGCTGCCGTGCACTTTAGCAGACACTGACATGCTCAAGGACTGGCCCACCTTCTGTTTTCCATATTTGTGCAGGGCTGCTACTGCCTTTTTGGCAAAGAAATGACGGCTTGGGACTCTCCACCTCGTCTCAGCACAAGCCATCAGTTCTCTGAAAGGTGCAGAGTCCACCACTTGGAAAGGGAGGGACTGCAGCACCAGCAACTTGGACAGGAGCACATTCAGCTTCTGCACCACTGAATGAGTGCATGCATACTGTTGTCTCTTTCAAATCACTTTGTTGATCAATTACTGATGCAATGACTGACTAGGAGGAGGAGGATCAGGAGCGTCAGGACCAGCAGATGATGGGAAGGACACACAGCTTCCTTCGGCTGAGGTGGTGGAGCCTTGACTGCCTGAAATGGGGTGCGTGCCACTGGGTGATGCAGCGGCGGTTGCTGCGGCAGGCTGGACCACCATATTGGAGCCACGGTTCTCCCAGGCCACTTTATGGTGACACTGTATATATTGGCGCAGGGCTTTGGTGCAAATATTGGCACCCTGGCCATACTTCACCTTCTGCCCACAGATTCGACATATGGCTATGTTCAACTCCCACAGCGGCTTAACAAAAAACTGCCACACCACCGAGTAGGTGATTTTACCCCTAACACTCCAAACTGACTGACTGATACCGCCACTGCTTTCTGGGCAGGTAGGCTCCTGTTATAACGATGGTATAACCCAGGAATGTTTGGCTTCCGACCTCCGACTGCTGCCACCCAGCTGACTCCTGGCCACGCTACCAACTTGCTGGCTCTGCTGCTGCCTCATGCGCAAGCTGTCACCCTCTTCTCTCGATGATGATGATGATGATGAAGCCCCTTTGTCAGCCGGATCCCATTTGCGATCGGCTACATCATCATCAAGTACTGTCTGCACGTCACTGATGTCCTCCTCATCGGTCTCTGAGCCAGGAGCCTGACCACTCGCAACACCAGCTCCCATGCCAATCTCCTCATCACTACTTGCCCACCTACCGGAGGAAGCGGCGGATGTCTCCTCCAGATCTTGGCTGGGCACTAGCTGCTGACTGTCCTCTAGTAATTCCTCCTCACTGTACAGTGGATCTGAGCCTATAGCATAGAGTACTTCTCTGGCTGAGGGAAAAGAAAAGGACAGAGGCAGGTTGAGGACACATGAGGGCACAGGGCCTGCTCCCGGGCCATGCCAACTAAAGGTTGTGTCTGACAAACCCACCGACTCTTGGCTGGGGGTGTCTGATGTGACTTGGGATGAAGTGGATGACCAAGTCAACCATTCTAGAACCGATGGGTTGCTGGTCAAGACACGACCGCTAGCTGACACTGGGAGCTCAGGCCTTTTCAAGTGACCCCTGCTGTCACGACCCCTTACTCTGCTGAGACCTGTGCCTGCGCCAGAAACATTTAGGCCTGTGCCCCTCCCCTGTGCAGGGCCTGTCGCTTCTCTGTCTGACATACTGTTAGATCAAATAAGTAAATGAAAAGGAAAATAATACAGGGCAAAAAGGCCTGTAATTTTCTCCCTTCAACACACAACAGCTAATAAGCCACTTATTTTTTCCCCACTTATAAACGCCAAGAAAAGGAGTTATAAATCTCCGCAGTTATCTGTTATAACAGATAACTGCGGAGTCAGTGCAGCAAGGTGTAGTAGGACACTCCAAATGAACCCTGTTCTACTTCAATACTCTGTATAAATTCTTCCCTATCCTTTCGATACACTTCTAATGCTCTTTCCCTGAACTTCGATTGAGCAAAATATCAGTTTTCAAGTTTTTCTACCACTTTCCCTAGCGCCTGCTGACGTCTCTCCCTGCACTGAGTACACTGGAAAGTGCCTGAATCTCAGATAGTGGAGGGTATTTATAGAGCTGTGGCATCACAGGGCTGGCTGGCTGCTGACTGGCTGCACGCATGGCATTGTGGGTGATCCCATGTTCCCAGAGTTCCTTGTCCCATGTCCTAACATGTGCAGCAGCTATTTTAGGAAAAAACGCAATTCGATGCCACTAAGTGTTAGGAAATCCAGATTTGATGCGAATTGAAGATTTCCTGAAATTCGGATCGAATTCCACTTCATCAGCTTCGATTCACTCATCTCTAAGAATAAGAAAATATAGCCTTTAGCTACTCTGTCATTTATCTAAAATGTATCTAAGAATGAGCTCATAGGATACAAAATGACAAGATTACCGTACGTCTGTCATCCTTAAAGATTTCTCTGGCTTCCTCATATGAACATTTTTCTTCACGGCACTCTCGTTCCAGGGATCCTGCTTTGAACTCCTCAAATATACTATTAGCTCTCCGACTCCTTAACAGAGTATTGGCGTCTTTCGTCTCTAGGAATACTATAAAGGACAGTGTTAGGCATACTATTCATATTTAAACACATCCTAAGAAATTCAGGGGTAAAACAGTTACCAATATCTGCAATGTTTATTCCCCCCCCCCAATGCAAAATAGAGATGTATGGTCACCAATTTACCCATGCTGTGATGTTTTATGCCTGTTTAGTCTCCATGGTAACACCAGTGAGTGTGCGATTTGGACACGCTTAGGGGCATAGCTATAGAGAGTGTAGAGGTAGTAGTCACTACTGGGCCCTGTATCCTTAGGAGCCCCAACAGTCCCCATGCAACATAAAATATACCACTTTTCTAAATGGCTCAAGATAGGTAGAGCCCCTTTACAGATTTTGCAATGAGGCCGAAGACCTTCAGGTTATGGCTCTGCACCCATCTGCTAGTTTTCCTACTTCCAAGACACTGCAGCGCAGGGACGGAGCGTGATTGTAATGGTGTAGTAACGTCAGCACAGTTGTGTTGGAGAGACGCAGCAGTAGTAGGTAAAGATTCACGCTCTGTGCACCGAGAGTTACCCTGAGAAGTGGAGACTATTCATAGGAACAAATCGGATAAAAAAGAAAATCTGTATTCTGGACTTGTAATGGCGTATTTGGTACATAACTTTATTGTAGATGAGGCAGCCTATGTAAATAGGCAATACGGCTTGTGGGAAACCCTTTTAAATATTTGACTAAAGATGTTCATATACATCAGATACATTTAAATATATGTGCCATTTCGGCATAAATGGCTGATGGTTTCATGTGCATGGGAACCACCTGACTGGATTTGACAGTGTCAAATATTTTCTTCCTCTAGGAGTTAGATGCAGTCTAACGTTTCAGCAGAAGGTTATTCCTCTCTCCCTACATTCATAGCCTTATTTAAACACTTATGGTGGACTCAGGAGAAATGGCTGTCAGGTATCTCAAGTGTATGTCAGCTTAAAGGGATCCTGTTGCCATGAAAATGCGGTCCAATGTGTGGAGTTGAGCAGATTGATGTATAGTTACAGGTGCATCTCAATACATTAGAATATCTTTGAAATGTTCAGTCATTTCAGTGATTCAGTAATACAATTCATAATCAGCATCTTCCATGATTGTGTGTCCTACTGAACCAGACTGAGGGGCCATTTAAAGGCTTAGGAAACCTTGGCAGGTGACATACTGAATTTACAATACTGAACTTTTTTACAATATTCTAATTTTCTTAGATTTTGGTTTTCATTACCTGTAATCCATAATCAACATTTACAGAAATAAAACACTTGAAATAGAACACTCTGTGTGTAAAGAATCTAGAAGATATAGGAGGTCACTTTTTTCTAATTTAATTACTGAAATAAACGTTTCAAAGATACTCTAATTTATTGAGATGCACCTGTATTTGTGCAAAGAATAAGTAGGACTTGTAATGTATCGATTGACATTGCTGCACATTCTATGCTTAGGAGTCCGGTAGGCGGTCTCATGCAATAACTGGCAGCTTCACCTGTATGAGCGATGGATACATAACTGTCCATCCTGGATTACAACCAGACACTTGACTCTAAGCATAGAAAGAACAGCGGTTTTCAAACAGTAAATCACAACCTATACCGAATCTGGTCCCAAAAAACTACCATATACAGTGGGGAAAAAAAAGTATTTAGTCAGCCACCAGTTGAGAGACAAAATGAGAAAAGAAATCCAGAGAATCACATTGTCTGATTTTTAATTAATTTATTTGCAAATTATGGTGGAAAATAAGTATTTGGTCAATAACAAAAGTTCATCTCAATACTTTGTTACATATCCTTTTTTGGCAATGACAGAGGTCAAACGTTTTCTGTAAGTCTTCACAAGGTTGGCACACACTGTTGCTGGTGTGTTGGCCCATTCCTCCATGCAGATCTCCTCTAGAGCAGTGATGTTTTGGGGCGGTCGCTGGGCAACACGGACTTTCAACTCCCTCCAAAGGTTTTCTATGGGGTTGAGATCTGGAGACTGGCTAGGCCACTCCAGGACCTTGAAATGCTTGTTACGAAGCCACTCCTTCGTTGCCCTGGCATGCTGAAAGACCCAGCCACGTCTCATGTTCAATGCCCTTGCTGATGGAAGTAGGTTTGCACTCAAAATCTCACGATACATGGCCCCATTCATTCTTTCATGTACACGGAGCAGTCGTCCTGGTCCCTAAAGCATGATGTTGCCACCCCCATGCTTCACAGTAGTAATGGTATTCTTTGGATGCAACTCAGCATTCACTCTCCTCCAAACACAACGAGTTGTGTTTCTACCAAACAGTTCTACTTTGGTTTTATCTGACCATATGACATTCTCCCAATACTCTTCTGGAACATCCAAATGCTCTCTAGCAAACTTCAGACAGGCCCCAATATGTACTGGCTTAAACAGGGGGACACGTCTAGCACTGCAGGATCTGAGTCCCTGGCGGCGTAGTGTGTTACTGACGGTAGCCTTTGTTACGTTAGTCCCAGCTTTCTGCAGGTCATTCACTAGCTCCCACCGTGTGGTTCTGGGATTTTTGTTCACCGTTCTTGTGATCATTTTGACCCCACGGGGTGAGATCTTGAGTGGAGCCCCTGATCGAGGGAGATTATCAGTGGTCTTGTATGTGTTCCATTTTCTAATTATTGCTCCCACAGTTGATTTCTTCACAGCAAGCTGCTTGCCTATTGCAGATTCAGTCTTCCCAGCCTGGTGCAGGTCTACAATTTTGTTTCTGGCGTCCTTCCACAGCTCTTTGGTCTTCACCATAGTGGAGTTTGGAGTGTGACTGTTTGAGGTTGTGGACAGGTGTCTTTTATACTGATAACAATGTCAAACAGGAGCCATTACTACAGGTAATGAGTGGAGGGCAGAGGAGCCTCTTAAAGAAGAAGTTACAGGTCTGTGAGAGCCAGAAATCTTGCTTGTTTGTAGGTGACCAAATACTTATTTTCCACCATATTTCGTAAATAAATTCTTAAAAAAAAAAAAAATCAGACAAATGTGATTTTCTAGAGATGTTTTCTCATTTTGTCTCTCATAGTTGAGGTCTGCCTATGGTGACAATTACAGGCCTCTCTCATCTTTTTAAGTGGGAGAACTTGCACAATTGGTGGCTGACTAAATACTTTTTTTCCCCACTGTACCTATACTAATTTCTAATACACAATTGCAAGTAACATGGTAAAATCATTGTGTTTTTTTATATCTGTAATGGGTTTATATGGACTTGTATGTACAAGTGTTTTTACATTTCTTTCAGCTCTGTACACTGTAGTCATGACATAGGTAGCATGAATAATATTTGCTCTTTGTAATGGTTTCATATTGCTATTTAAAAACTCGGCACATATGTGGTTTATATATCATGACAATGTATACTTTTTCTCCTGACGATTGTGCTCATTGACCATCATTGGTTAAATGTATGCTAGTTTTAGTTTACATTTTGGCAGATGTGTTGGTATATGTTATTTTCTGTACAATTACTATTAGCATGTGAACTTTGACATTCTCACATTGGGCCAGTAATAGCTAACACTGGCATCTGTGAATGTCAAACACTTATGTTTGTAAAAGCCGTTGCACATAACACGATGTCATTCATACTCATAATACAGCAAGTATGTTTTTGTTTTGTTTTTTATAGTAGGGATATAAACTCCCAATGTTAACTAATGAGAACACTTTATTATATCACTATACTGTAGATACAAAGGAGTAATGGAAATTTACAGTATTTCCTATTTAAAGTGCCCTGGAAGAGAATGGCCATATAAAATAAATACTACTACTATATTATGTGACTTACCAGCAAACGTTAGGAGTGGCATAAACATCAGAATAATCCAGAAACATGTTATTTTCTTCTCTTCTAATTCCATGGTGGAAAGACTTTCCTATTCCACCACTACCTGTATTGAAGGGAACATGCCAGGTCCAAAGTTCATTGTTTAAATATTTGGATATGGGGGAGGGGCCTGCTTGATAGGATAGAAGAGATAGCTATAATAAATCAATGCTGGAGTACGCAGTTTAGATAACAGCTTAGGTGTATTTTTTAATGTTACTTTACTATTAGATCTGCTGATCAAGCTACAAATATTTAATGTAAGAAGTGGCATGAACATTAGGTATGGGTGATTTATGGATGACTTTAACCCCTTTGACTCCTGATTTAGTATCCATACCTAATGTTCCAATGGCCTTCTTTCAGGACCTAGAGGCTCTGTAATAATCACCAGTGATAGTCATCTAGTCTAATAGGCTAGTAAAAAATTCTTAATAGTGTAATTAAATTCCTTGTGTCTAGCAGAATAATAAACAATACCATATTATAAAATGGTTTATTATACAGTTATTATTATTATATTTTTTAACTGGCATACCTTCAATGATTTAGTTGTTACTGACATCAATGCTATAATGAATAGGAAGTTTCCTTCTGTCGATTTTATGCTTTTTATTTACACAAAAAAAGCTCAGAATTTTGTACTTTTTTCTGTCTTAAAAAATGGAAAGCCAATGGAAGAGACCCTTTCTTTTTTCAATTTCTATCTTTAGAAAGCTTTCCCGGTTTTTAGGACAATTTATTTGTGTAGTGAACTGGATATCATCCACATTTCTAATATACATAACGTACATAAAGGCAATGTGTTGCCAGAAAATTACCTAATTTTTTAAGTTAAGTTTTATGTTACGCTATGTTCACACCAGCAACGGGAGTCAGTTGTTCTGCTCCATAGGGGGAACACAACGGACACACAAAACTCTAAAACAGTGGACACCAGCAGTGCCCAATGGACCCCATTGAATATAATGGGATCCATTGGGAGTCTGTTGTTTTAAACTGAAACTGTCAGACTCCAAATAGAGACTCCAACAGATGTGAACCTAGCCTTAAAATTTTTTTTAGTACATTTCATTACTTATTAGCACAGCGATGATCACAGCTATCATGCATATGCAGATAAAACACAGAATCCATCAGTCACAATAGGTGATTTCACAACTTCAGATCTGTGCAATGACCTCTATAGAGGTCACAGAGCATGCGCAGAAAACTATCCTGTAGAAGTCAATAGGGTCTCTTCCAAACCAATGTATCTATGGTCCATGGTCCATGGTCCATGGTCCATCTCCGGAGGCAGGAAATCACAAACTATTTTAGGATTAGTGGCATGAGTTGGAACTACAACATTTTTAGGATTTTTTTTTTTTTTTTTAATATACACTGACATCCATTCAAAAGCCAAGACATGGACATTCAGGCAAAATATCCGAGTCAACAAGTTGGCTCATCACAAGGTCTATCAGTTCTAGTGTGACAAACATGGCAGTGGAGGTGGCTTGTATGCTTCCTAATAGTGAGATCACAGGCATCCATGCAAGCACCGCGCGACGTGCTTTACACAAGTCTGAAATGGTGGCCTCATCTTCAATACTGTCATAAAAAGCGTCGGCTTGAGTTTTAAAAAAAAGTATGAAATGTGGACAGTAGAAAATTGGAAACAGGTGATTTGAAGCGATCAGACAAAAGTCAATAGACTGGGCTCTGATGGGTGCAACTGGGTCTAGAAGAAACAAGGGAAAGAGGGCTAATGGATCGAGAGATTGAAGGAACTGTCAATTTTGGTGGAGGAAGCCTGATGAAAAGGGGTTGTTTCACAGCCAAAGGCTTTGGATACTTGACCAGTATTGGATGGTGGTCTCAATACTGAGCTATATGTGATTATCCTACAAGATGAGTTACTTTGTACACTTGTGTACTATGGGTATGAAAAGGACAACATATTTTCCAGCAGGACAATGACCTTAAGCAAATGTCGAGATTAGCGAAGAAATGGTTCAATGACAATGAATTAGAGGTGCTGGATTGGCCCCCACAGTCCCCAAACTTAAACCGAACACTTGTGGGTAGAGTTGAAGAATAATCTGTAGTCGTACCCAAGTGAGTCGACCAGTATGCACCAGCATTGGGAACGTGTAGAAGAAACCTGAGATCAGATATTGGTTGAGACATGCTTGAATCTGATTGAAAGCATGCCCAAAACATTTACAAAATACTAACAAAATAATAAAAATTAAAATTTTGATTTTTAGGAGCAAAACAGTAACAATGCAGTTACATGACAAGAATCTGCATAACTAATCACATGCTAAATAGTTGCAAGTCACATATATGTATGAGATAGCCAAGATGATTGCCAATAAAATGATGGTAGTCGCACATTTTAAGGTGTAGTGGATGGTGAGATATGGAGCATGAAAGTCAATATAGTTAGAAACATTGTTACCCTTTTTTTCATCAGTTTAGATAACATAAAAAATTTAAAATCGCATCAAATTTCATAAAAATTATGTTTGCTAATAAAAATGCGACTTAAACAATTGGTTATGGCCCACCTTCCCATTAAAGTAAAAATATGTGAGCAAAATTTTATCAGTGCAGTATTCTGTTCATAAAGAAAAAAGAACTAAAATGGATTAAATATGGTGTCATTCATGTGACCCCCTGACATTCAGTTAAACATCCAGTAGTTAGGTAAATAGTAGTATGTTCCGCAGCAGAACACAAGGGCAGATTCCATTTACAATAATTGTCGCAATTGGCGTTTTTGTGCTTCCCACACCACTTTCATGAAAGTGAAGGTGGCTTGGGAGTTGTAATACATTTAATATAATTTATACTGCCAGCTATGTACAATAAATGCACACTCAGTGAGGCAGGTATAGTAAAGGTCTGTTTCCACCATTAGTTCTACTTAGTTCTCCCATGGATGTGTTCTGTGTGCCAGTCAAACACTTGTGTGAAACCCAATTGCCAAGAGAATGCCAAGAGTGTGCAAAGCAGTAATCAAAGCAAAAGGTGGCTACTTTGAAGAACCTAGAATATAAGACATATTTTCAGTTGTTTCACACTTTTTTGTTAAGTATATAATTCCACATGTGTTAATTCATAGTTTTGATGCCTTCAGTGTGAATCTACAATTTTTATAGTCATGAAAATACAGAAAACTCTTGGAATAAGAAGGTGTGTCCAAACTTTTGGTCTGTACTGTATGTGAGCAGAATTTTAAATGCATGTATATTAGAAAATGTTATAATATCCAGTTCTATAGTCAGAGTAAAAAACAGAATACCCATTTAATGTCATAGTCAGAACAACAGACCTAAAATTTGTATTGTGAAACTACCCTTAGCTTCACCTATTCTCTGGAATGCCTTGCCTCAGGCCATCAATCTATTAACATTAGCATTGTGAAGATGCCTTGAAGATGTGTTTGCAGACATGTATCCTATAATTACGATATATGTGCACTTAAGACTATATAGGCCTATTATGTAACTATTTCATGTCCTCCAGCACTATTGTCTTCTACAATATCATTTCATTGACAGCTAGAACCAGTAACAGTTAGAAACAATGATAGAGTGCTCTAAACTGTGTATATTGTGCAAGTAATTCTTATTGTGCAGAATGCAATAAAAACCAAGGACTCAGTCCAGCTCAAAACACTTAGTAACAGTAAGGACATTCACTGGGGTTTTACCTGCATCATGTTTTGTTATAGATACGTAGCATGTTCATTCATACTAATTCTATTACCTAATGTAGACATCATTGTCCAGTTTCAGACAAATATTGAGACACAAATTTTATTGTTTCTATAATGAAAAGTTTTACAATTTCCAGTATACTTATTGTATCAACTCCTCAGTTTTCTAAATCTCTGATTGCTGTTATTCATTCAGCTTAATTCTAGTGGATATAAATCAGTCCATGGTCATGTGATATACAGTCCATGGTCATTTTTAATTTACTTTAAAGAGGACCTTTCACGTCCTCATTTATATGCCCGTTTTACATACCGCTAGAAAGCCGACAGCGCGCTGAATTCAGGGCACTGGTGGATTTCCCGGTATGTGCCCCAGGGCTGGAGAAATCGGTGGTCTTAGTTTCATGGTTTACTGTCAGAAGGGCGTTCCTGACAGTCTAGTTGCGCTGTGAGGAACGCCCTTCCTGACAGTTCTCATTCATAGACTTGTACTGGGGGGGGCGTTCCTCACAGCTCAGCGTCATCACCGGGCAGTAAGGAACGCCCCCTCTGACAGTACAGCGCTATGGGCGAGTACAGAGAGAGGGGGCGTTCCTTACTGCCCGGCGATGACGCTGACCTGTGAGGAACGCCCCCCCAGTACAAGTCTATGAACGAGAACTGTCAGGGAGGGCGTTCCTCACAGCGCAGCTACACTGTCAGGAACGCCCTTCTGACAGTAAACCGTGAAACTAAGACCGCCGATTTCTCCAGCCCTGGGGCACATACCGGGAAAGCCGGCAGTGTGCTGAATTCAGCACGCTGTCGGCTTTCTAACGGTATGTAAAACAGCATATACATGAGGACGTGAAAGGTCCTCTTTAAAAGGGTTATCCAGTTTCTAATATTGCTGGCCTTACTGTGCTGTCTTGGTAATGGTGACTTGTGGGGTCCCGGGTGTTAGACCCCCGCAGATCTAATATTGATGGCCTATCCTAAGAAACTGGATAACCCATTTAATAACAGATTATGACTGACTTTCTTTCAAATCCACTTTATGCCTCCCTTGTTTTCTTTCTTCTGTTATAGGCAGCAGAAATCCTCACTGTTTCTGACAGATGTAGCAGAGTTAACCTGAACTTCAGCAATTGGTTAAGCTGCTGCAGAAGACAACAAAAAACAATGAAAAGTAATTTAAAAATTTAACCAAAGGTTTACCCAATTGCAGAAGTTCGGGTTAACTCTGCTACATCTGTATAACTGTTTGAATTAATCCCCCCCATCCTCAGCTTCCCTACATTACACAAGAGCCTGCACACCCATATAGATGTGAGAAGTAGTGAGAAAAACAGGAGAAAGAATACACAAGGGCAGTCTCAGACTGGGGTGCATAAGACCCACAAGTAAAATTCATTCTGGGGGCCCACTATGCAGCTACATGAAAATATTATCTAACTCATTTGCAAATTCCTAAAAATGTTCCACACATATTTATACTAATAGTAACCTGCTGTCTAGTCCTTGCTTTGGACTGTTCATGTTCTGAGGGGCCCTGTCATTGGTCTGCTGACTGGCTCTTGTCTTGAACTAGAGCATTGTGTGCCAAGGAGGTGTACCATAGCAGTAGTCCTCAGGTAGCAGGAAGATGATTGGGGCCAGAGGAGGGAGGATGGCCTTCCTATGCACCTAAATGTTATGTCATCCTCCATGATTTGTCTATGTATTCATTAAAATAATCTACCTGGTTTATTGTATGGACATATAGGCTTGAGGTGCTGTACCCTCCTCATAAAGGGATTGGGGGTTATGGATCATTCAGGGGTCCACTGGGGAATTCACCTGTACCCATGTGTGCTAGTCTGAGCTTGCAGAATGGACAAAAAGTGGATTTCAATGCAGGATTTCACATAATGGAGCTAATATTATTAATACAGTTTATAAAAAAAATTATTAATTGCACAATTGCTGCCAGAAAATCCAAAAAGTTGTTTGAAAGTTTAGCTATGTCTTATGTGAAATACTTTACTGTAGCCTCAAATGTTTAATATAATAGGAATAAAGAGTTTCCAATATAGTTATGTCCCATTACTAAACATATTACATTGAGAAGCCAAAACAAAAAAGGCTAGCTGCAAGATGTGTGCCATTTTTGAAAAATTTAAACTCCTTTGTATATGGTTTAAAGTCGTTTTCCTTAAACAACATTTGTTACCTATTGACAGGATAGGTGATAAATATATGCTCACTGGGGGTACAACTGCTGGGACCCCACAAATCACAAGAACAGGGTACCAAATTTCTCTTTGTAAATAGAGTGGACATGCACATACATGACCAGCGCTCCATTAATTTCTATAAGACTAATGTCACTGTCATTTCTGCTTTAAGAGGTATTGTGTAAATATATTAACTTAGGCAAATTTGTTACATTAAAAGTCGTGTATATTGGGCATAACTTAAAAAGGAAGCCATCATCAGAATTTAGCCTCCAAAACTGCGACGAACCTTTTAATCATTGTGGTTACAGGTTTACAATGCTGATACTCTACGTGCTGATATTTAATCTTTGACCAATGCTTTCAGATACTAGTTAGAAGGATGGAGCATGTGATGTATGAACAATAAATCACAGTGTACTAACCTCAGCGTCATCTGTGCATGCCATGAATACTGCAGGGCAAGGCACATGGTGACATAGCCATCCCATAGAATATAAAACAAGCCAAGAGGGAGACAGACTTGCTTCACTGTTCTGTAGAACAACTCCATCCTAAATGACTTTGTACTGACTTCTGAAAGCAGCATCATTAGAAGCCTATCACCACAATGGATAACAGGTTAATCAGGGGGTTTGGGGGATACATTCTAATGATATGTTCCCTTTATCAAAAATAATATTGTAAATAGAAAACCTACAGAGGATGGGATCTTGTGTAATATGTTAAGGGAAATAAATCAATAGTAGATTCCCTATATAGGCTGCTTACCTTTCACAAGAGATAGCATGACACGCTCAAGATGGAGTATCATCAGATCCAGAGAAACTGTTAAAAACAAGTGGACTTCTTTTGATGGTGCTAAACCCCCCTCAATTTTTTTCCAAACCAGAATTCTTGCTAAAGTTCAACCTGGTGGAGGGATGTAAGTGGTGTTTAAAAGCTAACAAACCCAAGGTCTGCACTTTTTTTTTTTTTTTTTTACTCAAGAAGGGACTTTATAAATCTGACCTGGTGTGCTTTGGGGAATCACTCCCCTTCAGCAGATTCCCTACCTGAGCAGGTCAAAGGGAGTGATTCCTGGAAACACATTTTTGCAATTTATGCTTTCATCTTTGCAAAAGAAATAGGCTACTGGTTTGGAACAAAAATTATTTTGAGATTACAGTTCATCATCATAGAAAGATGTCTACAGATTGTTGTCTTTAACTCTTCAGGTTCTTTTTAATAGGAGACAGAATTTGGTAGTTGGATTGTATCACTCAGAAATTGACAAAAGGGCATTTCCTCTCCCTAATGCTGAGATCTGAACAAAATTTTGACCAATAAGATGTGATGTGCGAGGCGAACCTGAATATTTTCAGTTGTTTTTTTTTTCTAAATTGTATTAATGTTTTACCAATTTAAGAAATCATAAAGACGTCCTTTAATTTTTTTTTAATTTTTTTTCTTACCACAGTGAAATACAGCAGGTGTTTCTGAAATGTCCTCAATGAACCTTCATACATATAATATTTCACATTCTGTACTCAAATTTACATTAGCAGAATAAAAATAAGCAGATGAGATGTAATCTGTAAAGTGCAGTGACAAGTACTTAGAAATCACAGGCAAATATTAACATATTTCCATGAAAAAGGGTCATTTTAGCACAAATGTCTACACAATATTATTTACGAACAGTGAAATATTTTACAAAGTATTTACAAATAACTTACAATATACGAGAGGAGTCCACATCTGTACAATTTGCTACTCCTCACCGCTGACTAAAAAAGTATATAACATCAACTTTATATAACAGTGAATTTCTTGGGGGCTTTAAGAGATTGTCGAATGTCCCTGAATTGCCTCTATTTGTAGACACTAACACTTCTGTGTCACCTATGAATATTACCCCTAAGGAGCAAAAGAACCTGGAAGAAATACTTGCATAAACATAAAAAGTTTTGATATTGGCCATGGTTAATAAAAATGCCAACACTTCATCTTATAGCTGACCATTAACCTAAGACAACTGTTGGTCAAGCAATCCTTTTACCAACAGCTACTTTCTCCAATAGGTGACCACCAGACATTTTACAACTTATCTCAGAATAGTACAAAAGAGAACTGGAAAGGTCTACCATTCACAAGTTAAATGATATACACCAAAAAAATGTAGAAGTCTATGGCCAGTTTAGGATAGATTAGAAAAAACAAAGCATTTGCAAGCAAATAAAGAGGTAGTTGCATTGTTTAGGAGAACCTTTCAACTACTTCATTTTGACAAGACTCCTTATGCTAGCTAAATGGAATGTTAGCAAAACACAGCATCTAAGGCTGCTTTCACATTGTGTGTTACATAAACAGTTAATGTACCGTATGCGTCAGGGAAAGCCCTGGCACATATGTTAAAAGGACACATTAAAAATGGAAACCAAAATGGATACCAGCCAAACAAAGGCTCTTTGAAGCCTCAGCCAATTGAATTGGGTCTATGTGTCCATTTAACCTATGTGCCAAGAACTTTCTCAGCGCATACATTAAATATATCCATAAGACGCAATGTGAAAGTAGCCTAGTGTCATTTATTACATGTGATCATGTATTACTGCTGTGATTAGAAAAAGCTGCTTCTAATGCAAGCCTGTAGCTCTAAAACTATGCAACTTGATGACTGGTAATTTATAGAATTGTAAAGCCACTTACAGATATATTTCATCACAAGTTCTGCATGGCTTTTCTTAGATGCTGATTTAATAAATGGAATTATAACATGCAAAACTAAGCTACCTGCTTTTTCATTGTGTATTATTCCATCTTTGCTCTTCCAGTGATATATACTGATACGTGCTCAATGCTTTCCCATCTACAACTTATTAACCATATGTACACCTGAGCACTCTGAGAAAAGAATTTCAACCTTATTATCTGCAATAAAATATCTCACAAAGGATTCTGGAAGGAGTCAATGGACAAAGATACTAGTGATATAGTTTTTATTATCGTTAGGATAGACCATCAGAATTAGATTGGTGAGGATCAGACTCTCACCACCAACCGTCTGATCAGCTGTTTGAAGAGACCACAGTGCTCATGTGATCAATGTAGCCTTCTTAATGTTTATATCAGTTTCAGACTGGCAAACACTTTTCGCAGTGGCAGTGTAAAGTATTGAAGCATTGTCCCAGTCAAGTAATACTGTTGTAAACACTGAAGGAGATGGTAAGTTCACCCAGTCACCAAAACCTTGTCAAATGGTTGATCGGCAAGCGTGCCTAAAGTCAGACTCCACCAATCTCATATTGATGGCCTATCTGGAGGATAGGTCATTGGCTTTAAAATGGTGGATAACCCCTTTAACACTAGTAAGTATTTCTATTTTTTGTGACAAATAAACATATTTTGTGATATTTAAACATACAAGACTGTATTTTCTTACATATATTTATGTAATATTTGTTGCCATCTATTTGTGCGCAATACATCTCAAGATTTTTTAAGCAATAAATTATGCCAATTTCATACATTTTCTTTTACATTTGTGTAGAAAATAAAAAGAATATTGCCTGTACATATATAAAAAATAAAGTCTGATTTCAAGGCATAAAACATAACATATTGCTCCTAGCGCATTTTTGGACTCATCTATCTACTATAACTGTAGACTGTATTCTCCATTCAATACTAGTAATTATTAGTATCAACAGTTTCTATAAATGAACAGAGAAACTACTCAGAATTCATGCAGTATATCAGAAAATAAAGTGTTATGGAAGTATGCCACATTTAAAAGGAACCTGTCAGGTGGTTTTTCTACCATGGTGCAGGATGAAGTAGTGCCTTTTCATTGCTTCCCTTATGTAATCTTTCTGTTCCAGCAAAGTGAAGTTAATGTTTGAAAACATAAAATGTCATATGCTAATTAACCTAAGTAGTCACAGGGATTGGGGAGCAGCTTCAGACTAGTCACACTGTCCACTTCTCCTAGACATGATTGACATCTCCTTCACAGCCTTCTCACTCCCTGACATCATGAGGATGATGACAGTCATGCCGGGGAGGTGTGATAAGGAAGTGAACAGTGTGACTAGACTGAAGCTGCTCCCCACCCCGTGGCTACGTAGGTTAATTTGCATCTGACTTTTTATGATTTCAGATATTTATAAGTCACTTTGTCACAACAGAAAGATTACGGAGGGCAGCAATAGAAAGGGAATTACTTCATCCTGCACATGATGGAGAAAGTTTATGGTGAAAAACCACCTGACATGTTCCCTTTAATAACATATTGCGCCATATTGTACCCTAACCTACTGACAAATTTAATAGTTGCTAAATGCACAGTTGCAATGTAATTAGTGTTTGTATAGCAAAAGCACAATGTATTCTACACATACCATAAATTATACTGGTGATGACATATTCGTGACTATCTTTCTTGTAAACATAGTTAAGACTGTATTCACATGTGCAGATTTTACACCATTACAAAAACATGTAAATACAGTGAAGGGGCCATGCACCTTGTGCCCACAGACACTCTACAGTAGTGAACAGAGGTCATTAGCCTTCCTAAAAAGAAGCCAGATTGCCTCCATGTGGTACTATACAGGCACTATGAGGTGCTGTAAATATGGAGATATTCTCTCTTTGATTCTAGAATAGAATGCAACCAAACATAAAACTGTATTGAATATTCCTTGATTTTTTTTTGAAAACTGTAGTTATAGGGCAGAAAATTAATGACCCAAAACTCAGAGGTGGTATGGAGTTCTAATATGGTCTTATAGCTAAAGAAATAAAGATCAATTAATGGAATACTGCCCCTTATTATTCAATTACATTTACCTGGCACTAGTGGTCAATGTAACCTGTTCTCAGGCAATATATGTAAAGAGAAAGCTTAAAATAAAGTTGGTTGTCCATACCGAGTGGGTTGCTTACAGTCAAATTCAGACATATGTACCCATACTGAAATTAAATCTGGGGTATTACTTTCAAAATCGGGCACCCATGGACCACTATTGATGCATGGGATTGCAACCGCTGCCACAGCATGGACATCCAGCCGCAGTATAGTTCACAATGAACCAGACAACCTAATTTATGATGAACACTAACTTTATCTTATTTCCTACAAATGAAGGTATTTTTAGAGATGTTTTATACTTATACAATTGTGCTCTAATACAAACTTGAAATTCTTCCTTTTCATGTGAGAAAACAACAGTATCCACTGAAAAAAGAACCGTATATAGGTAAATTCACAAGGCAGAGTTTGTGGCAAGACCTGCAATGCAAACTCCAAAAAAGATTTCCTATTCACTTCAGTGGGAGGCTTGGTTGAATCCATCTGTAGATTGGGCAGGACACTTTTTTTTTTTCCTGCTAGGAGAAAAAGAAGCGCCTGACTCCCACTGAAATAACTGGGCGGTGGATCTGTTTCCTATGCAGAATTTCTATCATGTGAAGTTAACCCTAGCAATATAATTAGTTGTAACAGATATCTGTATGTCAGCATGAGAAATCTGGATTAAAGGAATGGTCTTGCTTTTTAAAAATGGGCAAGTGATCAACAAAATATCTATAAACTGTGCATTGTAATTCCCTTGTGCATTTTACCTTTGCCCCCACCACTGGTTTCCATTGTGTCTTCAGCCTCTATGATGCATATGGTATTGAATAAAGTAGGCCAACTTTTCCAACAGCCCAATGTCCCAGTGATTACTTCTTAGTTAGGAGCAACATTTCAAAAGCATGTGGCATCCCTATAGATAAAAATGTCACTGAAGCATATGCAGCATGAGGACAAGGCCATGTGTTATCACGGAGGTAAAGTGGAAGAGACTGGCAGTGGTGGACAGAGGAAGAGAAGGGATAACCCTTGTAAGCAGATTTCTAAACACAGTTATTGGATGCTGATCCTGTAAATATCTGGCAGGATTCACAAATTCACTGGATTTTCATGTACTTGTTCTTAAGTAGTAGCAGAAATGGACCATGGGATGCCAGAGAGTGATAATGCAACAAATTACCCTTTATCCTTTTCTGTGATCCATTTTCTCTCTATATATGCAGTATATTCCATTTCACTATATAAATATAAAAGTGCTGATCAGTGAATCATTTCCTGTTTAATTTCTGTACACCAATATAAATATCGCTTATGAATAATAGAAAATGGACAGCTGCCCTCATCCTCTGCTGGTTAACCATCTCAGCTCTGCTACAGCAACTTCGTAGGCATCACTTGCCCGGTGGAAAAATATTTTTGTATTAAACTGTCATGCCATGAAAAACTTGACAATTGTTTTCTTTTACAAATGTTAACAGCCATAAATTTCACAAGATGGTCTCAGTAAAAAGTTGCAGAAGGAAAAGAAGTCCTTTAAGGTTAATCTTTACATCCAGAGAACTACGCATACTGGTAGAAACATACCATGGAACAAAATGATGGCACCTATGCCCGATATGTCCTACAGGGGTCATAAAATGTTCCACAGTAAGGGTGAAATGTTGACGGAGTAAATACTGTTTATAGATTTGTAAACTGAACTAAGTGCGGTGTAAGAATATGGGTCTGGCACAAGACATCAATGAATACCATCCTGCCTGGTTCTTTCCACATTGGCCTGTTAGATGAACATGAAATCGACTGATGCAAGGACACAGGCATACGATTACTCCGTACCCAGAACACTGCCTTTTCTTCATTCTTCCTGCTCTTCTCACATGGCATGAAGTCTGGGATCACCTGTCCATGACAAACCTGATTTGTACAAACTCTGATCCCCTTCAGCTCTTGATATCAGAAAAGCTAGTGCTGCTTGCATTGCAGCTTTCACTGCAGCTTGATGAGGTGCTTAAAGTGCTGGAAGCAGTTCCCGATTCTATACAATGTAAAACAAAGACATATCATCAGAGCATGCCCATAGATAATCTACTGTAAACAAAGGCAAGCTATAGAGACTCCTACCAGAACTGCTTAGTGAATGCACCGATTTGGAAGCTCCAATGAGTATCATCAGGTTGCTGGCAGGCACTAATCCTTCCTTGTTGGTGCTCAGATTTTTCACATACCTGCAGTACATTAAGCAATGAGTACATATGGATGTTTCTTTCAACAGATAACACAAATGACATTTAATCTAGTTATATCTCATTACTGGTGTTTATTGTTAAACTCCTGCTGTAATCTCTAAAAAAGCAAAGATTGGCCAAGCACTACTGCGCCTTCCCTGGTTGAATTCCTACAGGAGCTTCTCCTAATAAGGAGAATGGAGGCCCTGGCGGCGGAGGATTCTTCCGATCCCTCCAAATTTGACACCCTTTGGCGGCCTTGGATGGTGTTTCAGGAATCGTCCGAGTTCTCCTCTTTCTTCTCATGATCCGGAATTACTTTACTTTATTATTCTCTTCTCCCTTTCCTCTTCAGCGGCTACTGGTCGTTCTACCTTCCCCCTGATGCTCCCCTTCCCTCTCCTTATCTCCCTCATGTGTCTTCCCGATTATTGTTCCCGTTGTATGTTCCCCTTGTCTGTTTTGTCCGTCCCTCGGTTCTATGCAGATGTTGTTCGTATGATCTCATATACCTGGGCCTTCGCCCCATTGTTCGTATATTGGGTTTCAAAACAGTGGGCAGAGTTCTCCCCTAGCCTTTTGTGTCTGGGCGAGGCCTGCGTGCCTCTGCGCCTTTGTTGGTTTATATCGCCTTTTGGTTTCTTTTCTCTTTCTCCTCCCTCTTATTTTGTATTGTATTGAAAATTCTTTAATAAACATTGATTAAACATAAAAAAGAAAAGATACACTGGGCTATGCGATGTTGCAAGTGTTGGGAGAATTTATCAAAGATGAAGAGTCACAGCATTAACTCAGATGACGGAAGAATTGTTTTATTTACCAGTATATATAAAACATAATAATTTACCGATGTTAATAAAAAAATAGTTTACGTCAGCTGCACCTTCAGTGGTGGGGGTGGACGGAAGTGGGAGAAGCTGCTTTGCATTAAAGGGGTTGTCTAACTCCTAGTAAAAAAAAAATCTTGCCTTTAAAATTTCAAAATTTAATGTAATGAGGGAAAGTCACATTTTATAGGTCCCGTTTCAGTGCTGGCAGCCAGATTCCTGTAGGTTTTGGTCCATGCTAGAACAAAAGTGGTGACATTTCATTTTTGCTGGGGTCATCCAGTACACAAACAACACGACTGCTCTGACCTCTGCAGTCACGTGCTATTTGTGTACAGGTCACTGCTGACACCAGTTATTGGCTTCAACGTTGATCTGAATACAAATGAAATGTGACCATGCCAAATCTGGCAAGGACCAAAAACGGCAGGGATTGGGCTGCCAGCATTGGAACGTGGGACCTGTAAAGGGGAGATATATATATATATATATATATATATATTTTTTTTTTTTTTTTTTTTTTTTTTAATTCAGACACTTTATGGGTATTTTTTTTTCAGAACCTAGACAATCCCTTTAACCCTTCATTGGAAAATTATATACAAAATTATTGCATTAAATAGCAAACATGATACACTGAGAAAGATTTATTAACACTGTATTACATTTTTAATACAGCTTAAAACTAGACCAGGCAGGCAGGAGATGCTCCAAATTTATCATAGTGGCCCATACTCTGCATAGATTTGCCATATCTTAATAGACACGCTAGACACTTTTCTCTTCCTTATGCCAGATCTTGGTTGGTTTAGTTCAGGCCAATATGGCATATATAAAAGACATTTCTAAGCTATGCTCCTTTTTCTAGACCCTCTTCAAAATTGTATAGAAAGCCACTAGAAGTGTCTCAAACACATCATAATTTTAGAGTAAGACATGTTCGCCAGGTGTTGGGCAGAAATTTAGCCAGAAGTTTGGCACATTTACCTTAGTAAATCCACCAGCCCCCCTCCTTTTTTTTTTTTTTTTTTTTTTTACCTGAGCACAAATATTTAGGTTTCTGATGACTACTAGAGACAGGCATGTATGAAAGACTCTTTAAATGTGACCTACTTAAAGAAATTTATAAAGGGAACTCGAAGAACCTCTTAACGTACCATAAAAAAAACAAATTTATCAGTGGCTATATTGAAAGTTATGCTTTCCCTTCTTGTCCTCAGCCGTGTCACATGGCCATCAATCAGACTCTCCAGCTGGCACAGCATCTTGTGGACCGAAATTCAGTTCCTCTATTCACTCCAAGAGAGCTTTCATGTGAGTTACATAGGAATGAATGAAGAATCTGGCTTTTTGTTCACACATAAGACACTGTAGTAGTTCAAGTCTGATTGCTGGTCACATGACACTGCTGAGGACCACTATGGAGTTCTACTTTAGAGCAACTAGTCAAATATCTGGGGTTGCACTGCTAAGAGAATATGATGATGTTCTCTTCAGGAGAACATGTGTGGGTTCAAATTATTCCTGGCAATGTCACCACACACACATATCTAGCACTATTCCAGTCAGATAAATAGTAGATAATTTGTATATGGTAATATGAATTCACACAACTGCATCTGAAAGAATTATTCATTATGATTTGCTTAATTAGAATTCCAATATTTAATGCTACATATCATTTACCAATTAAAAAGTTTTCAGTGTGAACAGAATGCAATCACATTGGGAAGGGGGTAAATACTTTTCTACAGCAATGTACTATTTTGGGAAGATCAATGTCACAATTATTTGTTTAGATTCTGGGCCTGAAAAAAGACAAAACGTTCTGCTCAATCCATACCACACTCCATCTTCTTCTTCACGTATCAGCTGAACTACATCTCCACTTTTCACTGGAAGGTCCTCTAAGCCATGCTTCTCACAGTCAGCGACAACAGTATATTTACCTGGACTCTGAAATCACACAAAACATATTTCACAACACACATGAAAAAAACAAAACTGTTGCTGTAAATCATTTTACTGTTTGCAGCATTAGAATGTTTTATGGATCTGTAATCTATAATCTGCTATGGGCCTATACTATACCACTTTGCCTGTGACTTTTTACTGAGATTGATATTGAATCATCAAGAAAAAAAAAACGGTTACACATTCCAGTGTGTGCCATATTTTCCAGGATGAGGTTCTTCTTGGACCTATTTGTCGGCAAATGTAATAGCTAGTGAAATTCATGCAAGAGAAACGAGTGAGGTTGCACCAACAGTTAACCCTTTCCTTGGGGCATCCAACTAATGATATCAAGGAGCAACACATTTTGCTGCATTTCTTGCAATTATATGCTTAAATACAACACAATTTGCAGGCCAGATCCAATATTTAGATAGGATATTTCTATTTCTGTCTAAGGATGGGCTATGGATGTCTTCAAGAACCCATTAAAACACAACCATCACATTTCTATTATCGCTATGTCTATATTGTGACTAAAAGGGAAGCAAATCTATTGTTTTCACATGTATAAGAGTGGCCAATACGGTAATAAAATGAATGTAGCTAGTTTGGTATTCTATGGTGTTTACCAGCTTTTTATCTGCTGTTTCTGCTGCTTCATCCTCTGCATCTGAGGAATTGATCGGATCTTCTCCACTGGACCATCCATCATTATTTTCTTCTGAAACATCTAGTGACTGAGATGTCCTGTTCCAACCTAATAATGAGAAAATCGCATACTGAAGCCAATTTATTATGTGCCCTCTTTTAAACAGTAAATGTGCTCTGCTGATGCACATGCTGTACTATTCAGAAATAAAGTGGCACATAATGCTGCATCTGCTTTATGTAAGTATGCACACCATGGAAATCCACACGCAAGTTCACTGCACTCAAACTACATGCAATTTTCAATTTACATAGATTTGAAAGATTTTTACCGTTGTAGTAGTACAGTATAAAAGTTAAGTATGTGTGCTGTTTATAAGCCGTGCTTCCTTAAAGTTGTTCCCACTACCGCCACACTAACAAACAAACAACTGATTTTGGGTGCTGTATGAATACATCACAAGAGGAAAGAAACATATCCACTGCAAACAAAACCGAATTCACATCTTATACCTCTTCGACGCATGTCTGCTAAGGTCAGGTGAGATGTACTAAGCCATTTGGACTTCGTCAGAGTAAGAACAGAAACAGTATCTGTGAAAGAGCTTGTAATAAGTTTCTAATTCTAATAGCCCTATTGGATGGCTATTGTACATTATGTAATTTTTAACAGCAAACACTTACAAGCTAAGGTTTTTTTTTTTTGTTTTTTTGTTTTTTTTTTAACTTAAATACAGATGAACCAATCCTGCTTCAACAGAAGGTAACACAAACACAAAAACAGTTTATATAACACAAACATACAACCATATTTCTAGGTTTCTTTCAGCGACTGGTATTAGCAAGAAATCTGCTGAAGACAAATGTTCATATGTGATAGAAACACTTGACCCATGTCATAATAAGAATCTGAAAAATTAAACATTGAATCACTCTACCTCTTAAACCAAATGGAGTTGGGTCACTCTTTACTTCGTGGCGTTTAGTTTTTTTGTCAGGGCTGGTAGGAGAAGCTGCCGGAGGATGAACAGGAAAAAAACATAGAAACACAGGTATTGAAGATCCAAAGAGGATAGAATGATAAATGTGTACAGTTCATACCTTTGAGTTAGTGTGGGATGCAGTCTGCATTGCTAAATGTACAGATACTGTAGTTTATTTTAGACGTTTTAGATGCCTATTTTGTCCAGCCACAAACGTATACTGTGCTTATGCCCTACACTTCTTGTAACATGGCCCTTATAAGGAGAACCCCATACTGAAGTTCAGAGCTCTCAACACATTTCCCAGTTCTATGATTGAAAGCTTCAGAATTAAGTTCTTTATTAAGGAGGATCTGCCAGTGGACTCTGTAAAGGAGCTGGTCAGGATCTATTTCATCATTAATATATACCCTGTTTTATTGTCACTTTGTATGCTCTAGTTTAAAGATCTGGTCTTCTAGGCGATGAAATCTGAATAATAATTTTGATTTATGGTATGTACTGTTCATGAAAACATCCAAGACTTCTAAAGATGCAGTGGATGCCAGTCTAGGAAATGACCTTTACCATGTCTGGATGTGAGCCACATCTTAAGCCTATTGGGAGATCTGTTATAGGTACACAAGTCTGTTACTTTGCTGGGTATTGTAGCTTGTAAGCAGATAGCATGACAAAAGAGTAGCAAAGTGCGCATCATACATATCCCAAAGAAGGAAAAGTATGCCAAAGGGTTTACCAGATGATTTATGCCACCAAATTCTCTAGCTGTTATGGTTGTTTCGCTATCTTAAACAGACTTAAATAACAAATGCACTTCACCGGTGGCCACCCACTTTTAGAGATGAATGAAGGTTCCACTGTTGGAAGCCCCAAATCAGATCAAACTTTTATGGTGAATTCGCTATAACAGTCCTTAGTTGCAAAAAAGTCTACTTATATTTAATACTGAACCACTTGTGAAGCAGTTTTACAGAAGTTTATGAATATTGCTTTAATTTAAATAAATTTTACTTTCTCCTTCTTCCAAAGTGAAATTTAAAGAAAAATACTAGAAGCTGCAAACGCTTGCAGAAGACTTGAGAAAACAAAGGCTCTTACTAGCATTAAAATGAAAGCACAAGCATAGTATAGGTTGGACAATATAGGAGTCAGTAAAGTTCTTCTAAGGTGTTAAATCTGAAAACTGAGATTACTACCAAATTTTCTAAGATTTATGGAACAGCTTTGTAGTACAGTTGCATTGCATTCCAGAAAAACTCAAAAGCTACAACACATATTTCTGTTTAGTAAATGAAAAACAGGATAAGAGGTTATTAATAACAGTGGACATTAATAGGCTGGAAGGCAGATCCTTTGAAGAGGACTAGTTTTTTTTTTTTAGTAACATACTAAAGAAATCCTTGACTAAAGCTCTTTTTAGATACCCAAATTGTGTTTTATTGCCACAATTGCTACTAAATTGCAGGACAATGCCACTGTTCAGAAGTGCAGTCTTGCTGCAGTTTTGTAGTGGTGATTAATGGAGCATTTATATATAATAATATATTCTGCATGTTATGTTGATTGAATGTATATAACGCTAGATTATTAGATTATTTCCATTAAATCAATAATGATAAGAATAATATCTATAGACATCTATAGAGGGTGACTAAGTTACTATTTGATAAGTACAGTACATTTACGAATTTACAATGGCTGTGAATTAATAGGAGCAATACTCTTCACATATCTTCACTATCACATAGTGATAATGACTGTCAACGTTTCTTTCTTTTATATATTAATGTGGCCGATTTCACAACTAGATGAGCTCAGGATTTCCATACTGTTAAAGTGGTGGAACAGGATTAGAAAAACAGGGCTTCTGACTTTGGAAAACAGTGGCACACCTTACCATGGCTTGTTTTTGGTACTGCACCTCACTTTCATTAAAAGTGCAGTGAGCTGCAACAACTCAAAAAACCTGGAAGGAAGTAGGGACATATTTCTAATCTTGTATAACACCTTTAGAATTGGAGGTGGGCTTATTTTAATAAATTTCCCCACTTTAACGTAATGTGTATGTGCAAAAATATTGCTTATGTGCCAGTATGACAAAGAAATGCATGCTTTATGGCCTAACAAGTTTACTTTCCCTCCTTTTTCTCAGATCAGTGGCACTTCTACCTTGAGTAAAGTATTGTGAAATAGATCTAGTCTAACAACTCTATTGAAAAGACTGTGGTTGGCAGGCAATGTATATTCTCGGAGACCAACCTTCTGTCAGTGCTGTCATTGGAAATGTGACCTAGCACATTAAGTAACTGGAACTACACTGTAAAGAGGAAAACCCATCTAGGACATTTATAGCATAGCCTTATTATGTTATTTCCCTCTGAGGGCCCTAATCCTCATCTCTCAACTTGGCTCAGAAGTACCATATTAGTGAATGCAGTGAGCTGCACATGCATGGTGTACTCTCCACTCACTACCACAAGGCGATGGTCAGAGACCAGAATATATCGGATGTCTTGTGGATATGCATGCCATAAATGTCCCAGATGGGAATACCCCTTCATGCCCTCACTGCATATTGTGTGATATGTTAGTGGATGAAGTGATAAGAAATGTTAAGAAGAGCAGAGGATAGTATGGTTAGTGCATAGAATCTAGCTGGCCTTAGATTACCTTTCTGAGTTTTGAGGTTAGGAAAACCCTGCAAAGTGAAGCGCTTTTTTGAAACTGCAGAAGATTCTGAGGTAGGGCTAGTTACTGTGCCATCTAGAAATGAGAGACACAGGAGACAAAAGAAATAGAGCCATGTGGAACACACAAATATATGCATGCAGCAGTAGGTAAGACCAACAGAGGTGTAAGGCATCAAAAGCACAGCCATTAGATTAGAGTATATTATAGAGTGCTAGAGGGTTGCATCTACGTTCCATCTAAGCTCTCATAATTCACATTAACGTTTTATCCATTCCTGTTATACAAATAACATCAATTGCAGGACATTTTACTCACCTTTACCTTTCTCTAGGTACTTTGGTAAGTTTACTAAAGTGGAGTCAGGGCTTATTAAAGGCTCAGTTTTTCTTTCCTCCAGTTTTTTGATCTTTCCAGATTTACTTCTCAAAGGACTGAAAAAAAAACGGATTGTAAAACATCAGTATCCTTGCTAAGACGTGCACTGTGACTCTTACTCCAGTTTGTATCTCATATACTTACCTGGTGCTAGATGGAGTAGGTAATGGAGAACTGTTGGCTTGCTCCACTGACTTGTGTTGACTGGCCTCTGCAGAAATATACCGGTAAGAGTTATGTATAAAGAATTACAAAACATGAGCAGAATTCATTTTATCAAAAAAAAAATTTTTTTTGTAAACTTAAAATTTCCTGAGGGATGTGTAACATCTGTAATAGCAGACCCCTTTTCTATATCTCCTCATGTGCTCTTATCCACATACCCATGACCATTAGGCAAGGGCTAAACAAGAACTTTTGGGCAAATGTAACATAAGATTGCAATGTTGCATTGCTACATTGGAATTACATCACCACTGCAAGCCTTAAGTTACTGCTATTGCAACACAATAGTTATTAGAAATCGAAACCTGATGGATTTTAGCACATTCTCATTCTCTATCACTAGTCATTTTAGCAGGTTGACTCAAGTCTCAGTGTAACCCATGGTATTGCTACAGCACATAAACATGATATCACTACAGCCTTTTTTTGTCAAATGCAACCCTCATTTTGGTATAAAGGCAAGCTAGGTTACTCATGAATATCATCACTAAGTCAGGATATGGAACCCTCATCAAGGACTGACATTTATTCCATCAATGAACTGCAAGTTTACAGCTCACATGCTCTTTATTCATAAGCATATTTTTGCTTAAATAAGTATTTCCATCTGAGAAATTTATAGCATCTTCACAGGATATGCAGGTTCCACCTCTGGAACCCACACACATTTTGAGAATGGGGCTCACTTCACATTCATTGTCAGTGGAGAGGTTTGGCTTTTGCCAAAGTAGGGACAATAGAGTCCTTCTTGAGATAGATATGGGTCCCTATCTGTTCTGCAGATATGCCATATATGACCCATTTGGAAACACTCATTTAAAGTACTGCATTTTGGGAAATTAGTGGGTATTTATGTAACACTCCATATCAGCAAGCTTAATGTCCAAATCAATGTAATCCACAACCACAGAACATGTCAAATCAATCATGTCAGCATATGCTAACAATAACAGGCCAAGTGGGGTTACATGCCCCTGGAAAAAGAAGTGAAGGGACAGATATGTGTGCCCATAAGAAAGGAGGGACATATCATTTAAAGTGATATCTTCAATAAGATGAAATAAAATACACATAATACACAGTTACCTCTACAAGCCTGAAGCTGGCTAGTCAATACCTTTCTGATTTCATTTACCCAGGTGGCTTTTATTTCAGAGGTTGGTGCCTGTAAACATAAAATTGGTGTTTGTATGGGAGCAAAGCTTCTCTACATGTATTTTACAAATGTAATTGTTTTGCGATCCATGGAAGACACACAATAATAGTTCACTAATACTGACAACATATACAGTCAGGCTGTGCCTATTTACTCTAGGTTCACACCTGTGCTTGGGTTTCCGCTCTTTGGGTCTGCTAGGGGACCTGAAAAACAGAAACCCAATCTGCTTAAAAAGCGGTTACCCGCAGACCCCATCGACTATAATGGGGTCCGCCGGGTTTCTGTCCCGAAAAATGCGGAGTCCCCGACGGAATCCCCAAATGGAAAATAAGCACTGGTGTGAACCCAGCCTTTTACAAAGTTACATCAGGTCATAATACCACATCACTCACACTAGATATCATGTTATAACTTACTGCTATGAACTATTAGACTGTTACGTTACAGGATAATAGTTTAGTTTTGTCATAAGAAAGCATTTGGATGGATAGGAGACAGCCAGAGTTTTTCTATCTCCACCCAATTAGTATAGACCCGGGCTGACGCCCAAAACAGAATACAATGTAGCTGGGCCACCCAGTAAGTGGAGCAAGTGCGGAACCGCTAGATCCCCCTCTGCCTTACCAGCCAGCATAATTGATCGTGGGATGCAATGCCTCTTCCTGTTCCAAATGAATTGAAAATAGCCTTTTGAGAGCGCAGTTCTGAGCGGGGGGACTGCTATTGGTAGGGTTTCGAGTAGATCGTTGTTAAGTTAGCTATACACCACAGACAGTGTTCCACTGATAACTAATCCTTTCATACCACTAACCTTCCCACCCACTCCCATACACATGCATACTCGACATGGCTAGTTCTCAAAAGGGAGAGGGGAAATGCAACTGCTAGACACCTCCTGTGCGGCTTCTCTCTCGAGAACAAATGGATCAGGCGTATTAAAATTCTACAGCCCAATCCTTTTTTCCTGTGACATCTGCCATTGGGGGCAGGGAATCAGGATTCCCTGAAAATGTATGGACACCCACATTAGATGTATGTTGGCTGAACCTGCCTCTTTCAGCAGGTTTGGCTGACCATCTAACATGTATAGGGTCCTCCCAATTCTATATAACTTGCTAAGTTGAGAGTATATGCGTATGGGGATTCAGACAAGATAGCTGTTGGCCAAACTAGCATTAGGCCGACAACTATCTCAAGTATATGACCAGCTTTAGACCTGCACAGGAAAACAGTCACATTAGCAGATCATCTCAATCAGGGACCAAGTCAGATCTCAGTTCCTCAATGTACAATATCTGTATGTACAATAAATATTAAGTAGGCGGCTATAAGAGACTCAATATTTGTTTATCTTACCTTGTTTTTCTTGCCAAAAATCCCAATACCTATATATAAACCACCTATATTCTCATTATAAACCACAAAACTAACTTCCATGAAAATGATTTTAGGTGAGGATTACAGTATGTTACCAAATAAACATTACCTGCACAATATATACTTCTTCTCTTGCATTGTACCAGATTTCAAATTTCCTATTGTCCGCTTTTACATACTCTGTAATTCCAACAGATGCCATCTGACCAATATAAAAACAAGTAAAAAATAAGGCATATGACAAAGTTACTGGTTTACTGAGTGGGGTTGTTACAATGCATGTATACAGTATATATATTTTACAGGAATACTTTAATAGTTGCCCTAGAAAAGTGACAAGCCTTTGCCTGATTATTAAACTGCCCCATTCCTCCCAGATGGCAAACTGACAAGCAGACAGTTGTGCTCCAATAAACTTCGTTCAGGGACTGTTAGAAATATATCATCACAGGACGTGAAACGCATTTCACATTGTATTCTCTCACACGCTTATGCAAAATTTTATCCATTGGGGGTTCAATTGATTTTTACTGTATTATCTACCACATAAAAGCATTCAGTAAAAAACAAAAAAAACAAACAAATGTAGTGCATATTCTTGGCTTTCCATTGTTAACCAAACTATGACAGCTTTGTTTGATCAATTTTTAGACACAGCCTAACAAACCCTGAAAGTTCCCACTGACTTATAATGAGGTCCTTCAGTTTTTCTTTGGCGGTTTATTGTTTTGGCTGATGAAAATATTGCTACAGACTACAGTCTTCTTTGATGACAAAAAGCAATAGAAACAGAATGGAGAATTATGGCATTATGAACTGGGATTTTATTCTCTATATGCTTTGAAAAGTAAATTTTAAGGTTAATCAGTCATCCATTTTGGGGCAGGGAAAGCTATCAAGTAGACCCATGAAGTGTGTATGAAGATGGGATTGTGCTCCTAATACACTTACATTTAAGGAATGTTTGAAGCTATAGGATGGAGCCTTTTCATATCCCTCCCCATTTTCTTCTCTCTTCTTGCAGAACAGTACAGCCTTCTCGTGCAGGAACAGATGCCTTTGCATTGGTTTAAATCTTGCCAGGTCCTTTACTTTGGAATGTCCCTTTTTATGTTCTGTCCACACATTAAAGGACCCTTGCATCAAAAGTTTGCCAAGATCATTCAAGTTCCCCTAGAATGTAGAATGGAAATTAATGGTTACTAACCCATTCCAGGAACATGCACGGAAGAAAATACACTGTGACATTTTAACTCTGCGTGGAAAATAGATTGAATGAAAATGCAAAAAAGGTAAAATGTATAATGTACATAATATATATCTTCTTTGTCTATACAAGAAGCAAATGATTTGATAAATCAAAGTTAGCAATGTGTTCAATGCAGTGGAGATTATAAAAAGTGGCACTTACTTCATATCCAGTGATAGCTATTTGGTGCATGGAGTCATTGACAGCTTTGAGAATACCAAGAATAGAAGCCAAAGCTTCCTGCAGATCTTCAGCACCTTCACAGTTCTTACTGTACTTCAACATTTCCTAAACAGAACACACAATCATTACATTATGGACATTTCTACATCTATTGTGCTGCTGAGTAACTGCCTTTACTATAGCTACAGAGCTTGTATTTCATCTATACAAAGAACTGCCGATAACCCAAATCATTACAGGATTTTTCCTGCAGAAATCTAAAGAATATATTTGGCTTTCTCCTGTGTTTTCTTCTAATCCACACTCTTTGGTATTCAATGTACAAGTGTGATCTTCGCAGGAGCAAGCTCCAGCATAGTCACCCACTGACCACAACACCTGTTGGTAGGTGATGACCCCAACAGTTACATCATTGCCTACAATTATATTTTTAACATTTAGGGAACATGTGTAATGTGCCTTTAATAATATATTAGCTATATTAATTATATGTACCATAAGTATTTTAAGACTCAATGTTTATGCAATGGTTTTATTTAATTTTTTGGAAGCTTTGTAGGACCAGTAGAATACCCATCTCAGGTCGGTATATTGTTGACATCATTTTATGATAAAATGATTGTATTGTACCCATTGTGTATTTATTATTGATGTTATGTATCATGCTGTAATTTAAAAGGAGCTTGTCAGATCCAAAATGCCTCCCAAATCAATAATAGTGCCATACAGGGGCTTTTAATAGTTGCAGAAACACTTTTGTGGCCACAAACCAATGAAGCAATGACAAGATATTTATTTTTTTATGGAAATGCAAATCAGCTTGCAAGCTTTGGGGTGGGCCTGGTTTGCCACATTAGTCTACAGGTTGTAGAAGTGCTCTGATTCTCCTCTGGAATTGCCTTCCAATGTCACTCCTTGAGCCGTGATTAACAAGTCCAGCATTTGCCTGTGTCATGGCTGTCTGTAGACAAATGGAGCCAGTCCCCAGCGCATTTGCAGGCTGGTCTGAATATCCAAAAAGAGATTATCTCTGTATTGCTTCATCGGATTGTGGTCACAAATATATGTTTCCCTTCGATGTATATTACTGTAGTTTAGAAATGTATGCAATATATTATCTAGATATTGCCATTATGGATCTTTGATGGTACTGCACATATTGTACAATGATTGGTTTCACTGTATGTAGCAAACACTATTTATGTTTTATTGCCAGTTCACATGTACATATTTGTATGATAGTGTATTTTGGGAAGGTTGTGAATCGTACAAGTTGTGACATATAGGAGTTTTTCATACATTGTGGCAACTGGATGTTTTTTGAAGCCATATTCTATTTAATTAGATTTTTATTTATTTTTTTATTTATATTTTTAAGAATACCACAGACTTTAGATTTAATAACTACACTGATGAGCAAAAGGGTAACAAAGTTATGAATGTTTGACTTTCATGCTCCATATCTCACCATCCACTACAGCTTTGAATGTGAGACTACCAATGTTTTATAGACAATCATCTTGGCTCTCTCATACATAAATTTGACTTGCAACTACTTAGCATGTTTAGCTATGCAGATTTTTCTCATGTAACTGCACTGTTATTGTTTTGCTCCTAAAAATCTAAATTTTAATTTTTATTATTTTGTTAGTATTTTGTAAATCCACCTTTGGCTTTCAACACTGCCTGAATCCTTCTGGGCATGCTCTCAATCACATTCAAGTATGTCTCGAACAAAATCTGATCCCAGGTCTCTTCTACACGTTCCCAATATTGTTGCATACTGGTTGACTCACTTGGATACCAATACAGCTTTTTCTTCAACTCTAGCCACAAGTGTTTGATTGGGTTGCAGTCTGGGGACACCTCTACTTCATTGTCATTGAACCACTTCTTCGCTAATCTCGACATATGCTTTGGGTCGTTGTCCTGCTGGAACACTATGTTGTCCTTTTCATACCCATAGTATTTGAGTGTACGAAGTAACTCGTCTTGTAGACCACCATCTTGTAGACCACCATCGACCACCATTGAACCTAGTCAAGTATCCAACGCCTTTGACTGTGAAACACCACCATGTCATCAGGCTTCCTCCACTAAACATTACAGTTCCTTCCATTTCTCAATCCGTTAGCCCACTTTCCCCTGTCTCTTCCAGACCCATTTGCACCCATTAGAGCCCAGACTTTCATCTCATCACTCCAAATCACCAGTTTCCAATCTTCTACTGTACATGTTTCGTTCTTATTTACAAACTCAAGCCAACGCTTCTTATGACAATATTGAAGTTGAGGCTTCTTGACCTTTTTCAGGCCACTGTTCCAGACTTGTGTAACAAGTGTCGCACGGTGCTTGCACCGATGCCTGTGATCTCACTATTATGAAGCATATGAGCCACCTCCACTGCCATTTTTGTCACGCCAGAACTGATGGACCTTGTGATGAGCCGACTTGTTGACTCTGATATTTTGCCTGGACGTCCACCTCTTGGCTTTTGAATGAATGGATGGACTTCATTTCGTATTCTTCTAACTGTCATTACACTTACATGATGCAGTTTGACAATTTTCTTGGCCGAGAGACCGCTATTGATGAGCTGGATGATGTTGTTTCTCTTTTCTTGGGAAATCTTCTTCATGCCTGATCCTCGGTTTGAACCAGTGACCATTCGCTTGGGAATCAACCTAATAACACACTGAGCTATTAGTGAATGTGAGAACAGGTTGTAATTTGTAGTATACCAGAAGGAAAAGATTTTTCAACTACAAAGAGCAAAATATTAACAATGCAGTTACATGACAAAAATCTGCATAACATATGCTAAATAGTTGCAAGTCAAATTTATATATGAGATAGCCAAGAGCATTGCCTATAAAATTATGGTAGTCGCACGTTCAAAGCTGTAGTGGAAGGTGAGATATGGAGCATGAAAGTCAAAAGTTCAAAACATTGTTACCCTTTTGCTTGCCACTGTATATAATATGTAGCCAGCGGAAGTCTGCTACAGAATAAGTTACTTTTCCTTTGTGCCTCTCTGCTATAGTTAACAAAGAGGATCCCGAGCAGGGAACCCCTTTTATCAATATCCATTGACACTAATAATGAGTTTGGATATTTATTGACTTATTTTACACTAGATATTTCAGTGCTTTACTTATAATATATGGAATTAGATACCTTTAAAAGCAATTGGTACTTTGTTATCCTCTGTACAGGTTTCAGGAGATAGGAATCCAGGCTTAGCTTATGATCCAATTTTCTTTGGCATTCCTACAAAATGCAGCATTTTATTGAAAGTGATCCATTAGGTTAAATGCCGTGTATAATTTTGACAGTGTTGTCCTGTTACCTGAAAAAAGGCTGCATCAGAGCACTGGCGCCATAGACTCTCAGAGCGTGGCTTGTTCTGGCAGTACTTCTCATAGATCTGGAAATCTTCCATCTAGGTTTTATAAAACAAGTAAATGAATGACAGAACAATTTACTGTATATACAGCTAGTAGCAGATGTATTCAGTCCTGTTACAGCTTTCAGCATACATTATTATATAGTAGCCTTTGAGGAACTATTATGCTAATTCTTAATTAATGTTGATAATACAAGACATGAATACTGCCTAATAAGATCAACAGTTAAATATACTGTACTGTAAATGTACTGTACTGTGATACCAGATTCCTTAATGGGACAACCTCTAGATAAGTCTTATTGGTCAGTATTAAAATGGTTAAATAAAAAACTTTTGTACTATATAGACACAGAAGTCTTCTTGAGTGACATTATTAACACTGAAAATAGCTATACGTTATGAGGCTTCATGTATGCTACTGGAGGTTTACTTGACAAACCAATCAAAGGATGCACAACCTATCAAATGGTCATTGATACCTCTTCTGCTGAGTTACTGCCTTGACTATAGCTACAGAGCTTGTATTTCATCTATATAAAGAATTGTTGATAACTCAAATTATTCCAGGATTTTTGCTGCAGAAATCTAAAGAATATATCTGGCTCACTACTGTGTTTTCTTCTAATCCACCCTCTTCTTGGTATTCAATATACATCATCATTTTTTTTCTGCTAAGCACTGGGACTATGCTGATCTCCGCAAGAACAAGCTCCACTGACTACAACACCTGTTGGTAGGTGATGACCCCAACAGTTGCATCATTGCCTACAATTTGCCTTCAATTAGATTTTTAACATTTAGGGAACATGTGTAATGTGCCTTTAATAATATATTAAAGTAATTAAAAAGTAATTAAATTGCTATACCCTTTACTGTGATAACAGGTTCCTTAATGGGACAACCTCTGGATAAGTCTTAGCGATCAGTATTAAAATGGTTAAATAAAAAACCCTTTTACTATATTGAGACTGAAGTCTTTTCGAGTGACATTATTAACACTGAAAAATAGCTATACATATTATAAGGCTGCATGTATGCTAATGGGGGTTTATTTGACAAACCAATCAAAGGATGCACAACCTATTGAATGGTCATTGACACCTGTTCTGCTTAATTTCTAATACTAGTAACATATCGCTATGTTCAATTAGAGAAAAAGTTTAGTACTTTAGTACATTAGTACTTTCTTTACTAATGTGGAACTGTATAGCACGCATGCCATGTGCATAAAGCCTTACTCACATGTTTATTTTTCAAGGACTTGTGTTGTCAGTGTTTTCCTCTGACAACACTCAGTTCTATGGTTTTTATTGACATGATTTATGCTAGGTTCACACCAGTATTCAGGTTTCCGTCATTCAGGTCCGCTTTGGGACCCAAAAAATGGAAATCCTATCTGCTCAAAAAGCGGTTACCCATGGAAACCTGCAGACCCTATAGACTATAATGGATCTGTCAGGTTTCCACCCGAAATTGTCGGAGAAAAAAGTCCTGCTTGCAGGACTTTTCTTTCCACGTATTTTAAGTGGAAAGGAGGACAGAGTCCCTGAATGGTCACCGAACGCAGATGTGACTGTAGTGTTAATTTTAAAACTAAATTCCAATACTCTGTACTGTATTGGATTTGTGTAGAATGGCGTTTGTGTGCCATATATGATTTTCACAGACCTATAGAATTATTGTGGCTTTGTTTTGCTAAATCATGGACAAAAATAGGATGTATCCATAATTTTAAAAAGACACTGTGAAAAAAAAAATAATGTGTGAATGAATGCATTAAATTCGATTGATCTGTGTGAAGTCTGTGCTGAACAAGGACAGTACAGGTCTCTGAAAAAGGATTTGTGAAGAAGGCCTTATGCGGAAGATGATATTGCTCTGCAGTGTCGGACTGAAGGGTCTAAGGTCTGGTTCACATCTGCGTTCGGCCGTTCCGTTCGCAATCAGTATTTGAAATATTTGAAAACTGATTTCGTGCAGTCCAGATGACAACCCATTGATTTCAATGCGTTTTGAAAACAATCCGCATGTGCCCTTTCCATCTGGTTTCCGCTTTTTCGTGTGGAGCGAAAAGTAGAACTTGCAGTACTTTCTCTCCGTACTGAAAATAAGGATTCCAGATGGACAGCAACCAATCTTTTTTTTTTTTTTTTTTTTTTTTTTTAACATTGAGGTGTATGGAAAACGGATTACATACTAATTACAAACTGATAGCAATCAGTTTGTGTCCGTTTTGCAATCTGTTTTTCCCTCGGAGCATGCTCAGAATGAAGAAGGGGGAAGGTGAAAAAAAAAACAGATTGGACAAAAATGGACACAAACTGATTACTATCAGTTTGTAATCAGTATGTAATCAGTTTTTGAAGATTTCAAATACTGATTGCGAACGGGCCTAACAGAGGAATTTGTTCTGGGGTCCCACCCAACAGCTTACTGCCTACACCACGGCTCCATCACTGAAATTTTGCATATGTGCTGACTTACCTGGCATTACTGAGTATTTTCCCAGTATTGTCATCCTCTATGGTACTGTATAGTATAAAATGTTCCACAGTGGCCCCGACACAGTACAATATACTCCCCATCAGCCCCACACATTATAATATGCCCCCCACAGTGCCCCCACACAATATAATATGGTCCCCAGAGGGTCCCCCAGTATAATGCTCCACAGTGGTCCCACACAGTATAACGCCCCACACAGTATAAAATGCTCCCAAGAGCCTTGTGTTGCTTCAAGCAAACCCCTCAAAATATATTCATGAGGTTCGGCCCTTTGGTTTGCTTCAGTATTATTATTATACGCTGGTGTCTCTTCAGATGTGTCCTGGATGGTACTACTGAGGACTGTGATTGGTCCTCAGTGGTAACGTCTGGAATCCGTGACATCAGTCACAAACCAGAAGAAGAAGTCGGACCATTGCAAGCCCAGGAGAGGAGAGCATAAGTGTTTGTTATTTTTACACCCCACTCCTGGGCAGGCTTATATTGAAAAAGGCCCCTTTCCATTAGCGATGTGGCTGGGCCCTTGCCCTAACTAGGCCCACCGAGGGATCCTCTAGTCCTCTGGTGACCGGTCCGATGCTGCTGCTTTGGTATACTCTGAAGTTACATTCTTACTGCAGGTAAATATCCCTGTCATCACAGTATGACAAATGATATGATCTTGAATAATAATAAAGCAGTAATAAATATTTATTGGTATACGTATTGGAATACGTACCCTTTCTAAAAAGCATCTTCCTACTAGTTCAGGATAGTCAGTGTAGTTCTCCAACTCTCTCAAGAATATTCTAAAGAAAAAATACATCCAAACATGTCATTAGTTAATCTGTTACATTGTGACATATTATACACATTAATGGTATATCATAAAATGGTTTATTACAAAATAAAAATAAGAAATCCTCAGTATTTTTACATTTCTTCATCATCTGTTTTTTTCCCTGTTATCCCTTTTTTTCATTTTGTTGCATCCAAGCTCATCAGGAACCACATAAATTTGTTTTTCTCTTTTCTGTTTTCTTCACTTGAAATGGTGGATATTCTTCCATACCTTTATTTGCTGTTTTGACCTATAACTGATTAAGGCTAAAGCCCCACGTTGCGGAAACGCAGCTTTTTTTGTTGCAGATTTTGCTGCGTTTTTTTGAGACAAAGCCAGGAGTGGATTGAGCTGAAGGTAGAAGTATAAGTAGTTCCTATATATTTCCCATTCCTTTTGTAGCCATTCTTGACTTTGCCTCAAAAAACCGCAGCAAAATCTGCAACAAAAAAAGCTGCGTTTCCGCAACGTGGGACCTTAGCCTAAGTCCCTCTTTTAATCAGTTTATTCCTCTTAGGCTAGGTTCACACCTGAGCTGGGTCTCTGCTGGGGAATTCCGTTCCCCATTCTGCTTTAAAAATGCGGAGAGAAAAGTCCTGCAAGCAGTGCTTTTCTCTCCGCATTTTTCAGCCCTTTCCAGGCGGAAACCGGGTGGGAACCTGGCGGACCCCATTATAGTCTATGAGGTCCGGGGGGAACAGTTTTTTTTAAGTGGATTGGGCTTCTGTTCGTGTAGTCCCCATGAACAGAAACCTGAACGCTGGTGTGAACCTAGCTTTAGACAGCGGGGCAGACTTCACACAGGCAAAAAATGTTTCTTTGCAGACTTTGTTGGTTTTACCACAGAGTTCACTCTATGAACTGCAAGTGGTGAAATAAGCAATGGAAATCTGCAGCATAAACTGACATGCTTCAGATTTATAATACATACAACAGGTAAATCTTTTCTGCGGAATGTGGTGGACACTTTTCTGGTACTGTAATATGCCATGGATTTTTTTATACATTAAACTGTCTTGCTGCCCGCAGGAGGCGCTTAAAGGGAGTCTTTAAAGTGGTTATAACCCCATACCTTGTAGATGTGATTCTACAGTCTCCAAATATGCCCTTGTTGTTCAAATCATAAAGACCCCTTTTTATTTAAATTGCAACTTTATTCATAGGCAAATGATTGAAAAAGTGCTTTCCTCAATCTAGAACGGAGACAAAAACCCAGGTAAGCTAAAACACACCCTCAAAGCACTTTCTTCTCTTTTCTATTTGCATAAGACAGCAATTTACAAGAAAGTGGGGTTCCAAAGCTGAACCACATAAGCATATTTGGAAACTTTGGAATCACCTCTACAAGGTACTGGGATTAGGTTTATAATTAATTTACTGCTGATGGACAACCCTTTAAGGAAATGAAAGTTGCACAGTGAATGGTTGCTAAGTGTAACAAAGATTTTACTTTGGGACACTTCTGATAGTTCTGCTTGAGTGTTTTTACAATATTTGGATACATCACAGAATGCATGGGTTCTTCTTAACTTTGGTTATCTATGATTATGTAGCTGATAATGCTACACTACTCATATGTCACTGAAACGGCAAAACATTCCTTATTATATGGATTATTATAAGCACCTATGAACTGTAAGACAAAGAACCCACCTGTTATGAAAGTGGTAGATTTCTTCCATATTTCCAAACAACACATCCTTTTTGTTAAGGAGAGCTGGAGAGAGGAGATGTGTTACTAAGGGATTCTCCATCTCAGCAGCATATCCCTATAGAGAACATAAGAAGGAAAACATTACATAAAATCATCATGTCCAGATGATGAGAAAAAGTCAGTGTGAAATCTAATGACAAACTGATGACTAAAAGGAAAACAACTGCAGGAAAATGTTACGCTTCCTCTATTGCAGGGATATGTCATAGAGCCTTGGTGCCACTGAATATCACAGGAAACATAGCATTGCATACAGGGCTAGCTTTGTATTATAACAATTGACACTTTGGTGGAACACGGTAGAACCACTTATAAGTCAATGAGGTTTATCAGGCGCTGCCAATGTTGATTGTGCTTTGGGTCTGGTACAGCGGCATGGCTTATGCTGTAGAAGGAAACCAACAACGATATGAGCAAAGCTTGAGAGTGTACATAGTACATTATGAAGAAATCCAAGACTCTGGCCAGTACAAAAACGAGCATAAAAGTTCAGTTGTTCCCATCATCTTTCCTATAAATCTGTGTGTCTACAGCTCATGTTGCTGGCTTCTTTTCGTAGCATACAGCTTCCTGCCCCCCAAAGATTAATGGTGCATATATTTCCTTTTGCTTCTCCTGCTGGTGTAGAATCAATCAACCTTCATCTGATTTCTTCTACTATCTAAGACCTGCAAAGGCAGGCTACTAAGTCAGCATTTACCTATCTCCAACCATGAAAAGGAAAAGTTAGCATGTTACAGCTTTTTGGTGTAGATGTGTGGTGAAGTGTGTACGTAAGGCCCTTTCTTGTGTCAAATGTGCAACACATTCCCCATTCTCCGCCTTGCTCACCACTTTCTGCAAATGTTAGCGGAGTGGAGTGGGTTGGGATGGTGGCGCCTCAGCTCAAGAAATTTATTATAACTCAGACCAGTGTTCTGTCATGAGTGATACTGGAAATCTAGATCTCCATTCTAGCGCACAGGCATGTGCCTCATTTATTGAGAGGCCAGAGGCTCTTATTAAGAGGCCAGAGGCCATTTATTAAGAGTGGTGTACAAAATTGCAGTCTTAATAAATCTGTCCCAAAAGGTTTACTGACAGGGACAAGGTGTGTTGATTACCAGTGAACTAACTTTTTTAATTACTTAGAGAGACATTGAACCCAGAAAACTAAAGAAAAAAAAACAAAATAATGCATGATATAGTTCACCTCTAGATATGTCTGGCAGGGTTAACTGCTAAACTGCTGCTCTGAGCACTACTGCTGCTACTACTACTGCTGGCACAGTTACTACAGCTGGTACTATTGGTATTACTGTTGGCACTGTTATCGCGTCTATTTTATTGTGTCATTTACTTGGGGGATTCCATCCAAGAAAATAGCCACACACTATATTGAAAAAAGTGTGCAGCCTAAACCCCACCGTCTCCTCCTAAACTTCCTGGCTCACGTGCACTAGCATTATAAGGGTAGAGGGAGGTAATTTGTTTGCATTCTGAGTTTAGTGCTCCTTTCACCCCCCTACACTATTGGATGAGCAGGACTCAGGGCTTGAGCTACAGGTGCATCTCAATAAATTAGAATATCTTTGAAACGTTCATTCATTTCAGTAATACAATTCATAATCAGCGTCTTCCATGATTGTGTGTCCTACTGAACCAGACTGAGGGAACATTTAAAGGCTTAGGAAACCTTGGCAGGTGACACACTGAATTTACAATACTGAACTTTTTTACAATTTTCTAATTTTCTTAGATTTTGGTTTTCATTACCTGTAATCCATAATTAACATTTACAGAAATAAAACACTTAAAATAGAACACTCTGTGTGTAAAGAATCTAGAAAATATAGGAGGTCACTTTTTTCATTTAATTACTGAAATAAATGTTTCAAAGATATTCTAATTTATTGAGATGCACCTGTAAGTGCAATACTGTTCACCCCGAATACAGATCGTTCAGAGACACTAACTTTAATCGGCTCTAACTTGGGTTCTCATCTAGGTCTTGTTTTGAAGCCAAGAATATTCATTCAGTCTTCATGATCATGTCTGTAGTCCCCATAAATTTAGAGATATCACTGGTTTAGGCGGAGGTGCATATACTGGCACTTTCATTTTAATCATTGTGCAGGAGAACAGGAACAGCTGACAATGCAGGGAGAGGAGATTTTATTATTGTCCTGTCCCTGTCACTTCAGATGACCCCGGGAGAGGGGATACCATGGATTTCTGTTCATGATATCAACCCCCCACATTATCAGTCAGAAGCATACTTGACATTGAACTCCTTGTAAGCTGCGCTCAATGCTGACCACAGCACCTAAATCGTTTTACAGAAAAAAAAGTAGACTTTTTTCCCTCTTGTTAATGTAAAAAAAAAAAAACATAGAACATACAATTGGTATTACCACATCTGTACAACCCCTAAAATAAAATTAGTATGTCATTTATTCTACATGTTAATCGCCACAAACATTAAAATTCAGCTGCCAGAACTTTTCTGATCTCGCCTCTAAAGAAAAAAAAAAAGTAATAAATCTGATTTTATGTATCCACAAAATACAAGGTATCGTAAAGATACATTAAAAATAAATTGTAATGAAGTTATGAAAGCTGGAATTTAGAGAATGATAAAATGTTACTGGCTTAAGGCTAGATGTATTAGATCGCTAAAGGGTTCAAATGCCAATAATATTTATTTCTGCCATAAACTCAAAATATGCAATAAAAAAGTGACAATTTTAGGAAGGTTTTTGCAGTTTTAATGTGACTATTAGGGGTTAAAGGGGTTTTCCAGAAAAATAACATGTGACTAAGGCTAAGGTCCCACGCTGTGGAAAAGATCGTGGCAGAAACGCAGCGTGTTTTTTTCTGCAGCGTTTATCACAGAAAGTCCACAGAGTTTTCCCCTGTGAACTTTCTGTCTCTATTACAGTGGGGGAAAAAAAGTAGTCAGCCACCAATTGTGCAAGTTCTCCCACTTAAAAAGATGAGGCCGGCCTGTAATTGTCATCATAGGTAGACCTCAACTATGAGAGACAAAATGAGAAAACAAATCTAGAAAATCACATTGTCTGGTTTTATGGTGGAAAATAAGTATTTGGTCAATAACAAAAGTTAATCTCAATACTTTGTTATATATCCTTTGTTGGCAATGACAGAGGTCAAACGTTTTCTGTAAGTCTTCACAAGGTTGGAACACACTGTTGCTGGTATGTTGGCCCATTCCTCCATGCAGATCTCCTCTAGAGCAGTGATGTTTTGGGGCGGTCGCTGGGCAACACAGACTTTCAACTCCCTCCAAAGGTTTTCTATGGGGATGAGATCTGGAGGCTGGCTAGGCCACTCCAGGACCTTGAAATGCATCTTACGAAGCCACTCCTTCGTTGCCCTGGTGGTGTTCTTGGGATCATTGTCATGCTGAAAGACCCAGCCACATTTCATCTTCAATGCCCTTGCTGATGGAAGGAGGTTTGCACGATACATGGCCCCATTCATTCTTTCATGTACATGGATCAGTCGTCCTGGTCCCTTTGCAGAGAAACAGCCCCAAAGCATGATGTTGCCACCCCCATGCTTCACAGTAGGTATGGTGTTTTTTGGATGCAACTCAGCATTCACTCTCCTCCAAACACAACTAGTTGTGTTTCTACCAAACAGTTCTACTTTGGTTTCATCTGACCATATGACATTCTCCCAATACTCTTCTGTAACATCCAAATGCTCTCTAGCAAACTTCAGATGGGCCCAGATATGTACTGGCTTAAGAAGGGGGACACGTCTGACACTGCAGGATCTGAGTCCCTGGTGGCGTAGTGTGTTACTGACAGTAGCCTTTGTTACGTTAGTCCCAGCTTTCTGCAGGTCATACACTAGGTCCCCTCGTGTGGTTCTGGGAATTTTACTCACCTTTCTTGTGATCATTTTGACCCCACGGGGTGAGATCTTGCGTGGAGCCCCTGATCGAGGGAGATTATCAGTGGTCTTGTATGTCTTCCATTTTCTAATTATTGCTTCCACAGTTGATTTCTTCACACCAAGCTCCTTGCCTATTGCAGATTCAGTATTCCCAGCCTGGTGCAGGTCTACAATTTTGTTTCTGGTGTTCTTCCACAGCTCTTTGTTCTTCAACATAGTGGAGTTTGGAGTGTGACTGTTTGAGGTTGTGGATAGGTGTCTTTTATACTGATAACAATGTCAAACAGGTGCCATTACTACAAGTAATGAGTGGAGGACAGAGGAGCCTCTTAAAGAAGAAGTTACAGGTCTGTGAGAGCCAGAAATCTTGCTTGTTTGTAGGTGACCAAATACTTATATTCCACCATAGTTTGCAAATAAATTCTTAAAAAAAATAAAAAAAATCAGACAATGTGATTTTCTAGATATGTTTTCTCATTTTGTCTCTCACAGTTGAGGACTACCTATAATGTCAATTACAGGCCTCTCTTTTTTTTAAATGGGAGAACTTGCACAATTGGTGGCTGACTAAATACTTTTTTCCCCCACTGTATATCTATATGGAAAATGCCAGCATTTCCATAGGTATAATTAATATGCTGCGATTTACAAAAATGCAACAATTTTTGAAATCGCAGTATTTCCGCTTATGGATTTTTTTTCTTCAATGTGTGGATGGGATTCTTTGCAGGTACTGTAATAAGCTGCGTTTTTTGCCGTGCCGTTTTCGCCGCTGACAAAATGCCGCTTATTTGCAACGTATGGCAAGGCCTAAAGGCAAGAAATGCTTGCTTTATGAATGTACAAACATAACTGAGTACCTCTATTGTGTTTCTGGAACAATTTTACCATTCCTTATACTTTGAGGCTCATGCAAAACTTCCTGGTTTACACTTGTTGATTGTGGGAGTGTCAGTGCTTCTCCTGGCTTCCCTACCCAGCTTCCACCCACTGCATCTCTTAGCACGCTCCATATACACATATGTGTGTGTGTGTGTATATATATATATATATATATATATATATATATATATATAAACACATACATACACACACATATATATTGTGACAGCACAGCTATCGAAGGTCAGGTTTCTGGTGAAAAATGTGAAAATAAGAGTGTGTTTTCAAAAAGAAGGTGACTTTTTCCTTCTTCACTGTATGTCAAACTTGGAAAATGGCTGATTTGTTGGAGTGGGAGGAAAACAGAAGGTTCCTCTCCATCTAGAAGGGCGGTCCAGGATGTGAGTTGGTGTCAGCTGAAGATACTCCTGTATACAGGTGTTCAGGACTCTCCAGACATCTATCAGTCTGGGGAAGGAGAGGGGACCCATCTCCCTGAGAAGACATTGCCGAACATTCCTGGACAATTGCAAGTCCAAGAAGTCAGGAACTATTTTCTGTTTAGTTAGTGCCTGGACTAGGCTAGGACTCTGGTGTTTATGGTTTGGTTTTTGTGTAAAACCTGTGTAATAAACTGGTTGAATACAGTAGTTTCAATTTGGGCTGAAATTATTGATGTGCCATTGCTTCTAAACCAGAAAAGACAGCAAATCCGAGAGCTGGTTCCCCAAAATATATATTTACATATTTACAATATATATATATATATATATATATATACATACATATTTATATATACACACACGCTTTATAATTACATATATATGTGTATATCTATATACAGATATATATATATATGTACATTGTACTTTAAAATATATGTATATGCACATGTGTATCTCTGCAGACCTATTTACCTATATAGATATCTATATCTATATACATGACTTATAATGTCTGTAAAAGCACATTTACACATGGTCCCATGATTCAACACTGTGTTCTCATGGTGCGTTTTTTGGTCAAAACCGTTATGTGTTTTTAACAGAAAACCACATACGTTTTTAAAACAATGCATGCACATGCATTTTTAAACACAGCTTACATTGTTCAAAAACACATGCATTCACATTTATTGCACATGTTGCTCATGTCCTTCACTCTACCTATGCATCTCCCTATGCATATTGAAGGCTCCCAGACTTGTCTGGCATTAACTTCTATGCTGCCTGTAATAGAAGTGCCGGTAATTTGCAATTCATAAATCAATAACTTTACTTTGGCTACACATTTAAATAGCATTACATTTGAGGGCAAACCCTTTTAAAGATAACTGATAAGCTCCAATACTGGTGCACACAGAATATGTGAGGAAGCCTACCTCAAGCACAGACAGAAGCTCTTCCACATATACTCTTTCTGTCTCTATGAGTTCGTTCATAACATGCCTTGGAAAAAAAAGATGAAAAAAAAAAATTACAAGATCTTTCTGTAAAGTGTACAACCAAGTTATATCCCTAACACTATAAACTAATAAGGATATCTTTAATCTTCTATCTGGTACATTAATACATCTCAACATTAACCACAGATTTTTCACAGGGACTAATAGTCTAGGTAACTTATTTAGTGGTCTATAAAGGAGTCCAAACAGCGAAGAACATAATAGAGATACAATTATCTATTGGTTAGCACAATACTATATACTGAATACCTTCTTAGTACTGCTAAATTTTCTTCATCCTCCATCACAGAACTCCTAACTGGACCATCTACTTCACTCTACAAGATAAATTCAATACATTTCAATACAATTCTGCAAAGAAAGTCTTATCAAAGCCTCAGTTCAAGCATAACTAACCTTTCAAACACGTTTTGATTTTCTGGCAGCTTCTGTGTCATTAATAAATTTTGTAATATCCTTTATTGACTAATTTTGCTCATTCCTGTGAAATCCTGCATTTGTTTATTCTTTACTTTACCTTTGTTTGGGAGCTGTACCCTTCTCATTTCTCACAAGTTTCTACGTTTTATAATGCCCAATATATAACTGTTTGAGTTTAAGCTGGTAGACTATACACAATAAGAGGCTGAGAACATCTTTCAATAGAGAATTCAAGGGAAAGAATTAGGAAATTCAGGATTTCTCACAATGGATCTAAAATTTGTATATAAAGTATATTACAATATGTATTTATGACAAACACTGCCAGAAAATCAAAGTTGTTCGAAAGTTTAGTTTATCACTTGTTTTTGAGGTAGCGCCCCACAGGGATAAACACATTCATTAAAGACAACCTTGATTGTACAGTAGATGTTAAATCTGTGTTGTGCTATTCCTTGGTAATTCCTCTTGGATGTTACCATTACCCTTGTCCATAGGGCATCTGACCTTGTCAGCACTGACTGGACAATGTCACACTTTGCAAGAATACATTGGCAACTCTTAACACCTATTTGTCATTGTATTCAGAAATTCCTAAAAGGAATGGCATAAAGCATGGCCTTAAGATGCTCCAGAATTGCTATTTTATCGGGAATACAATTATTTACTAAAATGGACAGGTCTTCCTTAAAATTAAAATAACTCGTACCTTTCCTCTGCGATAGTTCATTCTTCTTTGAAGAGCACTTTCTGCACTACCTCTATGTTCAGACGCTCTCTGAAGAACTAGAGGTGGGAGAGAACTCTAATGTAATTATTTTGTGAGGCACACTATAGTTTATCTTTTGTTGCATATATTAGACTGTTTAATAAATCTATTACTTTTTGTAAATTGCACCATTTGAAGAAGAAACTGTGATGCATAGAACGATGTTTTGAGTTACATGTCTACAATGACCATCATAATAATTTACCTGGAGAAGAACTAGGGGACTTGGTATATGCTTCTGGCCTTGGAGCTACAGGCTGCACAGGCCGAGTTTGTTTAGCTGCCAGCTTACGCAAACTTCCTTTCCGTTTCTCAAACATCTCTTGCATACTTTGTTGCTTCTGGAACACTTTCTGAATATGTTCCTATTGTGCAAAATTAAATGAAATTACATTTTTATCAGATTTTACAAAATAAGAGAGCCTGCTTAAAGAAATGAAATATCGAGAACTTACCTGTAGTTCCAGAGTCAGAATTTCTTCAAACTGGGCTAGAACACTAGGCAAATCTTTTATAGAATTCTCTGTGCCACTCTCAAAAAACTTTTCAATCTCTTGCAGTGCGGATTCTGCTCCATCCTGGGATTGGAACTTATCCACAGGTTGAGAAGCCAGTAAGTATATTCCCTCATCACACCACTCCATAGTCTGAAAAGTGTACAGATAAAAACATATAACAACAACACATGGACTTATATCAGTACTGTACATGTTCCAGTCATCCAGAACTGTGAGAGGACTCTAAGCAGAGTATGCCTGGTTACCCTCCTTCTTATTTAAGGCACTGCACTCATGCGTGAGACATGCCACATATGTTATTTGGCGAACTGTCATCTAGAATTTACAATATAATCTATAGCCTCTTTAACACCATCATTGCTGGGTTGCACTCCTATACCAGGAAACCCCAGACTTAACTTTGTATCCCCGTATACCTACTACTGGTGGCCAAACCATTGCCCATTGATGGAAAGAGAACAGCTTCCCTAAAGGTAGTTAAATCTATAATAGGCGGGTTTCACCTTAATGAACAACTGTCCAGCATATTACTTAATAGGCATTACAAATTCCCTAACATTTGACAACCTTGTATTGATTATGTCCACCCCCTTATGCCTTCTTTGAATACAGCTCTGGCATGACACATTAGTCACGTGCATTTTCCTTTGGTCCTAGAAACTGAGGAACAATTTCAATCTATCTGCTCCTCCTTTTTATCATGATTTCTTTTCCTCTCCCTCCCTATCCTGCTTATTGTCCCTGTATGGTTGGTGTTGCCCTTGTCTGTTCACTACATTTCAACGTCCTTAATAAGTATGTCGTCACTTGTTCTAGACAACAATGATGGGCCTTACACTAGCACCCCCATTCCTGATAACCAAGTTCTTACATATGTTGTTCTACATAGCCATTCATCTCATCATTGTTTGCCTAACATATGCCTATTTCTTTTTTATAGTATATTGCAAATTAAACCTTCATCAATAACAACACTTATTGCAATGTTGTATTGTATTTACTTAAAACAATAAAAATCTTTGAACGACGTACAACAGCAAGGAAGGGACTTTCACAGTGACATGAAGGTGCTAGACAGTGAAAGGCATACAAACTGAGGCAAAGAAATAGAAAATATATAAACGCATTAAAAAGCACCACTAGCTGCTATATACACTGCTTATTAAATGTACAAAGTTCACTAACCTTTTCTAGACGCCTATGAAGATCTAGAGATTTGTGAAGTAGCTCCCGCCTTTCCTGGATATGACTACTGATGTCACCACATAGATGATGAAGCTCATTACACTTTGGAAGGATGGAGTCCACAGCATAGTGGTTACTTAGAATGAGATGGTCACCCTCTCTTGCCAGGACCTGTGCAGTCTGTATAGTTTCCTAATAGAAAAAAAAAAACATTCTTATATTTTGCAGATTTTTTACAGATTGAAATAGCTAGAAAAGTACAAAACATTTAGTAAAATTGTTTCAGATTAAGATATAAACGGAGAAGAAACATAAAAGACAGCTTGATAAGACAAAAAGCTCTCTATGAATATCCTGGGGAATATATTCATAAAACTACATTCAGTTGTCAATTATCTATTTATTTGGCAGTAATGTTTGCAAAACCAAAGCAAAAATGCTGAAATTTGTGTTACAACTGCAGTTTTTTCAATATTGTACCAGCAAATGCAATACAACTGTGAATTGTGAACAGATTAAAACAGACTTAACAAATAACAATGAGGACTCAGGCATAATACAGTTAATAGAGACTGTATGAATCCCTTAGCACTGACTTATACAGCCTCCATGTACTGTTGATAGTCCCCCCTTGAATCAATGCTTTTTGGAGTATGCCACAATTTTTGTTCCATTGGCTTCTTAAGAAATCCAATAGAAAATAAATCTCTGTATGTCTCTCTGTTTCAGAGACATATGGGCTACTGTAGAGGGTTCATTCTCCTTTATGGAAGCTGTATTATGGCTCCTGTAATATGGCTGTGCACATGTGCCATAAAAATCACTGATGATAATGAAGCTCACCTGGGCCTTTTCCTCAAAGGTGCAAAGATCCTTCAGAATGTGTTCCACATGGGAGCAACTGTTCCCTACATCTTTAAAGATTGACAACCTTTCATAAATACTGTCCAGTGTTGCCTTGATCTAAGTAGAAAAAGACAAAAATTACACAAAATACTTTATAGGGCATATACTACTAATTTCTATGGAAAACTAATTATTGAAAGTAATATTAGACCATAGATATCAGTTTATCAAATAAATATATCCACCATGGCTTTGATGGGTGGGAACAATGAACTGTCATGATCACGATGAAATGATTGGGGACCATTTTATGTCTTTATTTTTTTGTTAGTTTTTTAGGTTTTCAAACTTCTTACACCTTGGGTCTGATACATAGAGAAATTTACATTACAGTTATCTACCTCACCTCTCGAAACTTTGTCTCGAAATGACGCAATTGTAAGCACTGTTCAAGCTTTTGTTGATGCTTTGTCCAAAACTCATCAAATGCTGTTTCTGTTTCATTTAGTTGAATATTAAGTCTGCAATAAGAATAAGATGAGTAACCTCTCTATTGATATTGATAGGAGTTGCACAAACATAACAAATCACTCATGTCCTTAAAGTCAACTTGAAGTTCTTGGGCCCCAAGTCATAATCTGTAACCGTGTCCTTGCCTACAGTAAAAGAAAAAGTAAGTACTGGAATTAATTGTATTTCTGCATCTATAGGTCAAAATCTGTAACCAGGCCCCTATCTACAATTGAAAGAAAAAGTAAGTTCTGTGTGGGGAATTAATTTTATTTCAGCATTCCTTACTAGTCAAAAGTGGCCTGAATTTAGGTCAGCATAAATATAACCTAAGTAAACTAATAACACACAAACATATGTATTGTTCATATGTTTTATTGAGGAAATATCCACAGGTTGTTAGATTGTTCTTGTCTATAACTGTGACAGAGATAACAATCATACCACATTTTATTGGTAATCAATGCAGAAATCAAAGCAATTCCAAAGGATTCTCTTACTTTTTCTTGCAACTGTGCTATATGCCTTTTATAATATAGTATCTTCTTACGTGGCACAGCATCCTTAAAATAGGCCTTTTTGTCATAGGTTGACAGTATTATAAAAAGCACAATTACTTTCTTCCAAATGGAGCACTATAGTGTATGCAGCTATCTGCTTCTGCCATTGTGCACTGTATAGTATGGGAGACTGAACACCAAACCGAACAGATGATCTGTGTGGGGGCCAGCTAAAGACACCGTAAACTAAATTCCAGACCAACCCCTTTAAATGAAGCATTGATCTGAGATTAAAAGACTTCATTAATATGAACTTCTCGCAGTATCCAACTCCCCACCGACACTTTACATATCAACTCATACCATACAATGACTTCAGCTGTACAAGAATGTCCAGTTTGTTTTTATAAAAAATATTGATTTTTTTTTGAATGGGATATACTGAATTTACAAATTTGGTAAACATTTCTGTGAAAAGGTAATGCAACATAACCACTGTAAAATACACCTATGAATTATAACATGATATAATAGTTTTAAAAACAAGGGGCACACAATTCTGAATGTTCACACCTCTCTACTGTTGTTTGGTTATCTTGTTGGTCCTGGTTCAATCTGTATTCCGGGTCTTCTCGAATAGGTTGTCTGATTCGTTCCAAGATATCATTTCCCTGCTTCAATGCCAATCTCAGATCATCCTGCATCAAATAAACATGGACAACTATTGGATTAATATAGGTTATGTTAATCTGGGAAAATATCAATATGGAGTTAAAAATACTTTGGCTAACAATTAATAAAACATATAAATTCTTTCTGTGGCAAGTAAATACATCCAGGCTCAATAAAATTGCACTGACTTGCATGATCACATATCCATTGAGCTTCGTAAATGCTGGCAAATGGGACAGCACGTAACCCAATGGAATTTACTAAGTTGTTCCACCTTCTACTGCGATGCTTGGGTCTGAAGCCTTTTACATCTACTTACATATATAGGTATAAACACATATAAAAGGTAAGATGAATAATGGATGACTAACCTTCATTTTATCCTTCTTCTCTGTGTGCACGGCTAAGAGAGAACTGGTGGTGGTCACATCATTAGGCAACTCTGTCTCAGCTAATTCTGTCCCAAAGGACTGTAGAGTCTGTGCTGTCTGCTTAACCATCAGGGCAAAACTTTCTATAGCCTATTGGAAAAGTCAGTTTCAATCAGTGCAAGAATATACTGTATACTTCAGAAACAGTAAACCTGTCTATACTAATAAGGCATTGCAAAGTAGTCAAGTTGTAAGAGGGTGGAACCAACCTTAGAGTGTAAGACCCCAGAGTATAATAATAGTTCCCGGGTGGTCCACAATGGGGCATAATACTGTGTGCAGGGGCCACTATGGGGCATAATACTGTGTTCAGGGGCCACTATGGTGCATAATACTGTGTAAAAGGTCCACTATGGTGCATAATACTGTGTGCAGGGGCCACTATGGCGCATAATAGTGTGTGCAGGAATGCGGTTTGTGCGAGGGGGGGGGGTTGGGGGCGGCGGTTCGGGGGGGGGGCACCATGTCAAATGTTCACCTTGGGGCCCAGCCATTCCTAGTTATGCCACTGAGTATGACCCTGTATTGGCTACAGCTTTGTAATGGGTCTATGCAGCGGGACAACCACTCTATTAAATAGGAATGAGTGCACCGCACTTTGCCAGTTCCTGTACGTTACTTTGTGACACCTCCGTGCCATTCTCATACAGCTGGTGTTTCTGATCTATGTCAGTGTACTGTGTTGTCATGCTATGTCAGTAGGTTTGCCTATCATGTTCCTCTCTCTCTGCATGCTGAACCGACTTTTTGGAACTATAGAGACTGAACCAAACAGTACAATGTCATGTTACAATTTCTTTGGGCTATGCAAAAAATAAAGTCACTTATTGCAGGATGTGTAGACTATAGTGTTCCGCTGCTCGTGTGTCACATTGGGGATTAAAGTGATAATCATGTTACACAGTCAATAAGGGACATTTATAAAAGTGAGTGATTCCAGTATTAACTAATGCTAGTCTGAGGCTGATTATATATCTGAATGTGATTAAGTAAACACCCGATTTCTGTTGGAACAAGCGTGAGTGTGTGTTTGCTGGTTGATATTTGCACAACTACAATTCTGTGGTTATGACTCCATTGAAGGAGAAACATAACGCAATTTGGGTGACACTAAAATATTTGTGATAAGTTCTATATAAGAGACTACATACAGCATAAATATACTCAAACGGACAAATGTATTAAATCACTGACGGCCATAAGTTGTCATTTATGAAGTCAGTGGTATAGTTATAGAGGGGCACAGGTGACATTCAAACCTGTACAAGTCTTCAAACTATATATCTGTATCCAATGCTGGGGTTTGGTCTGTAAACATTGTACTGTATATAATACTAGTATAGGAAATATTAAAAAAGACTTACTGTGCGATGGGATAGCCAGTTTTTATGGCAATAATGCAATGTGCCACCAAGGTCTTCTGTCAACTGTGACTTGTCAATATAGTTCTGTAATTCTGCTGCTGAATTCAGCATTATGATCTGCATACAGATGGGAAATGCACTTAATAAAAGAATACTCACACATTATACATTATTTGGCAAATGTATTTAAAAAAACTGGCAGAAACTTTCTGTAAATTGCACATTTACAGTTGCTGCTTCCATATGGTACAGTATGTCGCCTCTTATTGGTGGGTTTGCCATATCTGCTGCACCCATTGTAACAAGTGCATCAAAAAGTATAAAGTAATCTCTATAGACAAATAAAAAATTAGAATTACTGATAATAAAATAGCCCAGTAAATTGTATCATGTTGATGTCATAGGATGCCAGTGACCTGGCAACATAACTTGTCTGTATACCGTAGTGCTAAAGTGCATAGCATAGTGTTTGCCAATTAGACATCTGGAAACTATGAGGATCCTCGAGCCCTGATCAGGGGCTCCCCACATAGAAACAAGACCTGCCACTTATACTACAGGGAGGTAATCTTATTTTAGCCTGCTCATAGGGGTTCCCCTACAGTAATAATGTTGGGAATCACAGGCACAGAATATGACAGTGGCCTGAAACACAGGAGGCACTAGTAATGGATTTTTTTTCCCATAAAGGCTTTTACTGCATCTGATTTGGATGGCCACCCTGATTTAGATCTAACGGTATTGTGACTGCACTTGGTTAAATAGGCTTCATAGTACATCTACATTTCATGTTCTTACTGACTCATGTTTGAGGACATACTCTGATGACATCGGTTCTGCTGAAAAAGTGAAAGATGGTACTTATGCCAGATACAGTAAACAGGCTTGCCCCACCCGCTGCTATAAAAAACTTAGGCTTTAATATAATCTAAAAACTAGATCACAAATCCAAAAAAAAACAAAAAAAAATGTCCAGTTGGAACCATCTTAGCAGCTCAAGGAGCACATGCACAGGGAAGGGAGTTAGTACCAACAAGAACTCCAAGGGTTTAACACGTGGAGTTAAACATTGGAATTGACCCTAACTGTGACCCTTACAACCCAGAATCTAGGAATCCCACCCTGACCAGAGCAGCACCACAAATGTTCCTGATAGAGTCCCTGCTATTGTTTTTCCCACCCAACGCATTTAGACTCAATAAACTGGGTGCTCATCAGCAGATATTATAGGAGAGCTTAGCAAGGGAACTATGTTGGTCTCACAGTGGTGAAGACTTGAGAATCTATTAGGGACATTTGTGGTACTGCCCTTGTCAGGGAAGGAGTTCTGGATTCGAGGTTGTAAGGGTCACAATTAGGGTCAATTCCATTGTTTAACCCTACATGTTCAACCCTTGGAGTTCTTGAAGGTACTAACTCCCTTCCCTGTGCATGTGCTCCTCGAACTGTTCCAACTGGACTTTTGATTTTATTTATTTTTGAACTTGTGATCTAGTTTTTAGATTATATATATATTAAAAGGTAAGTTTTAAATTTCATTAGAATTAAATGGGATCCATGCTGGTGTTTTGATATTTTTCTGAGAGTTCCATGAAAATAATAACCCTTTTATCTGTTTGCTATTATTTGTCAACCATTGCTATACCATAACATTTTGTAAGACCTTCTGAGAAGGATTGCTTCATGTTAGAGGCACATTAGGTGTCTCATTTAATAGTTCTCAATACAATATTTAAAGTTGTGTCTCACCTTCCCCCTTATATATTTAAAATAAGAAATGCGACCAGGTATTCACCTCTTGTTCATTATGCAGTACTTATTATATAGAGTTTAGGTAATACTGTGCTTCTAACTATACATGTTTACCACACATAAGTTTCATGTAATGACTATGTTGCTTAATATACACTGCATTAGTGTATAGTCTTTGAAATACATTTTGCTGAAAATTCAGCTCTTGAGCAAACAGAGGTGTTCATGCTTAGACCTGGCAAATCACACTATACCTAAGGGTATATTCACATCTGCATCAGTGTCTATCTGGCACAGAGCTACGTCTTTTAAAATCGTGGCTGAAAAATTCCTGGCAATATCATTGATGAAATAACAGATACCCTACTAACCCCATTATGGATGGACTGTCTTAATTTTTTAATCTGTTCTTCTGCTCCTGCGATGGACCAGAAGAACGGATTAAAAGACACACATGTGAATAAACAACCGTGATAAAAACTGGATTTACGCATATTTTATTGCTATAGTAAGTCTAACATTACAGTACACATATATATCATATAGGGGAACACCTAAATATACAGGTAAAAATAAATGGACTGCGTTCACACTGCCATTGCTAATGTCTGTTGCTGTCATCTATCATAGGATCACTGTGGCAGAATAACGGACACAGACTGAGTCTGTGTGCGTTCCCATTGACACTAATGTAAACAACATGATGGACACTATCTTCTGTCATATTTGTTTACTTTTGTAATGGAAGAAAAAGACTTGCGTACACGACTTTTCCTTTCATCCGAAAAGTAAAAAACATGACATAAGAAAGCTTCCATCATGTTTTTTATATTGGAGTTAATGCAGATAGACACCCGACGGAGTATATGGTTTTACTGTACATTCCTGCTCCTTGCAGGATAAAGAGTCCAGTAGGTGGGCCCACATAGTAAATGGCCATTCCCTTTTTTTTTCATTTGAGTCAACGCAGGAGTGAATATAGCAGAAGTATTAGTGCTACTTTTATATTTTCAATTTAGAAATCATTTGGTTAAAAAAAACACAGCAAAATCTGCAGTAAAAAATACTTCTTATCCGCAACGTGTGGGCTCGGCCTTAATCAAGAAATTAAATAAAAGGTCATCAATTAATATGTCCTGGAAATCCTTTTAAAACGTACTAGAAAAGTCCTCCTGTACTTGTCACTTACCGGTACCTTCATTTTAAAGTCATCTTTGTTGAATTTGAATGCAATGTCTGACAAAGCACGCTGAAATAATCCTGATGGCCGCAACACAATGACAAGCTGTAGATTCCCTGGGAATGATGCCTGCAAGATGCAAGATTCAACAATGAGGGCACCGATAAAACTACAGGAGAGGCATAACATGGCCTACTAAATATATAAATTGTATAGACTCCATAAGGCTGGAATTATAAATGGTGTTTCTGATGTAGTTTTTCTTTGGCTTAAAAAACTGAATCTCAAACTGTATTAAAAATGCATGGTTAGGGTCATAAAAAGCTGGTCATTAACATGAAATAGCTGAAAACTAGTTTTTTTTCACATGTATCTGTAACTTGGCTAAGCATGCATGATTATTTTAACAGGGAGAGTGATCTAACTTGGCCTATAGGGTAGTATTTATATGACTAGGGCAGTGATGGCGAACCTTTTAGAGACCAAGTGCCCAAACTGCAACCCAGAACCCACTAAATTATCGCAAAGTGCCAATATGGCAATTTAACCTTTTATACTCTGCGGATCCACAATTGTGGACAGTTACGGAGCTGCAAAATACAGGCATGTAAATGGGGCTTTACAGAGCTTTCAATAATACAAACAACTTTGTACTGAAAAGTAAAATCTCTGCATTTGGTACTTTTGAATAATTAATGTTCACTATTTACATCGCACAGATCCGTTTTATAGTGGGCGTGCAATGTTATTACAGCCTGTACTAATATCACATGTTTGCTATAAAACAGATACTGTGTGATATAAATAGTGAAGGGCCTCCACACAGTACAATGCGCTCCACAGTGGCCCCCACACAGTACAATGCGATCCAAAGTGGCCCCCAGACAGTATTATATGCTCCAGAGTGGCCCCCACACAGTATTCTATGTCCACAGTGGCTCCTGAACAGTATTATACGTTCCTCAGTGGCCTCCGCACAGTATTATACACTCCAGAATTGCCCACCACACAGTATTATACGCTCCAGAATTGCCCACCACACAGTATTATACGCTCCAGAGTGGCCCCCACACAGTATTATACGCTCCAGAGTGGCCCCCACACAGTATTATACGCTCCACAGTGGCCCCCACACAGTATTATATGCTCCACAGTGGCCCCACATACTATTATATGCTCCACTTTGGGCCCCCACACAGTATTATATGCTCCACAGAGGGCCCCCCCATACAGTATTATATGCTCCACTTTGGGCCCCCACACAGTATTATATGCTCCACAGTGGGCCCCCCATACACTATTATATGCTTCACTTTGGGCCCCCATACAGTATTATATGCCCCACTTTGGGCTCCCATACAGTATTATATGCCCCACAGTGGGTCCCCCATACAGTATTATATGCCCCACAGTGGGTCCCCCATACAGTATTATATGCTTCACATGGCCCGCCACACACAGTATGCTCCACAGTATTATATGCTATATGCTCCACAGTATTATATGCTCTACAGTAGGCCCCCCACACAGTATTATATGTTCCACAGTAGGTCTCCACACACAGTATTATATGCTCCACAGTAGGTCCCCGCACACAGTATTATATGTTCCACAGTAGCCCCCCCACACAGTATTATCTACTACTTACCTGAAGTCCCATGAAGAGCATCCTCCTTCTTCTGACTGCAGGCGCTGATGAATGACGTATCACACCTGTGTTGGGGCAGAGGTCACACTCTGTGGACCTCGGCCTGACAGCTTTCAGCAGTATGTGCATTTGCACATACAGCTGAAAGACGCAATCGCTCACTAACGGGGAATCCTGTACCAGATTCCATAATTTTTTTTTATCAAGATGCAGGTGGAGTGGATTTTTTTTTTTGTACTTGTTTGTTTATGAGACATGGAAGTACTGGAAACAGAGTACTGCCGTAAATTTTGTATATTGAGCATCAGAATACAGCTATAAGGTACTGCAGGTAATGTGTGTATTCTGCACACATAGCACAGACCTACGGCGATCATCAATGACAGGTACATGGACTACAATTCTGTAGGCCTCAGAATCTTTCTTCAATTTCTACAGCACTGGGTAGTTCTAGCAATAAATATTTTAGCAAGTACTATAATATTAACAGATAACAATATTTAATAACGAATGTAGTTCTTATTTTACTGCTATTCTGCTCCACTTATGTCACTGTGACTTTTTATTGCTTCTAATTTTAAGTAGTGATTTATCTTCCAGATACCTGTTTTTAAAGAAATCATACCCAAAATAGGAGAAAAGTCATTTTTATTTGCATGAATAGGGCCCCACATGGGTGTTTCGGCCTCTATGATTGCAGACTCATGAAACCATACTGTAGAAACTGTATAATGTCAGTACCTTATTAAGAATATATTCAGATACATACAGTATGGGGAACTTAGATGTTGTGGGATGCCCTGCAAATAGGACAACAATGTGGACATTTCTCTGCTAAAAAAAGAGACTTACTGCAATCCTCAGGATTGATGCTTTTACAGACGTCCATTTGTCCAGTCTTCTGTCGATGACTAAAATGAAGCCAATTCCTGCATCTTGTAAACTAGGTGCAAAAACAGGAACAGGGAGAAGCTGCAGTTATTATTATTCCACATGCAGACGCTGCCTCCTCACTATGGTGCAGTTTTTTAACCCTTTCTTCACTCAGCCAAACCAGATATTTACAATGAAAGACAAGCATACAGTGTTGCCCAGAATCAATGTCACCTTCCCATACAGGGTCCACATAAGAGGTGTCATGCGACCCATGTAATGTCGGCTATTCCATCTTGGCTCAATCTGCTGCAGCCTGCAAGCTTTTAAATTTTCTCCTGACTGCAGCGGCAAATAGTCTTACAGAAGAGCCACCTTTCATCCTTAAAAGCCAGTGTTGCATATCCATACAGATGCATTGATTAAACAGGCCACACAATCCAGCAGCCAGCTCCTCAGATTCCACCTTGTTTAAGCATCCGTCAATCTATTTACATGGTAGTGCTTCCTACTTAGTCACCGCAGTATAACACATTTGGTTAGCAAGGAGATGCTCATCTTTGATGAAAAGCCCCATCATTGCTGCCGGGTGAAATGACCTTTGTTTTTTTCTCCTTTCTGCTCTGTTTAGCTGCATATGCTCTAGATACAGAGTATAAATGGACATATAGCTAGCTGCTTCCATTCGTGGATTCAGGAGCTGGGAAATTGTGCAGTGCCAGCATCTGACTGGGGGTTGGGGCCAATCGCAGCAGCTTGCAAGAATGAAAAGGCAAAAGCTTAAAGACTGACAAGAATAGCTAATAACCAGCACACTATGTGAGTGCCGGATTTTATTTAGGGATATGTTTTCACACCTAAATACAGGAAGGGGATAATGGGGAATAAATGCATGATATTAGTAGTCCATCAAACTGATACCCTACCTAGTAAGAGACCACAACTTAACATGATAAAACACACCTGATGCTTCAATTTGGGGTAAAAAAAAATAGCACCAATAATCTCAAGTAAAATGTACCAAACAGGAGGCTAGGAGCTATGTCCCAGGTTGAAAGCTATAGTGAGTTATCTTAATCAGTAGGTAGCAGAAGAAGATACCTATGCTACATCTTCCTTTACCGAAATCAATACCTCAGTAGTATTTGTCATCTGTCCACTGGATGATTAGTAGGAGTCCTCAAATGGGGTCAGTGAAAACTTTAAATGGAGTGAGAGTGAAGCATGAGCAACCCATACACTCCATTTAAACTCTTTATAGCCATTGTCTTTCAACTGGAGGGAGACGGTGGACCAGGAATCTCCATTCTGGCAATTAATTTAACATATATTGTCTATCTTGTTTAACCATAAACTATATACAGTACAGACCAAAAGTTTGGACACACCTTCTCATTCCAAGAGTTTTCTGTATTTTCATGACTATAAAAATTGTAGATTCACACTGAAGGCATCAAAACTATGAATTAACACATGTGGAATTATATACTTAACAAAAAAGTGTGAAACAACTGAAAATATGTCTTATATTCTAGGTTCTTCAAAGTAGCCACCTTTTGCTTTGATTACTGCTTTGCACACTCTTGGCATTCTCTTGATGAGCTTCAAGAGGTAGTCACCTGAAATGGTTTTCACTTCACAGGTGTGCCCTGTCAGGTTTAATAAGTGGGATTTCTTGCCTTATAAATGGGGTTGGGACCATCAGTTGTGTTGTTCAGAAGTCAGGTGGATACACAGCTGATAGTCCTACTGAATGGAGTGTTAGAATTTGTATTATGGCAAGAAAAACGAGTGGCCATCATTACTTTAAGAAATGAAGGTCAGTCAGTCCGAAAAATTGGGAAAACTTTGAAAGTGTCCCCAAGTGCAGTGGCCAAAACCATCAAGCGCTACAAAGAAACTGCCTCACATGAGGACCGCCCCAGGAAAGGAAGACCAAGAGTTACCTCTGCTGCGGAGGATAAGTTCATCTGAGTCACCAGCCTCAGAAATTGCAGGTTAACAGCAGCTCAGATTAGAGACCAGGTCAATGCCACACAGAGTTCTAGCAGCAGACACATCTCTACAACAACTGTTAAGAGGAAACTGTGTGCAGCAGGCCTTCATGGTAAAATAGCTGCTAGGAAACCACTGCTAAGGACAGGCAACAAGCAGAAGAGACTTGTTTGGGCTAAAGAACACAAGGAATGGACATTAGACCTGTGGAAATCTGTGCTTTGGTCTGATGAGTCCAAATTTGAGATCTTTGGTTCCAACCACCGTGTCTTTGTGCGACGCAGAAAAGGTGAACGAATGGACTCTACATGCCTGGTTCCCACCGTGAAGCATGGAGGAGGTGGTGTGATGGTGTGGGGGTGCTTTGCTGGTGACACTGTTGGGGATTTATTCAAAATTGAAGGAATACTGAACCAGCATGGTTACCACAGCATCTTGCAGCGGCATGCTATTCCATCCGGTTTGCGTTTAGTTGGACCATCATTTATTTTTCAACAGGACAATGACCCCAAACACACCTCCAGACTGTGTAATGGCTATTTGACCAAGAAGGAGAGTGATGGGGTGCTACGCCAGATGACCTGGCCTCCACAGTCACCAGACCTGAACCCAATCGAGATGGTTTGGGGTGAGCTGGACCGCAGAGTGAAGGCAAAAGGGCCAACAAGTGCTAAGCATCTCTGGGAACACCTTCAAGACTGTTGGAAGACCATTTCAGGTGACTACCTCTTGAAGCTCATCAAGAGAATGCCAAGAGTGTGCAAAGCAGTAATCAAAGCAAAAGGTGGCTACTTTGAAGAACCTAGAATATAAGACATATTTTCAGTTGTTTCACACTTTTTTGTTAAGTATATAATTCCACATGTGTTAATTCATAGTTTTGATGCCTTCAGTGTGAATCTACAATTTTTATAGTCATGAAAATACAGAAAACTCTTGGAATGAGAAGGTATGTCCAAACTTTTGGTCTGTACTGTATATATCAAGATGAAGACTCGGACGTGACTAACACATTCCTGGTGGACAAATGCACAACTGGTTACTAATACAGATAAACTGAATGGGGAGATCTATCAAAACTAGTACAAAAAAGTGGCAAGTTGTCCATGTCAATCATTGAGGTCCTTCCTCCTCATCATTTTTATACTGTACAGTTTTGATCAAGAACTGTAAAAAGTATAGGGATTCTCTTACAATGACTCACTGCCAAGAAGGGATCCTTGTTGGTGCAGGTGACCAGTTTACAAAAAATCTATCTATCATGAAAGCTTATAAGACAGTCAATATGACTGGCCATGGAAGCAGCTCTATTCTACAACAAAAATAGATTTCAGAGGTCAATAAATTAACAACATTAAAAGGTTTGTTCCATTGAATTCATCCCCTATACTACTCTATTAGGGCATATAGGCGATTAGAGTGCAGAGCTACTGCAAAAAGTGGCACCCACTTAGGAAGAAAAAGCAAAATAAAGTGTTACATGGTTGCTTATTTATTTGAACTGCATACCAGTGTGTGGTAATACTACACATTAATACACTGAATAAAACTCGTTTTATTGAAAAGTGCGCACCAGACATAATAATAAAGCAAACATGTAACAAATGGAACAAACAAAATAAGCAGGTACACAATCAAAAGCATACCCAGAAAAAAGGGAAAAAATGCCACATTACCACCCCCCCAGTCCATAGTGGGCCCATGATGTAGCCCACGTGCCGTAAACAATCCAGCAGAGCCCAGAAATCAGAGCAATACAACATAATGAAGGTATCAATAGGCAAGACACATGAATAATGGAACAGGATGACATAGAGGAACACAACAAATCAAATTAAAGGAGTTGTGGATACCCCCGATGACCTCCTACCCCTCAGGCATAAATGAATGTAGAGCTGTCCATAAAGATGGGGCAGTATACTGAGTCACAGGAGAACTGCACCATGACCCCCACACTTTATGGAACTTCTGGGAACATCTTCTCCCTTTGTATACACAATCTGGTTAAAGGGAAGAATAGAGTTAATGAGTTTTCTCCGCAGTGCCATCCAGAGCAGTGCAATAGTCTTCCTGGTGTAAAACAAGGACTCCCGCAGGAAGATTCAAACATGATGTTGCTAGGCCTCCTCATCCAGTATACCAAAAAGGCACACCTCTGGGGCCAATGGTACAGGCATAGACAACACCTCCGCCAAGAGATCCACGACCCCCTTCCAGTAGTCTAATATAACTGGACAAGCCCAAATCATGTGCCAAAAGTCTGACTGTGTACAGGGACACCTAAGGCAACCCGGATGTGATAATCGATCCATGTTAAAGAGACGGGAGGGGTCAAGTAACACTGTTTAAAATGTAAATTTGTATCAGTTATTAGTGGAGAGAGAAACATATTGGGGAGATTCAAGGATCTCCTGAAACATCTCATCCGTGATAGCAGGAATAGCTGAACACTACGCACCAAAGCTGGGGCATCCAGTAGGGACACCTTAACTTGTATCAAGTGTGCATATAAGGTGGAAATCAGTCCCCTAGGTCCCTGTCAGCAGAGAACTCCTATGAGTGGATAGTCAGAAATCCTGCTTAGCTGCTCAGGGAACATGAAGGACAGTGCATGTCGGATCTGGAGGTATCTAAAAAATTGTGTTCTAGGGATGTCATGTGAAGTGCCTAATGAATCAAACATTCTAAAAATACCCTGGGTGTACAGGTCACCAAGAGAGACCAGGTCTGGGCTCCTGGTAGGGCAAACAACTCTGCAAGACCTGGGTTATGCCATAGTGGGGTCTCAGAAGGCGTATCAGAGAATGCCACAACGTTTTTGGCCTGTCTCCAAAACTGTCCTGCCAGAGCATGAATGGGCAGCAACCTAACTGGTACATATTCGAGTTTTCCAATATCGGCCAAAGAGTGCGCAGACCCAGGTGAAGAGAGCCACGTGAGCCTCTGACCCCGGCAAGGTAACGGAACTGAGCCACAACTGAATAAATCAGAGCTGACCTACCAGGTAGTAACGCACCCCCCAACTGTTTAGGCCTTTGTAACGAGGACAGTCTAAGCTTAGACCTAGAATTACTCCATACAAAGGAGATAAAGAGAGAGTCCATCTGTTTAAAAAAAACCAAGGGGTACTGACACAGCGGAATGGCTCAGGGAATAGAGGCATTTAGGCAATACTACCAATTTTACCATATTAATTCGGCCCGCTACAGATAGAGGCAAGGTAAACCATACATGAAATTTAGCTCTAAAGTGGGAAAGCAAGGGAAAAATACTGCGTTACAAAAAGTGCTTATGGTCTCTAGGGATAAAGATACCCAAATACTTGCATGTCGAGACAACGCTCAGCCCACATACAGTGTCACCAACTTGAATACCAGACCCGTGGCCAATATGGATGTAGGAGGATTTTGCCCAGTCGGTTCGCAAACCAGAGTAATCTCCGAATACGTTAATTAAGGCCATGGCTCTGAGTAGGGATTGGGAGGGATCATTCATAAACAAAAGTAAACTGTCAGCATAAAGTGCAGTCCTCTCCTCATGAGAGCCTATGACTATACCTTTATAAACAGGGTCAGTTCTGAGGAGTCCTGCAAGGGGGTTCCACTGCCAAGGCAAACAGCAGCGGAGACAATGGGCAACCCTGCCTGTACCTCTGCCAAGGGCAAAATATGGAGACAATAATCCGTTAATAGACAGTGTCGCTCTAGGGGAACTATATAATAGTGAAATCCAGGTTATGAACCCCTCACCCCATGGATAATATTTGGTGTGAATATACATTGGAACTGGATAATCGAGTTATCTGTGTGACTTAGAATGAGGCATGGTCAATGGTGCTTGACTAGCTGATGCCAGAATTTCAGAAACTTAGTGGTGTTTTCTCACGCAACAATATCAAGACTATACTGACGATGGTGTGAATAAGGAAAAACAAAATTGTTCCTTAACACACATGGGCTATAACAGCATAAGACAAGATAGTGACACTGCGTCTAAGGAAAGAAAATATCAGCAGTATCGCACACTTGCACATATGTGGTGCTCACGGTAGGGTTCTCCAACAGTAGCATCAATGAAAGAGAAACCACGGCACACACTTGTTTATTGGTGCAATTCAGGAATCCTGTTTATTCAGTGGTATTGTTACATAGCTTGAAGCATATAGGTAAAATGATTGTACAATAAGCCACGGCAACCAAATAGAAAAGTCTTCAATGATCTTTCCAGATCTGAGAGATAATTGGTAATGTTTTGGTTATCGTTGACCTTTCTCAAGCCAGATCTGGTAAAGTCTGTGTGGAGCCTTTTTGCAGTGGTGGCAAGTGGCTGTAGCTTATTGTATGCTGTAAAATGAATTTACCTATATGCTTCAAGCTATGTAACAATACTAATGAATAAGTTGGATTCCAGAATTGCATCTACAAACAAGTGCTGTGTCGCGGTTGCTCTTTCATTTATGTTACTGGTTCGGAGAACCCTATAGATTCATACAATGCGATACTACTAATATTTTTCTTTTTTTTTTCCTTAGATAGCACTAACTTGTCATCTGCTGTTATATAGCCCATGTGTGCTAAGAAACAACATTGTTTTTCCTTATTCACACCATCCTCAAGATACTCTTGATATTGTTTTATGAGAAAACCTCACTAAGTTGGTGTTTCTAAAATACTGTCTTCAGCTAGTCAAGAACCCTTGACCGTGCCTCATTCTGTCATTAAGAAAAATAGAGAGTTGTAACTCTAGTGGGCAAAAGAGCGAAAAATTGGATCACTGCGGAGCTAGTGAAAAACCATCACCTTGTAAAGACGAAACCAGGTTTCGGTTGAAACACGGTGACATATGGTTTAAATTTGCTGCATGAATAGATGAACTTTTCCTGTCAGGTATAAATAGTTCAGGCTGGTGGGGATGGGTTGATGGTGTTTGGAAAAAAAAATTTTCTTGCCACACACTGGGACCCTCTGATACTTGTGGAAGATGCCTTTGTATGCCACAATGAATTGCTGTGGTTCTGAAGGGCAAAGGTGGTCCAACATGCTACTAAAGTGGCCATTCAGTATAAATGTACGGCTTTAGGTAGGAGCAGTGAGTTGTGCTAACCCATTATTATAGTATAATACAACTACTAAGGACATTTAAACTGCCTTACAAATCATGTAGAAGGAAAATTGCAAAGTAATAGCTCAAGTTTAGGTAACTATGTAGAAAGAAGTTGTGTAATGCAGTCAAAAACACTATTATAGAGCTTAAACGGTCCCACCTGAATAAAAACACTGATGCAGTAGATAGAGGGAAGCCTACATCAAATAGTCAATGTACCCTTAACAGCTTTTACTATTCTCAAAAGAATATCATGTAAACAATGCAAACAATGACAGTAACCATAAGAACATTATCTCTGCTGAGACTAGGGGTAAAACAATACTGTTAAGCAAATGGTTCTCTGTGTATCAAGACAAACAATAAGTAGAAATAATCCAGGAAAAAGAAATTTCACGACAGTCACCAGTAAATATAGCTGCAAATCAAGGATGTACCTATAGGGGGTGCAGAGGAAGTAATTGCTACCATGATCCCAGAGTCTGAGGGGCCCAAAGGGCTCTCCACAACATAAGAGGTCACCATTAACATAGATAGATAGCACATGTTAAATGGGGGTCTGTTACACTTATTGCACTTGGGCCCCGGAGCTCCACGTAACACCTATGCAGCAAATCTTTATTTATCTTTATTTATGCAGCAAATCTTTATTTTCAGTGCTTCATAACAGGTAATACACAAATATAAATGTATATCGGTCAGTGGAAATTTCCTGCGCTCTGGCGCTTTCTCAAGATCTATAATAATGACGTGCTTGATCTTGTGTATCTGGTGATCTTAAAAATTTCAACCCTCGAATCCTAATTTCCATAGTCCTCTCTTTTAAAAGGGTAGATATCTCCCATCTATCTCAGTGATAATGTTATTACAGCCAATATCCATATTGGCCTATACGCACCAGTATTCATTATTGCACCTTACAGGAGAATTATGACAAAGATGGTACACTCATTGCTAACATCCTTGTATTTCTGCTCCTCACATTCTCTGTGCTAATAGCCTGTAGCCCCAAACACCGCCAATTCCAATGTATCTATGAGCAAATGACACTAAACAGGCCATGACAATAAACAGGCCTTGACAATATATTTGCTGGTCTACAGAGCTGCTGTAAAGGCACAACAATTCGAATGATTAAACTAGTCCAAATGTCCAATGGCTACTGAAAAAAAAAGATTCTGTCACTGGATTCTAGCGGTCTGGTCCCTGCAGGGTAATGTTTCTATTAAAGTCTTCCCTTCCACAGATGCTGGGGATATTGTCTCTCTGCAGCAAGAGCTGTCACATGTGATCTCAACAAGTGGAAGACTAGAATGCCTGCAGCGAGAATTCAAAGGGACACTCCATTATACATCATGACACACTGCTGCAGCCGAAGACACTGCTCACATACCCTTTCAATGCCACTTTACACAAATGCAGTGTGGGCATTTTAGTACATGTACATATTTACATCTCCAATAATAGTCGTCATATATTCTATTCATATACTACTAGAATACACCAGAAATGTTATTCAGTGCGGAGGCAGGGACATACAGGAAATAAACAGACTATAACAGTCAAGAAGGCACAGTGAATTAAGAAACAATTAACACTTGCTTGCATAGTGCTAACATATTCCCCAACACTTTACAGATTGATGACCTAAAGTATCCTCAGGAGAGGTCAGTATCTGGTCAGTCAGGAATACAACACCCGGGACCTCCACAGATCAGTTTGAAGAGACCGAAGTGTTCAGGTGAGTGCTTTGGCCTCTTCACTGAATACCAAGCACAATACTGTCCACTTAGGGGCTTTGCTCAGTAGTGCAACTCAGCCCCACTCACGTAAGTGGGGCTGAGTTGCAAAGAGGCCACATTATGAATGAACGTGACGCTGTTTCAAGTAGCTATTCTGTAAGGGTGGGGTGTCAGACCCCCACCAATCAGATACTGATGACCTATTCTATGGATAGGTCATCAATATGTAACTCCAAGAAAAACTGTTTAATATCAAGCCAAGGTATAAAGCACAGCAGCTCAGTCATTAGAAGAGGACAACATGAGGACAGCATCTGCATGGAGTTTGGATGTTCTTCCCATGCATATTAGAGCTTAATACAGAGCCCAAACATTTTGATTAATGCTCTGGTACTGATGTGAGTCAATGTATAGGTCCAGTGTTTAACCACCAAAATTCCCAGGAACACTGGGACTCCCTTGAAGGGATTTTCCAGGCTTTAGATATTAATCTCCCCTTCCTAGGATAGGTCATCAAAAATCAGATCAGTGGAAATCCAGCAGTCCCACCGATCAGCTGTTCATAGCAGTCAATTACACCGAAACTACACAGTGAATTATGTTGGGTGTTGGATCCCCACTGATCAAATAGGGCATTCCTTTTCAGCCCTGAGCAATACTTCTCCAAAAATCAGCAACAACTAAGATGGAGACCTGTGACTTTTACAATAGCATATGAAAACTAATGTCTGCATGCTGAAAGAAGCTTTACCCAGTAGTAAACTAAAATATGCTGAAGAAATGGACAAACATTACACTGTAGAATCCTTCCCTACACCAAGCATCCATGTTGAGATGAACATTTTCCCTAAGGCCCTACTCTAGCTTGACCACAGGAGGGCAGCATTTTAACAGACATGAGTACTTCCCTATATTAATTCATTCTTTGTTCAGCACATGCAATGTGCTCTGATAATCACAATTTGTGGGTTGTGTGCTGGACATGGTTGTCCCTTTTATACATGCATAAAAAACAGATCAATTTTTTAAAATATTTCCTGTAGTTTTCAATGTCTCTGGGTCTGTGAAAAACAGATGACACACGAATACCATCTGTTTTTTTTTTTTTTTCATGTACCCATACACTTACATTGATCTTCATCCTTATGAAAAAAAATCAAACAGGTGTTTGAATAAATACATTGAAATGAACGAATATGTATGCTGTCCATGAAAACTGCAGACGTCATACATTAGTAAATTGCAGACCCTTGAATAAGGCCTAACAAAGCTTTCTCATAACTAGACCTGAAATGCACTGAAAGCAGAAGGTTCATATGCAGGATCCCATAGTGTCACTGCTTATACTGTCCTTATTTTGTGTGCTTCTGGTTGTGTTATATATATGTATTATATGTATTTATATTCTGTAACTTCACTTATGTGTTTTCCTCATTGTTTACCCCCACTGTCGGTCACCCCTTCACTTGGTTCTGCCCTGGCCAACCACAGACCATTGGGAGGGGTTTGGGAGACAAAAGTCTCTGTAGGACCATTAGGGCCTCAGTTATTGCTGTGAAATTTGGCACTGTGACCTTGTGCCCTGCAGTTCCTAACTGCCTCTGAGGGAGAGGAGATATACAGCCCAACGTTCTGTCCAGAGACAGTTATCATCAGTGTGTCTGCTATACAGATCTTGTGCCAGGAGGAGAGGAGGAGTCCCATTTGCCAGGAACTGCATTCCAGGACCTACCTCATAATGTATCTGGGCCCAAGAGACCTCTTTGCTGCCAGCCTCCAGAACCATCTACAAGGCACCTATCTTCCATTTAGTCTGGGCATTCCTCATCCCCAAGCCTGGGTGAACCTAACAGTCGGGAGACTATTACCCCCATTGGGAAGCTGCAACTGTTCACAGTTTTACGGTTTGCCACAGTAAAGTTATCCTATTTCACTGCATCCCTGCCTCCTGAGTCATTTCTGCCATTACCATCAGGGCCCTTCTGAACATCATACGGCTCAGGGTAAGAGAGGACTCCTCTCCAACTGGAAGCTCCCCAGGGGAACTACTAACACTACCATCAGGTAGCACACAGGCCCCCTCGTCGGTGTCTGGCCTAGGTGGTGCGCCGGAGGAGATTGGGAGCACTCGGCCTATCCGGTGACATAGTTATTGTCACTACTCCTCCCATCCTGGTTCCTTCCATCTGGGTTGCAGCACATACAGCAGTCACTGAATGGTGGCTTCCTCTAAAGTTGATGACAATATCGGCCAGTGAAAGAAGGGAGGCAGAATTTCCATATGAATTTGTAATAAACTTAAAAGATAAAAGATCTATCTAGTGCTCTAAGTTACCAGTATATTTTATGTTAAAATATGATCCATTACAGTGTACAGCAACACCACACCCAGAAAATCTAGAAACATTCCAGAACAATATACAAAAACTGCAGACTTTTGTAGCTTCAGCAAAGGTCTGTGTTCAAGATTTCACAACACTAGGGAAAAAAATGGGATCATTGCAAAAGTACCAGGGAAGGAACCACTGTAAGCCAAGTGCGACATTCATACTTCGTCATAACAAATGTAAAAAACAAATATGCTGATAACCACAACATGTTCAGGTCAACAGTATTCCATATTATTAGGCGACATGTCAGAGGTTATGGCTGGTGTAGTCCAGGTGCTGAGACATATACTAGTTGGGAGAAAAAAAAGGATACAAATGCTCTCCATATCCCTACGGATGATAATATTTTTACAAAAGAGCTAAAAATACATATGAACCTGAGCCAAAGAAACACAGCCCCATTGACAGCATGACTATAACAGTATAACACACAATAACAGTCAATAAATGAGGGTCCTTGTCTTCTTTAGTTATATTCACTTCTTTATACCATGATTTTCCTTAACATAAAAGTCTTCCATGGACTGTGTCCAAGACTGAAACTGGGAGTATCACTGCATTCTGTATTTTGCCATCTGTAAGGTCTTCACACATAAGTATGTAAAACACTAAGAGGTTTCACAACAGAATATCTTTGCTGGCTCAACAGCAGCAGCAATGATGCCAGTCAATATATTCATGGAAAAAGTAAAGGGCTCTTGATGGCAAAGGCAGGGGTTTTAGATAATGTTCTAGCATGTCCATCCAAAAGTACAGCATGATAGATGTCAAATGGACAATCATTTAAAGTGTACATGAGCTTTCAAACAACTTTTAATTTTCTGGCAGCATATGTGTTGGGCTAGGTTCACACTGCCATCATTACAGTCCGTTGCTGAGATATGTCACGGGATCATTGCAACAGACAAACGCTGACACAATGACTGATGCAGATGGAGCACCCTCTATAAGCTTCCATCTCCATTCACTGTAATGTAAAAAACAAGACAGATGCTTGCTTCCAACTTGTGTGTTTACCTGCAGGTCTTCCAAACAAGATGAAAGCAAGCACCTGTCTTGCTTTTTTACATTACAGTGAATGGGAATGGATGAAGATATAGGGTTCTCCTTCTGCATTAGTCATTAGCCTAGATTTACTAATCGTTAGACAGTGTAAAATGGATGAAAAATCTAGCTTATATTTAGACTGTCTAGTCTACATTTATACTTCTGTTTAGCTTGCTGGTGCATCTTTGGCACATTATGTCGCATTTAAGCCCCACCTTTTTCCTCAGATCCCACATGTCTAGCAAGTCAAAAATTTTTAGCCCATACTAGATGCATCAAGATGTGCTACACTTTGCCAAAGATGTGCCATGTTTACACCAGTGTCTAGTTGTAATCACAATAGTAGATCTGCGGCCACAGATCACACTACATGTTTTTCTGGAAGAGTAAAAATACCCCTCATTTTTGATGAGTAATAATAATAATAGAACGCTATTTAAAGGGGTTATCCAGCTTTCAAATATTATCTGCAAATACATCCACATCAGTGCTAAATCCTCTCTGTTCCCTTGTGCACTCTTTGCTTGGCTTTATTTTACTTAATGCTCCTTGTATCACTGTTCTTTACATGCAGTGAATCTGTCGACAAACTACATTTCTCATGATTCATCTGCCTACTCTCACTCTTTGTGTTTGCTGCTCACAGGAGGGGGGAGTGAGATTGCATAAGAAACATCACAGTACATGTGACCTCAAATGTGGGGGGTGATTTATTACCTGTGATTTCATTGCAGGGGAGAGTGCAGAAAGGGGGGTACACAGAGAGTGAAAGCAGGCCAATGAATCATGGGAAATGAAGTTTGTCCTGTCATGTCCCAGGACTTGGTTTAATTCACTGACATGTATCTGTGATACTGTGTTTGTCTTTGTAGTTTGTCCCTTCTCTCTCTCTGTATCCTTAGCTGTGATGCAGTAGCTCCTCCTCTCTCTCCCTCAGTTTAGTTTCACTTCTTTGTAAGCAACATGTCTGCTCAGCTCCTGGTGATTCATCATTTTTCACCTACTGCTGTATGAGGTTTTACAAGATTTACCTGGATTAAAGCATCTGGAATCTTATCTACGCCTCCTCAGTTGAGTTGAACACTATCTGATAAATATCTTGGTGTAAATTGCTGGTTAGCATAGAGACTACAGGACACTCTCACAACCTCACATTTGCAGCCAAGCTATTGAGTCAGAACATGTCCACAAATTCACCGTATGTAAATAACAGTGATACATGGAGCAGCAAGTAAAATAAAGATAAGCAAAGACTGCACAAGGGAACAGTGAGTATTTAGCACTGCTGTGGATGTATTTGCTGATAATATTTGGAAGCTGGATAACCTTTTTAAGCTTGGAAACAATTTCTAAAACTGTCCTCCATGTATAAATAGTGAATTTAGGGTTTAATTTTTACGGTGTTCAATGTGCAGTAAAAATAACGTTTCTTATATGGTTTAGGTCGACATGATCACTACAATACCAAATGCATATAGTTTGTGCTATGTTTTAATACTTTTACAAAAATTAAAAACTTTCAAAAATGCAAAAAATGATTTTAGTTGTCGTATTTTGACACCTATAACTTTTTTTTTATATTTTTATAGTTCGGGCATTTTTCAGACATGGGGATGCCTAATTTGCTTGTTTTTGATTATTTTTGTTTTTATTATTTGTGACCTAGGGAAAGGGGTGATTTGAACTTTTAGATTTTTCTAAATATTTTTTTAAATTCTTTTTTACTTTTTTTAAGACTGAAATACAGATGGACTGCAATACAACTGCTACACACTAGCCTCTATTTATTTATTATGCTTACTTATATAGCGCCATCATATTCCGCAGTGCTTTACAGACATTGACAGTCACTGTCCCATAATCCCATGGCTCACAATCTACATTCCCTATCAGTATGTCTTTGGAGTGTGGGAGGAAACCGGAGTACCCGGAGGAAACCCACGCAAACTCAGGGAGAACATACAAACTCCTTGCAGGTGTTGTCTCTATAGCAGTGGTGGCGAACCTATGGCACGCGTGCCAGAGTGGGCACTCAGAGCCCTCTCTGTGGGCACGTGCACCGTCACCCCAGCCAGGCTCCTGGATTGCTCGCTAACAGGGAATCTGGGACAGTGTCTGTTTTATAGCAGACATGTGATATTAGTACAGGCTGTAATAACATTACACGGTCACTATAAAACAGATCCTGTGTGATGTAAATAGTGAACAGTATCAGTATGAAAGTATACCAGATGCAAACTTTCAGTACAAAGTTGTTTGTATCACTGAAATCTCTGTAAAGCCCCATTCACAAAACCGTATATTGTAGGTGTGAATAGAGCTTTACTGTCTGCAACTGTGGATCCGCACAGTATTAAGGTTAAATTGCCGTGTTGGCACTTTGCGATAAATTAATGGGTTTTGGGTTGCAATTTGGGCACTCAGTCTCTAAATGGTTCGCCATCACTGCTCTATAGTTATTTTCCTATAATAGGCCTGGAAGCCTTTACTGCTGTCATAGACACCAGATGGCTCCCACAATCTCGCCGTGCAGGAGCTGTACCAGCAATATATTGTAATCTAAGGGGGAGTTTTTTTTTTTTTTTTTTTTTTTTTTTTTTTTTTTTTTTTTTTTTTTTTTTTTTTTTTTTTTTTTTTTTTTTTTTCCCCCCTTTTTTTTTTTTTTTTTTTTTTTTTTTTTTTTCTTTTTTCCCCACCTTTTTTTTTTCCCCCCCTTTTTATGATGCTTTTTGTCCTTGTGGCTTTCAGTTTTTTTTTTATGGTGCAACTTTTAGGGGGTCTTGGATTCCTTCTGTTCTCACCTTCTTTCTGCGTGGCGGGGCGGCCGGGGGTGTTTCGGCCTTTTTGTCCTTCCCCTGCCTTGTGTACCAAATGCTTGTGATCAGAGAGGACTCTGTGAACAACTTTTTTGGACATTATGCCACTCTTCAGACCCGATTCAATAGCAAAACAACTGCATTGGCCACCTAAAAACCTTTTCTCATGATCCCCTTGAAGTCAATGGTCCCAGATGAAGTGGTTTACAAAACCAATTTTGTGCTTGAGCAAAATATGCAGTTGGAGCAGGGCAATGCCTGTGGTCTGTATGTGCTAAGGGGAATAAAAAAAAGTAACAAAGGGGGCCCAAACATATACTGTGAATGTCCATTTATTTCATGCTTGTACTAATATTGTATGTATGTCCTTAGTACAGCTTTTATGCAGTTAACATTATTTGGTATTTTGGGTTGGTATACTATGTAATTGCTTTGCTACACTACAGTCTCAACATTTTTCTAGTCATGTGAGCTTTCACCATTTTACTTTTTTATTTAGATATTTTATGGCTAATGTTTAAATAAAGATTTATATTTTTATTATGGATTGTGTGTGTTATTTTTTGATTGGTTCTTTCATGGAAATCTGTTATTACAATATGTAGACAGAAATGCTGACAGACAAGAAAAAGTTGTTGGCTAGATTAGGAATACTTGAAAAGGTTTTCTGAGATATTTAGAAAGATACCCATCACCAGGAATGGTTGTAATGGCAATGGACAACTTTTTGAATATCCAGAAAAAATTCTTTTAAATGCCTATACCTCCCTTCCCCAGATATCCCTCACATTCGTATTTATTATACATACTTTCTATTTTGTTCTACTGATATTCTACCTGAAGAAGTGGGATCCAGTAACAATGGAAGTTCTTTCTCCTGTGACTAAGACCATTTCCTCACCACTGGAATACAATGAACTGCTCATTGCTACAGCATTAGCCAATATAAAGAAACTTGGCTATATAAAGAAATTTAAGTCAGTGGTAGTGTTCTGTCCAGAGACATCACTGAAGCACACATTGTAAAGGACATGAGCCCCATGGGGAATGTGTAGGTAATAATGTGCTGCTAAACGTAAGCATCGTGTCCTGGAACTATTTATCATCTTGAGAACAGGGATACATAATAATTGTTCCCAAGAAAAGCGGAAGGTGTAGTGTTACATGGCTGTGATGACAATTCAGCTGCTGTACTGTATTTGTTCTGGTTTGGCTCTTTATCATCTGTAAATATTCATTTGTTTTCAAATGATCAGCCACCCCACACCCAGCCAAATCACCTGCACCTAAAATAACCTAGACTGTAATACTGACTGTAATACAGGATGTTTTACACACACTACAGGTGAATCAAAGTACAAATGTAGCAAAGTTTAACTTGACTTACTGTGTGATAACTTACCACAATCCAGTTTACATTCCATGCCACAGTGTTATTTACGTGTTAAGTGTCAAGTCAAAGGGGTTGTCCAGGAAATACAGATTTTGACGAGGAGGTCGGGGAAAGGTGGAAAAAAAAACAACAAAAAAACAAAACCCATACTCAGCTTGTTGCAGTGGAAGTCCTCACTGCACATGATGCTGAAGCCAATCAGTGGCCACAAGAAAAGATTCGGGACCTCACAGGTGATGTAAGTGAGTGACATCCTGGGTGTTTTCCTTAGACCGCTGAGGCCACTGATTGGCCTCAGTGCCATGTTCGGCGAGGACTTCCGCTGGAACAAGTTCCCGGGCGCCACTGGGGCAGAAGAGTATGGATTTTTATTTTTCTACTTTTCACCTTCCCCGGCCTCTTGGCAAAAATCTGTACTTCCTGGACAACCCTTTTAAACATCTGTATAATCTGAATGTGCTCTCACTGACAAGCAAATAAATGGATTTTTATTCCAAAATTGTCTAAGGAGACATTCTGCCCAGCTGACAGACTGAGAGAAGTTGCATCACTGAACTGAGAGAAGCAGAATGGTCATCTGGATGAATTTGCCATCATCTAGGCCATTCTCACCTAGCTGTCTGGAGATGTAGGAAGCAGTGGTTATGGGGAGGGCACACACACAGTGAACAGGCTCGGGCCAGCCCAGACAGACCACTTGTAGAGATGATAATTTGATTAACATACAAGCACAAACTGCTCCCACAGTTTTCTTGACATCCACCCAGACACAAGTGGCACATTCATTATACACCCCTGTCTCTGCCTGATCCTTTTCCAAGCGCATTGCAGAAGTAAATATGGTGTCACTGCACCCATTGCATGTTCTGCCATTTCCTAAACACCCACCAACACCTTCATTTTCAGTGGGGTTGTGAACAAGAAACCTGGACTGCTACGGCCTGGAATTGTATTGTCTTTAGGGATGAATTCAGGTTCTGTTTGGGATCTGCAAATGGTTGGATTCAAATCCTGCCTTTGATGTGGAATCACATACAATGGGTGTGATGACCTGGGAAGTCATCATATATGTCGGTCAGTCACCCCTAGTAGTGACATGAGGGACACGAACAGTTCAGTGATATATGCAGGACATCCTGCAGCCATATGTGTTGCCTCTCATGCCAGGACTTCCAGCTGTCATTTTTCAGTTGAATAATACCTGGTCGCCAAATTTTTCACAAATCAAGCATTTATGGGACCAGCTGGGATGCCAGCTTTAGCAACCTATGAGTGTGCAGAATCTATAGGCCCAGCTACAACATCTGTGGGCACATGTGTTGAAAGGTACCATATGAAACCTGTATGCCTCCATGCCCAACCATATTGCATCTTCTTTCCATGCTAGAGGTGGCCATACAGGGCACTAGATACTCCTTTCACTTGTACATTTTTCCCCAATAAACTTATCCTGACGCTCTAATATTGTAATCACTTACATATATCATCATTACATTCACATATATAAATTTTCATTCCATACCAATAACTCCTTGTATTTGTCAATGAGTGCTTATCCATATCGTATTTTATACCACAGTATATATCTTATGTGTAACAGCAAATTCCTCATACCTGGGAACACTGGTTAAATACGTCAGGACATTCTGGAACTCAGATTCTGGGATCTCACTGAATGCTGGGTATTCAGGAAACGTGATGACCGGACAGCCATTTTCCCCTCTTCCTCCTACAGATATAGTGCATTTTGGTTCAATATTCTGTAAATATCATCTGTGGAACTCAGTAATCTGGAAACATAATTACTGATTCTGCCTACAGAAATGAGAACTGCGAAATAAACAACATGCCATTCATCTCATTTATTCTAATTCTATAGGTCCAAAAAAAATTGTAAATCTCATGTTTTCAATGTTAGAGCTGCCATCTCGTTTCAATGATATGAGCTGCTATGATTATATCACACATTATATTATATGCATTATACATATTATACAGTAATGCAGCCATTACTGGACCCACAATACAGTAGAATATAAAATGCTTACAATATTGTTACTAGTAGACACTAGAGGGCACTTCAGGACTTAAAGCTGTGCAGCTAATACTGCTCTAACATGGATCTATGTTGATCAGCCTTCAACATGCAGTGACCAATAAGCCAGAAAATGTATAAAAACTACAGTAAAAGGGAGTCTGTAGAGACTAGAATAATTCCCAAACCAATAACAGCGTCATGCAGGGGTCATTAATATTGAACATTTCTGCTCCTATTAATGATGCCTTACATTGCTATTAGTTGTGGAAGCATTTTGGTCCTCTACCAACTCCAGTTCTTAACATCTGTTCATAGACGCAATACCGCTGAGTACAGAGTAGTTGGAATTTTTCTTAGCGCCCCCTGTTTTGGTGTCTGATATGTTATTTAGGCTCTGTTCTGTCAGGGGGCGGTGTCAGGCAAGAGTTGGAAAGGAGTGTGATTCTGAGCTCACATCAGAGGTGAACAGTGTCAGTGCTGAGAATCACGCCCCTTGCCTGCTCCTGCCTGACACCGCCCTCCTGACAGTACAGAGCCTAAATAGCATATGAGACACCAAACTAACAGCACTTTATGCTCAGGAATGGTGGGGGCTACAGAAAAAATTCCAACTGTGCCAAAATCAGAGGAGCTGCACTAGTGGCGTAACTAGGAATGGCTGGGCCCCAAGGCGAACATTTGACATGCCCCCCCCCCCCGGAACCGCTGCCCCAGCCGCCCCCTCCAACCCCCCCCCCCCAAAAAACGCATTCCTGCACACACTATTATGCCCCATAGTGGCCCCTGCACACAGTATTCTGCCCCATAGTGGCCCCTGCACACAGTATTCTGTCCCATAGTGGCCCCTGCACACAGTATTATTCCCCATAGTGGCCCCTGCACACAGTATTATGTCCCATTGTGGCCCACCTATGAACAATTATTATATTCTGGGGTCTTTTCAGACCCCAGAGTATAATGATCGGAGATCTAGGGGAGGATAGAAACATAAAAAAAGACCCCGGAGTATAATGATAGCAGTGATTGTGGGGATCGGCCCGTGGCCTCACATACCGATCCCCGCTCCTGCTCACAGGCACCTCTGCAGAATCGGAAGCGCAGGCGGGCTTGAGCAGGAGCGGGGATTGGTAAACATATAGGGCCCGTTACGTGCTGGGGTTACTCCAACAGGTAACGGCCTATATAAAAAAAAAAAAAGCCCTGTGGCAGCCGCTACCACTGCTACCCCGATAGTTACGCCCCTGAGCTGCACCTATAAAATGATACAAAGCAATGAACATGGCATTGGTGGTGAAAGATGTGCCTTACTTATTACAAATCAACACAACTCTCTTACGGTTCAGTGATCCTGACCAATATTTAGGTCAAGTGTCATTTCATATCACAGCATTAAGTGTATTGATAAAACTGTAACATAGAAAAAGTGGATTTAATTTTAGCAGGAGCTTCAAGTTATCCCTCTGATATGCATATATATAAAAAATTTAGAATTGCCCAGTGTTCCCTCTGCAAGAAAGACGATCCAGTCAGAAAGAGAAATAACACAGTGATCCATCAAAATCTAGATTAGGACTTATTATGCAAACACCTGTATAAAAATAAAGACCTTTTTTGATTACACTTGTCATTTTTATCTAGTCTAGATGATAGGCAGGCACATACAGTTTTAATGCTTACTGCCCAGCCCTCCTAGCAGTAGCCAAACAGTTGCCTGCATGTCAAAGGCAAGCACAGACAAAGCAAGCAACTTCACAGTGTCAAGAGCCCACCAATCAAAAAAACGTACAACAGATTTCTGGACATGGACTGCTGCATGACATGGCAGGAGCAGGATATTGTATCAACTACAGTAACATAAGAATTTTCCAGGGTCACAATGAAGTTATGCCTCATCACCAGTTAAAACTTCCCCAAGAAAAAAGTGGACTACAAAAAAAAAAAAAATTTTATATTAAGGAAATAAAGTGACTTGCATTGACTAACTTGCAGTCCATTTCATCTCTGCAGGAACAGAGGCGGCTCAAACAGCTCTCCTGTGTGAGAACTCAAGAAAATCAATATAGGAAAAACCAGCATCATGTGTAAATATTGTCTTGGGTATAAAGTGACTCGTCACAAGGAACTCCAACGGTATAGAGAAAATGCTGTGGCCTCCGAGGTCAAAGGAAACAATCATATTAGTTTAGAAGTTGTGCACATGAACATATTACTTCAGCTGTTTAAGTCATAATGCTCCATGGTAATGGATAAATAAAAAGCAGCGTAGTGAATTACATTAAAGAGCTGTCATATAAATATTGTGTAACCCAAAATTGATATACAGACAGAAATTTGATGATCCAATACAGTGTCGATGCAAGGAATACTTAAAGAGGACCTTTCACTACATTTACAACCGCCAACTCTTTGTATCCTTTAATAGGTACTGCTCCACAGATTCCAGCACAGTTGAAATTTTTTCTGTAGCCCCACCATTCCTGAACAGTCAATGCTGTTAGTTTTGGTGTCTTATATGCTATTTAGACTCTGTACTGTCAGGAGGGCAGTATCAGGCAGGAGCAGGCAAGGGGGCGTGATTCAGAGCTCCAATCAAAAGTCATTTTTGGAATCACCTTGCTTGCTCTTGCTTGACACTGCCCACTTGACAATAAAGAGCCTAAATAGCATATCAGGCACAAAAACTAACTGCACTGTTTGCTTGGGAATGGTGTGGGCTACAGAGAAAATTCCAACTAAATCTTTGGAGCAGCACCTATTAAAGGATAAAAAGCACTGGGATTGTTGAAGATGGTGTATGGTCCTTTTTAAGATCTTGAGTCAGGATCCTGGGAAATGTACAAAAGATAAAAATTGTATCACTCCCAAGCAACAATGGATAAGGAGGGAATGTATCCCCTGGAAGAGATGCAGTTTTTTTTATGCAACAGATAGATATCCAGTGGATGTGTTGAGGGGAAGGTCAAAAGTGGTACACAGTACACATGTCCCGAAGTGAAGGATGCTGCTAGGTGAGCCACACAGCAATAAACATTTAATAAAGATCCTTCCCTCAATGTGCTGGTGAAGAAGACTACGGTGCTAAGGTTTAGTATAAGCCATGGACTCAGGAGAGTGTGTGGTTGATTCAAAACATTGATGTGTGTGTAGAAAGTGTAAAATAGTGTGTAAGGTGAATGAAGGTGATGTGGATACTTTAGGGGGGTTTATGACAGTGCATAGCAATTTTATGTATGTACTATAAGTAAGATGCAGTGCTATATATTCTCCCACTGTAGTTTTATTAAAGGGGTTTTCTGGTGCTAAAATATTTATGACTTATCCTTAGGACAGATCAGGAATATCAAATCAATGGATGTCCGAATGTCAGAAACCTCTACTGATTAGCTGTTTAAAATAGGCAAAGCATTCGGAAAAGTGATATGGCCTCTGCACTATTTGCTATGCACAGCACTGTACATTGCATAGCATGTGTGTTTTACGCTGACTTGTTCCACAAGTCGGACCCCTGCTAATCTAACGATAAGTCATTAATATTTTAGTCTCTGGCTTCCAAAAACTCCTTTAATATATATTAATACTCAACTCTTCTCTTTATATATTAATGGGTTATAACAAATATATGTAAGTATAAATTAGATTCTGAAAACCTAAGACTTATCACCAAATATCCAATAATAGATTAAAAATGCGTAAGGTATGTAAGGCTCAAGTTGTAAACTGCTTATGAGACAATTGTAAAAGAAACCTCATTTACTTGATGTGATGGGAACTAGTATAATGAATTAGGTACAGAAGTAAAAAACCAGTTGACTGTAACTTGGGTAAACACCTAGATCTGTCACCTGGAAAATACCGCAGGAATAGGAGAAAGTTGACAGACTTGGTTACACAGTGACACATATCCTGCTTTACTGTGTAAAATGCAGAGGTGTGTTCATAAACTGCTGGAAAATTGAAGCAGCTATTTTGATACTGTACATACACTACTTGTACAATTATATTTGCCCATTTTTATTTTTACTAAAATTATATGCTGTTTTACAGTCTCAAATGTGCTCTGACTGTTAAGGCCCATGCAAAAAGCAATATGTGTGTAGACACTATGCAGTGCTACAAAGTGTCTCTATGGCTCCAAAAGATGCAGTTTATAAATATTCAGTTTCAGAAATTGCAAAAAAAAAAGTCTCTAGAAAAAGGGTATATGCTTAGACAAAGCAAGACTGGCCTAAAATGAGCCAAACTGCACCAAAATTAAAATGTAAAACATTGGTCTAAAGCAAGCCAACCAAAATGTAACATAAGGAAGACAAAAATGGTCCAACATATCTCGATGCAAGATGCACCATCAACATTTGTCACTTTTTTGACCTTCTTCTATGATGCCTACATTTTAGACAGGATTAATGAATCTGCCTACAGGACTGTTCTTACATGCAGTTTCTTGTGATACAGCATTTTTCAATAATTTATAATGCAAAATGAAAATGTAAGGAATAGAGAGTGAACGCTACAGCTGGTTTAGACAACCTTGTGTGACAGGACCCCCAACAGGTTCTCCTGAAGGTGAACTAATGTCTAATTCTAAGTAGTGGACCAGCACCTATAACATCTACATCTAGGGATCATTTAAAGTTGTTATGCAGGGACAAATAAGGCTTACCAGTGCATTCCCTGCACTGAATAACCTTTGTTACTAATATATAAGCAGGTCCCCTGGTGCCCCAATGATTACATTTGCAGAGTACAGAGGGGGTGGCTAGAAGTCTTGTTCCTCTGCTGACACTCCTATTCTCAATCACATGACTGACTCTGGTCTACTCTTTGAACCTGCAGCAGGGGTAGAGCAGAGACAGTGACATCACAGGGAGCTGGAGCAGCAGCAGGGGAGGCAGGGTACACAGACTTCCATCACTGCTCTGCAAGTGTAATCATTGGGGCTTCAGTGGACCTTTTCATACAGTAGATTGGTAAGAAAGCTTATCTAATGCAGGGAATGCACTGGTAAGCTTTATTTGTCCCTGAATAACCACTTTAAATGTAGCCATGAAAACCTTGAACCTCCTTTTATAAATGGCAATCAATCCTACAGTATGTTAAGTTTTTTTTAGTTGTGTTAAGTCTAGTCTTACTTACAGAAACACTGGTACTCCAGTCACTCCAAGCTAACATTATGTATCTACTCTGTGGACTGAAGCATTTGACCCTTTGTCAGATTCACATTGACTATTTTTTGTTTTAACCTTTCATTTAATATTTTTCTCTGTGTAATAAAAGTTTTCCACAGTATATGTATTTTTCAGTACAATTTGTACAGCTAGTGTTAGCGTCAATAGTTACAACTGGAATGATAAACTTTTAGTTTGTCACTTAACTTGACATTGTTTCTTCCCTAAGGCTCGAAAATTGTGTCTTAAGAAAAATGCATGAACGAGTTATAACAAATACCCACAATATGTCAACACTATACAGATAAGCTTTAAAGAGAGTCTGTCATCAGAACCTAGCTCCACAGATCAGTTAGTGTTACCTTACCAAACAGTTTTTTCCCCTTTTGAATGGAAACACATTCAGTAACACATTACAATACTGTACACAGAAGTGCTTCTTTAGAGAAGAGGAACTGAAATGTATGTATATATAATGAGTAGTTAAAGCATAACTAAACTTTCAAACAACTTTTGATTTTGTGGCAGTGTTTGTTTCATTAACACATGTTGTAATATACTTTATTAACAAATTCTGGTTCCTTTGTGTAAATTCCTGCACATCTTTATTAAAAAACAAAGTCGGGACAGGCATATTTATAGGTAGCTGCTCCCAATCCTGTGTTTTCAACCCCTATTTCCCCTGCATTAAACACAAGCCTGTATACTGTACACAGTGATAAGTAGGGTACGGCTCTCAATAAAGAAGCAAGGGAAAGAATAAAGAGTGAAAGAATTTTAAAGAAAGGAGCAAAAATTTGTTAATAAAGTATACTACAAAATATTTTATTGGCACAATTGCCAGAAAATCTACAGTTGTTTGAAAGTTTAGTAACATTTTATCTCCCCATTATATATACATATATTTTGGTTCCTTTTGTTTAAAGAAGCACTCCAGAAAATCAAAAATTGTTTGAAAATTTAGTTACAGTTTGAGGGAGCTTAGAGTGCAGAATTCGAGGGCTACACCAGCTACTTCTATACTTATATACAGTCCACAAATGCATGGGACTGTACAGTAGAATGAAATTCATCTAGTAACCGATGATCTGGAAATCCCTCTAATCCAGCATAGGAAATAGCTTCAGGCTGAATTAACAGCCACAGTGGTCATAGGTCTATAGAGGGGATTAGCAAGATTATGTAAACTTTAGTCTTGGAGGACACACTGTAAGTATCTGGACATCATTGACATAATCTGCAAATTAGTGTCAGGGCACCGGATCAGCAAAGTACTGGTGTTGTCAATGACATTAGAATTAGCAATGTACTGGTGGACTCTGTACCAATGTAGTCATGTCACTGCTGAGAAGCCACAAAGAACTTAATATATTTTTCCATTGTGTATCTTTACTGTGTTTGCCACAGGCCTGTCTGAACATTTAGTAGTTTAGAAATTTTAGCAAGGAGACACTTTAGTTGTTATAGAAATGCAGTATTTGCTGTATTCATCTTGCACGGTCACTTTCAATGTAAAGAAAGATGCTCAAATCTGCAATTTCCAGGGACCAAATTATCACATGGATGATTTTATAACACAGGAACATACACTCATGCAAATATAGACATGCAGCATTATGAAGAACGGGAATTTCTATATGAAACCTGTCATAACATGGCTATAATGTGGTTAATGTTCTCACCTGACAAGTATGCAAACTGCTTCTTCAACTGATCCTCAATATCTGCTGCACACATGGGGAAGGTGTCCTGATGCATGATGTCATCTGAAAGAAAGCAAGAAATAATAGAATTAAATCATTGAGAAAATATATTTAATAAGTAACCCTGTAAACTGAATACATGAAGCAGTAAAAGGAAAAATGTTCCTAGAATCACTTCCATGGGACATAGGTATGGCAGTACAGGGTAAAAACTGCAATGCAACATCTGCATGAAAACCATCATGTTTGACTTAAAGGCTCTAGAATTACTTCTAAACCTCATATTCTGTATTAGGGGCCATGATTAACATATCTTTTTTGTGTTAATTACTGATGAGAAAACCAACTTTTAATGTGAATGTCAATGAGCTGTGGACACAGCACATCAGAACCTGTCAATCTATATTTTACAAAGAGGCTGGGTTGTGACTGCAGAAGCAATTTTGCCGCCCACCTGCCCACCCCGGCTCTCTGCAGCCCGGAAATAGCTGTTTATTCGCCGCGAAGTAATTCGGATCGAAGCAAATTTTTTTGGAACTTCGAATCGAACTTTTGAGAAATTCACTCATCTCTAGTCATAATGGCTCATCAGATTTCCAGAGGATCCTCCAGTGGTTCCAGGCTATGACACAAACTGTCAGAGACGTGTTGGGGTGCTGTGGTAGTGGTCATTTGTGTTATTTGTATGCTTACAGTTAATGCTATGCCCAACCTTGACCACCACTTCAGGATGTTTTATTGGTCTTAATTGTTTGTAATATGAGACTATTTATTTATGCAGCGCTAACCACTGATCCACCGTGCCACCCATAAACACTCATTCCCTAACTGGGAATCGAACCCGGGCCGTGGCGTTGAGAGTGCCGAATCCTAACCACTAAACATCAGGGAAAAAGTTTTCAGGACCCTCATGCCAAAACCCAGGATCAAACCAGGGACCTTTAAATCTTCAGTCTAACGCTCTCCCAACTGAGTGATATCAGTGGACGAGCTCATGTTCTGTATAGATGGAGGGTGGGACATCTCCACAATTCCAGTCTGACAAAGTTATTGATCACCTATAGACCATAGAATTAAGCTACCTACAGCAGATCAAAGTTAGTAGGACTGGTCAGTGATTTAATATATACACTAGCCTCTGACATTCTCTCCAAAGCAGATGCCAGGGGGAAAAAAAGGATTGAACATTTTGGATTTTACGATGCTGGACCTTTGTTGCCTTGACAGCTAACCTTCTATCAGTAGCATATTCTGCTCTCCACACTGAAATTAATAGTTATATAAAATATAAAGCTATCTTATGCATATGACTGCTTACTTATGGTGAACTGAGGAAAGTAGTATTACAATATAATCTGGTCAAGGAGCAAGGGAACAGTCTGGATTGCAAAGTACAAGAATGACAATGGCCTAGGCACCTGTTTACAGCTTCCTGAGTAAACTGGATATAGACTACAAGCCAAAATGGGTCTATATGTAATGTCATTTACCGCATGTATTTATTTATTTAGCTTACTTGTATAGTGCCATCATTAAAAATACTCAATATTTATGAACCATTATTTTACTTTAGCTTTGTGAAAACAAACCTCATATTATAAAAACAGCTTTCCACATTGATGACAGCTTCTAAAATAATAGTGCAAATGTGATGGCCACATTATAGCAGCATTTGGTAGGTAGAAATCAGGCCAAAACAATGCAAAAGTGTAAGCAGATAAAATCCTAAAGAACTCAGTTTGCTTGGTGCTCACATTATATGTTATAGTTATATAAGATGACCCTGTGGCCATCACATCTGCCTATCTTTAGAAAAACACTACAGGAAATACAGGGAAATGGGGGAATGAAAAAAAGAGTGGGGATTCTCATCATGACCGTGTGACTTTTATATCATGCTAGCAATAGTAGAGACTGCCTAGCTAGTCTGATAAGGTTAGTATATTATATTATTTTATTTAATAGCAAATATCTACTAAAATTCTAAACTCCTTATGATAGCCATCCTTACAATTCTCTGTATATTACCAAATTTTGGTTAAATATCTGTCTCAATGGTTTTAATATTCCAGGCAAGCACACCAAAACAGTGCTGTCTACTGAAGGGTGTCACTGGTTTGGCAGGTATTTGCTAATTTGTATACCTTTTCCCATGGAAAAATAAGTCTCTATACATCGTGTCTCTTCCATGGGAAATAGGGATGATAGATACATGCAGATGAATATATTGATGAAATCTGAGATTCTGATCCATCATTAATTACTATCATGGAAATACATTTTTAGGCCTGGAATACTTGTGCACTAGCGGTGGGACAGCCACTGTGAAATTTGGATGGGATTTAAACAAATCCCATCCACACTGCAAAAAAATCCACACAGCACAAAGTGTCTTGCTCTGTGTGTGTTGAACATGCAGCTTATCAATTATGGCTATGTGTTCAGCTGGTTTTCGCCGTGATTTACAGGTCGGTTTTCTTTTTGTCATGGGGTAAGTCTACTGCAGGATGTCTCATGCAGATATCCCACAACCGACCTGGACTGTGTTGCCTTCGCCTTAATGCTGAGGCACCATGTTGCGGAAACGCAGCTTTTTTTGTTGATTTTGATGCCTTTTTTGAGCCAAAGCCAGGAGTGGATTGAGCAGAAGGTAGAAGTATACATGATTCCCATATATTTCCCACTCCTTTTGTAGCCATTCTTGGCTCCAAAAAACGCAGCAAAAAAAAGCTGTGTTTCCGCAGCATGGGGCCTCAGCCTTAATTGGTTTTCCTACTCCCAGTATAGCATGTTATACATGTCAAGATACACCTGGTGATCAGTGAGAATTCCAACTGCTGTGACCACCACTGATATTGAGACTGAAAGGATCAAGCTCTAGTTTAGGCATTCCAAAGCCTTCCCTTCACAGTTTGTCTTAGCAACTTAAGTAGACGTATATCACAGTTCTCCACACAATAAGTAGCAGGGAAAAGGCCCCTTCATTCTAGGGATTGACAAAGTGCTAGAGTATGAACAACCCAATCAAAATGCTATGGCATATTCTTGTGACAGGAATACCCCTTTAAATACAGCAATACAGGACAGAGAAGTATATCATGTACAGCAAGAGGTAAACACTTTTGTTCTCTATAACTTAACTCTATGCCTGAAAGTAATTTTTAGGGTTCTCCAATATCCCTAGTCTAATATTGGTAGGGTATGAATATACAGAGGATAATATATGCAGCCCCTTAACCTAAAGGGAAGAGAAGTCTATTCTGTACACTAAAGATGTCTACAAGAATGTATACTGTTGGAAGAGATGCATAAATACGACAAAACTAATTTAATATAAACTCAGTAACTCTGGGTAAAGGCAAGAGTTAACTGTGACAGCTACTATGCAAAATAACACAGTGCAATGGTTTAATGCAATTCGGAAGAACAACATGCCTCTTACAAATATACAATGACAGCTGTCCCCTGTTATTACACAGGCGTCTTTGACAGTGAAGGTAGCATTACACACATTTTTCACTTTATGGTTTCTTTTTTAGCACATTAACGCAACCATCTCTCCAGCTTTATATCAATGCTACAGTAAAAGTTTCCAGCAATTCCTAATTTGTTGCATGATCCAATGACCAAGAATGTATCGACATGTAAAATTATACAACTATAGGCAGGCGTGGAAGAAAGCTTTCAGAAATACCAGTGTTAACAGTTTACTTTTGGCAATTAACAAAATGAAGTGAGAGAAAAAACAATAAATCTAAATTATATCAATATTTGGTGTGGCCACATTTTGGAGGAGGAGTCCTGGAAGTGCAAATATGACTCCCACAGAACCACGATCTCAACATCATCAAGTCTGTCTGGGATTACATGAAGAGGCAGAAGGAAGGATCTAAGCACATCAATATCTACAGAACATCTGTGGTTAGTTCTCCAAGATGTTTGGAACAACCACCCTGCTGAGCTTATTCAAAAACTGTGTGCAAGTGTATCTAGAAGAATTGTTGCTGTTTTGAAAGCAAAGGGAGGGATGTCACACCAAATATTGATTTGATTTAATTTAGATTTCTCTTTTTTTTCATTCACTTTATTATAATAAACTATTATATAATAGTGTTTATGTTTATGGTAAATGGGTTAAGCGAATGAATCATTTTCATACCAAGATCCTAAAGGCTGTTAAAATTCAGGGTGTATAAAATTTTTAAAAATAAAAAAAATCTTTAATGCATTCATGTGATTTTTTTGGTGTTGCATTTAATATGTCATGCTTGGGACAATATAGTACTTTTTTGCTTTCCTGCAAGAATCTTAACAGCTATGCTGCCATGCTACTGGCAGAAAGGTCAGAAAGCTTGTTCTTTTGGCTGCACTGCATTGAAGAAAAGATCAGTACACAGACACCTGGCTGTGGGGAAGGTGACTGAGCATGCATGTCCACTATCACTTAGGTCAGAAGGTGGAGAAGCACATTATTATACACACTGAACACAACGTGGTACCATACTGTGTAAGTAAATGGCAAAACTCTTCACTGGATCATTCACTGATCAAGGGCAAATATTAATTTTTCATCATTTATACAATAAATGTATTTAATGGTGGAACAACCCCTTCAATCATATAAGAAAGTACACCTCACTGTACAATATGGGCCAAATATGTTTTTTTTTCCTTTACATAAGATTTCTTTGTATTAGCAGCAGTCACATTTTCCATACCAAAAAGAATACAGTTATTCAAATAAGGTATAAAACATATTTATGTCTGTAAACCATCATATTTGTATGGGTAGAATAATTAGGAAAATTATTTCTGTAATGCAAAACGGATTCTAAGAGAAGAAAGAAGAAACTACTGTCTGCTAAAGGATGAATGACGAGTAAATAAAACAATGTAAATGTGTTGGGGACCATGTGTGTCTGGATCATAGCTTGCTTTTAGCTGGTATTTGCGAACTGATGTTACTAGCCATAGAGAAAACATACTAACTTGTTTCTCTGGAAATCAGAAAGAAAAGAAATATTAAACAAGGGAGATATTTGGTTCTGAGTTTTCTGCAATGAAAGAAGTAATAGCTGTATAGTGATATATTTTTTTCTTTTAAATCACAATATTTAAATATACATTTTTGCATTATAATTCCTCCCCATGTTTAATGTCACTGCTTGCCGTCATTGAAAATATTTGAAGAACTGCCCTAATCCAAATGACACAGGTGTTAAGGGGGTTTACCACCGCAGACATTTATGGCATATCCACGAGATGTACTATAAATGTGGATCACACTTTTGAGACATGTTCTTATCTTCAGAATAGAACCCTCAAACCCTATCCCAGATCATCCCAATTCCACTGTCAGCCAAACCCAGCTGTCAGTGGTGGTCAGGTTTAAGGAAACGGCGTAGAACAGTGAGCTATGCTGTTTTCCTAAGGCTGGGTTGACGTCTGCGCTGGAATCTCCGTTTGGAAAAAAAAAACAGTGACTGTCGAAAATTGCCGGGCAACAAAGTGCTGCAAATCCAATTTTTTTGTCCGGTGATTTCAGTTTAAAAGAACGGTATATCTGACGGATCCCATTATAGTCAGTCGAACATCAGTGGTATATGCTATTTTAGCGGTCCGTGTGTCCATTGTTCTGGTGCCCCGACAGACCAGAACAACAAACAAACAGGTGGAGATGGGAACACAGAGTAACTTGTAACACCATTTTACTGATTATAGTAATTGTTGCAAATGTATTCAAAATTGTGAAATAGACTGATATTAAACGGGTTTAGCACATGAATATCAGATCAGTGGGGGACCGACACTGATCAACTATTTGAAAAGACCACAGCGTTGTGACAAGAGCTGTGACCCCTCCACTACTTATCAAGCAAAGCGCAGTTCAATGTATAGCAACTGTGCTTGGAATTGCCAGTGCCACGCAAACCATGTTCACTTGAAAATGACTGAGCTGCAAACAGGTCAAGCGAACAATGGACATGACATCAGTGTCACTGCCACTTCAAACATAGTCATCACTTTTTGGTTTTCTAATGTATCTGTAAAAACATTTTCTAATACATCAGCCAATCTATGGTTTCAAGCTTCCCATCACATTGACAGCACCAGATCACCTTACTGCATGTTGGAAATGCCTCCAACCGGGCACAGACCTCTTACTCCTCATTTTGTGATTATTCTCTCTCAACCAGACTCATTTAAATTAGTACTTAGAATTATGCACATACTGTTATTTTGTAGTAATGCATTGTTTATTTGTGCATGGGCAGGACTATTCTCTCTGCATTTTTTAAGCAGGTTTGGGGACAGAAGCCCCAAACAGAATACAGGCACGGGTGTGAACCTAGTCTCAAGGGGTATTCTCATCTTAAAAGTTATCCCTATATAAAAAATAGGGGATAACTTGCAAATCAAAACTGACTACTCAGACCCCCACCGATAAGGAGAATGGAGGAGTTTTGTCCTCCATTCTGAACGGAGTAGTAATAATACATAATACATTTTATATATAGCGCCAACATATTCCGCAGCAATGTACAATTTGTAGGGTTCAAGTACAGAAAAAAATAGATAAATTTCAAAGAAATAGTCAATTCACACAATGGGACTGAGGGCCCTGCTCGCAAGAGCTTACAATCTATGAGGTAGAGGAGGTGACAATAGGTAGCAGTGGCGGCATCGGACCAGGAAGCATACTGCTCCATTCATGTCAAAGGGAACGCAGAAGATAGGCGAATTACAGTGCTTGGCTATCTCTGACACTCCCATTGAAATGAATGGAGCATTGAATGCCAGCTGGGCACCAATTTATTTAGAACGGCAGCCAAAACTTCCCCGTTTTCCTGATTGGTGGAAGTCTAAGTGGTCCTATCGATATAGAATACTTGTTAAGATGGGAACATACCCTTTAACTTACAACCTGGTTTGACGGTTTGGGTAGACTGAAAATTCCGTCAATACACTTCCAGAATTATTCACTAGATTCTGACCAGAGGTCTGACCACTGCTCAGGATCCAATGAATAATTCTGGAAGTGTATTGAGTGAATTTTGAGTTTTGCAGGTATGTGTCCCAGTTCCTGAGATACTGGTGCTGTTAGTTTCGGCTACTGATATCACCATACTGTCAGAGGGGTTAGGCATCATTGCTGGGCAGTGAGAAATGTCCCGCTTCACAGTACAAGACTATAGAAGTGTACTATCAGAGGTAGGAGTAGCTGATGGAAACTACCAAAAAGCTCACTAACAGACTCATACATAACAGCTTAGATGAGCTCTAATAATGCAAGGACATAATTCATTTTCTACTGAAATCAGATTACTGTAAAACGAAAGTTAACAAGTAGGGGATTTCAGCTCTAAAGCAGAAGAATAAATGTTGTATTACAAAGTAAATAAAACAGCTTCCCATCATAGTACAGTGGGGAAAAAAGTATTTAGTCAGCCACCTATTGTGCAAGTTCTCCCACTTAAAAAGATGAGAGAGGCCTGTAATTGACATATATAAATTCTTTAAAAATCAGACACTGTGATTTTCTGGATTTGTTTTCTCATTTTGTCTCTCACAGTTGAGGTCTACCTATGATGACAATTACAGGCCTCTCTCATCTTTTTAAGTGGGAGAACTTGCACAATTGATGGCTGACTAAATACTTTTTTTCCCCACTGTAAGTTATGATTTATTGTTTTTTCTAATCATATAAACTACAGTCTTTATTCGGGATCTGCATTTAATCATGTGATCGACAAACTGACTTCACTATTCACAGAGTGTCTGCTGTGTGGACTGTCAGTCACTTTCTCTATGCAAATCTATAAGATTTACATTGAGGCTCTCATAAACTTGCATAGGGTTAGAGTTACGTAGCATAACTTCTGATCCACAAAGCAGACACTATGTGAACAGTAAGTCAGTTTGCAGATGACATAATTAAATGGGGGGGGGGGGGGCAAAAAGAAACTGGTATTACAAAGATAAGTGACTTATTCCGTTAAGTGACTGCATTCACAGTACTGCAGGTTACAAAATACAAGGCATATTGCTATAAAATACCATCAGCTGCTCTATCTGTTCAGTGAGGGTCTAACCACTTGGACCCCTACAGATCCAAAGAATGAAGGGCAGGCTACGTTAGCGCTGTACTACTTGCATAGTTCTTCCCAGCACAGTGCCACTCTCAGACACTCGCCATGGAGGGTATTGCAGCACATCTCTATTTCCTTGAATAGCGATATAAAAAAGCTAAAAGTACTTTTGTATCCACAAAATGTACTAATGAAAGAAACATTCTGTAACAACACACAAAGAATCTGCATAGTAAAGTTTGTGGGAAAAAAAAAAAAGAAGTTATTTTTTTCTTTAATCAGACTGGCAGTAATAACTAGAAAACAGCTTGCACAAAATATACATATCAAGACTGGCAGCCCTAGAACACGAACAGCCATCTGGTAGAACAGAGCACAGACAGCAGCTCCCACTGTCTTTTCGCCTTTCTTTGTAGCTCTGTGTTGACTATTCAAATCCATATACAGTATAAATGTGTTACATTCACTGCAGAAGATATATACATACATGCCAGGTAAAGATATACAGTCATATGAAAAAGTTTGGGCACCCCTATCAATCTTAATCATTTTTAGTTCTAAATATTTGGGTGTTTGCAACAGCCATTTCAATTTGATATATCTAATAACTGATGGACACAGTAATATTTCAGGATTGAAATGAGGTTTATTGTACTAACAGAAAATGTGCAATATGCATTAAACCAAAATTTGACCGGTGCAAAAGTATGGGCACCTCAACAGAAAAGTGACATTAATATTTAGTAGATCCTCCTTTTGCAAAAATAACAGCCTCTAGTCGCTTCCTGTAGCTTTTAATCAGTTCCTGGATCCTGGATTATCCTCTTTACAAAACAATTCCAGTTCAGTTAAGTTTGATGGTCGCCGAGCATGGACAGCCCGCTTCAAATTATCCCACAGATGTTCAATGATATTCAGGTCTGGGGACTGGGATGGCCATTCCAGAACATTGTAATTGTTCCTCTGCATGAATGCCTGAGTAGATTTGGAGCTGTGTTTTGGATCATTGTCTTGCTGAAATATCCATCCCCGGCGTAACTTCAAATTCGTCACTGATTCTTGTACATTATTCTCAAGAATCTGCTGATACTGAGCTGAATCCATGCGACCCTCAACTTTAACAAGATTCCCGGTGCCGGCATTGGCCACACAGCCCCAAAGCATGATGGAACCTCCACCAAATTTTACAGTGGGTAGCAAGTTTTTTTCTTGGAATGCTGTGTTTTTTTGACGCCATGCATAACGCCTTTTTGTATGACCAAACAACTCAATCTTTGTTTCATCAGTCCACAGGACCTTCTTCCAAAATGAAGCTGGCTTGTCCAAATGTGCTTTTGTATACCTCAGGCGACTCTGTTTGTGGTGTGCTTTCAGAAACGGCTTCTTTCGCATTACTCTCCCATACAGCTTCTCCTTGTGCAAAGTGTGCTGTATTGTTGACCGATGCACAGTGACACCATCTGCAGCAAGATGATGCTGCAGCTCTTTGGAGGTGGTCTGTGGATTGTCCTTGACTGTTCTCACCATTCTTCTTCTCGCCTTTCTGATATTTTTCTTGGCCTGCCACTTCTGGGCTTAACAAGAACTGTCCCTGTGGTCTTCCATTTCCTTACTATGTTCCTCACAGTGGAAACTGACAGGTTAAATCTCTGAGACAACTTTTTGTATCCTTCCCCTGAACAACTATGTTGAACAATCTTTGTTTTCAGATCATTTGAGAGTTGTTTTGAGGAGCCCATGATGCCACTCTTCAGAGGAGATTCAAATAGGAGAACAACTTGCAATTGGCCACCTTAAATACCTTTTCTCATGATTGGATACACCTGGCTATGAAGTTCAAAGCTCAGTGAGGTTACAAAACCAATTTTGTGCTTCAGTAAGTCAGTAAAAAGTAGTTAGGAGTATTCAAATCAATAAAATGATAAGGATACCCAAATTTATGCACCGATCAAATTTTGGTTTAATGCATATTGCACATTTTCTGTTAGTACAATAAACCTCATTTCAATCCTGAAATATTACTGTGTCCATCAGTTATTAGATATATCAAATTGAAATGGCTGTTGCAAACACCCAAATATTTAGAACTAAAAATGATTAAGATTAATAGGGGTGCCCAAACTTTTTCATATGACTGTACATGCTTTTATCTACAATATTAAATTCTATTGTACCCATCATCTATAAATAATCTTAAAAGGGATTTTCCAGAAAAAAAATCATTTTTTCAAAAAAGGTCTGTTAGTACTATTAATAGGTTAATAAGTGCAACCAAATACCTAGCAGTGTTTTGAGTGATTTCTGGGTTTCTCTGGGAGCTCCTGGCATCTTCTGCATTTGTTTACATGGGTATCTCCCTGTTCTGTTTTCCTACAACTACCATGATGCATTGCGCTTCACTCAGAGCTGACTCACACTACCTCCCTCTTTCACTCCCTCACACCCCCTCCCTGTTTTCCTAGCTAGCCCACCCACTACTAGCCCGCCCACTACTAGCCCTTCCCAACTAACTAACTCAACCCACCCCCCCCACCGCCTCCTCCTCTTCTTGACGTCTGGGCAATAGAGTCATTGTGCTGGCATGTGCTGTAGCCCAGAAGGAAGTGATGTCCCGTGCCCAGAAGATCCATACAGTAAAGCATGTAAGTATGATGGGGTGAGGAGGTGGGGTGTTTAGTATAGGTGACTTTCCGTTTCCAGAAATTGAGAAATGGAACGTTACTGGAAAAACTGAAAATGTGCCTGGGACGGTCACATGATCACAGTTAGAAGGTAGGAGGCGGGGAGGTGGGGGCTAGTGTTTAGCTTACAGAAGAAATAGCATTTTATCCTGGACAAGCCCTTTACTATCTATGTACTGTATCTATGAGGGCAGGTCAAATATTATCTGAATTCCATATAAGTTTGCCATCTCCCCAGTCACTGCTGGTTTGGAACATGTTATGCCACCTAACATGTCACTGCAGGGTGAGATAAAATGGCTGTCCCATTTGCGATGTGCACAAAAGAAAAGCAGCAGGCAGCGATTAATTTTTTTGTGGTCTAAGAGTATGTCTGGTGCCGATATTTATCGAAGACTTTGTGCACAGTATAGAGAAAACTTTTTGTCACGAAGAAAGGTCGCAAGTGTCAGCCATGAAGAAGGAGCCAAACACCAATCCACAACGGATGACAACATTGAGTGTGCACTGAACTGATTCTGTTGGAAAGATGAGTGATAGTGAATTATCTGAAAGAAGCCCTATGAGGATGAAGATTCATGTATATTAAAATACAGATGTGCATTCATAGCTCGCAGCTCAGCCTAAAACATTTTTAACGAGGGAATAAAAAAACATGTTCACAGATGAACAACAACATGTATTGAAAGTCTTTTCTGAAAATTGTTTGAAATCCATTGTACGGCCAGCATGCATGTAACTGTGGCCTTGCAGCATTGGGATGAGAGCTTATATGGCAGCTGCTGACTTCCCTTCTCCACAATTCTCTCTGCTCTTTAAGTCCTTTGTGTGAGGCAAGCAAATTAGAAAGGTTTGTCATTTGACCTTTATTTCATCAGTCACACATACAATGAAAATCTTCCGTACTGGCAATGAAAGTATGTGGAGTAGGTATGTCTTGGAGTTCAATGACATCTTACAGTAAATTCTTGCATTTTTGCAAGTTTGCATTTTTTAAACTTCTGACATCTTACGCTAGATTCACACTAGCGTTGGGGTTTTTGTTCTTCGGTCCGCTTGCAGATGTTTGGGTTAACGCAGGCTAGGTTCACACTAGCACTTACTCTCCATTCAGGGTTTCCATCCCCGAACCCGCTTCAAAAATGCGGAGAGAAAAGCCCGTGCGGAAACCTGGTAGTTTCTGTGGGTAACCGCTTTTCAAGCGGGTTTGCTTTCCGAACGCTAGTGTGAACCTATCGCCATCTACATCTGTATTATCCCCCTCTCTTCTCCTCCATTACCAACTGCAGTGTATTCAGATATAGTTTACTATCAAAACTCCCAGGATCTGTACCAATTTCTTATATTGCTTATGGGTATGCCAGTAAACCAGATGTTTTCAATTTAATGTCCTTTAGCATACAGGTGAAATGTATAGTAACATATGCTACTCACCCACTGTGAAAAAATGGGTTTTTCCTACCATAAACCTTTTTGGCAAAAAGACTGGATTTTCTATAGAAGGAGGAGTCAAATTGATGGTACAAAATCCCTGGATGCCCCACCTACCTTGAGGACTAAGCTGCCCAGTCCTTTTTCCTATGTATGTGCAGCACAATTTAGAAACAGGTGGGTGCATTGCTATATAGGACCATAGCTATAAAATACTCCTCAGCAACTATAAAATATCCGAAATCCAGGACTTCAAATAAAAACTAAATTATATATTCACATAGACACACATTTATATACAACCATACATACGTATTTCAATGAACTTCAAACTATAAACATAAAAGTCTAAAATAAAAAGGAAAAGTTACTCCTCAACTATAAAACAGCACCTGCTTATCTGCAGCTTGTACCACATGGCGAGCACAATGAACATAATAGTCGACTAACCCACATTACCTTGGAAAGCTGAATTATATGTGGATTCTAAGCACCTGGTAGGTTGAATTACCATGTTTTAGGTTTTATGAAGAACATTTTCCCTTTGCATTTAAATATGATCACAGCTGCTGTCTTCAACCTTGCGTCTGTTCCTATGAATCACACCTCTCAACATCCTACAAATCATAATGGTCCAGGCAGAAATTAACACTAGCATTTTGTTCCCATCTAACAAAACATACTTCTGAAATGCCACAGGAGTAGAGGAAGGATGACACTTTTTCCAAAATGCCTACATTAAAATCATGTTCACTTGTCTCAGCATGTGCAGACTCCCACACAAAAAAGTGCTGTGCTGAAATATGCAATGTTGGATATCAGATGATATTGACTCATATTATAGTTGCCTGGTCAATTGCAATAGGATACATCTGTTCAGCGCTACTTGACTTCACAGTAACAATACTGTAATTGCTTCTCTATGTATTACACTCATGGGTGTAGCTATGTTGTATACTTTTATCATCCTGGATTACTTCATTTATATAAAATTGACCACAAGCTACTAGTCATAAAACAGTCACCTGTTATGCGATAAATTTTAAAGGGAAGCGGTAAAAAAAAAAAACAGACATACACACCCAACAGAAATCAATGGATCAATTTTTAACTGATGTAAAACAGACTGGAATTCATTTTATGTCCGTTAATAACGGATAAGTAGGTTGGGTCAAAAAACAGACCAATGAAATTCATGCATTTTTTTCACCAACAGTGCTCATACTTACTGAGGTGCTCCCTATGGATTTGCATTTCTCTAGATAAAGACAGAGGTGGTCCCTTGTGCAAACAGAATATAGTAATGTCCAAAAGCTCACCTTAGAACAACCACACCAGAGGAGTAGCTAGCGGGGGGGGGGGGGGGGGGCAGTGGCCCCGGGCCCACTGAATCTCGGGGGCCTACTTTGGGGCTGCCACAACACAGGTTACCCTCACCTCACATATTAACTGCAACGGCGTCTGCATGACACCGATACAGTTAAAATACATTATCTACACGTACGTAGCTCGTAAACCACAAGCCACTTCAGGCCTTTGGCCTACAAGCTGCCCTAAAACGTCTGCGTCCTGGCACAGACGTTTGCACGATGACGTCATTGTCCTGCGCTGTCCGCACCAGGATGCAGGTCCTGCTTCTTCAGTAAGCGGCAACAGTGCCGGTGGTGGAGACTCCTCCTCGGGGGATCGGAGGTAGGTGAGTAGCATCGACTTTTTTTTATTAACTCACTTTGGGCATTGTAATTGGGGGTGGGGGGATGGGGGGAATACATAGAGGAGGTCAATTGGGAGCACTGGGAATTTAGATAAGAGGCCATAACTAATATAAGGGGTATTAGGGGGCTTTAGTAAAAGAGGATATAAATTACTGTATAGTGAAAGGTCAATGGGGAGATAATATTAGGGGGCATTGGACAGTATTAAAGGGGTTTTCTAGGCAATAATAAAGTTTACTGGTAAGGATTGTATTGGGCAAATTGGAGAGGAGGCGAGGAAGGGGAAACATAAAAAAAAAAAATACTTGTCTCCGGGCTACTCATGTCCGCAGCCCTCTGCTGCTGTCTGTCCAGGAACACGCACGCCGCCTCCCTGCCACAAGTCCTGCACTGCACATGATTGGCCTCAGCAGTGACTGGAAAAGACTCGGTGATGTCACTCATATACATGACTGGGTCCTTTCCAGCCAATATTGAGGCCACTGATGGCCTCAGCAGTCATGTATGGCACGTGTCTGAACAGACAGTGGCGGCAGACACCAGAGCACTGGGGACAGGTAAGGCTGGGTTCACAGTAGCGCTCGGTTTCCGTTTTTGGGTCCACTTGGGGACCTGAAAAACGGAAACTCAATTTGCTTGTAAATCGGTTACCTGCGGACTATAATGGGGTCTGCTGGTTTTCTGTGTGGTTTCTACCTGAAAAATGCGGAGAAAAAACGCCTGCTTGCAGGACTTTTCTCTCTGCATTTTTGAAACGGAATGGGGAACAGAATCCCTCAACGGGGTTCAAGTGTTGGTGTGAGCCCAGCCTGAGTATGATTTTTTTTATCACCTACTCCACCTCCACTGTGATTTGTCCACTTCCTGGACAACCCCTTTAAAGAGGACCTTTCATGTCCTCATGAACCTGTGATTTTATATACCGCTAGAAAGCCAACAGTTGGCTTTCCCGTTATGTGCCCCGATGGAGGAGATATCGGTGCCGTTAGTTTCGGCACATCTGTCCCCGCTGTCAGAAGGGCATTCCTGACAGTCTAGCGTCATCGCTGGGCTGTGATGAAGGCCCCCCCCGACTGTACTTTAACATAGCCTTGTACTGTCAGAGGGGGTGTTCCTTACTGCCCTGTGATGATGCTGAGCTATGAGGAAGGGCTCCTCCCTCAGTACAAGTCTTTGGGGGGGGGGGGCGGACGTTCCTCATAGCCCAGCGATGATGCTAGACTGTCAGGAATGCCCTTCTACCGGTGAGGAGAGATCAGAGCTGAAACTAACAGCACCGATATCTCCTCCACCGGGGCACATAACGGGAAAGCCGACAGTGCGCTGAATTCAGTGCACTGTCAGCTTTCTAGTGGTATATAAAACCGCATATGCATGAGAACATGAAAGGTCGTCTTTAATACAAAGGGGTTATTAATAGGCATTATTAATACAGAAGGGCATTTATGTAAGAGGGCATAATGTATACAAGGAGACATAAGAGGGTATAATTAATAATAGGGGAATTGGGCAATATTAATTTTAGGTGGCTCTCGGGCATTAAATTGATTTAAGGGGGTACACAGGGCATTATTAATTAGGGGGAATTATTAATTGAGGGGCAGTGTTAAATAAATGGGGCACATAGGAGCATTATCAAATTAAAAAGGCACATGGGGTTATTATTCATTTCCAGGGGATTTTATATCATATATTTTATAATTGGGGTAGCAGCAGGATGGAGAGTTTATGTAGTTGAGGACAATGTGGGTCAAGTGCCTGGAAAAGTGAGGAGCCAAGATGTCTGTGTTACAAACTTTACAGAGACAAGTCACAGCTGGAAGAGGTGGTCATGGTGGTCCAGATGGAAGAGACGATAAATGTAAACCATCAGAGATGTCACCTGTAAGTCACAACATTGTTCCTGTACTGTATTTACGTAACTGGTCTTCGCAGTCCTGTGTAGAACCACTATCTACCACTATACGGTCAACGTATAGTGATAGTGTTGGTATACCTGAGTTGGGGGCCCACTTGGATGTGTTCGCCCCCCTGTGCTGAACCCCTAGCTACGCCTCTGAACCACACTCATGTCTCTCTAACAATCCACCAGTAATTGTGACCCATAAAATTCATTAGTTCAGTCCAACCCTATGCAATCTAATAGATAGTAAGAAGCTGCTTTCATAGTGGAAGGGTCTCCTTATCTACTGGGCCACTGTGCAGATACATAGGCTGCAATTGAAGGATAAATACTCTATTAGCATCGTAAACATTACATGATTTCTTTACTTGTACATCTGACATATGCCACTGTATAGACACACAGTAGGGCATGCCACCCATAGTCTCTCATGTTAAAGAAAAAATATATTATTTTCTTACTTACTGCATATCTTTGTCAAATTCCATATTCTATAAAACAATGTTATTAAATGCAGCAAAACAAAGGTATTGCTAGGTTCAAACTAGCGTTCGGGGACTCTGGCCCCCATCCCGCTTAAAATAGGTGGAGAGAAAAAAAAGTCCTGCAAGCATATAATACAATATTATATATACTATTATAGTCTATGGGGTCCAGGGGTTTCCGCGGATAACCGGTTTTTATGCGGATAGGGTTTCCGTTTCCCCAAGCGGACCTGAAGAACAGAGACTCGAAAGCTAGTGTGAACCTAGCATATGCCAACATATACCAGCCAGATAGAGACCAAAAGTACACTCTTGTAGGCTCTGGTATATATGTCAAATGTACACTAGGTTCATTCACACTAAGGAAAGCCCATGTAATGAAGCTAATCAGTCCAGCTTATACTTCCCACAAAATGGAACAATTTTCTTACACTTGACTGAGACCCAGTACAGTATAAAATAACTTCAGAAATTCAAGCCTTGGACAGATATATAGGAAGCCTCTTTTGCAGCAACAGTGTACTGTATGTTTCATTGGGATTATCCATTAAAGATGAACCCATTCCAACATATGAAGAGAAATCCTGGTTATAATCCCTCTCTGTATGAGAGAATTTGAATTGTTTCAGCACAAATTGTCTTTAACATTGCCTAGAAAGATGAAAAATTTTGGAGCTTTGTATGTGGAACAGTCAAAGTAGCTAAAGCAACAGCTCCCTTTACTGTAGGTCCTTTGGATCAAAGTATGTTGCAAGAAAAGTGTAAAGCCTTATTCATATGCCACTGAAAAATGGCAGTGTGGCAGCTGTTTTTGTAACAGCTATCATGTGGCCGTTTCAATAGCAGTGAATGGGTCTGTTTTCATGAAGGACCATTTTTCACGACCGTCAAAAAAACCTCACATGCTCTATCTTTGTCCATAGATATTCATGGGTTTTATAACGTCCATAGTACAGCTATTTTTCACAGACATTAAGTCAAAATGGCATTGTCGTGTGACTAAGGCCCAACAGGTTCAGTGCAGCTTCTTTAGGGGTTGACCTCATTGCAGTTATCTTTGCTTCTGGATTGCTCATTCTGGAGGACATTGTTTCAGATGTTCAAATAAACTTTTAAATCTGATCCAACAAATTAACAGCAGCACAGAATATTTCAGAGCACTCGGAAACAATCTTAGATCACTTATTTTAAATATTTGTTTTTAGTTCAAGGCAGCAATACAAGTGTCCACATTTGGTGCACATAGTCCTCAGCTCTTTCCATGATTTCTGAAGACTTCAATAGAAAGGAGCCACATGCAAGAGGACCCACTTCTTTATTGACTTTATGACCTGCAATGTGGATTTTGAAACCTGCAGCATTTCAATGCATTTTCATCTCAGATTTCATTCTTTGTAATAAATAGGGTCAAATCTGCAGAAAATCTACAACAAAATCCATGACAAAATCTGCATATAGCACACAATGATTCGGCCATGGATGCACTGTAGAAATGCAGTGAAATTCTCATGCAAATTCATGCTGAAAATCCACATCAAATTCATTCCTAAGTGTATGCAGCTGTTTTTATTATTATTATTATTTTTTTTAAATCATTATATATTTAAATGTGCATCTTAACTTATGTCAAAAATCTTTTGCCTTTGTCTGGATCAATAGTGAGAAACAAGGGTCTGAGATTTACACCTCCCCCTTCCTTCCAGCACATTTCCCACTCCTGGCTGAACTTGATTTACATGTGTCTTTTTTTAACCATATTATATGGCATACATAAGCTTAATGTACCTCTGGCCCTTTGTTGTCACTTCCACATACTCGCTACAGCCCACACAGTCTGTTTCTATAGCTACAACAATATTTTTTAGGAAGATTTCCTGTAAAGTAACCTAGTAGAAATGTCAGATTCTATGATATATTGGCACCACACCCACACTATATCAGCAAAAGAAATATTCAGAGAGAACACCTATAAATTCTAGAAGTAGAAAAGATGACGTTGACTTTATGGGTTATTTATCTTACAAGTTATTATATCAGTTATTGTTACTGTGGTTGGTGTTATCTCCTCAGGTAGAGGTGAGGAAGCAGTCAATGCTTTTACTGACCAAAAACATTTGCATATATACGTTGACGTACTTGAGTGCAAGATACATTGCAAGTAAAGCTGGTTACAGAAACAAGATCAGGATTATACTGCGACTCTTTACAGCACTGCTAATTGATTTATTGCGCTACAGCTGCAGTCCAAGTAAATGCATGGATTTATATGTAGTCTTGTGGACTGCAGGTGTTAGGGTTATTCACACATCCGCATTTCACGTAAGTATGCCGTCTGCATTTTATTTTATTTTTTTGCAGATTGCATACATATCCATTTAGAAGTCTGTTTTTTTTTTCATGCTACATAATTGTTTTACATGGTGCCTCAACCAAACACACGATGTAGCAAGCCTTTGGCTATTTATGCATGGAATGCAAAACCAGGCATGAGTTACATAATAGAGGGCTTAAAGGCTTAGATAAGTAATGAGAAAACTAAGCTCTTAACAATTATATGATCTTAAAGTGGACTTGCCACTCAGAATTAGCATTTTCTAAATCATTACTGAGTTACAAATTATGTAATTTTTTATATATTTATTTGCCTTTCACTTTTGCAAAATACAATTAATGTTTAAAGAATCTTTTTTTTTTTTTTTTTTTTAATAATAGGCAACATAGGCACTTGAACACAAAGAATGGTCAGCCAGTAGCAAAGAGAACATTAAGGCTAAGGTCCCACATAGCAGGCCGCAGCGAAGAAAGCACTGCAGGAAAAACCACGGCGGAAACGCATTGTGGTTTTTCCCACAGCGTTTTCACAGAAAGTCCAGTTTTCCTCTCTGGACTTTCTGCTTCAATTATACCTATAGGGAAATCGCCAGTGTTTCTGTAGGTATAACTGACCTGCTGCGTTTTCCAAAGACACAACAGTTTTGGAAATCGCAGAATTTCCGCTGCACGTATTTTTCTGCAAGGTGTGGATGGGACTGTAAAATGCCACATTTTTTGCTGCAGCCAAACCACGGCGTTTACGCCACATAGGGCCCCAGTGCTGTTTGACACTCCACCAATCCTAACCATCTAAAACAGTACCCAATCCTGGTGTTTATTTTCTGTTTTCGTGACTTTTTCAACTGCTTTGTTTGCTAACATTGGAGCACTTGTGGAAAATAAATCCCTGTATAGGCTCTCATCACACAATAAAATGGAGATAAAACCAATCCAGAAAAGGTCTCTTCCTGACAAGGGTCTCAAAACATTCATATGGCAATTGTGCGTCTATAGAGTATGTACTACCAGAAAACGTAAACCAAGTTTTTATGTGAAACATATTTTTAAAGAATTTTTTAATATTCAAAAATAAAAAAAAGTTCCATCCCTGGATTGCCATTTAAGAAAACCTATCATGGAGGCAATCCTCTGTATATTTAGACTTCTAGGTAAATCAGTCATAATACATCAGAATATGGCCAGCACTATATCTACAGCCAGCCTAATGTGAGAGGGTTATTTAGTACATGAAATAGCACAATCTAGACTAAACTAAGTAAAGCATGATAACATTACCATCATCTAAATGTGATATGTCAATTTGTATTTACAAGGAAAAACTGGAGTTTCTCATTTCAGGGTTTGTAGTACTCCACTATCTGTCAGGTAGCAGCCCCAATATGCTGCATAGTTCAGCACAACTGTTATAAACTAAAATTGGCAAAAATGAAAAACATAAAAAAGTATAATATGTCATAGGGAATGTTTCCATTTACTAACATGTACATCTGGTTACTACAGTCAAAACATAGCCAACATGCCCTACGTGAATGCAGTCGTTCACTTAGCCTCCCTCAGATAGGAATAGTTGGTATATTAGAATAACTGTTTGCTCTGCTACACAAACTAAAGAAAACAAGGGCTGGGAGCTATACATTTTCTGTATTAATTATCGTTAGAGATTACTCTAGGTGATGGAGTGAAGAATAAATATTTAGACTAAGGCCCCATGTTGCGGAACATCGCTAAAAAACGCTATGTAAAAAAAAAAAAAAAACGAAGCTGAAACTAATTGAGTTTTTTTCACAGCGTTTTTCATTGTGTTTTTTGCCGATTTTCTTCCCTTATTAAGCCTATAGGGAAAATGCGAGTGTTTCTGCAGGTATAATTGACTTGTGTTTTTCAAAACAGTTTGTGTTTTTCAAAGGCGTGCGTTTTTGAAAACTCAGCTTTTCCGCAGCTTTTTTTTTTTTCAATGTGTGGATGGGATTAGCCAGAATCTCTTTTCACTTTTCTGGTACTGTAAAACGCTGCATTTTTTACCGCTACGTTTCCACAGAAAAAAAATGTTGCACTGCCAAAACGTGGGGCTTCGGCCTTAAAGGGCTTATAAAACAAAAGTCAGACATTAAGGCCTGGGCCCCACATGACGTAAACTTAAGCGTTTTACAGTTCCTGCAAAATGGATGGTTTTCTAGCAAACCCCTACCACACATTGCAGAAAAGTATCCGCAGTGGAAATGCTGCAATTTCCAAAATCGTTGCATTTTTGGAAATCACAGCATGTTAATTATACCTACAGAAATGCTGGCGGCTTCCATATATATATATATATATATATATATATATATATATATATATATTTGAAGGAAAACTCTGGATTTTCTGTGAAAAGCGCTGCGGGAAAAAACGTGATGCGTTTCCACCGTGGTTTTCCCTACAGTGCTTTTTTGCTACGGCCCGATACATGAGACCTTAGCCTAAAGGGTTTTTCCCATGAGCATAACCATATTTAAATTTATAGACAATCAAAAGTGAAAATTTTTTGGAAATATAAATAAATGAAACATTTTTGGAGAGTTTTGACAATCTAGTGACAGTCTGTTGTTTTAATCAGGTGACAATGGATATGACCATGAATGCAGGAAATTTGTATGATCTGGCATTTGTCACAAGTCCAGCCATGATCTTCATACTGTGCACAGATTGTCAGACAGGGACACTACATGTACGCAGAAACATCAACTTGGGAGAGCCCTTCACAGGATTATTTGCGAATAGTAAGTTGCGGCAAAAGTGGTAGTGGCCTTTATAAAATTGCACAGTTACATATCCAGACCCCATATAATAATATAAGACCCCAGACTATTACTTGTTAAATATTCCTTTCCAAACATCCGGCCAATAAATATGGCATCCGCTCAAGAGCTGAGCGGTCACAATAGACAATAGCTGCCGCGTCTCTGTATTATACAGACCCGGTGTCTGCACTGATCACAGGCATTATGGCCCCCCGACGCCTCGGTCATAACAGACGAGGGGGCATATATATAGAGATTTCTCTATATATAATACATTATGTAGGACAGTACAATACTATTGCAGCTTGGCATAAGAAAACACCTGTTATTGAAACTAATATAGTTAGTAGAGTAACAGCCTTACATTCTCCACTTCTTGGGTTCGAATCCCTGCTGATACCGAATGAAAAAAAATTAAAAATAATATAATTACACTTTATATTAATAGAGGATCTCCCGTCAACCTCCTTATTAATATTCACTGCACTGAGGTGATGTCACAGGGCAGTGAATACTAATGAGCTGCCAGCTAGGTGAAAGAGACTATTCCTTGGGTGAAGGGACCTGAAAACCGGGAGACTCCAAGGAATCTCGGGTGAGTTGACTTGTCTGCGTATGACAAGATAACCCAACTGCAATAAGGAAATTATAGCTGGGTTTCTGACAGGTCCCACATCATAGAAATATCCAGCATTCATGGTCGTATTGACAATAAATACAAAAAGTTGTCACTGTTTAAGATGGTCTATTTATATATGGTTATGTTCCTGGGAAAACCTATTTAACAAAAGGAATTAATTTGTATCAACAGTTAGAAAACAGACATCACCATTATCATCTTCACACCCATCAGGCTGCTCAAGGAAACTGATTTACAGACAATGGTGGTAATGGAAAGGTATTTGTAAAGGAACAAATGATGCAAATTTACATGCACAAAATATGGAATACACAGGAGACTGGATAAAGTCATGAACTTCAATGGAGAACAACTAGAGGAAATAAGTGCTGTAAGTCCTGCTGCCATCTTTTCATATACAGTCATATGAAAAAGTTTGGGCACCCCTATTAATCTTAATCATTTTTAGTTCTAAATATTTGGGTGTTTGCAACAGCCATTTCAATTTGATATATCTAATAACTGATGGACACAGTAATATTTCAGGATTGAAATGAGGTTTATTGTACTAACAGAAAATGTGCAATATGCATTAAACCAAAATTTGACCGGTGCAAAAGTATGGGCACCTCAACAGAAAAGTGACATTAAGATTTAGTAGATCCTCCTTTTGCAAAAATAACAGCTTCTAGTCGCTTCCTGTAGCTTTTAATCAGTTCCTGGATCCTGGATGAAGGTATTTTTGACAATTCCTCTTTACAAAACAATTCCAGTTCAGCTAAGTTTGATGGTCGCCGAGCATGGACAGCCCGCTTCAAATTATCCCACAGATGTTCAATGATATTCAGGTCTGGGGACTGGGATGGCCATTCCAGAACATTGTAATTGTTCCTCTGCATGAATGCCTGAGTAGATTTGGAGCTGTATTTTGGATCATTGTCTTGCTGAAATATCCATCCCCGGCGTAACTTCAAATTCGTCACTGATTCTTGTACATTATTCTCAAGAATCTGCTGATACTGAGTTGAATCCATGCGACCCTCAACTTTAACAAGATTCCCGGTGCCGGCATTGGCCACACAGCCCCAAAGCATGATGGAACCTCCACCAAATTTTACAGTGGGTAGCAAGTGTTTTTCTTGGAATGCTGTGTTCTTTTGACGCCATGCATAACGCCTTTTTGTATGACCAAACAACTCAATCTTTGTTTCATCAGTCCACAGGACCTTCTTCCAAAATGAAGCTGGCTTGTCCAAATGTGCTTTTGCATACCTCAGGCGACTCTGTTTGTGGCGTGCTTTCAGAAACGGCTTCTTTCGCATCACTCTCCCATACAGCTTCTCCTTGTGCAAAGTGTGCTGTTTTGTTGACCGATGCACAGTGACACCATCTGCAGCAAGATGATGCTGCAGCTCTTTGGAGGTGGTCTGTGGATTGTACTTGACTGTTCTCACCATTCTTCTTCTCTGCCTTTCTGATATTTTTCTTGGCCTGCCACTTCTGGGCTTAACAAGAACTGTCCCTGTGGTCTTCCATTTCCTTACTATGTTCCTCACAGTGGAAACTGACAGGTTAAATCTCTGAGACAACTTTTTGTATCCTTCCCCTGAACAACTATGTTGAACAATCTTTGTTTTCAGATCATTTGAGAGTTGTTTTGAGGAGCCCATGATGCCACTCTTCAGAGGAGATTCAAATAGGAGAACAACTTGCAATTGGCCACCTTAAATACCTTTTCTCATGATTGGATACACCTGGCTATGAAGTTCAAAGCTCAGTGAGGTTACAAAACCAATTTTGTGCTTCAGTAAGTCAGTAAAAAGTAGTTAGGAGTATTCAAATCAATAAAATGATAAGGGTACCCAAATTTGTGCACCGGTCAAATTTTGGTTTAATGCATATTGCACATTTTCTGTTAGTACAATAAACCTCATTTCAATCCTGAAATATTACTGTGTCCATCAGTTATTAGATATATCAAATTGAAATGGCTGTTGCAAACACCCAAATATTTAGAACTAAAAATGATTAAGATTAATAGGGGTGCCCAAACTTTTTCATATGACTGTACATGCAGACAGCACAGTAGAATGCTTCTATCACACAAGTGGATTTCACATAAACTATTCAATAATACTCTTTTCTGCAATTTTCTACATGGTCTACATGTCTTTAATAGATTGAAATTGTGTTTTAATTTGCTTGAAGTTAAAATGATCCCAAAACTTGACAGGGATTTGTTTCTGCATTACCTGTTTTATGTGACTGTATGCACAATTATTTCCATGTTGCGATTTTCTTCTATGGAAACTTCAATAAACCTTTGGCTATCTAAAAGAAATTCCATAACCCAAAACATTTAATTTTGCCATGAGCAGGATTCACTGATTTTGTCACTGGTAATAGTTTTTATGAGGTATCGCCGTATTTCAATATGCAAATGAGTGCTTTGGAGCAACAATGGTGTTGCTGCTTACCTTTGTTGCTCCAAAGACCTCATTTACATTTTGACAAAACAGCAATACCTTAGCAACAGATGCATGGATTCACAAGTGGAAAGCACTGTTTGATTCAGGTGACTGTAATACAGCCAGGACCCAGAAGACATGTAGAAGGCACAGCTCCTGTGCCTGCTACATGACAGTACAACGTAGTAGAATGGTGCCGAGAAAGAAGGGGTTAAACCTGGTTTCCACTTACTGAGCTTGGTTTGGCTCAGTCTACATGTGGCAGTAAACTGATATACAATAGTTTAGTTGCCCCAAGATAATAATCATGCTATGTTGGCTGTAATGAAAATCTGCTCTCCAGGCACTGACAACCTGCTTTACAAATGAAGACAAGACAGTGACATGCACAAAAAATGCTAACTATTAGAGCACTTTCTTTATTCCTCTTCTCCTGTTCTATCATCATATGCTGTCTCAGGCTACAATTAAACCTGAGAAATGCATAAAGAAATCTTTGTCTCATGAGCTTTGCCATTTACGCCTTGTTTACAATTCTTTGACTGTAAAACAACTAGCTGTAGATGAAGCCACCCCTCCCTTCCTGTCTGCAGTAGGGCAAAAAGATTGTTAAACCCCTCCCCTGAATGAAGCCATGATGGCTCAGTCATTTCCTGGCTGAAAACAGAACAGTTCAGCAGGAGACTGTCCCCTGTGTTTAGTTCAGGATCTCTTTAGGCTGTTTGTTTCAGGACCATGCAAAAGATTGCTCAGACTCCCAAATGGAAAGGCCATATGCACATGACAGTGACATTTTTAATGGATCTAATGGTCATTAAAAATGATTACACGTCTGTTCTTTAACGTCCATTTTGCATCTGTTCGGGTCCATTTTTGATGGCCGAGTGACATCTGTTTTACATCAGTTTTTAACGCTCAGTGAAAAAAACTGACTTTTTTTTTTTTACCTAACCCAATGATCTGTTTTTAGTACAAGTCTATCCATTTTACATCAGTTAACAAACAGATCCATTGATTTCTATTGGGTCCTTGAGTCCACGAAAACAGACAAAGATAGAGCATGTCAGTTTTTTTACGACAAAGATAACCAAATTAAGCTCCTTATGCTATGGCACCACACCACTGAGGTTCTTCATAAATTAAAGCCCACAATCCCAGGTGTATGCTGGAGGTGTCATTCCCTAAGTGGTTCCCAATACCACATCTATTGGACCTATCCTCTTATTACCTGGTTCTGGGACGAGGTCTGATTGCTTCTCCAAGACATCTTTGAGCGAGATTTACCTTTGAGGCAGAGCTGCTTAATTTTCCACCCAAGACCAGGGGAAAAATGCTGCCAGGCCACTCCTCCATATCCTGACAGCTGCAAAGTGCCTTATTGCATTACACTGAAGGAGGATGGTCCCACCGTCCCTACTGGAGCTGTACTCAAGGATTTACGAACATATTTCTGGCGATGTGGTTGGCCTGGGATCTATATTGTACTGTGGACTAATGCCGCTTGTTCGCTGATATTTCCTCAATGACAGTAGTATTGTTCATAGCTATTTTATTGTACTGTTCTGTTGTCCCTCCCTTCGCTTTTTTTCTTTTTTCCCTGGACTCCGTTCCCATCCTCCTTTTTACTGTCCCTGGTCTGTATGAAGGTTATGTTATTGTTAATTTTTTTTGAAAACCTTTAATAAAAATAAATTTTAATTTAAAAAAACAAACAAAAAACTGACATTGAATTCAATGTGTTCTCAAAATGGACATGTGACTAACGTTGCAAAAACAGCTGTCACATTACTATAGCGATCGGACTGTTCGGGAGCTCACTGCATCATAACTGACTATGATACAGTGACTTCTATGAACACGGCCCATTTAAGTCTGGGAAATACAACCTACACTGACTGTTTTCCACGGACAGGACTCGGTTGTGTGAAAGGGCCCTAAGAGTAATAGAAAAATTATCTAATTTCCAAGTTAGTGTTCCTATAAACTAGTGTTTTTACCATGAGCACATTAGGATGGGCAGAGCTGCACTGTAAAGCATGAGGGGAGAGTTACATCCAGCGCTACTAATGAAACAAGAAGATTTCAGACTTAATCAGGCAGTCATTATTACAGAAGCTGTAATGCTTTCATTTATACAGTAATGGAAGCCAAGTCGTCGTGACAGATCTGTAATATCACTGATTCAGGGGTCACTGACAGACACAATTGACAGAAAAGAAAGTCATTGAGGTCCACTATTTCTGCCAAATTACTGGAATGGAGACACAACCACTAATGGTGGGTCCTAACACATGAGTCTATGCAGGCACAGATCACAACTTTGACATAATGTAATAAGACATCATGGCTGTAAAAATAGGAAATAAATACATAAATAAAACCAGACTTGTGGATAGGAAGAAGAAAAATCAATAAAAACATTGTTATGAAGAGGCTGTGACTAATTATTGTGTATTGAACTCTTCATAGCAAAAGCAGGTCAAACAAAAATAGAAGATGCATTTCTGTACTTAGGGAGTGGCCTTTTTGCTTGGGAGGATAAAGGATGTCCATACATTTCCAGACATCACAAAAAGTTTATCTACACCAGTACTATGGACGTGTGAAAAAAAAAATAAAAAATTAGTTACGCTTTAAACAAATCCCATCCACACACTGCACAATGAAACAGACAGTGCAGAATGTCTTGTGCTGCAGGCTTTGAACATGCAGCATTGTCAATTATTGTTACATGTTCAGCCGAGGTTTCCAACCTTTGCAATGCAACAGATACAAATGATGAAAGCCAGGCAAGTCGCTCGGGAATCGCAGCTTTAATTTATTTTTTTTTTGTCACAGGTGGATCCACTGCTGGCAGGTATACTGTAGATATCACCCAGTGACCATGACCATGTAGCCTTAATCTAAAACTGTATTCACACACAGCAATTTCACTTGTTTTTTGTGACATTTTCAGTGGCTTTTTTTGGTCAAAAACACCGCAGTTGGATTGTTACTTTGACATGCTGCAAATGTCATGCTGCCTGCATGAAGCAGCACTGGATTTTGGGTAACAGCTTGTGGGTCCTAAATAGACCACACTGACTATCAATACGTGCACTGTAGTAGGATACAGAACACTGTGTAGCTAAAAAAGGACCTGTAGCTCTCCAGGCATTTCTATTTTAGTAAAGTTTTTGTTGTCACAAAATATTTCTGTAGCAGTTTTTTTTTTTGAACACTGAAATTGATGCAGTAACCCTGTGGACAATTCAGTATATTAGTGTACTTTATTACAGGTTTGCTTTATTGTTTGCAACCTGTAGGTAGTTTTATACAAATATATAGCTGAGTATTTTCCCTTTAAAGTCTTTTCCACTGGGGGTAGGGAGTATTTGAGCTGATGGTTCAGTTCAACCAACACATTGCTGGTTGTGGAAGGAGACTAGTCACTCTTCATTCAGTTTCCATGGAGTCTTGATCCAGCCTCCCAGGGAGGATAATGTGCAGTGTCGGACTGGGGTGCCTAGGGCCCACCAGTAGAATTCATTCTGGGGGCCCACTTGCTAAATGCAAATATTACCTTCCTCCCATTTTTCAATATGGGCCTGCTACCTACCCCTTGCCTTAGACTATGGCCCACTTAGCTCTGTGATGGGGCCTCACAGTGACAGTAAGGAAATGGGGCCCAGGAGGGAGGATAGTGTTCAGCTTGCCTCTGTGCCTAGATGTCATCTATGTATAATAAACTAGAAAGTTTGTTAAATTTTCCACCCAGTTTATTATATGGGCACATAAGCTGTGTGAGATTTTGTATGCTGCCTACCTATACTTAGTGCAGTGATTGTACTATGGCATGCACCACTCAGGCAGGGTTGGAGGGATTAGGGGTCTACTAGCCCCACTGGATCAGGGGCCCATCGGGGGATTCTCCTGTGCCCCTTTGGGCCAGTCCGAGCTTGATAATGTGAGCGGAAGAGGTCATGCTACTTAGGCCTCCTTCACATGACTGTACTTTTTCATTTCTATGGGTCCATACACAGCCATAGCTTTTGTCTGGGCCGCAATGAAGAGCCACAAAATATGAAGCAGTTTCTATACCTGTCTGTATTTGCAGCTCATTCAATTCGCTTCAATGTATGGGTTAGTGAACAGCACGGATGACACACGTATACCAATCTGTGTGTCATCTGTTCTGTTTTCATTGATCTGTACACTGAACACAGTTGTGTGAAGGAGGCCTTATATTGCAGCCCTGACACAGGGCATAAAAGAGTTGTAGCTACATACGTGGACAAAATTGTTGGTACCCCTCGTTTTAATGAAAGAAAAACCCACAATGGTCACAGAAATAACTTGAATCTGACAAAAGTAATATATATAAAAATTCTATGAAAATGAACAAATGAAAGTCAGACATTGCTTTTCAACCATGCTTTAACAGAATTTTTTAAAAAAGGAAAAACTCATGAAACAGGCCTGGACAGAAATGATGGTACCCTTAACTTAATATTTTGTTGCACAACCTTTTGAGGCAATCACTGCAATCAAACGATTCCTGTAACTGTCAATGAGACTTCTGCACCTCTCAACAGGTATTTTGGGCCACTCCTCATGAGCAAACTGCTCCAGTTGTCTCAGGTTTGAAGGGTGCCTTTTCCAGCTCCTTCCAAAAATGCTCAATAGGATTTAGGTTTGTTCACCTCCCCCAGCCTAATTAAAATAAATAAATAAATATGCTGGACAACTTCTTTAAGAATCTCTACATCTATTAAGATGAAACATACAAGAGAGCAGTCCATTTAATCAGTGAGGAACAATATCTTTAATAGCCATAGCTTTAATAATAATGATAATAATAATAATAATAATAATAATAATAATAAAATAAAAAATAATTAAAAAAACTATTTATATAACCTTTATTTGTATAACGCCAACATATTCCACAGTCTATCGTGGGAAGCAACAAACATACAAAGAACAAATAATGAATACAAATATGTACTGACAATACAAGAAGAAAAGCACAGACTATAGCATTCATTTGACTGCTATACAATGTGTATACCCAGCTTAATAGAACAGCTACCTATATGTGTATAGTGTGTACCTTATGTCTGATATGCACAAATGGCAGAGACATGTGCAGGAGGCTGTACAGAAGTATATGTAGTCCCTGGGCATTTGTACTGTACTACTCAGGCATTTCACATGCTGACATATGGTGCTCCTTAGAATGCTAGATTACTGAGTTATTCTCCATTAGAAGCAGGGCGCCGATGGAACAATTTTTTTTGTTGCATTCATACATAATCTGGACAGACAAAACCCCTAGTGCCTTTGTATAAAAACAAACAAAAAAAAAAAACAGACATGTGAAGGTACAGTATAATGTGGCCCTATTTAGTTCTAATATTGCTGTATTACAGCTTATTCACACTTTCAAATTGAAGTCATACTGAATAACATTTTAATCGTGCGCATGAGCTCTTTTATGTGTATTATGCACCAAGTATTATACATCTTGGAGCTTTGTAATGCAAAGGTTGAGTGCCACAGTAAAAAACACCAACAAAAAAATGACATGCTGTGGGTTGAAACCCACAGAGTAGATTAATTTACCCTGTGGGTTTTAAAGAGGATCTGTCACCAAGTACAAAATACTAAATCCCATACATGATTTCATTCTTGCTGTGCCCATGATCTATTAGGTATTTTTATTCTTACCACCCGTTCGAAAGAGATATGAGGGAATAAGAGCTAATTTACAGGGGCCATATCTATTGAATGGGTGGACAGATTAAAAAAAAAAAAAAAAAAAAAAAAAGGCCAGCACAGGGACAATCCAAAATTGTATTCTGTGCTTGGTGACAGATCCTTTTTAACCCCTTCCTGACACGCACTGTAATAGTATGGCGGATGTCAGGTATTTAAATATGGCGGCCGCTCAGGAACAACTATGCCTATAATCAGTGCCCACACTGATTGTGGGCATTAAGGCCTATAGAAGACTCCCAGGCTTGTGTGGCATTTATATGTATGATAGACGGCTTAATGCAGCCTGTCATACAAATGCTGATATTTTGCAATGCATTAGTATTGTAATGTACTGCATTAGTGATCAGACCCCTAGGGGGTCTAATAAATGTTAGTTAAAAAAAAATTAAAATAAAAAAAAATAATTTTTTATAATATATATATATATATATATATATATATATATATATATGAGTATTAAAAGTTCAAATCACCTCCCTTTCCCTAGAACACATATAAAAGATAAAAATTACAGTGAAACACATACACATTAGCTATCCCTGTATCCGAAAATGCCCAGTCTACAAACCTATAAAAATACAAAACGGATGACACTTGGCTAAAAACTGAAAAACAGGTTGGATGCCTGGACTTTAAAGATGGCAACCACTCTGCTGCAGTGTGGCCGCCATAGCTACCGGATCTCCGCCGTAACGTACAGTGGAGACTCGGAGCTAATGTCCACAATCAGAGTTCACTCTGATTTCAGGCATTACAGGCCAGGACAGCCCCCCCTCCCCCAAAGTAGAAAAAAAAGGCCCCCAGGGCCGGTCCCCACCAGCCCCGTACCTTTCTGGTTGCAAGCCGGCTCCCGTGCAGAGAGATCGCGGGAGCCATCCCATTGCTTTGGCAGCTGGAAGCTTTATAAAGGCTTCCAGGCCTACAATAGTAATATTACTATTGAGGCTGGTCATAGTAACATGGCAAAACTCCCAAAGACTGTAATACAGATTGCAGGTTCAAAGCTCCCTAGGGGGTCTAATAAAATAGTAAAAAAAAAAAAAAAAAAACAACACACATTCAAAATCACCCCCCCTTTCCCTAGAATAAATATAAAACTAAAAAATTACAGTGAAACACAACACATTAGGTATCCCTGTGTTTGAAAACCCTGTCTACAAACTTATAATAAAAATATTGTTCCCGTACGGTGAACCCCGTAGTTGGAAAAAAAAAAAAAAAAAAAAACTGCCAAACCGCTGTTTTTTTGCTGTTTCGCCTCTGATAAAAATTTTAATAAAAAGTGATCAAAGCAACAGACATTGCCAAAATGGAAATATAAAAAAAAAAGTTATGGGTGTCAGAATATGGTGACTTTTTTTTTTTTCCTAAGTTTTAGATTTTTGTTAAGGGGTAAAAATGTAATAAAGCTATATAAATTTGGTATCCCTGGAATTGTACCGAAACATAGAATACAGGTGACATGTCATTTTGGCTGCAGAGTGAACATCGTAAATACAAAGCCTGTAAGAAAACACTTTTACTCCAATTCCATCCCATTCTGAATTTTTTTCCAACTTCCAAGTACATTGTACAGTATAATAAATGGTACCATGGTATTAAAAACAATTTGTCCCGCAAACATTAAGTCCTCGTATGGCTCTGTGAACGGAAAAATAACAAAGTTATGGGGTTTGAAAAGCGGGGAGTCAAAAACAAAAATCGAAAAATTCACCTGGCGGGAAGGGGTTAAGTGTGGTATGTGGATGCTGTAGAAAACAGCAGGTTAGCTGTTGTTGAGTCCACTACAACTATGTGCCCTTACTGCATTATCAAGCAGTGACACATTTCATTGCCTGAACAGGTAAAATACAAGATTTAGGTACCAATACTGATAACTTTTCACCTTCTACTAATTCTATTGTATATAGAATTACATATCCCGATCACCATTATTGGTCTGGACTAGATCAAATTTACAGTCCTTGAGAATTGCACACTGCCTTTGACAATTTATAGTGAGGTATAGCCAATTTATTACATTTCCGCTATTGCCAAGCTACATGGAATCTAAAGCAACCTAGTTCGAACGTGGAACATAGCAGCAAAGATAATCAAAATATCATAAATGTCATGGTACCAATAATACTTTGCACAAAGATCAGAGACTGTTGACTCCAATTTAAGAAAAATGTTGGAGATTTATCAAGACCAGTGTCATAAATCAGCTGCACCCTTCCATGTGTCTCTGCGTCTGCAGTGAAACCTACAATAGTACCTAAGCTTGTGTACATTTCAGGCATCATTTATGCCAGGAAATTACATAAATTATCATAAATCTAATAGGTACCGTGGCCCCACCAATACACGCCCCAAGTGATGACAGTGCCATGAGAAATAAAGTCTCAAGTGTTTGCACAAAAACCTGACTTGTGCACAAAATTGTGACTTTTTCATTCCTTATATGCCAGAAAGCTGACTAATAAGGCATGACAAATCTGCATCAATATCCTGATTTACATATCGTAATAGAAATAGATTTCTGTTTCATAGTTAATGTTACCAGTTAACATTTCATTGTGGTCCATGAATTAGAAAAGGTTAAAAAGCTTCTCCTGCCTAAAGATACAGATACCCGACAATGCTATATGCAGAATGAATGGTGAAATAGGTAGTACAGTTCCCAAGTAACCAAGAGTCTCTTTATTTACTGGAGCTTTCTAAATCTTAGTAAATTGCGGTCCACCCTGAGGGCAGACATGAGGACTAGTGGCATTGTTTTGGTAAGTCATAAAAGAATATAAGACAGAAATCTCATGAAATAATTATTTACAGCTAGTAAGTGTATAATTGTGCTGTAATTAACTGTATTTTACAGACCTGAACACAAGTCTGTGTTCTTTAATACCCCCCTTTTAACTCATTTAATTTTCATATTTACTAGAAATTAAAAGGAATTTTCTGGCACCAAATAGAGTTTTCATACTGATCACAGGATAGGTGATCAGTATGTGATCTGTGGCGGTCTGACAGCCCGCACAGATCAGCTGTGCCAGAAGCTTCTAGGCCCTAGTACTATTTGAATAGAAGCAGCCTGCATGTGTTCCCCATCCACTGTACCAGCTTTCAGTGACTAGGTTGCCAACACAGCTGATCTGTGCAGGGTCCAAGTATCAGACCCCAACAGATTGCATACTGATGACCTATCCCATGAGGCCGCAATTTGTTGCTTCTGTAAACATCTTAGGACCAAACACTGTGAGAGTGATGGCACAGGCATCAGCTAAATCAATATACAGTCAAATCTGTAAATATACTTGAGATAAATAAAAAAAGTTCATTCAGTAGCAGTCTCAATTACTAATAGCCATATAAGCTAACATCTTTGGAAATGTAGCAATGCTGGATCATGGGAAATTCCAAACCATCAGGTACCTATGCCAATACACATGCAAATAAACACATACCTATATATACTTTAATGGCTCTCTGAAGATCATTGTGATGATGTGCATTTTCTGGAACTGTAGAGCTAGTACCTACCATACCTGAGCCATGACCATGACCGTGACCATAGGAGCCACTGAAGCATCTACGTTATCATTTTTTTCACTGATCCTTTGTTTCCCAGGGATATATGCAACACTAAAGGTTTTACCCAGCTGAGTATCTAACTCTCTCTGCTGAAACTGGATGTGCACATTTGTTTGTTTGTTTCTTTATTTATTTATTATACTTACTTGTATAGCGCCATCATATTCCGCAGTGCTTTACAGACATTGACAGTCACTGTCCCATATAGGGCTCACAATCTATATTCCCTATCAGTATGTCTTTGGAGTGTGGGAAGAAACCGGAGTACCCGGAGGAAACCTGGGGATTATTTCTTTTTTAGTTTCTCTAGTTCTCCAAAAAAAGGTCAGGAATCTTGCTTGGTGGGGACTGAGTTCTGAGATCTCTACCAACTGCTATAAGGGGCCTAAGCAGCTATGCTGTATATGCTGATAGTGTAAGTGACAACTACACAGTTTTCTATCGGAGAGGACCTCTAGGGCCAAAGTAATCTGGAAATTACAGTGGTATTAATTTACAATGGTAGTTTCCTAGATCATAAAATAGAAAGGAATGTCTCATCTGTAGTAAATGCTTGCAAATGTGCTACTACTATGTGTGTCATGTATCTAGGCTGATAACTATACATGGTTTTTTAGAATTATCCAATTTTACCAGTTTAGAAGGTCAAAAGTTATTGTGTAAATTTATACCACAATAAGTAACAGCGGCTGGAACAAAAACATTTACAGAAGTAGGAGTGACCAAAAAAAAAAAAAAAAACTATCTATATGTATACTCGGCTGTAGCAAACAGATCAGTTTTCATCTATTAATCTGGATCACAAAAGCAGCTCAGGTGTTAAAGTACCAGCTCTTCAGGTTATGAAAAGACACTACAAAGCAGCACCAGCACTAAAACGTAGCACCAAATACAGAAACTACTGTGTGTGACAAAACAGAATCAATAACAAAAATGAAATAAACAGTGCAAAACACCTAACATTATATTTATAGTATATAGGATATACAGAAGAATCAGATGACATCAACATTGTTGTGCAAAGATTCTAAACCTGCCCATACACAGAACAACTGCTCAGAAGATTTGATATTTGGATGAAAATTTGCAACCATTGTATACAAAATTGCACAAACAAGTTTTAACCCTCACAGTTAAAGGTTTACTAATATCGGATGTCTAGTATTCACTGTCATGAGCATAAAAATGCTAAATTAAATGGAAAAATGGAAGCGATTCTGAAGTAAGAGTTAAGTCAAGTTTGCATCATTAGATCACTTTATAGTATCATTCATGTCATGTACAGTCAGCCTAACAGAGCTCGCAGGTGCAGCAAATGCAGAATATATGGAAACAAGCAGGTCAAGCTGAAAGCGTTAAAGATAGTAAAACAACACACCTGTCCTTTTCTTCAGAAGCAGCCATAGTTCGGAGATCTCATTACATAGCAAGGAGATGAGGCTTAATGTCATGTTGATCCAGACAGACTTCCTATATGGCTCTCCTCTACTAAGTGACCTATTTCTCTCTGCAAGTTGGTCTGAAAGTACAAAGAGAGCACCAAACTCTGCCTTTCAGTAGAAGCCAAGCAGTGAGGATACAATACCTTTCTTCAAATTACACGCAAAGCTAGTATGTTTTTCAGCTGGGCTGGCGTGACAGTCTGACAAGGTACAACACCACCTTTCCTGCCCAGAAAACATAGTTTTAAAGGAGGCTGAACCCTCCCCAGGCATCACATCTCAGCACGGTAGCAGATATATATTTCCTAAAGGTTGCTGAGCTTCAAGCTGCGTGTTTCATCACAATTCCCTTACAACTCTATGAAAAGGTTCTTACAAATGGCCATCCCAAACCTCCCTAGAGGGGCCCTTCATTTACTATCGACCTCACAAGTAAAGCCATTCCTCTACCCTAAGGAAATATTCGGTAAAATAGACAGCTGTCCTCTCTAGTGAACTCTGACATCATCCGCTTTGATACAGAATATCGAGGTGCCTCTGGAGAGTGTATTATACATACTCAGATTTAAAAAGAGTTCTAAAATGCTTCAATGAATTGTATGGACATAGGCTGCTGTAACTAATATGTTACTTAATAGACGCGGTTAATGCTAGATAGCCCATTTCATCACTGCTCTCTGAGACGTGATTTAATAATTAATATGGCAGGGCCATGTAGCAGTTCATGTGTAGGATGTGCAGGGGGTTCTCACAATTGTTGCTGAATCAGTGTACAGTCATTTATTTGATAACTGCTGCAAATACAGGAAAAACAGAAACTCAATTATTTTTTTTATTTTTTTTTTTTGGTTATGCTATTTTCACATCTGTGCTGGGTGTCCGCTCGCTGCAAATACATCTAAAAAAAAACCAATGGATCTGTTAAAAAACGTACACAAACTGTTACACAACACATAGCAGAGAAGAAGAAAAAGAAGGAAAAACGGATTGCAAAAGAGACACAAACGGATTACCATCTGTTGGTAATTTCTTCGTGCCTGCCTTTCATAGACCTCAAAGTTAAAAAACAGATAGAGCAAATAGTGCTGCAAGTCTGACTTTTGTCTCCAAAAGAGCGGATACAGGGTGGAAATGCTCCAAACCGGTGAATAGTTTTAAAATCCCATTTAAATCAATGGGTTTCTTAAACGACCCGCTCTAATCAGTTTTTATGATTTTTCACAGAAACTGATTAGATGCAGAGACAACAACAGTGATGTGAACCCAGCCTAACTGAAAGTATCAAATCTCAATTCACTAATTTGTCAGGTTCCAAAACAATAATAGCGCCATGTAGGGGCGCTTAATAAGAGATGAAACATACCTTTGTGGCCACAAGCCGATAACACACTGCAGAGATAATTATCTTTTCATGGATATGCAAATCAGCCGGCAAGTGCTTTGGGGGCAGGGCCTAATTTGCCTATAGGCAACTGGGTATTTTTTTTTTCCAGAAAATGCAAAAAATGGCTAATTTGGAATTCCTAAAGAATACTTTTACCAAATTGTATGCAAATATCATCTAAACTATCCCAGCTCTCAGTTGCTCTCAACTGTTCCCCAATGAGCTCTCACATCAGTTCATTGAGAATTCATTGGTTCTCACACAACATAGTCCAACAACGCAGTAAACACCAGTATTAATGTTTCATGACAGAGCTGAGGAATTAGTGCATAAACATCCAGGGCCAGATCACCCACTTCTTTCCTTAGAGATATGCCCTGGGCCAAGAAGCTCAAACCAATCACTAAAATAGTTTTCATGCCTTGCTGGAACAAACTTGTATAGCATCTGTTTTTAGAAGAGTAAGATAGATAATAAAGCTAATGCACATGGCATATTTAACTGGACCAGAGCAGTCTCACTGCATATTGTGATAGGCTTCTCTGAACAACACTATATCTAATACAATTTATAAATACACTAAAAACTGGAATATGAAATTAGTGGCAGATTATGTTTACTTTTGGGAGGCTGCCAGAGGGCCCATGGACACCCAAAGCTCTCACTACCTTTAACAAGTATATGCCAGAGGCCATAGAAATTTACATACAGGTAAATATAGGCCCAAACAAGAGGGCAGTATCAGTGCGGATGTTGCGTGCCTATTCATGGCATAGCAAGAGAACCTGCTGATCTTTCACAGTGATGTCCCACCTCCTTTACCCCATGGCCATTTAAAATAAAATTGGCTTCAGCTACACTCATCTGATCCCTCATATTTTTAAGAAAAAAATTATGATGATGATGATCTGAGCCCAGGCTCTGAAAAAGTAAAAAGCCCCAAGAAACAGCAGAAAGCACCACTATTTGAGGTCAATCAGTTGCTGCTAGGGTCATTTTTACAAGCTTATTTACACATGACTTATTAATGATATACAGGTTCAGCGTCCAATGATAAATTAGCATGTAATATAGTGATCAAGCACATTATTCTGTATAGATTGATGGTAAACCTTCAGAATAATGTGAATGTACAATGTGGATCTACCAGTAGACTACTGACAACCATTTACATGGTTTCATATATAACATTTACAGAATAATCTTATTAAATGGCTGTCATTCTCTAATAGAGGCATTCCTAAAAATCATAGGCACCTATACAGTTCTATCCACACTAACCAAAAAATATTGTGTTTCTTTCATTTAGATGTAAACTCTGGTTAATATGGTTAGACGTTATCTTCTGGGTTCACACATTAATAGTAAGAAGCTCATAGTGAGGCAGCTTGCTGTCTAGATTCCCAGGGAAAGCAATGATGTATAGGAAACTTTGCTCATGCGGAGCTAGATATCACGCGTGCTCAACAATACTAGGTGAGGAAAATGGTTTACCACTTAAATCTACTGTCATGTTCAGGGCCATTCAACAACTTACAAAAGACAGATGTAAGCTATAGCTTTATTCTTACCTGCCTTGTATCAGGACCACACTAACCTGCATTATGTCACAATCTTCATCATAATCAGACCCTAAATGAGGAATTACAGCAAGTATGCTGTATACTAAAGACAAGAAGAACTAACATCTGCAGCCATCCCATATAGCACTATCTGCTGAATGTCACAAGTTTGAAACTTCTCTTAGATTGAATGCCCATCACATGATATTGAGCTGTCCTACAAATAACAGATTCTACAGAATCAGTGGATTCCCTCAACAATCATCTAATGTGTATGTTAGACAATGTAAAAGTGATACAAATGATAAAAATAAAATGAAAGTAATAAGGTGAAAAGCGTTGTGATTTATAGTTGTAGTAAAGTGACCACTTATTACTTATTATAAATATTATATTTTATACATAAAGGCTTACTAAGTAGTAATATACATTTTGTAAAAGATGGGAGGTAAACTAAAAGCAAGGTACTCAAACAATCCACATTAGGATACGAAGCCCTGCCCAAATGTCATATGCACTGTAATAAGGTATTGGGATGTATAGCATGGTGAATTATGAAGAGGTGGGTTTATAGGATTTTACGTTCAGCTTAAAGGGGTTGTCAGGGATAAACAGATATTTCTAATCTAAGCTAAACACTCCCCCTCCCCTGCCTACCTTCGAAATTACTTAAGTGTACCAAAAAACTATATTTACCTAGATTGCAGGGGCAGTCATGTGACCGCCCCAGGCACATTTTCCGATGATGTTCCGTTTCCGGAAGGGGGGAAACGGAACATCACCTATACTAACACACCCCCCACCCCATCATTCACCTATCTTCCGATCCAGACCTTCTGGGCACGGCACGTAACTTTTTCAGGGCCTGTGCAATAGAGCCCAGAAGAAGTGACATCCTGTGCCCAGAAGGTCTGGACCTGAAGACAGGTAAGTATGATGGGGTGGGTGGAGGGGTGGCTTAGTTAGGGAAACAGGGAGGGGGTGTGAGTCAGTTCTGAGTGAAGCCCAAGGCATCATGGTAGCTATAGGAAAACACAGAACAGGAAGATGCCCATGTAAACAAATACAGAAGATGCCAGGAGCTCACATAGAAACCTAGAAATCACTCAAAACACTGCTAAAGTTATTTGGGTGCACTTATTAACCTATTAATAGCACTACCAGACCTTTTTTGGATAAATGATTTTTTGCCTGGCAAACCCCTTTAATGCAAACCGAGAATTTCAGTGAATATGGGCCTTGTAAGAGAAGTCCTATAGTTAGTGCATGTAGAAGGTTATGAGAAAGAAGGAAAGCAAAAGGTCAAAATAAACACCAAAGAGGCCAGTTATGGAAGTATTTGTGCAATTATTTTTCAAGATTCACTGAAGACTATTGAGCTTCTAATATTTTATATACCATATAGATTCTATAAGTCTATATAATAATGAATCATGTTAAGATACTGTGGATTCCACAAGAAAAATCTGCAACAATTTTCCCTTCCTGTTTAAACTGCATTGCCAAATAACACATTGTAAAACCACTGCACATCAGTGTATAGTTGCATGGGTTTTAGCCATACAGAGCACACTTTAGAGCAGGAGTAGGCAACCTTTTTTGTTCGGCGTGCCGATTTCAATAAATAAAAAAATCAAAGTTGAAGTACTCGGGGTGCCGGTCAATAATTGTAAGCCTGACAACCCCTGCACATGGTATTATGTCACATAGCAGCCCATGCACACGGTATTATGTCCCATAACGGCTCCTGCACACGGTATTATGCCCCATAGCGGCCCCTGCACACGGTATTATCCTCCATAGTGGCCCCTGCACACAGTATTACCCTCCATAGTGGCCCCTGCACACAGTATTATTCCCCATAGCGGCACCTGCACACTGTATTATGCTCTATAGTAGCCCCTGCACACGGTATAATATTCTAACTTTTATAATATTCCAATTGTCACCACTCACTAGCTATTGTTATACTGTGGGGTCTCCTCAGACCCCAGAGTATAATAAGGGGAGGGCCAAGAGAGGTGACAAACATAAAAAACAATGTTACTCACTTTTTCCTGTGCTCCGCAGCCTCTCTGTTCTCTTCAGGCGCTTCTCCCTGACATCAGCGACCGCTGATTGGGTCTCAGGGGTCACGTCACGTCATTATGCGTAATGACGTCGGACGTGACCCCTGAGGCCCTGTCAGTGGTCTCTTACGTCAGGCAGAAGCGCCCGAAGAGCACAGGGCGGCTGTGGAACCAGGGAAGGTGAGTTAACATTGTTTTTTATGTTTGATCATCTCCCCGGAGGCTCCGCTTATTATACTCAGGGGTCTGAAGAGACCACACAGTATAATAATAGCAGTTTCGTTTCGGCCGTGTTTGGTCCGATCGAAACTGCTGGGTGAGGAATCCGCTGCCGTGCCAGGGAAATATGCCTCACGTGCCACTCTTGCCACGTGTGCTGGGTGTTGCCGACCCCTGCTTTAGAGGTTGCTTTCAATATGCTGAATCATAAGGTGTTGTAACTACAGCACACGAAAGCTATAGACAAAAACATTCTACTTACTATAAACATTTCTGACTTACCCATCAGCCTGTAGTCTGAAAGGATAATTTGACTAAATTTTGACTTTTATGCTGCCTTGGCGTGGCATTACATTAGTATCTAGTAGAATATCTCGTAACAAACATGAGGACATTTGTATGTGGCTCTTGAAAATGCTCCAAGTTGATAAGCATGGTGCACTGGGCATTACCACCAGTGTTTAATCTTTAGATAATGCCTAGTGGGTGTGTAGACAGGAATAAAATGTTCTATAAATATAATTTATTTGATTTATTCTTCACGTCATCGTCCTGTCTCCTAATTTGTGTTTATGGACCTTTCTACATCACAGTAAATTTCTTTTCAAAGTCAGTAATCTATCCTTCAAGTTAATCCGGTTTAAACCTTGAAAGATTAAAGAGAACTTCTGTTATAGCAATTTATATCATTGCTAGAAAACTACAGTACTCCATGCGCTACCCGTATTTTACAAAGATATCTTCTAGCGGTTTTATTTTTATTTCTAACTGCTTGTGATTGGTAAAACATACATTACCCTTACATAATTAACACTTAAATCAAAGCATGCAGTTTTTGATACAGGCTGATAAAGTTGTATTTTTATTTTTTTTGGTTTTCTCCAGAATCCAGAGTGAATACAAAAAAGGAGACCTGCTTAGTAGGTTCTGGGATTAGATCTTCGCCCTCTATAACAGGTAAAAAGCTAAATGCTGCACCAAAGATTGGCTTACTGTTAGTCATACCTGGTTCCCTTCTTCTTCATTATTAGACCCCCACTTTTCTTCATAATGTACTTGCATTCTTCCCTGACATGCTAATATTGCACTAACATGTCATTTATTTATTTTATTGGTGTAGTCCTTGTGCCTTATAGTTATTGCAGACTGTGTCCTGCCATAGACCAAAGCTTACGGTTGTGTTTGCTTGTTTGTATTACACTATTTCTCTGCTTATGTTATTACAAAAACTGAATCAAAATGAAAGGAGACCCTCAAGATGTTCCTTTATACTTCTCTTTGCTCCTTGAGAAAACTGGCACAAACTGCATGTGTTAACACAGCCTATTATCTTTAATTGCAAAAAAGATATGATATGATATGATATATGATATGATATGATACCACTTCTGAAAATGTTTAAAAAACAAGTCTGAGAACATATCACGTAAAAAATGAAACAATGTTTTTAGGAACATCTATGAAGGAGAAGGAAGGAGAAGACAGGCAAAATTAAAATACCAAATTACAAAAATTAGAGATTTGTCTGGGAAAATAAAATGTTACCTTTGGTTATTGTAGAAAAGACAGGTACTAAAATTATGGACCTAAGCACAGAGCACGTATGTTTTTTTTTTTTTTTTTTTTTTTTGTTTTAAACATACACCAATTTACGCTCATTGTTTTAAAAAAAAAAAAAAAACGGACATTTAATGTGTTGTGTGAATAAGGCCTAATATCTTTGCATGGAAAAAATGAAAAAGAAAAAAGAAATACAGATGCGAAAGCTTAAAGAGGTTGTTCAGGTTAAAATTTTATTAATTAGGCCCGGGGAGGTGAAAAATATAAAAAGATGAGTATGTTTTTTGTTTTTTTTTAATTTTTTTTAACTCCCCCGGTGTAATTAATAAATACAATTTTAGTCTGGACAACCCTTTTAAACTGTGTGAACACAGTCTAAGGCCCCATTTACACAGCTGTATTTGGAACCTGTGTCACATAGATGCCTATTGGCCCATTGCTTCTCGGAGAGAATGTGTTACCTGAAAAAGACACCTGAGGTAAATTTATAAAGACTGACTTAAAGAAAATTGCCTTAGCTGCCCATAGCAACCAATTACAGCACAGCTTCAATTTTTCAACAGCACTGTACAGGGGCGCACCTTCAATGAGCTGACCGCCTCAGGCGGTGCTACTCTTGGAAACCTAGGGGCGGCATTTTGGAACACTATTACTTGATCCATAAACTAGCCCAAGACAGGCCGCTTTAAAAAAAAAAAAAAACTGAGTGAGACCGGTCCTGGGCTGGTTTAGAAGTATAGCCAGGGGAGGAAATTAGCATTAATTAAGTGTAAACAAATACTGCTGCAGCACAGTGCTGCACACTCACTCATCATCATCATCAGCAGCTCCTGCAGCACACTGACATTCACTAGGGCTGCTCCGCCTCCTGGATGATGAATCATCCTTGCTCTAGGATAGAGGATAAATACCTGATTGGTGGTGGTCTGACCGCTGAGACCCTCACTGATCCTGAGGACAGGGGTCTTTTTTCCCTCTGCTGCAAATACAGCCTGACTGTAGCCAGTTTGAATATAGGTGTGTCACTTGGTGGATATACAAACCACGCTCCTATTCTCTTCAATGGGAGCGCCACAGATAGCTGAGTACTGTAGTTCATCTATCTTTGGCACTGCCATCGAAGTGAATGAGAGTGTGAGTTTGTATATCCACCAAGTGACACACCTATATTCAGGCTGGCTACAGTCAGGCTGAATTCATAATGGGGATAATAATTACCATAACCACTACCCGTCCTTAGAATCGGTGGAGGTGTCAGCAGTCAGACCCCCAATCAATCAGGTATCCTAAGGATAGAGGATAAATATTTCTCATGGCATAAACTCCTTTAGGCTAAGACCCCATGTAGCAGGCCGCAACAAAAAAGCACTGCAGGAAAAACCGCGGCCGAAACACATCGTGCTTTTTCACACAATGCTTTTCACAGAAAGTCCACAGAGTTTTCCCTGCAGACTTTCTGCTTCAATTACACCTATAGGGAAACTGCCAGCGTTTCCATAGGTATAACTGACATGCTGACGGTTTCAAAAATAGCAGCATTTCCGCTGTGGGTATTTTTCTGCACTGTATGGATGGAATTTGCTAGAATCCCATCCACTTTGCAGAGACTGTAAAACCTTGCAGTTTTTGCTGCAGCAAACTGCAGCATTTACACCACATGGGGCCCCAGCCTTAGACTGAGGCCCTGCGTTGTGGAAACACAGCTTTTTTGTTGCAGATTTTGCTGAGTTTTTTGAGCCAAAGTCAGGAGTGTATTTAACAAAAGGGAAACATCTAAGAACTTCCTTTATATTTTCCACTCCTTTTCAAGCCACTTTTTGGCTCAAAAACACACAGCAAAATATGCAACAAAAAATACTGCATTTCCGCAACGTGGGGCCTTAGCCTTAAAGGGGCTCTCCAATTTATGTAAAAAGATGTCCCTTTTCTGCAAATAGTAGTAGGGAATAATTAAAAAAAAAACAAACTACTGGCTGCTTGTTCCTTTCTATTACCCATCTCTCCAGATGTTACCACATGATCGTTCTGTGTCAGGAGACTACGGCAGTCAATTAATGGCCTTAGCAATATTGTGGTGGTAACCTCTATGGTCAGTAATTGGCTACAGCTGTCTCCTGACACAAAGAGAAGGATCATGCACTTACATCTGGAGGGATGGGTAATCGAAAGGAACAAGTAGCTGTCACTGAACAAAGTGGACCAAGGGAACATGACCCCCCCCCCCCCCACACACACACACACACACACACACACACACACACACTATTTACAGAAAATGGGCATCTTTTTAAAAGAGTTGGAAAACCCCTTATTCACAAAAAAGTGTATGTTGTTTTTAATGTCGTCTTGCTGTCAGTTATTCATTTGAATTGCTAGGCGGTCCCTGCTTATTTACATGTCAGGAGCTACCCAGCAATTCATATGAATGGCCAGCAGCTCCTGCTTCCCTCCCCCCCTTCCAAATAACACTTCAATGTGATAGGGTTACTTCTGGTCACAATGACAGCAAGTCACTTCAATAGCTTATTTTCAATCTGATTGAGAGTAACACCAGTCATCTAGCTAATGCAGGGATTCCTTTGTAGCTTAAGGAGACCCTAGTTAATTCTGTTGCATCTCCATGTCCCCTGCCAGAATGAACTACTACAACAACTCTTAGGGTATGTTTATATGGATAAATTTGGAGCAGATTCTGTCTCAAAATCAGCTCCAAATTCCACCTGAAATCTGCCTCCCATTCGTTTCTATGGAAGAAAGAGGCAGATATTTTCTGGTAGCTGATTTTTTTCAGCTAGCAGAAAAAGGAAGCATCCTGCTTGTACTTCAGGCAAATTCTTAATGGGAGGCAGTTTTTGGAGCTGATTTTTTAAGCAGAATTTCAGACACAGCACCAAAATCTGCTTCAAATTCCTGAAGCAGAAATTTTCTGCCTGACAAATTCAATGTCAAATTCCTCTGTGTGAACATACCCTTAAAGCTACATAGGAATCCCTGCACTAGCTTTGTGTCCAGAGTTACTCGTAGCCAGATTCAAAGTAAGCCAATGAAGTGACTCACTGTCAATATGACTGGGAGTAACCCAATTGCATAGAAGTGTTAGATAGGTGTGGGGTGGCAGGTGGAAGCAGGAGCTACTGTAAATTCACTTGAATTGACTGGAAGATCCTGCAAGAAGAGGGGAATGATCCAGGTGCCTGCACTGTTCCACGGATGATGTCAGTGTGCTGTCCTTTAGTTTCACAGACCCATAGACTTGAACGGCCAAGAGGTGTGGAGAAATTGTGCATTCCACTTTTTTTTATTTTTTTTTTATCAGTGTCTCTCCCTCAGTGAAAGACGGTGGGTGTGTATAATGGGTCCGTGTATGTTTTTTTTTTTTTTTTTTTTTGAGCCTGTGTGTAGTATAACGTTACTAAATAAGGTAGGTTACGGTCTCTCCTCCGCAGCACTGACCTCCTCTCAGATTTCTGGCATGAGTTATAGTACATTTATTGTGTGATGATAGGAGCATGTGAAGCTAGTAGGATGTAAACTCAAATTTGAGCCTTTCTATAGTTCGCCTTAGGCAGCAGAGAGACTAGGTTCACTCCTGGCACTGTAAGAAATGACAGCTGTACTCTGACTGGTTGCTAAGGTCAACTAAAACAGCTTTTAGACAATTTTTATAAATCTGCTCCACCATGCAGCAGCACATGGAGTGTCTACAGGTCCATTATACAACCCTGCAGAGACATTGCAGCGTGCATGAGCTCTTCTGTAGTGTCCTGATGTTAATGAATGTGTTATGCACTATTTTCAGTAATATGAACTGCTCTATAAGGCTGAGGCCCCACGTTGCAGAAACGCAGCTTTTCCTGTTGAAGATTTTGTTGCGTTTTTTTTTTTTAGTCAAAGCCAAGAGTGGATAGAGCAGAAGGTAGAAGTATAAGTGCTTCTATATACAGCATTTCCCATTCCTTTTGTAGCCATTCTTGGCTTTGGCGCAAAAAGACGCATACCTTTATACCTTTCAGGCTGCCTCAACATCTGTAAATGGGAGTGGCATTTTGTCTTGCCTCTTTCAAAAAGGTGGGTGGAATTGCCATCCCCCAGCCTGAGTCATGTAGTTTAGGCAGTCTAGGCCAGTTAGAATTAGTGAGTTGAGAAAGCAGTTGTGAACTCAGCATTTTGTGGCAGTAATTCCAGATGACCCCAGACAGGTTGCCCCACACCAATGGGCCTCTACAAGCTTGAAGAGAAAATCCTTCCTAAGACGACCTACACAATGAAGAGAAAAAATCAACTGCAAAGGTGCTCTAACCACCCAGAAAGTAGGCTGGATTGGTAATTGGAAATAAGATGGGGTATCCCTGGAACAATCACAGGAAGGACCAATGAGAGCGAAATGCAAATGCCACGCCTGCACCCACAACGACAAGGTGGGCCCTGTAACTAAGAGACAGGGCTCCATGTTTAATTGGAAGAGCAACTAGTATGATTCTGAAGTGAAAAGTGCCTCAAACCACACCTGAATGCTGCCAATGGGTCTCCTGCTTCTTTATTGCAAACAACATTAAAGGTACTCACAATTAACATTAAACAATGGCTAGGAGGCTTCCTGAGGGAATCTCACCATAATTAACTGCATCCCCCTTTACTACACTACTTCAGAGCCTATGGGAGGATTGGGGGAAAACACGCAGCCACCACTTCGACCAGACTGTGATCAGAGAGGAGGGACCAGAACCACCATCTTGGTGTCTGCTCCCACTACTCCACACCGCTGTCCCAATGGGGCTCTGCACTTGCACTAACAAAGCAATTTAAGATCTAGACACAAATCAATGACCAACTGACTGATGCAAATGTGCCTTCTACGTTATAAGGGGATCTACAATATAAAATAATCAGTTCCTTGACCCCTAAACGCACCAGAATATACATGTAATGTACGTCCAGGTTAGCGCTTGCTATATGTTCGGGGTTTCAGTCCCCGAACCTGCTTAAAAAATGCAAGCAGGACTTTTCTCTCCGCATTTTTCCATTGTGGAAACCAGGCGGACCCCATTATAGTCTATGGGGTACGCGGGTTTCCACAAGTAACTGCTTTTTAAGTGGGTTAGCTTTCCGTTTTTCGAGTCCCCAAGCAGACCCGAAGAATGGAAAGCCAAACGCTAGTGTGAACTATGGTGTCCACTTGGAATCAGAGTGGTCACACTAGTTGCCGGGTCTGTGCTGTTTCAGATTACACTGATGACAGGCATTTAAACCACTCAGATGCCGTCACTTTCATGTTCAGTAACGGGGTAACCCCCCCCCCCTTCTGAAGGCTCCCAGGCCTGCCATAGTAATGTAATGCCTTTAATAGTAACATAGAGAATCTGCCATAGACTGCAATACAGTAGTATTGCAGTCTATGTCACATGGAATCTGAAGATCACATGTTCAAGCCCCCTGGGGGAGGGCTAAAAAAAAAAAAAAAAAAGGTAGAAAAAAAGAAATATATAAGTTCTTTGTCATACACATTTGATCAAATCATAAGAAGCCCACCTGCCACGACAAGGCGACACACTGGGATGTGCAGTCTTAACCTTTTTTGGTGTTTGTTGTGTATTACATAGTGGGGGGTGGTTACCTCCATAGTTTGACTAGCACTCCCTTTTAATTGCAAAGGTTTATCTAATTGGAATAGAGTATATATGTTTTTCACTTTCCCATCTGCCCTAGGCTATTTTGAAATAGAGTGTGCTCTGGATCCTACTCACCCTGTGTTCACACTGTAGACCTATTCTGGGTCCAAGAGAGATAATTTGCCCTGTGTTCACACTGTAGACCTGTCCGGGTCCAAGAGAGGCATGTTTATTTAGTGTAGGTTCCCATCTGAATGAGGTCGCCTTGTCGTGGCAGGTGGGTTTCTTACGGTTTGATCAAATGTGTATGACAAAGAACCTCTATATTGTAGATCATATTGTGTTTTTAACTACATGAGTAGTGCCCTTTAGGGTGTTCATATGTCCTTGTGCTGTGTGCGGAGTGCCCTGCAATTTTGTATTTTTCTATAAATTACTTTGCAGTGAACATCTGTTCACATTGGGATGTGCAGTCTTAACATTTTTTGGTATTTGTTGTGTAATACAGTATATATATATATTTTTTTTTAGATTAATAAATAAATTAATTAACTCAAAAAGTTTAAATCACAACCCTTTCCCTACATCACATATACATGTAAATAAATAAAAGTAAGCAAACACATTAGGCATCCCTAAGTCCAAAAATGCCCAGACTATTAAAATATAAATATATTGTCCCATACGGTAAACGCCATAGCAGGAAAAAAAAAAAAAATCAAAATAGCTGAGGTGGCACTTTTTTGGCGCTTTCCCTCCCTAAAAAATTTAATAAAAAGTGATCAAAACATCATACATTCCCCAACATAGTATCAATAAAAACTACGTATTGTCCCGTAAAAAAATATACGAATTTTGAATTATTGTAGTTATTTAAACAAAGTATATCAATTTGGTATCACCATGAGCATACCGATCCAGAGAATAAAGCTAACATAGCATTTTTACTGCAAAGTAGAAGCTGTAAAAACAAAACCCGTAAAAAAATATCAGTACTGCATTTTTTTTTTTCAATTCCACCTCATTCTGAATGTTTTACCTGCTTACATTGTACAGAATAATAAATGGTACCCTTTTGAAGTACAACTTGTCACGCAAAAAAAAAAAGCCCTCATATGACAACGTAAATGGAAAAATTATAAAGTTATGGCTTTTTGGAATGCAGGGAGTAAAAAAAGAACATACAAAAATGAAATGTCTGCGTCATACAAGGGTGAAAAGGATGTTCACTGCACTATGTTACCACTCCTTGTCCAATAGGTAGGTCCCTACACAGTGTGGTAAACTCAGCACTGATTGGACAGTGTCACTGTGTGACAGATAGAGACACACAGCTTTCTGGTAACACTTGTCAATTTATTTATAAACTTGTAGGAAGAATAACAAAGGAGAAACATAATGGATAATGCTCAGGAAAGATGCTCCAGAATTGTAACATTATGCAAGCATTTACCAAGACAGACATGTGCTGCCAGGTCCTCTTTAAAGGGAATTTGTTAAAGGGGTTTTCTGGGCAAAAAATTTTTTTTTTTTTTTTTTTTTTTTAAATGTCTGTTAGTGCTATTAATGGGTTAATAAATGCACCAATAAACCTTTAGTTGTGTTTTGAGTGATTTTTGGGTGTCTGACAGCTCCTGGTATCTCCTGCATTTGTTTACATGGTTCAGCTTCCTGCTATGTAACATCCACACTAACCACTCTCACCTCACTCCCCCCCTCTCCTCACTTCCCCCCTCCTCTCTGTCTCTCACCCCCCTCCCTGTCTCTCTAGCTATCCCGCCCTTCCCTACCTACTTAGCCCAAACCCCCAACCCCATTATATACTTACCTTCCACGCTTCTTCCTGGGGGACGGCCACTCCTTCTTTACTGATGCTGCAGGTGCATGCTCTTCTCCAGCGCTGCTCTGTTCTCTGCAGAGATGATCCACCTCTACTGCGCATGCGTGGAAGCTGCGCAGTATAGTTGGATTATTGGCAGCAGTGCGCAGAGCAGCGCTTGGAGAAGAGGGCGCGCCTGCAGAACCAGCAAAGAAGGAGGAGCCGTCTCGCAGGAAGAAGGAAGATAGGTTAGTATTAATTGGGGGGTGGGGGGGATGGGGGGAGTAGTAGTGATGATCTGTTTCCGAAAAGGGGAAATGGATAGTCACCGCATAATCAGAAAATGTCCCATTCCAACCTGCCTGCTCATAGTAGCATCTCAGTCAAAGTCTGTCTCAGTGGAAGTCTGTGATGGTCTCAGCCCAAAACTCCATAGCATAATCTCCATAGTGTAATCTCCTGCAATATCTCCCCTCACAGACCTCTTACCTCATCTTTTATACCCTTTATGCCCCCTCCCAGAATGAGGTCACCGGCGACAGTATGTCTGATGAGTTAATTCAATCACGTTCAGACCCTTTGTATGTAGATGAGACAAAGTGAATTGATACCGTTATCAGTCATATCTGGTCAACAGCCCAGGCTTGAACAATGCACTATTGTTTGATCAGCCAGGGCTGTATAGGAATACAATGGAGCCCTATTGTTCCAGCCTAGACGCTACTGCCAATATGCACCTAGGCTTGTAGCTGCTCACAGTATGCAAGCAAGGAAGAAGGGATATCCTATACCCAGAGACCAAAATATAGCTGAGTTATGGCCATATTTAGGCAGAATCATCACAGGCGGTCACACCGTTCCAGGGATATGGGTAAATATACATTTTTGATTAATTATGTTATTTAGAAAGTAGGAGGGTGTTTAGATTAGTGTAGGGATTTCCAGTTATCCCGGACAACCCCTTTAAGTCCAAAATGCCTTCCAAACCAATAATAGTGCCAAGTAGAACCCTAGAATAGGAGCAGAGACAATCATATTTTTAGGGATATGTAAATTTGTCCCCAAGTGCACTGGGGATGGGCCTGATTTGCTTTCAGGCAGAAGCTGAAAATGTCAGTCACATCTAAAGAAACTGCATTGCTTAGACGAGAATTAGAATACTTGCAACTGAGGCAAATCAGGCCACACCCCCAATGCACTTATTTGCATATTCATGAAAAGATTATTTCTTCTGCATTGCTTCATTGTATTGTGACAAAGGTGCATTTCTGATCCAAAACTAGTAGCTGTCCTTACGCAGCACTATTATTGGTTTGGAAGGTATTTTAGACCTTCCTTTTAAAGGACATTTTATGATTAGAACATGATGCAGCTCAAGCAGTGTATCAGACCAATGCCCCTAAATATTTGTAGAAATTGCTTATGAGGATTAAGAGGTTAGGGAAATTAATAAAAATATAGGTATATGGATCTCCCCCATTAGCCTTCTCCCTCCATGACAGTGGCGTAACTAGGAATAGCTGGGCCCCAAGGCGAACATTTGACATGGGGCCCCCCCTGAACTGGTTACGTGTCCCCAAACAGTAAAATATGCTCAACAGTGGCCCCCACACAGCATTATATGCTCCACAGTGGCCCCCATACAGCATTATATGCTCTACATTGCTCGAAACACACACAGTATAATATACCCCCACACATTGGCCCCCACCCAGTATTATATGCTCCACACAGTGGCCCCCACCCTGTATTATATGCTCCCTGCAGTGGTCCCCACCCAGTATTATATGCTACACACAATGGCCCCCACCAAGTATTATATGCTACACACAATGGCCCCCACCAAGTATTATATGCTTCCCACAGTGGCCCCCACCAAGTATTATATGCTCCCTGCAGTGGTCCCCACCCAGTATAATATGCTCCACACAGTGGCCCCCACCAAGTATTATGCGCTTCCCACAGTGGCCCCCACCAAGTATTATATGCTTCCAACAGTGGCCCCCACCAGGTATTATATGCTCCCCACAGTGGCCCCCACCAAGTATTATATGCTCTACAGTGGCCCCCACCCAGTAGTATATGCTCCCCACAGTGGCCCCCACACAGTATTATATGCTCCCCACAGTGGCCCACACACAGTATTATATGCTCTCTACAGTGGCCCACACACAGTATTATATGCTCCCTACAGTGGCCCACACACAGTATTATATGCTCCCCACAGTGGCCCCCACACATTATTATATGCTCCCCACAGTGGCCCCCACACAGTATTATATGCCCCCCACAGTGGCCCCCACACAGTATTATATGCTCTACATTGCTCCCCACACACACACACACGTATAATATGCTCCACACAGTGGCCCCCACCCTGTAATATATGCTCCACACAGTGGCCACCACCCTGTATTATATGCTCCCTGCAGTGGCCCCCACCCAGTATTATAGGCTCTACAGTAGCCCCCACCCAGTATTATAGGCTCTACAGTGGCCCCCACCCAGTATTATAGGCTCTATAGTGGCCCCCACCCAGTATTATAGGCTCCCAATAGCACCCCTCCGCTTCGGTGCTATTATTATACTTTGGGGTTTCCTCAGACCCCAGAGTATAATAATCAGAGGCCCAGGGAAGGTGATTAAAAATAACAAACATTCATACTTACCTTGCATTACCTTTCCTTGGCATCCTCGCTCCATCCTGCCATCTTCAGCATCTTCAGGCCCACTTCAGACGTCGCTGCCGAGGCCTGTGATTGGGCCTCAGCGGTCACATGGGGGCGCACTGACGTCATTGCGCGGCCGCACCCCATGTGACCGCTGGGGCCTAATCACAGGCCTCAGTCACATGACGGAAGAGTGCCGGAGAGGATGCTGTGCCCAGGAGAGGTGAGAATATATATTTATTATTTTCTGTCACCTTTCCTGGGTGCCCTGCCCTGCCATCTATTGGAAAGAGGCTTGCAATATGCCAGGGCCCCTTTCCAATAACAGTATGTGTAGTGGTCGTGGGAACCAAGCTTTGCCCGACCGCTACCATAGTGGTTCCGGGGCCCGGCCATCTCCAGCTGACCATGGGCCCCGTACCCTGCCAGGTCCGATCGCGGTCGCACCCCCTGCGACCATGATCGTTACGCCACTGGTTTGTGGGGTTCGCAGTAGCGGCTGCCACAAGGCACTGGGCCCTGTGGCAGCTGCTACCACTGCTACCCCGGTATTTACGCCCATGCTCCATGAATATTGATATTGCCCAGATATCTGAAATATCCAGACACCAGCTACCTGATTTTTATCGAATCTGAAAGTAGATTAGGAAAGGAGTTATTCTGACAAATGTTACAAGCACATAGGCAGGGCTAAACACACAGAGTGCCTCATGTGCCCTCAGGCAATGTGACTGTCATGTTAATACTCAAAACAAATCCACTGCAGAGTAGCTTCCTCCTGTTCTAGCCTATACACTGTCTACACTTTCTAGCTACAACATGAGAAAATATATTTTTCTCATTTCTAATCTACATAAATGTCTTCATCCTCAAGAAGCTACCAAGGATCATGTATAAAGGCTACTTTACAAATATATACCGTATAGATATATAATTAGAGTTTAGGTTAAGAATTAGTATTATTCTGTATTGCGATTTTGTAAATTCAGGTTCAGGAGAGTTATTGCTATGAAAAGCCCTATGAGGGGTGTTCAATAAGTTATCTACCTGAATATGGGAAAATTAAAAATTAAAACTTTCGACTTTCAATATAATCCCCCTTGACTTCAACACACTTATTCCACTTTGCCTCCAGGTACTGGATGCCCTCAGAATAGGAGACTTCCTGTTGCTGCAGGCACCCTGTTACCGCCTCTTTGACTTTATTATCAGCAGGATAACGCTGCCCACACAAAAATTTATTCAGGTTACAAAAGAGAAAGTAATCACTGGGAACCAGGTCTAGACTGTAGGATGGATGGTTAAGATCCATGAAGCCGTATTATCTGATAGCAGTTTGTGATCCTTGTGAGCTGGCGCATTGTCGTAAAGCAGCAACACACCTGCCGACAACTTCCCACAGTGTTTCTCTTTGATTGTCTCATGTCTAATACGTTCATTGCTGAAGCATAGGTGTCTCCAGTAATTGTTGTCTTATGTGGCCTAAATTATATTCATAAAATAATGGAATTGGTGACCCCCTGTGCTTCCATTGCATGGACTCTTGTTTGGTCTCAGGATCATGGTAGCGGACCTAAGCAAGTCTAAATTCACTTGGCCATATTGCTGGCGACATGTTTCTTGCTCAGGGGTCAACATTCATAGCACCCACTAGGAACTGACCTTTGACATCATCAAAACATCATGAATGATACTGGAAACTGTGCCAACAAGTGTTTAATAAGCTATAAACACTGACTATGACCCGACGATCTTCCAAAATCATGGCCTCCTCTTTATGGCACATATTCTCAGAAGATGATTCGACAGGTCGCCCTGAACAGGGGTCATCTTCAGTTGATTCCCTACCCCTTTTAAACTGCTTGACCCAAAACTTTACTTGGTAGTAGGAAGGTGCATCATCACCATATACCAGCAATCACTCATTTATGGATTTCTTTAGATTTCTTTTAATCCTTTGTAAGGAATTTAATCAAGGAACGATTCTCCAAATCCCTCAATTTCTTTTGTATATCTGCACTGTACTGCACTTGCCATCCTGTCACTTCCAGTGCTTTCATCAGACTGAACTGCTACTGTGTGTATTGCATGTACAGACATGTCTCAACCTGTACAGACAAGCTCAGCTTTCTAACGCTGAAAGAAAACACTGAGGTAGATAACTCAGAACACCTCTTAAACACACAGTGGGGACATTTATCAAGCTTCCTGTGCCTGTTTTTTTTTTTGCAAAAAAAAAAAAAAAAAATGTTTTATGCTGTTGATAAAAGTTTTATCATGTGGAAGGCTTCCAGGCCTAACAAGGCTACATTACTATAGAGCAGTGGTGGCGAACCTATGGCACATGTGCTAGAGTGGGCACTCAGAGCCCTCTCTGTGGGCACGCGCACCGTCACCCCAGCCAGGCTCCTGGATTGCTCGCTAACAGGGAATCTGGGACAGCTGTCTCAGATCCCCTACGATCGATCCAGCGCTTCTTTCAGACGTATGTGCAAATATGTATATATTGTAGGTGTGAATAGAGCTTTACTGTCTGCAATTGTGGATCCGCACAGTATTAAGGTTAAATTGCCGTGTTGGCACTTTGCAATAAATTAATGGGTGTTGGGTTGAAATTTGGGCACTCAGTCTCTAAAAGGTTCGCCATCACTGCTATGGAGCAACCTGCCTATAGCATGATCTGTAGTAATATAGCATTTTACTATAAACTGCAATACAGATTGCTAGGAGGTTAAAAATAAAAAAAAATAAAAACAAAATCAACTCGCCCCCTCCCCCTTGTCTTATTTTCATAACATATAACTTTTACCATACAATGAAGGGCATAAAAACAAAGCTTATAAAGATAATGGCACAACTATTTTCCACTTTCATCTGAATTTTTTTCAAGCTTTCGAGTACGTATTACAGAATATTAAAATGGTTCCATTAGGAAGTACAAGGTGATTCTGACCACAAAAACCACTGCATGACCAAAAAAATATTTATTTCAAATATTAAAAAATCTAATCACCCCTTTTACTCCTATTTACATAGAAAAGTAAATAAAAGAATATATATGCTAAATGCTGTAACACGGAAAAAAAAAATTCTAAATGCTCAAAGTGAGGTTTCTTTTTTGTTTACTGCATCGCCTTCCCAAAAAAATTTAATTAAAAAATGATCAATTAATTGCATTAAAAGAAAGCCCATAAGAACAATGGCATTTTCCAATGCCAGCTCTTAAGAATTTTTTCCAGCATCACATTCAGTACTTGATTTTTTGAGACTGAGATTTGCGATCACTGTAATTTTGGAGTTTCTAGTCACTTACACTATTTGCGGTGTTACATGAAATGGATCATGGGTCATGAAATGGGTGTTGCATGTAGCCCCAGCCTCAGGGCAGCAGCACACAACCGGGCCCGTGTGCTAGCCAGATGTACCGGCTTGAACTTCATGCTGGAAGCGGGACTACTAGCATCCTAGTTATCTAAGATGCTAGGAGTCCCTGCCTCCCAGCATCCTAGTTATCTATGATGCTAGGAGTCCCTGCCTCCCAGCGACATACTGTCCCGGATCAATTACAGTACGGGACAGTATGTCGCTAGGAGGCAGGGACCCTTAGCATCATAGATAACTAGGATGCTAGAAGTCTCGTTCCCAGCATGAAGTTCAAACCGTTACATCTGGCTAGCACACGGGCCGTGTTTCACAGGTGAAACACGGTTGTGTGCTGCTTCCCTAAGAGTGCCCAAACATTGCGAACACAGCCCCTGTACTTGATAAGCAAGCTCAGCAATTAACAGCAACGACATAAGGTTGGATTGTACTGCTTTACAGGTGTCCAGAGTTTATTTTATTATAACACATAATAATATGCATTTAAATTTGGGGACTAGAAACTGTAATTCGCTCCCAGATTATTTAGGAGTTCTCAAAGTAGTAAAAAAAAAAAAAAAAAAAAAAAAAAGAAGGGGGCAGGTGCAATGGCTAACACCATATTTGCCATTATATGGTCCTATGTTGTAAAACAGATTGTTTACCCACGCCAAAACATGACAACACTCAATAAATAATAAACATACATATAAAACCATTGCAAAAGGAAGAATCAGTGTACAACAGCCAGTCCCTGATCAAGCTTTAAAGAGGACCTTTCATGTCCTCAGGCACATGCGGTTTTACATACCGCTAGAAAGCCGACAGCATGCTGAATTCAGCGCACTGCCGGCTTTCCCGGTATGTGCCCCGGGGCTGGAGATATCGGCGGTGTAAGTTTCACGGTTTACTGTCAGAAAGGCGTTCCTGACAGTCTAGCTGCGCTGTGAGGAACGCCCTCCCCGACAGTTCTCGTTCATAGACTTGTAGACTTGTTCCTCACAGCTCAGTGTCATCGCCGGCCAGTAAGGAACGCCCCATCAGACAATACAGCGCTATAGACGAGTACAGAGAGAGGGGGCGTTCCTTACAGCCCAGCCCAGCCCCCCCCCCCCAGTACAAGTCTATGAACGAGAACTGTCAGGAAGGGCGTTCCCACAGCGCAGCTAGACTGTCAGGAACGCCCTTCTGACAGTGAACCATGAATCTTACACCACCGATATCTCCAGCCCCGGGGCACATACCGGGAAAGTCGGCAGTGCGCTGAATTCAGCGCGCTGTCGGCTTTCTGGCGGTATGTAAAACCACATGTGCCTGAGGAAATGAAAGGTCCTCTTTAAGGGAGTCTGTCACCAGGAAAATCATATTCAAAGTCAACACAGTACCTTATAGTGTTCTTTGCATGCATTCCTAATCTGCCTTTCTTACTGCCCATTGAAGCTTCTTAAAGGAGGAAAAATACTCTTTTATTGATATGAAGATTAGCTGAAGTGTTTTGGGGACGTTGCTCATATTCTCCTTATCACAAGACTGCCGCTGAAAGTCGCCCACTCCATCCCCATTGGATGAACGACATCTCAGCCCCCTGGCCTTCATCCCCCTCTATACCCTTATGTGAAGGGAGATTGATTTTAGAGTGATGTCATGAAGCATGTGCGGTGACCAGATGGAAGGTAACGCTGCAGTTGGGATTGCGGGGTGCAAACAGCGCAGACTTGTCACGGTCTCTGGGCACGAGAGCGCAGCGCTGGTGCTGTCCCACGTTACCACCACTGGTACCGGTGATGAGGGGGCTGCACAAATGTTGGTGGTGATTGTTCCCCCGGGGCGCTTCCCCTATACTGTGCCGACTGGTGGTGTTTGGGGCGCCCTGATGTTGTCGGTGCAGAGTCAGACACAGAAACGGTTGTAAAGTTGAACTTTTACTTCCATGGGTGTGGAGGCACAAATGCTTAAACAGTTTCTTCAATACAAAACAACGGGGTACGCCTGGTGACACAGCAAAGTCCTGGGGTGCAGGGTAGACTTGATGAAAGGTGTTCCTAGCCCCTTATACTTCAGTGTTACAGCCCTAAGGTGCATCTGGGCTCCTATTTGGCTCATAGGAGGATGCCCACCATGATACTAGTACATAATATTCCCCACTCACGTTATGTGGTCCTGATAGCTCAGAGTTTCGGGGTGCAATAGTCAGGGTGGCAGGATATTCCACAGGTCTGGCCTTGGCCCCTGGATCCTGTGATACTTGCTATGGAGCACGTGTTCCAGAATGTTCTCTCCACAGTCTCATGCTGACAAGATAATGATGCTTGACTTCCTTCAGGGCGATGGCTAGGCAGACAGGGGACAGGATCTTCTGAATAGCTGGAGTATGTCAGCTCTCCAACCTTCCTGGGCCTGTCTAGGACTTGAGATTCCTGCACTAAACTCACTGCTTTCTTCACAGGACATCACACTTATCTCCTCACCTCCTCCTCCTAACACTCCACACTTCTAACTCCTCACACCAGGACCTTCCTGCAGGGGTGTTACCATGGGGACCCAGTGATCAGCTGACTCCTCCCCTTTTCCCAGGCGATGTCCTCCCATTGGACATTTGGTTACTATTCAATCCTATGCGAGGTGTAATGCATGTGTGAGGCTCACTAGGTGGCGCTGTGTTGTGTGAGACTCAGGACCCCCTGCTATGTCACACAGGCTATGAAGCAACAGGAAATAATACAATGCACAGAGATCACCCTCAGCCCAGCCATAGCCAGCTCTGGGATGCCACACATGCGTAGTATGCTTGGTACTGAACCTGCCAGAAGTGATGAGGAAGATGAGCTGTGGTATATGCCAATCATCCAATAGGGACAGGGTGGGATGGCCTTGAAATCCAGAGAGCGAAGCCCAGAGAATATGAACAACACTGTGCATAAAAGAGCGTTTTTCTTCTTCAGTAAACTGCAATGGTCAGTGAGAAAGACACAACTGGAATGTATGTAAAGAGCACTATAAAGTACTGTGTTGACTATGAAAATAATTTTCCTGGTGACAGACTCCCTTTAATGCTATGGACTCACTCTATCTTTGACAGATGAGCATGCTGGGATTTTTCTCAAGTGAAAAAACCTGTTTCACATAATTTTCTTAATTTCCAGGAACTTTACAGTACATAAGTTTTCACAGGTCGATGCTCACACAGGTAGCTAAAGCAGCAATATATCTTCAATGCTTACAGTGTACAGGTTGGCAGCAGTGATGTGGCAGTACTGTAGCAATGGCACTCACAAAATAAAGTAACAATGAATGGTTCACCAAGAAAATAACTGGGCATAGCAATACTTAAACATGGTACATGTTGGAAAGTGCACCTGTCTTTTCTGTGCTAAAGGCTGGTACAGTGGCATGTATAACTCATCCCCTACTTAAATATCCCCAGGCTTTCAGGATGGCTATAAAACTAGATTATGCTTACTCATTTGGTGAATTAAACAGATTTTAACCTCGTCTTGCCCTTGCTGACACTGGTGCAGTACTAGACAGAACAGCTGAATTGATTTAAGTCTACTATTAAGGGGACCTTATTGGTACTGGATTATCAAATACATGTATATTGGATTAGAGAGTCTCATAATTTTGGGCTCAATCTTACGTTTCTGATCCTGTAAAATTCAAAGTTATTATGGTAAGTTTTTTTTTGCAAATACTGTATTATCAAGTGAGATTAAGGCCACGGCAAAAACTGTGGCGTTTTACAGTCACAGCAAAGTGGATGATATTTTAGCGAATCCCATCCATACATTGCAGAAAAATATGCACAGCGAAAAACCTGCGATTTCCAAAACCATTGTGTTTTTTGGAAATTGCAGCATGTCAATTATATACCTAGCGAAACGCTGGTGGTTTCCCTATAGGTATAATGAAAGCAGAAAGCCTGCAGAGGAAAACTCTGCAGACTTTCTGTGAAAAGCACTACGGGAAATAAACATGATGCGCTTCCGCTGTGGCTTTTCCCACAGCAGCCCGCTACGTGGGCCTTAGCCTAATGGAATTTTATTAAATTGTGCTCAAAGATGATTTTTATCTGCAGATGTTGACGACTTTTAAAAGGTAACCTTGACATATTGGCAGACCAAGATTTTGTAGCCAAATGTCTTCAGAATGAAGCCCTTATAATGGTCATTTATATAACAGAACCAAGTTTGCCACCTTGTCCACACAGCTGTATGAATAGGTGCACTTCATAGAATGGTCTCTGTGTATACAGCAGGTCCATACACACAGCACTATACGTTATAAACAACCATATTCCTGATTCCATGCTCCCTGAGATCACAACAGTTTTTATTTCCTTTGCACATACTTACATATTAATATCAAAACTAGGCAATAGGTTGCTTCTTTGTGCTAAGCACATGGGTCAAGTTAACTGTAGGCTCACTTGAAGGTTTCTTTCTAATATAAACTCACAGCACTTAGCAAATTACAAAACATTTTTGTGTAGTATGAAAATGAGTTTTGGCCCATCATTTATACAAAAAGCCAAATCTCTATACCTGTATACAATAGACACATACATAAATTAGCTAGTAAACTACTACTATCAATTGTATTGCATGCCAAAATGTGTTGTACTTACGGTGCACAGCACAATCTATGGTTATGCACATCTCAGACAGCCAATGATAACTTTCCATTTCTTTAGCTGTGATTCTTACATGATCCATTATGGTTCCGGTATCACGCTAAACCTAGGATCCTCTGCATTTTCTTCCTTCTCGCTCTCTCTTAGTTTTCTATACCAATAATATAAACACACACCTGCTTGTAATGTGAACTTTGTACCTCAAACAGAGCAGGTCGAAACCATCTGTCTTCTGAAATTCACTTTTTGCTCCAGCAACTTTGTGTCTTACTATAATTATCCTGTAAATAGTCTTTCCCACCCCTCTATTATTTACTTACAGTAGGTGTGTGCCGAGGCTACTGAAGCATCAGGACTACAGTGTAGTCCTATCAGTCACAGCATTTATGTCTAAAAACCTGCTTGACAAGCCTCTTAACCTGTCGGTCAGCTGACAACCATACATAGAAGGGTAGACCGTCTACATCCACATGCAGCACACCTCAATGTTTTACAGACATGTGCACAAGGATATACAGTCATATGAAAAAGTTTGGGCACCCCTATTAATCTTAATCATTTTTAGTTCTAAATATTTGGGTGTTTGCAACAGCCATTTCAATTTGATATATCTAATAACTGATGGACACAGTAATATTTCAGGATTGAAATGAGGTTTATTGTACTAACAGAAAATGTGCAATATGCATTAAACCAAAATTTCACCGGTGCAAAAATTTGGGTACCCTTATCATTTTATTGATTTGAATACTCCTAACTACTTTTTACTGACTTACTGAAGCACAAAATTGGTTTTGTAACCTCACTGAGCTTTGAACTTCATAGCCAGGTGTATCCAATCATGAGAAAAGGTATTTAAGGTGGCCAATTGCAAGTTGTTCTCCTATTTGAATCTCCTCTGAAGAGTGGCATCATGGGCTCCTCAAAACAACTCTCAAATGATCTGAAAACAAAGATTGTTCAACATAGTTGTTCAGGGGAAGGATACAAAAAGTTGTCTCAGAGATTTAACCTGTCAGTTTCCACTGTGAGGAACATAGTAAGGAAATGGAAGACCACAGGGACAGTTCTTGTTAAGCCCAGAAGTGGCAGGCCAAGAAAAATATCAGAAAGGCAGAGAAGAATGGTGAGAACAGTCAAGGACAATCCACAGACCACCTCCAAAGAGCTGCAGCATCATCTTGCTGCAGATGGTGTCACTGTGCATCGGTCAACAATACAGCACACTTTGCACAAGGAGAAGCTGTATGGGAGAGTGATGCGAAAGAAGCCGTTTCTGAAAGCACGCCACAAACAGAGTCGCCTGAGGTATGCAAAAGCACATTTGGACAAGCCAGCTTCATTTTGGAAGAAGGTCCTGTGGACTGATGAAACAAAGATTGAGTTGTTTTGTCATACAAAAAGGCGTTATCCATGGCATCCAAAAAACACAGCATTCCAAGAAAAACACTTGCTACCCACTGTAAAATTTGGTGGAGGTTCCATCATGCTTTGGGGCTGTGTGGCCAATGCCGGCACCGGGAATCTTGTTAAAGTTGAGGGTCGCATGGATTCAACTCAGTATCAGCAGATTCTTGAGAATAATGTACAAGAATCAGTGACGAATTTGAAGTTACGCCTGGGATGGATATTTCAGCAAGACAATGATCCAAAACACAGCTCCAAATCTACTCAGGCATTCATGCAGAGGAACAATTACAATATTCTGGAATGGCCATCCCAGTCCCCAGACCTGAATATCATTGAACATCTGTGGGATAATTTGAAGCGGGCTGTCCATGCTCGGCGACCATCAAACTTATGCTTCGTTCACACCTGCGCTTGCTGTCCGTCCGTCGCCAATCCAGTGAAAATCTCGGCGAACTGGATTGGCGTCGGATACAGAACCGGTCAGCGGCGCATTGGTTAAAAACCCATTCATTTGAATGGGTTTTTAAAGCAGTGCGCGTGGTGTGCGCTTACACCCTCTGCGCTGCGAATCCTTTTTTTTTTCGTCGGACACAAAGTCCTGCATGTCCGACTTTGTTTCCGACGAAAAAAAAAGGATTCGCAGCGCAGAGGGTGTAAGCGCACACCCACGCACTGCTTTAAAAACCCATTCAAATGAATGGGTTTTTAACCAATGCGCCGCTGACCGGTCTGTATCCGACGCCAATCCAGTTCGCCGAGATTTTCACTGGATTGGCGACGGACGGACACCAAGCGCAGGTGTGAACCCACCCTTAGCTGAACTGGAATTGTTTTGTAAAGAGGAATGGTCAAAAATACCTTCATCCAGGATCCAGGAACTGATTAAAAGCTACAGGAAGCGACTAGAGGCTGTTATTTTTGCAAAAGGAGGATCTACTAAATATTAATGTCACTTTTCTGTTGAGGTGCCCACACTTTTGCACCGGTCAAATTTTGGTTTAATGCATATTGCACATTTTCTGTTAGTACAATAAACCTAATTTCAATCCAGAAATATTACTGTGTCCATCAGTTATTAGATATATCAAATTGAAATGGCTGTTGCAAACATCCAAATATTTAGAACTAAAAATGATTAAGATTAATAGGGGTGCCCAAACTTCTTCATATGACTGTACTATCTGACCATGTGCTGTGCATTCTTATTTAGCTCTCTTTATATACATACAACTGGTAAAGGGAGTCTATCAGCAGGAACAACAGTTATAAACATGTTATGACCTTTCTTCAGATTGCCAGGACAATTGAATCTGAGGGAATGTCCCAAGTATGGACTTGGAGGCTCATTTGTATATTCATAAAAAGGTGAATTTCTCAGCATTGGAGCATCGGATCACAATAAAAATGTACCACTCTGACTGACATTGTGATCTTTGTCCTTTCCCATTGTACTGTTGGGCAGTTCACAAAATGTGACCACAAAAACGATCTAACATGCCTTGTGCCAGATTTTTCAGGTGTTTTAGAATGTGTTCAAAAAGGAAAGTGGCTTAATGGAAATAGGTGTGGCCTAAGTTGCATAAACTAAGCAAACTAATAGGAGGTGTAACGTTAGAGTAGACCGTCTAATAAGATTTAATAAATCGGGCTTTAAAGCGTACCTCCAGTTATAAACAATTTTTCATACATGAATGGTACAGATTAATATATAAAACTCTGTAATATATCTTAAGGATATTTGTTTTGTTTACCACTTATTAAGCTGTTGTCCTCATCATCATTCAGACTGCTTATTTACATAAGATTTGTCTGGTCTCTGTATTGAGCCTCACACAGAGAAATCACACACAGACTTACTGTACTGCCTTATTCTGTGAACTGGTAATCTCTTATCTACATGCCTAACAGTGTTAAAATAGGTCAGAGTACTAGAGTGCAGCAGCAACAAAAAATGTCGTCTTTTCTAGCAGCCTCCTCTCCCCCATTCAGGGTTGGACTGGCCCAAAGAGGAAGCGTCAAATCCCGCGGTGGGCCCTGTGATTTTAGTGGGCCCTACTGGACCCCCACTGCTTTTTTTAATAAGCAGTGGAAGTCTAGTAACGGGCGATGTAATGGCCGGAGAGAGGTACGGGGCCTGCTGGAGATGGCTGGGGACCCGCAGCACCATAATAGTGATCGGGGAAAGCCTGGTTCCCCGACTGCTATTCATATTGTTAATGGAGGCTGGAAGAGCCCTGAAGAAGATGCTGGGAGCCATTGGAGTCTCAGGAGAGGTGAAGTAATTGTTATATTTAATCCCCACCCCTGGGCTGGCTACTATTGGAAAGGGGACCAGCATGTACAGACATTGCATAATATCAGGCCCCTTTCCAATAGTAGCCAGCCCAGGGGAGGTGATTAAATATAACAAAAACTTATACTGTCCTCTCCTGGAACTCCGATGGCTCCCAGCATTTTCATTGGGCCTCTTCTGCCTACGATTGAGGTCACGTGCCCCAAACGTCACTGCTGCCTGTGACTGGACCCCAGCAATCACGTGGGACGCACCAACATAATGATGTCAGCGCACCCCACATGACCGCTGAGGCCCAATCACAGGCCCCAGCAGTGACGTCTGGGGCGTGTAACCTTAATCGCAGGCAGAAGAGACCTGAAGACAGCCAGATGGAGCAAGGATGCCCAGGAGAGGTGAGGTAAAGGAAGCATAAGTTTTATTATTTTCCATCACCTCCCCTGGGCCTCCAATTATTATACTCTGGGCCTAAGGCGACCCCAGTGTATAATAACAGCACTAAAACTAATTGAAGTCCCGAACCTCACGAATATTTGCCGAATTTTGTGTGGTTCACCTGAAGTGGCTTAAGGGGGACTTGGGAGAACATGATACTGTGCGGGGGCCACTGTGGAGCAAATTATATTGTGTATGGGCCATTTTAGAACATATTATACTGTGGGGGGTTACTGTTTAGCATATTGAACTGTGTTGGAGCCACTGTGCAGTATATGATACTGTGTGAGGGCCACTGTGGAGCATATTATACTGTGTGTGGGGGGGCACTGTGGAGCATATTGTACTGTGTAGGGGCCACCGTGGAACATATTATACTGTGTGGGGGCCACCGTGGAACATATTATACTGTGTGGGGGCTACGGTGAAGCATATTACACTGTGTGGGGGCCCTTCTTTATTTACATCACACCCCATCTATGTTATAGCAGACATGTGATATTATCACAGGCTGTAATTACATTGCATGGTCACTATAAATCAGATCTGTGTGATGTAAATAGCGAAAGGGTGACGGCGCTCGCAAAAGCACCACGGTCATTTTGGGGTGCATATAATGTTTTGATTAGCTTTTATTAACGCTTTTTTGGGAATTCATGTGAAAAAACCCACAATTCTATCATCATTTTTTCCCATTTTATTTTTACTGTGTCCACTCTGCATTACAAATGACATGGCAAATTTGTCCGACAGGTCATTACGATGATACCAAATTTATATTGGTTTTAATCAATTAAAACTTTTACAATTAAAACGTCACTTTTTGAAAATCAACGATTTTCCTGGGGTCACCGTATTCTGATGCCTATAACTTTTTTACTGTTTTGATGACAGAGATATGTAAGGGCTCTTTATTTGCAGAGCAAGTTTTACTTTTTATTGGCCCCTTTGTTTGGTATGTATGACTTTCTAATCACTTTTTATTGCAATTTTTTGAGGAAAGCAAGGCGTGACTAAAATACATTATTTTGCACATAGTATAATTTTATTACAGCATTCACCATACGAGATAAATAATGCTATTTTTAAATAGTGAGGACTTATACACACATGGGGATACATGTTTGTTTATTTTTTTATGTTATGTGTTTTTAAAGCTTTAATGTTTATTTTTTATACTTTATTTTACATTTTTTGAATATTTTTATACTTTTTAATGTCCCACAAGGGTACTTGAACCTGGGATCTCTGATCTGCAGTGCAATGTACTGTAATACATCGTATCGCAGCACATCGCACATAGGTTCCCTATGTGTCACAGGGAAACAGCAGTCGGAAGACTGTTGCTCAGCCTCCTGGCTGCCATGGCAACCCCTCAGACCCCACAATCTTGCCTTGATGTTGCTATTGATCACGGCATCCAGAGGGTTAATCCACTGGAGTTGGATTATCTTTTGACTCTGCCGGCTAGTCCCAGGCCTCAGTTGTGTAACACAGCAAAGTACCAGGAGTAATGCCGCAGGAACAGCTCTTGTGCCTGCAGAATTACAGCGCCGTACTATTACGACATTCAGCATAAACATTGAGCGTTTACTATATGCTCAGCGCGACATAATATTATGGCGCCAAGTGGGGAAGGGTTAATAAGATATATTACAAAGTTTGTTATATTCACCTGAACTATTAATTTATGCAATGTTGTTTATAACTGAAGATATGCTTTAAGACTGTCTAGTCTAATTTTACTAACTTTTGTACTGTAAAAAATAAAATAAAAAATTACCCCCTTTCCTTGGAATACAAATAAGAACAAAAAACAAATGAAAATGCTTGAACTAAAACACAGAAGAATATTTTTTCCATATGGTTGTAGAGGGGAAAATATTAAATTGTCAATGCTTTTTCCGTGTTTTGTGCTTCCATAAGTTACAGCTTATAGGAGGGGGAGTAAAAAAAACTAAGTGGCTTTAGGATGAATTATCTTAAAATCTTCAAAAATCTGTATGTCATTTCAGGTGACCTATAAGAATAAGTGGTTGTGTGTGTACATGAGAAGTAGAACTATATCTGGCCATTAAATTATTTGTGTATGGCATTTTTCACCATTTTCCCCTCTACAGGGTTTCTATTTTCCCTTATCTAGTTGCCTTTATACAGGCAGAGAGGTGATTCTATTCTTATCTCTGCAGCATTCTTTGAAGCAGCACAGAGGACATTATACAGAAGCACTGGTGTAGAGTAAAACACTCACTAGAAGCTGTAGCCACACCTTTTTGTGCATTTCTCTGTCTCCCTCCAGTAGCTTACTCTTTCGCCTCTCTTTCCAATAGACATCTCTGGGCAGCATGTAATCTGTTTCCTCAGTCAGCTAATACTTCCCCTTGTCACTCAAGAATGATTAAGTGGTGAATTTAGAGTGAGTAAACAGGTTAGATAGCAGTGGGAAGGAGGAAAAGAACCCAGTAAGTGGAGAAAGATGCATTTAGCTTCTTATATTCACTTTTGCTGATTTATGCAGTCTTTTAAAGCACAGCTCTTATTTAATAATTTTTGTCGCAATTTGGTAAACAGTGCTTTAACAGAATTCACAATATATAAACGGATATCATTTCATCCCTTAGTACTGGGAAATTCTGATGGTTGTTTAAGGATATGTTCACACAGTTTTTTGCAGGCTGAAAAAAATCTGCTTCAGGAATTAGGAAACTTTTTTGACGCCTTTTTTTACATGACGTGGTTTTTGGCGTTTTTTTTTTTTTTTAACTCAGTTTTTTGCTCTAGCACACTGTATGGACCTGGAAACTTCACTTTGAAAAAACTCTAGTGGTTTTTGATGCATTTTTTTTGCAAACAACTAAAAAAAAAAAAAAAAAAAAAAAGAAGCGTTGCGTTTTTTCTGCCTCCAATTGATTTCAATGCATTTTTCAAGGCTGAATACATCTGAAGATAGGTCATCTTGGTATTTATGGCTATAGCCATAGTATATGCCATAAATACCTGCTAGTAGCAGGTTCCACATCTGTGACCCGCATCACTAGAACCAAAGTACAGTGCTTCATCTCCAGACAGTCCTGTGCATTTACAACCTGCTGCTCCATTCATAATGGGGTGCAAAATACTTGTGATTGGTGGGTGTCCTGGCAGACGGACCCCCACAAGACAGTTATCCCCTTTGCTATGCATTGGGGTACCTGTGGGACCAGAAAACCCATTTACTACTACTTATCTCTGATGATCCCAGCTATTTAAATATTGGTAGTTCAGTAGGGACAGGCAATTATTACAATTTCCTGCAGTAACATTCAGATGTGCATGGATCTAAAATATGATGGTAGGTCCTTTGCTTTCTGTCTCCTCAATAAATAAAATGCATTTATTCACCATCAATGGGAATGCAAGGTAGAATGGCTACATAGCCATACTTCTAAATACCTGGCCCATTTTCACAAATCATTCAATCCTGTGCAATTTTTGAACAAGGTGCAATAGCACATGGAAATCAGAAACTTCTAATAATACATTCAGCATATGCTCTGAAATCCTCCCAAGGCAGCAAAAAAATTGCTGTTCTCATTTCAGCTTTTCTGTTTTTCACATACTTAGCAAATACTGGACATGCAATCCAAATTCTTTTATAACTTTAACTCAATTCAACATATTTTAAGATATACCAGATATTATACAGATCTACATTTTCATTCTGATTTGTCTTTAAGTGGCCTACCAAACTACACCTGAGCATTTCCCTGTGGATACGAAGCAGTTCTGTGGAGAGAATGCTGCACCTCTTTACTGTCACAATACTATCACCCAAAAACCAAAGGGAATCTATGATTCAAGGTGCTAGTTCTATACAGAAGTAACTACAAATGCTATTTATCACTAGTTACAACAGCTGTCAATCAACAAAGGTGAAGTCCTTCGTGATATACATTTCATATTATAATAAATCTTCTAATAAAAGTTCTCTTTATATTATTTTTATGTCATAATGCCTTCAATCACATGCCATTTTTAGTACTGCAAAAAATATACAAATGTGTCAATTACATTCAGACAGCTACAATATGAGCTCAGGGATTATCATGGTACTGAAAATACTAATAAATCCTACATCTTCTTTGATGTAAGGGTAAAGGTATACATCCACCAATATTAAAGGTTTCTTGGAGACTCTGCCATGTTTTGGAAGATGCACAGTGAAAATAGAAGCTCACCAGAAGTAACTTGACTGGAGTTTGTTCTCCACCCTCTCCTGGGAAGTACCCGTCGCATGGTAGACGACACACTGCGATGGAATTGTGTGACCCTGGATGAGAACCTAGTGCCATGGCTTTCGCTCCTCTCTCTTAATCTATGCAACGACATGAGGGTTTCTTGGATTACAAGGTCATGCCATCAAGTGGTAAAAGGCTTTAGGATGAATCACTTCTCCAGTACATAAGAAAACCAATGTGATGAGATGTGCTATGGAAAAAAAATTATTCCGTCTTATGCTCTAAAAACTCAATCCTCTCAAGATTTCAAATCCACAGTGTTACAACCGTGACTTTATGTGGCTTCATCTTCATTGGCTAAATATATTTTAAAAAATTCCAGTGTGAAGACGATGCATAATATTTTCGTCAGGTTTTTTCAATCTTCAATTGAAATAAACTTCTAAGTATCTTCTTCAATCACAGCATTAGGGTGCAGTGCAACCATACAAGGATTGTGTATGGATGTGTAGGTACACAGATCAAGCAGTCAGGAGTCCAGTATTCATCATATTTCCCATTAGTGTACTACTACTAATGCCATCACAAAATCTCCTCAATGAGGAGACAAAACCTCAGGGTTGTAGTTATCCTAAAGATACAGTTATCCTTCAGTAACTTTGCAGAAAGAAAATCTGCTGCTCAACTTGAAAGATACTGAGGAAAGACAGGAGGGGGAAAAGTAAATGAAGAAAAGAAAAAAAAAAAAAAAAAAGTTACCAAGGAGCTTCCAACAGCTACGCCTGGAAGGAAGGGAGGGAAATGATTCTCCATGCACAGGGAAGACTATTGCTGCCCTGGTTTGTTTTAGGAAAGACAAAGGGAGAAAATGAATGTTTCTGATTTACTTGGCAAGAGCAGCTATTTCCACTGTTCTGTGCAGCCATGCTTTGCACGATGAGGGGTCTAATTAAAAACACTGCACTCCACCAAGAGAGCTGTAACCTGGCCGGGTGAAGGAACTGGTTAACAGGTCTTCACTGAAGACACCTGCCTAATCCCTAGAGAGCCTATTACAAATGACACTCCATTTCCTAGGTGACAGGATTACAGAAATAGACCTGTTTATCACTTTGGAAGGAAATGGAAAAAGAATGTGAGTACCTACAATTACAGAAAAAAAGTGATCAAGCTGATGTGCACATATGTGATTTTTTTAAAGTTTTTTTTTTTCTCACAACAAAAGGCATCTCATACTTTTTTATATGTACTGATATATGTTTACTGCTGAAGCTGAATACTCAGGCCAGCTGCCAAGAAATGAAAAAAAAAAATGTTCTTAATGTACTCAAAATGCAGCTAAATTCAGGGATCTGGGTGACCCAGAAAGCCCTTTACAGGAAGACATTCCTCAGACCTGAAGTCATGACTAGTAGGATAAATACACCACTTATGTTACATTTTATTTTAATAATAGTATATACACTATACCCTAAACTGGAAATGATGGCTGTCATATCATTTAATAACTATAGGTTCTTCCAGCAGGATGCATGAATCTTATAATACAGCTAGAAGGCTAAAAAATAGGTTCTGCAGCAGCTCACTGTTGTAATGCACAATACTTTAGTGGGTTATGTTCTACAATGCAGCAAACCACAGAAGCTCAGCTCACTCACAAAGACATTTTCAAATAAAATGGAGAATTTACAGTCACTTGGAAGAAATGTTCCAAGGTTCATCACATCATCAGAGTCTAGACAATCTGAAGTCATTCTGCAGAATAAGGTCAAGATTTCATAATCACAGCCATTTACTTAGGTATTGTTTAAGAAATAGAAATACAATGAGAAAACAAGCACCAAGTCGAAAGATCTCTTTCAATCCATGTCTTTAGACATAACTCTTCTGCCATCACCCAGCAACAAGCAATTCTATTAATTAAATACTGATGGTATGGTGGGCTCCAGGAAATACTGGAATCATCTGTCATTTCAGTGGAGAAAGGCCCAAGAAGTAAACTGCATGAAATGTCAGTACTAACTCTAGTATCTATTTTCTAAAATAGCATGACACTCTCAACTCCCACAAGAGAAGGAAGGAAAGGGGAGAGACGCTGCTGACTTGCAAGGAAGAGCAGAGACACAATTAATAGGAAATATGGAAAAAGGCAATGGTGGCTGTGAGAGGCAAGCATGTTTCTGGGTCAAACTATAGGACTATAGGGTACTAGAAAAAAAAGCATGTTTCCAGAGGCATGTAAATGGTGGCCATAACAGAGTGAAAATGAAGTAAGATGCATATTGGACAGTGATGGCAAACCTCTTAGAGACCGAGTGCCCAAACTGCAACCCAAAACCCACTAAATTATCACAAAGTGCCAACACAGCAATTTAATCTTAAATTAACCTGCCTCCCCTATTCCCCCCCCTTGCTCGTACGCAGCCTACACCCCCATTCCCCCCTCTTGCTCACACGCAGCCTGCACCCCCATTCCCCCCTCTTGCTCACACGCGGCCTGCACCCCCATTCTCCCCTCTTGCTCACATGCAGCCTGCACCCCAACTCCCCCCTCTTGCTCACACGCAGCCTACAGCCCCATTCCCCCCTCTTGCTCACACGGAGCCTGCACCCCCATTCCCCCCTCTTGCTCACACGCAGCCTGGTCCCCCATTCCCCCCTCTTGCTCACACATGCTGTCTCTTCTCTCTTCCTTACCTTCCATCAATCTCCCTTCCCAGCAGCTTCCTTTCTGTGTAACACCACACTGTCCTGTAGTATCCAAAATAGCTCCGCCCACCACAAGAGTCTGATCACATGGTCATGACGTCAAAGGTCCTTTCGCCCACTAGGACTTAGCATCTACCATGCGGACCGCTGCCTACACTGACAGTTTTCAGCTATATGTGCATTTGCATTAAGAGATGCATGTCTCCCAAAAATTTGGAACAACTATGGGTCTACTATGCACCACAAACTGAAATCCACACACCTCTATAGACTGGCATAGATCTAATTTATACCAATTTCTGGCAGACATTATAGTAAGTCAGCCCCTCCCACAACTTTGAAGAGCAGCAAGACAGGCAGAAAAGGGCAGAAAGTAGCACATTTTTATATGCAAGTGGCGCTCGCACAAAAACTGCCTCTCATAAAAAGATGAATAGTGGAAGAGAAAATAGCGCTAGGCCACCCAATCCTAAATGATTGGAACTATGGGTTCCTCTACCAATTTTGAATTATCTCCTCTATGTTCTCGTTTTGCCACTCCTATTGAAAAAGCATTTTACACATTTTGCAGTTACAAGATTTCACATTATCTGTGAAGGGCTTTGTTACATCAATTGAAGATTGGCGAGGGTCCAACACCCCATAGCACTGCTTCTGCTTTAAAGGCTATGTGACCCTACGTTCATCGGTCACATGGCCAGCTTGCAGCTTAGTCTCAATTCAAGTGAATATGTTGAGTTGTAATACCAAGTACAGCCTCCATATAAATGTATAACACTGTGCTTGGGTTGCAGTGTAGAGGCCATAGTGCTCACCTGAATGCTGAGGTCTCTTCAAGCATCAGCTCACTGAGGGAATGGGGAAAGGGAGGGTGCTTGTGGGTCAGCACACAATTTTACCCATATACATCGCTGCTAATCTGGCTGTTTACTTCGCTTTATCTGATGCCTGGTGCTGAAGTCACCTTAATTAAAGTCAAACACCTGTGATTTACAACTGTTCCTGTAGGAGTGATAAGTGCCAGCATCTCCATGCTGACATTATTGTCCAGAAGTTACACTTTGATAAGGAAAGCTTTTAGAACTTTTATCATCACTTTTATCAACAAAATGTAAATCTTTCTAGTGATCATAGTAAAGTGAAAGTGTCATCACATTCACATTGCACTAGCAGAACTTGCTCCCCTGCCAGCCCCTCCCTTCACCTTCTTCCTAGTTGTTTGCTCTGCCTCAGCAGGGAGCCTAGCTAGAGATAACACAAGCAGTTTACAGCCTTCTACTATACTAAACTACTGGTTAATTTACACATGGACTAGGGGTCCAGAAAATAAGCCATGCTGAATATTAAACCATATAAAACCTAATTTTTAGTTGAAAAACTATATAAATGTGTAGCCCCTGTAATCAGAAGAAATAGAAAATCTAATTTTAACATTTTTATGTGCAATAGTATATAAAAAAAACAATTTTGTTTTAGGTAAAAGAAGCAAAATTTCCTTTTTTGTCACATTTTATAACATTGTTCTGCTTCTAGAAAAAAAATATTCAACTTATTTAAAAAATAAGGCTACTTGTTTCAAGCCTTATGCGTCCTGAAAAAACATGGTAAAAATAGTTGAGATATGCAAAGCCATTAAAAAGATATTGCTGTGTAACGCAATGCGTACCAAAGTGCTAAATTTGGCCTGAGCATTGGGGCATCAATGACGCTTAGTCCTGTATGGGTTAAATAACCTGATATTTGGGTGGATACAATTCCATCGAATTTAAGTTTTGCTACTTTCACAAAATAAAAACTTTATTATATATATATATATATATATATTAATATATATATATATATACTCTATATGTGTGTGTGTGTAACGATGCTAGTTATCAGATCTGGAGTCCAATTGGTGAGGCTAACAGTACAGTACTTAAATAGTAGAAGATGCAGAAATAGTACCTCAGGAGTAGAAGTAACCGTGGTCAGACGTATGCAGAGTTCGGTACACAGGAACAGTAGATCAGCCGTAGTCAGACGTATGCAGACTTCAGTTAATCAGGAGCAGTAGATCAGCTGTAGTCAGAGTTCAGTACACAGGAGCAGTAGAGTAATGGTGAGGATCAGGGAAAACAGGAAGCAGATAGCCAGAATAATCAGGCACAGGATGGAGTAAGCTGTGGGTTTCTATAGGGATTGCTATACTGTGATTGGCCACATAGCAGGTGAGATCCATAAGCTAATCATTCCAATAGAAAAGTCCAGGCTAAGCAAAGCAAAGAACAAACAGGCTTCTTCATTGGCACAATGGTCAAGGCTGCAGAACGAACATGGCCGGGAAGTCAAGGGCTCAAGACCCAGTGAGCTCAGTTCCTGATAATATATTTTACATTCTTATTGGTGTCATTTTTTTTGGGTGGCTGACAGACAAAACAATTCTGCCAATGTTTTTTTTTTTTTTTTTTACAAGGAAAAAATATTTTAAACAGTTGTATTACTTGGTTCATTATTGGCACACGACAGTGATAGGTGTATTATGTTTTGATTTTTTATTTACCTTTTTTTTTTTCTTTTTTTTAATTCCCCCTGGGGAACTTGAGCACTTTATACAAATAAAATCTGGTGAATCAGGGTGAAATCTGCACCAAAAGCTATAGGGAAGACAGATCTATATTGCAAGGGAATAACAAAAGTGCAGAGATGTGCATATTTTTCGGTATAGTGTGTGTGTGTGTGTGTGTGTGTGTGTGTGTGTGTGTATCCAAAGCTTGCTTTGGGGCCTATAGGGTTTTAATCAGCCAACTATTAACACAAAGTGGATGAAAATGGTTTTAATGGCTGCAGATTTAAGGATAAACAGCTGATTGTCAGGGGTTCCAGTGCCAAATAAAAACTGGTTGCCCTGAGTCCTGACACTTTCTATAAAAAAGCACACAGTAACTCTGTACTCCTATAATATGCAACATACTAGCAGGGTTGGATGCTGCAAACAATCTACAATAGGTAGGAAACCATCAACAACAAGGCCAGAAGACATTAACCACTTGAGTCAGATTTTGCACTGCAGTCACATACAGCAAAAGTTGCAGATAGATTTCCCTGTCACAACGAATTCCATCTCTATGATTCAGCATTCACATGGAATTTTCAACTATTAGAAGCTGAGATGGTCACAAAAAAATCAATAGCAAAAAATATTATAAAAGTTCTATTTTATAAAGCAATCTGCTTAAACGGTCTGTAGAATCTAGATGAAATATTTAGCAGAGCTGCCTCTGCAGGATGTAAACAATCTATTTGTAGCGCGACATAATGAGTACAAGTACGCACTTCCTCTGCAATGGATATAGAAGAACTTCCTGTAGCTCATTCTGCAATCTCCCATTCAGGAAACAGGTTACTGTAGGTAGTCCCTTTTGATAGTTACCTTTCCATGTCCCAGGAAATTAAAGTACAGAACAGTTTATATTTTCTTTCATTTCCTTTAATTGTAAGAGTAACCAGTGGAAAATTCTCAATGAAAGCAAAAAACTTTAATGTTTTGCAGTTGGACAATGACTGTGCAGCAATGATTATCATCACATAGGTAATTTTTTATGTCCATCTGGAGTATGCCTATATATGTTTTAAAAGACCTAAAATTCAAGACTATTAGGGCTCACAAACTACAGTTCTTGGGACCCATGTGATACAGATGTTAAAAATCTTGGCAATGCATTCCTGAAGGACTGTTTATATCCAGTACTGTGAAGTCTGGGTTAGGGTGAAGAAAGTGTTAAACACAGAGTGGAAGGAGAAGATAGATCCACCTGCTATAGGCTACAGGTGCCAAAATATAGCAAAAGCCTTGAGCCCGTTTTGAACACCCCCTTTAACAAAATTATCTGCCCATCCTATCCTTTTTTTGTTGTTGTTGTTCTTCTATGCCTTCTTGCACATTTAGCTATTGACAAGTTATGTATGTACAGTGAGGAAAAAAAGTATTTAGAGGCCTGTAATTGACATCATAGGTAGACCTATGATGAGACAAAATAAGAAAACAAATCCAGAAAATCACATTGTCTGATTTTTAAAGAATTTACTTGCAAATTATGGTGGAAAATAAGTATTTGGTCAATAACAAAAGTTCATCTCAATACTTTGTTATATATCCTTTGTTGGAAATGACAGAGGTCAAATGTTTTCTGTAAGTCTTCACAAGGTTGGCACACACTGTTGCTGGTATGTTGGCCCATTCCTCCATGCAGATCTCCTCTAGAGCAGTGATGTTTTGGGACTGTTGCTGGGCAACACTGACTTTCAACTCCCTCCAAAGGTTTTCTATGGGGTTGAGATCTGGAGACTGGCTAGACCACTCCAGGACCTTGAAATGTTTCTTACGAAGCCACTCCTTCGTTGCCCTGTCGGTGTACTTGGGATCATTGTCATGCTGAAAGACCCAGACACGTTTCATCTTCAATGCCCTTGCTGATGGAAGGAGGTTTACACTCAAAATCTCACGATACATAGCCCCATTCATTCTTTCATGTACACGGATCAGTCATCCTGGTCCCTTTGCAGAGAAACAGCACCAAAGCATGATGTTGCTACCCCCATGCTTCACAGTAGGTATGGTGTTCTTTGGATGCAACTCAGCATTCACTCTCCTCCAAACACGACAAGTTGTGTTTCTACCAAACAGTTCTACTTTGGTTTCATCTGACCATATGACATTCTCCCAATACTCTTCTGGAACATCCAAATGCTCTCTAGGAAACTTCAGACGGGCCCGGATATGTACTGGCTTAAGCAGGGGGACACGTCTGGCACTGCAGAATCTGAGTCCCTGGTGGCGTAGTGTGTTACTAACGGTAGCCTTTCTTACCTTAGTCCCAGCTTTCTGCAGGTCATTCACTAGGTCTCCCCGTGTGGTTCTGGGATTTTTGATCACCATTCTTGTGATCATTTTGACCCCACGGGGTGAGATCTTGCGTGGAGCCCCTGATCGAGGGAGATTATCAGTGGCCTTGTATGTCTTCCATTTTCTAATTATTGCTCCCACAGTTGATTTCTTCACACCAAGCTGCTTGCCTATTGCAGATTCAGTCTTCCCAGCCTGGTGCAGGTCTACAATTTTGTTTCTGGTGTCCTTCCACAGCTCTTTGGTCTTCACCATAGTGGAGTTTGGAGTGTGACTGTTTGAGGTTGTGGACAGGTGTCTTTTATACTGATAACAATGTCAAACAGGTGCCATTACTACAGGTAATGAGTGGAGGACAGATGAGCCTCTTAAAGAAGAAGTTACAGGTCTGTGAAAGCTAGAAATCTTGCTTGTTTGTAGGTGACCAAATACTTATTTTCCACCATAATTTGGAAATAAATTCTTAAAAAAATCAGACTGTGATTTTCTAGATATGTTTTCTCATTTTGTCTCTCATTGTTGAGGTCTACCTATGATGTCAATTACAGGCCTCTCATCTTTTTAAATGGGAGAATTTTCACAATTGGTGGCTGACTAAATACTTTTTTTCCCCACTGTATATAATTAGAGATGAGCGAATTGAAGCTGGAATTCGATCCGAATTTCAGGAAATCTTCGATTTGCATCGAATCCTGATTTCCTCATGCTTCGATGTATCGAATAGCATTTTTTCATAAAATGGCTGCTGCACATGACAAGGGGCAAGGAACTCTGGGAAAGCGGGATCACCCACAATACCATGCGTGCAGCTAATCAGCAGCCAGCCCTGCGATGTCACAGCCCTTTAAATACCCTCCGCCATTTTAGGTTCAGTCATTTCACATCATACTTAGTGCAGGGAGAGACGTCAGCAGGTGCTAGGGAGAGTGGTAGAAAACACTTCAAAACAGATAGTTTGCTCTATCGCAGTTCAGGGAAAAAGCATTAGCAATGTAGGGAAAGGATAGGGAGGAATTTATACAAGAGTATTGAAGCAGAACACGGTTCATTTGGGGTGTTAAAGCCTGGGTAATAGGAACAATCCTACTACACCTGGTTGCAATGACTGCCATTATCCTGCTGCTCACTGCAGGTTTGCAATAGATCATACCTGTATGTTCAAGGGAGAAAATTACATGTCTTTTTGCCGTGCATTAGTCGCCAAAAAAAAAGTATTCTTATCCATTAATCTCCGCAGTTATCTGTAATAACACCTTTTCTGGGGGTTTATTACTAGGGGGGAAAAATAAGGGGCTTATTCGCCGTTGTCTTGAAGGTAGAAAGATACAGGCCTTTTTGCCCTGTATTATTTTCCTTTTCATTTACTTATTTGATGTAACAGTATGTCAGACAGAGAAGCGACAGGCCCTGCACAGGGGAGGGGCACAGGCCTAAATGTTTCTGCCGCAAGCACAGGTTGCAGCAGAGTAAGGGGTCGGGTCACCTGAAAAGCCCTGAGCTCCCAGTGTCAAGTAGCAGTCGTGTCTTGACCAGCAACCCAACGGTTGTAGACTGGTTGACTCGGTCATCCACTTCATCCCAAGTCACATCAGACACTCCCAGCCAAGAGTCGGTGGGTTCGTCAGACATAACCCTTAGTTGGCATGGCCTGGGAGCATGCACTGTGCCCTCACGTGTCCTCAACCTGCCTTTATGCTGTGGGCTCAGATCCACTATACAGTGAGGAGGAGCTACTACAGGAGATTCAGCAGCTAGTGACCAGCCAAGATGTGGAGGAGACATCCGCCGCTTCCTCCAGTAGGCGGGCAAGTAGTGATGAGGAGAGTGGCGTGGGAGCTGCTGTTGCGAGTGGTCAGGCTCCTGGCTCAGAGACCTTGCGGAGGACATTAGTGACAAGCAGACAGTAATCGATGATGATGTAGCCGATTGCAGTTGGGAGCCGGGTGACAAAGGGACTATATCATGATTGGGAGAAGAGGGTGGCAGCTTGCGCATGAGGCAGCGGCAGAGCCAGCAAGTCGATAGTGTGGCTGGGAGTCAGCAGGGTGGCAGCAGTGGGAAGTTGGGAGCCAAATGTGCCCGGGGTAGACCACCCACTTCGCAGGAGCCTACCTGCTCGGAAAGCAGTGGTGCATGGGTTCACGGAGGCAGTGGCGGTAGCAGTCAGTTAGTGCGGAGTGTTGGGGATAAAATCACCTAATCGGCGGTGTGGCAGTTTTTTGTTAAGCCACTGGGGAAGTTGAACATGGCCATATGTCGAATCTGTGGGCAGAAGGTGAAGCGTTGCCAGGGTGCCAATGTTGGCACCACAGCCCTGCGTCAACATATCCAGCGTCACCATCAAGTGGCCTGGGAGAACCATGAGTCCAATGTGCCGGTCCAGCCTGCCGCAGTAACCGCAGCATCACCCAGGGGCATGCACCCCATTTCAGGCAGTCAAGGCTCCACCACCTCAGCCAAAGGAAGCTGTGTGTCCTTCCCATCATCTGCTGGTCCTGATGCTCCTGCTCCACCATCTAGTCAGTTATTGCGTCAGCAATCGATCACCGAAGCAATTTCGAAGAGAGAACAGTATGCGTGCACTCATCCAACGGTGCAGGAGCTGAACGTGCTCCTGTCCAATTTGCTGGTGCTGCAGTCCCTCCCTTTCCAAGTGGTGGACTCTGCACCTTTCAGAGAACTGATGGCTTGTGCCGAGCCGAGGTGAAGAGTCCCAAGCCGTCATTTCTTTGCCAAAAAGGCAGTACCAGCCCTGCACAAATATGTAGAAGAGAAGGTGGGCCAGTCCTTGAGCCTGTCGGTGTCTGCCAAAGTGCATGGCAGCGTCAACATGTGGAGCTGTAACTACGGTCAAGGACAATATATGTCCTTTACGGCCCACTGGGTTAATGTGGTTCCTGCCCAGACACACCAACAACTTGGACAGGTGATGCAGCTTCCGTCTCCACGTTCTCACGCCGTTGGTCCTGCAACAGTGTCCTCAGCCTCCACTGCAGGGACAATTCACAGTGCTCCTCCAGCATACCACATGTGCAAAGCACAGTGATGTCACGCTGTTCTACACCTCATTTGCCTGGGTGAACGGAGTCACACAGGGGAGGAACTGCTCCGTGTCCTTCATCAAGAAATCGAATCCTGGCTTTCTACGTGACAACTCAAAATAGGAACCATGGTGACCGACAACGGGAAGAACATGGTGTCGGCGCTGCATCAAGCAGGGCTGAGTCATGCGCCCTGCATGGCGCACATGTTCAATCTGGTTGTCAAGCGTTTCCTTAAGTCTTCCACCCATTTGCCAGACATCCTAAAAATGGCCAGGAAACTTTGCATGCACTTCAGCACACCCTCCTTCAGCTGCAGTGGCAGAATGGCATCCCCCAACATAGGCTGATATGCAATGTTTCCACCCATTGGAATTCCACCTTCCATATGTTGGACCGACTGTATGAACAGACAAAAGGCCATAAACAATTTCTTGATGATGCAAGCGGACAGAAGTACTCCCCTGTGTAACTTCGATGTTTGATGCTCGTGCCCTTTGAGGAAGCCACTTTGTCAGTCGCAGGACTACGGGATGAACAACGTCATTCCACTGATTCATATCCTGGAAAAGATGCTGGTAAATCAGTCTGGTCATGGGACTGGAGACATGGCGCTTATATCTCATGGCCACACGAGTCCTGTGGGGGCTAAACTTGAAGAGAACGATGACATTGGAGCCCACGCAATGTGTAGTGAAATGGGTGGTTATTCTACACAGGTGACAGGAGAGGAGGAGCAGGAGCACCCGGAAGAGCAAGAGGGAGATGAGGAAGACGAGGCAGATGACCCAGACACACCGTGGCAGTATGCAATGGAGATGGATGCAGGGAGTCCCTCCGAGTCACTTGCGCAAATGGCCCGATACATGCTCACTTGCTTGCGTAGCGACAGCCAAATTGTCACCATTCGGCAGAGGGATGACTACTGGCTATCCACCATATTAGACCCTCACTACCGGTCAAAAATGGGGGCTTTTTTTTTTTTTTTTTTTTTTTACACCGGCTGAGAGGGAGAACAAACTGAACTACTATAGAGACATCCTATGTAGCAAGTTGGCTGCTGCCTATCTGCGCCATCATCCATCCTCTCGCAGGTCTGAATGGGAGAGACCTGGGCACTCACCTTGCACTTCCATGGCTGCTGTAGGCGGGAGAGCAGGAGCAGTACCAGCTCCATCAGCAGCAGCCTGAGCCTAGAGTCACTGATGCGCAGCTTTCTTCACCCGCATAGTGAAGAAACTACTCACCAGTATCTAGACATAGAGCAGAACCTGAGCCAGCAGGTGGTGGCATACTTGGAGTGCACCCGGCCACCCGTCATCGAAGAGCCGCTGGACTACTGGGCAGCCAAACTGGATTTGTGGCCACAACTGGACGAGTTTGCCCTGGAAAAGCTGTCCTACCCGGCCAGTAGTGTGGCATCAGAGCGGATGTTTAGTGCGGCGGGGGCCATAGTTACCCCAAGGAGAACTCGCCTGTCCACCCAAAATGTGGAGAGACTGACCATTGTGAAGATGAATCAGGCATGGATCAGCCAGGATTTCCACCCACCAATGCCTGATGCATCAGATTAAATCATCCATGCTGCCTCACCCAAACCTTGACAAAAGAGGTCGGTTTCTTCTGCCTACCTGCCTCAGCTATTATTCTGATGCTGCCACTCACCTGATGCCACACATCTGATGCCAAGTTCTCCTTCTTACAGCCACCATTGTCAGCAGTACTGTTTGTGCCACCCACCTCCCCACTCTGTCACCGGGTCACTCTATGGCCTTCTCATGCTGCTGCCACTAGGTCACTGTATGGCTTCCACATGCTGCTGCCACCTTAACATTATGTCACCTTGCCACTCTGTGGCCTCCTCATGCTACTGCCACCGGGTCACTCTATGGCCGACTCACTCTGTGGCCTTCTGATGCTGCCGCCACCTCCACATTATGTCGCCTTGCCACTCTGTGGCCTCCTTATGCTACTGCCACCTCCACATTATATCACCTTGCCACTCTGTGGCCTCCTCATGCTGCTGCCACCAGGTCACTGTATGGCCTCCTCATGCTGCTGCAACTACACATTATGTCGCCTTGCTACTCTGTGGCCGCCTCATGCTGCTGCCACCTCCACATTATGTTGCCTTGCCACTATGTAGACATCTATGTGGAATCAGCAGACGATGGTGTAAAAGGAGTGCGCTCTTTCACACTACAGTAGGATCTTGGGTCGTTGCACGATTCTTTATACCTGGCACTAACATGGACCTGTAAGGCTGAGTTCACACTTGAGTGAGTTGGTCAGTTTGGGCCCCATAACTGGCCAAATAAGTGATGTGTGTAGTGTTGTAAGAGTGATGCGTGCAGTGTTGTAAGAGTGATGCCTGTCATATGTGTGTCATACTGAATATATAAATATAGCTTTTGCATTCAAAAAGACTCAAAAGATATAAATACTAATACATTTACATATATTCAGCCATTTTCTTGTTAGATAACAATTGGATAGACATTGGATACTAGTGGCATTTTTTTCCTTTCAACAGATATGTCAATAAATGAAGCCAACTTAAAAAAAAAAAAAAAGACTATAAAAAACGCAAACTGGTGTCTCAATCTTAAAAAGCTTTTCCGGCTTACAGATATTCATAACCTAACTTTTGGATAGGTCATCAATACCAGATTGGTGAGGGTCTGACACCCAGCACCCCCACGAACCAGCTGTTTTCAGAATCCGCTGCTCGAACCACTATATGGATGCCTCCACTGTGTGCCAGTCACTGCACTGGTTGTCCATCTGCTATAGGATACAATTTAAACTTCTTATCCTCATCCACAAAGGTCTCTACACTGCAGCACCTTCCTACATCTCCTCCCTCATCTCTAAGATGTGACCTCAGTTCTGCCAATGATGAAACAGACTAACAACCTCTGCAATCTGAACCTCACACTCCAGTTTCCAAAACTTTTCATGCTAATGCAATACCCAGGACAATCAGATTAATACCCCAAATACACCATTTCAAATGTGCCCTAAACAGGAAGGCAGGCTTTTCACATTACCTTACCAAACTTTTCTACATTTGCTTTCCCTAAACTTATACTTGTTTAACTCTTCACTTCCACATTATTCCCCCAAATTTGATTCCTTTGTCAAACACTAACCCAGATGTAGACAACCTTCAGCGATCCAGCTATTTGTGGAACTACAAGTCCCAGCATGCCTGCTTGCTCTGCTCTTTTTAGAACTCTCACAGAAGTGAGTTGAAGATGCAGGGAGTAGTAGTTTCACAGCAGCCGGAGTGGCAAAGGTTACAGATTCACTTTAAGAATCGCTACAATCCAATCACTATGATGCACTTTGTATCAGTACCTATAGAGATACTGGCTGGTGTCGGTCTCATGTAGCTTTATTTCTACACTTTTACCTCTCGTATCACTATTTCCTTGCAGATTGTAAGCATGTCCTTCACTCACATTGTTTGATATCTAGATTAATCTATTACTCTGTAAGGCTGAGTTCACATCAGCTTCATTTAAGTCCATTGCTCTGATCCATCACAAGATCAGAACAACAGAGTGAAAGACTAACATAATGATGGAGTTAGACAGAGCTCAGACTGGGTTCACAACCGTTGGAGACTCAGTCACAGAAATCACCAGAGAGAAAAGACCTGCACAGAGAACTTTTCCCCCCCACCACTTTCAATTCTGAATCGGCAAACACTCAGCGGATAATCAATGGGGTTCACCAGTGTCCATGTGTAACCAATGTTTTAGTGGTCTGGGTCTCCGTTGCTCGAGTCCCCTGGCGGACCCAAATGACATAGAGCACAGAGTTAGTGTGAACCTAGCATCGTCCGTCATCATGAACTGTAATGTAAAAAACATCTTGGTTCTCCTTAGAACTATATCCTGGTTCTCCTTAGAACTACACGAGCCTGCGCAGTACGTTCGTGTAGGATAAAAACCAAGATGGCATGTGCTGTTGGCTCTGCTCGAACCCGAAGTGGCAGAACTGACAGCGCATGCGTGACATTGCGATCTCGCTGAAGACAGATGGAGAAAGAGGAGGAAGAACAAGGGAGCTCATCATCAGAGGGGGCGTGAATAAAATGGCCAGGAGGAGGGGAGTAAACACACTGAAGGTTATGACGCTGCTGTGCTCAGAGAACGGGGGAACGCCCCCTGTGCTCTGTGATCTTCATTTGCATATCTGCAAAAACAGATTTACACAAAAACAGCTGCCTGGAAAACAGAAACAAAGGACTAGAATAGCCTTTATAAAGACTATTCCAACGTAGGGTTAGTCAAAAATGTGTTTTCTGAATGATAGACTCCCTTTAACCTCTTCCAGCAGTGACTTGTCTCTGTGAAGTTTGCAACACAAACATCTTTAGCTTCTCACTTTTTCAGGTACCTGACCCACATAGACCTCACTTACAGACCCATCTTGCTGTTATCCCAATTATAAAATATTTAGTATAAAAATCCTCTGGAAATATGTGCATCTTTAAAGGAATAAAACCTCCCTTAATTAATAGTACCTCCTGTGAACCAGTCTACGTCCTGGCGCAGTGACGTTATCACCCATCTGTGCCAGAATGCAACTGGGTAGTAGTTACGGTGTCTTATAGCCACTGGGGATCTCCCTATACACACTACTTCATGCTACAAACAGTTGCCTTCATCCTATGACCAGGTTTCCATTCTACATCTGATGACTGATGTAATTAAACTGAAGCATTTGTGCAACTAATTTGAGTGCCAGAGTTATTTGCTTTATTTGTTACAGATGAACAATCCTCTCTGAGAACCTCTTCTTGTGACCCACTGAGTGACGAATTATTATTACTCACCTTATAGCCACTTCAGGCCTGCAGCCTACAAGTTAACAGTCACAAGGCATTATGGGAAAGGAGCTGGGAGCTCATGCGCCCTCTGTTGGATGTAACAGATCCTCACTTTGCTTTTGACTCACCAAGTCTTGAGACAGCAAAAGGGATTTTAGCCAAGCCAGTTTCACTTATCTGCATACAGCGCCGTTTCGGGATTTTTGTCCCTCATCAGTGCAGAGCAAAGTGAACTGGCTGGCTTTGTGGGAGGCAACGAGTGAGTTATGGACAGGGACATCTCTCCTTGAGGAGAGCACCAGTCAAGGTGTGTAGAGTTTTGTGTTGCCTTTCGCCCTCTACTAAGCATCTACATATCACAAGGCATTATGGGAAAGGACAAGTTAACAGTGGCAGAGGAGAAAGCCAGCGCCAATGCAATTGCTACTTTTCTTTGTACTAGCCTCAGGGTGGGCCCCCCAGAGTCAGTGGGCCCCAGACCACTGCCCCCCTATACGCCTCCGGTAACTACGCCTCTGCACCAAAGCCTCACATATCCATTGTGGCTATGTTGTTGGGGGTAAAGCCTCAGTTATACCCACAACAGCACATAGTCATAGTCCACAGCGGGAGGGTTGGGTTTCGGATGTTGTGGTAGTTGAAGCACTAGCCACATCTTGTCAAACTACTATTATACTGAACATCTTGGTAGAACTTTATGGCCTTTGTAGTGTGACAACTTTGGGAATTAGACTCAAAATGGCGGCTTTTCCTTGTCCGGACAGCGGTGGTTCATGGTACTGGGCGCCGGAAAGATAGCTTTCAGACGGTCCAAGTGTAAAATAAAAGTGGCTTTATTCAGCTTAACTGCAACATAGCAAAACAACAAAAAAACCTAGGCCATCGTTAGGGCCCTAATTCACTCATTGAGCCCCTAACTAGCCTGACTCCTGCTCAACTCTAGCAAAAGTCTCCTGTGGACCCCCAGCCCTCCTGGCACAGACCGTCTATCTGTCCAGCTGGGTCCACCATCTCCTGCTCCCTGCAGGATACTCCACACTTCTGGAGTTACACGCCACGCCCCCCAAAGGCGTGGCTGAGAGCCTTTTCTGGCCTGGGCCTGGGTCGCTCAACAGCGCCCTCTGGTTCACATACTTACATACCCTCCCCCTAAGCTCACTACCCATGGGGTGAGCTACAATGGGACGAGGCATCCTATGTCGAAGTCCCTCTTCAACCGTGTATGCCTGTCCAGTGTCTATCCAGAAGTCCCAATCTGGCGGTCTCCTCTTCCAAATTCCGCTCCGTCGAGCCTTCCGTCTTCTCATCACTTTCGATGCTACACCAAGATCCTGGCCCCTCTGCGCAAAGGCAAGCTCTACTCCATCACCTCCACAATTCGCCACACAGGGGATCACATCATTTTCATCACATTTTTCACGATAGTCTTCAGCCATCCCATTGCATGACTTTGATCCCTTTAGGGAATAGCCGTAAGAATCTTTTTCTGCACCAGGGCCATACAGTACACCCTCACAAAATAGTTCACGCTGAACTACATTTTCTGGTATGTCTTTATCAACTGCCACATCATATATTGGAATGGCTTCTGTATAATGCTTCCACACCTGTACGGCAGCCGGAAAACCACTTCCACACTCTAGTCCATTCTTCAAGTTATTTTCATTCCCTGTGCTAACACCGGAGGACTGGGATACCAAGTTTTCAACATCACAGTTTTTTCTGTCAGTACCCAGATGCTTTTTGGTTACACGTTCTGGCTGCCTTAATGGCTCTGCTTCCTCTGCCTCTATGCTGGCAGTTTTCTCCAATGCCACATTTCTCTGAGCAGCCTCAATCTCAGTTTCTACTATTGCAACTTGCAGATCTTCCTCAATCTTCCTGACATCAGATGTAGATGCCATCTCTTTATCCACTATGTCTCCTAATTCTAGGATATTCTGCAGTGTTCTAACAGTTGTCAGGTCAGCATCCTGGATGATATTTTCTGCTTCCCTCACTGTTCCCTGAACTATATTGAACTGACCCTCCAACACCTTCTGATAAAGCTTCTGCTCATCTCCAGACTTTTTGTCAAGTCTTTCATTCAAGTCCCGTATCTCAGGGGCTCTCTTATCTTGCTCTTGGTTGAATAAAGACTCTATTTCTTGAATCACATTTTTCAGGGATAACAGCTCTGATTCTTTAGAGGTTAACAGGCTCCGCAGCGAGTCCTTCTCAGCTTCTAGTGCTGCCAGCTTTGAAGATAGTGCAGATGCCGACTGTTCAGTATTGGATAAAGACTGCTGCAATCGATCCAATTCTTCTCTTTTAGATTCCACTTCGGCTTTCAACTGTTCCATCTGAAACTCCAGCTGTTTCTTGATTTCCTCCTGCTTGTTCACTTGCACCTTTAGTTTAGCAACAAGCATTTTTAGATCTACAATTTCAGCAGACAAATTAGACAGGTTTCCCTCAAACTGAATCTTCATGTCTTCTATCTGGAGGTCCAATTCTCTCTTGGCCTTTTCCAGCTTGTCATAAGCATTAGCTTTGTTCTCGTACAATATCTGCACAGATTCCAGGTTTTTCTCAACTTCATCCTTGGAGCTAACCAAATCCTCCATTTCAGTGCGCAGTTGCTTGTTGAGCCTCTCTAACTCGGCCTTCAATTCAAGGGCCTCTTCTAGGGAGCGAGCCAAGGCAAGAGCTTTGGTCTCTTTTCCACGAGCCTCTGCTTCAGCACAGTCACGTTCTTCTGCATATCTAGCAGAAAGAGTCTTCTCTTCCCCAAGCAGCTGATCAAACTTTTTCTGCTTCCTTTCCAAATTTGACACAATCCGACGTTGATGATCACGATCTACACCTACATCTTCTAGTTCCTGCTGCAGTCTAATTTTCGTCTTCTCAAGTTTGTCATAAGCAGCAACCTTCTCCATTTTTTTCTTCATATCAGTCGCCTAAGCCTGTAGTGTTGAAATCTGCTTTGTCAAATCTCTTTTTGCTATCTCCTCTTCCTCTAGTTGCTCAAGGAAACCACTTTTCTCATCTTCCATTTGTTTTAGTTTTGTACTAAGGTCAAGCTTCTGACGGGTTTCTTCTTGCAGAAGTTCCTGAGTGTCCTGAAGCTGAGATTCTAGTGTAGAAAAATCTTTGGAAAGTTTGATAAACTTGCTGTCTGCTTGAGAAAGAAGCCCTGTGACATTTTTCAATTCTTTGTCTTTATTTTGCACCAAAACAGACAACTTCTCATTATCTTCACAAGATCCTGACAGTGCCCTCTCCAGGCTGCATATTCTAGCTTTGAGTTCCCTTTCTCTTTGTTCCAGAACTCCAGCTCTGCTTCGCCATTCGTGGATTTCATTATTTAGGCGAACTTGCTTTAGTGCATGCAAGTTTTGCTCTGACTGCAATGTCTGCACCACAGATTCTAATTCCTGCTCTCTGTCAGACACATACTTCCTCAGATCTGCAATTTCATTTTCTTTGTCAGTTAATGCAGCCCAAAGTTTTTCACACATCCTGACTTGTTCATCCAAATATTCCGACTGACACTGCAAAAATTCACTTCTCTCATGTTTAGCAGTTTCAAGGTCATCTCTTAATTTTTCAATGACACTCTCTTTGGCAATGAAGTCTTGAACATGCTGCTCCTTTAAATCCTGCAATTGCTTCTCAAGCACTTGCTTTTGCTCTACACTCTGTATGACTTCATTAGATAGAGCACATTTCATTTCAGCAAATTCCTTCTTAGTGACACAGTCCATTCCAGGCAAACCCAGCACCACATTTTCACAATGACTAGAACATGAACTCCTCATAGATTCAAGATCTTTCTTTAACTTCAGGTTCAACTTAAGGTTCTCTTTTTCTAATACCTCAAATTGCCGTTTCCAATCAGATATTTCATCCTCATCAATGAACCTGATTGTTTTATTCTCATCTTGAAGCTGCTGCACCATAACATTTTCATCTTTGGCGCTTTCATGCACTCCATTATGAGACAGACAGACAGCAGGGACATATTCAATCATAGAACAGAGGTGCTTTAGAAAAACTGAGTCACCGTCATGCAACCCATTATCTTTACTTGCACTCCACATGATTTGCTCCGGGTTTTGTGTCTCTCTGCATTCAGACTGCTGCACTAATAAACCTGTGCATAACTTCTCGGCTTTTTTACAAGCTGAAATTCTCTTTTTCTTGCCCATGGTTTACTAACAAGATTACACAATATTCCACAGCAACCTTGGGTTCAACTGGCAGCAACTTTTTGCTATCTTCTGCAGTCACATGTATTCAAACAGTTAACTTATGTGGCACTACAACAACCAGCATTTTCTTCTGTCTTCCACAGAAAACACCAACATGGCACCATAGCCTTTCACATAGACTGTTTGCAATATCCAGCTTCTATACACATTGCATACTTTTTTGCCATCAGCAACCACTTTACAGACTTCTGTGCCACAGTATACACAAAGTCCATTCCCTGGATTCCTCTTCCAGAGTTTTACTTTCACCAGTTTTGCACACACTTTGCTATGTTGCAATTCACTCACCCCTTCCTGGGTTTCTCAATTGAAATCACAGATTTCTTCCAGCTGTAGGCCACAATGCACACTTAGCAGTACTGCAGTCACCAACCACTTGTCTTCCAGGACTTGCGTGGATCGCTTCATGCCCGAATCCGTAGCACCATATGTGACAACTTGGGGAATTAGACTCAAAATGGCGGCTTTTCCTGGTCCGGACAGCGGTGGTTCATGGTACTGGGCGCCGGAAAGATAGCTTTCAGGCGGTCCAAGTGTAAAATAAAAGTGGCTTTATTCAGCTTAACTGCAACATAGCAAAACAACAAAAAAACCTAGGCCACCGTTAGGGCCCTAACTCACTCATTGAGCCCCTAACTAGCCTGACTCCTGCTCAACTTTAGCAAAAGTCTCCTGTGGACCCCCAGCCCTCCTGGCACAGACCATCTATCTGTCCAGCTGTGTCCACCATCTCCTGCTCCCTGCAGGATATTCCACACTTCTGGAGTTACACGCCACGCCCCCCAAAGGCGTGGCTGAGAGCCTTTTCTGGCCTGGGTCGCTCAACAGCACCCTCTGGTTCACATACTTTCAGTAGGCATGAACTGCATTATATGCAGGGCAGTATATCCCTAGGCAATCTACAGTTCAGAAACACCTGTTCCATTAATTAAAGGGTATGTTCACTTTGATGCCAGTTTACATTCCACAAGTAGAGACAAGTTAAAACATTACATATGACATTACAACTTTCCAGGGAAGATACCTCATGTGATCCAAAAGCATTGAAAGGAAAGGATGCATGCAGAACTGGCAGCAGGTCATTTTGGTCATAGACTGAATTCTCTAAAATGAACAGGAGAATATTAACAGGTCTCAGCATATGATGACAGAATATATGTGCATAGCCAATCTAAGCTATTTTTCTACACTGTATGCTGTGTTTTCAGCTATCATCATCAAAAATAGAACATTTTCTGCCAGTTTACGGAAACATCCCATACAGCAAACATAGCCAAATAATGAACATACATTTTCCTACAGCAGACCAAACACATTATTCAGAAATATAATTTATTATCTTCACATTCCAGGGAGAATTCCCCAAAGCCATTAAATGCTATTCTAGGAGACCTGCACTCCGACACCTACTGTGTGCAGCACTATTTTGTAAGAAATTGTTTTACATTTTCAACATGTATTCACTTTACTAGGCACTGCTACACACTTCTATCTGCTAAAGACCTCTAGAATTCTGGATCCAGATAGTCCAGATTCATAAATGGAACCACCTGGTATACTGTGACCAGTGTCGGACTGGGATGTCTAGGGCCCACCAGTGGAATTGTTTCTAGGGGCCCACCATCAGGACCCCTGCAGATCAGCAGTACCGAGACAGGGCGGCTAAAGGTAATAACATGTTGGGAGCCATGCTGCTCACCTGCCATGTGCACCACTGCACTACCTAAACCCACTGCTACACCCTGTATGGCAGCGTGGCTCCTAGAATTGTTACCTTTACTGTCCTGGAAAAGCTGATCTGCAGAGGTCCTGGCTGTTGTATCATCGCAGATGTAATATTGATGGCCTATCCTAGGGACAGGCCATCAATATTAGAAATATGGATAAATCCTTTAAAGAGGTTGTCCAGGAATTGGAGCAACCCGTGTGGCTGGCGGGAGGTGTAAAGTTAAAAAATAAATAAATTAAAAAAGCATACTCACCTGTCCCCGGCGCTCCATTGTACGCTGCCAGTGTCCATTCAGTCTCATGCTGGCGACTCCTTGCTGGAAGTCCTGCACCTCATGTGACTGGTAAGACCAATTAGATATAGGATTTCCAGAAATGAGGCGCCGCCATGAGACCGAACAGACACAGGCAGGGGACAACAGGGTGCTGGAGACAGGTGAGTATGCTTTTTTTTTTTTTTTTTAATTTTCTTATTTTTACACCTCCCTGGCGGCCGCCACAGTGATCGCTCCAGTTTATGGGCAACCTCTTTTAAGGGGTCGTCTAGGCCAAATTTTTTTTTATAGCCACTTCACTGGTCCCCCCATACAGTGGCCCCTTCACTGGTCCCCCATACTGTATGGGGAACAGTGATGGGGTCATTATATTGTGTGGGAGCAGTGATGGGGGCTAATATCCAGTGGGGGGAGGGACATTAAACTGTTTGATGCATATTAAAGGGGTTGTCCAGGGTTAATCTTTTTTATGGCCTAAGCTTAGGATAGGCCATAAGTACCTGATCGGTAGAGGGCTGACACATGGCCCCATCAGCTGTTCAGAGCCACTTTCGGTGCCTGTTCTGTACACAACACAGGGCCGGAAGCAGAAAGCTCCATCCGATGTATAGGAGTCAGACGCCTTCACTGCAGCTCAGCTCCTTCTGACTTCAATAAGTGCTGAGATGCAGTGAAGGTGCCCGGCTAATATACAGTGGACAGAGCTTTCTGCTTCTGGCCCTGTATTGTGTACAGGACCAGCATCGGAAGTGGCTCTGTACAGCTGATCGGTCCGGGGTCAGCCCCCTACAGATCAGGTATCTATGGCCTATCCTGAGGATAAACCATAAAAAATTATGCCCGGACAACCCCTTTAATATAACCCCTAATGCGCCACATTTTAAAGAGGTTGTCCAGTATAATTTTTTTTCTCTTTTTTATAATTATTCCGGGGGAGGTGAATCCCCCCTACCCCCCCCCCCAAAAGAAAAAAAAAAAAAACATACTAAACATACTCACCTGTACCCAGTGTCCTCCCAGCACGGTCTGGTCCCGCAGCTCTGCTGTCTTCTTTTTGCCGGAAGTTCTCTCTGGCTGTGACATCCCAGGTCCCTTCCCTTAGGCCGCTGACTGGCCTCAGGGGTCACGTGACATCACAGGTAGTCATGTGCAGGGGGACTTTAGCTGGAAGAAAACAACAGAACTGTAGAACCGAACCGCGCTGGGGGACACTGGGGACGGGAGAGAAGGTTTGGGGTTTTTTTTTTGTTTTGGTTTTTTCGCCTGCCCCGCCGTAATTAAAAAAAAAAAAATAATAAAAAAAAAAAAATAATAATATAATGTTATCCTGCACACCCCCTTTAATGTCCCCCAGGCTATTGGCCTCCATCACTGCCCCCCCCCAACAATATAATGGCCCCATCAATGGTCCCCATACAGTATAGTGGACCAGTGAAGGAGGCACTGTATGGAGTATATGCTCCACAGTGGCCCCCACCCAGTATTATATGCTCTACAGTGGCCCCCACCCAGTATTATATGCTCCACAGTGGCCCCCACACAGTATTATAAGCTCCACAGTGGCCCCCACCCAGTAGTATAAGCTCCCAGCAGCCCCCTCCACTTCGGTGCTATTATTATACTTTGGGTCTCCTCAGACCCCAGAGTATAATAATCGGAGGCCCAGGGAAGGTGATTAAAAATCAAACAAACATTGATACTCACCTTGCCTTACCTTTCCTTGGCATCCTCGCTCCATCCTGCCGTCTTCAGCGTCTTCAGGCCCTCTTCCGATGTCGCTACTGAGGCCTGTGATTGGTCCTCACCAGTCACGTGGGGGCGCACTGACGTCATTACACGGCCACGCCCCATGTGACCACTGGGGCCTAATCACAGGCCTCAGTGATATGAAGGGAGAGTGCCGGAGAGAACACTGTGTCCAGGAGAGGTGAGAATATGTATTTATTGTTTTCAGTCACCTCCCCTGGGTGCCCTGCCCTGCCATCTATTGGAAAGGGGCCTGCAATATGCCAGGGTCCCTTTCCAATTACAGTATGTATAGCGGTCGGGGAACCAGGCTTTCCCCCTGCGACAGCGATCGTTACACCACTGGTCAGGGGCCCGTTCGGGATGGTCAGGATCCCAATCGGGCCCCTGACCAATGCATCTGCATTGGCAACATGAGGACTAATAGTCGGGGCTCGGGGCCCATTGTTGGATTCACCGGTTCCCCGGTGGGCCAGTCCGACCCTGACTGTGACATATAGTCAGAGCAGCAGAGGTGGATGTTGACTTTCCATAACAATGTAGATTTTTGTGTCATACACTACCTGAGGAAGGTTGTGTGACAGGTATTGTTAGTGGTTTCATATGCACTATTATGTTGGTGTAATGCCCACATGCAGGTATACCCTTGAGCAGGTAGTCCGTGAGATGGGCAAATATGTAAATTGTGTGGAAACGCCCATGTTAAATTGATGCACTATACACTGAATCTTTAAAGTGTACATAGTGACCTACTGGAGTCTGGGTCACATATGGGAGCACACTCTAGAATGTCTTGACAAGACCTGCATTATATAAGTGGCTGTAGAGTGTGCCTCATGACTGAGGTTTGATAAAATAGAGGAAAAGTAGAGCTTGAAAACTGGAAGACCGCCCTAGGAAAGCGTAGCACAGGAATAGGTGCACCACCCTATACAGCAGTAAGCGGTGATGCAGGAGTTGGACAACTGAGGCTGGTGAACCCTGAACAACTAAGAGGGTCATCTGGACTGTTAGAAAATAGTAGTGGGCATACAGAACAGCCAAGGGTGGCTCTGAGACTAAAGAAGTTGGTGGGAGATCAGTTTTGACTACACGAGACTACTATGACTGGTGAGAGAAAAACTCCTTACAGTCCTAGACATGGCAATGCTTGTGAAGAGTTTAAGAGCTAATGATGTTCAGTGGCAATTGTGTCTTACTCATGTCCTGGTGGTACAGGAAGGAGATGCACTAGTAAAGTGCAGTTGGAAATACCGACAGTATTTTCAGGTCAGTGAGCTGAGCTGTGACGTTTCATTTGCAAGCTCACTTCCCATTCCTGTGAGCAGTTAAGCCGGCAAACGAAACATCACAGCTGCATGTGACTTTGGATGTGGGAGTGATGTATTACCTGTGATTTCATTGCAGGGGAGAGTTGAGAAGGGAGGGGTACACATAAAGTAAAAGACGACAAATGAATCATGGGAAATGTAGTTTGTCCACAGATTTACAACATGTAAATAAATGATACAAGGAGCAGCAAGTAAAATAAAGCCAAGAAAAAGGTTGCACAAGGGAACAGAAAGTATTTAGCATTGCTGTGGATTAATTTGCAGATCATTTTTGGACGCTGGATAACCCCTTTAAGCAAAAATGACTGACACTTTACCTTCCACCTGAAAAGAATAGCAGGCCTAAGGTGTTCATACGCATTAGACTAAACTGATTTTTAACTAAAATGAACATTTGTCAGGTGAAATCTAATTGTTTTAGCCAATAGATGACAAATTATCATCTGAAAACAAGTTGGTCATGACAAACTTTCTGCCAATATTCAGACTTTTAGTTTAGGGACAATCTTTCTTTCAAAAGAACATTCCCTGAAAGATCTTTAGTTTATTCCTTAAATTCATTGAATATGTAAGATCAATGTGAACAACTGTAATGCTGAATATGGACTAAAGGGTGTATGGCTGCAACTGCAAAACGATCATTCACTAAACGTTTGCTTATGTCGGGCAAGCAGACAAGAGAACTACAGAAAATTGTAAAAGATGACAAGACCATAGTTATTCCTGTCATGGTGAAGAAGGAGAGCCACTGGTGATTGATCTCTCTTAGAGAGGATCTGTCACCAAGTACAAAATACTAAATGCCATACATCATTGGATTCTCCTTGTGCCCCTTATCATTTTGGTGTTTTTATATTTTAAACCTGTCCACCCGTCCATATGGTCCCTGGAAGATTATTTGTAAACTAGCTCTTATTCCCCAAACATTTTGTTTTTCTCATAGAAAATAAAGGATTCTCACCCACTTTGGAAATAAGAGTGAATTACAAATAACCTTTCAGGGGCCATATGTTTTGAACAGTTGGACGGATTTCAAATTAAAAATGCCAAATTGATCAGAAACACGTATTTAATATTTTATACTTGATGATAGAATTCTATTTAAAGAGGACCTTTCGCCAACTCCACCAATTCAAGTTCTTAGCACCTGTTAATAGCTGCTCCTCCACTGATTCCAGCACAGTTGGAATTTTCTCTTTATCCCTCACCAATCCTGAGCAACAATCGCAGTTAGTTTTGGTGCCTGATGTGCTATGTAAGCTCTGTAATGTCAGATTGGCAGTGTTAGGCAGGGGTGGGTGATTCAGATCTCCAATCAGAGGCAGCCAGTGTCAGAGCTCAGAATCACACCCCTTGTCTGCTCCTGCCTGACACCGTCCTCCTGACAGTACAGAGCCTAAATAGTATATCAGGCACCACAACTAACAGCACGGATTGCTCAGGAACAGAGGGGTCTAGAGAAAAAATCTGAACTGTGCCAGAATCGGTTTAGCTGCGTCTAATAACAGATGCTAATAACTGGAGTTGGTAGAGGTGGTGAAAGGTGCTCTTTAAGTATGAAAACATTTACTGCTAAGACGAGGAGCACAGAGCTGAATTAGAGGAAAATTAGAACAATTATGAAAACCCTTCTCTAATAAAATGTCCGTTTTATCTGACAAAACCATAGTGGTATACGGTATCTGAACCCTCAGTAGAATAACCACTTCTGCTAACTCTATTTTGGATAATCCTGCAGTGGACAGAAACTCATATGAAGCAGTTGTTAGCAGTCCACATCATGATTTGCGCCATCAGTCTGCCAGGGAAATAGCAACTTAAAGTTCTCACACATTGCACAAAATTGGGATATGACACCACTTCTCACAACCCCAAAACAAATAGCTTTGGTTCCCTGTACAGGGAGAATTTGCCTTCGGCATCGGATGCCTTCATTCCACTCAAGAAACTTTTGACTAGTATTTCTTTTTCTTCCAATTTGTCCAGTTCTCACAGTACTCAAGGAAACTGTTTTACAAGGCCTCTCTGATTTTCATAGATACTGGTTCGTCAACTAATGACTACTGAAGTGGCAGGGTCTTACTCAGTAATACTGTGGCTCTTTCTAGGAAATGACCAACCAATAAATCATATAGAAGACTACACAAGGTATTTGCACACTGGTGTACCTTTATCAAATCAGACTTCGCAGGGATTCCCACAGTCAATAAAGGTGTGGCTACCATTGTTTGTGCACTGTGGCCAATGGATACAACCTGTTTGACTTCCCTATATCTGCTTATTATATTAGAGCTAACCATGCAGACACCAATCTAGTTAAAACGCATCCTGCAACTAACTGTCTTGTAAACCGCAAGCCACTTCAAGCCTGCGGTTTACAAGACACCGAGACCACAGACAGACATCTCGGTGTCAAGTGTTTACAAGTCTACATGCTAACCTCTCTATTCATATATAAACCTGTACTGCTGCATGGACAAGGAGAATAACCAATTGTGAAACACAAATAAAATGTTTTCACTTTTTGCATAACCAGTGGAATGCTTGGATTTACATTTATACTAATACGGCTCTGACAAGCCATCCAAATAGCACCCTATTATACCATATGGAGTGCAGAACGATATTTAAATACTGCTTCTTGGCACAGGCAGGCATGATGACGTCACAGCATCGCGTCTACTGCAATGAGATACAGACATCCTGTGCATGGACAGGGAGGAGGCGGCGGCTCCATTCTTCAAAGGATCGCAGTTATGCGAGTATAACTTTTTTTTTTTTTTTTGCGCAGTTGTGGGTAATTTAATAGTATAAGGTGGTTGTTCGGAGGGGGAATAATAACTATAAGGGAGGATTCATTAGGGGGCATTATGACGATGGGGAGGTCATTTATATAAGGGACATTATGAATACAAGGGGGGGAGATTATTTATATAAAGTGGTCATTAGGGGGCATCTTTTATATAAGCGGTCATTAGGGGATCATAATTACATCAATTATGTAAGGGGTAATTTGGGGCACAATATTTATCTCAGGGGGAATCAAGGGCATAATCTAAGGGAGCAATTAATTTAATTAAAATGGCACTTGGGCTTTATTAAGGCTAAGGCCCCATGTAGCAGGCTGAAGCAAAAAACCGCTGCAGGAAAAACCGTGGTGGTAACATCGCAGTTTCTCCTGAACCGCCTTTCACAGAAAAACTTTCTGCTTCCATTATACCTATAGGGAAACCACAACGGTTTTGGAAATCACAGCATGTCCACTGCGCGTATTTTTCTGCTATCCACTTTGCAGGAACTATAAAACGCTGTAAAAGGTTTACGCCATGTGCGGCCCCAGCCTTAAAGCGTTTTCCACTCCATTTTTATTAATGATCCATCCTCAGAATAAATCATCAATAAGAGATAAGTGAATCTCCACTGATCAGCTGTATGAAGGGACCATGACACCTGTTTATATCACACGCTGTCTGTTTATAATGATCATGTGATGTAATTATAGCCATGTCACATAGACGTGTATAGGACGAGGCTGTAGTTACATTACATGGCTGCTATGAAATGAATGACACTCTGTAAACAGAGAAGGTGTCACGGCGCTTACACAGGTACCACTGTCCATTAAAACAGCTTATCCTGGGGGTCCTGGGTATTGGAACCCTACTAATTTTTTTTTTTACCTTTTAATTAGGAAAACACCTGGGGCATTATTAATAAGGGGCACTATTAAAGGGGGTACACAGGGAAGTTAATTAATTTAAAGATGCACTTTGGGGTATTATTCATTATGGAGGGTTATATCATATATTTTATAATTGGGGGTAGCAGCAGGATGGGTGTGCAGGTTAGGACAATGTGGGTGAGGTGCCTAGAAAAGTGATGTCTTTACAGAGATGGAAAGAAGTGCTCCAGATCCAGATGAAACAGAAATGGATTGGAAATGTGAACGATTAGTCAGAGATGTCACCTGTAAGTCACTAAATGTTACTGTACTGTATTCACCTAAATCATCTGCAGAGCCCTGTGTACAGTTATCTACCACTATACGGTCACTGTAGAATGATAATAGCGGTATGCCTAAATTGGGGGTTTTGGTACTGCAGCGCTGAAGGATAGACTACAATGTATGTAAACATGACCAGGAGCCACTCTGTCCCTGAACAACAGATCTGCAGGGGACCAGGGAAACGTACACTCGCAAATCTAATATTGATGCCCTATCCTAAAGATAGGCCATCAATATTAGAAACTAGATAACCTCTTTAGGCCGGGCCCCACCTTGCTAAAATGCAGCGTTTTTCCACTGCAGAAAAAAAAAATCTGCGTTTTACAGTGCCTGCAAAATGGATAGGATTCTTGCTAATACCATACACACATTGCAGGAAAAAAAATCTGCAGTGGAAAAGCAGAATATTCAAAAATGCTTGTGTTTTTGAAAATTGCAGCATGTCAATTATACCTATGGAAACGCTGGCGTTTTCGGTATAGGTATCATAGGGGCAGAAAGTCGGCAGAGGAAACTCTGCTGACTTTGTGAAAAACGATGAGGAAAAAAAACGCGATGCATTTCTGCCACATCTTCTGAACATCATTCAAGGAATAAATTATTAGGAAGTCAGCCTATTTGGGTTTACTTTTACCTATATCTGGACTTTCAGGATGCAAACTGATTTTATACACTGGATCTGACTAAATACCTAAGGCTGTACATTCATAGTACAGATAATAACCTCTTCTTGGTCTTTGCTGCAGTGAACAAAGGCTGTAAGCTCTCTAAACCATAAATGGTAAGTTGGATTGCTGACACCAATATTCTTATCCTTTTATTGGGTCATTATGAAACTGCTTTTTGCAGCATCTTGGAACAAGTTAGACCTCCGGGCGCATAAAAAAAAAAAAAAAAAAAAAAAAAAAAAATACATTTTAACATGTAGGAAAAAAAGGCATTGCCTCCAGATGCTCTAGATAGAATATAGACTGGACCATCAGTTACAATATATAGTATTAGAATAACCCATGACCTGAAATGATGTCTGAGTTGAGATCAAACTGGATGGTGGAGCTTCTATAGGTATCAAGCATCTTGCTGGGCAGTCTGTTCTCTGACTATATAAGTTTTCATACATAAGATAAGATAATCCTTTAATAGGCCCACCATGGGGAAATTCAGACATGACATCCTATCAGTTTTTCTGCTGCTAAATAGTCCCCCATTATGGCTGCAATACATTTTATATTTCTCTCTTAGGGTGGGGGTGTGCACTTTCTCTCTCTCTCTCTCTCTTACTACTACTACCACTACTACCACTACTACTACTACTACTACTACCACTACTACTACCACTACCACTACCACTACCACTACTACTACTACTACTACTACTACTACTACTACTACTACTACCACCACTACCACTACCACTACCACTACCACTACCACTACCACTACTACCACTACTACCACTACCACTACCACCACTACCACTACCACTACCACTACCACTACTACACTACCACTACCACTACTACTACTACTACTACTACTACTAGTAAATATAAAATAGCAAACACATAGCTGAGAAAAGCCCAAGTGAACATAATATAGGAGATCCAGGGACGGGACATTGTTCTGCAAATACAGGTTATAATACAGCTTAAGATCCCTGACAAAGAAAAAAGAAATCTGAGCCCAGAAGTAGATACAAGTACATAAATAAATAATTATGCATACGTGTGAAGATTGTGAGGAAAATAAGCCCTTCCCCCTCCACTCACTGTAAACCCATCTTATTTCACAGTGATAACGAAGGACAGAAATTCCCTAGTAACAGTGAGTGAACAGCAAATTAGCTAGACGTGAGATACCTATTGGCAGGAGAGGTTTTTCAGGCAAAAAGCAGCAACATTTTTAAATTAAGTGCATTTTTTTCCAGAGACATTTGCTCTATTAAATGAGACTAAGTTGTCTGAAAGCTTAGTGACCATTTACCCACCATATTATTAGGCTAGAGAAAGGGGTATATATGAAAAAGACAGGCGGAGTTGAAATTTGAGTCCATTTGGTGAAACCTCTTTGGAGGTGCATTTCCAAATTTCACATTTTTCATGGGAATTAGAACAGTGGAATATACTAAAGGGCCTTTATATTGCTAGGTAATTTTCTGGGAGCTGTCTAAATGCATACAGGAATTATGCTCACTTCCTACAGTTCCATTGTTATCATTTGCTACTGCGATCTGAAAAGGCAGGGGAGTGAGGGTTGTTTTTATTGTCTCTTTCATGTTATAAAAAAATCTTTAATAAAACAAAGATATTTCAAAACAATTGCATCAAAAATTTTTCACAGTACAAATTTAATTTACAACTTCTCCTAAAGGGTCTTCTGGTACTATGAAATTGATCATAGTCCGAACCCCCCCCCCCCCCCCCCACTACCCCTGTTAATCAGGTTTTGAAGAGACTGAAGGTTTGGAATGAACTCTGCGGCCTTGTCACTGCACACAGTGCTGTATATTGTATAGTGGCTATAAGAGATGAGTGGATCGAAGCTGACGAAGTGGAATTCGATCGAATTTCAGGAAGTATTCGATTCACATCGAATCCGGATTTCCTCACGCTTTGTGGTAACAAATCGCATTTTTTAAAAAATGGCTGCTGCACGTTAGGACATGGGGCAAGGAACTCTGGGAACGCAGGATCACCCACAATGCCATGCGTACAGCCAATCAGCAGTCAGCCAGCCCTGTAATGTCACAGCTCTTTAACCCCTTCCCGAGTGCCCACGGCATCGGGAGTGGGTGTTAGCTCTAACTGACAGTTAACACCCTGCTCCATAACCAATCGGGGGTTTAAACACCTTGGATGCCGTGGTCAAACATGACCGCGGCATCCAAGGGCTTCCGCCATTTTGCCGCCCAACCCAGCTCTCTGCAGCCAGGAAATAGCTGTTTTTTTTAACGTGACTCGCCGCGATTTAATTCAGATCGAATAGAATCGTATCAGAAAATTTGGCGAAGTTGCCGATTCAAATTTTTTAAAACTTCGCTCATCTCTAGTGGCTATGCTTGGTATTGCAGCAAGGCCATATAACTAGTGAATAAGAATTCACTGGCTTTGGAAAAGAAAGTGATCCTTGCTGGAGTGCTTCAGCCTCTTTAAACAGCTGATCCATTTATGGTCTTGGCTAAGAAACTCATTAAAAGGAGAACCCCAAATGCCCCCTGAATCCATATGTTTTAAGTCTTGGGCACAATTTAATAACCATTTCAGATAGTATTCATTAGCATTTATTCTGCTGAGTTATGCTAGGTTCACACCTGCGCCTGGGTTTCTGCTCTTCAGGTCCGCGTGGAGGCCCGAAGAACGGAAAATTAATCAAATTAAAAAGAGGTTAGCCGCAGACCCCGTAGACTATAATGGGGTACGCCATGTTTCAGCCCGAAAAATGCAGAGAGAAAAGTCCTGCTTGCAGGACTTTTCTCTCCACATTTTTTAAGCAGATTCGAGGACAGAAACCATGAACATAGAACAGGCGCAGGTGTGAACCTTGCCTTACCTGTCATATGCACAAGTGGAAAAATTAAAGACACTTACCATCTATATATGAATATTCAGATAGTAGTTTGTACTTTAAAAAAAACTAAAAAACTAAAAATACAGTTAATATAAAGGATAGTAAAATCAGTTTTTAACTTGCTCATGCTGTAAATCAAAAGAAGCAGTTCTAAGCAACATCACAAGTGAAAAGCCATGTGTCAGCATATTATTCCCATAGTAACTGAACTATTACATTAGAATGGTTAGTCCCATAGCCATCAAGTATTGTTCTCATGTGGTTAAGTCCTCATGATGTATGGTCCCTTTAATTAACACTTCAAGATGCAGTGTCGGTTCCACACTGTGTTCTTAAGCTTTCACACAAGTGATCAATGACACAAGCGTGAAACAAATCAGAGTGATTACCACTGCAGGAGAATGCCCAAACTGGTCCAGTGTACATAGAGCATCCAGTGAACATGCTACTGCCATTCTAAGATACTGAAAATACTAATCTGATGATGAAGTCCCCAATGACATTGACAGCACGCACAGAAACACACTCACAACTTGCAGCAATTAAACTCTTCTACCATACGAAGAGCACTCATGCAGCAGCCTATTGATCAGGGCCATGTGCACACATTCAGCCCTAGAAAGCTGGTTATACATGCATGGCATCCAACACCCCCCCCCCCCCCAAGCCCCTTGGAAAGGATAAGATGTTACGAATGGAACAAGAACGTTAAGATGAGACAGCTCCTCCTACCAGTATTTTGAAAAACCGCATTTAATGTCTGCATCAGTTCTTCTATAGCCATCTCAGCGTATGTCGATGTTCATTTGGAAGCAGAGAAAAGGTCCTCAGAAAGCATTTTCTTCTGCCTGTTAAAGAAGCAGCTAAGCTACAGCAGAGCTCCCCAGCACTGCATTTCAATTAGCTCCAGGTCCTTGCTTGACACAAAAGGAGGTGGTAAGTGAGCACATTCTCTCTCTCGCCTCTGCAATACACAGGCGAGTCGCTCATGATTGGAGGCACTGTCATGATCAGTATTTATCACGTCAGGGTCACTTATACAGTTCACATTAATCAGCCATATGACGCTGCATCTTTACATTGCAACGTTATTTCTTGTGATATGTCAGAGTCATGATAACATCATGCATAGAACAGGTGAATTACAGAAAAAACATCCAATAAAGCATAACCAGGACTAGCCTTTAAACCTGGACCTAGTATAAAAGTAAAAAAAAAAAAAAAATATATATATATATATATATATATATATATATATATATGTACATATCTTAAGTTAGTAATTCAAAAAATGGCCCAATATGCCCTGCAAGATACTGACTGTACTTCAGAGTTTGGCAGTACACAGCTGAGTACATTAGGAAGTGGTAAGCAGTCAATGGCTGACAGTACAACCTATAGTGTGCTGAAGGATATTCCTAATTCTTCAGTCTGCACAGTCTACACAAGTGCAAGTATGAAGAGTCACTCCCATTCTATTTCTCCTCCACCATTGCGTGTACCATTCTGGTATATATTACTCCCATAGTGATGCCCCTGGGCTTTCATTAGTACATGGGGAAAGGCACTTTAGCGAGGTAGGAGCACCAAACTGGGCATTTTCCCAGGGTCCCCGTCCCCAAAGAGGCCCCCAGGATCTGGAGCCCAGTGACTCTGGATCCCGGAATCAGGAGGCCCGGCCATATCAATAACAGAAAGGGGCCCAGCATCATGTGTTGCAGGGCCCCTTTCCAAGGTCAGTAAAAATAAACATTTTTACTCACGCGTCCGGCATCATCTTCTGTCCTTTAGGTGACGTCATGCGTTCTGGACGTCACCGCTGAGGCCTGGCCTCAGTGGTTACATGGAGCGTGCTGACAGCGTGCCACACGTGACACCAGAATGCATGACGTCAGATGCAGAGAAGAAGCAGCCGGCGGCAGCTGCGGAGCAGCGTGAGGAGGCCCAGGAGAGGTAAGGCAAGGTGAGTATAACTGTGTTGGGCCACTGTGGAGCATTATACTAGGGGGGCCCTCTGGGGAGCATATTATACTGTGGGCCACTGTGTAACTTTATACTGGGGGGAAAGGGCAGTTTGGGGAGCCTGTTATACCATGTGGGACCATTGCGGAGTGTATTATATTGTATGGGTCTTCTCGGGAGCATATTATACTCTGTGGGGCCACTGTAAAGCATTATACTGGGGGGTACTGTGGGGAGCATATTATACTGTGGGAGGCCACTGTGGCACATTATACTAGGGGAACCCCTCAGGAAAGTATATTATACTGTGTGGAGGCCATTGTGTGGCATGTTATGCTGCGGAGCATTATACTGGGGGGACACTGTGGGGTGCATATTATACATACTGTGCGGAGCATATTATATTGTGTGGGGCTGCTGGGGAGCATATTATACTGTGTGGAGCCTTATATACCATGTGGGGCCACTATGGGGGGCTCAGGGGAGCATTTTTTTACTGTGTTGGGCCACTGTGGAGCATTATATATCATGTGGGGAAACTGTGGAGGGCTCAGGGGAGCATTTTATACTGTGGAGCATTATATTCCATGTGGAGCATTATACTGTAGGGGGGGGGCTCAAAATTCCTGCTGGCAGCCCTGTGTGCTATGACTGCATCACAGCTCCCTCACTATAATCTTGTACATATGTGTAGTGCTCCATGGCCATGTCATTCCCCATACAGTACTGTGCATGAACTGGCCATGGAGCTATTGGGGCCTGCACAGTACTATAGGTGATGACTATACTGGGAACATACTCAGTAACACCAGATAGTCAGCACATATGTAAGACTTCAGTGAAGTGGGGCCCCAGAACAAGTTCCTCTGGTGGGCCTAAGGCGGTTCAGTCCAACACTGTATAAGGGAGAATTATTATGTATAAGGGTGGGTTACTATATATAAGGGGGGAAATGTTAAATATGAAGGGGCTATTGTAAGGGGGAACAATTATTTATAAGGGAGGAACTATTTATAAGAGGCCTATAAAAAGGGGGAAGCTATTATATATAAGGCATCTATTATAAGGGGGAGCTATTATTTATAAGAGGGGAACTATTTATAAGAGGGGTTTAGTTAAGTGGGCTTAATTATAAAAGGGGGCTATTAGTGAGAATGGGGACTATTATTTATAAGGGTAACTATTTATGAGAGGGCTATTAATAAGGGGGGACTATTTATAAGGGAGTAGTATTTTTTTTTTACAGGGTGACTGTTACCGATAAGGGGGAACTGTTACAGATAAGGGGGAATATTACTGATACAGGGCAATATTTAGCAGGGACTGTTATTTATAAGGAGGCGCTATAATAACTGATGACTTGGTGCCAAAATCTATTAGGTGGCACAACAATGCTCGTTTTGAATTGTGTGTGGGTAAATGGGAGTTGTTACTACTGTTTTAGGGGCAGAAATGAGGCATTATTAAAGGGGTTGCAACTGGAAGACAATGGTGTTTGTATATCAGCATTTGGGGCCCTGCTTTTAATTTTGCCCAGGGCCACACTTTGTCTAAAACTGGCCCTGAGCACCAGTATAATGGCACACTTCTACGAGGGGTGTTTTTTAACAGTACATTTTGGAGGTAAATAACATATCATGTGAACACAAAAAGACTGTAAGACTATAAATGAGATTCAGCCTTAAAGGGAACCTGCCAGATGCATTGGGGCACTAAACCACCAGTATATCCTGTCCTTGTTTCAAATATCCCTATAGTAAACCTGTTTGGGTTGTGTGTATTTAATAAAAAAGCTGTTATATTTACTAAGTGATTTGCTATCGTCAGACTTACAGTGGAGGAAAAAAGTATTTAGTACACTACCAATTGTGCAAGTTCTCCCACTTATAAAGATGAGAGAGGCCTGTAATTGACATCATAGGTAGACCTCAACTATGAGAGACAAAATGAGAAAACAAATCCAGAAAATCACAGTCTGATTTTTAAAGAATTTATTTGCAAATTATGGCGGAAAATTTGTATTTGGTCAATAACTAAAGTTCATCTCAATACTTTGTTATATATCCTTTGTTGGCAATGACAGAGGTCAAACGTTTTCTGTAAGTCTTCACAAGGTTGGCACACACTGTTGCTGGTATGTTGGCCCATTCCTCCATGCAGATCTCCTCTAGAGCAGTGATGTTTTGGGGCTGTCGCTGGGCAACACGGACTTTCAAATTCCTTCAAAGGTTTTCTATGGGGTTGAGATCTGGAGACGGGCTAGGCCATTCCAGGACCTTGAAATGCTTCTTACGTAGCCACTCCTTTGTTGCCCTGGCAGTGTGCTTGGGATCATTGTCATGCTGAAAGACCCAGCAACGTTTCATCTTTAGTACCCTTGCTGATGGAAGGAGGTTTGCACTCAAAATCTCACGATACATGGCCCCATTCATTCTTTCATGTACACGGATCAGTCGTTCTGGTCCCTTTGCAGAGAAGCATCCCCAAAGCATGATGTAGCTACCCCCATTCTTCACAGATGTCACGGGGTGACATCTTGCGTGGAGCCCCTGATCGAGGGAGATTATCAGTGGTCTTGTATGTCTTCCATTTTCTAATTATTGCTCCCACAGTTGATTTCTTCACATCAAGCTGCTTGTCTATTGCAGATTTAGTCTTCCCATCTTGGTGCAGGTTTACAATTTTGTTTCTGGTGTCCTTCCACAGCTCTTTGGTCTTCACCATAGTGGAGTTTGGAGTGTGACTGTTTGAGGTTGTGGACAGGTGTCTTTTATACTGATAATGTCAAACAGGAGCCATTACTACAGGTAATGAGTGGAGGACAGAGGAGCCTCTTAAAAGAAGAAGTTACAGGTCTGTGAGAGCCAGAAATCTTGCTTGTTTTTAGGTGACCAAATACTTATTTCCCACCATAACTTGCAAATAAATTCTTAAAAAATCAGACCATTTGATTTTCTAGATATGTTTTCTCATTTTGTCTCTCATAGTTGAGGTCTACCTATGATGTCAATTACAGGCCTCTCTCATCTTTTTAAGTGGGAGAACTTGCACAAATGGTGGCTGACTAAATACTTTTTTTTTCCCACACTGTATCGCCTGTGCTGATGGCACATTGCTGGACATCTGACACATGTGCAGTGAAGTCAAGGTGTACTAACCCAGGTTTATAGGAGAACTGTGCATGCAGTGGGAGCACTTATCTCTCATCATTCAGTTAAACACTCCTGTCACAGAAAGGCTTACTAAAGCATATTTGGGACACTAAACCACAAGCTGATATGGACATGCTGGTGGTTTAGTATCCCAAATTCACCTAAGTTTCATGTAAGAAAATAAATTTCTGCAGCACCAACTATGTATTACAAAAAATTAACAACATTTAATTCTGTGTCACAAAATGGTGTTTTGTATCATTGAATGGTATTCCTTTTAAGTTGTCCATGGACTAGTTAGAAAAAAGCTATAAGAAGAAAGCGCTCTCTGTTAAAGTCTGTGTGACGTCACAGTTCAAGAGCTTTTTGTAATGTATATATTATGCCCATTCCTTCATGGAAATTGCTTTATATTCTCATCGATGAACAGCTGGGAGACAGGTAACGTAGACAAGCAACAGGATATTAGCTTTCCTCTCACATGAACTTCCTGCCATGCTCCAGTGACTAGGTACACTAGAGATATGGACAGCACTGGCAATCCACTAATGGACTCCAACAAACTGTATAAATTGCAGACCTCAATTCAGCCTGCAAGAGTATTGAAGATGGATCATAAATGCAAAGTGAATGAGTTAAATACAATACAGAGAGAACACAAATTTATCCAAGTTTTATCCCTACAGTACAAATGTTTGATGTGAAAGGTAGCCTCACTACTGAATACCAGATTGGAAGAGGACAAATTTGCTGACAATCGGCCCTGCAAGTTCATGCAAAAGTCAGTGTTTTGGTTTGTCATCTGGCCTCAGCTTCTGAAGATGTAATCTGCATGGTGCACAATGCAGATGTTTTCTTAAAATACTGTACACCAGACTATGGTTTGTGTCACATTAGTAGTTCCATATTAGTCAGCCTGGCTGATTTTCTAGGACTATGCTCATACTAGGCTCAAATCCTGTTAGCTTTCTCTTCCAAAGCCTTTGGGCAGTCCAGACTTTTGCCATGACATATACACCAGTGGTTTTGATTTGCTGGACCACATTTATTCTGAAGTTTGCTGTACTGTCACTACAGACCCCATTCTTGCAAATTCCAACAGGCAAAAAGCTTTTTCTTGCTTTGAAGTCAACATCTTATGTCACAGTATATAGGCATATTTTACATTTGGCTCTTGAGAAATGAAAGTTGTGCTATGACTGGTTGCTATGGGCAATAAACAAATTTTGCTGCGATTTTCAGTGATTGACCATTTACCGCTGATGGTACTTTAACTACAGGCCGTTTTGGCACCATCTTTTTTGAATCACCCTGTATATGGTGTTAACAGTATTTTTTACAATTGTAATGATTGAAATGATCAGATTTATATCTAAAATAAAGGTGTACAGGATGCAATTCTGTGAAGATATTCACAGAGCTTACGATGGCGGTATGTAGCCTATAGTGAAAAACAGGAACTTTTGCTTTCGAATTATACATAGGATTTACAATACAGACTGTCACAATGATGTGAGTCCATTCCACTAAAGTGTAAATGAGCTAATACACAGAATTAATAGTTGAGTATCTTACAAGAGACTTTAGAGAGAGCAAGTATAAACAGGGCGCAGGAAACCCACCCAATCATTGCTACAGACCATTCATGTACAGTAATTCAAGCAGTGGTGCCAATGTGTAACTTAGATGCGCTGGGTTCTTACCTATCCTTTTAGGGTGTGCTGTGAAACATCAAATTCTCAGATCAAATTACAGCAGTTATTTTCATTTATTAAAGTGGTTTTCTACAATTAACTAAAAAAAAATTACTGGTGGGCAGTGATTGTGTAAAATAAAATAAGATTGGATAAAGCTTTCATATGAATGTGCCCTCCGCTCCCTATCCCTCTTTTTATTGATCCTGCTAATAAGTTTTAAACATATAATAGAAAAAAGACCACACTTTGGCTCGGTTCACATCTGCGTTCGGGGATAGCCCGAACGGAAACCTATACGCATAAAAAAGTGGTTTACCTGGGAAACCTGTGGACCCCATAAACTATAATGGGGTCCTTGTGGTTTCCGCATGAAGCAAGCGGAGAGGAACGTGCTGCAAGCAGCACTTTCCTCTCTGCATGTTTCGTGCGGAAACCACCTGGACTCCATTATAGTCTATGGGGTCTGCGGGTTTCCCAGGTAAACCACTTTTTTGTGTGTACAGGTTTCCATTCGGGGGATCCCCAAGCGGACTCCCCAAACAGAAACCGGAACGCAGATGTGAACCAGGCCTTACGCAATACCAGATGAAACATGACTAGTGCAGGATGCAGACAGGCCCTATTGCAGTATATGATAGAAAAAGCACAGGTATAAAATGCTAATAAAACATCCACTCACACTATTCACATTATTCTGTGATCAGCACCTTGTATAAGTTTTATCTGTGTGCATTTGATATGCTGGCATCCATCCTCCTCATGGCGTAGGTGTAGGTGTGTGAGTGGAGGTTTTATTAGCATTTTTCACCTGTGCTATTTCTATCATATACTGCAATGGGGCCTATCTGCATCCTGCACAGCCATGTTTTATCTGGTATTGGGGAAGTGTGGCCTTTTTTCTGTGATATGTTTTTTGTACATTAAATGTACTTCTTTAGTAGTGTGTTTTTGATCTTTTGACTAGAGACTTGCAATGAGGAACCTTGACAATGGATTGCAAGCTTGCATATTTTGGCCAAAATATTAACAAATACCTCATGGTTATTTAACATTTTTTGCAGGATACAGCCAGACCCTATATTTGCAGGGTGCTGGTACTAGTGGGGTGCAGGTATGGAGGATCTAATAGTGTGGGTGTGACCAATTGGCTGTTCCCTGGTGCTGTGCGCCTCGCATTATTATGTGATCAGCACCTTGTGTGAGCTTTATCTGTATGCATTTGATGCTGGCTTCCACCCCCTCATGGATTGTTGGTGTGTGAGTGGATGATTTATTAGCATTTTGCACTTGTGCTCTTTCTATCACATACTGAAATAGGGCTTGTCTGTATTCTGCACTAACCATGTTTCATCTGGTATTGCATAAGTGTTACCTTTTCTCAGTGATTTTTTTTTTGTATATTATGTCCTTCTTTAGTAGACTGTTTTTGCTATTAGGTTTTACACTAAATTCAGAATACTTTTGTAAAAATAAAAAACTACAAAGACTGAAAAACATGTATTTTTTAATTAATTGTAATACAATATGCAAAGGAATTTCTACTCACCTCTAACATTTATTATAGATCATTGTTTTTTGGGGGGTTTTTCTAACCCCTTCTGGAGACCCGGCAATAATGCCTACGATCAGCGTTCACTCGACGCAGGCAGCCCCCCCCCGCCGACGAGTGTGCAGGAGCAGACCTGTTCCTTCAACAGCCAAGAGCCTTCAGAAAGCTTGTCATAGCAATACTACTACTGTGGCTGGTCTATGACGGGCCTCAATAGTAACATTGTGAATCTCAAATGATTTGAAACACCCCCCTTTCCGTAGAATACATATAAAAGTAAAATATTATTGTGAAATACATACACTTTAGTATCCCTGTTTCCAAAAAACCCAGTCTACAAACTTATAAAAATATTTTTCCCGTATGGTAAATGCCAAAGCGGGAAAAAAAAAAAAAAAAAAAAAAAAAGTGACAAACCGTCGTATTTTCACTTTTTCGCATTTGATAAAAATTTGAATAAAAAGTGATCAAAATCAATAGACATTTCTCAAAATGGTATACTAAAAAGTAGACCTGGTTACGGGTGTCATAATATGGCAATTTTTAGAAAAAAACTTTTTTTGCAAAGTTTTAGATTTTTGCTAAGGGGTTAAAATGTAAATAAAACCATATAAATTTGGTATCCCCGGAATTGTACCGAAACATAGAATTCAGGTGACAAGCCATTCTGAATTTACAGAATAATAAATGGTAGCAACATGAAGAACAATTTGTCCTGCAAACATTAAGCCCTCATATGGCTCAGAGAACAGAAAAATAAAAAAAAATAAAAAAATAAAAAAAGTTATGGGGTTTGGAATGTGGGGAGTCAAAAAAAAAAAAAAAAATGAAAAATGTCACCATTGGGAAGGGGGTTAAATCTTTTTGTATGTATTCAAAAGGTTGTAGCTGAGACATATCTTAAAAACGTGGAAAGTTTTTTTTAAATGATGGCTACCTTTTTAATATGATATGAAGAGAACTGTGTCAAGCGAGTTATACCAAGTGTATGCCATACGTGTGTGCCATATTGATACATATTAATAGAGGGTGTAGGCTGCAGTCCTCAGGGGGTGAAGAGATAGGGTCCCAACCGTTCATATATAGTTGAAAAAGGATCTCATACTCCAAGTGGTTTTGAGAATATTCGTGTTTTTTATTGATCATAGGTGCTAGTCACGTAGAGAAATTGTGTGACGTTTCGGCCTCAATATCGACCTTCATCAGACTCTTGGTCCAGACAGCCTGCTGAATAGAGAAAGCAGCGCCAAGGTATACGTTTGTAGCGTTATAGGAAAGGTACAACACTTTTTAGACAGATTAGTCAATGGGAGTTTGTTAAAAAAAACAGACCGCTTGTGGCAGTTTGTGTCCGTTTTGACTAATCCGTTTTTTTTCTTTCCCCTTCTTCATTCTGAGCAAGCGCAGAGGGAAAAACGGATTGCAAAACTGACACAAACTGATTACTATCCATTTGTAATCCGCTTTCCATAGACCTCAATGTCACACCCTAAAGTTAGAAAATGGCCATTACTACTCATAGAATATAATCTCATATTTATAGACCCTAATAGAGGGTAAAAAGGCAGTCTAGAGTAACTAGTGTTGGAACAACAACCCTGATCATGGACTAGTGTCCATACTAGAGGGGACACTAGCCCATGATCATGGTTGTTGTTTCACCCTCTATGGAACCTTAGGGTCTATAAATATGAAATTATATACTATGAATAATGAATAGTGATATGGCCATTTTCTAACTTTAGGGTGTGACATATAGGCACGTGTTCACACTGATAGGCGGCCATCTTACAGTTTTTATGTGGTCTCACATATCTTTATATATATTATGGACAAATGTTTTGCTGCAGTACATTCTTTATACATATATTCTTATAATTTGGGGTAATCCATCGAATTTAGAGCGCTATGAGTCTATTCATGTGTTTAACAATTCTTTATAGTATGTAGCGCTGGTTTGAGGTATTTTACCTTTTCCAAGATGGTTCCCGCTATCTTTAGCGGCTATTGTGCATGCATGAGACATTAAGCACTATTGAATACATATACAACTTCATTATACTTCCGCATATGTGCAGTAAACGTTACTACACGCTGACAGGGCATGGGGATTATATTACACATGCTTCTGGATGGTATCAGGTATTTGCATATTATATATCTATACACCTGGTGTTTATTATTCATTATTATAGATGTTTCTGTTATTCAGGTTCACACCTGATCTTCTACACTTGATATATTATGTATCAATTTTTATATATTTTTTTATCTAATTGCTTGTCACTTACAATTGATTGATACTGCACACCCTTGACTCTGTATGGAATTACATGGAGACAGAGGGATCTAAGCATGCCTATATCTACAGAATATCTGTGGTTAGTTCTCCAAAATGTTTGGAACAACCACCCTGCCAAGTTCCTTCAAAAACTGTGTGCAAGTGTATCTAGAAGAATTGATGCTGTTTAGAAGGCAAAAGGGTGGTCACACCAAACACTGATGCGATTTAAATTTCTCTTTTGTTCATTAATTTAACCACTTAAGGACTGCCCATTGGGTATATACATCCAGAAGGTGGTTGTCTAGTTCTGCAAGGATGTAATGGTATGTCCAAGCAGTTTTCAGCAGCTGCACAAAATCGTGCAGCAGCTGAAACAGGGAGTCGGCTGTAACTTTAGCCGGAGCTCCCAGAGAGAAGACAAGGAAGGTTTATTACGGTCCCTGCCTTCCCGATGCACTCAGTGAGTGCTCTATACATGGCTATGGGCGCCGCCATGATGCGGCTGCCCTCTGACCCGGCGGTCACGTGATTCGCCGGGATCAACGTCTATAAGAGCTGCTGGGTCCCACAGGACCCAGATCAGCTCTACAGTCATGGCCAAAAGTTTTGAGAATGATACAAATATTAATTTTTACAAAGTCTACTGCTTCAGTTTTTCTAATGGCAATTTGCATATACTCCAGAATGTTATAAAGAGTGATCAGCTTAACAGCAATTACTTGCAAAGTCAATATTTGCCTAGAAAATGAACTTTATCCCCCAAAACACATTTCAACATCATTGCAGCCCTGCCTTAAAAGGACCACCTAACATCGTTTCAGTGATTACTCCATTAACACAGGTGTGGGTGTTGATGAGGACAGGGCTGGAGATCAATCTGTCATGATTAAGTAAGAATGACACCACTGGACACTTTAAAAGGAGGCTGGTGCTTGCCATCATTGTTTCTCTTCTGTTAACCATGGTTATCTGTAAAGAAACACGTGCAGTCATCATTGCACTGCACAAAAATGGCCTAACTGGGAAGAGTATTGCAGCTAGAAAGATTGCACCTCAGTCAACAATCTATCGCATCATCAAGAACTTCAAGGAGAGAGGTTCCATTGGTGCCAAAAAGGCTCCAGGGCGCCCAAGAAAGACCAGCAAGCGGCAGGACCGTCTCTTAAAAGTGTTTCAGCTGCGGGATCGGGCTACCAGCAGTGCAGAGCTTGCTGAGGAATGGCAGCAGGCAGGTGTGAGTGCATCTGCATGCACTGTGAGGCGGAGACTCTTGGAGCAAGGCCTGGTCTCAAGGAGGGCAGCAAAGAAGCCACTTCTCTCCAGAAAAAACATCAGGGACAGACTGATATTCTGCAAAAGGTACAGGGAGTGGACTGCTGAGGACTGGGGTAAAGTCATTTTCTCTGATGAATCCCCTTTTCCATTGTTTGGAACATCTGGAAAACAGCTTATTCGGAGAAGAAGAGGTGAGCGCTACCACCAGTCTTGTCTCATGCCAACTGTAAAGCATCCTGAAACCATTCATGTGTGGGGTTGCTTCTCAGCCAAGGGAATCGGCTCTCTCACAGTCTTGCCTAAAAACACAGCCATGAATAAAGAATGGTACCAGAATGTCCTCCAAGAGCAGCTTCTCCCAACCGTCCAAGAGCAGTTTGGCGCTCAACAATGCCTTTTCCAGCATGATGGAGCACCTTGCCATAAAGCAAAGGTGATAACTAAATGGCTCAGGGAACAAAACATAGAGATTTTGGGTCCATGGCCTGGAAACTCCCCAGATCTTAATCCCATTGAGAACTTGTGGTCAATCATCAAGAGACGGGTGGACAAACAAAAACCAACAAATTCAGACAAAATTAAAGCATTGATTCTGCAAGAATGGACTGCTATCAGTCAGGATTTGGTCCAGAAGTTGATTGAGAGCATGCCAGGGAGAATTGCAGAGGTCCTGAAGAAGAAGGATCAACACTGCAAATATTGACTTGCTGCATTAACTCATTCTAACTGTCAATATAAGCTTCTGTTACTCATAATATGAATGCAATTCTATTTCTGTATGTGATAAAAACATCTGACAAACACACATAAAAACCAGAGGGCAGCAGATCATGTGAAAATATAATATTTGTGTCACTCTCAAAACTTTTGGCCATGACTGTATAGTAATGTGCAGGAGGCTGTGTTACTCCTGCAACTGGGGCTAAATGTACCATCCTCAGTTACAGGGGAAATCAGCCTCCCCCACAAAAAAAAAAAAAAAAAAAAAAAAAAGAAAAAAGTGATCAGATGTCCCCAAAGGTCTATTATGACATTATGGGGACACAATGTAAAAAAAATTAAAATTAAATTAAATAGAAAAGTAAAAAAAAAAGTGAATAATTAAAAAAATTAAATAATAGCCCCACCCCCGACGACACCATACAAAACTAAAATTACTGTAATGGAGAGGAAAAACTATTTTTAAAAGTTTTTTAGTAGCACTTCGTGCTAATAAAAAAGAAAAACAAAAGTGAAAAAACAGATACGTTTTCCCTCCTATTTTGTTTATATATTTTCCCGGATATAAAAAAAAAATATATATATATATATATATATATATATATATATATATATATATATATATACCCCAAGAGTGTGCAAAGCAGTAATCAAAGCAAAAGGTGGCTACTTTGAAGAACCTAGAATATAAGACATATTTTCAGTTGTTTCACACTTTTTTGTTAAGTATATAATTCCATATGTGTTAATTCATAGCTTTGATGCCTTCAGTGTGAATCTACAATTTTTATAGTCATGAAAATACAGAAAACTCTTGGAATGAGAAGGTGTGTCCAAACTTTTGGTCTGTACTGTATATAAATAATAATAATAATAATAATATTATAAAAAAACATGATAAAACATGTTACAGCCCTCAAAATCACACATGCAAAAAAAACCCGAAAATGTATCTGGTCCTGGACCAGAAATTGGTCTGGTACTGAAGTGGTTAATTTTTCTAATTCACAAAAAAAAAACCCACTTTTACTAACACTTCAACTTTTGAAAGAATTTTTACTTTATAGCATTTTTTCTATACCTGCCTAAAATAATACCCAGCTTGGCATGCCCATCTATTAGCCAGAATACTGCAGCACTTTGTAAAAGCAGTTCCCCCTCTGGCATTTCAGGTGACTTTTAAGAATAAGCTGTCATGTGTGTACATGAGGATGGGTAGTGCTCTATCTGGCCAGTATGTGACTTGTATCCTGCAGTTATCAGCAATTTCCCCTTTTCACTCTCTATCTCTCAGCTTTTCCTGCGCTCACCAGAGTAGGCAAGGACTATCAGTGTTTCCCAAGCTTTTCAGACTCAAGGGGGCACAGGGGAAGACTAATCTAGCAGAGGGCTCTATGAAGGCAAAAAGAGGAGACAGTAGGTGGACAGGTGCTTTGTGGGGGACATGGTCAGAGATAGCTGAAAGTAAGAAGATCTGTGGGGAAAGGACAAAGGGGTAAAGTTGGTGAATTGGAGGGGGCATATAAAAAAGAAATCAATGTATGGTGCCTGCACAGAACACAAATAGGCAGCGGCTTTATGACACCCATTATGGCACTCCATTATTTTTGTATTCTGCTTCTATTATGGAGTCGGACAAGAGAATTATGTAGGGCATATATGAATACAGCCTTATTAATACTGGTGGAAAATACTTCTGTGTGAAGGTTAGCTAACAGTCAGAAAACTTACTTCTATGGCAAAGCAAGGACATCACAATGAAGAGAATTCTTTCCAACAGAGTCAATCAGCACCACTAAGCAAGTTGGACATCTGTCCCTTTTGTTGTATATTTTCTATAATAACTGCTATGCTGACACCTAGTGAATAAATACTGTCATTTCATTTTAAAACATTCTATACACTCCTCAGGGTAGTAATACAGGTTTCTTCATTCATTAAACTTGTCTTTAAAACAAAGGAAAAATGAATCATAAAAACACATGAAAAAAATGCAAAGTAGAAAACACAGCAGAAAATTAAAGCCTCACAAAAGACCTTATATTTGTAGGCTTGGATTTAAAAAGCCAAGACCTGGGACAAAATGCAATGCACAGTAAGTAGTTCTATAGATCTCTAAGTGTTTGAACATTTTTTCACCTACCTTAACTGTTTCAAAGGTGCAGACAGAAAGCAGAAGCAAGGGCCAATAAAATGGCCAAAAATAAAATGGGCCAACTGTTTTTTTTTAAATTCTTTGTGCATATTATTGACGTCATTGGGTAGCGTAAGGATGAGAAATATATCTAATAGGGTTAGGGAGTTGTGATGAATATATTTTGCCACATGAAATACTTTCATATATTTGAAGTCCTGATAGGGTGAAAACAGATGCTCCACCAGACACAATCACTTCCCAAATTCACAGAACAGCTCATTTGCATACAGATTAAATATTAATTTTCTCAGCAGCAAGACTGCACTTTGACACATAGATATGTTCACTATGTCAAAAGATGCTCCTACAACAGCAAATAAGTGATTTAAAAGCGATGCGGTAGACTTTGTGGTGGTGGGGGACATTGGTCCTGTTAGTTTCAGCAACTAATATTTTAATTAGGATCTCTAATGTAAGACGGGTGCTTCTGGGCTGTCGGCTCCAGCCTGGGACAGCCCACCTTACAGAATACAGTACAGAGCCAAATTAGCATATTGGGTGCAGAAGCTAACTGCACTGATGGCTCAGGAACTGTGGGAGCTGCAGAAAAGATTCCAACTGCAACTGAACTGTGGAGCAGCACCCATTAATAGATGGAAAAAGTTGAAGATGGTGAAGGTTATGAAAAGTTCTCTTTAATTCATACATCTTTTCGCACTATTGAGAGATTTCTGTTGTTGCTGCTGTGTCAACAGAAATGAAATGGGTTATGCTGCAAAAATAAATTTCTGATCAGAGGGGTTCCAACTGCTGAACCCCCCCCCCCCCACCGATCCTGAGAGAGAGCAGAGGGTGTTCCCATTCCCATTGAGAATGCAGTCAAGGTGGACATAGATGTACCCGGATGCTTCCATTGAAATGAATGTATCAGAAATAGTAAAAGTACAGCACTCAGCTATTTCCGGCGGTTCCATAGAGAATGAATGGAGCAGAAGGGTGCATGCTCGGCCTGCTGCTCCGTTAGGATGGGGGAACTAGACCCATATTCTCAGGATCGGTGTGGGTCATACCTGTTGGACCTTCACCGATCATGACGTTATCCCCTATTGATAGGATTGGGGATAACAACTAAACTTGATGACAGATTTTAAGTTTTACTTTTCCACTCATAGTCATATGGAACAAACTGTACTTCAGAATGGCACACTTTAATATTCTGTACAATGTATTGGAAAGTCAGAAAAAAAAAATCAAAATGGGGTGGAACTGGAAAAATAACCCACAACTGTGCCATTTTCTTACAGGTTTCATTTTTATGGCATTCACTGTGCATTAAAAATTATGTTAGCTTTATCTGCGATTTGATACTAAATTCATATAGTTTTCTTCATGTTTCAATACCTTTAAAACCATATTGTGAAGCCTGTATTTTTTTTTTTTTTTTTTGTGTACAGAGATATGTGAGGCCGGGGTCCCACGTGACATAAATGCCGCGGCGTTTTACAGTCACTGCAAGTCCAGCAAATCCCATCCACACCTTGCAAAAAAAGAACCGGCTGAGATTTCCAAAACCAATGTGGTTTTGGAAAGTGTAGCATGTCAATTACATCTATGGAAACTCCGGCGGTTTCCCTATAGGTATAATTGAAACAAAGTCCATAGAGGTTTTCTTTCTATGAAAAGCGCTGAGGGATAAAACGCAATGCATTGCCGCTGCTACGTGGGGCCTTAGCCTAAAGGTGTCTTTTTTTTTGCATGGCTATTTGTTGCTTTTATTGATACCATTTTGGAGAATGTATGATGCTTTGATCACTTTTTATTCCATTTTTTTGGGGAGGTGGAGTGGTGAAAAAACAGAGATTTAGCCATTTTGATATTTTTTCCTCTGCTGTGTTCACCATATGGGATAAATGTTTTTATATTAATAGTTTGAGTATTTTCAGACTTGGAAAAAAAAAACATTTATTTTAATATTTTTAAAGTTCCCCCTAGGGGGCTTGAACCTGCATTCCTTAGATTGCTTGCACCATAGACTGCAATGCTACTTCAAAAGGAAAAATCCTTTTGTAATTATTCATGCCTACCAAGTATTCAGTCGGCCACCAATTGTGCAAGTTCTCCCACTTAAAAAGGTGAGAGAGGCCTGTAATTGCCATCATAGGTAGACCTCAATTATGAGAGACAAAATGAGAAAACAAATCCAGAAAAATCACATTGTCTGATTTTTAAAGAATTTATTTGCAAATTATAGTGGAAAATAAGTAAGTATTTGGTCAATAAAAAAAGTTCATCTCAATACTTTGTTATATATCCTTTGTTGGCAATGACAGAGGTCAAACGTTTTCTGTAAGTCTTCACAAGGCTGGCACACACTGTTGCTGGCATGTTGGCCCATTCCTCCATGCAGATCTCCTCTAGAGCAGTGATGTTTTGGGGCTGTCGCTGGGCAACACGGACTTTCAACTCCCTCCAAAGGTTTTCTATGGAGTTGAGATCTGGAGACTGGCTAGGCCACTCCAGGACCTTGAAATGCTTCTTACGAAGCCACTCCTTCCTTGCCCTAGCGGTGTGCTTGGGATCATTGTCATGCTGAAAGACCCAGCCACATTTCATCTTCAATGCCCTTGCTGATGGAAGGAGGTTTGCACTCAAAATCTCACGATACATGGCCCCATTCATTCTTTCATGTACACGGATCAGTCGTCCTGGTCCCTTTGCAGAGAAACAGCCCCAAAGCATGATGTTGCCACCCCCATGCTTCACAGTAGGTATAGTGTACTTTGGATGCAACTCAGCATTCACTCTCCTCCAAACACGACGAGTTGTGTTTCTACCAAACAGTTCTACTTTGGTTTCATCTGACCATATGACATTCTCCCAATACTCTTCTGGAACATCCAAATGCTCTCTAGCAAACTTCAGACGGGCCCGAATATGTACTGGCTTAAGCAGTGGGACAAATCTGGCACTGCAGGATCTGAGTCCCTGGCGGCGTAGTGTGTTACTGACGGTAGCCTTTGTTACATTTGTCCCAACTTTCTGCAGGTCATTCACTAGGTCCCCCCGTGTGGTTCTGGGATTTTTGCTCACCGTTCTTGTGATCATTTTGACCCCACGGGGGTGAGATCTTGCGTGGAGCCCCTGATCGAGGGAGATTATCAGTGGTCTTGTATGTCTTCCATTTTCTAATTATTGCTCCCACAGTTGATTTCTTCATACCAAGCTGCTTGCCTATTGCAGATTCAGTCTTCCCAGCCTGGTGCAGGTCTACAATTTTGTTTCTGGTGTCCTTCCACAGCTCTTTGGTCTTCACCATAGTGGAGTTTGGAGTGTGACTGTTTGAGGTTGTGGACAGGTGTCTTTTATACTGATAACAATGTCAAACAGGTGTCATTACTACAGGTAATGAGTGGAGGACAGAGGAGCCTCTTAATGAAGAAGTTACAGGTCTGTGAGAGCCAGAAATCTTGCTTGTTTGTAGGTGACCAAATACTTATTTTCCACCATAATTTGCAAATAAATTCTTTAAAAATCAGAAAGTGATTTTCTAGATTTGTTTTCTCATTTTGTCTCTCATAGTTGAGGTCTACCTATGATATCAATTACAGGCCTCTCTCATCTTTTTAAGTGGGAGAACTTGCACAATTGGTGGCTGGCAATACTTTTTTTTCCCCACTGTATATTACTATGGCAGGCCTTAATGCAGCTGTTGAAACTGAGCATGGCACCTGAGTAGTTAAACACCTATGAGATAACATACTGCCACCGGGTCCCTGCTGACCCTGCAGATATGGCACCCACGCAGCTCCTAAGTAAATGCCGTATTTAAACATCTATAGTAATAGTATGGTGCTTGTCGCAAAGGGCTTATAGGTCACATGGAAGAGTGATGTTAGGTCAGCTACATATCAGCTTTTAACATCTGTACATCAGCCATATGTCCCTTACTGTACTTTGTCCAGAGATCTGGACTCATAGTAACACTGTACAGGACAGTAGACCCACAGTGAGGATGCAACTCACAGCTTGATAGAAAACTGATACTGTGAGTCCAGGTCTGCAGATACAATACCGTTGGAGAAATACAACTGATGTATGGATTTGTTTTTTGGACCATAAAAGCTAAACTTACTGTAACCCACAATGACACAATGTACATAATGTACATTAACATTGCTATTAAACCCGGTGACCAAACCAGTTACAGCACTGATCCAACTGCTGGGCCACCCCTAATGTGAGATATGGTTGATATGGTATCAAAGAATATCAGTAGTGAGATTTTTATGTGCAATGGGCCAATTTTTTTAGCTTAGAACTTATTCACACAGTACTTTGAGTAGCACCAGGTAAAAATGCAACCCTGAAACTGGGTGACTATGCTGGCAAACACAGAGTGATGGCCAAGACAACTTTCTATCAAGAGAATACTATTTAGCATTAAACACTATAGCTGTATCTCAAACCTAGCAATTTTAGAGATGTCACTTTCCATTATGAATAAAACCAACAACCCATTCTCAGGATCTGAGGGTGCCTTAAGGGCCCAAATCTTGACTCCCTCTACCTCACAGTTACACACGTGGACAAAATTGTTGGTACCCCTCGTTTAATGAAAGAAAAACCCACAATGGTCACAGAAATAACTTGAATCTGACAAAAGTAATAATATATAAAAATTCTATGAAAATGAACAAATGAAAGTCAGACATTGCTTTTCAACCATGCTTCAACAGAATTTTTAAAAAAAAAAGAAACTCATGAAACAGGTGTAACGTCTCTGCCTGTTCGGGTCTCTGCGCCACCCTCCGCTCGCACGCTGTGGCGAAGGAGGCGTGTTCAGTTTAATTCCTTGCGTCGGTTTCTTGCTGCTCAGTCTGAACATGGTCCTAGTCAGTGTAATGGATTTCTGGCCCCACCCGTGTTCTGAACATTTCTCTCTGGACGGTATAGAGTTAATCTCTTCCTGGCTTGTGTGATTGACAGCCTGTGTACCTATCAGGTCTGGGGGCTGGTCCCAGACTTTCTATAAACAGGTTGTCAGCCCTCACATAGTCGCCGGTTATTGCTCTATCTTTGCCTGCTCTCCTTGTTATATCCCTTCTACTTTATTACCTGATTCTCTGACCCTTTGGCTTGCCTTTTGACTATTCTCTTGGATTTTGATTCTATACTGCATTGCTCGTTTGTTACTGACCCCTTGGCTTGCTCACTCTGCTTCTGTGTTGTTTTTGTCTTGTCGTGTTCTCTGTGTCACTTACCCAGTATAGGGCTTGTCTTCGAGTTGTCCTTTTGCCGTTTAGGGTAACTGAGGCAATAGGAAGGGACAGTGGCTGGGGTGAGATTAGGGCTCACTTGTCTCTGTGCTTCCTCCCAGACCCTGCAGTAGTGTCAGGGTGTTTTTAGCTGTGTATTTTGGGTCATTATCCTGTTGCAAGACCCATGACCTGCGACTGAGACCAAGCTTTCTGACACTGGGCAGCACATTTCTCTCTAGAATCCCTTGATAGTCTTGAGATTTCATTGTACCCTGCACAGATTCAAGACATCCTGTGCCAGATGCAGCAAAGCAGCCCCAGAACATAACAGAGCCTCCTCCATCTTTCACAGTAGGGACCGTGTTCTTTTCAAGATATGCTTCATTTTTCCGTCTGTGAGCATAGAGCTGATGTGCCTTGCCAAAAATTTAAATTTTTGTCTCATCTGTCCATAGGACATTCTCCCAGAAGCTTTGTGGCTTGTCCACATGTAGTTTGGCAAATTTCAGTCTGTCAGATTCAAGTTATTTCTGTGACCATTGTGGGTTTTTCTTTCATTAAACGAGGGGAACCAACAATTTTGTCCACGTGTGTATAACATGTTAGAATGACATGATTTTGGGACAACCATTTAATGCCAGCATATAACCTGGAAAGATGTATACAATATGGCCTCCTTATATGAAGTATTTCTTGTCATTATAATGTTTCATCTCATATAATGCTTCTTTACAGTAATTTAGCCTATGTATTTGTTGTGTTCAGGAAGCTTCCCATGCAGCTTAGGTCTGAACGGAGAACAATCGCTGTTTGTGTTGGGTCCTTGTACCAGTCTGGGAAATCATTCTATTTATTCCCACTGTTCTCGGATATATAAATTGCTTTCTATCATGACTGCAAATATTATTTATACAAATGTTACATCGATGAAAGTATTAATACTAACAATCTTCATCATGTGACTCTTCAGATGAAATATTTCCAGAATATTTGCACACAAATTTCAATGATAAGTCTATACTGGATTGTGAAAACTAAGTAGTATTGATCATATTCTGTGATATAGCCATGCTAAAACACAAAGCCATCAGGTAGCTACAGAAATGCCCTGTGTATTTACAGCAAAGACACTGGCAGATAGATGGAAACCGCCCCAATGAAGTGCCCCTTACTAGCCCTTCTTATAGTCTGAAAGAATGCTGTTTTCCTCGAAAGAAGCAAACTTACCTCGCTATCAGCCTCTCTCTCCTCCCCAAGAAACAGCAGGCTTCTAAGAAACTGAAAAATATTACCAGGATGTTATTTGCGGTCGTTCATCAGATAATTTCTTCTTTACAAAGTTGGGTTTAAGGGAAGGGATATCTCCTTACTAGCAAAAGAAAAAGTCCAGAAAAACTCCGTCCTATTGGTATCTGAAGAACGGAATATCTTCTACTAAGTCTAAAGTCTGCTCCTATTCATAAACTCTAGAGCAGCCAAATGCACTGTGCTTTCAATGCGTTCATCACCAAGGAAACCACTCGCTGCAAAGTATGTCCCCGTCAAAGGGAATTTACATGATGGGACAAAAGTTGTAGAAAAAAAAATCTCCTGCATTCAGATGACCTTTTCTACAACAATAATAATATTATTATTATCATCATCAACAATGTCTAATCTGCTTATTTATGGCAGAACGTACTCATGACCTAAAATAACAGCAAAGCAAATAATAATAGTAAGTAGTCATGGAACAAGCAGATTGTCAAGGCCATGTCTACAATAAACCAACAGCTGAGAGGAACAGGTGGGAAATCCTACACCTGATCTAATATCTTCCCCGTCACACGCTGCTTTGGCATCCTGGCATCTCCTGTCTGACAGTGAAGCAGATCGCCACAAAGGAAGTGACCTGATATGATATCACAGACATGAAAAATCCTCTGCAAAGGAAGGGAGGGGGATCTATAAACAGCCGCTGCAACCTTGTAATGCCCCATAAGAATTCATGCAACAAGATTATTAATAATAAAAGTCTCAAATGTAAAGGGATCCAACCCACATGCCGGCAGACAGCTGGGGTGATGGCTGCACGGTCATGGGAGGGTACTCTGGAGAATATTAGGACAAGCTGAATACTCACATATTATTATTGTAGAAAGTTCTTAGTAAGCAGCTCCAGAGAATTCCCCAGCAGTCTGGGAGACTCACTTAAAAGCCATGCAAAGCCAATTTTACACCATTACATACCCATTAAGTCATTCACCAGGATAATTCTAACTCCATTCAAAGAGATACTTTTAGGCCTGTTTTTACATTGAAATACTATGCCTCTATAGTATTCGCTTCAGAACAGCAGGAAATCCTTTCCACTCCCCAAAAAACTTGGGGACATACTTTCTTGCAATAATATATAAGATTTGGCACTTGGATATTATTTATTTATTTCTCTTACTTATATAGTGCCAACATATTGTCAGTCACTGTCCCATATAGGGCTCACAATCTACATTCCCTATCAGTATGTCTTTGGAGTGTGGGAGGAAACCGGAGTACCCGGAGGAAACCCACGCAAACACGGGGAGAACATACAAACTCCTTGCAGATGTTGTCCTCGCTTGGATTTGACCCTAGAATTCCAATGCTGCATGGCAACAGTATGCTCTCCCTGCGTTTGCGTGGGTTTCCTCCAGTTTCTTCCCACACTCCAAAGACATAATTTGCTCTCAGATATAAATTACCTGCTATTGTGAATAGCAAGCAAGAATTTATGTATTTCTATAGTTGACAGAGTGACGCTAGGTTCACACTAGCGTTCGGCTTTCCATTCTTCAGGGAACCGAAAAACAGAAAGCTAACCCGCTGAAAAAGGGGTTACCCGCGGAACCCATAGACTATAATGCGGGAAATGCTTGCAGAACTTTCCTCTCTGCATTTTTTAAGCAGGTTCAGGGACGGAAACCCCAAACGGAATACAGGCACAGGTGTGAACCTAGCCTAAGTTCCCTTCTGGGTATCGCATGTCATCATGAATCGGAGTGCCGTGAAATCATTAATACTTTGCTTCACCGATTTGACATGAAGCAATTACATTTTGCACTCACACAGCACAGTATGCCCCACTGTGAATGTACCTCCTTTATATGTTCCCCTTGTTAAGGCACACGCTCCACAAGACCTCTGAAAGTGTCCTATGCAGCTGCCACAGATCCTTTGTAAATTGGTTCAGATCTGATAACTAGATTATATTGTGGTTCTGTGTCCTCAACCCCTGAATACTATCAGACTATCTGGCTGCCAGGTTAAAGGGACTATTACTACACAGAGTGTTTTGACATTTTTTTTTGTGGTCCATTGAATCTGAGATATATATATATATATATATATAATACATATATAAACATTTATCACTACCAAGCTAATGTATTTAGGCCAAATTGAGAGATTCAGAAATAAAACTGCGAATCCCATTGAGTTCAGGGAATGACACAAAGTCCTATATAAGCAAAAGGAAATATATGAGCAGTGAAAAAAGCAGTATCTTAATGGTACAATGAAAAAAAGATGTAAAAATGTGCATATAGATAGGATAATTCATTAGCTTGTACTTGTATCCAGTACACAACTATGTCATTGTGGATATTATCCACTATGGATACCGTAGTTACATATGCTTATTAAACGCTGCCATCTGGTGGTATGCAATAGAAGTAGCACAAATGCTGACTGTATGCTGTACAGAAAATTACTTTTTTTTTTTCAGAAGTTTTAGATGGTAAAAAAAAAACATGCCAGGTTTATATGTCCAAACATGGGCGTGATCAAACCAATGTGTCACAAAAAGTAAAAGTTAATACCTCCATTTCATTTCAAACACTTTTTAGGAAAACTTTTTTATCCTTAAGATAAGCTGATATGCAATACCATATGGCGTCCATATGAATGAGCCAATATGCAAGTGGAAACACCAAAGGGGTGCCGCGTGTGTAGTCACTTATTGTGCTCATAGATGGAAGTCAGAAGTTTTGGACCAAAAAAAATTTTGTAATTCTGTAGCTGTTTTAGATTTGTCAGTTTTTTTTTTTTTTTATCCCTTTACCCTCTGCTTTCACACCCCACTAGTCTGATGGCCAAGACATACACATACACCAATGGTTCCTTATGGTTGCCATGCACCTCTGGATCAGGAGATCCTTGATTGATGAATTAATGCGGCCAATTAATACGACCAATGAAGTACATGTGCTCACACAGAAATCCAACAGGTTTACATTAGCCAAAATTCAAGGTGTGCAGACACGGCAACATGTGGGTCATAACACAATCACATTTCACTATTATGTACAATGTATTAGCACTACCTTGAAATCTTATGTGATGCAACTACAAGCAGCCTAAATCTCACTGTTGACTAAACAACTATTTATTAGTTCCCATCTTCCATATGCTTTTTATTCTTACGGTCTCTTGTTTATCTTTAGTAAAACTAAATTAAAAACCATGTTAAAAGTGGCTTACCAGACTAGATATATTCATGAACTATCACACAACCAGCAATCGCACCAGCAGCTGATACACAGGGAAACAAGCAGACAGCTTTATCCTTAGCGTTGTGGCTAAACAGAGTTACTGCAGCTTAGATCCCATTCAAGTGAATGGAAGCCGATTTGCAATAACTGTATAACATCACCCCAGTGGCCCCCGCACAGTATAATGTCTCCCTTGTGGCCCTCACATGGTATAATGTGTTTCTGTGGCCCCCAGACATCATAATCTCCCTCCTTGTGGCCCTACACAATACAAAGCAAAAAAAAAAAAAAAAAAAAAAGGTAATATTCAACTTGCCACTATAAGCCACCATCATCAAGAAGCCAACAGGAGCAATGTGTGAATGCTAGAGCAGGGATTTCATGGCTCCCAGCTCACCATTCTAGTCAACTCTATTAGGAAGACACAGACAGAGTTGACGCTGGAACATACCAGGACAGCACCTAAAATCCCAGACTGCGAACTTTCTGTGCAAAGTGCTGCGGGAAGAACCGCGATTCATTGTCGCCGTGGTTTTTCCCGCAGCGTTTTTTTGCTGTTGCCCGCTACATGGGGCCTTAGCCTAGATATTTTCAGTCTGCAAAAAACTGTGTATGAACATACCATCAGGTTTTTTATGAAGAACAGATGTTATCCGTGTTGAGTGGAGGGGGTGGGCTATAAACTTCTGCTTTGTGCAAAATATCTGCTTTTGTATCACTGAAATTTCAATGTCACATTATCTGAATAATACTGACCACTTCCCATCAGTATCTTTGCCAAGAGGAAGTTCTGAGGTCACATCAGGAGGAAAAGCCTCATTTAAAAAAAGACAATTCCATTTCTCTTATCGAACTGAAAGAACCAGACCGGAAATGTGTGAAAAACATATTCAGTCCAAGTTTTATTCTAATCATACTGGGTATATTCAAATGAACATAAATGTAGGCCTGACTAACAATTAAAGGGGTTTTCTGGGCAAAATTTTTTTTTTTAAAAAAGGTCTGTTAGTGCTATTAATGGGTTAATAAGTGCACCCAAATAACTTTTAGCAGTGTTGAGTGATTTCTGGGTTTCTCTGGGAGCTCCTGGCTGTATTTGTTTACATGGTGTAGCTTCCTGTTCTTTTATCCTACAACTACCATGATGCCTTGCTCTTCATGCACACTACCTCCCCCTCTCACTCCCTCACACCCCCCTCCCTGTTTCCCTAGTTAGCCCGCCCACTACTAGCCGTTCCTAACTAACTAACTCAGCTCACCCCCTCACCCCATCATACTCTCGTGTCTTGTTGTCTGGATCTTCGGGGTACAGGAGATCATGTCCTTCTGCAGGGGCCGGCTCCACCTCCTCTTGCCATCTGCCGGTGCCTGCCAATAGAGCCGGAGTGATAGCTCCGGCTCTATTGCGCAGGCATGGGCAGACGGAAGTGATGTTCCGTGCCCAGAAAATCCGGACAACAAAACAGGTAAGTATGATGGGGTGGGGGAGGTCAGTATAGGTGACATTCCATTTCCGGAAACTGGGAAACAGAATGTCACCAGAAAATCTGAAAATGTGCCTGGGTAAATATACATTTTTTTGTAAAGTGAGTAAGTTTGAACTTGGGGGGAGGGTATTTAGCTTAGTGTATAAATATGATTTTATCCCGGACAACCCCTTTAAGGCTTTCACACTATCAGTTTTGCAGACTATTAACAAAAAAACAAACAAATATACAACGTTGTACATCCTAGGGTATTTCCATATCCCATCTATGTTTATGCAATCTTCTTTAATTCTCAGCATCACCTAATAATGTATCTGTGAAGAACTGACAGAAGACAAATTATGTCCATGTGCGGTAATTTTTTTTTCCTCAAACCCATAGACTTGGATCACTGGGATGAGTTGAGAAAACAAAATTAAACAAAAAAAAAAAAAAAAGTGCATGCACACAGAAAAGTAGTACATGTGAAAGGGCCATACTAAATATATAGTTCTGAGTCTGGCCAGTGCATATTGCCTAACAGAGTAACTTATTAAATGCACAATAAGTTAAATATGACATCAAATGTTCCTAAGAGCGGGGCCACATTTAGCATAACATCAGGTTAGCCACTAGCAGAATCGCTGGACTCTGTGAAATACAGTAGCAGTGTAGAATAGCACTACTGAAAAACTCTGCAGCACAGGACCACTTTGCTTTATGGGTTTTGAACTCACATCAGGTCAATTTCTAATCATTTAGGCTACTGGCTTCTTAGTAACTTACTATTATTATAGGTACAGGATCACTCATGTTTTTCAGGTAGTGTATTGAGGTGTCAGTAGGAACTAGAACTTATTTCTTATCCCTTGCTTACACTAGATAGTATTAAATATGGCTACCGGATTCAAGCGATTAGAAATAGTGGGAAGCAGTATAATCTTAGTAGCAAGTGTGACATGGCAGCTTCCGACATATCAAGATTGATGAAATGAAGAGGTCATATTGGGCTTTCCTGTAGGAAGTGTGAAAAACAGAAGGACCCCTTGAAGGGAAGAAAACACTATAAATCGGAACCAGTTACTATAGGCCTAACTTTTCAATGTAGAGATCTTTCTGTAGTCAACTCTTCCATATACTAAACTGGCCTTTTTGTTCATCTTCTATACAAAAACGTAGATTTTCTTATACAGTAGGGAAATAAAGTATTTAGTCAGCCACCAATTGTGCAAGTTCTCCCACTTAAAAAGATGAGAGAGGCCTGTAATTGACATCATAGGTAGACCTCAACTATGAGACACAAAATGAGAAAACAAATACAGAAAATCACATTGTCTGATTTTTAAAGAATTTATTTGCAAATTATGGTGGAAAATAAGTATTTGGTCAATAACAAAAGTTCATCTCAACACTTTGTTATATATCCTTTGTTGGCAATGACAGAGGTCAAACGTTTTCTGTAAGTCTTCACAAGGTTGGAACACACTGTTGCTGGTATGTTGGCCCATTCCTCCATGCAGATCTCCTCTAGAGCAGTGATGTTTTGGGGTTGTCGCTGGGCAACACGGACTTTCAACTCCCTCCAAAGGTTTTCTATGGAGTTGAGATCTGGATACTGGCTAGGCCACTCCAGGACCTTGAAATGCTTCTTACGAAGACACTCCTTCGTTGCCCTGGCGGTGTACATGGGATCATTGTCATGCTGAAAGACCCAGCCACGTTTCATCTTCAATGCCTTTGCTGATGGAAGGAGGTTTGCACTCAAAATCTCACGATACATGTCCCCATTCATTCTCTCATGTACACGGATCAGTCATCCTGGTCCCTTTGCAGAGAAACAGCCCCAAAGCATGATGTTGCCACCCCCATGCTTCACAGTAGGTATGGTTTTCTTTGGATGCAGCTCAGCATTCACTCTCCTCCAAACACGACGAGTTGTGTTTCTACCAAACAGTTCTACTTTGGTTTCATCTGACCATATGACATTCTCCCAATACTCTTCTGGAGCATCCAAATGCTCTTTAGCAAACTTTCGACGAGCCCGAATATGTACTGGCTTAAGCAGGGGGGACATGTCTGGCACTGCAGGATCTGAGTCCCTGGTGGCGTAGTGTGTTACTGACGGTAGCCTTTGTTACATTAGTCTCAGCTTTCTGCAGGTCATTCACTTGGTCCCCCGTGTGGTTCTGTGATTTTTGCTCACCGTTCTTGTGATCATTTTGGCCCCTACCGCAGTGAGATCTTGCGTGGAGCCCCTGATCGAGGGAGATTATCAGTGGTCTTGTATGTCTTCCATTTTCTAATTATTGCTCCCACAGTTGATTTCTTCACACCAAGCTGCTTGCCTATGGCAGATTCAGTCTTCCCAGCCTGGTGCAGATCTACAATTTTGTTTTTGGTGTCCTTCCACAGCTCTTTGGTCTTCACCATAGTGGAGTTTGGAGTGTGACTGTTTGAGGTTGTGGACAGGTGTCTTTTATACTGATAACAATGTCAAACAGGAGCCATTACTACAGGTAATGAGTGGAGGACAGAGGAGCCTCTTAAAGAAGAAGTTACAGGTCTGTGAGAGCCAGAAATCTTGCTTGTTTTTAGGTGACCAAATATTTATTTTTCACCATAATTTGCAAATAAATTCTTAAAAAAAAAAATCAGACCATGTGACTTTCTAGATATGTTTTCTCATTTTGTCTCTCATAGTTGAGGTCTACCTATGATGACAATTACAGGCCTCTCTCATCTTTTTAAGTGGGAGAACTTGCACAATTGGTGCCTGACTAAATACTTTTTTCCCCACTGTATTTACAGACCTTAAAAGTACAATTATCTAAACATAAAGATCATATTTATAAACTCCTGAAGTTTCTTTGACACAAACTATTGTAGAATGACTGATTTACTAACATTTGCTGACACTTCTCTATAAAGATAAGTCAGTGAACGTGGCATTGTTTCATACTTGTGCTAGATTTTCAAGCTGTTTTAGAGAAAACACTGCAGGGTGGACCAGTTCTGACTGAGTGTCGTCATAAATCTGCCCTTTATGTTTAAGTTCCACTGAATACACTGGACTAGAACTACTAAGGGTGAATAAAAATGTCAAATTTTTTGCAAAACCTTTTGTCATTCATCTGAAAGCAGTTGGAAAACAACCATGCATGTGCTGCAGAAACAATTCCATTAGGATGTATGCAACAGATTTTTAGTCACAGAAATTACAACCAATCTTGTATCAATTTACTTCAACAGTTGAGAGTTTGCCACAAAGTATGAAGTCTAGACAACAGCTGTGAGCAAACAGCATGGACTCAATTCTACTCTCAAGGACAAAACAGAACACCCTATGAAAAAAGCACAATGCCCCCACCCATCTACCATGTTCTGTTTGTAGTACTAGTCACTTTATATGGGGCAGAGGGAACTTTTGGCTGTCTCAGGCTCCAGGGCACAGGTGTGACTGCAACCCCTTTAGTTAAAGGGGCTTTCCAGGCCTAATAATTGATGACTAATTCTTAGGATTGGTCATCAATTAAAGATGGTCGGGGTCCGATACCCATGGGCCCAACATGACGTAGTTCTTTCTTTCTGTTCACCATCAGCTGTGCATTCTGGATATTCTCTGTGCATTATTTTCTGGAAAATAAATTAATCCAAAACTTTGGAGATAAGAATTTTCACTGTACCCCTGGATAAATTGCTTCAAGAGTGCAGTTTCCAAAATGGGATCACACCTCAGGGGATTTCATTTTACTGTCATTTCAGGGGCTCTGTAAAAGTGGCATGGCATCCACAAACCACATGTTTGTCATATCTATGGGTATAAATTATGGCTTGGGCATACAGCAGGGCACAGGGCACTGCTTGGCTTTTAAAACGCCGATAGCTTGATTGTTAAGATTGTTTGATTTTGTCTGCCAGGTCATGTTTGCATCCTGAGGTCCAGGTCCCTGAGGTGCCAGTACAGTGGAATTCCCTGGTAAGTGATCTCATTTTGAAAACTGCAAATAACTAGTTTTTGTTTGTTTGTTTTATAGTTGCATTAGTTTTCCAGATGTCAATGAACAGTGGAGGGTGAAAGTGATTATGTACAGTGCCTAGCGAAAGTATTCGGCCCCCTTGAACTTTTCAACCTTTTGCCACATTTCAGGCTTCAAACATAAGGATATAAAATTTACATTTTTTGGTGAAGAATCAACAACAAGTGGGACACAATTGTGAAGTGGAACGAAATTTATTGGTTATTTTAAACTTTTGTAAAAAATAAAAAACTGAAAAGTGGGGCGTGCAATATTATTCGGCCCCTTTACTTTTAGTGCAGCAAACTCACTCCAGAAGTTCAGTGAGGATCTCTGAATGATCCAATGTTGTCCTAAATGACTGATGATGATAAATATAATCCACCTGTGTGTAATCAAGTCTCCATATAAATGCACCTGCTCTGTGATAGTCTCAGGGTTCTGTTTAACCCCTTAAGGACACAGCCCAAAAGTGCGTTAAGGACCAGGCCTTGTTTTTCAAAACTGACATGTGTCTCTTTATGTGGCAAGAACTTTGAGACGCTTTAACTTACTCAAGTCATTTTTGAGATTGTTTTCTCGTGACACATTGTACTTCATGTTAGTGGTAAACACTAATCAATTTTTTTGTATTTATTTATAAAAAATAGGATATTTGATGGAAATTTGGAAAAAAAAAAAAAAAAAAAAAAATAAAAAAAAATCGCAATTTTCAAAATGTGAAAGTCTCTGCTTTTCAGACAGATAGTCATACCACCCAAATACATTAATAAATATTATCTACCATATCTCTGCTTTATATTGACATCATCTTTTAATTGTCCTTTAATTTATTTTGGATGTTAGAAGGCTTACAAGTGTAACAGCGATTTTCCAGATTTACAAGAAAATTTCCCAAACTAATTTTTTAGGGACCACTTCAGTTCTGAAGGGGATTATAAAGGCCTATATATTAGAAACCCCCCATAAATCACCCCATTTTCAAAACTGCACCCCTGAAATAATTCAAAACAGCATTTGGGAAGTTTGTTAACCCTTTAAGCATTTCACAAGAATTAAAACGATATCGAGGTGAAATTTAGACATTTCATTTTTTTCCACTAATCCCTTCATTTAGCCCTAAATTTAACACATTCACAAAGGGTTAAAAGGAGAAAATGCATTCCCAGTTTATTATACAATTTCTCCCGAGCACAGAAATACCCCACGTGGGTGTAAATTGATGTTTGGGCATTCGGCAGTGCACAGAAGGGAAGGAGCGACACTGGACGTTTGAAAAGCAGATTTTGCTGGAATAGTTTTCAGGTGCCATGTTGCATTTGAAGAGCCCCTAGAGTACCAAAACAATGGAAACCCCCTAAAAGTGACCCCATTTTGGAAACTACACCCCTCACAGAACTCATCAATGGGTATAGTGAGCATTTTGACCCCACAGCTGTTTCACAGATTTTACTAACACTGGGATGTATAAATGAAAAATTACTAAAACGTCACTTTATCCCCAAAGTTTTCATTTTCACAAGGGGTTAAAGGAGAAAAAGGACCCCATAGTTCGTTAAACAATTTCTCCTGAACACAGCAATGCCCCATATGTGGTCATAAACTGCTGAATGGGTACATGGTGGGGCTCAGAATGGAAAGAGCGCTATTTTGCTTTTGTAGGGCAGATTTTGCTGGAATAGTTTTCAGGTACCATGTCGCATTTGCAGAGCCCCCAAAGTACCAAAACAGTGGAAACCCCCTAAAAGTGACCCCATTTTGGAAACCACACCCCTCACAGAACATGTCAAGGGGTATAGTGAGCATTTTGAACCCACAGCTGTTTCACAGATTTTATTAACATTGGGACATGAAAATGAAAAATTTCTTTTTTTTCCAATAAACTGTCAATTTAGCCCCAAATTTTTCATTTTCACAAGAGGACAATTGAGAAAAAGCTCCCCAAAGTTCGTTACACAATTTCTCCTGAACACAGAAATGCCCCATATGTGGTTGTAATCTGCTGTATGGGTACATGGTGGGGCTCAGAATGGAAAGAGCGCTATTTAGCTTTTGGAGGGCAGAATTTGCTGGAATAGTTTTCGGGTGCCATGTTGCATTTGCAGAGCCCATAAAGTACCAATACAATGGAAACCCCTCAAAAGGGACCCCATTTTGGAAATTACACCCCTCATAGAATTTATCTAGGGGTATAGTGAGCATTTTGACCTCACAGCTGTTTCACAGATTTTATCATCATTGGGACGTAAACATGAAAAATTACTTTTTTTTCCAATAAACTGTCCATTTAGGGGCATATTTTAAATTTTTGCAAGTGGTTAAAGAAGAAAAAACACCCCACAGTTTGTTACACAATTTCTTCTGAACACAGAAATGCCTCATATGTGGTTGTAATCTGCTGTATGGGAACATGGTGGGGCTCAGAATGGAAAGAGCGCTATTTAGCTTTTGGAGGGCAGATGTGGCTGGAATAGTTTTCAGGTGCCATGTCGCATTTGCAGAGCCCCTAAAGTACCAATACAATGGAAACCCCTCACAAGGGACCCCATTTTAAAACTACACCCCCCAAAGGAATGTATCAAGGGGTATTATCATTTTGAGCCTAAAAATGCTTCCCAAAAATTAATGCACAAAGTGAAAATTGAAGTTTTTGAAGAAATATCCAATTTCAGAATATGTTGCGGCCACTTTGTGGCATCAGAGACATGAACTCCTAAAACTATTAAGTGGGCTATCCCGGGGGAAAAAAATTATATATGTGGGTGTAACCTGCTGCTTGGGAACACAGCAGGGCTCAGAAGGGAAGGAGCACTGTGTTTTTTTAGCTTTTGGAGTACACATTTAGAGGGACTTTCTGGTCACCATGTTGTTTTTGCAGAGCCCTGGAGGTGCCAGTAAACTGGAATTCCCCAAGAAGTGACCCCCATTTTGTAGGGGCGATTTTAGGGTCTCTGCAAATGTGACATGGCGTCCAAAAACCAACAATCTGCGCTCCAAAAGCACATAGCGCTCCTTCACATCTGCGCCCTGCTGTGTGCCCAAATGACAGTTTATGCCCACATGTATGACACTGGTGTACCCAGGATAACGTACTTAATACCATATGTGGGTATAAACTGCTGTTTGGGCACAGCCGAGCACAGAAGGGAAGGAGCGCTCTTTTGGTTGTCGGAGCACAGTTTGGTTTATGGACACCATGTCACTTTTGCAGAGCCCAAGAATTGCCAGTAAAGTGGAATCCACAGACTTGTGACCCCATTTTGGAAACTACACCCTTCAAGGGATTTATCAAGTGGTGTAGCGAGCATTATTAACCCTTAAGTGTTGCATTCTTTTAATTTCCAGAAATGAATGCACAGATGATAATGAAAAGTTAAAAATAACATTTTTCCAGAGATACGCCATTTCAGTGCCCGATATGTTGTGCCCAGCTTATGTCTGCAGAGACACACACTCCAAAAACTGTTAAGCAGGTATCCCGGGCACAACAGCTTTTGGAGTGTTCATCTCTGATACAAGCCGGGCACAACATATTACGCACTGAAATTACGTATTCCTGGAAAAATTGTCATTTTCACCTTTCACAATCATCTGCATATTCATTTATGGATAATAAATTATAGCAACACTTGGGGGTTAAAAATGTTCACTGTACCCCTGGATAAATTCCTTCAGGGGTGCAGTTTCCAAAATGGGGTAACCTGTCAGGGGATTCCACTTTACTGGCGTTTCAGCTCTGCAAAAGTGCAATGGCGTCCAAAAACCAAACCGTCCAAGCCTGTGCTCCAAAAACCAAATATCGCTCCTTCCACTCTGTGCCCAGCTGTGTCCATACAGCAGTTTATACCCACATATGACATTAAGTACGTTATTCTGGGTACGACAAGTGTAATACATGTGGGCATAAACTGCAGTTTGGGCACACAGCCGGGCGCAGAAGAGAAGGAGCGCTATGTGGCTTTTGGAGTGCAGATTCAGATGTTTGGGATCTGGACGCCATGTCATGTTTGCAGAGCCTGTAAGGTACCAGAAAAGTGGATTCCCCAAAGGAGTGACCCCATTTTGAAAACTGCACCCCTCAAAGAATTTATCAAGGGGTGTAGTAATCATTAGTATCCCAGACGTGACTGCACAGCGGATGGGGAAAAGTGAATATGTAAGCTGTGCGGAGTTGCATTGGGAACACCAAATTCCCTACTAGTTCCCCAGTAGTTCCTATTATTGGGGAGGTCACTCTGGGGGTCACTTCTGGTTTATTTTCCCTCGTAAGCTCTAAATCTGGTTTGTCCCCTGATATACGCTCACACAGCTTATACATTCCCTTCCTGACGCAGCCAGTTATGTTCTAAAGATTTGGCGATTTTTGGGGTTTTTGTCTTCACATTGTACGAGCTATATATTCTTTATTTCTCTGGTGATGTAGCCATATGAGGGCTTGTTGTTTGCGGGGTGAGATGTATTTTGTAATGACATCATCTTTGGGCGCCTATAACCTATTGAATAAATTTTATTAACTCTTTCTTGTTGGATTAAAAAATACCCCATCAATTCTGACACTGCGTTTTACCTTTGAAATTTTTCACCATGCAGCATAAAGCATAAGTAACATGTTACCTTTTTTTCTACGGGTCGGTACGATTACGGAGATACCTCATTTATACTGTTTTTTTTATGCGATACTAATTTTGCAGAACAAAAACCCATTTGGGGACATAAATTAATTGTTTTTGCATCGCCATCTTCTGAGATGCGTAACATTTTTACTTTACGGTTTACAGAGTTGATTTAGGGGTTATTTTTTGTGGGACAACCTGTGCTTTTTATTGGTACTGTTTTGGGGTACATATGACTTTTTGATCACTTTTTATGGCATATTTTGTAAGGTGAGATGGCGAAAAATCATTACTTTTGGCGAGTTTTTTCCGTTTTTTTTCTCCGACGTTCACTGTGTACATTAAATATTGTTTCAGTTTTATTGTACAGGTTGTTATGGACGCGGCGATACCAAATATGCATTGTTTTTATAAATTTTTAGGTTTTTTTTTTATATAATTCATTTTATATAGCAAAAGGGAATTTTTGGGGATTTATTCTTTTATTAATTTTTTTAGAACACTTTATTTTATTTTTTTTCACTTTTTTTTACTTTTTCATGTGTCCCATTAGGACACCTGAGCCAGCAATGCTTTGATTGCTGGCTCAGCACTGTAGACTGCAAGACACGAGCTTACAAGTGTCTTGCAGTCTATACAGGAAGTGCGGCTATGCAGACGCATAGCCTCACTTCCGCAGGTCTCGGCAGGATCAACCAGGTAGTGGGGTCTCCAGGCAGCCTGGGGTCACTGAGCAGACCCCGGGCTTCAGGTTATAGGTATCGGCACCCCCCGATCTCGCCGCGGGGGGGTGCCGATTGGAGCGGCAACATAGCGGAACCCCTTGGATGCCGCGGTCATGTTTGACCGCGGCATCCAAGGGGTTAAAACCTCGGATCGGAACTCAGTTCCGACCGGGGGATATGGAGCAGGGTGTTAGCTGTCAGTTACAGCTAACACCCGGTTCCGATGCCGCCCGCTCAGATAGTGAGCGGGCGGCCGCCCCAGGGCGTATTAGTACGCCCTGTTGCGCTAAGTACCAAGCGCACAGGACGTAATAGTACGTCCAATGTCATTAAGGGGTTAAAGCACAGAGAGCATCATGAAGACCAAGGAACACACCAGGCAGGTCCGTGATACTGTTGTGGAGAAGTTTAAAGCCGAATTTGGGTACAAAAAGATTTCCCAAACTTTAAACATCCCAAGGAGCACTGTGCAAGCGATCATATTGAAATGGAAGGAGTATCAGACCACTGCAAATCTACCAAGACCCAGCCGTCCCTCTAAAATTTCATCTCAAACAAGGAGAAGACTGATCAGAGATGCAGCCAAGAGGCCCATGATCACTCTGGATGAACTGCAGAGATCTACAGCTGAGGTGGGAGAGTCTGTCCATAGGACAACAATCAGTCGTACACTGCACAAATCTGGCCCTTAAGGAAGAGTGGCAAGAAGAAAGCCATTTCTCAAAGATATCCATAAAAAGTCTCGTTTAAAGTTTGCCACAAGCCACCTGGGAGACACACCAAACATGTGGAAGAAGGTGCTCTGGTCAGATGAAACCAAAATCAAACTTTTTGGCCACAATGCAGAACGATATGTTTGGCGTAAAAGCAACACAGCTCATCACCCTGAACACACCATCCCTACTGTCAAACATGGTGGTGGCAGCATCATGGTTTGGGCCTGCTTTTCTTCAGCAGGGACAGGGAAGATGGTTAAAATTGATGGGATGATGGATGGAGCCAAATACAGGACCATTCTGGAAGAAAACCTGTTGGAGTCTGCAAAAGACCTGAGACTGGGATGGAGATTTATCTTCCAACAAGACAATGATCCCAAACATAAAGCAAAATCTACAATGGAATGGTTCACAAATAAACGTATCCAGGTGTTAGAATGGCCAAGTCAAAGTCCAGACCTGAATCCAATCGAGAATCTGTGGAAAGAGCTGAAAAGTGCTGTTCACAAACGCTCTCCATCCAACCTCACTCGAGTGTGAGCTGTTTTCCAAGGAAGAATGGGCAAGAATTTCAGTCTCTCGATGTGCAAAACTGATAGAGACATACCCCAAGCAACTTGCAGCTGTAATCGCAGCAAAAGGTGGCACTACAAAGTATTAACTTAAGGGGGCCGAATAATTTGGCACGCCCCACTTTTCAGTTTTTTATTTTTTACAAAAGTTTAAAATATCCAATAAATTTTGTTCCCCTTCACAATTGTGTCCCACTTGTTGTTGATTCTTCACCAAAAAATTAAAATTTTATATCCTTATGTTTGAAGCCTGAAATGTGGCAAAAGGTTGAAAAGTTCAAGGGGGCCGAATACTTTCGCAAGGCACTGTAAGCTATGTGGAATATATTGGGTACACCAAATTCCCCACTATCATAGCACTAAGTTATAGGATGGGTGGGGGGCAGTGCTGGTTCCTTTTTCCTCAAACTCTAAAACTGTGGTGTACCCTGCTGCAGACAGTTTTGCTTTAAAGTATTTGGCTACAATTTTTTCCGGTTTGGATCCGAAGGATTGTTTTTTGTGGCATGAGATGCATTTTTCAATTAGATCCGAGGTGCCTAGAACTTACAAAAAACCCCACAATTTTGGCATTGTAAGTTGTTTTACAAATAATACAGAATAAAAACACCTTTAAAAAATATGTTTTTGCATCAGTATCCTCTGAGGCGCAAGACATAACATTTATATTTTTCTGTCTACAGAGCTGGTTGAGGGATTGTTTTTGAGGGAAGAGAAGTACTTTTTATTTGTATAATTTTGGGGTACATATCACTTTGTACTTTTTGTGAGGAGATGGCAAGAAAAATATTTTTTTCTGGCAGGTTGTGTGTGTTCACCATGGAGGGGGGGGATTAAATAATGCTTTAGTTTTATTGTAAGGGTTGTTATGGACACAGCAAAACTAAATATGCATTTTTAATTTTTATTTTTACATAATAAAGCTTTTTTTGGTATGGTTATTTACACGAGGGTGATTCAGGAGAGGGTCAGCTATATGTTACAGCTTACACCTGCTATTCATGGCGCCCACTCAGCTTCTGAACGGATGCCATGTCCATGCTGTAACAGTATGGCATGGTGTGTTACCCAACAACTTTCCATGCTGTACTATTATGGCATGGTGTGGCAATGGGTCAATAAGTGGAGAAGGAAACATAAAACCCCAGTTCCAAAAAGGTTGAGACACTTTGTAAAATGTCAAGACAACAAGAATGCAATGATTTGGAAACCTCATATGACCATATTTTATTCAACATAAAACATATAAAGCCTCAGAAGTTGAAAGTTAGACAATTTTCCTTTTCATTTGAAAAAAATAACTAATTTAGAAATTGAATTCAGTAAAACATCTCTAAAAAGTTGAGATAGGCTAGAAAAAGAAGGGGTACTAAAGAAGAACAGCTGGAGGGTCAATTTTCAAATAAGTTGCATGACTATGTATGAAAAAAGCATGTTAGACAAGCAGAGTTTCTCAGAAGCAGAGATGATAGAGGTTCAATCTGTGAAAAACTGCTTCTAAAAATGCAGTCGTGTGGGGTAAGACTTCCGGTGGCAAAGGCACAGCCCACACCTGAATGGACAGCGGAGGTGGACACAGAGGCGCCAGAGACAAGTGAGTATTACAGATTACAGTCACAGAAGGAAGGAAGGAAGGAAGGAAGGAAGGAAGGAAGGAAGGAAGGAAGGAAGGAGGAGGAAGGAAGAAAGAAAGAAAGAAAGAAAGAAAGAAAGAAAGAAAGAAAGAAAGAAAGAAAGAAAGAAAGAAAGAAAGAAAAAGTTAAGTTAAAATGACCCCCTTCCAAAACGTCTATTATGACCTTATGGGGGGGGAAAATGTGTATTAAAAAATAAGTAATAATAAATACAAAACAAAAATACAAGTGCAAAAAAAAAAAAAAGCCATCATCACAACCACGTCATAGGTTCTAGCCCCAACCCAGGTGTCACAACAATAAGTGTCACCTACGTAAAAATGCTCAAAATCAAGAGTAAGAACCACTTAAAAATTTTTTTTTTAGTAGCTATATTAAAAATGAGAAAACAGACATTTCCCATTTTTTGTTTACATTTTCTCAGATATTAAAGTAAAGAAAACACATGGAAAAATAAAAACATAAAAATAAGACCATATTAATCACCAAAAAAAGATGCAATTATTTAAATAACCCAAAAGGAAAACTGCATGTATGAAAAAACAAGTGTCTGGTCCTGAACCAGGAAAAATGGCCCTGTCCTGGACTCGATTTATGAATAGTTGAAGTATGAATTCATAATTGGAGCTATGCTTTAAAGGGGTTTACCCAACATATAACTTTTTTTTTTTTTTTTTTTTTTTTTTAAAGTTTAAGCAACCATGCAGATAAACCATATACACTATACCCATGACTTTACCAACCTCTCTTTCAAGATCTGCAGCCCAATAGCACAACTACATTTTGCAATGCCCAGAGTACGCAGTCCTTACTATGGAGCATGTAACTGTCTGCTTACTAGGGAAAACAACATTGCCCAGGTGTACCTTGCCCTCTGTCCTTCCTATCTGTCCATTCTTCCTAACAGAAATAGAGCACATGCAGTGCATGAACAATCTGTTAGGATGGCACATGCCTAGCTTTGTAGCTCGGATCTAATAAGCAGCTAAAGGGAAGACAAAGACAAACAGAGCAAAATTGTGCCAAATGAAGATGGACTACAGGTTGTATCCATTGGCAAACATTGGTAGGGAAAGGGGGATTTCACTGGGATTTTTCTAGTGACATATACACTTTTGATAAATGATTTTAATGGATGACAATGATATTTTGCTAAGTACTTTTATATGAAATATGATTGTTATTGTGGTAATAACCCTTTAAGTTTGTGGGCCCTATATGGGACAGTGACTGACAATATCTGTAAAGGGCTGCGGAATATGATGGTGCTATACAAGTAAGCATAATAAATAACTTTATAATTAGGGCTTTGAAAACAGTAATTACCAAATATATTGGCTTACTCACATTTTTACCTATGAACACTTCCATCAACAAAGAATGGTACATATCAAAACATCCACCAAGAGCAACTTCTTCCAACAATCCAGGAGCAATCTGGTGATGACCAATGCTTTTCCAACATGACTGTGCAACATGTCACAAGACAAACGTGATAATCAAGTGGCTTGGTGAACAAAACATTGAAATTTTGGGTCCATGGCCAGGAAACTAACCAGATTTCAATCCCATTGAGAACCTGTGGTCAACCCTCAAACAGCAGGTGGACAAACAAAAACACAGAAGTTGTTATAAACTCCAAGCACTGATTAGGCAAGAAGGGGTTGTCATCAGTCAGGATTTGTCTCAGAAAACGTTATCCAGCATACTAGGGCGAACTACAGAAGTCTTGAAAAAGAAGGGTCAAAACTGTAAAGGTTGAGTCTCTCACAAGCTTAATGTATTTGTCAATAACAGTTTAAAACTTATGAAATGCTTATAATTGTGCTTCAGGAAACTATAGAAACATCTGACTAAAGATCTAGAAACATTGAAGCAGCAAACTTTGTGAAAACCAAAACTGGTTTCAGACTCTACTAATTTATTTATTTAAACCTTTGTCAATTCTGGTCTTAGTAGTCCAGTGGGCGGTCCTAATCAGTGATTAGCATCTATCAACATATGAGTAGGATTGCCCACTGGACTACTAAGCCCTAAATGAGCAGTTTAGATTAGTAAATTAGATGTTATACTGAATCAATTCTCACACCTCATCCAGTTCTGTACCATGCTGCCTAATAAGTTTACTACATTTTCAATGTAAGGGGTTCCCTTTAACTTATATAGCTTAGTCATGCAAAACACTTTAATATACTGGTAAGCTGTGATGGGCATGAAAATATGACATAAAATACTAAGATGGTCTTCATAGGTGCAGCAGAAAATATGTTGTGGAATACAATGGACTACCCAGTGCTGCAGATAAAGCCACAATGAGTGATATATTACTCATGTCCCTACCAAACTTATCCAACACATGTGCTATAACATCCCACCCACATTGTGCTTACCTGCATTTGCTGCGCTAGAAGCAAAAAATTGTAGTTGTAGCAATCTCTGTATTTCCCATTTGTGAATCTCTACAACAAAGTGTAAGGTATATGTAAGGTAAGTAGTCTGAATGGGAACTTGCAGTTATGTGATCAAACGTTGACCGTTCACCTACTCTTAACACCAAAATAAAGCAGGAATTTATAACAATGCCCCAAGCTGGAAACTCTCTTTAATATCAGTTCACTAAAGATAAGACTTTGAAAGGTATTCCGGAATGAAACATGATAAAAAAGACCATTGAAATGTTAATAAATCACCAACATCTAGTCTAAACGCAAGTCTTACTAATTCATTCAGTAATAATGAATAAATAAAAGCAAACAGCATCAACCTGCTCAGTCACTAATAAATAAAATAAAACAGTAAAACCGTGTGAGAAAATATTAATCTCAAAGATCAATGGCAGAAGTTTGTCATGCTTCTTTCTGCAGTGTGCCACCCTAGAGACATTTCAGTTGACTTACATGGCAACCAAGAAACCCACAGGGAGAAGAGTTCCTTAGAAGTACTACTTGTCCTTAGAGATTGCTCCCTTATCATCTTGGCAGATGATGCCAAGTTTACCATGCACTGAGTCATAAAATGACAGCAAACTCTCCATCGCTATACCACAAAAGCATTTTTATGAGAATACTTGGACTCATACCTGCCAGCTTGCTAGCACACAGACAGAAATAAGTTTCTTATATACGGCCTAGTGCTCCAGTATTTTGCACAACTCACAATGATAAAATATGCTGGGTATTTTAGTTCCAAGTCAAATCACATGGCTGTTTTAAAAATAGAATATAAACTAACCAACTGGTATATAATAATAATAATAATAATAATAATAATAATAATAACGGTTCAGTTCTCTGTACTCCCTGTCATCATCGTCTGTGATGAGGCCTACTATTGCAGAGTCGTAGAGGTAGAGGTAGAGGTTGTCCTACTAAATTCAACAAGGTCTGTGCTCCCTGGTGTAACTCACCGTTGACCTTATCTATAGCCCTATCTTTTCATACAGCCCTTGATGCATTTATAACTTAATTTGGCGCTTCTACTGTACACTCCCCTGTGGTACTCCTGGACTTAATTGGTCGCATTGGTCTGACTGAGCTGCTTTGCTCTTTGATTGTTTCTCCCTTTTTTTGCATTGTTATGCTTGATACCCTTTTGTCACTTTTGATGGACAGTACTCATACATTGCACCTCTCCTTTTCAGCTTATAAAGAAGAGGCCCCAAACCAGGGACCCCCCCCCCCCACCTTCTTCATTACTGATTTTGTGGAATCAATACCTGCATATAAATGTACTGTAACTGACATTACTCAACCCAATAATGATGCAGATATTGATATGGCCAATATGATTCTACTAACTTGCCAAATGTTACATCTAGTGGCACAGGAGCATAGTAACTGCCTGGTTTGGGTATGCATGATTAAACACTTAACTGGCAATGAAATAATCCAACAATAACTACTCTCATATAGTTTATACATTGTCCCTATATTAATAAAATATGTTCTCAGAAAGATCAGAGGATTCACTGTGAACAAACATATTGCTATATCTAAAGGTGTAAACAAACCTTGTTCCTTCCTGCAGCAGTGTCCCATGAGACATTTATATGGAAGTGCTCACCTAAATATACCATATGTGTCATTTCTGAAAAACAGTTTTACCTATAAATTCAGTTTGAAATTTCATTTAAGTTTTGCCACATTTTAAACGAACATGAGACTGATAGCAAATAAAGTAAAACATTATACTTAATATCCATGTCAGTTTTGTTTTCCATTATTTACATATGATTAGCATCTCTGGACCTAATAGAACATGAGACAGATGGCTTGGCTGTCTCATGGCTTATAAGGAAAATGACACAGAATCTGTAAATACAGATTGTAAAAGTGCATAACACAACAGTCTTAGCAAATGAAATCATTTAAAGCTGTCTCAGATCATCCAATGTCAGTAATGCACATAATACACATATAAGAAGCCTGACACTACCTACACAGGCACTTTTTGTTTCCTTTTTTGTAAATTACGGTATCTTCTGACAATCTCCATGGCAGAATAAACACAGAAATGCAGAATATAATGATATAATTAGAACCAAATTAAAGTTGGATGGCGTGCAGGAGCAAATAATACTTTTTCTAAAGATGAAAGGGGATGCAGAACAGGCATGAATTACATGAATGACCTTCCTGATCCTAGTTAATATGTTAGCTTATATCCGTGCCATCTTGCAGATTTAATCATGCATGTGTTCTGCAGAATGTCAGCAGGTACAGAGGACCCTTGTTTATACCTATTCAGTCCACAGACCCCAATCTCAATGGAATATGTTGAAAGGAGACAAACAAGAAAAACAAGTTTCTTTTAAATTATCATTGGATATTTTATCAGTTTATTATCTTGGCAGCTTTCAACACTCTACTTTTGTAACTATGTTTTTGAACCTTATGAACATTGCATCTAGCTTTTGTATTAATAGGAGTCTTTCCTTCTTACATATTTATTGATATTAAGCAAAAAGAAAATACATAAATATATAATTAAATAAAACATTCATCTTTAAATATTTAGATTATTATTGAGCTCAATTTGAGTAGAGAGAACAATTTTGAGTACAGAACAAAGGAGTTATGGACTGCCATACTTAAAAGCTCAATTTACAGAACCCACATTCACTTGCTGCACTAGAGGATATTGAGTTAAAGGAATATGCTGCTATAAATCCTGACATCAGGCTAGAAAAAGCTGGACATGACTATATACTGTTTCAGTAACTCCCACCCACCACTGGTTGCCAGAGGTACAGTTATTCTCATCTTAGCAATGAAAGTTTGAGATAAGAATAGCCCTTTAACAAATAGATACAGATGTGTCCTTCCTGCTGTAACCCCAGCTGGACACACAATGGTAGAACTGGACTTAATCTATAGCAATACCCTTTCCTAAGCACTATCACAGTCTCAATTATCCCCAGGACTTGCAGAGGGGACAAACAAAGCAACACTCAAACAGTCATGTAAACAAGAAACATGAAGCATAAATCACAACACTAAGGTTGGATTCACACCAGTGTTCAAACTCAGTTCGGGGTTTCTGTCCCCGAATCCGCTTGAAAAATGCAGAGAGAAAAGTCCTGCAAACAGGATTCCGCATTTTTCAGGCTGAAACCAGGCAGAAACTCGAAGACCCCATTATAGTCTATGGGGTCCGCGGGTAACCGCTTTTTATCACTAGAAGTCCCAGAGAGGGGTCATTTAACATTTCTACCTTTGGAACCCAGAGACGGGTCGAATGACCTGAAGGATTTATTGTCACACCACAGGAGGTTGTTGTTTTCCATTGAGTTTAGCCATTTAGTATCTAGTTAGTTCTATTCAGTTTATTGTATTTGATAATATAAAGACTATACATATTGTATTAAGTTTAGTTTTATTTGAGCAAAAAAGCACTGAAACAATTAATCATTTTTTATATATTTTAAATAGAATTAGAAATTTTAGAGCAAGGTACAGCTGTGAGTAATGACCAGAAGCATTTGTCTAAGGCAGGGGTAGGCAACCTTTTTTGTTCAGCGTGCCGATTTTAATAAAAAAATCAAAGATGAGGTACTCGGAGTGCCGGTCAATAATTGTAAGTCTGACGACCCCTAAACTAAAGTCATATACCACAAACCATAACACAGAAGTGCTGCCACCAGATGCTTTAGGACACATGCGTTTACTGCTATTTCCTGGGACACTCCTGTACTTTCTGATTAGAAGCAATGAAAGTCCATGTGCAGCCCCCAATTAGTGGTAAATTTATTGTGTCCAGGAGCCCCGTATGGCGGCATCCTTATGGTGAATACACACTATGTATCTGGATGCAGCTATATTTGGAACTTTTTCATTCAATGTAAAACTGGTGCATTTTTGCACAAAAAAAAACAAAGCCGGAGTTTTCTGTGCAAAAACACATCCTTAATATAGAAAACACACCGTTATACAGAATAATGTCCCATAGTGGTCCCTGCACACGGTATTATGTCCCATAGCGGCCCCTTCAACATGGTATATGTCCCATAGCTGCCTCTGCACACGGCATTTGTCCCATAGCTGCCTCTGCACACAGTATTTGTCCCATAGCAGTCCCTGCACACAGTATTAGTCCCATACCGGCCCCTGCACACAGCAATATGTCCCATAACGGCCCCTACACACCGTATATGTCCCATAGCAGACCCTGCACACAGTATATGTCCCATAGCGGCCCCTGCACACGGTATTATGCTCCATAGTGGCCCCTGCACACGGTATTATGCTCCATAGTGGCCCCTGCACACGGTATTATGCTCCATAGTGGCCCCTGCACACGGTATTATGCTCCATAGTGGCCCCTGCACACGGTATTATGCTCCATAGTGGCCCCTGCACACGGTATTATGCTCCATAGTGGCCCCTGCACACGGTATTATGCTCCATAGTGGCCCCTGCACAAGGTATTATGCTTCATAGTGGCCCCTGCACACGGTATATGTCCCATAGTGGTCCCTGCACACGGTATTATGCTCCATAGTGGCCCCTGCACAAGGTATTATGCTCCATAGTGGCCCCTGCACACGGTATATGTCCCATAGTGGTCCCTGCACACGGTATTATGCTCTATAGTGGCCCCTGCACACGGTATTATGCTCCATAGTGGCCCCTGCACACGGTATATGTCCCATAGTGGCCCCTGCACACGGTATATGTCCCATAGTGGCCCCTGCACACGGTATATGTCCCATAGTGGCCCCTGCACATGGTATATGTCCCATAGTGGTCCCTGCACACGGTATTATGCTCTATAGTGGCCCCTGCAGGCAGAAGCGCCCGAAGAGTACAGAGCGGCTGCGGAGCGTGGAATAGTGAGTACATTGTTTTTTATGTTTGATCATCTCCCCGGGGGCTCCGCTTATTATACTCGGGGGTCTGAAGAGACCCCACAGTATAATAATAGCAGTTTCGTTTCGGCCGTGTTTGGTCCGATCGAAACTGCTGGGTGAGGAGTCCGCTGCCATGCCAGGGGAATAAGCCTCGCGTGCCAAGAGTGGCACGCGTGCCATAGGTTGCCGACCCCTGGTCTAAGGCCTCAAGCACACTAGCGAAAAAAAAAATTGCACGAAAATCGCATCGCAATGCGATGCAATTTTTTTCTGCGATTTGCCAATGTATTTCAATGGCACCAAGCACACCTGCGATTTTTTTTCGTGCGATTTTTTTCATAGGTGCGATTTTCCTGCGATTTTTTTTTTTTTTGTGCATTTTTTTCGTGCGAAAAAATCCCAGAGGAGTGATCTGTATGACCAATGGGACAGATCACAAAAATATCGCAAGTAGCTGTGATTTTTTTTGCGATTTTTTTTTTTTTTTTCTGCACCCATTGACTTGAATCTAAATATACAAAAATGTAAATATACAAAAGAACAACTGTTATTTGTTTCTATGCTTTTTATTTTTGTTATGAAAATAATAAAAAAAATACAAGGAATAAAACAATTCCACACATATTTACAATAGGCTGCTGTGGGGGGCTGCGTGTGTGTGTGTGAGTGGCATGTCCTTCTTGTGTGACTAGCATTTCAGCACTCACTCAGCAGTCTGTCTGCACTGTCGGAACATACCTGGCACTGCCTGGGTATGTCCCTGGTACATTTGCCACACGTGTATTTGTAGCAGTAAACACATCTCTCAGTTGCACAATTGTTCGTGCATCGATGGTTGACCTGACACTTCGCCCTTTTGCCAGGGCTGGGTGTGGAAGGTTGTTGCCTAAGGAGTTTCTCCTTGCGTGCCTTCTTTTCAGTCACATGAGAGCCACCTAACTCTTTTGCAAGCTCAACCAGGAAGTCCACCCGTCTCTCCTGCACCCCAGTGCATGCCTGATAAAGAACATGAGCATTCAGTGCTGCCATGTCAATCATGTTGTAGAACACGGCGAATGGCCATCTCCGTGTTCCTGCATGCAGGCTGTACTCCCGCACCATTTGGTCCATTACATCCACACCGCACTTTGTGTGGTTGTATTGTGTGACCGTGTTTGGCTTCCTTTTGTTGGTATCCTTAGTCTCAACCACGCTGTGCATGCTGCTGAGAATGTAGACGGCCTTCTTTCGTTTGGGTGCATACACTGTCAGTGTGGCATCAGTGGTTGAAAACACCTGAGTGGTGAATTCAGTGCGGTCCATCTGTCTAGCGGATTGAGGAATTTCCCGGCGACTCTTGTTGACTGTGCCGAGGATAGTGGTTTTCCGGCTAAGCAGTCATTGTGCAAGTGACAATGATGTAAAGAAATTGTTCGTGGTTACAGTTCTGCCCTTGTCCATGAATGATTCCATCAGCCTCATCACTACAGTTTCGGACAGTCTCTCCCCGCTGGGACGACTGGGGTCCTTGCCAAGATATGGGAGGACATTACAGATGTACTTTGATTTCAAGTCACAGACTACTTTGAGAAGCAGTCACATCCCCCACAGCACAAAAGGCTGCATGCAAATTTGCTAAGGTGTTAGCAAATATTCCCAGCACAACAATGCAGCTGGGGGGTGGGCAGACACTCAGGAGCAGCTTACATTCTTTTCTTTACACTCTCTTACAAGACCTGAGGTGGATCAACACAATTCCCCCCTGCAGATTCCTCAGACAATGGCCACATTTACAAATGAAAGGAAATGCTAATTGGAGCCATCAGAGTTGTCAGTTTGGACTAAGGGTCATTTGACCCTCTTTCAGGACTTGAAGGGGGAGCTCGAAATTTCTGGGACTTCTAGTGTTAAGCGTATTAGGTTTCCGTTCTTCGGGTGCCGAACCGGACCCGAAGAATGGGAAGCCGAACGCTAGTGTGAACCTAGCGTAAGTAACAAGAATGCAAAAAATAAACTCACCAATAGCATAGTGTAACAGGAAGGTAATGGTAATCAGATGATGGAACAAACAGATAATGGCTAATAGTAATCAGATGACTGGACAAATAGACAATGGTATAGTAAACCATTAGTAAAACAAACAGATAAGGACTGAACGGTAGCTTTCCCTAGATACACACTTGGACAAAATTGTTGGTATCCCTCGTTTAATGAAAGAAAAACCCATAATGGTCACAGAAATAACTTGAATTTGACAAAAGTCGTTTGCCAAACTACATGTTGACAAGCCACAAAGCTTCTGGGAGAATGTCCTATGGACAGATGAGCAAAAATCGAAAAATTTGGCAAGGCACATCAGCTCTATGTTCACAGACAGAAAAATGAAGCATATCTTGAAAAGAACATTGTTATGTTCTGGGGCTGCTTTGCTGCATCTGGCACAGGGTGTCTTGAATCTGTGCAGGGTACAATGAAATCTCAAGACCATCAAGGGATTATAGAGAGAAATGTGCTGCCAAGTGTCAGAAAGGTTGGTCTCAGTCGCAGGTCATGGGTCTTGCAACAGGATAATTACCCAAAATACACAGCTAAAAACACCCAAGAATGGCGAAGAGGAAAACATTGGACTATTCTGAAGTGGCCTTCTATGAGTCCTGACCTAAATCCTATTGAGCATCTTTGGAAGGAGCTGAAACATGCTGTCTGGAAAAGGCACTCTTCAAACCTGAGACAACTGGAGCAGTTTGCTTATGTGGAGTGGGCCAAAATACCTGTTGAGAGGTGCAGAAGTCTCATTGACAGTTACAGGAATCGTTTGATTGCAGTGATTGCCTCAAAAGGTTGTGCAACAAAATATTAAGTTAAGGGTACCATCATTTCTGTCCAGGCCTGTTTCATGAGTTTTCTTTTTTAAAAATTCTGTTGAAGCATGGTTGAAAAGCAATGTCTGACTTTCATTTGTTCATTTTCATAGAATTTTTATATATTATTACTTTTGTCAGATTCAAGTTATTTCTGTGACAATTGTGGTTTTTTCTTTCATTAAACGAGGGCGACCAACAATTTTGTCCATGTGTGTATATCCCTGCTGACCCTAACATCAAACTTCACCAACTCTAAAGAGATCTCCAATGGAAACCCTAATCTGCAATACTGACTCCAACATGAAAAAACAGGAGAGCTGTAGGACCCAGAGACAAGAAACTACACAAAGATGAACACAGCAACTTAGACAAGGACCAGACGCCAACTGAAAACAAACAGAGCATAAGGAGATAGAAAACTCCAGAATATATAACAATTCTGAAAGGTCAGCACTAGTACACAGGAGCAAGGAACTGGGAAGTACTGTATACAGATGACCCCTGAATTAAACATGCACAGCATATGCTATCATCAGCACAGACTGAAAGAAAAGCAAAAGATTTAAAGGGGCTGTCCAGGACTTATTCCCATGGCATCTTTACCAAGCATGGCGCAGAACATTATACAGTGGCGGTACTTGATTTTGCAGCTCAGTCCCATTCATTTGAAACAATGGACGTGAGGTCAATGAAAACGTAGTGGAGCTTAATATAATAGTCATGGAAATCCTTATAAGAGATGTCTAACCAATTAAGTAAATCTCCCAATAGTGATCATGTGGGTCTCTGATAGCTACAGCTGTGAGACAGTTGACTAGCAACTACCCCACAACAAGTTAATGGAAAGGAGATGACAATGCAGCAGGCCCAGTGAAGGAGACAGACAGTAGAGAGCCCCTGGGTAGGAACAGTATATGTGCCCCTTTTTTTATTCCATATCTTATCATACAGTACCATGGTTATGTCTCTCTAAAAATATTCTAGTAATTGTTAGCCATGAAATAGCTCAGGAATTATGCAATATAATAGACAGTAGGAAGCTGATTTACAGTGACAATGGGCCCCCTGCAGCTGCACAGATTGCACCAATGGTATGTCTGCCCCCGGTTGTAACAATTCCTTACCTTTCCTCTTACAGGATGTCTATCCTTTGTCTGTCCACGTGTGACAAGCCAGTAGTTCTGTTGTGAATTTTAGAGTATTAGGTGTCTTACTAGCATGTTGCAATATTGTACTGAATTGGTTTAAAGAGACAATGGAGTCTTATCCAAATTCAAATTAAGGGCCATTAATATCATGGGAAACAGTCAATTATTAATTATACATTAATTTTATTAATTTATATAGCACCAACATATTCTGTAATGCTGTACAGATTAGCATCACTATTACAAGCTGCTGCTCTTGGTAGCCCTTTAAATTCAAGAGCCAAGTGCTGCAAGGCCACAGTGCCAAAGATACACTTATTGTAGAGGGACTGGGTGTGAAAGATCCTCAGTGCGCCAACACCGCTGTGGCCACACCTGAGTCTTCTTTCATATAAAAACCACACTCACCGCCAGTGAATGTCGGGTTCACCAGATAAATACAAGACAAGCTTTCTAAATTTTATATATTTATTAACCCCTAAATGGGTCGGTATTAACATCTAACATATACAGTTCAGAACAGATATGCAGATATATGCAAGCATTAACAGTTACTAGTTACAAGATACAGTGCAATGAAATAAAAAGGGCATAAAGGTGAAATAATTACTTTACCACACATCTCCTTGATGTGGTTCTGTAGTCCAACACTCATACATGCTCTGTCATGTGTGAATAACCAGTGGAGGCTTCTTGGCATTAACTCCTAGCATGTGGCATCACAGTATTCCAGCCTGCATGCTCTCATCACAGTCTCTCAGCATTAGTCCAGTAGTCTCATCACAAAAAATCTCCTCATGGTGTTCTCTTGTAGTCCCAACACAAAATCTCCTCCCATTGCCTCTTACCTCATCTTTTATACCCTTTATGCCACCTCCCAGAATGAGGTCATCGGCGGCAGCAAGTCTGATTGAATAATGCACTCAAGTCCAGATCCTTTGTAAAGAGCTGAGACCAAGAGGAATGATACAATGTTATCAGCCATATCTGATCTACCAGTGCCGACTGGACAATGCATGTTTTTGTTTGATCACTCAGGGCTGTGTAGGATTACAATAGAGCCCTGCTGGGATTGATACAAAGCCCTATTGTTACAAGGTTACCCTAATGATAACATACAACTAGGCTTATAGCTGCGCACATTATGAATAAATGCAGGTAGGAAGGGAGATCCTATACCCAGAGATCAAAATACATCTCTGAGTTTTAGCCATATTTAAGCAGAATCATCACACTGGGAAACTCGGACAGCCATTTTAACTTAACTACATACAGTATATATAAATACACACACCACCCAAAACATTTTTCAGGTAACTATAACAGTAATATTTGGTTCTAGTCATCTCACTACACTTAATGCTTCTTTCCTGTCATTTCTGATCTGACAACAACCATTAACGGGAGTCTGTCAGCAGGAAAAACAACATTAATCTAATCACAGCACCTTGTAGGGCTTCTGACACTGTCTCCAAATATGCCTGTGTTATTTTGGACTGCTGCTCAGTTCTTGAGAATTTCAGCATTTTATACTTATGATAATGAGTTGAAAGGGGCTTTAGGGGCATTTACTTGGCAGTGTGGAGGATGCCGTTGGTGGGCATGCACAGTACATGCAGTACTGCGCTTGCTGAACCCAAGGAGAATCACAAACCAAGAGGAAGAGCTTCCATTCAACTGGTGGGGAGGGGGAAGTGCTGGGCTGCAGTTAGGGGCGTTTATTCTACAAAGCTTACACACGCTGCAGAGAAAACATCCCTAAAACCCTTTTCAACTCATTAGCATAATTATAAAATGCTGAAATTCTCAGCTAACAAGCAGCAGTCCAAAATAACACAGGCAGTGTCAGAAGCCCTACAAGGTGCTGTGATTAGATTAATGTTTTTCCTGCTGGCAGACTCCCTTCAAAGTTTACTTTTTTCCCTATGAGTGGAGATTTCTTTTAAAATTAAACTGTACATTGCAACCACCTTTATATATGGAAATGCTTACACAGCAATATCTTGATAGGACGTTCTTGCTGGAATGTTCCTCTTTCAAATTCCCAATTATCAAAATATAGGTAAAATGTATAGTATTTAGTAAATGTTGACAGGGGCAGACACCTTACTGAAAGGTTATTTTTAGATGCTAAAATAAACCATTTCCATTTCATGACCGTGATATTCAGAAAATGGGAAAATAAAACACGGGCTCTATAACCATGTGACGATGACTATAGTATGTGTATACCACAATACTGTAAGCTTGCAAATTTTAGTACACTGAGATTATTATGTAACAAAGTGGTATCATAATGAATACATAATAATACTACAAGAAGAGAATGGAAGGTGTCACTATCCGCTATCATATTCATATCCCAGGGCATTTCATTCTGCCCAGGGATTAAGCAGGGTGGGAAAGACTAATACAATATGCTGTGAAATACACATTGCTATAGGCCCTCTCTCAACTTGTAACATGAGTATCCTATTCTATTTTAAACTGTATTATTTACAGAATATATATATATATATATATATATATATACATATATATATATATACATATATGTACCTGATGAATGTTATTGTGCCATATCCACATTATTATATTAGATTTAATGCTGAAACATGGACACTCCAATATTGCCAAATCATTCACTGATGCAGTAAAGAAACAGAGGTCATGCACCAAAATAGCCCTTAACGGGTACACGGTCAGTGTCTATTCAGAGACTTAACTTCTCACCTCATATAACCTCAAGCTGATCAGACTTGTTATGTTCAGTACATGCTAAGTGAATCAGAAAGACTGTCCATATTTATTGCCTTCTTAATAAATAACCTAAAGCCATTTACTCTCATGCAAGTTGATGCTACCATTTCCAGACAGCAGAAGTGTAAGGAAGAAAATACATAGTAGGAAATAACCAAATCTACCTTAATATATCCCTCTGAGTATTGCATAAGAAGTCACCTAATAGTATATAAAGACATTATAGTTGTAACAGCAGCAAAAAAAAAAAAAAAAAAAAAAAAAATGCATCCAAAATCCACATTCAGTTTTAGGCTGGGGCCACACATGGTATAGCCACAGCTAACCCACTGCATTATACAGCATCTGTGTAAGAAATGCTGAAAAACCCACTGTCAAAAATGTCTTGTGCTGCCGCTTTTGAACTCACAGCAAGAAATTAATATTTGCCATGTAAAGCTAAGGCCCCATGTTCTGGAAAGGCAGCTTTTTTGTTGCACATTTTGCTGCGGTTTTTTTTGTAGCCAAATGATGGAAACTTCAACAGAAATTTGACCAAACCCATTATAATTCAATAGGGTTCATTGTGAGCTCTTAAACATATCTTTATAGTTTCGTTCTAAACACAAAGTATAGCAAAGATTTATACTAGGGACAATTTCTTCATATTTGTGCTGTACTTGGTTTTATATGAAGCCCTCCTTTAAAATTGTACTTAACATTAAAATGTGTTTAAACATCCTGAGGTTTTCACACTTTAGAATAGAAATTGTGTTAAAATTATATTGGATACAATTCCAAAGAAGATAATCAGATAGTTAATCAAAATATACACCAGAAATATGACCAAGTCCACGAGGGTGATGACTAAAACCTAATGGGTTTGTCCAGGCAAAAATGAACGACCCATTTAATTTTGAAATCAGCTGGGGGCAGTGAAAAAAAAAAATAAATAATCATAGCTTTCCATAGGGCTCCGGTGCCTCCCAGCCACACGTGACCGCTGAGTCCATTCAGTGGCTTCAGCGAAACTCAGGAAGAGATCCGTGAGAAGACGCCAGAGCAGAAGGACTGAACTGCGCTCGGAGGACACGGGAGCACCGGGGACAGGTGAGTATAGTTTTTTTTTTCTTGTTTTGTTTTTTCACCTTCCCCAGCATATTTAAAATAAAGAAATGCCTGGACAACCTTTTAAACTTTTAATCAACACAAAAGTAAAATGAGGTAGAAACAGCTCACAAAAAATAATAATACTACAAATGTAACAGAATAGGGACCAAGTAAAGGACCACACCATCAATAAAGGCATTGTCACAAACCAGATCATATACCATACAACAACACATACAGCTTTAATTGGAAAAAGAATTGTAGTATCTTACCCTATCATTGCTGCAGCTTATGAACTCATACAAGGAAACTCCTGGATCTGGATGAGAAAGTAATAGAAGCAGTAGTGCATCCCTCTCCACTGCATAGCGAATGGTTCCGGGAACCAGCATCGCCGTTCCTATTACTTGTATAGGAGTGGTGCTGTATGCACTCCCTGTACACTAGCAGCTTCCGGCACCTGGAGGCTACTACCTTTTTTTCAGGATCCATGCAATACTGATCTTAAAGGGAGTCTATCATTACCCAAACACCTTTTTAACTGAAGCCACGTTGGAATAGCCTTTATAAAGGCTATTCTACTCATACCTTATTTGTCTTCTCCTCGCTGTCCTTTTTGCAAAAAAATGTTTTATGCCCATATGCAAATCATGCTCAGGGAGCACAGGGCATTCCCTCTGTGCTCCGAGCACACCATCGTCATCCCCTGTTCGCCGCCTCCAGTGCTTTATATTCACGTCCCCCGCATCTTCTGCTCTTCCTCTTCGCTGCTTAGGCAGCTGACGCTGTGTTCAGTACTGCGCAGTACGCTCTTGTAGGAAATGAAAGAAAAATGGCCGATGTAGCATGCACTGTCAGCTCTGCCCGCACCCCAAGTGGCAGAGCCAACTGCACATGCACGGAACTTCGATCCCGATGAACACAACGTCGGTTGCTTACGCAGCGAAGAGGAAGAGCAGAAGATGCGGGGGGGCGTGAATAAGAAGCACTGGAGGCAGCGAACAGGGGATGACGATGGTGTGCTCAGAGCACAGGGGGAACACCCCCTGTGCTCCCTGAACATGATTTGCATATGGGCATAAAACATTTTTTTTGCAAAAACGGTGGCGAGGAGAAGACGAATAAAGGTATGAGCAGAATAGCCTTTATAAATGCTATTCCAATGTGGCTTCAGTTAAGATGTTTGGGCAATGATAGACTCCCTTTAAATACACCACTATGCAGAAAGTCCTTTCTATAGAAAAGTTTTCAGATATGATCCTTTCAATCCCAAAACACAGTGCTTATTTCTTTACCTCAGTGTCCTGAAATGGTCTTCCTAATGGCAGAAAGTATATGTAATGGAACAGATTTAATAGTTTACTTACCTGCTTGCATAACCATCTCAGGCTGATCATCAGGGACAAGCTGGAGGACATCAGACACATCCACTTGGTGATCATTCTCTTCTGCTTCATCCTCGTTGGAGGATCTCTGTGTAGCAAAACAGATGCTACTTCCAAGCTCCCAGCACAGGAAAAAGCCCCAACACTTAGGCATGAAAACCCAGTCAGCTCCTGAGAGAAAATTGAAGAATAACCAAATGTAAAGATTTCATGATGCCTGCATCTTCTATATAACACAATGGGAGTTCATCATCGTCTATTTATTATACAGTCAGTCTATTATCTAATAAGAAAAGTGCTAATAGAACTATTACTTTGGTGTTATTCCGTTTATGCAGTTACAGAACAAGATCTGATGATGCCATCACTTAATCACATCCAGAAGTATTAAGAACAAGGGTGTGTATGGCAGAACACCCTGTATACTAATGGGAATAGGTGTAGGATTGAAAACACCACCAGAATACACACAATATTTTAGTAATCATTTTTAGATACATCTCTTTTAAAGTGTTACAACACTTAGCATACGTCTCAGTCAGATAAATGATGAATCTGCCCATACAGTAACAAGGTCATGTGATATTCCATACAGGATAGGGTGTGATCTTGCTGAAGGTTTACTTACAAGGTCGTGCTGTCAGCTCATGCTTCCTCTATATATAATATATCCTAGTAGGGGAAAGAATGAGGAAAAAACCTACATAAGATGTAGGACCTGTGACATCTGTGAAACCTCTCCAAAGCCATCACCACTACAATAGTAAATTTATGGGATTATGTTATACAATTTTTTTGTTTCAGCAATACCAAAGTAGACAATTATATCTATGTCTGTCTGATCAGAGCAAACAGAAGTCCTTATAAACCCAGCCATTGTAATATGAATCATGTTTATCAGTACCTATTCAGATATGTAGCAATCTTTAAATTGACATGTACTGTATTACATACCATTTTTTTCATGTATTGCTCCCTGAAATGCATTCCTTTCAAAGGACAGAAAGATGGATAGAATATGTGGCACACATATCACGCTGTGGAAAATTTAACCCCACCCACTGAGGGCAATGAATAAGAACCTTTTTTTAGTTTACATCCAGAGGCTGTACACCCATATCCTTCACATCAAGTTCAAAACAATTATACTGCGTGCACAATTATCCCCAAAATACAACTTGCCTAAGGTTATTGTATTATTGAACAACTACAGTGATTTTCTGTCTATCCAAAATGTTAATAAACCTCAAACCTGAATATATAAGAAAAGTGTAGCCCTATTTGGGGGGGGGTATGAGTATTATCCCTCCCGCAACAGACTCTGGCGCTGACCTGTGTGTATAATGGGACCTGAAGCCTTCGCTGAAGGGAAGAGTGGGAACATATATGAAATATATATCAGTGCCTCCACCCAGGATAGAGCCTCTGTATTACAGGGAGGATCTCTTCCTGGGACTTACCCATGAAGTACAGTTAGTAGCCTTAACAAGGATCACTGTACTAATCTCACAGTCTGAAGAATACATACAGATACCACATAAGGTTATAACAGTAGCTTTATAAGAATCAACAGGGTAATAATACATACATACAATATACTCAGAACACAGCAATACTACAACAACCAGCAAGTCCTCAACCGTCTTAGGTTATATACCCGGGTATATATATAGATATATAGCAAGAGTCCAGTGCACAATACCTCCAGGCAACAGAAGAGATGCAGGGGCCCCTGTGGATGACTGTGGATCCTCGGATTCTTCCAGGAGATGACAGACAGCCGATCAGGAGATGATGATGGTGATGGTGAGATTCTTCACAGGCAGCAAACAGGGCGACGGTGACGGCAGTACATGCAGGCCTGACTACCCTAACACTGAGTCCTTAACCTGCCAGCTAAACTACTAGTGCCACCGGGCCTCTAACTAGCTAGTTGGCCTTCGGAAGCCTAACCTATCACTGCCCTGAACTATATATATATATGGATCCCTAACTACAGTTACTAGCTAGGTCCTGTGAGTATATAGGGGGTAACACATACCTAAGTATATACTGTGAAGTAAAGAGGAACAAGTGGCTCTTAGACTCCCCCAGACATAACATGTCTGTCTCAGCAGCTCTGCTCACATCTCTCCCCCCAGCAGCTCTACCTCACATGTGTCTGACTCACTGTATTTACAAAACAAAACTTGCACTGAATGCCTGGGGTCTCTGAAGCCAAACTGCAGGGGCAAAGAAGCCAGATACATTATATACTAGTAGAAATGGCAGTTCCCTACAAAAGTAAAAGTGAGGTTTTGGTTTTGTGAGGAGAATATCTATGTGTGCATAAATGTTGGGAACTTTTAGTGTGCAGAATTATTATGCCACTAAATAAAATGAAGAAAATTTTCCCATCTCACTTATTATTTTCATTTCTTAAAGTGAGAATAATAAACAAACAACTCACAATTTCTAAATAAACATTTCCAAAAAAGAATCAGTTACCAATATAGCTACCATTCTTTTCAATAGCAGCTATAAGCCTAGGTTAGACTGTTTTCCTTCACCATAAATCTCTTGTAAAATTCCAACCAGGGGCATAACTACCGGGGTAGCAGTGGTAGCGACTGCCACAGGGCCCTGAACATTACGGGGCCCGGAGCCCTGTGGCAGTCGCTACCGCGAACCCCACAATCACTGCTATCGTTATACTCCGGGGTCTTTTGAGACCCCGGAGTATAACGATCGGGGGCCCAGGGGAGGTGAGCGAACATAAAAAACACTGTAACTCACCTATCCGCCGCTCCGCAGGCTTCGGGCCTGTTTGGTGACGTCCCAGACGTCAGCCGACGTCATTATGCGTCGCGACGCCGGCCTGGATCGCGCGAGATCCTGTCCGACATTGAAGATGGCCGAAGTAGCGCACAGGAGTGCACCGGAGCGACGAAGAGGTAAGTTGCAGTGTTTTCTATGTTTCTCTCCTCCCCTGGGTCTCCGATCATTATACTCTGGGGTCTGAAAAGACCCCAGAGTATAATAATCGTTCATGGGTGGTCCACTATGGGGCATAATACTGTGTGCAGGGGCCACTATGGGGCAAACTACTGTGTGCAGGGGCCACTATGGGGCAAACTACTGTGTGCAGGGGCCACTATGGGGCAAACTACTGTGTGCAGGGGCCACTATGGGGCAAACTACTGCGTGCAGGGGCCACTATGGGGCAAACTACTGCGTGCAGGGGCCACTATGGGGCAAACTACTGCGTGCAGGGGCCACTATGGGGCAAACTACTGCGTGCAGGGGCCACTATGGGGCAAACTACTGCGTGCAGGGGCCACTATGGGGCAAACTACTGCGTGCAGGGGCCACTATGGGGCAAACTACTGCGTGCAGGGGCCACTATGGGGCAAACTACTGCGTGCAGGGGCCACTATGGGGCAAACTACTGCGTGCAGGGGCCACTATGGGGCAAACTACTGTGTGCAGGGGCCACTATGGGGCAAACTACTGTGTGCAGGGGCCACTATGGGGCAAACTACTGTGTGCAGGGGCCACTATGGGGCAAACTACTGTGTGCAGGGGCCACTATGGGGCAAACTACTGTGTGCAGGGGCCACTATGGGGCCCGGGCAGGGGCCACTTGGGGCAAACTACTGTGTGCAGGGGCCACTATGGGGCAAACTACTGTGTGCAGGGGCCACTATGGGGCAAACTACTGTGTGCAGGGGCCACTATGGGGCAAACTACTGTGTGCAGGGGCCACTATGGGGCAAACTACTGTGTGCAGGGGCCACTATGGGGCAAACTACTGTGTGCAGGGGCCACTATGGGGCAAACTACTGTGTGCAGGGGCCACTATGGGATATAATACTGTGTGCAGGGGCCACTATGGGATATAATACTGTGTGCAGGGGCCACTATGGGGCAAACTACTGTGTGCAGGGGCCACTATGGGGCAAACTACTGCGTGCAGGGGCCACTATGGGGCAAACTACTGCGTGCAGGGGCCACTATGGGGCAAACTACTGCGTGCAGGGGCCACTATGGGGCAAACTACTGCGTGCAGGGGCCACTATGGGGCAAACTACTGCGTGCAGGGGCCACTATGGGGCAAACTACTGCGTGCAGGGGCCACTATGGGGCAAACTACTGCGTGCAGGGGCCACTATGGGGCAAACTACTGCGTGCAGGGGGGGGGCCACTATGGGGCAAACTACTGCGTGCAGGGGCCACTATGGGGCAAACTACTGCGTGCAGGGGCCACTATGGGGCAAACTACTGCGTGCAGGGGCCACTATGGGGCAAACTACTGCTGCAGGGGCCCTTGGGGCCTACTGCGTGCAGGGGCCACTATGGGGCAAACTACTGCGTGCAGGCGCCACTATGGGGCAAACTACTGCGTGCAGGCGCCACTATGGGGCAAACTACTGCGGCAGGCGCCACAGGGGTACGGTGCAGGCGCCACTATGGGGCAAACTACTGTGTGCAGGCGCCACTATGGGGCAAACTACTGTGTGCAGGGGCCACTATGGGGCAAACTACTGTGTGCAGGGGCCACTATGGGGCATAATACCGTGTGCAGGGGCCACTATGGGGCATAATAGTGTGCGCAGGAATGCGGTTTGTGTGTGGGGGGGGGGTTGGGGGCGGCGGCTTCGGGGGGGCCCCATGTCAAATGTTTGCCTTCGGGCCCAGCCATTCCTAGTTACGCCACTGATTCCAACTGTGCTGGTATCAGTGGAGAGGAGCCTATTAACAGATGCAAAGAACTGCAGCTGGCAGAGGTGGTAAAAGGTCCTCTTTAAGAAGGGTCAATAGAGTTTAGGAAGGGGACCTGGCAGAAACGGATCGTCTTCACACGTGACGTGGGTGCAGCTGTCAGGGGTCAATTCACTCCACTCAATCTTGCACTTACCCTTCACTCAGGCTGCAAATTGGGCATAAAATCAACCCCCAACATAGTCCATGTACAACAAATACACTCTGCTACCACTACTGACTTTGGGTTCAGCAGACACCTCACTAACATAATCACACATCTCTCCATCAGTCAGCCACAAACACACTTTAAAAAGGTAATGGGCTCATAGAGCACACACAAAGTACCATTAAATTCAATACCAAAAGGGTTCAGTGCCATATTAAAAAAAACAAAAAAAAAACACACACAAATGACGATAATCAATCAAAACAGTTTTTAAAAATAAAAAAGGAAAAAAAAAGAGAAACAGAATAAACCTGGTAACATAGAGTTCTTATCTTTCCATGGAGATTGGAGGATCCCTCTGATGGACTTGGCATACCCAGCTTACTTGCTAGCTCCAAGATGTTTTGCAAAGTATTCCTGGTTCTTCTGCCAGAGTGCCCTACCTCCCCCTTTCCATATCTTGAAAAACTGGGAAATGGCGGGTTCCATCTGCACCTTAGAAAGAGGGATACTCTACAGATGACCGAGGTTGCTGTCCGGTCACCCTCTCTTATGCCTGACTACCCAAAAAGTTGTAAAGTTGTAAAGCAATAAACCAGCCTTGGCAGTATATCTGGTCTTGATGGCAGGAAGAAACATTACACCTCTGACCAATGTAATAGACTCACATACCAATGTAATAGATTGGTGACACATGCATAAACACTATATTCACTAATGATAAATACACAAACCATATAATTCAGTAATGATACATACACAAGTGGAGATCCTTTCATCACAGGGCTATGTCAGTATTCTTTTATCATTAAGGCCTTTACTGGCTAGCCATGCAGTGGAGTGTTTTGCTGCATACAATGGAGTATTGTTCTACATAAAAATCATGGTTTTCTTGAAAGATGCAGAATTTTTCCTGTATCACTGCTTGAAGAAAGTCTTCTAAAAACTGACTAAGTTTGGAAGTTAATTTTTGAGTCCATCTTCAACCCAAAATGTCTAATTAGCTCATCTTTAATAATACCAGCCCATAGCAGTACCCTACCCCACCTTGCTGGTGTCGAAGTGAAACGCTGTGCCTGTTACTGATTCAGTCACAGGCCCAAACATCTGGTTCTTTAAAAGTCACTCATCTCATCAATTGATAAAACCTTTGAAAAATCTGTCTTCAGATGTTTCTTGGCCCTGCCTTGACGTTTCAACTTATGCACTTGTTCAGTGGTGATGAGGTCTCAGCCTTCCTTACCTCAGCCATGTCTCTGAGCACTGAACACCTCGTACATCTATGCACGAGCTGCCTAATAATTATGCACACCTTGCTATATGTTGTTGATCTCCTTAGGCCACACCCTCCTTTATTACACAAATACACATCACTTGATATGCTTTAGTCCAATAAGCATTCAAGTTTATACAGCTGGGAATTGGAAAATATGCATACAAATTATAAGGTCAAAATACTCACTTGCCTAATAATTGTGCACACAGTGTATATCCAGGGCCAAACACCAATAACAGAGGACCCATACACCAGAACAATATAAATGTGCTCCTTCATTTTCACTGTTAACCGACTTCCCACTGTATATAAATGTCAGCACTTGCTGGGCTTTCTGCATCGCTGACTTTTATATACAGATCCTCTTAAATTGGGGATCGGGTCACCCCAAGTGCCAGTAACTCTGTGATCACAGCGCTAATAGCTGCTTCTGGTCACAGAGACATAATTGGAACCTCACTGATTCGGGTCCCACATCAGGGAAAGTTTGTTGAAGTAGCAAACTATCGCGGGGGTTGGCTGCCGGCCGCCTGCCTGCCCAGGCGTCATTGGGAGTGGGTGTTAGTTGTAACTGACAATTAACACCCTGCTCCATAACTCTCGGTCAGAGCTGAGCTCCAATCGGGGGTTTTAGCCACTTGGATTGCACGGTCAAACATGACCGCGGTATCCACAGGGTTCCGCAATACAAATGTCCCCCATCACCCGCCCTGCAGCCTTAAAAAAAAAAATGCTATAAAAAGTTATCAAAAAGTCATATGTACCCCTAAAACAGTACCAATAAAAAGTACAGGTCATCCCGCAAAAAATAAGCCCCCAGTTAACTCTTTCAACCGAAAAATAAAAATGCTATGCATCTCAGAAGATGGTGATGCAAAAAATATCTATGTCCCCGAATGGGTGTCGCAAGAGAAACCAAAAAAAAAAAAAAAAAAAAAAAAAAAAAAAGAAAACCCCAGAATAAAGGCATAGATAAAAGGTAAAAAGCAATGCCAGAATTGAATTTTTTTTTTTCTTCAATCCACCAAGAAAGAGTAAAATTAAGTCAATAAGTTATAGGCACGCAAAAATGGTGTCATTACAAAATACATCTCATATCGCAAAAAACAAGCCCTCATAACTACATTACCAGAAAAACAAAATCAATATATTTTGTACAATGTGAAGACAAAACCCCCCCAAAAAAAATTGCCAAATCATTAGAACACAACTGGCTGTGGCAGGAACAAAATGTATAAGTTGTGCAAGCCTATATGAGGGTATACCCCAAATTTAGCGCTTACAAGGGAAAAGACACTCGAAAAGACACCAGAAGTGACCCCCAATCATAGAAGCTACTAGGGAAATAGTAGGGAATTTGGTGTTCCCAACGTACTCCGTACAGCTTACATATTCACTTTTCACCATCCACTGTGCATTCACATCTGGAATGCTAATGCTCACTATATCCCTTGATAAATTCTTTAAGGGGTGCAGTTTTCAAAATGGGGTCACTCTCTGGGGGATTCCACTTTACTGGTACTTTAGAGGCTCTGCACACATATACCAAACATCTACAGTAAATCTGCATCCCAAAAGCCCCATAGCACTCCTTCCCTTCTGTGTGCCCAAAATGCAGTTTATGCCCACATGTATGACAATGTTGTACCCAGGATAATGTACTTAATGTCATATGTGGGTATAAACAGTTGTTTGGGCAAAGCCAGACACAGAAGGGAAGGGGTGTCATGTGGTTTTTGAAGCACAGATTTTGACAGTTTGGTTTTTGGCGCCATGACGCAGAGCACTGAAATGCCAGTAAAGTGGAATCCCCTGACATGTGATCCCATTTTGGAAACTACACACCTGAAGGAATTTATCCAGGGGTACAGTGAGCATTTTTTAACCCCCAAGTGTTGCATTAATTTATCATAAATGAATACGCAGCTGATGGTGAAAGGTGAAAATGGCAGGAATTATTTCCAGGAATAAGCCATTTCAGGGCGCAATATGTTGTGGCCGGCTTGTATGAGAGATAAATGTTCCAAAAGCTGTTGTACCCGGGATACCCACTTAACAATTTCTGGAGTGTGTGTGTCTCTGCTGACACAGCTGGGCACAGCATAGCAGGCACTGAAATGGTGTATCTATGGAAAAATTGCAAGTTTTACTTTTCATTATCAGCTGAGAATTCCTTTTCGGAAATTAAATGAATGCAACGCTCAAGGGTTACAAATGCTTGCTACGCCACTTGATAAATCGGATTCCACTTTACTGCCAACACCCCAAATTTAGAGCTTTAATTTGATGGCCACTGGGCGCTAGCCATAGACCACCTTATTTGTGACTGTTCAGAAAATCCATCACTGGTCCAATCCACCAAAACTTGTGAAACATGGATGAGTAAAAAGTGTTACCTCTCCCCACCGCCACAGTTGATTACCTGACTGAAATCCACTTGTGATTTCACAGATGCTTTCTTGACAGAATCCCTCTCATGGTAAGGAATATGCAAATAAAATCATATTGGTGAAAAATAGGAACTTGCTACTAGCGCCACCTTTTGGAAGGCAGTTCCCTATAGATCAATGCATGGTTTTTTAAAAGACAGCTAAGGAATAATCTGGGAATAATAACCAAGCCAGAGTAACTCCTACAAAAGGAAGAGAGTCCTATCTGCAGATAGCTGTTTCGAGATTGTTGCTTCTCATTAGTCTAGAGTAGGTACTGGATGGCAGTGTGAGAGGGCCACAGATGCATACCTGTGATGTTACAGCAAGCTGAAAATTGTGTCACAGCAGCTGGCAACTGTTTATCTAACGCATTCCTCATATGATGCCACATTGACCCTAGGTTCACACCTGCATTTGGTTTTCCGTTCATGGGAACCCTACGAACGTAAACCTAATCCACTTAAAAAAATGGGATCCGCTGGGTTTACGCTGGAAAAATGCGGAGAGAAAAGTCCTGCTTGCAGGACTTTTCTCTCTGCATTTTTAAAGCGGAATGGGGAGTGGAATTCCCGAGCAGAGACCGGGCGCAGGTCTGAACCTAGCCTAAGTTACCTGATGAAATAGCAAGCCTGGAAACCCCCTGCAATTGTTGCATAATGAAAAAGTATGCAGTTTTCTAGTATACCATATATAGACAAATATCCAAAAGGCCACCTCTTTAAGACCACCCCTTATCCATATCAGATTTCCTGTTAGATTTTCAGTTACACCATATATTATGCATGCTAACCATCATCCTTGAGGAAACCACCCTCCTGGAACATCAATGCAATTTTCGATGGTTGTTCTCAACAGGTTCCACTGTATTTAAATTCCTTGCTATTTCAATACCATTAAACGGTAACAATCATGTTTTACGCTGAAGACCAGGGAGATCTGCACTGCTACAACACGTAGCTCTCATACACTATTAAAAATCACTGTTTATGGGCAGGAAAAATTAGAATGAGTTTTGAGTCCTTTTGTTGCCATTTATAGCATTCAGCAGTGTGGGGAGAAGATGCGGTCACTTCAGCAAGTTCAGGTTTGGTGGATTTCAACATCAATTTCTTGCACACCTCTCTCAAAATCTGAATTTCTCAACCCCCCTCAAATGTTATGTGGTGTGATAAATAAAGAAACAGATCTAATGTCCCATGGACCTTGGTTTACACATATCGCTTTTTAATGTATCTATGGACGGGACTTTCCTTCTAACAGGGAGTGATCTGCAAATTAGCGAGAAGGGAAGCAACTAGTGGTAGAGACTTTAGAGAGGTTATTCAGACAGAAAGCAACAACATTTTTAATTAAAATGCTTTACATTTTCGTCCATAATCACATGCTCTATGAAATGAGACTAAGTTTTTTGAAAAATTTGTGACCATTTAATGTTTTATTATTGGAACAATCAATTAGAATCAAATTAAAAGAGAATTCACCAATGTACATTCATCTTATTAAAGTGCTAGTAGAGTCCAAGAAGTTATCAGATATTACCCCACATTGCTTTATATATCACGCAGTATCTCACATTTATAAAAATTTCATAGGTGTCGTAAAACGTGGCAGCAGGCTTCATAAATATGGCATTAAAAAGTAACACCATTTATGTCAATGCATTCAGAATGCTGCAACCAAAGCATTAATACACTGGGTCTGCATAAGGATTCGGTAAATAATGGAGGGGATCTGAATATCCTGGCAGTCAGTCAGTCTAATTCTAGTTGTGAGCAACAATCTTGAAGCATGTGCTCAGAAACTTTCATTAAGTTTTTAAGCTTTTCTTTAAATCATACTGGAATAAATAAATAAATGCAAAAAAATACACAAATAAACTATTCAGAACTTAGAAGACAACTGGTTAAATAAAGAATACTCAGAGGCTCAAAATATCTACTATACGTATGACTATCATAAAATTTTTCATCCCCATGTACAATAGCTAACCAAACACATTACTGTGACATAGGTATAATCTCCATAATTAGTCACTTACACATTTATGATAGGCTATCATGCAGTTTTCCCTAAAGTTCCTTTACTACAGCACTTTGGTTAATGTAGTTTATATGACCCTGACTCACAGATGCAGCTGGTATACTTGATAACACTTTCTAACAGGTGTGAATATTGTACATTTTCACCTTGTCAACACATCCAATGGCAGCAGCATCTTGTACAACCAAGCTGAATACAAGGGGGAGGAGGGAAATATAAAAGAGACTAAGTGTGAAAACTTTGTAAAAGAATCAAATAGTCTAAAATTGTAAAGTCATAAAATTTCCCCATCTCCCACCTGGTCTTAGGCTTTGCTTTTTACTGTTGCGGAAAAGCAGCTTTTTTTGTTATAGATTTTGCTGCATTTTTTTTTGAGTCGCAGCAAAGAATGGCTACAAAAAGAAATGGGAAATATATAGGAAGCTCTTATACCTTATACTTGTACCTTCTGTTCAATCCACTTCTGGTTTTGTCTAAAAAAAAAAAAAAAAAAAAAAAAAAAAAACCCGCAAAATCTGCAACAAAGCTGCATTTCCGCAATGTGGGGCCTTAGCCTCACGGTATGTTCACATAGAGGAATGAACAGCTGGTGGATTCCGCCTCAAAATCAGCTCCAAATTAGAGGGAAGTGGGGACAAACTACAGCTGATTGTTCAGCCCCACTGTTTCTGACGCTGATCAGCGAGCAAACCCACAGCGGAAAGCCAAAGCTCTGCAGTTTATACAGGGCTGGAATGTGGAGAGGAATTGGAGATGTAACACTGCATCAAATTCTTCTCCAAATTCCATTGTGTGAAAATACCCTTACATTGGGCATAGAAAGTCGCAGAGGCAACTGTATAACCCCCAGAAGTGTCATGTATGTGGGATCTATTCTATTTAATGTTAGCATCCTAGGGCAGTCTCTGCCTCAGTACCATCCAGTGTGCTCTCTAACACTCTAAAGGGGTTATCCCATGTCAAACATGTATCACCCATTTACAATGAGCTTAGTGAGGGTCTGACCAACAAGATCCCCACTAATCACTAGAGCAGAGTCTTGAGCCACCATTCTAGATGCAATTGATTGAAGCATTGGTCACCACATGCCAAGCCACTATATTTAATGCTGAAAGTTAAGCACTATATTCATGTACTGTATTTCTGTTAGTTTCACAGACTTTTAATGGATAGGTAATAAGTGTTGTGGGATAACCCCTATAAATATGTGTAAAGACAACACATAATGTAGACCTTCTGAATTGAGACAGCTCCAACTTTAGCTGTAACATGACAGCTACAATCCATGGGAATACTATGCTGCAAATTTACTAATAGTGGTGCCAAACCATTGAATTTCAGCGCAGCATGCGCTGTATTCCTTAGTATAGAGCACATTGTTTGAGGAATGTGGCACAGCTACTGACCACTGAGACAAAATCTTTGGTAAATAAGTGGCACAATACCTTTTTTCTAGCCATGGCACATTTGTATCTGAACAGTTGGCTGTGGGTTTTACATGCTCAGCCTGTGTGCCATTCTTCTCAATACAACTCCATCATTGCACTACTACTGTCATGAGATATTCCAACACCCATTGGCTGACAGGTATAACACTAAGGAAAGACATTAGGTGAGAAAAGTTACCTGCAGATGTATCTCCAGCTTGTGGTATATTGCGCTGTCGCCTATTCATTTTGCTGTGCACCACAGTAGCCAACATTGAAGCTTCTTTCTTGCAAGATCAGCCAGAATTGGGGATTTTAGTACCATAGCATAATTACAATAGTCTCCAGGTTACCATTATGTGTTAGTAGTACAGACCACTATGGTCAGGTCTCTGGCCAGTACTGTACAGTTCTTCTGCAGGCTGCCCAGTGTGGCAGTCTATGGCCACTGCAGCAGAGACTGGCACAGCATGGCACATTCACCAGGACTGAGGGTCCAGACATCTACAAGATTGGGGATAATCTGCAGGTGATCCATTTAGCGGCTGTGGATAATACGGAGCTGCTTGTGCTCTATACATAATGAGAACAGCTAATAAGACCACAATGCAGGGTCTTGGCTACCTAGAAAAGTTTACAATATGCAGGTGCCCTGTTACCTGGTGCTGCCACCCACAACCTGTGCCCTGACCGGCTGCCTCACTGACCGCACTCACCTCTCACAAGGAGCACCTCACAGCAGCAGCTCCAGCTCTCGTCCTCCGCTATCCTTCTCCTTCCCGGACAAACGTGCACTGCTTCTGGCTGCACAAGCCGGCTCTCTGTCCAGGCTGCCCGGCCATACACAGACTGGAGGTGTGGACAGGGGTGTGGAGGTGGAAATGGGATGAAAGACACATGAGCCCTGCGGACTGGAGGCAGGTTCCGCAGTGACCCGCGAGCAACACCTAGCGGCGACAACTGGAACAGCTCCAACCGAAGTGGGTAAAGGTTTCGTATTGTGGTGCTGCTTCACAGGATAGCGTGTCCGGAGCTGTATGTACTTTATGTACGTGTGCACATTATTAATACATTGCATATAACACATAATCGATGGGGAAAACTGGTCTACAAGACATCCAATCAGGTAGCTGCTTTCTCTTTCCAAAACGCATCAGAGAAATGACAGCTGGAATCTCATTGGTTGTCCTGGACAAGTACACGTTTAGTGCTAGCAGAAATAAAAAAGACAGCAACGTGCAACCAATAGTGTAATACCGTCAATAAATCGGATTAAAGGTGTTGTAAAGAGTATTGCTCACCTTATGATACACCAAAGTGTACACTTGAAAAAGGAGCAACCTTAGGCTCCGAAACACGTTGTGTGTCCTGGTACTTATAAAGGCTTCTTCTGAAGACATCTGGGTAAGCGTGGTTTCTTTTCCACATTCCAATCCTACCAAGGATTTGGATAAATTTGTGGAGTTGGTTCTTATTGTCTACATAAGTACACGTTTAGGTCAGTTTTGATACATCTCCCACATTGTTTATTTAACAGTGCCAGTACCCAGGGGTGTAGCATTAGGAGTTACAGGTAGCAGTTGCTATTGAGCCCTGGACCCTGAGGGGCCCCAAAAGTCCCTCTGTCATATAAAATATACCACTATTCTAAATGGTACAAAACATATGGGGGCTCCTTACAAATTTTGCATTGGGGCCCAGGTATCTCAAGTTTCGTCCCTGCCAATACCCCTATATAAAGGCAGACGTAGTGTGAAATCAGGTACTTTTTACCACCACTCACCCACAGGTTTTTTTTTTACTTGTAGCATGTACAGTGGGTACGGAAAGTATTCAGACCCCTTTAAATTTTTCACTCTTTGTTTCATTGCAGCCATTGGCTAAAAGCAAACAAATTTAATGTACACTCGGCACCCCATCTTGACAGAAAAAAAAATGAAATGTAGATATTTTTGCAAATTTATTAAAATTGAAAAACTGAAATAACACATGGTCATAAGTATTCAGAGCCTTTGCTGTGACACTCATATTTAACTCACATGCTGTCCATTTCCTTCTGATCCTCCTTGAGATGGTTCTATTCCTTCATTGGAGTCCAGCTGTGGTTAATTAAACTGATTGGACTTGATTAGGAAAGGCACACACCTGTCTATATAAGAGGTGCATGTCAGAGCAAATGAGAATCATGAGGTCAAAGGAACTGCCCAAGGAGCTCAGAGACAGAATTGTGGCAAGGCACAGATCTGGCCAAGGTTACAAAAGAATTTCTGCAGCACTCAAGGTTCCTAAGAGCACAGTGGCCTTCATAATCCTTAAATTGAAGAAGTTTGGGATGACCAGAACTCTTCCTAGACCTGGCTGTCCAGCCAAACTGAGGAACCGTGGGAGAAAAGCCTTTGTGTGAGAGGTAAAGCAGAACCCAAAGATCACTGTGGCTGAGCTCCAGAGATACAGTAGGGAGATGGGAGAAGGTTCCACAAAGTCAACTATCACTGCAGCCCTCCACCAGTCAGGGCTTTATGGCTGAGTGGCCTGAAGGAAGCCTCTCCTCAGTGCAAGACATATGTAAGCCCGCATTGAGTTTGCCAAAAAACACATGAAGTACTCCCAGACTATGAGAAATAAGATTCTCTGGCCTGATGAGACGAAGATTGAACTTTCTGGCGTTAATTCTAAGCGATATGTGTGGAGAAAACCAGGCACTGCTCATCAGCTGCCCAATACAATCCCAACAGTGAAACATGGTGGTGGCAGCCTCACGCTATGGGGGTGTTTTTCAGCTGCAGGGACAGGACGACTGGTTGCAATTGAAGGAAAGATGAATGCGGCCAAGTACAGAGATAGCCTGGAAGAAAACCTCTTCCAGAGAGCTCTGGGCCGAAGGTTCACCTTCCAACAAGACAATGACCCTAAGCACACAGCTAAAATAACAAAGGAGTGGCTTTGGAACAACTCTGTGACCATTCTTGACTGGCCCAGCCAGAGCCCTGACCTCAACCCAATTGAGCATCTCTGGAGAGACCTGAAAATGTCTGTCCACCAATGTTCACCATCCAACCTGACGGAACTGGAGAGGATCTGCAAGGAAGAATGGCAGAGGATCCCCAAATCCAGATATGAAAAACTTGTTGCATCATTCTCAAGAAGACTCATGGCTGTACTACCTCAAAAGGGTGCTTCTACTCAATACTGAGCAAAGGGTCTGAATACTTATGACCATGTGATATTTCAGTTTTTCTTTTTTAATAAATTTGCAAAAATATCTACATTTATGTTTTTTTTTCTGTCAAGATGGGGTGCTGAGTGTACATTAATGAGAAATAAAATGAACTTTTTTGCTTTTAGTAATTGGCAGCAATGAAAGAAAGAGTGAAAAATTTAAAGGGGTCTGAATACTTTCCGTACCCACTGTGTGTGTGTGTGTGTGTATATATATATATATATATATATATATATATATAAAACAGTACAGACCAAAAGTTTGGACACACCTTCTCATTCCAAGAGTTTTCTGTATTTTCATGACTATAAAAATTCTAGATTCACATTGAAGGCATCAAAACTATGAATTAACACGTGGAATTCTATACTTAACAAAAAAGTGAGAAACAACTGAAAATATGTCTTATATTCTAGGTTCTTCAAAGTAGCCACCTTTTGCTTTGATTACTGCTTTGCACACTCTTAGCATTCTCTTGATGAGCTTCAAGAGGTAGTCACCTGAAATGGTCTTCCAATAGTCTTGAAGGAGTTCCCAGAGATGCTTAGCACTTGTTGGCCCTTTTTGCCTTCACTCTGCGGTCCAGCTCACCCCAAACCATATTGATTAGGTTCAGGTCTGGTGACTGTGGAGGCCAGGTCATCTGGCGTTGCACCCCATCACTCTCCTTCTTTCACACTTTTTTGTTAAGTATAGAATTCCACATGTGTTAATTCATAGTTTTGATGCCTTCAATGTGAATCTACAATTTTTATAGTCATGAAAACACAGAAAACTCTTGGAATGAGAAGGTGTGTCCAAACTTTTGGTCTGTACTGTATATAATTTATTTTTTTTTAAATACCATGAACTTTATGCACTTTTGGATGCCTTTTTTTATTCATACGTTTTTATGACAGCCATTTTTACATTCAGTTTTTTTAAAGAGAGACTGTGGCCAAAACAGTCCCTATTGAACTATAAGGAGTCAGATAGTTGGGTTCAGGTGAACAAGGCACTTTTTTTCTGCTTTCCTATTGATGCTTCTAGTGTCGGACTGTAGTGGGTAGGACCCACCAGTAGAATTCTGGAAGGGCCCACTATCCAGATAAATGCAAATATTAAGTGCCTTCAATTTTTTGCAGTGTTAGTCTGCTACTTATTCCGTTCCTTGGACTGTTTCTGTCCTGTGGCTCTCTCAGCAGCCTGCTGACTTACTTTTATAATAATAATAATACATTTTATTTATATAGCGCCAACATATTCCGCAGCACTGTACAACTTTTAGGGTTCAAGTACTGACGAAAAAAAAGATACATTGCAAAGAAATAGTCAATTCACACACTGGGACTGAGGGCCCTGCTCGCAACCTGAGGTAGAGGGGGTGACACAGGAGGTAGCAGGGGCGGCAACAGACGTAGCATTGCTTATACAATGGTCAGACAATTTTGTAATAGAGGTTACTGTCATTACACATATATAAAGCTGTATGAGCCATCACCAGTCATGTCCTTTAATGTGCAGATGTGCCTGGACATATAAAGCTAGTCTGATAAGGCATCATATCCTGTGAGGTAATGTTGAAGCATAAACAGAGGAGGGTACGTTTTAGGGATTCTAACTACGGAAGGGTTTACAATAGGAGTTGTGATAGGCCTGTCTGAAAAGATATGTCTTTAGTTTACGCTTGAAGCTGTGAAAATTGGGGGTTAATCTGATAGTCTGGGATAGAGCATTCCAGAGAAGTGGTGCAACGCAGGAGAAGTCTTGTATATGAGCGTGGGAGGTTCTGATAATAGAGGATGCTAGTCTTAGGTCATTGAGTGAATGGAGAGTACGGGTTGGGCGATAGACAGAGATGAGGGAGGAAATGTAGGGAGGTGCAGCATTATGGAGAGCCTTGGGAATGAGGGTGATAAGTTTATATTGTATTCTGTATTGAATAAGCAGCCAATGTAGTGTCTGGCACAGACCGGAGGCATCGCTGTAGCGTCTAGACTGATAGATGAGCCTGGCCGCCGCATTCAGAATAGATTGTAGAGGGGAGAGTTTAGTAAGGGGAAGACCGATTAGAAGGGAGTTACAATAGTCAAGGAGAGAGTGAATCAGGGTGATAATAAGTGTCTTTAGTGTATCTGTGGTAAGGAAAGGGCGGATTCTGGAGATGTTTTTGAGGTGGAGATGACAAGAGCGTGCGAGTGATTGGATATGGGGGGTGAAGGAAAGGTCTGAGTCAAACAAAACTCCGAGGCAGCGGGCATACTGCCTAGGAGTTATGGTAAGGCCAAAGACTGCAATAGAGATATCAGGGACAGATCTATTAGATGGTGGAAACAGCAGTAATTCAGTCTTGGAGAGATTCAGTTTCAGATAGAGCGAAGACATGATATTTGAGACAGCAGAGAGACAGTCACTGCCTTAGACTCTGCCCCTCTTAGCTCTGTGAGCAAGATGATTGTTTATAGAGGCCCCATAGAGACAGTAAGTAGATGGGGCTCAGGAGGGAGGGTAGTGGTCGACCAGTCTCTATGCTTAGATATCATCGCAACCACTCAATACATCTACAGTATATGTAATAAACTGGCTAGTTTGATAAATATTCCATTCAGTTTAGTATATGGGTGCATATACCCTGTTTCCCCGAAAATAAGACAGCGTCTTATATTAATTTTTGCTCCCAAAGATGTGCTGTGTCTTATTTTGAGGGGATGTCTTATTTTTTTTTCAATGAAGAAGAAATCACATTTATTGCTGAACAAAAAAATGAACATTTATTATATACGGTACTGTACAGTAGTTGTCATCACAAACCAGCATAGCCAGACAAACTGTGAATCCTATCAAGAATTTCTTACTACCGTACCATTATTTCCATGTACAACAATTAACAGTATGGTACATTTACCAATATTTACGGTACGAATAGAAAGTAAAATTTATTCAATGACAGTTATGTCATCATCTTCTAGGACATCATCATAACAATCCAAACCATTAATTTCCCTGCACACAGTATCATGTCCCATAGTGGCCCCTGCACACAGTATCATATCCCATAGTGGCCCCTGCACACAGTATCATTCCCCATAGTGGTCCCTGCACACAGTATCATTCCCCATAGTGGCCCTTGCACACAGTATCATTCCCCATAGTGGCCCCTGCACACAGTATCATTCCCCATAGTGGCCCCTGCACACAGTATCATTCCTCATAGTGGCCCCTGCACACAGTATCATTCCCCATAGTGGCCCCTGCACACAGTAGTTTGCCCCATAGTGGACCACCCATGAACAATAATTATACTGTGGGGTCTTTTCAGACCCCAGAGTATAATGATCGGAGACCCAGGAGAGGATAGAAACATAAAAAAACAACGTTGCTTACCTGTTCCTCGCTCCGGTGCATGCCCCTGCGCTACTCCGGCCTTCTTCAATGTTAGACCAGGCCGCGTCACGTGATCCGGCCGGCGTCGCGACGCAAAATGACGTCCGCTGACGTCTGCGACGTCACCAAACAGGCCCGAAGCTTGGAGAAGCGTAGGACAGGTAAGCACATAGTTTTTTATGTTCGCTCACCTCCCCTGGGCCGCCGATTATTATACTCCAGGGTCTGAAAAGACCCCGGAGTATAATGATAGCAAAGATTGTGGGGTTCGCCCGCGGCCTCACATATCGTATATACCGTATGTTCTGTTCGGGAACATACGTCTTACTTTCGGGGGATGCCTTATATTGGGCAATTCTCCGAAACCTCTCCTATGCCTTACTTTCGGGGGTGTCTTATTTTCGGGGAAACACGGTAAGTCTATGGGGAAAGCGCAGTGTTTTTGCAGATAAAATTAACATGCTGTGTTTAATTTCCGCAGTTTCTTTCTGCAATTTAGGAATGAGATCAAATAAGATTTCATTCACTTTGCTGGGACTGCCCAATGCAGCATTTTCCGTTGTGTTTTTGCAACGAATGGCTTCAGTGTCAAGCTAAATTCACATTAGCATCGGCTCTCAACGGGACAACGGATAGGTGGGCCGCTAAAATAGCAATTACAATCAGAGTGCGACAGTTCTCATTGACTACAGTGGGGTCCATTGGGAGTTTGTCGTTTTAAAACTAAATGCAGCAGTTGAAAAAGCTGTGCAATGAGACATTGAGTTGGAGACTCTGGCACAAATGTGAAAGTATCCTTGGTCTTGTTGTTTACATCTGTTTAGCAAATAAGTTTAACAAATGCAAAGAAACAAAGGCAAACGGATGGCCATCTGTTTGCATAGAGATCAATGTTAAAAAAAATAGTATAGTATACCGTACTTCATTTAATTTTTTTAACAATGGTCTCTATGTAACCAGTCATACTTTTGTATCTGTTTTTTGGATCTGCTAAACAAATGTAAAAAACGTGATCTGAATGGAGTCTTAGGCTGTTGTCACACAGGATGTATATGCAGCGTACTGTAGATTTGCCAATTGCAAGTTTCTGCTCAGTTTATGATGTGGGTTTTTCCTGTTGCTTTTAACATTTGCAATGCAAAAGTTGGAAGCAACAAAAGACCCACCTAGGTTTAAACAGGAATTCTGCCGCAAAAATTGCCCTATTTTTGGCCAGGGCCACACATGGCGTAAACGGCGTAGCAAAAACCACGGTGTTTTACAGTCCATGCAAAGTGGCGAATCCCATCCACACATTGCGGTAAAAAAACGCGCAGCAGACACAATGCGATTTCCAAAACTGTTGTGGTTTTGGAAATCACAGCATGTCAATTATACCTACGGAAACACCGGCGGTTTCCCTATAGGTATAATGGAAACAGAAAGACTTTCTGGGAAAAGCGCTGTGTGAAAAAACGCAATGCGTTTCTGCCACGCAGCACTTTTTTGCTACGGCCTGCTACGTGTAGCCTTAGCCTTTGTTGGTTTTTGTGATGTTGGCTTTCCAAAAAAAAAAAACAAGTTGCTAAATTTCATGACACATATGTATCAGAATTTTTGCCCTGCTAAAAAGCTGCTCTTTTGTTGCAGAGTTTGCTGTGGTTTATTAAGTCAAATCCAGGAGTGGCTACAAAATATATAGGAAGATCTTATACTTCTCCCTTTTGCTCAACTCACGCTTGGCTTTGGCTCAAAAAATGCAAAACCAAAAAATCCAGAGTACCAAAGTTGAATGACAATTATATAAACCAAAAAATCAAAAATGTGATGCAAATATATACTAAAACATAACTTTTAATAAATAATGCTCATAAAATGATGCAAAAACAGTGTGTGAACAATGGTGCTACAATTATGCATCACTATTAGTACAAACTAAAATGGACAATCATTTCAGTACATGATCTAGAATCATCAAAACAACTCTTAAAGGCACTTATGAGTAAGTAAAGTTATTGCAAATAACCCCTTAACATGCGCTTTAAAATAGCAGAAAAAAAGTGTCAGGAAGTGTCATTTTTCTGTATTTTAGACATTGAATTTATGTTTTCTCTAACTATAGTTGGCACATATTTCGCATCTTTGCTGAGATGGGAACAACTGCCCGCAAGCCTTGACTACCAGGACTGGACTTTAAACCAGGTGAACAAAGCGGCTCTATGCTGTTTCTGTAACTTCCATAGAAGTGATTGGAAGCTATAGAAGTTGTGTAGTGCAACTGAGCTACACTGTTTCCGAAGTTCCACAGTTATGAAAACACCATGGCTAAATGCGCTACACTGTTTCCTTAACACTCATTCACTTCTATTGGAGTTATAGAAGCAGTGTCAAAAGCAGCACTCTGTGAGTTAGAACAAATTTTTCCCATCTTGGCAATGGCTTGTTTATATAATATATATGCATAGCTTCCAACCGTCCCGCATCTGGCGGGACAGTCCCGATTTTACACTGCTGTCCTGCAGTCCCGCATAGCTTACAATTTGTTCCGCTATGCCCCTGAAGTGTTTTGCTATTAATAAACTTTATTAGGGTAGGGTAAAGGCTAAATGGTAGATGCTAAATCCTAGTGGCTAAAGGACCTTTGATGACGTCATGAACATGTGATCAGACTCTTGTGTGGGCGGAGCTATTCTGAATACTGCTGGACAGTGTGATGTTACACAGAGGAAGCTGCTGGGAACGAGAGTGATCGAAGATGAGGATAGAAGAGACAGCATGTGTGACCAAGAGGTGGGAACTGGGGGCAGATGTAGGTGGCAGTTAAACTAAAGGCAGATGAACGGGCAATTAAACTGAAGGCACTTGAAGGGGGCAATTAAACTGGTGGCAGATAAAGGGAGACATTAAATTGGTGGTAGATGGAGGGGACAATTAAACTGGTGGCAGATGAAGGGGGCATTAAGCTGGTGACAGATGAAGGGGGGACGTTAAATTGGTGGCAGATGAAGGGGGGACATTAAGATGGTGGCAGATAAAGGGGGACATTAAACTGGGGGCAGATGGAGGGTGACATTAAACTGGGGGCAATTGAAGGAGGACATTAAACCGCGGGGGGTAGCTGGAGGGGAACATGTCTGCCTCCAGCTGCCCCATAGTTTAATGTCCCCCTCCAACTATCCCATAGTTTAATGTCACCCTCCAGCTAACCCATAGTTTAATGTCCCCCCCCAACTACCCCATAGTTTAATGTCACCCTCCAGCTACCCATAGTTTAATGTCACCCTCCAACTACCCCCATAGTTTAATGTCACCCTCCAGCTGCTCCATAGTTTAATGTCACCCTCCAGCTGCCCCATAGTTTAATGTCCCCCTCCAACTACCCCCATAGTTTAATGTCACCCTCCAACTACCCCCACTGTTTAATGTCACCCTCCAGCTGCCCCAGTTTAATGTCCCCCTCTAGTTTCCGCCAGTTTAAACTGGGGCACGAGGAGAGAGACTTAATACTGTTGGGCAGTTGTAGGGGAACATTATAATGTGGGGGCATATAATGTTAGGGTGACTGTAGGAGCATTATACTGTGTGGGGGCACATGGAAAAATAGATGAGTGGGCGGAGTCAATGTAGAAGTGGGTGGAGCTAAATTTGCAGTGGCGCACATAGCGCACCGCATATTTTGTCCCTCTTTCTGTCCTTTGAAAGTTGGGAGGTATGTATATGAAGCTCTTATACTATACCCTCCTGCTAAATTCACTCCAGACTTTGGATTAAAAAAAAAACGCAGCAAAATCTGCAAGGATAAAAGGAACTTTTCCACATTGTGGGGCCTCAGCCTAAGATAGGAATATCCTGTTAGGCTAAGGCCCATGTAGTGTCCCGCAGCAAAAACTGTGGTGGCAGCGCATCGTGGTTTTTCCCGCAGCGCTTTTCACAGAAAGTCCACAGAAGCTTCCTCTGCGGACTTTCTGCTTCAAGTATACCTATAGGGAAACCACCGTTTCCGTAGGTATAATTAACATGCTGCGATTTCCAAAACAGCAACAGTTTTGGAAATGGCAGCATGTCCACTACGCGTATTTTTCCACAAAGTGGGGATGGGATTTGCTAGGATTTGCCACTTTGCTGTCACTGTAAAACACTGTGTTTTTTCCGTTGTGGCCAAACTGTGGGGTTTACGCCACATAGGGCCCCGGCCTTAATGTAATTAATTATGTTGCTGATTTTGCCCTTAAATACTGGTACAATTGTATGCCCCTCAGCATTTGACTTTTTTCATCAATGTAGCTACATGAGGTCTTTTCGTTACAATTTTTCCACCTTCCATTGATTTCAATAGGTTTTTCAAGGAATCAGCATGAAGATAGGTCATGTCACTTTTTTTTCACCTTTAGCTGAAAAAATCAGCTAAAGGAAAAAAAAAATCTGTTGCTGACTCCAATTGAAATGAATGGGAGGCGTTTTTCTAACCAGATTTTGAGGCGGATTCTGCCTCAAAATCCTTCTGCAAAAAACTCTGTGTGAACTCACCCTTACTGTTTTGTCTGGATTTACTCTGGTTTTCAATCCTGCTCCAAATCCTGTAAACCAATATATCACAGAGCTCATCCTCTATATGTCTATTATATCCAGCTTCCCAGGCAGTAGGAATCACCTGTGGCAGGTGGCAGGACAGCGAGGTCTTGGCAGGGTTAACTGTTTCTGACGGGGTTGTCTCTTCCCTCAGTATTGCTGAGTGGTAACTGTTTTGGGGTACACTGGTAGCAGGATGAGATTTTGGTATAAAGCGCCCTCTTTCTGAGTCCTTTCCCATTCACTGTAATGAAATAAATTACTTTTTATTCAGTTAGAAAAGTAAAAAAACATCCAAAGTTTCTGTCATGTTTTTTTTACATTAGAGTGAATAGGAATGAATGTAAAAATAGGAGGCTTTGTCCAAATCAGTCTCTCTATAACCACCTGTGATGGATGAGAGCAACGGACTATAATAATGGTAGTGTGAACCTACCCTAAGAGTGATGAGGAACTATATTATTCTTGTCCTTGAGAAAGTGACTATTTTGTGAAATTAGCATTTATAATTCTTAATAAGTAATGGTTGAGGGTATTGAGTAGAAGCTTCTTCTATATTTGTATAGAATAGTTTGTGCAGCTTATATTTTTAAAAATTATCACAGACCAGTATAAGGAACAGCACAATCTTTTATTCTTGTATACTGTACATAATAAAAGAAATTGTTTATGTATTCCTGGTATTAACAATGGAAGAGTTTGTAAATGACTCATCATGAGTTAAGACTCATGGGCTGCCTGGCGGTCATCCACAAATATCACTTGGATGTTGCATCCTGTAGTAGATTTCAATAGCACTGTGATGAAATGCCATATGCTCCAGGTGCTGGGTGCCAAGCAGCATGGTATTGTGCATCAAACCTGTGTAGAATGCTGTAAAAAGGCTTTGTTAGCGGACAGGGCAGATATGCTGAATTTCAGAACATGTGAGTACTAACTCTTCTTAAGACATATGAGGTTGAAATGACAAAGCTGCAAGAGAGCAAAGTAACATTTACTTGCTTGATGTTATATGACATAATAATGGCAATTTATAACAGGGACTCTAAAGCACAGTGAATTTTCTGTAGAACTGATGTGCTTAAAGGACCCTTCATGTCTATTCATGTCTTTCCATTTTGCTGATATTTGCACCAGTTCCAGAGATATTGGTGCCATTAGTTTTGGCTACTGATATCACTGCACTGTGAGAAGGACTGGTCTCACAGCTCAGTATCATTGCTGAGTGGTGAAGAATGCCCCACTTCTCAGTACAAGGCTATAGATGATACTGAGCTGTGAGGCCAGCCCCTCTGACAGTGCAGTCACTGATATCTCTAGAACCAGGGCAGATACCAGCAAAAGTCAGCGCACTGTCCGCTTTGCAACAGTTTATAATACTCCTGATCTTAGACAACATGTAAGGTTCTCTTTAATGATGGACAAGGTTAAAATATAATCATAATCAAAAGCTGAGGCCCCACGTTGCAGAAACACAGCTTTTTTGTTGCAGATTTTGCTGAGTTTTTTTTTTGAGCCAAAGACAAGAATGGCTACAAAAGGAATAGGAAATATATATTAAGTAGTTCTACTTCTATCTTCTGCTCAATCCACTCCTGGCTTTGGCTCAAAAAACGCAGCAAAATCTGCAACAAAGAAATTGCATTTCCACAAGTGAGGCCTCAGCCTAAAGAGGTTATCTAACATTTTAAAATCCATGGCCTATACTTTAAAATTGATGCCCATCGTTTTAGATCAGTGGCACTCTTGGCACCTTTGCCAGTCAGCTGTTTGAAAGGGCTGTGGTGCATGTGCAAGAACTTCAGCCTCTTCATTGATTATATTGGGTGTTGGGTTCTACAGTGCTAAGACCACAGTAATTTCCATAGTGGCTGTTCTGGGTATTGTCCCATTCAATTGAATGTAAGAAGGTAGCCATGAACAATCAGAAGCAGTAAAGCTCATATAATTCATTAAAAAACAGTGATTACATTAATATGAATGTAAATATGCAACAAAATCTGCATCTAAATAATTACAGAATGTTAAAAATTGTATAATATCATTAAAAAGCATTAATCACTTTAGTATGAAGTCAGAGATGGTGTTGGTAACTATTCTCTGACTAAAAAAAAAACAGATAAGACATATAACTGATGTTATGAGTTATATGTATATCTTACTGTGTTATAAATGTTGTTCATTGTTAGTAGTTATTTCTGGTTGTAATGAGGTCTATTAACCTTCAGAACCATCCTAATTTACATATCTTCTGAAAGCATTATGATTCATGTTTGATATGCCTGGACTGGTAAGAACAATCTGTATGCCAGGCATATGATATAAGGCACCTATACAGAGTTATAGCATACTCAAATCACTGTTGCATGTAATTAGGAAATGGGAGGTTCCCAAATTGTCCATGGACAGTACACTATTGTCAGATATCTGGATGCGACCAAGTTTATAATCTGTCCAAATTTCTCAACTGGTCTCCATGGCCAGGCTATTAAGAGTTTTGTTTCTTTATCTTACTTACTTTTATTTTGTATATTGTTTTGCTTGTGTGTCTTTTTATTATATCTTTTTTTGTAACTATAAGCCATTTATTTTTTTATGTATATTATATCTTTAAATTTAATAAGATTATCACCAAAATCTTGAAGAGGGAAAATATTGCTTAGCTTTGTTACCTTTTCTATTTCAGTGCTCTAGAGGTTCACCATGTGGTACTAAAGGGAATGGATATGAGTGGTTTTAAAATATATGTGTCTTGCCTACTGTAAGTGGCGGCAGGTGGAAGCTATTTATGTAGATGTTGGAGGGTGCTTCGTAGACTAACACAATAGGTGCATTTGAAAGTGAGTATGGAAACAGAATCCCTCTTTTAGCCTGAGACCCCACACTGCGGAAAAGCAGCTTTTTTTTTTTTGCAGATTTTGCAGCGTTTTTTTGAGCCAAAGCCAGGAGTGGATTGAGCAGAAGGTAGAAGTATAAGTATTCCCATTCCTTTTGTAGACACTCTTGGCTTTAGTAAAGAAAATTTTAAAGCAGCATAGACAATAAAAAATAAATAATAAAGTTCGGGTGCAAGTCCAACCAGAGGGTGGCAATACCTACAATTAGTAAAGGAGAAATGGCAGCACTCCTCTAATATGCAAAACTAGTGACTTTTAATCCAAGCAAAGTGCGACGTTTCGGTCCTCACAGGAACCTTTCTCAAACAATAATGTGGTAGCAAAAAAAGCTACTTCATATAGGAAACTAGCAATAAACCATTCAAACCCCTTTGTGTCAACTTCTGGGCATGTTATCAGGCCAAAATCACCAGGGTATGTGAACTTTTGAACAGGGTCATTTTGATGTTTTTGGTTGTCATTATGATTATATAAAGAGAAAACACAGAAGTTTGACAATAAATGGCTTCAACCAACCACTAACCATGAGTGGAGAAAAAATTTTTGTGTTATCATTCATATTCTCTGAAAAAAGGCCAAAAAAACAAAAAATCTGCTGTGGTATGTAAACTTTTTAGCACAACTGTATATCTGCCAGCGTTATGCATATTTAAGGCTGTTTTCGCTGTAGGTTATAAGTCTTGCTATTGTTTTGTATGATTATGGCGGTTTCTGCCATAGGTTATAAGCCCTAGCTGGGATTTTCTACTATTGTATATATGTTACCAGCTTAAAAAATGGCTTCCGCTTACTGCCACTCTACTGCGCATGCTCGCGCATTTGCAATAGACTATGGGCACATGCCAACATTTTGCATGTCAGATGATATCGAATTGTGTGCTTAGCGCATGTGTGGACATGCACAATCGATGCACTTGATCTCATCAACTACGTTCAGCTGTTTATTCATGCGCAGTTAGTGTATCCAGACGCTGTATTCACGTGATATACATAGAATCTTGCTGTATTTTGTTTGGGTAAGTGGGATGTCCCTCCCTTCCTTAATAATTACACATGTGCACTTATTTATGATCGTAATGAATCATTAATGCATATATTACACTGTTGGACTGTTGTTATGTAAATTATGGTGATTAATTCACATTATTATCACTCTGTACACCATTGCAATTTTTTGCATATATAGATTGGATGAATATTATTGCTTATATGCACAAATTTATTGTAAATTGCTTTGATGAATTGTAATTGCACTTTATTGCTGGTTTCCTAAATGAAGTAGCTTTTTTTGCTATCACATTATTGCTTGAGAAAGGTTCCTGTGAGGACCGAAACATCGCACTTGGCTTGGATTAAAAGTCACTAGTTTTGCATTAAAAGATGCATTTCCGCAACACGTGGCCTCAGCCTTGAGGTCACATTGAGTGAGGGTCATATGTGCTTGTATGGATGGGTGTTGTTTGGATCTCTGACAGTTGGTTCAAAATACACAGCAGGGCTTTTACATCACACCAGGAAGAAGCTATCCACTTGGTAAGCATAGAGGGGAAATGTACATTTACAGTAACCAGAAAAAATATCAGGTTTATACCCAACATATCTGTCTGCACTGCATATAGTACGCACACGATGAGTGGTACGTCATTATAGGGCATCCATTCAGCATTTCATAGATAAAAAGTCAACATCTATCAAGTGTAGTAAATATTTCACAGAAGTTCAAACAAGCAAAGAGACCGACTATAACTATGATGTGAGAAAGCATTGATTAGATAACAAATATGGAATGCCAAGTCAACACAGACAATGTTATTTTCTGAGCCTTATCTGTAATGTAGTACTGTAAATTGATTGCTTTTATTGGTGCAAATTTTGTTGCAGTTTTTGAGCCAAAGCCAGGATTGGATTCAGCAAGGAGGAAAAGTATAAGTCCATCCTTTATATTTCCCATTCCTATTGAACCCATTGCTGGCTTTAAGTCAAAATACAGCTTGTCTGCAACACCATAAACAAAAGAGAATTGCAATTTCACCACGTTACACTTTGGTATGTTTCTTTACGAGTGTAATTTTATCTACTTATAGCTATAGTGCTACAATTCATAGTATTATATATATATATATATATATATATATATATATAATATATTTGTAAGCTGATGGCTGGAAAAATATTGGAAGGGATGTACATCTCACCCAGGTTGCTTAGATGGGTGAGATGAGGAAATCGAGAAAAGTTTGCTTCTCAGCAGGCAACTTTGTTTGCTGGGCATTATTTAAATGCCATGCACCGTGCTGGATTTTTATGGAATGGCGGGTAGGTTGGTAGGGGGACCTGCCATTCCCATCCTCTCCAGTCCACACCTTGTGGATTCTTCTGGAGAAAATCCAGCTGACTGGGATTGTCCTCATCAAGGGGATATAAGAAGTCTGCTGGGAGAGCAGATTTTGGGCAGAACTTGGCTGGAAAGCCACAAGGAAGGTTGTACTACTGGAGACAAACCTGACTATTCAAACCTGTTTTATTGTAGGTGAGGTAACCGCTTCTGTTAGTTATAGCCCAGACGGGCAGGTGTTTATTTTGTGTTTTTTTATGTTGCCTGTACCAAGGAGCGGTTTTGAGTGAATAAAAAACTCAACACTTGGACCAAACGCTTGGAGTCTGTGTTTATGTCAGCCCACCCAGCACCCCAGATCCTGAAAATATATATAGATATATATATATATATATATATAATATAATTTTTTTTTTACTAAAGAGTAAAAAAAAAAAAAACAGACTCACTAAGAAAACTTCTTTCCATTTTGTCTTCATACCATATTTGGACATAAAAGTGAAGAATATAAAGAATTATCACTCTAGTACATATCACTCCACTCTGTCCATGTGAAAGAGGGACAGTTATTCAGTTGAAAGTCAACCATACTACTTTGAAACTATATGGCTGGCCATAATTTCCCACAGTGACAACAGCTAAAGCTGTTTGAGATGTGTGAATGGGGTAATCACCTGGACAGTTTAACAGGGATGTCTAACTTACTATAGATTCTAGAAATTGTATACAGTAAATAAATAAATAAATATATATATATATATAGATATATATATATATAATGTCCCCTAAATGGCACATGACTTCTCAAACCTGCCTTTTTTACACACACGTCACTGGTGATGTTAGATGAAACATCCACCCTCCTTATGGATTGTAGGTGTGTGAGTGGATATTATATCAGTGTCTGCATCCTACAGTGAACAACTGCTTTACCTAGCATCAGGTAAATGTGGCCTTTTTCAGTGATAGGATTTATAAAAAATGTCTATTTCAGTGAATTGTTTTTGATTGACGTGGGTTGTGAGTTTATGTATTTTTGCCAAAATATCAACTAATCCCTAATGGTTATGAACTAGCTTTCTGCACAATGTAGCCAGGCCCTTGCTGGATTGCACACAGCCTGTGTAATTTGTGCGCAATCCAGGAAGCTCAGAGTAACTTGTGCAGTAATTATAATGTGCAATCCAGGAAGCTCAGAGAGAGAACCAATCCTAGGCAATATGTCAATTACAGTCGATCTAATGAGCCAGGCTTACTGACCATTGCAGATATTACGGCAGACCATGGAGGAACTTGCTAATCAAAAAGTCTATAGTTGGACAAAAGAAAAAATGATGGCCAGTAGGAATTGTAGGAAGTAAGGAGCACTAAAGGTCCATAAAACGCCATGAGGCACAGGGTCTTGTCAGATTCTTTGGAACTTAGCATGGATTCAGCCCAAGACTTGAAACCAAGTCTGTACTTTCATTCCCCTTTTATTTCACATTGTTTGCAAGTATTTGTCTTTTCATCCCACACCTTTTTAAATCTAAAGTTTAGTAAGATTGTCCTTTGGCTTTAACATTCCCACATTTCCTAAGACAGTAGATATCACTAGCTGTGTTACCCCTTATGTGTGCTATTTGTGTATGGTCTGTTTATTTTGGTGTCTTGCCTACCGTAAAGTGGTGAGTGTTGTCAGCTTTGTGTGGTTGCATGAGTGTAAAATGGCACTTCATTCCTGTGTAGTCTAGTGTGCACGGTGAGCTAAAATAGTGTGGAAGCAGAGTACCCCTTTTATATGATTGCATCTAGAGTCAAATGTGTGTGTGTGTGTGGTGAGGAGGTGTATGGATAACCTGCAGAATTGGTATACAGTGAACGGATATATCTGGGTGTGAGACCCTGATCCCTGACAGAGTGGATATTATATCAGTGTCTTGCACCTGTGAAATCTCTACCATACACCACTTGGGTCTGTCTGCATCCTGCTGTGAACCATCGCTTCACTTATCAGGTAAATGATGCCTCCTTTCAGGGATACGATTTTTAAATGTGTCTGTATCAATCATGTCTGAGGCCAGTTATTGGCTGTATCAATCACATGATGGTGAACGGGACGTCATCACTTCTGGCTCGAAAAGCACATAGCAAGTTGCAACCAGAATTTATATCACAGTTTCTTTCCCTGCACTTGCAACAATGGTCAAAGACTCTATGGAAAAAAAAACGTTTTGCTCTGATAGTTTTATACATGATATCCAACATGTTTTGCATATCTTAGATTTACCCAGTGAGTTTTTAAGAGCTGCAGACACAAAAGCAAAGATTTCACATATCCAGAAAGCTTAAAAAGAATAAACCTCTCACTTTAATTCACCATGTCAACAAAACATGCCAAAACAAGAGACAATATGGTTGTGGATACTTCTATACAGTGCCATCCTATTTTGCATTATGATTACCTTTAGCTTACATAGTCACAACACTATTGTTAATGAAATATATTTTAATATATAGATTAACGGTTCTTTTTATGAAAAGTCATTTCTTGTTGAAAACTTTTTTTTTTTTCAGAAAAAGATTGTGTGCTATCATTTGTAAATACAATGTCAGATGAGATCTGAAATGGAGTCCATATTGTACAACAGAAGTCAATAGTAATTGTCACCTATTACAATTGCAGAAATATTCAGCTCAGAATGCCACGCACTAGTATTTGCTACAAAACTGCAACAAATGATGGACACATTGTGTACCTCCTGTCATGTGGGCTGCAAGAACTAGTGTTTATTAGGTGATATGCATAGTATTTGTATGTGTAGTAGACAAATGGAACACATTTTCAGCACTCTTTGCCTATAGCATTCTGCAACACAAAAAAGCATCTTATCATGGGTCATAAGGGGCTTGGTCCTCTATGCCTTGGTATTATAATTTTAAATATTATTTTATAAAATAGTCCTGGTCAGCAATTCATGTGTTGATTTATTTTCATATATGATGGAACTCCAATCCCCTTAAATGAAGCTCCAAATCTACCACTCTTCCTGCACAACCTGCTTTCTTTTAATGTCACAGCACTGATGAATCTTGGGCATTGCTTGAAGAAGCATAAAACATAGAGAATCATACAGTTTCCTTTCAATTTTTTAAGTGGGATCCCTAACTATGGGCGCTCAAAACTATTATATAGCATACAATATAAGAAAACAGACTATGGCTAAGGCCCCATGTTGTAGAAACGCAGTGTTTTTTGAGCCACTGTCAGGAGTGGATTTAACAGAAGAGGAACATCTACAGGTGCATCTCAATAAATTAGAATATCTTTGAAACGTTTATTTCAGTAATTAAATTAAAAAAGTGACCTCCTATATTTTCTAGATTCTTTACACACAGAGTGTTCTATTACAAGTGTTTTATTTCTGTAAATGTTGATTATGGATTACAGGTAATGAAAACCAAAATCTAAGAAAATTAGAATATTGTAAAAAAGTTCAGTATTGTAAATTCAGTGTGCCACCTGCCAAGGTTTCCTAAGCCTTTAAATGGTCCCTCAGTCTGGTTCAGTAGGACACACAACCATAGAAGACGCTGATTATGAATTGTATCACTGAATTACTGAAATGAATGAACATTTTCAAAGATATTCTAATTTATTGAGATGCACCTGTAAATGCTTCCTTTATATTTTCCAAGCAACTCCTGACTTTGGCTCAAAAAACCACAGCAAAATCTGTAACAATAACGCTGCGTTTGTACAACATGGGAGGAAAGCACCAAATTCAAAGAAATAACTTTGGAAAATAATATACTGAGAAATGAATTGCTTAAAGGGAGTGTATCATTGGGGAAATGTGTTTTTAACTGAAGCAATGTTGGAATAGCCTTTATAAAGGCCATTCTACTCCTACCTTTACTTGCATCTGCTTCTTACTCCGTCAACAATTTGTCTGGAGTACGCTGGTGTAAGAAACTAAACAAAAATGGCAGCCGGAGCCACTCTGAGTTCAGGCAGCGCATAAAAAATGCTCCGTCGGCCATTTTTGTTTAGTTTCTTACACCAGTGTACTTCAGAAAAATGGCAGACAGAGAAAGCAGATGCAAGATGAACAGAAGAAGATGCAGGGGGCGTGAAAAAGCAGCGCTGGAGGCGGGTTGTGGCGATGGCGCAGAGTGCTCGGAGCACAGAGGGAACACCTCCGGGGCTCCCTGAGCATAATTTACATAGGAGAATAAAATGTTTTTTTGGACAAACGGCGGCAAGGAGAAGAAAAGTAAAGATAGGAGAAGAATAGCCTTTATAAAGGCTATTCCAACACTGCTTCAGTTAAAAACATGTTTCCCCAATGATAGAATCTCTAACATTTTTAAAAACTATTTATGAAATATTAGCAGTAGTTAATCTTTAACAGGGAACAGACTTTTTGTTTCTCAGTAATACTTATACATTACATATATTTGTTTTTTTAAATATTTATAAATTGCAAAAAGGCTTGTTGTGAAAAGAGATTAATGAAAATACATCTTTATTAAGGATGTTGTGATAAATAGGTATCAGCTGCATAAAAAATATACAGAATTATAATTTGTTGTATCTAGCTTTAGTCACATAAGGGCACATTCAAAAGGCTTTAATCCAGCTCTGTATGGAAACCATATACTTAAAAATGTTTTCACATTACCTTTTTCTTTTCCATTGTTCTGATCCAATAGAGGATCAAAAAAACAATAAGAATTGTTTTATAATGGATACACTCTTATTGGTTCCTTCTGTCAGGTTTTTCATTTTATTGGATGGAAAGAATAGAGCAACAGTGTGCGTTATATTTTTACATAAAAAAAAAAAAAAGATACCTGAAGACATAGGGAGCAGACCTGTTGGCAAACTTGATGGATGTGAATGGACAAGTTCTTTTCTATTTTTTTTTTTTTGGATCAGAATCATAGTCTAATGCCAAGAACAGGATTGAATCCTGTTGAAACAACGTGTGCAAACCTTTTGTAAATAAAACTTTTGCAAAAGATTCCACCACTTGGGCCAGATAGGATCCAAGTCCATTCTTGTCACTAAATGTATAGTATAGGAGCCAGAGTATAGCTGTCTGAATTAAGCACAATGAAGCTTTCTAGGAATGCGACAGAAAGATAAATTTAAAGTGGTTGTCCATGAGTTTGAGAAATTAACATGGCAGCAGGAAATGTTATAAAAAAATAAAAATAAAACATTACATATCTGTTAAGTACCAGGTTGCTGATGCTCAGATGTTCACTGCTGGTCTTTGATTACTATCCTGGAGCGATAACAAGCTGCAAATACATGCGACCGCAGCACCCAATCACTGTCCTTAGTGGTCACATGCTGTACATGCCGTCATTATCGCTAAGACCAATGATGGACTGTAGTGGTCATATAGATGTACGGTACATAATCCATCCAGGAAAATACACAAAGACCAATGTAATAAGGGAATGTTTGTTCTTTTTCAATAATACTTCGTTAATTGGTTAATTTCCTAAATTCTGGGACAACTCATTTAAGAGAGGAAACAATATGTTCATATTTTGTTATATGATGTGTAGTAATTTGGTCCTGGGGGGTATAAGCAGGCACAGCTACAGGTGCTCGTGTTTGGTTAAATATAGCATTAATGCATATATAGCTCCCTAGATGCCTATGTATGCAATACACATCCAAAGACACAAACCATATTGCTACACATAGATTACGTCACATATTCAATTCAAGGAATTGCACAGTCGCAGAGAATTCTTTGTTTTATTCTGCAGTATTGTATCCTCTCTACAAATTTGGTCTTGTATTGCTCACAACAATAAGCACAGCTGAGGTTATCAAATATGACAGGTTTACTACACACAGTATTGCGATGTAGAAACAGAAGGGCCAAAACATTAAACTTCAGATCTAAGGGGGAGTTCACACTACTAGAGAACGCATGCAGGACTATATCTTCCGTTACAAAAGTAAAAAAACATGACAGAAGATGGCTTCCGTCATGTTGTTTACATTAGTGTTAATGGGAACAGACACAGAATCAGCCTGTGACCATTCTCTGTGACAGTATAATGTCTTTTGCTGTCATCCTATGACAGAAGACAGCAACGGACTTTAGTAATGGTAGTGTGAACTCCCCCTAAAAGACCTGAAAGTTTGACAACAGAATCAACAAATTTAGCTCTGCTACATCTATAAACATTATCCAAATAATGCCATATTGCTTCAGCTAAGATATTTTACACAACATGAAAAATGTATATACCATTTTTCCTTCTTAAAGGGTATTCCCATCTTTACAAGTTATCCCATACTTATAGGATAGAGGATAACTTGCAGATTGGTAAGGATCTGACCTCTCAGAACCCCATGATCACTAGAAAGGGGGAGCTTAGTCTGCCGTTCTGAATGGAGAGGTGTTCAGGCCAGTGTGTGCACCGCTTTATTCATTTCGATAGGAGTGCTGGAGATAGCCGAAATCTGTACTTTGACCATCCCATTGAAATAAATGAAGTGGTGCGTGCGCCAGCCTGAGCTCGGCTATATTCAGAATGAGAAACTAAATTTCCCTTTTCTCCTGAATGGCAAGTTATTCCCTAACTTGTTAAGCTAGGAGTACCCCTTTAAGAATCCTTTGTATTTTATACAGCTTGAACTTCATGATATGTTTTTCAGCAATGTCACAAAGTAACAGTACTAAATATCCACAGGTAGTAAGAAAAAGTGTATGTCAAAGGACACATCACACATCTAGGAGGTCCTGGGAAAGCTACTGGGAGAACACAGGTTTACATGAACATATTTGGCAACTTACAATGAAATGAGCGTTAGACAGAGTTTCTTGAAAAGAAATGAGCACAAGAAAAACACCAGCATGTTCTTTTGGTACCAGCAGAGGAGAGAAAGAGAAAGGAGGATCTTCAGTTAGATGACATATTGTGCTCCATCAAATATCAACTTGTTGACTACAACATGTAGTAGAAATCATCCACAAACACAATTCAGTAGTATAAAACAATGAAAGCAGACATGACTAATAAACCACATAAATCTCTGGACAGGGAACAGGGAAGATGTACAGTGCTATCAGTCACACAGTACCAGACTGTGAAAATTGTTCTTTGCTGCAGTGTTTAAAAAAATAACTAACAGCCCCATAGGCCATGGTAGGAGCAATTACTCCTGTGGTCAGACAGCAAGTAGGCATCCAAGAGGCTACAGTTTTACTAGACAATCATTTTGCTGCATCTCCCAAATTATAAAATAAAATAAAAAATAAAGAGTTTGTAAAGGCTTGCAGTGGTGATGTGTCACACGGATGTTTCCAAGCCTGACCTGCTGAGGTATGAGCCCGTGCTGGAGCTATAGCGGGTATTGGAATAGCCAAAGAGGGATGGGAGTTTGAAATAATCATTGCGTTGCCAGTGAGTGAGCATCACTTTTTTAGAATAATAAGTAGACCTGTTGTCCGCTGCACTGTTGAACTCATTGCTTTGGTAGCTTGGGCTCTGCATGGAGGCTAGAGGCGTGAACTCAGAAACGTGGTCCTGAGACAGGCTGGAAGCATTCTGCCGAGAAAAAGAACAGCATTAAAGCACAGTAAACAGGACATGCTCAGTCACAGAGTGCAATGGAAGAAACAAAGATTATCACACTACAACAAGGGCATTATTTTTCATAGACACAAGAGTTTTATCCTGGGAGCCCTGCATCTCATAAACATTGGGATTACTATCTGCAAAATATTGTGCAATAAAGGAAATTGCAACTCCTGCTGTTGATGGCTCTCATTCTATCCCTAAATTGATTCTAATTCCAGTAAGCACATAGGACAGCCCAGCTCATTAAAACGTGATTATATAATGAATATTAAACCATGAACATCCAAATCACACGATCAATCTATCAATACCTGAAGGTTGCACTAATAATAGTGGATTTTCTGTAGTTACTATTACTGTTTCTATGGTGTCGCTTTGTTTCAGATGTTTGTAGAACTGTGCTACGTAGGTATTAAGAAGTTAACAAAGAATTCAGCCCCCCATCCTTCCCAGACCATTCAAAGCAAGTCAACAATATATATTTGAGGAACTAGAAGGATACAAATATTATGAACAATGGATCTGTCAACAGCAATGTGTTGACAAGTCTGTATTTTCCAAAAAACGGAAAATGCTTGTAGTAAAATAACAATTTTAGTACAATTAAGTGCTTTACTGTGGGAAGCAATATCACACTATTTTGCTAGAGACACACTATTATGGGGCTATTTTCTTCTACTATTCTATGTATGAAGTGGGAAGTAGGAAAAAATGTTTGTGAACATCGATGTCACTCACAGCAAAACGTTTGGAGGAGAAATGTCCAGAGTTTTTTCACACGAGAAGGAAAATCGTTGATTGTAATGTCAATCTGTATTTCCTTAGTCCAGACAGCAGCACAATATGGGGTATCTCTGCCCCTGTGTGTTGTTTAGGACAGGTGGAACCTTTAATTAGCACCAAAAAGGTGCCTCCTACTAGTCCTATAAGAGGGCACAAGAGACCTCCCTCCACTGTGTAAATTATAAAGTAACAGGAAACAAGCTTCTAGGGAGGGAAGCCTTGTGCTGCTGTCTGGACTAAGGGAATACAGATTGACATTACAATCAACGATTCCCCTTACGTCCGACAGCAGCACAATATGGGGAGATAGCAAGTAATTCCCCTAGGGAGGGTTTCCTCGCCTTACAACATCAAGGACTGACTGACCAAAGACAGTTGTCTGGAAACTGCGGATGTCCAATGATAATGTTTAACAAAAGGTCAACTGAGATGACTATGATGCAGCCGCACAAATCTGGTCCAATGGTAAGGACCGATACTCAGCCAAAGAAGTCGACAACCCAGGTCGAGTGGCCGTAGAAAGACTGGAGGGAATAACTCCTGAATAAGAAAGGAAGACTTAATTGTCTCCTTGATCCATGTGGATAGAGTAGGCTTGGAAGCCTTGAGGCCTCTGTTTTTACACTGCATATCAATTAGTAGGCTTTCGGCCTTCTTAAGCGGTTGAGTGTGGAATAGGTAAATCCACAGACACCTTACCACATCTAAGGTGTTGAGCTTTTCTTCCTCCTCAGAGGTTGGAGAGGGGAAAAACACAGGTAACGAAATTAGCTGATTGCTATTATAGTATGAGGGGACCTTAGGGATAAACCCAGGCAAACCTAAGGTGCACCCTATCTGCAAAAACAAAATGTACAGTTCTCTAGAAGAGAGGGCCTGGAGTACCCCTACTCTTTGGCAGATATAATAGCCAACAAAAAAGTGGTTTGTAGGCTAAATATTTTATCCCCGTAGTCTCCAAGGGTCCAAATGGAGGACCGCACAGGCCTGTAATGACTACCGCAAGGTCCCACTGGGGATGATACTGAGGGCTTTAGCCTCATTGCCCCTTTAAGGAACCTTGCAACCAGAGGATCCTGAGACAGACGTCTGTTCAAATGAGCGGAGAGGGCCGCAATCTGCACTTTCAAAGTGGCAGGGGCAAGGCCCTTATCCAAACCGTCCTGAAGAAAATATCAGCCGTTGAAGGTTCTAGATTATTAATACCCTTCTTGGAGCACCACTCCATGAAAATCTTGGCTGTCCTCTGGTAGTTCTTATTGGTAGATTCTGCTCTTGCAGAATAAAGGGTCTTCAGGACGGCCTCTGACAGTCCTCTATCCTGCTGTAGGGACTGCTCAACCTCCAGGCTGTCAGGTTGAATCTCCAGAGATCCTGGCACTTCTTGTCGGCCAAGCCCTCTAGGATCTCGTCTAGGGCACAGCCAAAGACTCTACCCGGCTCAAAGGGTAATGCGCACAAATTATACTTTGGGGGAAACACAGCTCTCCAAGGTTTTAACCATAGAGGTCTTCCTGCTGCAGTGTTCTTGGTAAGTGCCAGCGATTTGGCCGCCAGTCTTAATTGATGGTGGGAGGCTTCCATTAAATATTGAGCTGCCAGGGAAACTGATCCTAGAAACCCTAGCAGCTCGTCTCTGGAGACTCCAGAGTCGGTCACTTTCGAGGTGGACCAGGTCAGTACATAATTTGGCTGACACTTCACAGGACGCAACCGCCACAGCGGTCTTAGGCGAGGCAGCTGAATAAGCCTTCTTGAAGGTATTGTCGAAGCCCCTGCCATGGCGTCGTGCAGATTTGCTCCATCATCTGATGGTACCTTAGTGCGGCAGGACAGTTTAGCCACCGCCATATCCACCTTGGGAGGAGGACCCCATTGATCCCACTGAGCAACTGGGAATAAAGCGCTGAACCTCCTAGAAACCACAAGAGGTTTTTCAGGACTTCTCCACTCTGAGGACATTAATTTTTGTAATGTCTGGTCCACTTGGAAGACCCTAGGCCCTCTATAGGTGGACACGGAGGCTTCCCCGTCAACATCACGATCCTTAGACCGGATGGACTTCAGCAGCCGGCTTAATTTTTCGAGTGGAAGCACGGCCTGCTGGGATCTTCAGTGGAATCGTCAGATGAGAGTGTCTCGTCCACTATCTGATAATCTTCATCAGAGATCCGTAAGGAAGATTGTGTCTCAATCTGCGGTCTCTTGGCAATCTGGGCGATGGAAGAACGAATCTCCTTTAAGAGACTCCTCATAAAGTCCTTTACCCAAGTAACAACCTCTTATAGAAGGTACTTCCGGCAGGGTCCGCGACACTGGTGACAGCGGGTAAAATCATAGCCGTCAGGTAAAGGGGTATTGCAATCCAAACACATTAGGTGTTTCAAGTTTAGAGGAATTTTTCCTCCTAAGCGCATCGCCATTACATGCTGCAGAAGATGACATCTGAAACATCAAACAGCCACATGACACTGAAACAGGGAAGATCGCCAAGCATCGCATAAAAACCCAAGGGATACCTTTTTTTTTTTTTTTTTTGAATCGGTCACTTGAAGAGAGAAAAAAAACCGTCAGAAAAAAACCAGCCACCGCAACCCGCAGCAGAGGAGCTAGAAACCACTCACTCAACAAATAAAGGACTGCATTCAGACCTTTTAAATGTAATCCAGCAGCGAGGGGAGGAAGCCAACAAAGAAACATTTATACAGCACCAAAACAAGTCAAACGCCATACTGGAACATAGAGGAGCATAAGCCTAAGCCAGAGGCTCAAAATACAAGCAGCAAAAATCAATTCTATATTTTGCCTTTAAATTTTAAATTTCCAAACTTACCGCACTTTTTCCGAGAAAACCGGAAGTAGGGGCGCGGTGGTGCGCAAAGGCTTCCTTCCCCTGGGAACATGGAACCGGAGAAAAGTTCCGGCCGAGGAGGTTCCCTGCTTACTTCCGGGATCGCGCTGCCTGCAGATGGATGCCGGATAACGCTGCGCTGCGGTGCGAAGGCCCGAAGGACCGGAGGTTTTTTCTTTGGGACCGAGGTACCCCAAAAAGGTAAGCCAGGAGTAACTAAAACCCCTAGCAACGGGAGGTCACAAGAGACCTCCGTCCACCTGTTCCACACAGGACAGAAAAAAACACAGTGGAGGGAGGTCTCTTGTGCCCTCTTATAGGGCTAGTAGGAGGCACCTTTTTGGTGCTAATTAAAGGTTCCACCTGTCCTAAACAACACACAGGGGCAGAGATACCCCATATTGTGCTGCTGTCGGACGTAAGGGGAATACAAAATGCACTCCGGTCACACCTATATATTATGGTTACCTATTCAGAGTATTTGTTGAACTTATCTGTCAACAGCACTGGAATCTTCCAGAAGTCTCCTTTCAATGTCCAAATTTTGTTTCAATATCTTCTGTAAGGATGAGGAAAAAAACTAAGATCTGAACACGCATGAGTGTATGATGTGTATTATTAAGGTTTTAATATGGCTGTATGTACTGTCTTTTTGAAAATGTACACCAAGTCTAATGGCACCAGAACTACCAACTGTATAACTGGTTTCCTGAACTCCATCTGATGGTCTTTAGGTCTTGCTTTTCTGGCATGTACCAAATACAGTCCCATTCCAGAAAAGCAGGAATTTTCCCAACTGGTTAACACTTGAGTTCCTTGGTGGCTAGTTTAACGTTACCTGACAATCATCTCTGTGTACATTAAAGGTATTGTCCAGGAATTGAACCAACCCTTGTGGAGGCTAAGGGAAGTGTCAATTTAAGAATAAAATAGCATGTTCTTCTGGAAGTCCTGTGCCCCACTTAACTGCTGAGACCAATCAGTGGCCTTGGCAGTCACTGGTAAGGAACTGGTGACGTCACTCGTATATGTCATCAGTTCCTTACCAGGACCTCCAGACCCTGCTGCGAGACTACACCTCTCCCAGCCTCCACAGGGGTTGCTACATTCCTTGCTATTACTTCAAAATAGCAAGTAGTCTTTTGTATTATTTGTTATGTTTAATTCTATATTCACACTAGCCATGTTTGCTCATGAATACTACCTCCTGCTGACCAAACTTATGAACTTATGAATAAACAAGAAGGAAAACCTGTAAAACTGTACAGTACAACATGTATATTATATTTTTGACATAGCAAGACTAATGCTTCTTTTTTTTCTTGTGTCTCCTTTGTTTTTGAGCTAGAGCATAAAGTTAGTTTATTTTTTAAGCAAGCATGAAGATTGCTTCAGAACATTTCTTTGCAAGATAGAAGCAAAGCCTTAAATAATAGAAGCAGGCAGAAATAAAATTGATCTCAAAGGCATATAAATCCTCCAAAGATTTTGCTGTTTTCAGCCAAGCCTTCCACTTCCATTGGCAATATTCATGATCTGATGTATTATATTGGCAAGTAGCCATTAAACAATAACCGACACACACCCAAGCAGTGTACGAAAATCAACATGCGGTGAAAATTATGACAAACATGGTTATCATACTTATTCTACAAATGGCTGTCTCTAATTAACTGAATGTGTGTATTCTTAATGTGTGCATTATCAGTATTAAAGAGGACCTGTCACCTCTTCTGACATGTCTCACTGGACAGAAATGAAAACATTTTTTTTAACATTGATGTCTATGTAAACAGATGACTGTCAGTTTGCATCCATTTGCGTCCTTTTTTGCATCCATTAAACGATGTAAAAAAACATGGTCTGAATAGAGCCTAAGTCATACAGAGATGAATGAACAGCTATCAGCCTGACTCCATCATTAACATGCACCTTAAGTCAGGCTTAACAAACCAAGCATGTTATTTTAATAGTGTAGGGGAAGAAGAGTGGCTTTCAGATACTTGTGGTACTACAAATCTCTGGGGAAACAAAAGGATCAGCAAATAAAAATGGTAAGGCCAATGGGTCCCAGTCACTGCTCACTCACTTATTCGGCTGGGGCTTTCATCCTTTTCTGCGCTTCTGAATCCATCCTACTCTGCACTCTTGTGTGAACACATGTTTTGTGTGTGCAAACCCTCCTTCTGGCTCTGTTCTGCCTGTAGGGAATGCTTCGGCCTTCTTGTCATCTTAAAGGACCAGTGACAATATGTCCCCAACTAATCCCTGAGTTTCCTTGTCTATTTAGATCTGCTCAGCTTCCTCATGAGAGCCTGAGCAATTAGGTTCTGCTGATTGGTAATTAGATTCTTTCCTTTGATGCTGTATTTTTTTTTTTTTGCTTCTGCTGATGTGTATTCTGACCAGTGTTTTGATCCTTGGATCATTCCTTGACTATACCTTGCCTGCCTGACCCATTGGTGTTCTGCGCTGGTGTCTCTCTGGCCGTTGCCAGCCACTACTTTACTGGGACCACTGAAAGAGTCAGTGACATGGTAATCCTCCCTCAATGAAGTCAAGATCCCGGTACGCTCTTGGGAGTGGCCCAGCAGGATGTGGACCCACTGGATGGTTAATTGTCACAGTGGGTCCACATTCTGCTGACTGTGACAAAAACTGTATACTATGTTGAGAAAGGGCAGGTTTGAACTTTAGTTTGCAGGTGTGGAATCCTAAAGACAAATCTGCCCCATGTAAACATTGCCCAACTTTTCTGAATGATGTATTCCTCAACATCTCTCTAGATGATACACAACTGAGTCAATATGTAAAAGACTTCTATCGAATTTTACTATTGCATGCCTGGGATAATAAGTCAAAAACAATTTGTGCCTGCTGAAGCCATTTCATTGTATCCACAGTTGTCAGACCCCTACATCTACCTCTGGAAAGAACTGGAATGTTCTATCTTCTCTAGTCATGACATTCCACCTTCTTGGCACATAACAGCATTTCTGACTCAGTTTCTATTAGTTGTTTAAAACATTCTCCATATCTTAAGATTTTCCATATGTATTTTGTTAATACTGTAGCATGTACAATATACCTAGAAATGGCTAACAATCACGGGTGCTCCTAGTCTATACAGCAGGTATTTTTAGTAAACTGATTTCTATGTCAAAGACTGGCACCTTTAGAAACAGAAACATAGAAAAATAGTCTGGAAATCCATGAAAAAGTCAGAAAAAAGTATCACCTTTAGGTCCATTAGAAAGTTATATTGGTCGTGGTCTGAGAGAGCATAAAGATGGTGGACTGCTCAACAGAAAGGCACGGTTGTTTAGTCTGTGAGTTCCCCAGAAGGTGGCAGCAGGTGCCCACGTGCAATGTGTAAGCAAGGGGTCAGTTATTTATGCAAAGCAGGTAGGAGACAGGATAGGAAAGAAGCAGAAGGAGAAAGAAACACAAGGGATGTTTCATTAAACACTAAAGCAATGCTAACACATATTAGTCTAATCTGAAATAAAAGCTCAATAACACATATGAATGGATATGTTCTCAGTATTCTTACTATGCAATGTACTCCTTAACAGCGGACACTTTTTAGAGCTAAGGCACCCACAGCTTAATTTATAAAGAAATGTTATTGGCTTTAGATTATTACTTGCAGTCAGACTATGTTACATATGATCTGCACATGTACTAAATATTGAGCTTTTCTTTCAGCGTACAGACATTGGTTACAAATCACATTAAAACTTGCAAGCCATATAGGCTAGAAGCAAATAACAGTATCTTGGTATCAACCTACTATGCTTAAACCTCTATTGCATATATGGGAAGTACAGTTAGCTGTTAGCTTACATACTGCAAGTGTAAGTAAAGATACTGCTAGCAAAACTCACTGAATACAAGCATGTTAAAATGTGTCTGAATAATGTCTATGGCTAGAACAATGTTCAAAACTTTTTGCTGCCTTGTTATACAACTCCAGTACTGAAATCCTGACACATATCTTATTATTACACAGAATACAATGGAAAAAAATGAAACCAAAAGCAAATATTTATCAACAATTAAACTATTAGTACATATGTAAGGGTAGATTACCTGGATCCTTTCTGTAGCTGTAGGCCACAATTGCCTGCATATGACCTTCTTGAGAACATCAGGGAGGAGACTGACTGTAATAAGGAGTATAATGCCCAGCCATGCAGGACCACTGGACAACATTTGCATGAAAACATAATACATCCTCTGATAATTGAGAAAAGGCCTGAAATAGGAAGGAAACACATTAGTTAAACAATATTTTTATGGCAAAAGTTTTATTTTTATAGTGCAATTATTTCTTCTTTCTTTTCAGTTGGTCACTAACTTTGAAGACAACTTAGTCTCATTTAATAGAGCATGAGATGCTAGACCAAAATGTAATACACTTTACATGTTTTTTGCTTGAAAAAGCTTTCTAAAGTTACTGTTACAAGGTATCTTCCTTCTTACAAATGTTCTGCTCACTACCTTTTACTAGGGAATTCCTTCTTTAGAATGCAGCAAGTTCAAGATGGGACACAGTGAGTGTAGTGGAGGGCACACAGCTTTCTTTGCCTGTACTCAACATAGGGAGGAGTCTGCAGCTTCTCACAGCCCTATAATTTAATGTAAGGAGAGTCTATATACTTCTGAATGGCTGATTGTGTTATTACTGATGGGATGTTAGTAATGGACAGCAAGTAGCTTTTCTGATATTCTGTTGCGGGGATCTTTGTTGCATCATAGCCTGGATTTGGAGTCCAGTGTTCCTCAATCTCCTATATTATGTTAACGCTAGGTTCACACTAGCATTCGGGTTTCTATTCTTTGAGTCCGATTGGGGACGCGAAAAAATGGAAACCCTATCTGCTTAAAAAGCGGTCACCCATGAAAACCCGCGGACCCCATAAACTATAATAGGGTCCACCGGGTTTCTGCCCGAAATTGGCACATTTTAAGCGGAATGGGGGACGGTGTGAACCTATTGTTAACTTGAGCTTTTTTTCAGCTATTTGCTATTTTACAGTTACTCCTGACATGTAAAGAAACCAGTTAGTTACTAGTAGTAACAATGGATAGGGGGTACACTACTCCTTATTGTACATGTCCCCAGCCTCAGAGACAAATGCAAAATGAGCTGCAGCCATAATGAGGTTATTAGCAACAGAAATACTGATAGAGCATCATGTATGAAGGCTTATACAGCCATAGAACAAACTGCTCAGCAAGACCCTGCACATATTTCACCTTTTAATGTAACTCAGGTACCCTTTACAATATATTGGCAGGAAGGGAGGAGAAGACTAAAAGTCAATATGCAAATGAACATGGAAAAACGTAAAACCCTAGTGAGAATCATGTTATACGAAAAGCAAGAATAAAGGAGGTCTGATTATGGAACCAGATCTCTGCCTTTCCCTATCTGCATCCTTTGTGATTATTCGAGAGTGCACAGGAAGACTTTTACATTATTCCAGGAATAGCTGGTTCACTCAACAAACACGGAGAAAGAAAACATTTCTCTCTTCATGCTTGCTGAATAGACAGGTTCTATCTGATGTATGGTAACAGTTGTGCAATACTCTCTGTGCTAGTCTTACCCCCTACTGCTCCCTTTCTCCTTATGCTATCTCACTGAAACACTTATTCAGAAGCTGCAGCCCCCTCCTTCCTCTCCCTTCCTAAATTCTAGTTTTTATAAAGAGACTATAAAGTTTCATGTTTATAACATTAGGTATTCTTTAGGTCAAAGGTGGCCCTACTCTCATACAGCTACATTGATAGAAATATGACGTACTGACCATTGTACTAAAAAAAAAAGAAACAAAAAAATTGCTTGCTTATTGAGGTCCAAACCTCATAGCATTGATATCTGGAACTGTATTCAGTTGTTTCAAGTTTTATGTTGGTTATATGGCTTCTGTGATCTTTACGCATTAACTGTGTAGGTATCAATACCTACAATAAGTATGAGTAAGATTCCAGGCATCACAGGATTCTTTTATACCTTTGAATAAAAATATATTTCCTGAAGACTTAAACAGCAGTTTTCAGACACTAACAATGCAAGACATGAGGTACATGTAACACAATACTAGAATAGAATAATAGTATGCCAGCTAAAGTACGGCAAGTGTTAATAATTAATATATGTCTCTCAGGCTTCTATGCAAACCCAGACATCAAGTGAAACTTTACTGCCACAATGCCACAACAGTGCCTTGCTTAAAACACAGCAGAAAATAAGGAAACCTGAAAATGTAAATTATGGAGTGAAAAATGTCTTAGACAAATAAGTCATATAGGAAATAATATCTACTGTGGTGTAAATGATGCAAGTTGAAGACAGAAATAGCAACACAGGTAACCCTTTTTCAATAAACTTTAGATTATCAATACAAGGGGGAAAACATACAGTTTACTTAGGTTATATTCACACTTGGCACAATTATTATAGAAATTTCTGGGATGGAAGATTAGTTCTATACATCTGACTGGGGTTGTTTCTTGTGAATGGCGTGTGTGGATACCACTGGCAATGCCCACTCCACTCTGAAGAGGAGTTACGGGGAGGTTAGGTAAGTATTCAGTTTTATTTTAACCTCAACATCATATACCACAGATGATGAAGAGCTGGAAAGTCACTTTAACTTCCTAAGCACTGTCCATTGTTTTCATTGGATTGGATGTGGAGGTTCTTCCAATGAAATAACCTTTTTTTTATATTAAACATTCAATAAAACTTATATAAAGATAAAAAATGATGTCATAACAGCAGATCCAAACTAAAGTTGAAAGACAGTGTACAATTTTTGACAGACATGGTAGCTTCCAATATACACTCCTTGAGTGAAATGCACTAAGAAGGATTTGTTGGAATTGAATGAAATTTATATGTGTCAATGTAATGATGATATATGTAAGCGATTACAATAATAGATCAAAAGTACAGATTTATTGGGGAAAACTGTACAACTGAAATGAGGATTTAGTACCTTGCTGGGCCTCCTCTAGCCTGGATACAAGATAAGACATAGCTGGGCATGAGACATACAGGTTCCATATTTTATCCTGCGGTACATTTGTCCACAGATGTTGTAGCTGTACCTATACGTTCTGCCAATCATAGGTTGCTGATATACCAGCTGATCCCATAAATGCTTGATTGACAATAAATCTGGCCACCAGCCAGGTCAGGGAAGTGTTGCAATCTAACACAGACATTCCTGGCAAACTCTTGCTGTTTGTGGGCTAGCATTATACTGCTGAAAATGCCAGTTGGCTGAAATAATGACCTGGACATATGTTAGTGTTCCTGGTATCGCTATTAGAGGTGACCACCTGTTGTTTACAATGGTACCTCAGATCATCACACCGGCCACTGGGGCATTGTGTCGCTTGACAGCAAAGGAAGGACTGAAGTTCTCACCACAAGACCTCAATACTCAAACTTGGCTGTCTTTAAAGAGGAACTTTCACGTCCTCATGTATATGCTGGGCTGTCATCGCTGGGCTGTAAGGAATGCCCCCTATGGCAGTACAGCGCTATGGATGAGTACAGACAGAGGTGGCGTTCCTTACAGCCCAGTGATGACGCTAAGCTGTGAGGAACGCCCCCGCAGTACAAGTCTATGAATGAGAACTGTCAGGGAGGGTGTTCCTCACAGCGCAGCTAGACTGTCAGAAATGCCCTTCTGACGGTTAACCGTGAAACTAAGACCCCTGATATCTCTAGCCCAGGGGCACATACCAGGAAAGCCGACAGTGCGCTGTCAGCTTTCTAGCGGTATGTAAAACAGCATATACATGAGGATGTGAAAGGTCCTCTTTAAATCCCAAATCAGAACCTGGGTTTGTCTCTTAAGATTTATAGTCCAGATTTCTCATTCACAACACCACTGCACATGTAGGCAACAGTACATAGCTGACAATGGCAAGACATGTAATAGGACAATGGCAAGATAGATACTTTGCAACACCAAATTTCCTTCTGCTAAGTGCCTGGAAATGCTCCAGACAGAGACAGGGATGTGTATTGAAGATATCTTGTTGTTGAAACTTCAAGAACTGCTCATGCTTGTCGGTGGTTCAAAAGATTATCTCTACTGGTGGTTGCCTGGGCAGGCCAAAGCTTGATAGCTGTGTGTGTGTAACCACTTCTCCCAACAACTCCTAACAGCTACATCAGATAGGTCTAAATGGTGGGTAATTTGTCAAAATAGCCATCCTGTTTCTCTCAGTCCAATGACGTACCCGCTTTCAAAGTCTTTCAATTAAACAAAATGTCTTTGAATCTGTGGTAGAGGCATGTCTAACAATCAACATTCTCTTACCAAGAGGTACGCTACCCAAAAGAAGCCTCTGAGAGCCTTTTTATAGGGCAGCGTGGGAAACACTTTTATGCCCTCTCATGACAAAACCCAGTAGCTAATCAGACCACGCTAGTAATTATTTACATATGTGCCTACAATCTGCCTACAATTGCCTGCCAAGCAATCCAACATGCATGCATGATTTTTTTTGTCAATGAATGTACTTTTACTTTACTATTGCTGCAGAAATTTGCTGTCTATATAGAGCGAAAGGGGACGAAGGGCAGCAGAAGAGAGAAATCTCATTGGCACAGAGTATACCACATAGCTCTTACATGACTCCATAAAGAGTCCACTCATTCAGCAGGCCAACAAAAAATAAAATGTCCATAATGGATGAACCCCAAAACAAAGGTTGGATACAGTAGCTGCTCTACTTTTAATACACTGTAGCTGTAACTATTCTATTGTAAGTACTGTATAATATACAGATTTAAGGTGCATAGAATAATTTGAACAATTATAGATCGTCCAGTGGAAAGAGTTTGGAATGGTAAACTAGACAGAGTAGCTGTATAGTTAACACTGTGCTCTGAAAATGTCAAAGGAACATTGCTGATAATAAATAAAGGTGTCCCTACAGTAAATTGAAATTGTATGTATTTTTATTGTTCACAGTCATTCCTCTTGTATTAAATGACTGGTGAACAATATTATACATGTTACAAATTTAAGTGTACGTAACATTCTAGGTAGGGTCATATGTCATAAGTGAATGGTTTGCATGTTTTTAGAAATGCAAGCACTGTATAACAAGACTTACCAGACAATTCCTCCCCAAAGCAAAGAAAAAACAATATAGAAAACAAGTGATCCCCAAATGACAAAGTGGTTTATCCACGTCCAATATTGTGTATCCAGTGCAAGCTAAAAAAAAGGAAGAAACACTGATTTAATACATTTACTGTAAATGTTACCATAATAAAGCTGACTATACACATCAGATGTGCATCATCTGAACCCACCGATTTTGTGTGTTTCAGCTGACCATCTAATTCTTCTCCTGCCAAGGCTTCACTCTCTGCTCTAAGTAATTGCCCCTAACTGCTGCCAGCTGTACAACCCTTCCCACATTGCTTGAAGTGACATCTTCTATTTTGTCACCGTCACGCTTTGTTTGCAGTTAGGGGCAGTTATCTAGAGCAGAGAGTGAAGACCTTTCCGGCTAATTTGCATAAGAATAAAATGGTAATTTTCATGAAAATGGAACTGCAATGCAGAATAACAAAGACATCCTTAGAAAGTGTAGAAGCAGCCCTACAAGGTACTGTCCTTAGTTTGATACCGAGTTTCCTGCGGACAGACTCCCTTTAACTTCCCAATCCTTTTGTTCTGGAGGAGATCTGTGCTGTCTCATCTAGGACAAGCTCTTTGCTACACCGAACATTTTGTAGTTTTCTAATCATTTATTATAAATGTCATATTAGGGTATAGTCATCTTTATTCACAATAGTCTGCAAATAGAGTCAGTGATATCTAGACTGGACAATCCCCTTTAAAGAATACCAATGCATACTCTATTTACTCTGACCTCATGTTGTAGTAATATACATAAGAAATTAAAAGAGGCAATATGGCGCTAAAACATATTTTACTGCCAAATACAAAAAATTTATATTTTTGAAAGAGCTTAGTGCCTTTTCTACTTTATTTCAGTTGCTTGACCAATGTCACACATTACCTTCAGTGTCACTGTAAATACCAGGACAGTAAAGACCAGTGTCCCAAATGTCCAGTTTCCCAGCATCTAGATAATAAGATAATATGACACAAAATAAATAAGTTATTAAATGAGTGCATGGTTCATATTAGGTATAAGCTGCTGCATGGAAACATCACTCTTCATAGCAGACCACACTTTGTAGACCGCTAATCCTGGCACGATTATTAAAGATTTCATGGCTTAGTTCACTGAAAACCCGTTTTCTCAGGTAATAGCAAAAATTATTACACTACTGAAAGAATTTCCAATTGACAGATTGATCACCAATATCAGATCAGAAGGGGTCACCTGTCACTGGAGGCTGCTGAGAAAAGCTGAATGGAGGGGGTACCATGTGTCAGATCCTCTCCGATCTGATACTAATGATCCATTCTGAGGATGTAACCCAGAAAATTCCTGGGACATTAGGAAACCACCAAGTGAAGTATTAAAGCAGGTCCAGTGTATTTAAAGGGATTTTCTGGGACCACAATATTAATAGTGTATGCTTAGGATAGGCCTTCAATATCAGATTGTTGATCAGATGTTTGAAGGGGCTGCAGTGCTCAACCAAGCACAGAGTCCTATTAAGGAAGGCTTGAATAAAATTCCAGCATCAAAAGATATATAAAATTTAAATTTTTAATACAGATTAAGATAAAATGGCATAAAAAATCCAAAATTTCACGGATCCATGACAAAAAATAGAAAAATAGCCTACGCGTTTCAGAGCAGACAAGGCTCCTTAATCATAGCTTAACCTTGTATTCACTGATGTCAGAATAAATAGTCCGTCAGAAGAACCACACCTATTCACGTAACATTGAAAATTTAACCCACAATGTGCTAAAAGACCACATTAACGGTAATAGCATATGTAAATATAAACCATAATCACAGAAGAACATGCAAAAACACATAAATATAGTAGACATATGATATAAAATAAAAAGTAACTAACGGGGAGAAAAAATAAATAAATAAATAAATAAATATATATATATATATATATATATAAAAACTTAGCGCCCGCTAAGAATATTTATGATCAAGTGAACAAAATACGGAGGGAAATATTCAAATATAGCACTATGAATGAATAAGGTCATGTGAGATCATCACATGATCAAAGAACATTGGAGGGAAATTTTAAACAAAGAATATAAAATTAGTCACATAATGAAAAAAATGAAAGGAAAATGCAAATATAACATTCTGCAAAAAAATTAATGGGATAAAAAAACCCATATAATCTAATCTCATAATATAGCAAAGAAAAAATGTAAATCTAGTATAATATCTTATTTAGACAAAAAATGAAAAATTTGAAAATAACGCTAAACATAAAGAAATCACGGGATGTCAATATGTGATTATAATAGAAACAAAGCAATAAAATAAGACAAGATCACGTGAATTATCCGATGATCAAAGCGGGGAAAAAAACAATTATTGTTTATTATGGCGTATAATCAGACTATCTAAAAGGGTATAAATCTGGCATGATATATGATAATATACATTTAATAGAAATAGAATTATACAAAGAAGAAAGAAGAAAATATTTAAACTAAGGGCTAAGAATACAAATGATCACAAGATGATGTAACGTGAAAAAGCTAAGGAGGGAAAAAATTTAATATTCAAACATAGTCCTATGAATGAATAAGATCATGTGAAGACATCACATGATCAAAGGAAATTAGAGGGAAATTTAAACAAAAATTATAAAGTTTAACACGTAATGAAAAAATAAGAGGAAAATTCAAATATAACATTATGTAAAAAAATGAAAGGCTAAAAAAAAACATGTGATCTAGTCACATGATGTAATCTACGTATTTTACAAGCTGACTCCGCTATAAATAAAATTTTAGATACTGGGGTTCGTTTTGTTGCACGTCGTGGTCGTTCTCTTAGGGACATTCTATTCCCTAGTATATTTGCTTCAAGTTCTCAAATATCGTCGACCTGGTTGGAGGTACGGGGTTTTTTTTTAAATGCAGTCTTATCAGATGTTCAGTTTGCAGATTTGCAACTAAAACATCTGTTTTTTCTAATAATGAGTCCCCCACACACAAAATACATAGTTTTTTAAACTGCAACAGTCATCACGTTGTTTATGTCATTAAATGCAGTTTATGTGATTTATTGTATGTGGGGTGTACTATTCAACCAATTAAAATTAGGATCTGAACACCTGGCAGACTGTAATAAATCTTTCTATTCTATTCTTTCTATTGAATATATACCAAAACCAATTGGGGGGGGGGGGGGAACTGGCGCAAATTACTTTTGAAACGTGAAGCCTTTTGGATTTGGAAATTGAATACGAGATACCCAAAGGGTCTCAATGTGAGATCAGATCTCTCATTAATTTATTAATGTATTTTTTCATATGATTAAATTGTCTTAATATTGTTATTTATATAGTTAACAAACATTATTTATATTTTATGTCATCAGTTATTAATATATAATACGCTATTTATGAAAGTATTTATATTATGTGATTCCCTTTCACAGCGCTGTTTTCTCATTCTTCACTTGTATTACCCTCCATGTTACATCATGTGACTAGATCACATGTTTTTTCATCCATTTATTCTTTTACATAATGTTGTATTTGAATTTCCCTCTTACTTTTCATTACGTGTCTAACTTCATATTTTTTGTTTAAATTTCCCTCTAATTTCCTTGATCATGTGATGTCTCCACATGATCTTATTATATTGGATTTGTATTTCCCTCTATCGGTATGTTATATCATGTGACTAGATCACATGTTTTTTTTATCCTTTCATTTTTTTACATAATGTTATATTTGAATTTCCCTCTTATTTTTTCATTACGTGTTAAACTTTATAATTTTTGTTTAAATTTCCCTCTAATTTCCTTTCATCATGTGATGTCTTCACATGGTCTTATTCATTCATAGGACTATGTTTGAATATTAAATTTTTTCCTCCTTAGCTTTTTCACGTTACATCATCATGTGATCATTTGTATTCTTAGCGCTTAGTTTAAATATTTTTTTCTTTCTTCTTTGTATAATTCTATTTCTATTAAATGTATATTATCATATATCATGCCAGATTTATACCCTTTTAGATAGTCTGATTATATGCCATAATAAATAATAATATTTTTTTTTTCCCCGCTTTGATCATCGGATAATTAACGTGATCTTGTCTTATTTCATTGCTATGTTTCTATTATAATCACGTATTGACATCCCGTGATTTCTTTATGTTTAGCGTTATTTTCAAATTTTTCATTTTTTGTCTAAATAAGATATTATACTACTGTAGATTTACATTTTTTTCTTTACTATATTATGAGATTAGATTATATGGTTTTTTTTATCCCATTAATTTTTTTGCAGAATGTTATATTTGCATTTTCCTTTCATTTTTTCATTACGTGACTAATTTAATAATCTTTGTTTCAAACTTCCCTCCAATGTTCTTTGATCATGTGATGATCTCACATGACCTTATTCATTCATAGTGCTATATTTGAATATTTCCCTCCGTATTTTGTTCACGTGATCATACATATTCTTAGCGCTAAGTTTAAAACATATATATATATATATATATATATATATATATATATATTTATTTATTTTTTCACCCCGTTAGTTACTTTTTATTTTATATCATATGTCTACTATATTTATGTGTTTTTGCATGTTCTTCTGTGATTATGGTTTATATTTACATATGCTATTACCGTTAATGTGGTCTTTTAGCACATTGTGGGTTAAATTTTCAATGTTACGTGAATAGGTGTGGTTCTTCTGACGGACTATTTATTCTGACATCAGTGAATACAAGGTTAAGCTATGATTAAGGAGCCTTGTCTGCTCTGAAACGCCACCTATATTGTGAATCCAGAAAACCCACTTAAGAATCATTAACATGAAACAGTTGTGTACTATAAAATGAAAACACAGTATGCTAGATTCTAAGTGATGGCCAAGACAACTGGAACGGGACCAAAAAATTGCTAAACTTAGGCTAAGTTCACATCTGCGCCACAGAAACCGCCAAAAATCAGTGGAGAGAATAGTCTTGCAAGGAGGACTTTTCTCTCTGCCACTTTCAGTATGAAAACACCGGAAACCCAGCATACACCATTAGTCAAAGGGGTTTGCCAGTGTCTGTGTGTAACCGCTGTTTTATCGGTCCCCCTGGTGGACCCAAATGACAGAGAACCCGGCGCAGATGTGATCCTAGCCTTAGTGAGACAATCCCTTAAGGTTTGGATCCCCATAGAAAAGGGGATAACCTGCAGTTCAGTGGAGATCCAACTGTTCAGACCCCCACTAATCAGGAGAAGGGACTTTTGTTCACAGAGTTCTGAAGCATGGCTGCCCTAGTCAGGTTATTAATAATTTAAGTAGAGTGTCACCTTTATTCTTGACACAATGGAATATTCTAATGTGACACTGACTTTAGCAATATGTTGCCCTATATTGATCAGAATATTCATCAAACACAGCATACACAGATATATATATATATATACACACACACAAACACACATACATATCCAAATTGGAAGGATGATATTGTGTTTGAAACATTTACCATATAAGAAAGCTTAGACACAATAAGATTTTCTAGCTAGAAGTACCTAATAAAAGTAGTGTCAGAAAGGCACAGCATATCAAAATGGCAGACTCTTACCATATACGTGTTGGTTGTCAAGATCTGATGAAAGCAACAGTGGCAAAAGCAAAAGAAACAGAAACATAAAAATGCACAGCACAACAGAAACAAGAAAATAAACCAGAACATGTAAAAACTGGAAGTCTACATATCAATGCAAAACGGGACCAGTGATAAAAGTGGCCACAGATTAGGGAGAGTTGGGCTAAGGCCCCACGTAGCAGGCCATAGCAAAAAAGCTCAGTGGGAAAAACCACGAAGGCAAAGCATCGCAGTTTTTCCCACAGCACTTTTCACAGAAAGTCTGCAGAGATTTTTACAGTCGAATCCGATCCCCACAGTGCAGGAAAATACACGCTGCGGACATGCTGTGATTTCCAAAACCGTTGCCGTTCTCCAAGAGGTATAATGGAAGTATTTTTATCTGTAAAATGCACTGCGGAAAAAAAACGCGATACGTTGTCGCTGCAGTTTGTCCCACAGCGCTTTTTTGCTGCGGGACGCTACCTGGGGCTTTAGCCTTATACTGTTTTTACCAAGGTGTTATGTTAGAAGCTTGAGCAAAGTGCATTTTGGGGCTTTGGTGTAATGTAGTATTTCCCACTTTTGGGGCAAATGGTCTGATATATTATCAATTTTCAAAGTATCTACTGTGTCTATTTGTATGCAAACTTTGACTTTATATTCTAAGTTATCTAAAGTGGTATTGCCTGGTATTGTTACAGGAATATTTTTGCCAGCAGTATTTTTTTCATATAGTTTTGCCACTTAATAATCTTTGTTACTATTACTATTACTAGCGCAATTTTGTCTTCGGGAACATCTTCTATTTTGGATTTTGTGGTTTATTTATGATGTTTTAATACTCTATTTTGGGAGATGTGATATGTGAGTTATTTTTTTTTAACTAGCTGATTTTTTTTTTTGAGTAATCAGTATGGACTCTTTGGGCCATGAGGTCTAAAGGTGGACTTTTTCCCATGTAATAAACATTATTACTGATTCAATATTGTGGCTCAACATCATCTGTCATATTTATGGCTGAAGCCCCACATTGTGGAAACGCAGCTTTTTTTGGTTAGCAGATTTTGCTACACTTTTTTGAGCCAAAACCAAGAATGGCTACAAAAGGAATGGCAAACATCTAGGAAGCTCTTATACGTCTCCCTTCTGCTCAATCCACTCCTGGCTTTGGATCAAAAAAACGCAGTAAAATCTGCAACAAAAATCACTATTTTCCGCAATGTGGGTCTTAGCCTAAGCCTTAGCCTAAGGATAAAGCCCCACGTAGCGGGTCACAGCAAAAAAGGACTGCGGGGAAAAAAACATGGCACAAATACATTGCGGTTTTTCCCACAGCTCTTTAAACAGAGATTTTGTCTGTGGACTTTCTACTTCAACGATACCTATAGGGAAACCACCGGTGTTTCCGTAGGTATAACTGACACTCTGCAATTTCCAAAACCTCAACGTTTTTGGGAAATCGCAGCATTTCCGCTGTGCATATTTTTCTACAATGTGTGGAGAGGATTCGCTAGAATTCCATCCACTTTGCAGGGACTGTAAAACGCTGCGGTTTTTAAAACTGTTGTCAACCTGGGAAATTCTGGGAACCTCTGCTGTTGTGGGAACAATTACTATAAGTTTATAGTGAAATCATTGGCTTTAGTTCCACAAATTTTTTTTCTACCGTTTTGCTTTAACACATAAACATAAACAAAAAATAAAAAAGTATGAAAATAAAAAAAAAGACATAAGCACATAACCTCAGATATCACTTATTATCATCAACTATGATAATAAAAGGTAACCTGCGAAGCAAGAAGCAGCAAGAACATAGCCTCAGAACATGTTTACATTATGTTAATATTTTCATCAACGTGCATTAAGGCTGGAGCCCCACGTGGAGTAAACGCCATGGTTTGCCTGCTGCGGAAATAACCGCAGCGTTTTACAGTCACTGTGTAGTGGATGGGAGTCTAGCAAATCCCATCCCAACAGTGCGGTAAAATACGTGCAGTGGACACGCAATTGCAAAAAACGTCATGTTTTGGAAATTGCAGCATGTCAATTATACCTACGAAAACTCTAGCGGTTTCCCTATAGGTATAATTGAAGCAGAAAGTCCACAGAGAAAACCTCTGCAAACTTTCTGTGAAGAGCGCTTCGGGAAAAACCATGATGCGTTGCCACCGCGATTTTTCCCGCAGCACTTTTTTGCTGCGGCCTGCTATGTGGGTCCTTAGCCTTAAATAGGAAACACAAAGTTAAAAAATAAAATAAAACAGCAAACAATTACTTTATGATTAAGGATAAAATTAATGCTTAAGACAATGCAGTGTACACAACACCTAAAACACAAACATACAAGGCTATGATATGTAGGGAAATATTTCACTTCCTTCATTGTCTAGATGATTAGTGGTTGTTACCCCATTCAATTTCCAAAACTTTACCTGCCCATTGCTAGTCACAGTGGCATTGTCAAATAGAAAATAAGCCCCAAAGAAAAATATGACAGCATCAAACAATCCCAGGAAGGTCCAATAAATAAACAGACGCCAGCGCAGTAGTGCATTCTTTGCAATGTCCCTGTGTATGAAGAAAAGAATCGCTTGTTAAATGCTGGCCATAGCAATTTTTTTCCTGTTGATGCATACGCTCAGTAATTTGTATTGACTTCATTAGGAAATGACTTGCTCATTGTGATTTAATGACCCTGCCAGCATACAGTATACAGTGCAAAGACAGAAACACCAGTGGGACATAATGACATATGAAGCCACTGATTTCACTAACACAACATCTTACATATATAACAAAACCCTTAGCCTCTTAAGTAATGCAGCAAATGTTTCTTCCATGGTTTCTACTCTGCATTCCGACTGCATTTTTATTTTAATGTTTAACTTATACAAAATGTTTCGGAGGATGGGGTACAGAAATAAAGTATTACCACAACTCTTATATTTGTTTCATTTCTAAATTCTTCACTCTTAATAAAATGCATACATAATTCACAGCTGTGAGGATACCAAATGTGAGGTCGGGGACCAACAGTGCGAAAATGCAGCGTTTTGGCCACGGCAGAAATGCTGTGTTTTACAGTACCTGCAAAGTGGATGGATGGCAGAAAAGCTGCGTTTGTGAAAATGGCAGCATGTCAATTATACCTGCGGAAACACTTGCGTTTTCTGTATAGGTATAATAAGGGCTGAAAGTCCGCAGAGGAAAACTGTGAAAAACACTACGAACAAAAACGCAATGTGTTTCCAGTGCTCACTGCAGGAGATAGGCAGGCCACCAATTGCATCACTAAATGCCAGGAAAATAAGGGAGATTATTCCACTGTTACTGTAGTAATGTATTCAGCATATTCAATTTCTCTGGAAAAAAATTTCAGCTGCAAGCTTCCACCAACAGGGGGTTCATACATATAAAACTATATGTAGCCCTTATTAATACGACTGAAGCTGCATACTATTCAGACCCTAGTGGCAGCTGACATTTTAACAGGTATGGTAGAGGGAGTAGTTACATTAAAGGGTTATTCCCAACTCTTTTCTGCCAAGGATGGAATAACTCACTACAGTCCTGACCACCATCGCAGGACTTACAGAAACATCCGAGGGTGCTGCTCCATGCTGATTCTATAACCCCTTTAGAAGTGAATGTGAGCTACGAAAACTGTAGCACATTTATCTACTCTGTTTCTGTAACTATGGAGCTACAGGAAGAGTGCAGCTCAGCTCCCTTATGCTGTTTCTGAAACTTCCACTTATCTCTATAGGAATTGCAGAAACAACATAAAACAGCCCTGTTTATCTTTTTCCTTAAGCCATGCCCTGGTGGTTGGGACTTGCGGCCAATTATTCCTGTCATGATTTGCCATGGCTGGAATAATCCTTTGAGCCATAGACACTGTATTTTCACATTTCATCTCTATATACTATACCTGTATAGTGTTGGGTCTCTCTTCAGCACTTCCATACTGACATGTTGCTCAATCAGACTATACAATAGGATAGGCAGTGAAGTGAAGCTGATATTGTACAGTGTTAGATATGCAGTGTCATATAAAGGCTGTAAGACAACAACAAAGGGCAGAATGATGAAGCTTTTGTGGAGCACAGATGACAAAAATGTAAAGTAATAAAAAACCTACAGGACATAATATGTTGTAGCACTGACCTGTTGTGAAAATCCACAGAAGAATTGGTATAAAAACTGAGGGAAAATAAAGCAGACATTCTGGAAGACAAACATAAAAGGTTATGGTGTGAGGTACCTGCTGCATGCTGTGCTACATGCTTTATTGTCTGCCATGAATTATCCTCACCTTGTAGAAAAAAATATTGGACAAGCTCTGCTATTCTAACATAGTAAAAATGACCATGGACAAGCAGCATCTTTTTCAAATGCTTGAATTTAGGAATTGCATAGTCGCTGTTTCTGGCTGCCTGACGTCCCTCCTTCCCAATGATACCTGAAAATAAACACAAAAAGGTACATTATAGGTATAGTCAGGAAACATGAAGAACTTCTCTATCCTCCTTTCTATATGTAAAGGGGTGAGACTGCCTGTTTGAATAGTGTAGTAGTTCATCAGCTAGCTGCTGGGTATTAGGTGAAGTAGCCCAGCCAGAGACCTGTGTGCATCTCTGAATGACTGGGACTGAGAGAGTTAGGGAGTAATGTTGAGTGAATCGGCTCTCCGCGAGCTGGATTCATTTCAAATAATCCAAATTGTTCGGGTTTTTACCGTAACCAAACAATTTGGGATCCATCTTGGGCAAACTTAAATGGCCGCCGTGACATGATTTGCAGTCAATTATTATACTCTGGGATGCAGGCTCAAGGGAGATGTAAAAAATAAAAAACATTTATACTCACCTTCCATCACCTCTTGGAGGCTTCCTTGCGGCGTCCAGAAATCTCTGTCTTCCTCCTCTGTCATGGCGGCATGCCCATGTCACCACTGAGGTCCAATCAGAGGCCTCAGTGATGACCCTGGGTGCAAGCTCTGAGCTGTTTTGAGAAGTCATGCAAACAGAGGAGGAAGACAGAGGTCACCATGAGGAGGCCCGAAAGCAGTAAGGGAAGGTGAATATAAATGTTTTACATTTTTTACACCTTCCTTGGGCCTACTCCTATTATACTCTGGGGTCTGAAGAGACCCCAGAGTATAATAATTTCACATCCGGTTCTTTTCAAACCAGTTTGGAATGAACCAAACCGGAAGATCACTTCTTCCGAACATTGGACAAAACAAATCTTCAGAGGTTCGCCTATCCTTATTGGGGAGCAGTTAGGACAGCTGGATGAGGAGCTGCCATGTCTAGAGGGACAGGTGAGGTCTGAGATCTGATGACTCTGGGATCCTAGAGCAGGCTATAAAGATCACAGGAACAGAGCTTCAGCAAGAGAAACGCTGCTTGGTGTAGAGTACAGAGACTAGGAGAAATCCTGAGTGTTTATGTGGCTGGAAAGGGCCTCAAGTGCATCAGTCTACTCACAGGCTGCTAGTTTGCCAGATTGCGAGTGTATTAGACGTAGGCCTGAAGAATGGGGTGAGGAGCTAATTTTCTAGTGAGGGGCCAAAAATTCATACTGCTGTGCATATATGTGAAGCCATAAAATAAAGCGTTTCTATATACAAAAGAAGAAACAAGTGGTTGTCTGTTATTGCCTCCCTCTTTACATGTACCTTTATCCATGTCTATTGTTCATGTGTTGGTATATATTTTTTTTAACTAAGGGTAAATTCACATCTGAGCTGAATTTACAGTTTTCTAGTTAAAAATAAAACCTGAAATTCCTGTCATGAAAGGAAATGCTAAATGATAGACACCAATGGATCCCGAGTGACCCCATTGACTATAATAGGATCCATGAGGTATCCCTTATGGTACCCACCATTTTGCTGGAAAAAAAAGTCCTGCATGTAGGACATTTCAATCCTCAATTTTTAACAGATTCTGCAATTGAGGCTTGTAATGGAGCTGCCAACATAGTTGTGAACATACCCTAAGTGAGTATTAAATGCTAACAAGTAACTATCTCATATCAGATTAAACCATATATGAATAGCACTCTTAGGTTGAGGCCCCAACGCTGCGGGAAAAAAACACAATGCGTTTTCATCGCAGTCTTTTCCACAGCATTTTTTGGCTGCAGCTTAATATGTGGGGCCTTAGCCAGAAACGGAAACTAAACTGAGACACAAACTTAAATTTTGACAGACTGTAAGAGACCATAAAAATAATACTGAGTTATAATGGATTCTTCAAGGTTTTTCCTTTTATTTTAAACTGGGCAAAATACAGTAGTATAGCAGACTATGTACTTTTTTAGATGTAAGAGAAATCTGACAAAACTAAATTATGATACCAGTGTGAACAAAGCTTTAGTTTGCTTGGCCTCGGTTGGAGATAGAACAGGGGAAAATAGATTCTCCTGAAACGTTTTTTGGCACACTTTGGATTATGATACAGGACTGAATATGACCAGGGAACGGGAATAATATGACAAATAGTCAACTAAAATAGTTCAGATTTTAAAAAATTAAAAACAGTTTCTTTCTTACAGTAATTATACTTATAGTAAGTAACTTGTAGTATAGTATAGTATAGTATAGTATATTAACTTATATATAGTATATTATAGTAACTTATAGTAAGTTTTACTATAAATCTTTAGATGTGCTTGGAACTTCTCACTGCCATATGTTGTTGATGTTTAACATCAGGTTTCTACAATGAGTATAGAATAAACTAAAACATAGTAAAGTACAGACCACTACTGTATATATCGTCTGATTCAACTAATCTACCTTTTGGTCAAAGGATAACAGAAACAAGATTGGCACAGACATACCAATTCCTACATGTGCTTCAAGGATCATGCTGACATCATTTGCACCATCGCCTATTGCAAGCGTAATCGGATGTTCTCTTGATGTCTTTATTAATTTGACAATCTATAACACAGAAAACAACCTTGTATACAATATATTTATACATCTTCTACTGACAAAGTTTATGACCTTATGAGGTAAAGGGGAACAAATGTTTCTGACTAAAGTGAGACAGCTCCTTCTCAAACTAATTCAACTTTGTATGTTCTGGGAGATAAATGGGCAGCATTAACTAAAATGGTTACCAATTATTATCTCATGGCATCTCATTGCTTTACCTGCGTCTAAGGTCTACATGAGTGCAACACACAAAGTTCCAAGGACAGACCACTTCCACAACATCATTTTGGTTAAAGGGGTATTCCTATGTCATATAATGAAACCATATTGATAAGACTTGCTATCACTTTTTCCAGCCTCTGGAACTTGGCCAGTTCTGAGAATAAATGACTGCTGGGGTCTCTTCACTGTAATAGTCCCAGAGGTCAGACCCCCACCAATCAGAAAGTAAAGACAGTATGACATCACTTCATGAGATGGAAATACCCCTATAAGTCATCATTATATGCAAATGGATGCATACTAAAGCTTTATGTTTGCATATATCATATGGTACCAAGTCATTGGTGGGGAAAATGGAAAGCAGATGTCCACCCTGCCTTACACACACACAAAAAAAAGCTGCCCTGGTTTTTAATCTGGTCAAGGATGACATCTGCATGGAGAATGCTAATTCTCCCCATGTTTGCATGGGTTTCCTCCCACACTCCAAAGACATACTGATAGGGAATTTAGATTGTGAGATCTAAATTCATGGGACAGTAAGAGATAACAGTGCTGCGGAATATGGCGCTATATAAACAAGCAAAATAAATAGAAAAGAAAAGACAAGCGCTGTGTGCTGAACTTGTCTTTCAGAAAAAGACATGGAACCTGACAGAATGGATACAAACTGAATTTAAAATGGTGGAAGAAGTAGCTATTTAAATGAATGGGTACTATAAAGGATATGTCAAGTTTTCCTCTACGGACTTTCGGCCCATATTATACCTATATGGAAAACGTCAGCATTTCTGGAAGCATAATTGACATGCTACATTTTTTAAAAACAGGATGATTTTGAAAACGCAGGGTTTTTGCTGCGGATTTTTTTCTGCAATGTGTGGATGGGAATAGCCAGAATCCCATTCACTTTGCAGGTACTATAAAACACAGCATTTTTTTGCCGTGCCGTTTCCACCAAGGCAAAAATGTTGCGTTTTCACAACGTGGGGCTCCAGCATTAAACAAATGGTGCAGAAAATGGGAACCTTGTCTTAGGCAAAGGCTCCACATAGCAGACTGCAGCAGAAAAGCTCTGCGGGAAAAACCACGGTGGCAACGCACTGCAGTTTTTCCCGCAGAGCTTTTCACAGAAAGTCCGCAGAGACTTCCTCTGCAGACTTTCTGCTTCCATTATACCTATAGGAAAACCGCCAGCGTTTCTGTAGGTATAATTGACATGCTGCGAATTCCAAAACCACAACGGTTTTGGAAATCGCAGCATATCCGTTGCGCGTAACCACTTTTCAGGGACTGTAAAACGCAGCGCTTTTTTATGCAGCATTTTACAGCCTAAGGCTGAGGCCCCATGTTGCAGAAATGCAGTTTTTCGTTGTTGCAGATTTTGCTGCGTTTTTTGGGAGCCAAAGTTAGGAGTGGCTTGAAAAGAAATGGAAAAAATTACGGAAGCACTTAGACATTTCCCTTCTATTAAATCCACTCCTCACTTTGGCTCATTAAACCGCAGCAAAATCTGCAACAACAAAAAAACTGCATTTCTGCAACATGGGGCCTCAGCCTTATACAGCTTCTGTTATAAAATAAAAATGGGTTAAAGTACAGTAGAACAAAACATAGTTTCTGGAACTGCCAAACATCCTGCCAATGTACAGTATATAACAATGATTTTAGTTCTCAACCTATCACTCTACATGGATCAGTTCTGCATTGCCAGGCCATGTACACATATGAATAATAACCCGTTTTAATAATATAACGCACATTTCCTGTTATACGAGCAAGACAGTCTGCAGCTCATGAAAACTTTATGTTGTCTTTGTAGTATTATCTGTGCTGGAATAAGACGGCAGCTATTATAGGACAATTATGCAAAAGGTTCATTAAAGGAAAACTAAACCTAAAGTTAAAATGCTGTGAAAACCTGTTGGTAAATGGTTTGTGGTTGTGGATTATACGGTGCTCTGGGGAAATGCTTTGCACAGTAGCATTCTGGCTTCATGCATAACTAAAAATGCACATGGCCTTGAGATCAATAAATACCTGTGCTTTCTGCAGAGGGGCCATTCGGCAGCACAATACTGCACTACAGTTCCTGCAGATCTCCAGGAAAACCTCTCTGTAATTTGTAGAGCTCCCGTCTTCTCTGGGTTTCATTATTAATGAAAGTGCGGCTCCATCAATAATTAATCCGTAATCTTGGAAATCTGTTGAAAACCTACACCGTTTAGGAGAAAAACAAACAGTATAAATTGGATGTAGCTGTCATCTATTACAGTCATTTGCCTAATGAAAATTAGATGTCAGCAGCCAGCGACAATGGAATGGGGTTTCTTAGCTAATTCGATAAAAGCACTGAAGAACAAGCAGAAGAGAATGTATCTGTCTCTACATGCAAAGACAAGTCATGTTTCTATAGCAGCAACTAGTGGAAGAATAACTTGTTATAAAAAGTGTTATGAAGTCTAGGTAAGGCTGTGTTCACACTGGTGAAAATAGAAGTCATGTTGACTTATGATGGGTTGTCAGGTTTCTATCAGGTGTTTATTTTTTACTGGATAGGGCAGGGAACTACACTATTCTGAATATTAAACAAGCACAATCAACGAACACCTGGTACAACTGAACTAAGTGTGAACAGGCTAGATGTACATGCCGACTTCACAGAGGGAACAACAACGTAGATGCACATGCCCGAGGTGCAAAATGGCCGTGTAAAACATCCATTTTTCACAGCCGTCTTGCGTCCGAGGGCATCCGTTTTCACGGATCGCCCATATATTTCAATGTATGGAGGGATGTGCGAAACAGACGAAAATAGAACATGACCTGTATTTTGATGGTCTGTGACAACCAACTGTCAAAATAATAGTCATGAGAATAGCCCCCATTTACTGACATTGAAATCAATGCTGCAGTGTGACGTCATATAAAAACAGATGTCACAAGGCCAGTTTTCACTGAATGTGAAATGTAGCCTAAGGATGGGTTCACACCAGCGCTTGAACTCCGTTTGGGGTTTCCGTCCCCGAGCCTGCTTAAAAAATGCAGAGAGAAAGGTCCTGCAAGCAGCACTTTACTGTCCCTCTTTTTGGACAGAAATTCTGCGGAAACCCAGCAGACCCCATTATAGTCTATGGGGTCCGCGGGTTTCCGCAGTTAACTGCTTTTTTAAGCAGATTAGGTTTGCGTTCGGGAAGTCCCCAAGCGAACCCCCCTGAACGGAAACTCAAACACACGTGTAAACCTAGCGTAACTAGTACAATAGAAGATGTGAACACTGCAATACACACAGTACTACAATATACACATTGATTTATTAACACAGTCTTTAGTAATAATTAGTACAGAATTACAATTGATACTATTATATATTTCAGATGATTGATTAAACCGACCTTTCTGTCAATCAGTCTTAGGCTATATTCACACGATACACCATATTCATGGTGCAAAATGGCCATGAAAAATGACCAGCTTTAGGCCAGTGCATCCCATGCTTTTCGGACGGAAACACGGTGGATTCCATTATAGTCTATGGGGTCCGTGGGTTTCCGAGGGTAACTGTTTTATTAAACTGGATTAGGTTTCTGTTCAGGGGGTCCCCAAGCGGACCCCCTGAACGGAAACCCGAACTCAGGTGTGAACCTAGTGTTAGCCTTAAGTAGTTGTCTGAGATTAGAAAAATGGGATCTACACTCCTCAGAAATGGCGCCTCTCTTTTCTGGTCTGACTGGTTTTGCTATTGTAACTCAGCCCCATTTAAGTGAATTCTCTAGCTACATATGAACATGACCTTAAAACACTGGTATGGTGCTTACAATGTACAGTACAGACCAAAAGTTTGGACACACCTTCTCATTCCAAGAGTTTTCTGTATTTTAATGACTATAAAAATTGTAGATTCACACTGAAGGCATCAAAACTATGAATTAACACATGTGGAATTATATACTTAACAAAAAAATGTGAAACAACTGAAAATATGTCTTATATTCTAGGTTCTTCAAAGTAGCCACCTTTTGCTTTGATTACTGCTTTGCACACTCTTGGCATTCTCTTGATGAGCTTCAAGAGGTAGTCACCTGAAATGGTCTTCCAACAGTCTTGAAGGAGTTCCCAGAGATGCTTAGCACTTGTTGGCCCTTTTGCCTTCACTCTGCGGTCCAGCTCACCCCAAACCATCTCGATTGGGTTCAGGTCTGGTGACTGTGGAGGCCAGGTCATCTGGCGTAGCACCCCATCACTCTCTTTCTTGGTCAAATAGCCCTTGCACAGTCTGGAGGTGTGTTTGGGGTCATTGTCCTGTTGAAAAATAAATGATGGTCCAACTAAATGCAATCCGGATGGAATAGCATTCCGCTGCAAGATGCTGTGGTAACCATGCTGGTTCAGTATTCCTTCAATTTTGAATAAATCCCCAACAGTGTCACCAGCAAAGCACCCCCACACCATCACACCTCCTCCTCCATGCTTCACGGTGGGAACCAGGCATGTAGAGTCCATTCGTTCACCTTTTCTGCATCGCACAAAGATCTCAAATTTGGAATCATCAGACCAAAGCACAGATTTCCACAGGTCTAATGTCCATTCCTTGTGTTCTTTAGCCCAAACAAGTCTCTTCTGCTTGTTGCCTGTCCTTAGCAGTGGTTTCCTAGCAGATATTTTACCATGAAGGCCTGCTGCACACAGTCTCCTCTTAACAGTTGTTGTAGAGATGTGTCTGCTGCTAGAACTCTGTGTGGCATTGACCTGGTCTCTAATCTGAGCTGCTGTTAACCTGCGATTTCTGAGGCTGGTGACTCGGATGAACTTATCCTCCGCAGCAGAGTTGACTCTTGGTCTTCCTTTCCTGGGGTGGTCCTCATGTGAGCCAGTTTCTTTGTAGCGCTTGATGGTTTTGGCCACTGCACTTGGGGACACTTTCAAAGTTTTCCCAATTTTTCGGACTGACTGACCTTCATTTCTTAAAGTAATGATGGCCACTCGTTTTTCTTTACTTAGCTGCTTTTTTCTTGCCATAATACAAATTCTAACACTCCATTCAGTAGGAATATGAGCTGTGTATCCACCTGACTTCTGAACAACACAACTAATGGATCCAACCCCATTTATAATGCAAGAAATCCCACTTATTAAACCTGACAGGGCACACCTGTGAAGTGAAAACCATTTCAGGTGACTACCTCTTGTAACTCATCAAGAGAATACCAAGAGTGTGCAAAGCAGTAATCAAAGCAAAAGGTGGCTACTTTGAAGAACCTAGAATATAAGACATATTTTCAGTTGTTTCACACTTTTTTGTTAAGTATATAATTCCACATGTGTTAATTCATAGTTTTGATGCCTTCAGTGTGAATCTACAATTTTTATAGTCATGAAAATACAGAAAACTCTTGGAATGAGAAGGTGTGTCCAAACTTTTGGTCTGTACTGTATAGAAAGGACACCATAACTACCCAATAAATGTAGCGTTTAGACATTATGAAGTTATTGTCCTTCTCTGGTATAAATATTTGTATACCCTGAGTCACGTACTCTGAGAAATTGTCTCTGGTTAAGCTTTCGCTGTGCCTCAGGACAGTCTTGCTTAACTCAAAGAGCACATCATGTAAACTTTGCTCCTCTATTTTCTTTGTTGTCAGCTCCAGCAGCTGAGTATTTCTTCTGAACAGTTTGCAGGCATAACAGGTGGCAGCAGCAGTCTCCATTTTGTCTCCTGTGAGTACCCATACTTTAATGCCAGCTTTCTGTAATGCCTCAATTGTATCAGCTGCTTTTTCCTGGAGTCTGTGGATAGATGGGAACAAAATGAACCTGCAGTATGTCTAGCCGACATGAATATGTCCAGGCACACAGTATATATTCAACGTAATTATTACTTTCACTTATATCTTTACATAGAAATTCATATGTTTGTACCTTCACATGGGTATAGTTATAGGGGGATGCAGAGTGGGCCCAAATGCCACATAAGAAGACTGCAATGTTATGAACAGCTGCATTTCTCAATAGTGTGGACACACACAGCTCTAGAGTTGAAGCTTTACATTTATATAATACGTGTTAATAAAAATACAGAATGGACGCCGTGAACCCTAAGTGATCACAAAATCCATTATATCAATTAAACAGTTTTACACACGTGGACAAAATTGTTGGCACCCTTCGTTTAACGAAAAAGAAAAACCCACAATGGTCACAGAAATAACTTGAATCTGACAAAAGTAATAATACATATAAAAATTCTATGAAAATGAACAAATGAAAGTCAGACATTGCTTTTCAACCATGCTTCAACAGAATTTAAAAAAAAATAAAACTCATAAAACAGGCCTGGACAGAAATGATGGTACCCCTGAAAATAATGTGACCAGTGGGACATGTTAAATCAAGGTGTGTCCACTAATTAGCATCACAGGTGTCTACAATCTTGTAATCAGTCAGTGGGCCTGTATATAGGGCTACAGATACTCACTGTGCTGTTTGGTGACATGGTGAGTAAGCTTAGAAAGAAAATTATAGACAAGCATGTAAAGGTTATAAGACCATCTCTAAGCTGCTTGATGTTCCTGTGACTACAGTTGCACATATTATTCAGAAATTTAAGATCCATGGAACTGTAGCCAACCTCCCTGGACGTGGCCGCGGGAGGAAAATTAATGACAAATCAAAGAGAAGGATAATACAAATGGTAACAAAAGAGCCCAGAAAGACTTCTAAAGAGATTAAAGGTGAACTTCAAGCTCAAGGAACATCAGTGTCAGATCGCACCATCCATCGTTGTTTGAGCCAAAGTGGACTTCATGGGACACGACCAAGGAGGACACCATTGTTGAAAACAAATCATAAAAAAGACAGACTGGAATTGGCCAAACTACATGTTGACAAGCCACAAACCTTCTGGGAGACTGTCCTATGGACAGATGAGACAAAAAAAATTGAAATTTTTGGCAAGGCACATCAGCTCTATGTTCCCAGATGGAAAAATGAAGCATATCTTGAAAAGAACACTGTCCCTACTGTGAAACATAGAGGAGGGTCTGTTATGTTCTGGGGCTGCTCTGCAGCATCTGGCACAGGGTGTCTTGAATCTGTGCAGGGTACAATGAAATCTCAAGACTATCAAGGGATTCTAGAGAGAAATGTGCTGCCCAGTGTCAGAAAGCTTGGTCTCAGTCGCAGGTCATGGGTCTTACAACAGGATAATGACCCAAAACACACAGCTAAAAACACCCAAGAATGGCTAAGAGGAAAACATTGGACTATTCTGAAGTGGTCTTCTATGAGCCCTGACCTAAATCCTATTGAGCATCTTTGGAAGGAGCTGAAACATGCCGTCTGGAAAAGTCATCCTTCAAACCTGAGACTACTGGGGCAGTCTGCTCATGAGGAGTGGGCCAAAACACCTGTTGAGAGGTACAGAAGTCTCATTGACAGTTACAGGAATCGTTTGATTGCAGTGATTGCCTCAAAAGATTGTGCAACAAAATATTAAGTTAAGGGTATCATCATTTCTGTCCAGGCCTGTTTCATGAGTTTTATTTAAAAAAAAAAAATTCTGTTGAAGCATGGTTGAAAAGCAATGTCTGACTTTCATTTATTCATTTTCATAGAATTTTTATATATTATTACTTTTGTCAGATTCAAGTTATTTCTGTGACCATTGTGAGTTTTTCTTTCATTACACGAGGGGCACCAAAAATTTTGTGCACGTGTGTATATTTGGACACTGACGCAAATTTAGTTTTTTTTACCTGTTTCCTAAAACATATGCAAGTTATAGTTATATAATGGACATGGACATAAAGTCCAGACTTTCAGCTTGCATTTGAGGGTATCCACATTAAAATTGGATGAAGGGTTTAGGAGTTTCAGCTCCTTAACATGTGCCACCCTGTTTTTAAAGGGACCAAAAGTAATTAGACAATTGACTCAAAGGCTGTTTCATGGGCAGGTGTTGGCAATTCCTTTGTTATGTCATTCTCAATTGAGCAGATAAAAGGCCTGGAGTTGATTTTGAGGTTTGGTGCTTGCATTTGGAAGATTTTGTTGTGAAGAAAACATGTGGTCAAAGGAGCTCTCCATGCAGGTGAAACAAGCCATCCTTAAACTGCAAAAACAGAAAAAACCCTTCCGAGAAATTGCTAAAATATTAGGAGTGGCAAAATCTACAGTTTGGTACATCCTGAGAAAGAAAGCACTGGTGAACTCATCAATGCAAAAAGACCTGGACGCCCACGGAAGACAACAGTGGTGGATGATCGCAGAATAATTTCCATGGTGAAGAGGAACACCTTCATAACAGCCAACCAAGTGAACACTCTCCAGGATGTAGGCATATCAATATCTAAACCTACCACAAAGAGAAGACTGCATAAAAGTAAATACAGAGGCTTCCCTGCACAGTGCAAGCCACTCATAAGCCTGAAGAATAAGAAGGCTAGATTGGACTTTGCTAAAAAAACATCTAAAAAAATCCAGCACAGTTCTGGAAGAACATTCTTTGGACAGATGAAACCAAGATCAACCTCTACCAGAATGATGGAAAGAAAAAAGTATGGCGAGGGCATGCTACAGTTCATGATCCAAAGCACACCACATCATCTGTAAAATACGGTGGAGGCAGTGTGATATCTTGGGCATGCATGGCTGCCAGTGTTTATTGATGATGTGACACAGGACAGAAGCAGCCGGATGAATTCGGAGGTATTCAAAGATATACTGTGCGCTCAAATCCAGCCAAACTGATTGGTCGGCGTTTCATAATACAGATGGACAATGACCCAAAACATAAAACCAAAGCAACCCAGGAGTTTATTAAAGCAAAGAAGTGGAATATTCTTGAATGGCCAAGTCCTTTACCTGATCTCAACCCAATTGAGCATACATTTCACTTATTAAAGACTAAACTTCAGACAGAAAAGGCCCACAAACAAACAGCAACTGAAAACCACTGCAGTAATGGTCTGGCAGAGCATTAAAAAGGAGGAAACACAGCGGAGTCTGGTGATGTCCATGAGTTCAAGACTTCAGACAGTCATTGCCAACAAAGGGTGAACAACCAAGTATTAGAAATTAACATTTTATTTACATTTAATTTGTCCAATTACTTTTGAGCCCCTGAAATGAAGGGATTGTGTGTAATAAATGCTTTAGTTCCTCACATTTTTATGCAATCATTTTGTTCAACCCACTGAATTAAAGCTGAAAGTCTGAACTTCAACTGCATCGGGATTGATTTGTTCAAAATTCATTGTGGTAATGTACAGAACCAAAATTAGAAAAATGTTGTCTCTGTCCAAATATTTATGGACCTAACTGTATTTGGCTGAGATAGGACTGAAACCCACAGTTCTAAATTTACTGAAAATATTTCAATACAACTGTATACAAATGTAAAATGTGTGCACTGGACTTAAGGACTGAAACCTGCTATCTCTTATTATGCCCATGAGAAGAAGATAATTGAATTACTTATTTATGTGGGTTCTTTTTCTCAACACAAAAACAAATGCAATACTGGCTAACTATTTTATGTGTATGGAGGCTGCCAGACTCTGCCATGTTGGATTTCAGCATGTTCCCAAAGGAGCTAAGCTACTGCCAAAGGAGCCTGGCAGCAGCTTATACACCTTTCCCCACTGAAAACACACGCACACTTGGTCAACGTGTATTGAGGGCTGGGACAAATAGAAGTTGGCTGAAAGAACATTCAGCCAACAAATATAAAACGTGTAGACCACCTTCAAGGATTTGTCTCATTAAAGACACTTATCCCCTATCCACAGGATAGGAATTAAGTGTCCCTTTTGTGTGAGTCCAACCACTGGGTTCCCCAGTGACAAGGAAAACAGGTGGCTGAAAGTCCTCCATGCCTCATTCATGTGAATGAAGCACCAGTTTGCTTGCATGACCGTAACTACATGTAGTGGGATTGGGAACTTTAAGTCCCTGTTCTCATCACTGGAGAAGCCAGGGGTCAGACCCCCAGCAATGTGACACCACTTATGCCCTATCCTATGGATAGGGAATAGTTGTCTCTACTGGGACAACCCCTTTAAATGATCTGGTATTTGTACACAATATTAATGATGTGTCAGTGGACCTGTCTTCTACTGCTGTGGCACCCAGTAAGATGAGGTTCTGCTCTATTTGTTCATAGGCCTCTGCCAGCTTTTTCTCTCGGTCTTGCAGGGCTAGCTGTGCACTCTTTAGCAACTTTTCAGCAGCTTCATATTCTTCTTGTGAAAACCTTTTGTATGCAACACATAAAGTCCTCAGGCCTTCCTGTAGAGATGAAAAGGACAAGAAAAACATTGGCCCATTTACTGGGAAAACTGTACACAGGTTTGCTTTGCTAAGCACATAAAAGTAACAAAAGCATAACATTGTACACATGATTTCCTGCTACAGTCTGACCTCCAGCTTCATACAATGGTTAATACAAATACAACTTATTATCCTCCCCTTCTTCTTTGTGCTTTATTATTAAACACCATGGCCTCAGGTATTAAGATCGTCCCTGAGAAAAAAGGTCTTGATACCTCTAACAAACAATCATCTTTTATAAAGCATGGACTCTTAAGTATAGCTGCAATAAATACATTTTTATGTGCGATTTTTCTTCCCTTATTAAATCTATAGGGAAAATGCTTGCATTTATGCAGGTAAAATAAACATACAAGCCTATGGGGAAGCATATCTGAATACATTAGGGAGGTGTATATTTATTTCCTTTGGCCTCTATAAACTACACGTCTAAGGAACTTATGACAAATATTTACATCACACAATATATTACATATATAACAATACTTCATACAAGGGGCGTACATTATAAAGACATTACTAATAGTCTCCAATATTTCCCTTGACAACAGTTACATGTTGTGATGCAAAACTATTCTAGAATCATGTTACTTGTAGCAGCTATAAAACCGCTGGGCATATCCGGGCAAGAATTGCTGTACAATCTGTTTGTGTCATATTATGCTTAGATCATTTACTCACACTCATGTCTTTATCTGTATCTCCTTCATAGCCTATAAAATGTAATTCATGTGTTTTCTGTATTATAATATATTATCATACCCGTGTTTCTTCAAAAATAAGACAGGGTCTTATATTATTTTTTTCTCTGAAAAAAGGGCTAGGGCTTATTTTCAAGGTAGGTCTTATTTTTCAGGCACCGGAATGAAACAGAATCTTTTCTGATTCACTATGGACGAATGTTGTAAAATGGTTATTGTTAGTAACCCTAACCCTAACTTACATTCACAATTGATGGTGCAGTTTCAGAGGGTCTTACTTTGTACTCTCTCTCTAAACACTTTGTGTGGCAGTGGACCCTTGCCCTCTCTATAGCCTCTCCTTTATGCTAAGGGGGGATGTGCTGTAGTGGAGGGGCTCCATCTGTAGGAGCGAGCAGCGTGGCACTTAACGTCTAGTTACGTGGGTAGCCAAGCCCACAGCATAGTAGTGGCCGGGAGACGGGACCCAGGATGCGGCACTCGGAAAGCAGACTCAGGAGGCAGAAGGCGGGACTCAGGAGCAGGTGATCTGATTTTGTCCTGCCGTGGCAGGAGTTAGCGGAGCACTTGTCAAGGACAGTTGGGAGCTCCAGTATGCCTATTCTCCATCTCCATGACATCACGTGACATAACCTAGTGCTGGAGGTGCTGACTGTAACTAGGGCTTATATTTGGAGTAGGGTTTATATTTTGTATACTTTAATAGCAGCACTCAAAGTAAGGTTTGCTTAATGGGTGTTCCAATAGGGTCCCAACCATAGTCCCTGACAGAAGTTCTGTTGCTTATCCATGTTGTGGAATCAAAATCTTATAACCTGACTTTAAATTCATCCATTGGTTTTAGAAATGACTCATATGAAAGCTGAAACCCTCCCAAATGATTTTTTGGTTAAGAAAATAAATTGGCTTCACTGCTGAAATATTCATCATTTAATGAACACAGAAAGGTCAGATTTTGGCAAGACAAAATTTTTGTCGCACACATAAAGTAATGTGAAATTCAAACCAATAATTCTGTTCAAAAACAAATATATGTTTCATAACACTGGTGAATGAAGTTGTGGTTCTGTTAAAGCCATATTTAATATTTTGTGTGACTTCCGTGAGCTTGAAGGACTGCATCCATGCGTTTCAACAATGATTCATACAATTTATTGATGGAGTCATCAGGAATAGCAAAGAATGCAGTCTTACATGCCTCCCAGAGTTCATCAAGATTCTTTGGTTTTGTCTGCCAAGCTTCCTCTTTCATCCTACCCGAAACATGCTCAATGATGTTCATGTCTGGTGACTGGGCTGGCCAGTCCTGCAGCACCTTGATCTTCTTTGCCTTGAGGAACTTTAATGTAGAGATGGATGTATGAGATGGAGCACCATCCTGCTGCAAAATCTGACCCCTTTTATGATTGGGAATGTAAGAGGAAGCTAATACTTCTTGATATTTTAGGCTATTGATATTGCCTTCCACCTTGCAAATGTTTCACACACCCCCATACTGAATGTAACCCCAGACCATGATCTTTCCACCACCAAACTTAACTATTTTCTGGGTGTATCTTGGATCCATACGGGCTCCAGTAGGTCTCCTGCAGTATATGCGGCTTCTGTGGTGTAATTCAACTGAAGATTCATCTGAGAAATCCACCTTCTGCCACTTTTCCAGCGTCCATCCGTTTAGCAGGCTGTGGGCCTTGGCAAATGCTACACGTTTTTTTTAATTGCCTTTTGTTTAGTGCTGGCTTCTGGGCACTGATTCGACCATGGAGGCCATTTCGAGACAGAATCCTACAAACTGTTCTAGTTGACACAGGGACTTGAGGTGACCAGGCCTGTTGGCGCTCTGCTGCAGTGGAAGAGGGGCTGGCTTTTGATTTTCTAACCAACAAACGTTCCTCCTGAGCAGTTGTCTTGCGGGGTCTGCCGGACCGGGGCTTGTCAAAAACATCTCCAGTCTGTTCAAATCTTTTTTTTAATTCTGTGTACTTGACGCAGAGACACATTAAAGGTGCCAGCCACCTCTGCAGTGGATCTGGTCTTCAGCCTCTTGATAATCAAGGCTTTGTTCTCAGGGTTGATATTTGGCATGTTGTCAGAGGTGAAGTTGCAGTTCAAGTGAAGGTCTGGGGTGCTGGAGTTCTTTTTATACACACCCACTAATTAACCGATCAATTAGTGAGCACAGGTGATGCTTTAAACTAGGATTGGGTGCATTGTATAACAAGGTGACAAAACTTTTGTCTTGCTAAAATCTGATCTTTCTGTGTTCATTAAATGATGAATATTTCAGCAGTGAAGCCAATTTATTTTCTTAACCAAAAAATCATTTGGGAGGGTTTCAGCTTTCATATGAGTCATTTCTAAAACCAATGGATGAATTTAAAGTCAGGTTATAAGCTTTTGATTCCACAATATGGATAAGCGACAGAACTTCTGTCAGGGACTGTATATAGAAATGAAGAATTGAAGCACTCCTTTGCTTTTAAAGTTTTAATCTTGATAATTTACAGAGTGGTAAACGTTTTCAGCAGTAATGCCTTCATCAGACTCTAAGGCAATGATACATAGTATGTATAATAGACTGGTATAGGCGAGAAGTCAGTCAATAGTAGTTCATACTTTTTCAAAAAAATCCACTTTGTGGGAAAAGTCTCCTCGGATAACATGCAAATGCAGAATTTCCAGAAGTGTTTGCAAGCGGTATCCGCCACTTCTGTATCCTGTGCACTTGTAATCCGTGGTGTTCCCCGCTGTTAGCGTCTCCTTTATATTTCAAGCCTACTCTAAAAACACTGCAAAATCAAGCTAGGGCTTATTTTCAGGGTAGGGCTTATTTTTGGAGAAACAGGGTAATATATTGATGTCAGCAACAAAAATGCATGTCCATGAGGCACAGAAATAGAATCTATTTTCACCCAAACATGTATATATATATATATATATATATATATATATATATATAAGGATCGTCATCCTGAATTAGGTCCAGATTTGGTGCAATGGCTGCATCTGGCAAAGAGCCAATTATTTAGCGGCATGCCAAATTCTACTACATGGAGGATATGGGGCATCTTGATGGCCACCACTTAGCCAGAGCAGTAAATAGCTATAAAGAATCTCCGAAAGACCCTTAATGTCTATGCATTACATGGACAGCTTATTGATCTCAGTGGACAATACATAATTCTTTACTTCCTTGTGGCAGCACTGTAGGGGGATTTAACACTTGCTGCCATCTTCACCCACAGATTACAGGTGATCAGAGGGAACCTCAAAAAGACTGTCCAAGTAAATAACAATTTAAATATGCTAATATTCTTTATGCAGTACAATTTCTTCTGTTTTCTTTTGTGCATTGTAATATCATATTTTCTTTCATATGTAAATAAATTAAATATATATAACATATTATACATGATCTACCCAATTAAATGGATTTATAAAGATTAACAAGATGCAAAAAGAGAATAGAAGAATTAAACGAATATTACCACAGCATTGCGTTCAACTCTGGCTCGAATTTGGTCCACTTTGCCTTCTCTGACTCTGGGAAATATAGAAGAATCTGCCCCTTTGCAAAATAATAATATTTCACCTGTTAACAAATAAAGAAAGTGAGTAATCTTCCCTTAGCAAAGAGGATGAGCAACACTTTGTGGAATGTACAAAATGTACATGAAAAAAATGCATACAACTTTCACACCTCACTGACTAACCCCTGAGTGTCAGAACATTTTCATTTGCTCAAATATCTGAACTCACAGCCTTTCATTGAATGTAATAGCACACCCATGCCTTTTACAAAGAATAAATGGCATCAGCAAAGGAAATCTTTGTAAAATCCAGGACAAACAAAACATAAACAACAAAGTATCAGAGAAAATCAGCAACAAAAGCAAGAAATGCTAAGAAAAGTACATATGAAACATTTAAAAGCATTTTCCAAGCAAAAAATATTGATGTCCTATCCTTAGGCCACGGGACCCCCTGCCAATCAGATATTCTCAGCAGCTTCTTTACCATTATCAATATTTGCCCCTTTAAGGCTTGGGCCCCACGTGGTGTAAACGCTGCAGTTTGCCCTCGGCAGGAACGCCACAGAAGAAAATGCAGCGTTTTACAGTATTCTAGTGAATCCCATCCACACATTGCGGGAAAATATGCACAGCAGACATGCTTTAATTTCCAAAACCGTTGCAGTTTTGGAAATCGCAGCATGTCAATTATACCTACGGAAAACCCAGCGATTTCCCTATAGGTATAATTAAGGCAGAAAGTCCTTTCTGTGAAACTTTCTGTGAAAAGCCCTGTGGGAAAAACCATGATGCATTGCCACTGTGGTTTTTCCCACAGCGCTTTTTTGCTGCAGCCTGCTACGTGGGGTCTTAGCCTTAAGCTCAAACATGAACAACATTTTATAGTTTACACATGGAATACTAATCTCCTGACAACTGGGAACAATATTCTTAATAATTTATAATCAAGAATACATTATTCCTTTTACTATACACCTCAAATGGTGAAGAAACTTTTGTTGCAGAAAAAGCAAGAGATTTATGTCTAAAATCAATTGGATAAAATGAGTCACAGAAGTGCTCATTCAGGTTTATTAAGCTGTGCCGACTTCAAATTTACTGCAAAATACTAAAAATAGTAAAAAAGATATATGTATTTTTTTCTATAGATATAACATATACAGCACAGACCAAAAGTTTGGACACACCTTCTCATTCCAAGAGTTTTCTGTATTTTCATGACTATAAAAATTGTAGATTCACACTGAAGGCATCAAAACTATGAATTAACACATGTGGAATTATATACTTAACAAAAAAGTGTGAAACAACTGAAAATATGTCTTATATTCTAGGTTCTTCAAAGTAGCCACCTTTTGCTTTGATTACTGCTTTGCACACTCTTGGCATTCTCTTGATGAGCTTCAAGAGGTAGTCACCTGAAATGGTTTTCACTTCACTGGTGTGCCCTGTCAGGTTTAATAAGTGGGATTTCTTGCCTTATAAATGGGGTTGGGACCATCAGTTGTGTTGTTCAGAAGTCAGGTGGATATACAGCTGATAGTCCTACTGAATGGAGTGTTAGAATTTGTATTATGGCAAGAAAAAGCAGCTAAGTAAAGAAAAACGAGTGGCCATCATTTCTTTAAGAAATTAAGGTCAGTCAGTCCGAAAAATTGGGAAAACTTTGAAAGTGTCCCCAAGTGCAGTGGCCAAAACCATCAAGCGCTACAAAGAAACTGGCTCACATGAGGACCGCCCCAGGAAAGGAAGACCAAGAGTCACCTCTGCTGCGGAGGATAGGTTCATCCAAGTCACCAGCCTCAGAAATCGCAGGTTAATAGCAGCTCAGATTAGAGACCAGGTCAATGCCACACAGAGTTCTAGCAGCAGACACATCTCTCCAACAACTGTTAAGAGGAGACTGTGTGCAGCAGGCCTTCATGGTAAAATAGCTGCTAGGAAACCACTGCTAAGGACAGGCAACAAGCAGAAGAGACTTGTTTGGGCTAAATAACACAAGGAATGGACATTAGACCTATGGAAATCTGTGCTTTGGTCTGATGAGTCCAAATTTGAGATCTTTGGTTCCAACCACCGTGTCTTTGTGCGGCGCAGAAAAGGTGAACGAATGGACTCTACATGCCTGGTTCACACCGTGAAGCATGGAGGAGGAGGTGTGATGGTGTGGGGGTGCTTTGCTGGTGACACTGTTGGGGATGTATTCAAAATTGAAGGAATACTGAACCAGCATGGTTACCACAGCATCTTGCAGCGGCAAGCTGTTCCATCCGGTTTGCGTTTAGTTGGACCATCATTTATTTTTCAACAGGACAATGACCCCAAACACACCTCCAGACTGTGTAAGGGCTATTTGACCAAGAAAGAGAGTGATGGGGTGCTACGCCAGATGACCTGGCCTCCATAGTCACTAGACCTGAACCCAATCGAGATGGTTTGGGGTGAGCTGGACCACAGAGTGAAGGCGAAAGGGCCAACAAGTGCTAAGCATCTCTGGGAACTTCAAGACTGTTGGAAGACCATTTCAGGTGACTACCTCTTGAAGCTCATCAAGAGAATGCCAAGAGTGTGCAAAGCAGTAATCAAAGCAAAAGGTGGCTACTTTGAAGAACCTAGAATATAAGACATATTTTCAGTTGTTTCACACTTTTTTGTTAAGTATATAATTCCACATGTGTTAATTCATAGTTTTGATGCCTTCAGTGTGAATCTACAATTTTTATAGTCATGAAAATACAGAAAACTCTTGGAATGAGAAGGTGTGTCCAAGCTTTTGGTCTGTACTGTACATCTGTATAGGTTATCCAATAGCTACATCTAAAGTGTAGGGGCAGTTTTACAGTAAAATTGTGAGCCATGAAATTCAATTTATTTAACAGAAAGAAGCTGCTTTTCAAAGCATTGGGCCCCAGCGCAGCTGCAGTATGTGCACCCCTTCTTTCTATTATTTTATTGTAAGGATGAAAAGGCAAACCATGACCAGTTATACAGGCTGATCTGAATTCCATACAAGCAGAGTAGACATTGTACATTAATTATAGATATAAAGAGTTAGGGTTAACCACAACCACCATTTTACACAGATAAGAATATCTAATGTATATGTTGGCGTGCATATTCCATTTTATTTTATGTTGCTGTAGGTAGTCATGACTAATACATTCTATATGCCTAAACTCAACAGAGATGATGACATCTGACACGCCATTCAGCCTAAAGGGACAGCATTTTTTCGTGTTATAAGCCTATGCATACATTGCTACAAATAGAACAATATGCTTGTACTACTTGAAGTGATAACGCACTATACCAATGACACTACCTGAAGCTGACTTCACTATGACACTCATACGTCTCCTTACAGAATCAAATGTCAAAACCTGTAGTAATTCAAACCTGTGAATCCAAAAGAAAAGAAAGTAACAGAATGTTATCTATAGTAAATTATAGTTTGACTAAAGGAACAAAGCAATGTAAAATATATCTATATCAAGGTATAGTACTGTCCTGAGAAAACAACACTGTACAGTATGTTTAACACATCTACATACAAGACTATCCGAGCATAATGTACAGTAAACTGAAACTTTTTTGAGATGGGCACGACTATATATAATGTATTTGTGCACTAATTAAAGCCATCAGGGACCAAATACACTGTGGGAAGTCTAGGAACAGAGTAATGTCACAGCAACTAAACTTGATGATACATTGGTTAGGACTATAAACCAATATGTTATCAGTAGCTCTTAAGTAAATATTATGGAAGGATAGCCCTACAAATTGCTTGGTCATTACGACACATACCAAAGTAGAAAAAACACACTTGATGTATGTTAGGCGAATCCACCTTTTTCTGCCAACTATCTTATATGTACAGGATCCTAAGGTTTGGGCAGTTGGATTTCAATCGCCTGATCCTTTTGTTCACGGGAAGATAAGCCACATGTCTGGCAGTGGCTTTCTTCTTTTCCTATTTAGCACACTTGCACTGCTCAGCCAAGCAGAGCATAATGAGAATAGGGAAGTTGGGCAAAATAGCTGTTAACCAAATGCTTACATACATGTTTATAGCTACTGTACGTTAAGGCTCTATTCACAACTGTGTCATTTAGAAGGTAAATTAAGAAACAGAGCTGTATGATGAATACTGGGTACAACGGTCCTCTCTGGCTTACAATGGGGTTCATTGTTTTCATAGGAAAAATGACAGTAGGTAAATATCAAACTTAGAGCAATTTTGATGGGTCTGTGGGTCTTAACACAAGCCTCCTCTAAATATGATCCTCAACTCTACAGAGCCTTGGTGTGAAGATATACTGTATCACATGTATATACAGCCACAAAGATGATCTGTGCAGTAAAAATGTGATCAATGCTGTTCCTATAACTCTTCAGCTTTGTGTGGTTAGGATACCTTGCAATGTCACAGGTCAAACTATAAGCCCATGCTGAATATATACTAGGTGTCTACATTTTAGATCATTCTTCAGTCTAATATACTCCTCAAACGTTTTAATACCTTCTATTCTAAGGCAAACATGTATTTCCCTCTGCAACAGAAGTCTGGCTAGCACAGGTCAGTGAGCATCCGCCATGATAACGTATTAATGCCTCTATAGTAAATGCCTCAGCAGCTTAACCTAGATTCATGGTTTCTATTTCTGAATGAGTCTCTGACACTTGCTGTATTATTCATGGATCTTACTGAACACAAGCTATAAAGTCCACATGGATCAGTGCTAAAGAGCTACGGAACTGTAAAATTAGATGTCCAGCTACAGCCATTTTATGTCTTTTCATTATATCTTTTATATCCTATATGACGGAAGGTAATAATTCACATTATAGTGACCAGAGTATCTGCTGACTCAAGTGCTGTACCTTTCAATGTCATTTTCTCTGTTACAGATTTCCATGCAATTGTCCTTTAGTCTCAGAAATGTATAGCCAAGTCTGAAAGGAGAAAGATAGGTCACAAGTTTGCACGACCGCCAGAGCTTTAGACCTCACTGGAGGGGTTTTGCTTGAAAAGGACAAAAATGTGCAAGACAACCTCATGTTATAAAGAAACATTTTGTAACTTTAGGGGAGTATCTTTCCTTGGCTGTGAGATACATCCACAGGTTTAGACATAACTATATCATATCCATGCACAAGTGTAAGTAATATATACTTCCCTCACTTACAACATAATCATATAATCATGTCTATATCACATTTGTTTATTTCTAGAGGATCTCTTTAAACAGTGAATATTTGCACTATGCAAATGAAAAGTATCATCCAATATTGTATAATATACTGAAACACTGAAACAGTTGACTACAAGTGGGATTTTTAAACTGAAGGGTACATTCATTGTAAAGCTATCCTCCAGACTCCCCCCTCCGTATAGTATGGCAATTTCCTGATAATCTGTTTTCTCACTTGTGGTTTAGTAGTCTGTATTTTATAATCATTCTGCCCTTATGATTATAGAAATCAGTTCTCTATGCAATGCTTTCTGGATGAGCCTGTGTGAATACACTTCAGGTAATCTGAGGAGGAAACAAAGCTGCAGGGGAAAGAGACAGAGCAGCAACCTGCACCAATGATAAGACAGGGGAGGGGGGTCTCAGACTATCTCAGATTCGCTGTAGGCATTTTAGTTGAGCTGTAGTCACAGCTTACAGCTCTGCCCTAATGGTGCTAAATAAACAGCAAGCACTGAGGAAAAAGAAGTGCAGGTATTTATGCTCTGTGGGTAATAACTTACATATCACATTGAGCTCATGACTGGACCAACAGATTGTAAGGCCACATTCACATGACTGAGTTTCACCCATGAAACTCTGTCCATGTGTTTGCCAGACTTACCAGTCTGAACAACAAGCCAGGAAAGGGACTCCCAGCATGATAGTTATCTATGCTGTTAGGAGTCCCTGCCTCCTAGCGACATACTGTCCTGTGTGATTATTGTATGGGACAGTATGTTGTCGGGAGGCAGGGACTCCTAGAAGCATAGATAGCTATTATGCTAGGAGTCCCACTCCAGGCAAGATGCTCAGGCCGGTAAATCCAACAAACACACAAATCGAGTTTTACTCATGAAATTCGGTTGTGTGAATATGGCCTTACACAATTACATGTGTCTGTGTATTTTATAAACATAAAAGATGTTTTCATTTGTTTACCTTATGCTTAGGGACCCGAAAAACGGAAACGCAATCTGTTTAAAAAGTGGTTACTGACAGAAACCAGTGGACCCCATAGACTATAACGGAGTCCGCTTGGTTTCTGCATGAAAAATATGGATAGAAAAGTCCTGCTTGCAGGATTTTTCTCTTTGCATTTTTCAAGCAGAATGGTGGATGGAATCCCAGAACGCAAATGTGAACCTAGCCTTACCAGATATGTCCCCTATGAGACAGCTATTTATTAAACTACACATGTACAGTGACTAGCAAAATATAGCTTCTGTAACAAGTGAGAGAGCATAAATACATACTTACCGTTGTATACCTTCAACAAGAGCTACTTCATCAGGAGAGGAAGAAATGTACACACTAGATTTTCCGGACTGACTAGATTTTCTTTCCCCATCAGCATGGTCCTCATCTTTGACTTGCACAGTGTGGCATAGGCAGAGTGCACGAAAGAAAAGTTCTTCTCGCTCCTGGGATAAAACAAGTGGGATCAATATTTTATGATTAGTCTCTATCAGCGTGGTACCACCATATCTAAGCCTGGTTGTATTGTATTGAATGATATTCGGTAGTTATGCTTTAAATGCAGCCACATCTATGATTAATGCGGGATGTTGTTTCAGCAAATGTAATATATTTTCATAGCCTATTTGTGAATTTTCCAGTTTGCTTGTTAGGTTATGGCATTTAGTGCTGGGGCCACAAGTTCTTTCACCTATAAGTAAGTCGAACACTGATTCATTACAGTATGGGCTATTTACAATTTGATGGCCATTAGCTTTCAGGTAAAATACATAGCAATATGTGTTGGACATAACTGCAATTAAAAAAGCATGTAGTTCTTATTGAAAAGCACCATGTGAACCCACCCTAACTGTGTGGCCAGTAAGGCTGGGTTAAGACCTCCTTCACATGACCGTAGTGGTTTTTAGGCTGGGGCCCCATGTTGTGAAAATGGCGTGTTTTTGCCACAGTGTTTTACAGTACCTTCATATTGAATTAGATTCTGGCTAATCCCATCCACACATGTCAGAAAAAAATTCAGAGTGGAAAACCGTTGAAAAACTGAAGAACAAGTTTGACTCACAATGGTGGTTCCACATCATGCCAGTATTTTAAATACTTCTTTAGTAAAAGAACCATGTAGTACATATCCCACCCATGGTTGGCCTATATAAACTGCTAAATTTAGAAGTTCCAAACTTATTTCACTTTCTAAACAGACAAGCAGGTATAGACATAAAATGAGTAAGAAAACACAGTAATACTTTTCCTCCAGATCCTGGTGATGAATCAATCATATCGATGCCCATACAATCAGGAAGGATCTGGCCATTGCAGATGACATGTGGTATGTACACATGGCCTTCAATGCAGCATTCAATAAACTCCATGTTGTTCTCTGTTAGCGTTCCAGTCTTGTCCGTAAATATATATTCAACCTATAATTCATAGTACATGCAGATAAAAAAAAATAGAAATGTAACACATACCTATTTCAACAACCTTTATCAATAGTGCAGTGTGTACACATTAGTGGTAACACTATTTCTGGCCCTTATATATATTTTTTTTTATATATTTTGTATTTTCTTAGTAGTTCTCCCCACCGCATGCTCCAATTTTTTTGTTTTCCCATAGTTGCTGAGTGAAAACTGTCTGCCATACACTACACACAGAAAGTAGAGTAGAATCTGCTGCCTAACTGTCACTCAGAAGCATCAGCAGGACCATATAGAATATGATAGAAAATTTCCGACCCATACTGATGTGAATAAACACTTGGATTAAGAAATAACATTGCTATTCAACTCTAGAAGCCTTTTTCTGTGCCTGTATCTTCCCCTCTCACTCAGCTCCTGCTTACTCCTTCCCCTCCCCTATCCAAACTATAATATGACAGTATTTGCAGGTGCTGCCTGGCATGCCATGGATCCTGTGCCTTCTGTGACTCTTGGTATGAGGCACCACCTGCTGTATCCACGTCAGGCGGGATAGGGTTAGGGTTGCATATAGGAGAGGCATAGTTAGCCTCTACTTCAACAGTGCAACACCTGAAAATGCTGAGGCTCCAGTTGTGTTAGCTGTGATCTTCCAGCAGCCTGCCAGACCACACAGCTAATACTCCCAGAGCCAAGGCAGTGCCACCTACTGGATCCACAACACACCTGACTTAAACCACTCCATTCTAGACTAAACCGTAATATGACACTTCTGTGAGCTCCAGTCCCTTCTTGCTCTGGCAATATGGTAACCAATTACAAAGTCACTGCAAGTTAAATTCTAATATTATAGAAGGTATCATTATTATATGTTGCACTCTCCAATTTTCATAAGTATCTTATGATGTATATTGTTATACAAATAAATGCAATATATAATTGTTTTCTTAAAAGAGGCCCAGACAATAGCTGAATTACTGTCTGCGACCGTATTGTTTGAACATATAAAGACCTACTATTAGGATCAGCTAAAGAGATTAGCAACAGTGAGTTTATTAGAAGGATCCCTAACAGAAGGTGCTAATTATACCCACTCAAGCGTCTCCTCTGCCATATCAACATCCTTGTCTATTTACAAACACTGTACACAATGATACCAGCTGGTAATAACCATGTGGCTATGGAGAAACGCAGGAAAGCAGATGTACAATCACTATTAGCAAAACGGTCACCAATTACACCTCAACTACATAAGAGAAGTGCTGTGCAGTTTAGTCATGCCATGTTGCATGGCAAGTGTGAAAAATACATTTAGGCGGTGCAGAAACTTTGGCAACAGGTGAGGGTCTAGATTGTGATATCTTGTAACAGTATTAAACACTCAAATAACAAGTAACATGGGCTAAGGCCCAATGTAGTAAAACACAGCTAAAAAACACAGTGAAAACATATTGTGCTTTTTCTGCAGCATTTTCCATACAGTTTTGTTGCATTTTCTCTGCTTTTTTTTCCTTCTCCTATCTATAATAATAATAATAATAATAATAATAAGTCCTTTAATAGTCCCACAGTGGGGAAATTCAGTGTGTTACAGCAGAAAAGATAAGATAAGCAGTAAGGAAAATGCTTGGTATTCAGCAGCTAAAATTACACACGTGTTTTTGAAAAAGCAGCTTTCCGTAGCTCTTTTTTTCTTACTCTGTGGATGAGAGTAACTAAAATCTCATTCACTTTGCTGGTACTGTAAAATGCAGCGTTTTTTTCCATTGTATTTCTACAGTAGCCAAATACGCTGCATTTTCACAATGGGGGGGGGGGGGGCTTAGCCTAAAGAAAGAATCACTCCAGTAGAAAAGATTTTTGTCCCTGCTTTTGAAAATGACCCAGTGTGTAATGTTATTAAATAGCTTATTTGTTTTCACTAAAGATTTTATTTTTTTCAGGCGTCATAGTGACTAAGCAACATCCAGGCCCCAGCCACTTCTGACTGGATAACCACCCAGCTCTGCCCCCTCACTCCCATTGAGCCAGTAGGCAAGCATCAGCCCCTTCAGACCTGCCTTCATATCACTCTAAAATCACACTAAGATCCTTTCTTGCCGATTAGTTCTTCAACAGCTCTGCGCCTTGGACTTGTGGACTGGTTTCAGCCCCGTCAAACCTGTCCCATTATCATTTTAAGAGCACTTAAATGCTGCTATTGTATCCAGCTAAATATCTTACATATTTATCTTTTAAGTTTTAGAAACATATGCTTATATTTATGTGATATTTTATTATGTATTATTTATGGTTTCCATTTGTTATTTCTTTGAACCACACTCCTGGCTAGGTGATGATCACATGTTGCAATTTTGGTGCCATTTTTCATGTTATATTGCAGAAAAGAAAATTGAAGCTGTGATGGATCACATGGCAAACATGAATAAAACCCAGTTTGATAATTGGATCCATTGGCTTCATCACGATGTCTGCCATTTTAAAAGAATAAAAATAGGCGATGCATGCCACACTTTTTTTTCTGACAGAATCTGCAAAAGAGGCCCCAAAATGAGCCTCAGAGACTATCTTCAATGAGACTTTTCATCAGTACTATTGTACATGTGTATTTTTCAATTTGTGATACAAATGCTAATATTTAGAGCTGTTCATAGAAGCACAAGAAAATACACAGAAAGGCAGCATCTGCTAATTTCATCAGTTTTGTGAATGGAAGACACCCAGTGACAATGATGCGAAGTTTCTTCAAAACCTGAATACATCTGTAAGTTATTCGCTTGTTATCAGTATTGCATATCAGTAGTAAGTATATCATCAGTGATTGAAAGGGAGTCTGTCACCAGAACCCAGCATGTCAAACCAATCTTGCAGACAGATAGGTTAGGTCAACTGAATCAAACAGTGGTTTCCCCTTGTGAAATAGTGCCTCCCTTGTCAAGATATTGCTGTTTTTGTCAATAAGTTTTTGGAGCAAAGAGGCAATTGCTGTTTCGCTCTTTGATATAATATCCTAGTAACCAACAGAGGCACCAATTCACATGGGGGAAAATACTGTTTGATTCAGATGACCCTAACTATCTGCGGGGCTTGGTTGATATTCTATTCTATTGAGTACTGGTAACAGACTCGCTTTAAAGGAGATGTCTTTTGTATGTAAAAAAATACAGTACAGACCAAAAGTTTGGACACACCTTCTCATTCCAAGAGTTTTCTGTATTTTCATGACTATAAAAATTGTAGATTCACACTGAAGGCATCAAAACTATGAATTAACACATGTGGAATTATATACTTAACAAAAAAGTGTGAAACAACTGAAAATATGTCTTATATTCTAGGTTCTTCAAAGTAGCCACCTTTTGCTTTGATTACTGCTTTGCACACTCTTGGCATTCTCTTGATGAGCTTCAAGAGGTAGTCACCTGAAATGGTCTTCCAACAGTCTTGAAGTTCCCAGAGATGCTTAGCACTTGTTGGCCCTTTCGCCTTCACTCTGTGGTCCAGCTCACCCCAAACCATCTCGATTGGGTTCAGGTCTGGTGACTGTGGAGGCCAGGTCATCTGGCGTAGCACCCCATCACTCTCCTTCTTGGTCAAATAGCCCTTACACAGTCTGGAGGTGTGTTTGGGGTCATTGTCCTGTTGAAAAATAAATGATGGTCCAACTAAACGCAAACCGGATGGAATAGCATGCCGCTGCAAGATGCTGTGGTAACCATGCTGGTTCAGTATTCCTTCAATTTTGAATAAATCCCCAACAGTGTCACCAGCAAAGCACTCCTACTCCGTCACACCACCTCCTCCATGCTTCACGGTGGGAACCAGGCATGTAGAGTCCATTCGTTCACCTTTTCTGCGTCGCACAAAGACACAGTGGTTGGAACCAAAGATCTCAAATTTGGATTCATCAGACCAAAGCACAGATTTCCACAGGTCTAATGTCCATTCCTTGTGTTCTTTAGCCCAAACAAGTCTCTTCTGCTTGTTGCCTGTCCTTAGCAGTGGTTTCCTAGCAGCTATTTTACCATGAAGGCCTGCTGCACACAGTCTCCTCTTAACAGTTGTTGTAGAGATGTGTCTGCTGCTAGAACTCTGTGTGGCATTGACCTGGTCTCTAATCTGAGCTGCTAACCTGCGATTTCTGAGGCTGGTGACTCGGATGAACTTATCCTCCGCAGCAGAGGTGACTCTTGGTCTTCCTTTCCTGGGGCGGTCCTCATGTGAGCCAGTTTCTTTGTAGCGCTTGATGGTTTTGGCCACTGCAATTGGGGACACTTTCAAAGTTTTCCCAATTTTTCGGACTGACTGACCTTCATTTCTTAAAGTAATGATGGCCACTCGTTTTTCTTTACTTTACTTTGCTTTTTTCTTGCCATAATACAAATTCTAACACTCCATTCAGTAGGACTATCAGCTGTGTATCCACCTGACTTCTGAACAACACAACTGATGGTCCCAACCCCATTTATAAGGCAAGAAATCCCACTTATTAAACCTGACAGGGCACACCTGTGAAGTGAAAACCATTTCAGGTGACTACCTCTTGAAGCTCATCAAGAGAATGCCAAGAGTGTACAAAGCAGTAATCAAAGCAAAAGGTGGCTACTTTGAAGAACCTAGAATATAAGACATATTTTCAGTTGTTTCACACTTTTTTGTTAAGTATATAATTCCACATGTGTTAATTCATAGTTTTGATGCCTTCAGTGTGAATCTACAATTTTTATAGTCATGAAAATACAGAAAACTCTTGGAATGAGAAGGTGTGTCCAAACTTTTGGTCTGTACTGTATATATCCAAAAAATTATTTTAAAGGGTTGTGGAAGACCTAAAAAGAATGAAAGGTCATTAAACTGAGATTAGTGGAGGTCCAACAACCAGACATTATGTGTACAGTGTAAGGCACTGGAGGTCTTGGGTCTTGGACAACCCCTTTAAGGATTTATATTTTAGATATAATACTCATGATGTAGTGTAATATGGCCATATTGCAATCTATACACATGTTAATAAATCATACACATTGTCACAGTGTCTCTGTGCTGGTGTATGGAACCTGTGTGACTTTTTCAGTATAAAGTCATTCAGCTTTTGTGCTGGCTCTGCTGGATTTTGTTTTTGTAAATATTTTCCCCTAAAACTAATGTGTATAGGGAGGAATACCTATGTACATACAGAAGTGAGATGAAACATGCCACAATCCTTTTAATTGCTTTTCACACACACTGTGGCAGATAAAATCTTTAGATGAAATCACAGGCATTTAATGTACAGTCATCCATTACATGGAAAAATCAGCTACTACAGTGGGGAAAAAAAGTATTTAGTCAGCCACCAATTGTGCAAGTTCTTCCACTTAAAAAGATGAGAGAGGCCTGTAATTGTCATCATAGATAGACCTCAACTATGAGAGACAAAATGAGAAAACAAATCCAGAAAATCACATAGTCTGATTTTTTAAGAATTTATTTGCAAATTATGGTGGAAAATAAGTATTTGGTCAATAACAAAAGTTCATCTCAATACTTTGTTATATATCCTTTATTGGCAATGACAGAGGTCAAATGTTTTCTGTAAGTCTTCACAAGGTTGGCACACAGTGTTGCTGGTATGTTGGCCCATTCCTCCATGTAGATCTCCTCTAGAGCAGTGATGTTTTGGGGCTGTCGCTGGGCAACACAGACTTTCAACTTTCTCCAAAGTTTTCTATGGGGTTGAGACCTGGAGACTGGCTAGGCCACTCCAGGACCTTGAAATGTTTCTTACAAAATCACTCCTTCGTTGCCCTGGCAGTGTGCTTGGGATCATTGTCATGCTGAAAGACCCAGCCACGTTTTATTTTCAATGCCCTTGCTGATGGAAGGAGGTTTGCACACAAAATCTCACGATACATGGCCCCATTTATTCTTTCATGTACAAAGATCAGTCGTCCTGGTCCCTTTGCAGAGAAACAGCCCCAAAGCATGATGTTGCCACCCCCATGCTTCACAGTAGGTATGGTATTCTTTGGATGCAACTCAGCATTCACTCTCCTCCAAACACGACGTGTTGTGTTTCTACCAAACAGTTCTACTTTGGTTTCATCTGACCATATGACATTCTCCCAATACTCTTCTGGAACATCCAAATGCTCTCTAGCAAACTTCAGACGGGGCCGGATATGTACTGGCTTAAGCAGGCAGACACGTCTGGCACTGCAGGATCTGAGTCCCTGGCGGCATAGTGTTTTACTGACGGTAGCCTTTGTTAAGTCAGTCCAAGCTTTCTGCAGGTCATTTACTAGGTTCCCCCTTGTGGTTCTGGGATTTTTGCTCACCATTCTTGTGATCATTTTGACCCCACGGAGTGAGATCTTGCGTGGAGCCCCTGATCAAGGGAGATTATCAGTGGTCTTGTATGTCTTCCATTTTCTAATTATTGCTCCCACAGTTGATTTCTTCATGCCAAGCTGCTTGCCTATTGCAGATTCAGTCTTCCCAGCCTGGTGCAGGTCTACAATTTTGTTTCTGGTGTCCTTCCACAGCTCTTTGGTCTTCACCATAGTGGAGTTTGGAGTGTGACTGTTTGAGGTTGTGGACAGGTGTCTTTTATACTGATAACAATGTCAAACAGGTGCCATTACTACAGGAGGAGTGGAGGACAGAGGAGCCTCTAAAAGAAGAAGTTACAAGTCTGTGAGAGACAGAAATCTTGCTTGTTTGTAGGTGACCAAATACTTATTTTCCACCATAATTTGCAAATAAATTCTTAAAAAATCAGACAATGTGATTTTCTGGATTTGTTTTCTCATTTTGTCTCTCATAGTTGAGGTCTACCTATGATGTCAATTACAGGCCTCTCATCTTTTTAAGTGGGAGAACTTGCACAATTGGTGGCTGACTAAATACTTTTTTCCCCCACTGTATATGTCAAAGAGGAATTCATTTTGCTATAGTTTTGATCCAGATGCTTCACCTGTCCAAGTTCTTCATTGAGATCTGATGTGTTGACAAGTGGGCCTTCTCCTGTTGTCTCATCAAACATCTCTTCATCCCAGGTGAGGAAATAAGAGCCCAGGAATTTCTGCATTTCCACAGTAACGTACATAGAGACAGGAATAATGTAGTTGAAAAGGACCATGAAAGCCAGAAAGTCTGTGAAAGCTCTGATAAACTGAAACGGCACAAAACAGACAGTTCTTACAACTTAACAAACATTTATTAGAATAAAACATGAAACACTGTGGGGGGAGGGGAGCTATAAAAACTAGTGTAAATCCAAAATACAGGAGTTGTATTAGATGCAGTTAGGTGTATGCTTCAATTCTGCATATACTATGAACTTTAAAGTGCATTAGTTCTAACTAAATGTTGGACTATGTGAATGGGCACGTTGAAGGGGAAGTTGTCAGAAGAGTGCTGCAAGATGAGCCATGGAAAGCTATTTTTGGGAAACAATTATCAATACTAATTCCTCATCTTTGTATGGTATTTTAAAAAGAGGAAGGGTAGAAAAGCAGATATTTTTGACTCTACAGGTAGAAACTATGTGCCTTTGTCTAGTGTAGATTTCTATTCTGGCACATTGGACCTCTGAAGTTGTTCCAGAATCATTAATAAACCAAAGTATCTCAATAATTCTAGCATAACTTGTGCCAGTGGGCGAATTGCTTAAGAATGGCACAGGAAACACCATTTTTAATAAATTTGTCCCACTGTGTTATGCACAGGGAGGGATTTTCTCTAGAAATATTTGAATTGGAGTTTTCCTTTAATAAAAAAAAAAAAAAAGAAAGATAAGCTATGTGTCTGGCAAATTAGGGCAACATTATGGTTATTATTTGTTCTACTTCTTATGAAACTCCTCCATCGTGTTTGAGACTGCACAGAACTACATCAATTAACATTAAATATGGGAGTTAAATTTAGAACCAAGGAGCAAAAGAGCGCAACAGAGGGAAGAACAAATAAGACAGGAAAGCTGTAGAATAAACAGTGATGTAAAGAAAGCTGCACAAGAGGAAAGCATGAAAGCTCCAGAAGGAAAGAGAGCAGAGCTGAGGAAGGCAAGCATACAAAGCACGGCAGAGGGAAAGTGGGGCAGCCGAGGATAATTGTGCAGAGTGACAGCTAAGAAAAAAATAGAATAATGAAGAAAGGAGGGAGTGAGAGATGAAAGTGTTATAACTAGCCATGGATATAACAAACTATACTTTTCATTCTAAAATTATAATTTAGACATCCCAAAATTGTCCTTTTGGCTCTGCAAACATTTATTTGTATTGTACAGTCATTATACAGAGGACAGAGCTGTGTACTGGCTCCATACATTGACCCAGAATTACAATTGTGGTTACAACTAGATACGGGTGTAAATGTGGTGCATCTTTGACATATCTTGGTGCAACTAGTTTGAGCTAAAATTCTTCCAACGTGCTAGACATGTGGGCGTATTTTCTCAGGTGCATGTCTTAAATGTGTCAAAATGCATCAAGATGAGCCAAAATTGCATCATAATCTCTGGCTTAAAGTAAGTCATCTAAAAGGTGGTATAAACTTAGACTAGACAATACACCAGATTCATCATCCAGCATCAGTCACTGTGATAAATCTGGCAGATTTTCAGGCTGCCTGTCTAAGTTTAACATGATCTAATTATTAGTGAATCTGGGACATTGAGTTATTCCTGGTGTCTTGGCTCCTATTATCAGCTGATTGGTCGAGATACCTGGCATCAGACCCCTGCACATCTGATATTGATCTCCTTTCCTAAGGAATGGTCCGCAATAAGTGTCTGGCAGATGCTTACTCTCCTATTGAAAAGTACTTTTAAGTTCAAGGGACTGAAATAAAACAGAATGCATGTGGTATGGTGAATGTTTTATTCTGTTTTAGAAAGGGAGTAAATGATAGATGCATGTTATTGCCTAGACAGGCAGGGTCATGCATCTGAGGCATGTGTTTGAAGGTATTCTTCAAATATCCATGCCCAGGAATGCCCCAGTTACAGATTTGAACATAGCCTAACATCTAACATGTTCTGATTGATCTAATCTACACATTAAATTTATGTTAGCTGATCCTGCTCACTGACTGACCATCTAACGTGTATGGAGGGCCTGTCAGCTGTCCTATCTGATGGCATAAGTCAGGGGAGAGAAGGAGCAGACAGTTGGATTTTGTTTTCAGAGGAGATAAGATGCTGCCTGGTGGGCGCCTATAACATGTGTACGATCATCCAAGCAGAGCATGAATGTGTATTTGGTTTACAGCTGGCATAGCCAAAATGACATGTTGTTCAAAAAGATTAACAATCCCTTTAAACGTGTACAAATCACACCTATAGTGCAACATTGTGTGTTTCCTGTCCCCTGATTTCTGTAACAAGTCTTTTTTGAATTTCAATAAACTAGTACACAATATACTGCACAATAATGCTTTCAGCAAGCAGCTGAATAGGCACTTATCTGCAGAAAATGAAGCCGATCAGTTATTACAGGTATCGGCACATTATACTACTACCAGCACAATACTTCTACAGCCTGAAATGTATCCTGCAATAATGCAGATCAATAACACTTAAATGTGGCACTTATAGTTCCAGCAAGTACTGTACTACATGACATCGCAGAACATCGCACACAAGTCAATGGAATGATCAATCCTCGTACAATGTAATACAAGATCTCTGTACATAGTCCAATAAGCATAAAATATTAATTATACTTATTTGTATTATATAGTGCATGGAGAACGCCACAGACTGACTGCACTCTGCTGAATAAGAGACACTTATAATGGATTTGTAGAATAGATATTTATGTAATCTGGAAAGCTACCTGTGCCATAGCTTCAAAATGCAACAGAGAAGAAATTCCTTCTTACACTTATGTATACAGGTAGAAGTCAGGCATTATATAATACGTATTAAATATGAATCATAACCATTACCACATTTCTTTGTCTTTCAGAGTCTGTCTTTTGGTTGTACCAAGGCTCATCCCGAAAAGCCTCACTCTGCCATACATACTTTAGCACAGTGTTTATTAAGGCTTTGCTGATCAGAATACACAGGTACACAATGAGAAAGGCGTTCATTGACCTAGAGGGAATATGATTTTTTTTTTTGGTTATTTGGCTCATTACAACATTTACATGTAAACAGGGATAGATTCTGTCATTTGACATTGACATCACTGGATGTGTTATTGTTATATAGACTATACTCTATATACAAACATCAGTTCCTCTACATATATTAGTTAGTTTATATTTAGTTTACATTTCTACAAAAAAATAAGTAAACAGATAATAAGCTTTCATGGCTGTGAGGAATTTATGCTGTCATAGTTTGGACGTTGTGACCTATCTCTCTGGGCCAGATTGAAAAGTTGTTTTATTGGCCTCTGGGGAAAATGGCCTGGCATTCCCCAGCCAAAATAAGCTGCAGTACTCCGTGCCTAAAAAGTCTCATTAATCAATGTATACACCTTAAGGCCCCACGCAGTGAGATGCTGCGGAAAAGACTGCGGTGGAAACGCATTGTTTTTTTTTTCCACAGCATTTTTCACAGAAAGTCCACAGAGTTTTCCTCTGCTGACTTTCTGCTTCTATTATACCTATACAGAAAATTACAGTGTTTCCTCAGGTATAATTAACATGCTCCGATTTTCAAAAACGCAGCTTTTCCACTGCAGATTATTTTCTGCAATGTGTCAATGGGATTAGACAGAATCCCATCCACTTTGCAGGTACTGAAAAATGCAGCGTTTTTGACGCTGCTTTTTTGCAATGTGGGGCCCCCCGCCTAAAGGAGTTCTCTGGATGGTAAGATTTTTTTCATGGGTCAGAATGGCATAAAAACAAAAAAACTGAGAGATGATTTTCTGTGGATCAATAGGTACCAGGAGGAAGAGAGTAACTGAGACACAGGAAGCATCAGAATGGGCACAATGAGGGATTCGTGAGGTATCACCTCTTTTTCATGCCATATTCTGACCCTTTCTTAAAAAAAGTTACTGGGTGGACAACTAAAAAAGTAAATCAAAAAGTATTAATGAAAACAAAAACTTATTGTAATATGAAAGGGTTATTCTCATCTTCGGAAATCACCTCTGAGACGGGAATAACTGCAACAAGTCCCAACCACAGGATGGGATTTACAGAAACGATGTGAAGCTCAGATCTACGCTGTTTCCATAACTCCCATAGAAGTGAATTGGAGTTGGAAAAGCTGAGCATATTTAGTTACACCATTTCGAGATTATTATTATTTATTTTTAGAACACCATTTATTCCATGGTGCTCTACATTTAAAGAGGGATTTGCATACAAAACACAACATACCCAAGAACAAGTACAATATACTAATATAGTGACCAACCTGATACAATGGTATAGAGGGCCCTGCCCACAAGGGCTTACAAACTATAAGGGTAGTGGGGTAGAGACAGTAGATGGGATAGTCACTGTTCAGATGGTGGTGTGGTGGCAACAGGGTTATTGAAGGTTGTAGGTTTTCCTGAGATGAGTCTTTAGAGTCTTCTTGAAGGATGTGAAGGATGTGTGGGACAGTTCTAAGTATCGTGGTAGTAAGTTCCAGAATGTAGGGGATGCGCAGGAGAAATCTTGGAGGCGTTTGTGTGAAGAGGGGATAAGGGCAGAGCGAAGAAGGACTGGAGATTACATGTGGGTAAGGTAGTGAGAGATTACTGTAGGTCAGAGATGTATGGAGGGGATAGGTCGTGGATAGCCTTGTATGTCAGTGTCAGCATTTCTTTAACTGTGGGGATATGCTGTGCTATGTTGTTTCTGTAGCTGCCATTCACCTCTATGGGATTTATGGAAACAGTGAAAGGAATAGCCCTTTAAGTTTCAATTCTACGGTTTCAAAATGCTCTAGCTATGAATATTGAAAATTAAATTTATATGTTGCTAATTACTGTAATTGTCTTTTACTTTAACTAATAACGAAAAGAGTAATTCACAATAGAGCACAAATAAAGATGTTAATATCATGTCTAAGATTTGGTTGGTGCTTTCCTGCATTAGGCCAGGGCCCCATACGGTGTTTTACAGTCACTGCAAGGCAGATAGGATTCGCCTTGCGGAAAAATACGCACAGCGGACACGCTGCGATTTCCAAAACTGTTGCGGTTTTGGAAATCGCAGCATTTCAATTATACCTACGGAAATTCTGGCGGTTTCCCTATAGGTATAATTGAAACACAAAGTCTGCAGAGGTAACCTCTGCAGAAATTCTATGAAAAACACTGCAGGAAATACTTGGGACCTTAGCTTTAAAGGGGTTGCCCAGTTTCAGACAAATATTAAGAGACCAATGTTATTGTTTGTATAATGAAAATGTCATCACATGACCTTGAACTGTAAATCACATGATCATGACTGAGAATTACCACTGAAGGTAAGCAGAATGTATGACAGCACGCAGAGGACTAGAAAACCAGGAGCAATTGATACAGAAACTATATTGGAAACTTGCATAAATTTTCACTATATAAGCAATAGCATTTGTCTCTCAATATTTGTCTGAAACTGAACAACCCCTATAAACTGTCACATGTGCCTGCGGTTATGAACAATGGGTGAGAACATTTTACTTTTCAACAGCAGATCGTTTCTGTGATTTGGACTGGTAATTCAATGCCATCTTGGTTTCCATCCCAGTATATATAGCAACACCTAGAATTAGAAAAAAAAAGTGTAAATTGAGACTGTACCTTGAAAAGACAATTAAGATCTACTCAATTCAGGCTGGATTCACACATGCGCTCATTGCCCATTCAGGCATTCTGTCCATCATTCCGCTAAAAAAATGAGGCGAGAAAAGTCCTCCAAGCAGGATTTTTCTCTCGGCATTTTCGGGCGGAAACCCAGCAGACCCCATTATAGCCTATGGGGTCTGTGGGTTTCCGCGGGTAACCACGTTTTACGCGAATTTGTTTTCCGTTCTTCAGGTCCCCAAGCAGACCCGAAGTATGGATACCCAAGCGCAGGTGTGAACCTAGCGTAACACAGCGCAGAATCTGCAGTGTGGCATTATACAGTATAACTATTCACTCACGGTTTATATGGTTGCACTATGTTTACTGTACATGTTGTATTTGGTACTCAAAAATACTACCATGTTTTTTTATCTATTTAGTCACACAACAGATTTGTAAGTTTGTTTCACAGTCCTCATGCGAGAAGAAAAAGAAAAGCCATAATCAAATTTTACTTTCTCCTACTTGCTTTGCAACTTTACAGTGAACAATGAGTTACTTACTGTATATCAGCAGCAGTTTGGTTTATATTTTAAAGTGAATGCCTAAACTTGAGCTTTATATTGTTTTTCTCCAAAACTCTTATTTCTATTAGATTTTCAGATATCTTTTAAGACTCTATTAGACAGGACGATTTAGCAGGCAATTATCGGAAACCAACACTCGCACATTTGTTCCCAAAAATCAGCCTGTTTAAAGGGGACCTTTCACCACCTCCAACAAGTCCAGCTCTTTACATCAATTAATAGGTGCTGCTCCGCTGACTCTGGCACAGTTGGAATACTATTTAGTTTCTGACATGCTATTTAGTCTCTGCACTCTCAGAAGGGCGGGGTCAAGCAGGAGCAGACAAGGGGTGTGATTATGAGCTCTGACATTGGCTGCTTCTGATTGGAGCTCAGAGTCACTTTCCCCTGCCTGACACTGCCTTTAAATAGTGCTTAAATAACACATCAGGTATCAAAACTAGCCGTGCTTGTTGCTCAGGTATAGTAGGGGCTAGAGAGACAATTTCAACTGTGCTGGAATCAGTGCCTATTAAAAGATGTTAGGAATCTGAATTGGTGAAGGTGGTGAAAAGTTCTCTTTAATAATGCTGACAATCACCCAATGAACAAGTGTTTGCTCATTTATTGGGTGATCTGCTGATATCAGCAGGACAAAAAAATTCAACGACCATCAGCATTATATCACCCTGACTAATAAGGGCTGTGCTGTCGTCAGATAATGAAAGTATATGCCAGAGAATAAATCACTTTAGCAATCGTTCATGCTGCTTGAGCTCTGCATCGGTCTGTACAATTAGGCCATTGCAGAACGAGCACCAATAGGCAAGTTTTGTGGCCGATCAGTGCTCCTTCAGAAATATCTTTAGATGTAATAAATCCCCTAAGTGGTTGGACCTACGTTTTTCTGATGCCCCTAACATAGAAATAAAAGGATACAATTCTAGCCACCAGGGAAGTTTAGGAGGTTACCATATACTGCTTATACATTTAACTCAATTATAAAAGAAGTATGCAATAATTTCTAATTCTCCTTCTATTAGAGGCTGCAAGTAGCCAGAATGTTATCCTCTATACCAGGGGTGTCAAACTCATTTTCTCCGGGGGCCACTTCAGCCTCACGGGGTACCTTGAAGGGCCAACATTATTTTACATGTGTATAAAAGTAACTTCTCCTTAACAGTTAAGCGAGCTATTAAGGAGTAGTTACATTTGTACATTACTACTGTTACAATCAGCCCTTTGAGGTCAACCAGGAAGAACATAATGTATTGTTAAAACCTAAGACATTGGCATGTTACATACTATCCTCATCCTTTTCTGAATATATAAAAAATTAAGCACTATACAAATACTGTTTACCCCTGCAAACGGTATTATGCTCTATAGTTGCCTCTGCACACGGTATTACGCCCAACAGTGGCCCCTGCACACGGTATTACGCCCCACAGTGGCCCCTGCACACGGTATTATGCTCCATAGTGGCCCCTGCAATCGGTATTATGCTCCTTAGTGGCCCTTGCACACGGTATTATGCTCAATAGTGGCCCCTGCACACGTTATTATGCTCCATAGTGGCCCCTGCAATCGGTATTATGCTCCTTAGTGGCCCCTGCATTGGTATTATGCCCCATAGTGGCCCCTGCAAACGGTATTATAGTCCATAGTGGCCCCTGCACATGGTATTATGCCCCATAGTGACCCCCCCACCCATGAACTATTATTATACTCTGGGGTCTTTTCAGACCCCAGAGTATAATGATTGGAGACCCAGGTGGTGGCAAACATAAAAACCAGTGTTACTTACCTGGGCCCCGGTGCGCTCCCTGCATTCGGCCTTCTTCAATGTCGCACAGACCGGCGTCGCGACATAATGACATCGGCCTGGCTCACGTGACGCCTGAGACGTCACCAAAGAAGGCCAAAGCCTGCTGGGAGCAGCATCAGATCGCCGGAGAGGTGAGTAACTCTGGTTTTTATGTTTATCACCTCCCCGGGGTCTCCGATTATTATACTCCGGGGTCTGAAAAGGCCTCGGAGTATAATAATAGTAGTATTTGATGGGGTTCGCCGGCCGCGGCCTCACTTACCATCCCCGCTCCTGCACACAGCCGCTTCTGCGTCCCATAGCAGAAGGGGGAAGCGGGGGCGGCCACGACCAGCAGCGGGGATCGGTAAGTAAATAGGCCGTTACGTGCCGGGGATACTCCAGCAGGCAACGGCCTATTTATATATATAAAAAAAACTTATCTTCACCTGCGATGCCTTGATGCAGCCGCCTCCTCTTCTTGTCTGCGTGTCAGCGTAGGAGGCGCGATGACGTCATTGTATCGCCGCCTGCGCTGACATGCAGAGGTCTTGTAAACCCAGCCCAGGACAGGTATCGCGCAGCTTTGTTTTTTTTTTTTTTAAGCGGCCTGTCCTGGACTGGTTTACATTAAATAGACAATAAAAAATGCCGCGGCCCTGCGGGCCAGATAAGTGCCGGGCCGGATAACAGAAGGCAGCGGGCCGCATTCGGCCCGCGGGCCTTGTGTTTGACACCTGTGCTCTATACAGAGGATTAGGAGCTCTGTATAAAAAAACAAAGCTCCAATAATTCTAATTATATATCAGCAGGTTAACCGAAACAATTTGTTGACTTATCTAGAGGATAGGTCATCAGTATCTGATCAGTGGTGGTGCAGTACTCCACCACCACTTCTATACTGTGGGCATGGCTCCACCCACTGTATAGCAGTGGCACTGGTGTATGACCGTTGTGTTCCTGTTAGTTGGATAGGAACAGAGCTGCTTATGTCTTTATCCATGATTATAGCTTCCAATCCCTGGATCAGCTGATTGGTGCAGGCTCAAGGTGTCAGACCCCTGCTAATCAGATACTGATGACTGATCCTGTGGGTAGGACATCAGTATGAAAAATGCCTGGGGGCCTGAAAACCCCCCTTTAATGTAAAACTAATTTCTCCTATGCATCATTTCCCAAAATATTTATTATGACAGACCAACAAATCCATTTGATTCCTTTAAGAAGGGATATAGTCTAAGACTTTGTTAATTTTATCAATTTTTTGGTTCCGTTATAGGAATAGAAAAATTAGAGCTCTGTCGTACACATATAATGGAAACCAGTGGCGCCCGATGAACTAGGGTCTGTAGGCTTTCAGTTATGTTGTAAATTGTTTTATCAGATCAAATAGTGTAGCATGCTGTGCTATTTTGTCTGTGATTATTGATGGCATCAGAGGCTTTTAACTGAACCTCTTTCCTTATTGCTTACCAAATATTCTTTCTGTGTTCTTCAGTGTAGCACCACGAAGTAACAGATTTTCTGACCCCAGAGGCCTAATAAAAGACAAATAAAAAGAAAATTTATTAGGCATGAATGTGCTGAATGGGCTTTAAAGAAATAATTCAAAGATGAATTAACAAGCAACTATGTACATTAAATTGATGTAAAGGAAAGTATATCAGCTAACCTGGCAATGGGGTCCTCTGTTTCATTATAAATGTTGATCCGACCAACAAACCTAAACAATTAAAGCATCAGGTAATAAGATCACAATAATACTACATATTCGCAAATACCACTAACAGTCTAGTACTGCGGCAGTGAGTGCAGTAAATGCCAATATCTCTCAAATGTCCCAGATTCAACAGGACAATCCATGATCACCAGCACTATCCTGCTGACCTGGTATAAACAGTTACAGATGACTTCTCCCAGGTAGACTTCTACTTTTGTTAGTACCGTTAGGGAAATAAGGAAAATTCACTGTTATATTGAGCAATTTTTTTTTTGGTTTCATGTATCAATCTTCTTGCTGGTATCTGACAATACAGTTCCTTCTTACTTCTCATGTAGAGGAGGCTTCTCAGCTATACTGCCATGCTACGGCAGAGGGTCTGCATCCCTCACAAGCAGGGCAAAAATCTATTTTAACTTGCTACAGTTCAGTGAAAAGAGGATTATGCATGGCTATGGGAAAGATAACTGAGCATACATGGCCTCTAACAGCCAGCTCATTACATGCATGTTCACATTATTACACACTACGAACACCAGATGGTGCCACACTGGATCATTTTCTAACAGCATGTAAATGGAAAACATTGTTATTTTTTTTTTTTTACTTATACAATGAATATAATTCTTAATAATTATCATATTAATAGTTAATGCTAATTACTTTAATCAATGGTATTCATTCTTACTTGTAAAGATCTGGCTGAGGTTGTTCACATTCTATGGTAGCGTGCAACGTGTCCATTTCCTGTTCATTGTGAAATGCTTTTGTGTCTTGAACAGAAAAATATGTCTAGTTTGGGGAACAGAAATATATACTGTATACATATATATTTAAAGAAGTGTGTCAACTATTAGCTATTGTTATATCACATAAAACACTGCAGAAGGAAACAGAATTACAGAACACTTCAAGTTTCTGCAAATGCACAGCTTGTTACCCTCTGGGATTGTATCTGGTGTAATGAGCTATGTGTCAACATACTTCATACCACAAGACAGTTGTCTACGGTTTGCACCTGTTTTAGGATTAGTATGAGAACAGTACAGTATAGGAGAGTAAAATATTAAATTCTAAACCAATGCATTATTTAATGGGGCTGTCAGAGAAGCATTCTCCCCATTATTACCCCCATACATTTATGGAAAAAAGAGTGTCCATAAGCAAAAACCTTTATAAGATATATTATGATAATGACTAGTGTTAATTGAAATTTCTCATGTGTACACATATTGTAATTTATTGTTTGATAACTGATGCATCTTAAAAGTGTTTTCTGGGTCCCTCAGAACATAAGAATAGAAGGGTTTAGAATATAAAAATAAGTTATACTCTACGACTCTACTACTACTATGTGCAGTAGTCAGTTATGTCATTGCTGCAGAGATTCAGATTGTTTTTTGGGGACACGGAAACCCCTTTACTTCTGTCTTATAAATGGCTATGGCTAACTATAGATAAGCTTACAGTACACTTGCTGTGAGCTATGAACAGGGCCATCAGAGTATCAGAGGATCCTCTGGTAGGCCCCGGCTCTAACATAATAATACAGTGGGAAAAAAAAAGTATTTAGTCAGCCACCAATTGTGCAAGTTCTCCCACTTAAAAAGATGAGAGAAGCCTGTAATTGTCATCATAGATAGACCTCAACTATGAGAGACAAAATGAGAAAACAAATCCAGAAAATCACATTGTCTGATTTTTAAGGAATTTATTTGCAAATTATGGTGGAAAATAAGTATTTGATCAATAACAAAAGTTCATCTCAATACTTTGTTATATATCCTTTGTTGGCAATGACAGAGGTCAAACGTTTTCTGTAAGTCTTCACAAGGTTGGCACACACTGTTGCCAATATGTTGGCCCATTCCTCCATACAGATCTCCTCTAGAGCAGTGATGTTTTGGGGCTGTCGCTGGGCAACACGGATTTTCAACTCCCTCCAAAGGTTTTCTATGGGGTTGAGATCTGGAGACTGGCTAGGCCACTCCAGGACCTTGAAATGTTTCTTACGAAGCCACTCCTTCGTTGCCCTGGCGGTATGCTTGGGATCATTGTCATGCTGAAAGACCCAGCCAAGTTTCATCTTCAATGCACTTGCTGATGGAAGGAGGTTTGCATACAAAATCTCACGATACAGGGCCCCATTCATTGTTTCATGTACACGGATCAGTCGTCCTGGTCCCTTTGCAGAGAAACAGCCCCAAAGCATGATGTTGCCACCCCCATGCTTCACAGTAGGTATGGTGTTCTTTGGATGCAACTCAGCATTCACTCTCCTCCAAACACAACGAGTTGTGTTTCTACCAAACAGTTCTACTTTGGTTTCATCTGACCATATGACATTCTCCCAATACTCTTCTGGAACATCCAAATGCTCTGTAGCAAACTTCAGACGGGCCTGGATATGTACTGGCTTAAGCAGGGGGACACGTCTGGCACTGCAGGATCTGAGTCCCTGGCGGCATAGTGTGTTACTGACGGTAGCCTTTGTTACGTTAGTCTCAGCTTTCTGCAGGTCATTCACTAGGTTCCCCCGTGTGGTTCTGGGATTTTTGCTCACCGTTCTTGTTATCATTTTGACCCCATGGGGTGAGATCTTGCGTGGAGCCCCTGATCGAGGGAGATTATCAGTGGTCTTGTATGTCTTCCATTTTCTAATTATTGCTCCCACTGATTTCTTCACACCAAGCGCTTGCCTATTGCAGATTCAGTCTTCCCAGCCTGGTGTAGGTCTACAATTGTTTCTGTTGTCCTTCCACAGCTCTTTGGTCTTCACCATAGTGGAGTTTGGAGTGTGACTGTTTGAGGTTGTGGACAGGTGTCTTTTATAGTGATAACAATGTCAAACAGGTGCCATTACTACAGGTAATGAGTGGAGGACAGAGGAGCCTCTTAAAGAAGAAGTTACAGGTCTGTGAGAGCCAGAAATCTTGTTTGTTTGTAGGTGACCAAATACTTATTTTCCACCATAATTTGCAAATAAATTCTTAAAAAATCAGACAATGTGATTTTCTAGATATTTTTTTCTCATTTTGTCTCTCATAGTTGAGGTCTACCTATGATGTCAATTACAGGCCTCTCTCATCTTTTTAAACCCTCCGCCCCCCCCCCCCCCCCCCCCCCCCCCCCCCCCCCCCCCCCCCCCCCTCCCCCCCCCCCCCCCCCCCCCCCCCCCCCCCCCCCAACCCCCTTTTTATTTTTCCCCCCCTCCCCCCCCCCCCCCCCCCCCCCCCCCCCCCCTCCCCCCTCCCCCCCCCCTCATTTTCCCCTACCCCCCCCCCCCAGCCCCCCCTCCCCCCCCCCCCCCCCCCCCCCTTTTTTTTTCCCCCCCCCCCCCCCCCCCCCCCCCACCCCCTCCCCCCCCCAAAAAAACCCCCCCCCTCCCCAAGAAAAAAACCCCCCCCCCCCCCCCCACCCCCTCCCCCCCCCCCCACCCCCCCCCCCCCCCCCCCTTTTCCAACCCCCCCCCCCCCTATATCCCCCCCCCCCCCCCCCCCCCCCCCATTCTTTTTTCCCCCCCCCCCCCCCCCCCCCCCCCCTTCCCTCTATTTTTTTTTTTTTTTTTTTATTTCCCCCCCCCCCCCCTCCCCTTCAAAATGGCTAAAACCCCAAACCCCCCCCACCTTACCACCCACCCACACCCCCCCCCCCCCCCCCCCCCCCGCCCCCCCCCCCCCTTCCCCCCCTCCACCCCCCCCCTCTCTCCTTTAAGTGGGAGAACTTGCACAATTGGTGGCTGACTAAATACTTTTTTCCCCACTGTATCTAACAGAACATACCTAAATTTGAAAGACTCATTTTATCTGGTGGACCTAGGATTCTCAGTGTGACACTGGCTGGGGGCAATATTTCAAGACTATAAGCACCCAGGCCCATCCCCTCTGCTTTAAGTGACAACTCTAGTATCAAATGAAGAGACCACTAGAGCTGTCACTCAAAGCAGAGAGCCCAGGGCACTGCACATGAAAAGAAAGCTCCCTGAAAACTTTAAATTCTCAAACTTGAAGCATTAAAGGGAAACTACCATGACCAAACCACTTCTAAACCACTTATGTGCTGTTGCAGTGGTGTTAGTCACATTCTACAGATACCTTTCCTGTGGTAATCTAGATAACAAAAATTTCACTTTTCTTCCATAAGCAAATGAGCTGTTCAATCTACTTGAGGCACCCATTTTCTTTTGTAGCTTCCACCCAACTTTGCTCATAAACAGAAATATTGATGTCCACCTGGAGCCACAGTCACAGCTCTTTGAATCAAATCTTAAACTTGTACAGAAAAATCAGAAACCAGCGCCTGTGCACGACTGTCATGACAGAGAAAAGAAACAGTACTGCGCATGCGCCAGCTAACAGTCCATTTGGTACATTCAGGGAGCTGTGGTGCTTGCTCCGGGGGAACATGTTAATCTTTCTGTTTAGGAACAGGTGTTTAAAACTGCAGACAGACCTGCTTTAACATTTACTTACAGTCTAATGCAATTTGCAGTATATGATTATCACTATATAATCAGGCAGATTTGCCATTTAGGTTTTTGGGAAAGTTGTGTGGGAGCTGTAATAGCATCCCATATTGGTCACTTTGTTGACTATTACTGTAGTAAAGCCAATATCATCCTCATGATACAGAAAGAGACATTTTGCTTACTTTGTGACTGGATTCTCCATCCAAACTAGCTGTTGTGACAAAACACGTGCTATCCTCTCTACTCGAGGAAAGCAGTATTATATCACATGGAAAAACTTCATCTTCTTTAACCATGACAATGTCTCCAACCTAGAAAGTAGAAAGAAGTGTAATATACTGTAGAACAATGACCATATAATACCAGTATGTGCCGATTAAAAACCACTGCGAAATATGTTGGGTTTTTTCCAAGGGACTCTAAGTGGCCAATTATTTACTCACCTATCCATGCTCCTGTGCAGGCTGTCCTCTGCTGCTAGCTAGCACTGCACGTTACGACACAATGCTGATAAATGTCAGGACATTACGTTACGTTCTACAGCGTCTGGTACAGCGCATCTTGGTAGTGGGAGCAGAGGCCAGCCTGGACAGGAGTGTGGATAGGTGAGTAAATTATTGGTCACTAACTATTGCAATAATACCATAGTTAGCGGCCCAACATATCACTGTTTGCATACCAAAATAAAAAAGGGCCATATACTGTGTGGGGCCCAATAAAAAAAAGGGTGTTCATAAACTGTGTGTGGCCTGGACTGTATGTCATATAATTTAGGGTGGGGAGAACTATTATCTGTGGGGGTCACCAATATCTTTGTTGGGGGATAATTAGGACACTATTACCTATGTGTGTGTGGTGGGGGGCACTATTACCTGCAGAGGGCTATAAATGTAACTACACGTAACTGGCATAGCTAAGTTTATACAGTCACAAAATTACTAACAGCCCTTTGAAGACAACCACAAGGATGCAAAAATTCTACAATCACTGTGCTAGAAAAAGACAAAATTGGTTTATGCGATTTTCATGTAGGTTAACTGGTTATGATGTAATGGTACATCATGAGAGGGAGCCTGGTAAGGTGAAAGATGCCAGCTTTATATGACCTTCAAGATAGGACAGCGGTGTTCCTTAGATCAAGTCCAAGATTATAAGCATACACAACCCATTTAAACTCTATTACATAGAAAGAATTGCAAACTGATTCTTACCCTAAGTTTTCGACTTTGCTTTCGGACCAATTTGCCATGCTGGATAACATGGACAGAATACTGGTTCATTGCATTATCTGCTTTATGCCTTAACCAGTCTTCATAGCCCTGTAAGCAATAGGTGTCAGAAAGTTACAGAATATGAGCTTCACATGTAAAGACCTTGGATCTCAGGCGTTACATAACTCCATTACCTGTTTGATTGCAGTCACAGTGATGACAAAGACTAGAGGCAGGCCACTGGTTATTGGACTGGTTGGGGTATCAATGATAAGCTGTAAGACACCACAAAATACGGTCAATGATAAAGTGAAGCTATAGATTAATCTATTTATTTTATATGGCTTGCAAAATAAAGAGGTAAATTAACTGAATAAAGTGTATTGTAGAAGACTCTGCACTGTTATGGAAACATGCGCCAGTGACTGGGTGCGTGGTATTACAAACCAGTAGAAAACAAAGTATTATCACATTCAAGTAAAGCTTCTTAAGCAGTGGCGTAAGTTCTGGGGTAGCAGCCAAAGTGGCTGCCACAGGGCCCAAGACCTTAGGGACCTGCTGGGCCCCAGATGCTTTTTTTAAAAAAAAAATAGGCTGTTACCTGCTGGAGTAACCCCAGCAGGTAACGGGCCCTATTTACTTACTGATCACTGCTCCTGTTCATGGCCACCTCCAGAGGCGGCTGTGAGCAGGAACGGCTGCAGTCCAGCAGCAGCAGTATTTGTTGAGCAAACTCCAACAAATACTTTTATTATTATACTCTGGGGCCTGAAGAGACGCAGGGGAGGTGACAAACATAAAAAATCAGTGTTACTCACCTCTTCTGGGCTCCAGTGCACTCCCTGCCATCTTTGGGCCTCTTTAGTGATGTCACAGATGCCATGTGGGCCAGGGTGACATCGCGACACATAATGACGCCGGCGTAACCCACGACTGTGCCGACATTGAAGAGGACCGAAAACAGCAGTGAGCGCACCAGAGTCCAGAAGAGGTAAGTAACACTGGTTTTTATGTTTGTCACCTCCCCTGGGCCTTAGATCATTATACTCTGGGGTCTAAAAAGACCCCAGAGTATAATAATAGTTTGTGGATGGTCCACTATGGGACATAACACTGTGTGAAGGAGCCACTATGGGACATTATACTGTGTGGAGGGGCCGCTATGGGACATTGTACTGTGTGGAGGGGCACTATGGGACATAATAATGTGTGGATCCGACAGCCAATTCTACAGACAGCCAAGTCTACAACCATGGGTCTTAATATGGAGTTGGTCTTCCTTTAGACGCCCCCCCTACTCTTCTTCTTCTTCAGAATAACCCATACTGCTCTTCAGTGCAGCCCATACTGTACAGGTGTTTGTCTATATGCATATTTGCAGTAGTAGTGGCTGAAATACGTGAACATACGAGGGACATCCACATTAGGGATGTAACTATAGGGGTTGCAGAGGTAGCATTGGCTAACAGAAACTAGTTCATGAGGGGTTCCCAAAGTTCCATCTGTCCCATAATATATGCCACTATTCTAAATGGGGGCTTATTTACAGAATCTGCATCAAGGCCCAGGAGCTTCAAGTTATGCCTGATCCACATAGTTTTGGACATATAGTGTACAGTCATGGCCAAAAGTTTTGAGAATGATACAAATATTAATTTTTACAAAGTCTACTGCTTCAGTTTTTCTAATGGCAATTTGCATATACTCCAGAATGTTATAAAGAGTGATCAGCTTAACAGCAATTACTTGCAAAGTCAATATTTGCCTAGAAAATGAACTTTATCCCCCAAAACACATTTCAACATCATTGCAGCCCTGCCTTAAAAGGACCACCTAACATCTTTTCAGTGATTTCTCCATTAACACAGGTGTGGGTGTTGATGAGGACAGGGCTGGAGATCAATCTGTCATGATTAAGTAAGAATGACACCACTGGACACTTTAAAAGGAGGCTGGTGCTTGCCATCATTGTTTCTCTTCTGTTAACCATGGTTATCTCTAAAGAAACACGTGCAGTCATCATTGCACTGCACAAAAATGGCCTAACTGGGAAGAGTATTGCAGCTAGAAAGATTGCACCTCAGTCAACAATCTATCGCATCATCAAGAACTTCAAGGAGAGAGGTTCCATTGGTGCCAAAAAGGCTCCAGGGCGCCCAAGAAAGACCAGCAAGCGGCAGGACCGTCTCTTAAAAGTGTTTCAGCTGCGGGATCGGGCTACCAGCAGTGCAGAGCTTGCTGAGGAACGGCAGCAGGCAGGTGTGAGTGCATCTGCACGCACTGTGAGGCGGAGACTCTTGGAGCAAGGCCTGGTCTCAAGGAGGGCAGCAAAGAAGCCACTTCTCTCCAGAAAAAACATCAGGGACAGACTGATATTCTGCAAAAGGTACAGGGAGTGGACTGCTGAGGACTGGGGTAAAGTCATTTTCTCTGATGAATCCCCTTTTCGATTGTTTGGAACATCTGGAAAACAGCTTATTCGGAGAAGAAGAGGTGAGCGCTACCACCAGTCTTGGTTCATGCCAACTGTAAAGCATCCTGAAACCATTCATGTGTGGGGTTGCTTCTCAGCCAAGGGAATCGGCTCTCTCACAGTCTTGCCTAAAAACACAGCCATGAATAAAGAATGGTACCAGAATGTCCTCCAAGAGCAACTTCTCCCAACCGTCCAAGAGCAGTTTGGCGCTCAACAATGCCTTTTCCAGCATGATGGAGTACTTTGCCATAAAGCAAAGGTGATAACTAAATGGCTCAGGGAACAAAACATAGAGATTTTGGGTCCATGGCCTGGAAACTCCCCAGATCTTAATCCCATTGAGAACTTGTGGTCAATCATCAAGAGACGGGTGGACAAACAAAAACCAACAAATTCAGACAAAATTAAAGCATTGATTCTGCAAGAATGGACTGCTATCAGTCAGGATTTGGTCCAGAAGTTGATTGAGAGCATGCCAGGGAGAATTGCAGAGGTCCTGAAGAAGAAGGGTCAACACTGCAAATATTGACTTGCTGCATTAACTCATTCTAATTGTCAATATAAGCTTCTGTTACTCATAATATGAATGCAATTATATTTCTGTATGTGATAAAAACATCTGACAAACACACATAAAAACCAGAGGGCAGCAGATCATGTGAAAATATAATATTTGTGTCATTCTCAAAACTTTTGGCCATGACTGTAGTTTCCCTGGGTGATTTTATGTGAAAAGAAAGTACAATTCAATTTGACGTCTGGGTAAAGAATAAAGCTAATAAAGTTTAGACCCTAACAGAAGATTTTGCACCTAATTTGTAAGCATCCATTCCATCAGAGCAACCGCCATAGCAGATGTTATGGTTGCTATGGGGCCCGCAATCTTAGTGCTCCAGTTGTCCCCCTGCTGCTTTTTTATTTTTATATTTTTAATAGCCCCTGATGAAGCAGGGGTGAAACGTACGGTGGGGCTGTGGTGGAGGTTGTGGCCCCTACATCGGTAATACTTGCTTTTTTGCATATTGTGATGTTATTTACTTTCATGTGATGGCTTTGGGGAATGTACCACTTAGTGTGGGCTGGATACAAGCACCTTAATTTGCTGCTATATCTATCCTTAAAGGGGTATTCTCACGACCATAACCATTTTTAAATTTGTAGATAATTAAAAGTTAAACATTTTTGCAAATATAAGTAATTAAACATGTTTCACAGTTTTAAAGATTTTCTCTAAGTATCTTGTGGTCACAAGTTGTTGTTGTCATAGGTTGCCAGTGGATACGACCATGAATGCAGGATCTTTCTAAGGTAAGAAAATCAGCCATGATTTCCTTATTGTGGCCGGGATATCTTCTCACATATGTAGTGTCCCTGCCTGATAACCCAGCTACAATGAGAAAATCATGGCTGGGTTCTTGACAGCTCCCAAACCATGGAAAGTTTCTGCACTGATGGTCGTTTCCATGAACCGATGAAGACAACAGGCTGTCACCACTAAGATGATTAGAGAAAATCTTTAAGACTCTGCAGAATTTTTAACTGCTTATATTTGCAAAAATGTTTAACTTTTAATTATCTACAAATATAGATATGATTATGTTCATGGAAATAACCCTTTAACTAAAGCTGAACAAGGTATTCTTACTTTGGAAACTGACAGGTTAAATCTCTGAGACAACTTTTTGTATCCTTCCCCTGAACAACTATGTTGAACAATCTTTGTTTTCAGATCATTTGAGAGTTGTTTTGCGGAGCCCATGATGCCACTCTTCAGAGGAGATTCAAATAGGAGAACAACTTGCAATTGGCCACCTTAAATACCTTTTCTCATGATTGGATACACCTGGCTATGAAGTTCAAAGCTCAGTGAGGTTACAAAAACCAATTTTGTGCTTCAGTAAGTCAGTAAAAAGTAGTTAGGAGTATTCAAATCAATAAAATGATAAGGGTACCCAAATTTTTGCACCAGTCAAATTTTGGTTTAATGCATATTGCACATTTTCTGTTAGTACAATAAACCTCATTTCAATCCTGAAATATTACTGTGTCCATCAGTTATTAGATATATCAAATTGAAATGGCTGTTGCAAACACCCAAATATTTAGAACTAAAAATGATTAAGATTAATAGGGGTGCCCAAACTTTTTCATATGACTGTATAACAAAGTATTGAGATGAACTTTTGTTATTGACCAAATACTTATTTTCCACCATAAGTTGCAAATAAATTCTTTAAAAATCAAACAATGTGATTTTCTAGATATGTTTTCTCATTTTGTCTCTTAAGCTCTTTAAGCTGGAGAACTTGCACAATTGGTGGCTGACTAAATACTTTTTTTCCCCACTGTATATATATATATATATATATATATATATATATATATATATATATATTGTGTGTAACTAAAGACAACACTTGCTCTGGAGAAACTTTGTGCAAGTGTACTACCGTAGTGTGAGTAAACATGCTGGCTTCCTGCCAAAGGTGAGTGTGAGTTCTTTGGCCTCTTAAGTGCACCAGTACTTCTAATACAATCCAGGACCTCTATTACACAGTATGTACATATGAGAGATGTCCATGAGGGAGAATCTAAGAATAGCACTGATTTTCAGCACCTGCAATGCTGAGTGGTCAGTGCTAAGCACACGACAACCATGTAATATCAGCCCTTATAGGAACTGTACTCTGTCATAAGTCTGAAGGGGCAGACCGCACATTTATAAAGAAATTCTCTTTTACCATAATTCTATCAGTGCTTTAGTGCATTAGCACATCTCTATTGGTTGGAGAATCAGTCTTTTTAGAATTATGTACACTGACACTGTTGCGAAGAGGCATGGATCAGCCTCCATCTTGTAGATACTTTGCATGCCAACTGTCTATTCTGCTGCACTAAGGAACAACACAGAGGGTGTCTCAAAGGAATTCCGGACAACATTAATAGAAACATAGTATTTGACGCTGAGGGAAAAATCCATTCTGCTGGTTTCCTGTCTCCTCCTTAATAGTCTACTGTTTCGTAAGGTTTTTTTCTTACATCATTTCAGAAGATGTTTGATCACATTTAAGAAGATTAGACAGATAGATGGATAGACAGATACATAGATAGATACAGTGCCTTGCGAAAGTATTCGGCCCCCTTGAACTTTTCAACCTTTTGCCACATTTCAGGCTTCAAACATAAGGATATAAAATTTACATTTTTTGGTGAAGAATCAACAACAAGTGGGACACAATTGTGAAGTGGAACGAAATTTATTGGTTATTTTAAACTTTTGTAAAAAATAAAAAACTGAAAAGTGGGGCGTGCAATATTATTCGGCCCCTTTACTTTTAGTGCAGCAAACTCACTCCAGAAGTTCAGTGAGGATCTCTGAATGATCCAATGTTGTCCTAAATGACTGATGATGATAAATATAATCCACCTGTGTGTAATCAAGTCTCCGTATAAATGCACCTGCTCTGTGATAGTCTCAGGGTTCTGTTTAAAGCGCAGAGAGCATCATGAAGACCAAGGAACACACCAGGCAGGTCCGTGATACTGTTATGGAGAAGTGTAAAGCCGGATTTGGATACAAAAAGATTTCCCAAACTTTAACCATCCCAAGGAGCACTGTGCAAGCGATCATATTGAAATGGAAGGAGTATCAGACCACTGCAAATCTACCAAGACCCGGCCGTCCCTCTAAACCAGGGGTAGGCAACCTTTTTTGTTCGGCATGCCGATTTTAATTAAAGAATCGAAGCTGAGGTACTCGGAGTGCCGGTCAATAATTGTAAGTCTGACGACCCCTAAACTAAAGTCATTTACCACAAACCATAACACAGAAGTGCTGCCACCAGATACTTTAGGACACATGCGCTTACTGCTATTTCCTGAGACGCTCCTGTACTTTCCGATTAGAAGCAATGAAAGTACCTGTGCAGCCCCCAATCCCCAATTAGTGGTAAATGTGTCCTGGAGCACCATGTGGTGGCATCCTTATGGTGAATTCACACTATGTATCTGGATGCAGATATAGTCTTAGGCCAGTGGAACTTTTACTTCAATGTAAAACTGCGTTCACATAGTGCATTTTTGCACAAAAAAAAATGCCTGTGTTTTCTGTGCAAAAACAAATCCTTAATGCATAAAACACACCGTTATACAGAATAATGTCCCATAGTGACCCCTGCATAAGGTATTATATCCCATAACAGCCTCTGCACAAGGTATTATATCCCATAACAGCCTCTGCACACCGTATTATGTCACATAGTGGCCCCTACACAGGGTATTATGTCACATAGTGGCCCCTGCACACAGTATTATGTCATATAGTGGCCCCAGCACACGATATTAGGTCCCATAGCAGCCTCTGCACACGGTATTAGGTCCCATAGTGGTCCCTGCACATAGTATTATGCCCCATAGCGGTCCCTGAACACGGTATTAGGTCCCATAGCGGTCCCCGCACATGGTATTAGGTCCCATAGCGGTCCCCGCACACGGTATTAGGTCCCATAGCGGTCCCCGCACACGGTATTAGGTCCCATAGCGGTCCCTGCACACGGTATTAGGTCCCATAGCGGTCCCCGCACACGGTATTAGGTCCCATAGCGGTCCCCGCACACGGTATTAGGTCCCATAGCGGTCCCCGCACACGGTATTAGGTCCCATAGCGGTCCCCGCACACGGTATTAGGTCCCATAGCGGTCCCCGCACACGGTATTAGGTCCCATATAGTGGTCCCCGCACACGGTATCAGGTCCCATAGCGGTCCCCACACACGGTATCATGTCCTATAGCGGTCCCCGCACACGGTATTAGGTCCCATAGGGGTCCCCGCACACGGTATTATGTCCTATAGCGGTCCCCGCACACGGTATTAGGTCCCATAGCGGTCCCTGCACACGTTATTAGGTCCCATAGCAGTCCCCACACACGGTATTATGTCCTATAGCGGTCCCCACACACGGTATTATGTCCTATAGCGGTCCCCGCACACGGTATTAGGTTCCATAGCGGTCCCTGCACACGTTATTAGGTCCCATAGCGGTCCCCACACACGGTATTATGTCCTATAGCGGTCCCCACACACGGTATTATGTCCTATAGCGGTCCCCACACACGGTATTAGGTCCCATAGCGGTCCCCGCACACGGTATTATGTCCTATAGCGGTCCCCACACACGGTATTAGGTCCCATAGCGGTCCCCACACACGGTATTATGTCCTATGCGGTCCCCACACCGTTATTATGTCCTATGCGGTCCCCACACACGGTTTTGTCCTATGCGGTCTCCACACACGGTATTGGTCCCATGCGGTCCCCGCCCGTTATTATGTCCTATAGCGGTCCCCACACACGGTATTATGTCCTATAGCGGTCCCCACACACGGTATTATGTCCTATAGCGGTCCCCACACACGGTATTATGTCCTATAGCGGTCCCCACACACGGTATTATGTCCTATAGCGGTCCCCACACACGGTATTATGTCCTATAGCGGTCCCCACACACGGTATTATGTCTTATAGCGGTCCCCACACACGGTATTATGTTCCATAGCTCTCAGACTTCCGAGTACAGTAAGTGCAGGACCAAGAGAGGGGACAAACATAAAAAAACAATGACCTCACCATTCCACGCTCCACAGCCGCTCTGTTCTCTTCTGTGCTTCTGCCGCTGATTGGGTCACGTCGCGTAATGACGTATGTGTAATGACGCCAGACGTGACCCCTGTCAGAAGTGCCGGCAGATCGCACAGCCGCCGCGTAGCGCAGGGAACAAGGTGAGTATCATTGTTTTTTATGTTTCTTCACTTCTCCTAAGTCTCCGCTTATTATACTGGGGGTCTGGAGAGACCCCACAGTATAATAATAGCAGCTTCGTTTCGGCCGTGTTTGGTCCGATCGAAGCTGCTGGGTGAGGACTCCGCTGCCGTGCCAGGGGAATAAGCCTCACGTGCCACTCTTGGCACGCGTGCCAGGGGTTGCGACCCCTGCTCGAAACTTTCATCTCAAACAAGGAGAAGACTGATCAGATATGCAGCCAAGAGGCCCATGATCACTCTGGATGAACTGCAGAGATCTACAGCTGAGGTGGGAGAGTCTGTCCATAGGACAACAATCAGTCGTACACTGCACAAATCTGGCCTTTATGGAAGAGTGGCAAGAAGAAAGCCATTTCTCAAAGATATCCATAAAAAGTCTTGTTTAAAGTTTGCCAAAAGCCACCTGGGAGACACACCAAATATGTGGAAGAAGGTGCTCTGGTCAGATGAAACCAAAATCGAACTTTTTGGCCACAATGCAAAACGATATGTTTGGCGTAAAAGCAACACAGCTCATCACCCTGAACACACCATCCCCACTGTCAAACATGGTGGTGGCAGCATCATGGTTTGGGCCTGCTTTTCTTCAGCAGGGACAGGGAAGTTGGTTAAAATTGATGGGAAGATGGATGGAGCAAAATACAGGACCATTCTGGAAGAAAACCTGTTGAAGTCTGTAAAAGACCTGAGACTGGGATGGAGATTTATCTTCCAACAAGACAATGATCCCAAACATAAAGCAAAATCTACAATGGAATGATTCACAAATAAACGTATCCAGGTGTTAGAATGGCCAAGTCAAAGTCCAGACCTGAATCCAATCGATAATCTGTGGAATAGCTGAAAACTGCTGTTCACAAACGCTCTCCATCCAACCTCACTAAGCTCGAGCTGTTTTCAAAGGAAGAATGGGCAAGAATTTCAGTCTCTCGATGTGCAAAACTGATAGAGACATACGCCAAGCGACTTGCAGCTGTAATTGCAGCGCTACAAAGTATTAACTTAAGGGGGCCAAATAATTTGGCACGCCCCACTTTTCAGTTTTTGATTTTTTACAAAAGTTTAAAATATCCAATAAATTTCGTTCCACTTCACAATTGTGTCCCACTTGTTGTTGATTCTTCACCAAAAAATTTAAATTTTATATCCTAATGTTTGAAACCTGAAATGTGGCAAAAGGTTGAAAAGTTCAAGGGGGCCGAATACTTTCGCAAGGCACTGTAGATAGATAGATAGATAGATAGATAGATAGATAGATAGATAGATAAAGTATGGGTTCTTTAAAGAGAACCTTTCACTAAATCCACCATCTCTAATTCATAGTATTTTAGTAGGTGCTGCTATAGTGATTCTGGCACAGTTGGAATTTTTTCTCTAGCCTTCACTGTTCCCAAACAATCATTGCTGTTATTTTGGTGTCTGACTACTACTTAGGCTCAGTATCGTCAGATATGCAGTGTCTGGAAGGAACAGGAAAGGTGGCGTGCCTCAGAGCTCCAAGCCAAAGCGGACATTGTCATAGAATCTCAGAATCATGCTCCTGCTCCTGCCTGACACCACCCATCTGACAGTACAGAGCCTGAATAGCATGTGAGGCACCAAGACTAAGAACAGTTATTGTTTGGAAACGATGGGGGCTAGATATAAAATTCCAACTGTGCAGGAATCAGTGGAGCAGAATCTATTAAATGACAGAAGAGCTGGACTTGGTGGATTTGGTGAAAGGTCCTCTTTAAGTTGGCCATACGCATAAGACTACTATTGTCTATATGCTATCCCTCCTATCCTTATATACATGTATGTTGGGCTTGACTCAGCATGTATATGAACTGAATGTGAAGAGGGGAGTAATATGCTGCCGGACACCTCTGGCAGCTCATCTCTCTGAGAACATAAGGATTCAAAAATTGAAATCCAACATGCCTAAGTCTTCTCTCCCCAACATCTGTTAAAAATTGACATGTATCTAATGTGTTTGGCCAGATTTCTGAAGTACAACCTTATACCCCTAACAAAAATTTCAGGTTACTGGGCCCCTGTTAGTGTGCAAGCATGCCTAAAGAATCAAGGTTCCACAAACAAGCTCCAGCTAGACCACTAGGTATTTTAACTGGTATATAACATATAGAAGTTCATAAATGTCCATGATATGCTACACTATCATTTACTCCATTACCAGAAGATGCCATATTTTTCACCCAGGAAATGAAAATCGATAAGCTTTCCAGGAAAGAAGCATCCATCAACAATCAACAGACACAGAACCTCAAAGATGTTAACTTGTGGTCCAGCATCTTTTTAATGTCACATTAGAGTTCAATAAAAATATTATAAAGTATTGTTCGATTTTAGGTAATGAAATTTCCCAATTAAACATAAGAGTACATATTGATAAAATGGGAAATTATAACATTGCGGCTAAGTTACCAGAATCCCAAGAGACATACAGTAAACTTTTACAACCTACTATGAAATCGAAAGTAATGATTTTTCCACTACATATATTCCATAGATAATTATAAGTGAAATTAATTAACATGGATTTTTCCTCTTGGTAAAAAACAAAAAACAAATAAACTACCCATTTTTGGTTGCAAAATTGAAAAGTCAAAAATCACTTGATGCAAATGTCTCCTATGTGTATTGGACAATACTCAGAAATATAGATGTACATATACTTTAAGTGTCATGATGGAGTCTATAAAATCTACAGCACATTCTGATAACAGTATAGTGCAGGCAGATGATTCATGCATAACCTTTTTGTGAAATATATCAGAGTGTTAGTCACTTTTTTATACAGAGCTATGATATGCTAGTCTGAACTAAAACTGAATAAAAGGTTTGCTAAGTGCAGGCAATGTATATCTGGGACTTTACTTTAAAAGAGCCAATAAATGTGTCACACTAAAACTTCTGGTTACTGGGCGTAAATGATGACCTTAGGATACCGAAATCCAGTATGAAGTCAAACTGCAGGGTTGGATTTCTTAGCAGTCATAGGTTGATCCAATACAGTTGATTGAATGTATTCTGTTAAACATGTCTAATGATGGTGTGATGGATACATTACATGCTTGCCAGACCATAACTATGATAAGAAAAGACAGGGATTTAATAGGTTGGCAGGAAATATTCAATGAGAACCTAAAGTTTATAGGACTACGGCAAATGTTCAACTAAGTGCTGCTATCAGGGACAACAAGGATATAATAGGATAGACTATTCATAAACAATGTTTTGCCACCCCCATAGATGGACATCATCTAAAATATGTGGCAGTGACTCACTGGAGATAGTACTGGTGAATTTTAGCCCAAAAAAATGCACCAAAAATTATTTAAGGTCTTTGGCAACCACAATACAACCTAGAAGTGGATCTCTCTGAGGAAACTATCTAATCTAAATGATTATCTCACTTCTGTAGTACTGAACACTAACATTTAGAATATGATGCCCACTTTGACCTCTCAAATAAAGATTTTATGAAATATCTAAAAAATAATTTAAAACCGTTACATGTAAAAGTGCTAACATTTTCCGTTTTCTTTCAGAAAAAGAAAGTATGAACAAAATAAATAGGACATTGACATTTTAAATATAATTTACAAAAATGTAAGGCAAAAAATAAAAATAAGTACAAAATTTTAAAATTGGCAAATTACCTGTACAAGGAAAATGATTAAAAAGTAAAAATTAGCTATTCTTCTGAACTGTTCAAACAGGTTCTTCGGTACAAAGTTCCAAAATGTGTACTGGAAGAAGAAACAAAACAAAGCTATATGTATTAATGAAACAATGTATTATGAAACAATATGTAATTATGTACATTATATAAAATCTGTGTCAATGTAGGATTGCTTCCAGATGACAGCCACTGTGGACTTCACAGAAGACCCTAGGTAACCATACCCCCTCCCCAATGTTAGTGGTCCTTGGAATCTGCTCAGGTTTGCTTGGTATTTACTCTTTCCTTTTGTGAACTGACCTATATGAAGTTAAAAAGTTCAATATAAATCAAGCTACAATATATATGCACAAGTGTCCATCAATGTACTATAGTCTCAGTTAAGATTTGATCCCCATATTGCATTCACAAAACCGACAGTATAAACTGTAACACATCAATGTCACATTTGTGAATATTAACCACTCTTTTCAATAAAGTGCAGTGAACCCAAGGTCTACTGCTTACTAAGGGAGTTATTGTGTGTCTACATAGACATGAGTTTTACCTACTACCATAAAACACATTTCTTTCATAAATAAAGTTGCAGCATTGCATGTGAGTTCTCTCTCACACAGAAAGGAACATCATTTAGATAGATTTTTAGTTTCTTACAAGTTTTAGAATCTAAAAAGAAATGACTTGTATTACAAATTTCTAGTTCAACAAAGGACACTGACATAACTGTAATCTCAAACAATAGGAATGGGAACATAGCAACATCATTACAATGTTTCATACATCTTGGAAGGTAAACACTCACATGTATTGGTTCTGAGAAGTGTTTGAACTATTACACTCATTATTTACTTTTCTACAATCCAACAAAGGATACAGAAGAGATACTTTATTCTTTCTACACCAACATACTTTAAGTGGTGCAATCTAGGTCAATGGACTTGCACACCCTAATATGACAGATCATATTACAAATGCACACTATCATATTACAAATCTCAGGCATGTCACTTATTTATGCATTCAGTATATTACTTACACTACAGTATGCTACAATACAATATATATATACAAGTCTTGCAAGACTTAAACATTTTAAATGAGATTTATATATATTTTTTCCAGAAAATATGTTACAGGATCATCCTTCTTTGTGACATCTTTAAATATTTTACTTAATTTCAAAGTTATCTTGGAAATTCATAAGTAAGAAACGCCAATGGCAACCATTACAATGGACCTAGGATTTTCAAGTTTTAATGCCAATAGATATACCGTAATATTATATTGTAGCATATAGTAATATATTGTATTTCTATATGACAAGCAAATCAGACTCATATGGATCTGTTAAAACATAAGTGGCCCTGAAAATAAATTGTGACTTAAGCAATTTTTATTGCAAATTTCCAAGAGAACACAATGTGACAAGTTGAGAATCCAATTTGATATGGCATATGCTATTGTACAAATGGTGCAATAATCTGCATATTACATATTTCAAAAAAGCCAAGCTTATTATTCTGAGTATTATGAAACACAGTGGCACCTTCTCAGATCTGAGTGAACATTATGGAAAATACAATCTAACAAAGTAGGTACTGTATGGGACTTCACACAAAATAAGTCACAGAATGTACAGCGACTGTACAGTGTACAGTCTCAAATCCCCACTTGGTAATGGCTCCAGGTACTACTTGGTACAGTACATCTAAACAGTGTCATGATATGTGTTACCACCTCCTTCATAGTACTCTCTTGAAATAAATACACCCCATTTCTTGAAAAGCATTTTGAATTTATCTCTGTTTTAACGCCTCATGTCTCTTCATCTTCATGAACCTCTTCTATTGTGTCAACATTTCTTGTGGGAGGGCTGTCTGTCACGATTTTTGTAAGAAGAATGGCTTTGTTATAATAGGGCAGCCATCACAACCGTGGAAGGGAACCTGAAGGCAGACCAATATAAAACAGAATGGGCTTAGGTTTGAATGGACCACTGTCTCCCAATATGTCTTTACATGTTCACACAAACGGTATAATGGAGTAAGTCAGCTCTTGTTTGGACACATTTAGGACAAGCAGTAAGATGTGAAAGGCCATTGGGGTTTGCAGAATAGTCAACCATGTTCTCTCCACTGTTTGTTAAGGACTGCCATTTTTCATCAATCCTGCCCAATAGTAGCCCAATTCTAGAATAACTAGTGTTTTGTAACCTCCAACATTATCTGCATGAGCCCTCTGTATAGGTATTAATGCTTCCAATGGTGTCTGTGTAATAAGTGCTGACATTCAGTCTCCAGCATCGAGAGGGTGGCAATATGGTAGCTCAACATGGCTCACACCACTCTCTGCGGCCAACAGGCTGCTGTGTCTGACCTGTCTTCTAACAAACCGCTACACAGACAGCACCCTCTGCATGACATTTGGAGTCTCCCATCGGTTGAGAAAGGACACATATGACACACTGCAGATGTTCATATAGCAGGTCTTCAACAGAGCTGACAAACACAATGGAGAAGAAAAGGTATGCAGGTCTCAAAGACTTTCATGGGGATGTGCCACCTACCACTGTACAACCTGTATTCCTGCCTAGCAAGTGTATGTTAGAGGTGCGTTGGTCGCTGAACCAGCTGATGTCTTTATGGCTCTGTCGCTTTCAGCTGCTGCAAGCAATCCATTTGGCTCCTTAAGTTCCTCTGGCCTCTCAACATGTTCCCCTCACAAGCTGTCCTCTAGCAGTGACCTGCCGTGCTGTTCCTACTAGCTGTCTCCCTCTCTGGAGCACAGGAATGAACCCTTAAATACAATGCTATTTCCCATCTTAGATAGCCAGGGTACCGCCTGACATCAGAGTCACATAATGGGGGAGCAACAAAGAGCTTATTCTGCAATGCAATTCATGGGCACAACTTCAGTCCATTTCTTAGGAGTCAGAGAGTGATATAGCTCACTTACTGCGTGATGACCTGCACCAATTAAAGTGATATGACACAATCAACTTTTAAGCACACCAAAAACAACATAATGTAAAGGTCAGTGCATCTGATACACAGTGTGCAATATAACAATTCAAAATGTGACTATAATGCGCTTATTTGTAGCACCAAACTCACTTACTCCTACGCCTACACTACTACTATGCAAGCAGCTCGCTCTTTGCCTAACTCTTGCTGCAAATGTCCTGACCACATTGTGACAGAGGAAACTGCATCTGTTTCATATGTGTTCTAATAACCAGGAGTTTTATATGTTTTATATACACTATCTAGTTTTTTTGCTTGCCCATGTTTTGGTTTAGTATGTGTAGCATCGTTCAATTTAATTTGAGGGTGGTTCCAGCCTTTTGTTGATTTTGTCTTAATACAGATACATAATACATAAGATTAAATTCGCCCTTGAATATTATACTAAAATCTTCCTATCTATGGAGAGATAATTTAGGTAAAAGCTGTGGAAATATGTTAGATTACTCACAGATATTTCTTGATGGAACAGTCACAAAATCCTAAGTAAAATACATTAAATAAGTCAAGTAGATTTGACAGGTTCAGGTCACTTGCCTCAATTTTTTTGTTATTGGTCCTGCAGGATGGCAGGTTCCTGCATCTTAAAGACCTGCTGCAACATGATGTTTAGTAATAGATACAAATTATTATTTCACAGGTTAGGGTCCATGTTTACTATAAATAAACAATAGGAAATACAGATAAGAGAGTGTACCAAATATGCTTAGTTAAACAAAGCTTAAAAGCAGTCTCTAATTACTTTTAATGAAGGTCACTCTCCAAGGCAAACAGCAATAACTTTGGAAGTGCTCTAACCATTGTGGCTAAGTCCATCAATTGATTTCAAAGAACTGTCATCCAGGAGGACAATGCAAGGTCAGGAAGGTCAAAGCTCACCTCAGAATCCAAAAAGTACTGTTAAACCAGCAATGCATCTAATTTCAGCTAAATACCAGCATTAGGCTGAGTTCCCACGTTGCAGAAAAGCTACTTTTTTGGCTTCATAAGGCCTCAGCCTTACACAGTCACTGCAAAGTGGATGGGATTCTAGCAATGCGGATTTGGATATTGCAGCATGTCAATTATACCTATGGAAACGCTGGTGGTTTCCCTATAGGTATAATGGAAGCAGAAAGTCTTCAGAGGAAACCTCTGCGGACTTTATGTGAATTTTTTTTTTTTCACCTTCCCAGGGCTCCAGGAAAAATAGCTGTTTTTCCTGGACAAGTCCTTTAAGTAATATACTGCTTATTTCTTGCAAAGATACCAAAGATTACTCCCATTGATATTCACAACGGCTAATTCTCATGCAGATCTGTTGCACACCCACAGCACATCTGTTGCATTTCTTGTACTTGGAATTCAGATGAATATTTTGTAGTAGTACATGTGTTGGATATGCAATAATTATATGAATCTGACATGTGAACATGACCTTTTTGCTGGATTTAAAAATAATGATCATGCTAGGTCACATAGGTATGGTATTTATCCCAACTTCCCATTCTTTGTAGGAGAGGAGAGTGGGATATTCTCATTGCTCCCTATGCAAAAGTGCCATTGGAGTGGAAGGAGTCCTGGACATCATTAAATTAATGGGACCAATCTACACTTAGCTGTTCTTTCTCACTGGACCATAACAGCCAAATTGTCTGCCTGTATCTTCCGATACAGAGCTACTTTCAAAATCTGCATATTTACAAAGCACATTTTCCTCTATATTAGCAGCAGTAATTCAGTCTCATTACAAATATCAACACACAAAGCGGAAATGTCAGCATGTGGTGTCTGTGCATGACACAAATTAGAGAAGTAAAACAGTCCTACAGTTCTCTGATTTCCTCCCAAACCGAACTCACTGAAAGGGAATTTTTATTGTGAGTCTCATATTGTCGTCTTTTCAAAAATACATTCAGTGACCCAATATTTTATTTAAAAGGTGTTTATTAAGAGAAGCTATCTATGGCACAAAATTGACTCAACTAAGTTTTATATGGCAGCTAAACACAGGCCAATGACACAATGACAATCTTGAAAGAAATGTTTCACCATTTTTTTTATGTTTTTATTAAAACCAGATGGTGAAATAGATAATTTTTTCTAATCTGTTGTTACTTTCAGATTGTAGATTTTTTAAATTCTATTTTCTATATATGATTATGGGGCTGCCAAGTTGCCTGAGCTTCTCCTCTGCTCTGTTAACAGCATTTAGTAATATGCTTTATAGCACTCCCATGGTCATTGGCAGCACTAGACTGGAGCCAACTCATTGAGGTCTATGGGAGAGATTTCTAGACATGCTCTGTACAAAGAGGGGGAGTAGATAAACTGTGACATTATCTATGGTCAGTAGTGGAAACAATGATGGGTCATTATGGAGGTTATCTATAGAGGTGTAAACTTCTGTAATCCTGTCTGTCTTGTTGTTAATGTAAATGAGTAAATAACTGCTGCAAAGAAGAGCCCTACAGAATTGACAAGGAACAGTCTATTATTAGGTTAAGGGAGCTTCCACTACTGCTAGGAACATCTGTTGCTCTTCTCTGTCATAGGATGAGACCAATGGACATTAACAGTATTAGAGTGACGAACACAGGCGGAGACCACTCTGTCTGTGTCTGTTCCCATTGACCACAATGTAATAAAAAACATGATGGACACTTTTAACGGAAGAAAAAGTCCTGCATGCATGACTTTTTCTTACAACAGAAATGTAAAAAACATAATGGAAGAAAGCTTCAGTCATTTTTTTTTTTCACATGAGGCTGAATGCAGACAGACATCAGACAGAGGGGGCTCTGTCTGCATCTGTCACTTAATGTCTGTTGCTCTCATCTTTATGGTAGTGTGAACCTACCCTACATGGCCAGAATGAAAACTGCAGGATTTAGTAACTCCCAATTTTTTTTGCGCTATTGTGTCAGGGGTGTTTGGTGAAATATATTTTATTATCCTATCTAACTTCCTTTTTATTATAAAACAGGCTGTAACATTCTCCTTAGCAACCCTCTAACTTTGCTGTTACTTGGGAAAATCCATACACAGTTGTATTGGGAATATACAGAACTGAAGTATTTACCAAAGGGAGGGTGTTCACTTTAAATGGCTGTATCTCTGGTTTTATGCCACCTAGAAAAATGGTTCTGGTACCACAAAAAAAGCTATCAATTATATATATGAAGAATCTCAACGCTATATGTAAAGATAGTAACTAATAGTAGTATATGTGTATGTGTATATAACAAATAGCAGCAAAGCATTTTAAGCTCTATTTATATAAGTCTTGGTGCTGTTTATAGTGTGCTGCTGTAATTTTTGTATTTGTATTACTGCAATGCAGTAATACAGTACACTGCACTAGGGATCAGATATCCCAGGTTCAATTGTTGTGGGACAGGTAAAAAGTTAAAAAAAAATTCAAAAAATTCAAATTAAAAAATAAACAAATAATAAAAAGTTAAAAAACCCCACCTTTAGGCTGAGGCACCACGTTGTGGAAACAAAGCTTTTTTTTGTTGCAAGTTTTGCTGCAGTTTTTTGAGCCAAAACCAGGAGTGGAGTGAGCAGAAAGTAGAAGTTTAAGTACTTCCTATATACTTCCTATATACTTAACACGTTTGCTTAATTTTTTTTTTGCTTACGTTATTTGTTTTTTTAAATATCAGGCTGAGACCCCATGTTGCAGACACGCAGCTTTTTTTGTTACAGATTTTTTGAGCCAAAGCCATGACTGGCTACAAAAGGAAGCCAGTCACTTTTGTAGCCAGTCATGGCTTTGGCTCAAAAATCTGTAACAAAAAAAGCTGCATGTCTGCAACATGGGGTCTCAGCCTGATATTTAAAAAACAAATAACTTAAGCAAAAAAAATTAAGCAAACGTGTTAAGTATCCCCATGTGAGTCTAAGCCCCCACTATCACAAAATAGCGTTATTTATCCCGTGCAGTGAACGCCATAAAAGAAATATACCACAAAGCACAAAATAACATATTTGGGTCACCTTGCTTTCCCCAAAAAATAGAAATAAAAAGTGATTAAAAAGTCATACGTGGCAAACATTGGTACCAATAGAAATTATAATTTGCCCCACAAATAAAGAACCCTTACATATCTCCATCAACAAAACAGTAAAAAGTTATAGGTGCCAGAATATGGCAACCCCAGGAAAATCATTCATTTTCAAAAAGTGATGTTTTATTTGTAAAAGTGGTATAACATAATAAAATCAATATCAATATGGTATCGCTGTAATCGAAATGACCCACTGGACAAAGTTGTCTTATTTTTAATATAGAGTGAACGCTGTAAAAACTAAATGCAAAAAATTGTGATAGAATTGTGATTTTTTTTTTAAGATGGACAACCAAAAAATCCTTAAAAACGTTGATCAAAACACTATATATACCCCAAAATGGTTCCAAATGAAAGTACAAATCGTCACACAAAGAATAAGTCCTCACATAGAAATGCTGACATATAAATAAAAAAGTTATGAATTTTGGAAGGCAGGGAAGGAAAGTATGAAAAAAGTCGTAGAGAATTAACATGCAAACTACCCTGCGCCCTTAAAGGGTTAAATAATCTATATTCCACTTTTTCTATACTGTAGCCTTGTAACTCTACAACAAAATCTATAAGAAGATAAAACAGCAAAAAACTAGTGTTAATGTATTTCACATGAAATCTCTTGGTCAAATACTACTCTGTAGTACTGCAGCTGATCTAAAAAATATATAGTATTTATGAAATGATCAATATTCCCATTTTAATTGCAATAATCTCAGTGCACAGAGATCTGTATCATGGTCATAATGTCTCAGTCAATAGTCATGTTTCTGCTGAGTCAGCTGAAGAAGAGCATTCTTACAATTCTCCATGTGCATCTATTTTATATGCTAGAAAAAAGTGAACTCTTATTTATAATCTCAGCTCAAGTCTTAGTTATACGCTCAGTTGTACAGTTGTATTGCATACACTTAGCTCCCAGTATGATGCTTAAAAGCAGATCTGCCTACTTGTGCACTAATCTCTGATAGTTCACTGTATAACTCAACAGTAATGTGCTCTTAAAAGGCTTATCCCAATAGGACAAACCTTCTTCATGTGTCCTATTCAGCAAATTGGATATTGGGACCACTTTTAGCCAGAGCAAAGGGCAGCTCTCACTCTGGAGGACTCATTTATGAAATTGTTATGCAATGTCACAAATATTATGCAGTGGCTGGAGAAATTTGTGGCTGCCTGCAGCTTCTTATAGAAAGAATATCGGATTTTAGCTGTTGGACCCATGGTGTTCAATTGATCGCTAACAGAACCCCCTTTAGGGAAAGGAGTGCTCAGATGGGAGAGTTCTTTAAGGAATCTGCAAAACTCAGAATGAGACTGTAATGTGTCATGGTGGACACACTGCTAGTCAACCAGACAGCTGTCATCTAAAACAGCGATAAATGGAATTTATTGAATCTTTATCTTGAAGTGGACATCTAAAGGACTTATATTTGCATTTTCTTGTAGTGTGCAACAATTGACTTCCATTATTGCAGCATATTTTTCTGTTCTAGAAAGGCAAATGAGACATTTCTAATTAATGAATAATCTTATTCTATTAGTTAACTGAGCTGTAGAAGAACGTCAAAAGGAAAACAAAGTGGATGAAACCCTTTTGCAGAAGCTTCCAAAACTCCATGCTGTTTCCTCACATGACATCTGCTGACTGTGTTCATTTTCAATAATATAACTCAACTCTGCTATTATTTCATTAACTAAGCATGACCTCTAATGCTAGATAATGCTAATATACACAATGCAATGTGAACCATACGGCCATAATGCTTACAAACAAGGAGTGTGTGCCAGATCATAATGTTAGCGGATGCCTGGATGAAAGTTCTCAGTAATAAATTCATTATAGTGCAAATTATATTTTTTTTGTTCAAGCCAAATGTAATTATCTAATCCAATAAACATTTCCATGCAACATAGATGAAATAAAATAAATCGGCTAAAGACGGTGATTTTCTGATTACCTATGCACGGCTAGCGGACTTAATAGTAGCGCAGCAATCAGCTGAACATGCAGCTGTGCCAGCTTTCATTAGCTCCAGTAAGAAAGCTTCTCATTAACAAAACACTGGACAACTTATTCTAATTAATCAATAATTGCTCTAATTATAAAGCTTAGGAATAACATAAATAAGGGGCCCAATGGAAAGGGATGAGCAGAATATAAAGCCTTTACTACAGCTTTTTTACCCACTGGTGTTTTCTATTGTATTACCAACCCCAAGCCACAAGTTCTCTTTTTTTGTAAACTGTATCTACAATTTTCACAAGAACAAATACAGAAGTTTTGTAGCTGTAGATGATATTTCTGATGAAGCTACTGATCTACTACAGCATGTTAACACCTATAATGTTCCTGAGAACAAGAGGTTCATAACCACATCAAATTCTAATGGTCTTGTTATACTGCCCAAGTGTTGGGCCGACGATTGTTGGCGACGTTATAATGAACTGATCAAGCTGGTCAGCTCTGATTAACAATGCCAATCAGCTGACTAATAAAGGCAGATTCACAATATAATGCGCCAATTGAGCTGGTAAGTGTTGACTGACAATATAATGTACTGATCCCCCAATAAACATGTGTTTTCTTGTCTGTCAGCTGATCAGAAGGGCATTTAAATGGCCCAACATTCTTTGTTATATTAAATCATAAATATATTAGAATTATTAAAAGGGATTTGTGGGCTAAAATCTTGATGATTTATCCTAAGGATAGGTCATCAATACCAGAACAGTAGGGATCCGATATCCAAAACTCTCACTGATCAACTGTTCTCAGCAGCTGATACAAAGAGGATAGATCAGGAAACAGACAAGTCTGTTCTGTGTGTAGTGGCCGGACTAGGTTACTATAAGCAAACAAAAAAAATATAGAAGGATATGAGGCACTTGACATCAATAAATACCCAAAAGGTCTTTAAAAATTACATATTTATTAGAAAACATATAAAAAACATATATAGAAATACATTGATGAAAACTAACAATACATAATAACCAAAAAGGTGTCAGGGGGATATCATGGAGACCAACATGTAGAAAATGAGGTAAGTATGATGCAAGATTAAATGCACCAAATCAGATATAGGTAGTGCCAGTAATCAGGGCAAACATATATTCTTATGTGTCCACAATAGGGAAAAAGAACACAAAGCTCTTATATAGTATATAGTCTTATATTTCCACAATAGGGAGAAAACAGTGCTCCCTGCAATAACCATATATGTTAACCCACTGGTATATATAAAAGCATAGTGCAAGAAAATAGTCACATAATAGTGTTAGGTAATGGAACACATACCCATCTGGAGCGTAGTAACAATGTGGTCTCCTCTCGCTGACATCTGGGGGGGTTCTTCTAGGTTACTTCAGATCAACTCCCATTCATTTGAATGGGATCTAAACTGCAGTTATTCAGTTTCACCACTACACAGAGAACAGTGCTGTCTGCTTTCTACTATATTCTCTGTGTATCAGCTGAACAACAAATTGGTGGGGGTGCCTGGAGTCACACCCCCACCTGCTTGATATTTGTGACCTATCTTTAGGATAGGTCATCAATATTTTTAGTCCAATATCCTTTCCATCCCCATGCAAGTTGAAATTGAGATATATAGAGTTTTTGGTTTATATATAGGTTTTGATGGATGGATCATGCCATAAAGCTGCTATAGTCTGTGACATAGAATAAACAGTGTGGTCACTGGTGGTTTTCTTTCCTCCATATCATAGGGAAATCTAAACTGGCTCTCTGGAATAATAAATGCAGAGAAAAAAAATACTTATCAGTTATCTGATGTCTGCATGAGATGTTGTGAATAGGATATTAAGGTTAGCTGAATTGGCGTCTGAAAAATGATGCTTTAATACCTATTTCTTTCAAAGGAGAGAAGGTGGACACGCATTGCCAACTCTTGCTTTAGAAATAAGAAGGCACTCTCATTCTTATGGCTCATGCATATGGCTATTAAAGGGCTGCTGATTTCTTACGGAAACATACAAGGTAGGATTTATGCACTGGACTCTAAATAGCAAACTTTGTTTTTTCATTACGTTCCATGTATGTTCCAGAAAAGTTCCTGGTGCAAATAATGCTTTGTATTCATAGGGGGTAATGCACCACCATATACCAAACCTTTTGGCATACACCGGGCTGGTGTGTTACAGCATACCTTTTTGTACACTGTATGTTCTGCTGCATTAACTTTTCAACAAACTCTGAATAAATCAATAATACAAGCAAATATAAATACATTTTGTAATTTTATAAAAAAAAAAGCTTATTTCTCCACTTATCTCTCCGACACTTACATTCACTCTGAAATCTCTGATGAATTCTGTCTTGGTCTCATAAGGTGGACGGTCTTAGAGGTATCAAATTACATGTTGGCATAGAATGTAATTAGATTAGTTCCTTTATAAAGAAGGATACACTCGAAAAATATTTACTGCAACCAAAAAAACTTTGCTCTATATATAGCTCATAATTAGTTAATAATATTTGTTCCTTTTATTTTTTTCTAATTTATTGTTACAAAATTGATATATATGAAATGCAAATCCTCAAACATATTTTGTTCTTTTACATAAAATAACCAGTACAAACCTAGAATAGCCAACAACATACTGTATGTCACTCTTGAATTTTCATCAAAGCATAAAATCCAGAAGAAAATGACACAAGGCATTTGTAATGAAAGTGAGTCAGAGACTGAGCTGCCCAGGGCTTAGAGCATAAACAAGAAGCAGAAGCAGCTGCGGCTATGGAAGGCCCTGACCAGGTAACTACACAGGTGACTTGAGCTAGGAGAGTAAACAAGCTTACCTTTGAGGAGACGATCCTGTTATCTGGATATCTCTGAGGAATGTAAGCTTCAGTGCCTGGAGGAGGCTCTTTGTGACCTACATAAATGGTGCGATTGTCTACCCAGTTTTCTTCTCCAGCACACTAGAAAACAACAAGGGTTTATCGAATAAGCTGTATATTCTTCTGTGCTGAATTTAGATAACACACCATCTGCACTATATAGTATGGCCTTCTCTGACCACAAAGCATTTTATACAAAGCATTTACCTATACATTTACCTATACATTTTGCTATTTACCAATTTAGTTTTATGTTTGGTAGTGTCAAAAGAATATAGACAACAATAATGAACTTATCTTTTAAGAGGATTCAACGCAGCCACCACTGAGTGGCTCCACTTCCTAGCACTAAACAGTAACTATAGTGTGTTAGAGGGTATGTCAGGTCAGATCTCAATCAACACTAACCCTGATTCGTAAAACCAGAAAGAGCTAGCAATATTGGCAGTGGCCATTGATTCCATTTATCTGTATACATGTCCCTTAAGTATTTAGGCCATTGATTAGTTTTGTCTGCTCAGCTGGCACTCAGGTCAGTTGCCTGATCCCAAGAGATTCTACATGAGGCTTGATAACAACTGTGCTTTCTCTAACTTCCACAGCATGTGCATGAAATTCCCCATGTATAAATAGTAGGAAGACAGGATGTAGCATTAGGCTAAGTTCACAAAGTATAGTATGTTAATGCCATAACTGATACACATTGTGAAAATGTTTTCCATTCTTCATAAAAGACGCAAAGGGAAGAATCCTGGAGCAGCTAACTAGTGCCAGCCTCTGGGATTTGTATAGTGAGAACAGTGCAGCATGTTGAAATTTCCTGTTCAAATTCTGGAGCCTGTTGGGAGACTTTTTTAACCACTGATTTCTACAAAGAATGGAAAGGAAATAATGGATAGATTGGATTATTTGGGTATATATAGATACTAGGAGCACATTAATGCATGTTAAAGTAACATACTTTATAATATTTTTTATTAAAGAAAATGCATGTATCTTCACTTATTTCCCTCCTCCCGGCCCTGTTCTTATCATTCTCTCTAAACTCACTGATCCTGTTCCTGCACAGAAGTCCATACACAGATAGATCAGTTTACAGTAAAGTCTATGGAGAGTGGAAGAAGACAGAGAGCAGAGAAAGACACGAGACCTGCCTGCAGCATCTGTTTGCTGCCTTCACCTGGACTATCAATTTATGTAATAAAAAATGAAAGTTTAACTACTTTTTAACAATGCATGAGAAATTTATTGTAAAACTTTTACTGCGAACTTGCCTAATAACTTGTTACTTGTTACACATTGTTATCATCTATTCAAAATGTGTGGAAGTAACACAGTAGTATAATGTTGTACCGTGTTAGCCATAGAAAGTAGTGCAAAAGTGAAGAAATCAGGCGATACCTTTTAGAGGCTGAGTATATTTGATAGTAAGTTTTCAAGAGTGCTAGCTCTCTTCGTATTACACCATGTCTGAAGAAGAGAGCTAGCACTCTCGAAAGCTTACTATCAAATATACTCAGTTAGCCTCTAAAAGGTATCGCCTGATTTCTTCACTCTTCCACTTGAAAGTAACATAGGAAGTTTAAAAAAAGAATAAAATTAATAAAACAACAATAAAAAAGAATAAAATGTATTGCTGCATATCCATGTCTCCATCATTACAGAAGATATCATAACCATTTAGTGTGTATTACGAAATATATGAATAATTTAAATGCACCTTTGTAAAAATGCATTATGTTAATGTATAGTCTACATCGGTGTGACTGACAAAAAGGACAAAGTTACCTGCCCTCTTAACAAAAGATGTAAGCAGTATGAGCTGTTTCCCATTACCGTATAATATCTTGTCAGTGTACCATAACAATTGGAAGTAAAGCAGACACAATGCTCAAATTACTCTGCTCCAACTATCAGAACAGACATGCTGTATGACCTGACCGGCTTGCACTTGTAAACAAGAAATTAATGTTTGCAATAAAATACTTTCTGGGAGCGAGTCAGACAAAAAGTGCATATCAGTTATCATCATAAAGCTCTCCTAGCACAAGCGCCGGTTAAAGAGAAGCATTACAGCGGCATAGGACATCTAAATGTAAATCATTCTATTTTAAAACAAAAAAAAAAAAATATTTAAAAGCCATTACAATACTTCCCAAAAGCAACAAATCACATTTATTATAGAAATGGAGTCTCATGGGTTTGCTGTCAGACATTGATGAGTCTACAGTTACAGGAATGGCTGGGAAAAAAATAATATAATACCATAAACTATCTTGTTAACAAACAGTTTTTATTGAAAAAATGGAAAGATCGGTTAAAGTGCAATATGTCTGAGACATAAAACTATTGATAGGTCTTTTTAAAGAAAGGCATACAATTATATCGGTTCCTAGTCATTGTTTGCAATCTGTATATTAAACCATGGCTTCTCCTGTGCCATATTACATGGATATGCATTAAATGTCTCTAGTGGTAAAACCCCTTTAGGCCACAGCCCCATATTGCGTTTTTAGGATTCTGGCTAATCCCATCCACACATTGCAAAAAAAATTTGCAGTGGAAATGCTGAGATTTAAAAAACGCAAGCATTTTTGCAAGTATGTCAATTATCTTGCAGTATGTCAATTATACCTACGGAAACGCTGGCGATTTCTGTATAGGAATAATAGGAGCAGAAAGTCCACAGAGGAAAACTTGTGTTCTGAACCTATGCATTACAGTAATACCTCGTACATTAGCGAGGTTAGGTGCCAGAGCGGGTCGCAGATCGCGAGGAATCGCGAATGTTTGGTACAAGCGCTTAGAAGCGCTTACAATGCCGGTTTCTAATGTTTAACCCCTAAATATCAATAAACTTTACCCTACAGTACTGTACAGTATACTAAAGTATACTAAAGTATACTGTACAGTACTGTATATTAATACATTCATTCATTTTTCTTATACACTCACAGTAAAATGAAACTAATTACCGGGTACGTAATGAACAGGACGCTACTACCCAATAGCGAAGGTGTTTTTTTTAATTAAATTTCACAGATCTGAAAAAAAAGAGCAAAATCTATATATGTTAGTTGCCAAAAAAATATCGCGAATCTGTGAATTCGCAAATTCGGAAACTCGAGTGTACGAGGTATTACTGTATACACTATAATGACCAACAATTGGGGCACCTCAACAGTAAGGCCTAATTCACGATTTGAGAAACTGTTCCTTAAAGGGAGTCTACCACCACCAAAACTATTTTTAATCTATTTAAAGAGGACCTTTCATGTCCTCATGTATATGCGGTTTTACATATTGCTAGAAAGCCGACAGTGCGCTGGGGCTGGAGCTGTCTTAGTTTCACCGTCTACCGTCAGAAGGGCGTTCCTGACAGTCCAGCTGGGCTACTGGGGGGGGGCGTTCCTCACAGCTCAGCGTCATCACTGGGCGGTAAGGAACGCCCCCCCCTGACAGTACTCGTCCATAGCCCTGTACTGGGGGGTTGTTCCTCACAGCTCAGTATCATTACTGGGCGGTAAGGAACGCCCCCCTGACAGTACTCGTCCATAGCCCTGTACTGGGGGGGGTTGTTCCTCACAGCTCAGCGTCATCACTGGGCGGTAAGGAACGGCCCCCTGATAGAACTTGTCCATAGACTTGTACTGGGGGGGGGGTGTTCCTCACAGCTCAGCGTCATTGCTGGGCTGTAAGGAACGCTCCCATTGACAGTACAGGGCTATCAGGGTGTTCCTTACCACCCAGTGATGACGCTGAGCTGTGAGGAGCAACTCCCCCAGTACAGGGCTATGGACCAGTACTGTCAGGGGGGCGTTCCTCACAGCCCAGCTAGACTGTCAGGAACGCCCTTCTGACGATGGACGGTGAAACTAATACCACCGATAGCTCCAGCCCCAGGGCACATAACAGGAAAGCTGACAGTGCGCTGAATTCAGCGGACTGTCAGCTTTCTAGCGGTATGTAAAACCGCATATACATGAGGACATGTTATAAAGCTAGTTAGTAAAATAGTTAACATATCTTTCTTATATCAAAGTGCAATCTAACTGCTGAAAAATTCAACTTTTATTCCATATGTAAATGAGCTGTTTGTGGCACTCGGACAGGGCCAGACCTGCTGAAGCACCATGTTTTTTTGTGGTCGCTGCAAATAACTGTCCATGGGATATATCAGTCTTTCTGTTTAGGGTGCTCTTAAAGGTGTGACCCACCACGACCAGTTCATTTACATATGGAATAAAACATGCATATCTCAGCAGCAAGACTGCACTTTGACACAAGAAAGGTATGATCAATATGTCGCTAACAGACCATAGGGCAGCATATAAGTGGTTTTGGTGGTGAGACTCCCTTTAAAGAACTGTTTGTTAAACTGAGAGGCTGCTGAACAGAGAACACTGATCCATCTTGGTCCAGACAACAAGGGTCTGGACAGATGTTGTCTGCAGTTCATATTTGGACCGTGGTCCGCCTGTTGAGTACACTGCTACAGACTAAAATACAACGCTGGGGGCCGCCTTCAGCTATCTTGAATAAAGCTTGGGGAAGCAGATAGTTGAGGCTGCCATCAGGACTATGGAGTTAGTAGGCCAAACCACCAACTCCAACTCCTCTGTTTTTCCACAGCTCGATTCCAACTCTAGCTCCTGCTCCGACTCCTTCATAAATGACTGACAACAATGAAGCTAATTCACTAAAAAAACTAGTGATTGATTTTATATAAAAGTAAATATGCAACAAACTATGCATCTAATAAAATATACAATATTGATAATTGTTTAAAATAATTTTACATAATTCTTTTATTTTGAAGCCAGTGTTGGAATTGGTAACTGTCTCCAAAACTCGCCACAAATCCTACCGCATGACTTCATCTCCGAATCCATAGCCCTGGCTGCTATTGACTGTAAAAACTATGTTAGTGAATGGTGGGTTTCTCACAAATCAGACCCACATCAGTAAATGTTTATTTTTTTATTTTTTATGCTTTCTATAGCTGGAAGTATACTTTGTGTACCCTCTGTTACAATAACGGTGTCATATGGACAGGGTGGACTTAGTAGTAGAGGGCGAAAGGCAACTCAAAACTCTACACACCTTAACTGGTGCTCTCCTCAAGGAGAGATGTCCCTATCCATAAGCAACTCATTGCCTTCCACAAAGCCAGCCAGTTCACTTTGCTCTGCACTGATGAGGGACAAAAATCCCGAAACGGCGCTGTATGCAGATAAGTGAAACTGGCTTGGCTAAAATCCCTTTTGCTGTCTCAAGACTCGGTGAGTCAAAAGCAAAGTGAGGATCTGTTACATCCAACAGAGGGCGCATGAGCTCCCAGCTCCTTTCCCATAATGCCTTGTAATAACGGTGTCAAACACTAATTTGATACCAATCTTTTCCAATGTTGAGGACTTTTAACCCACACTTCTTTAATTGAGATACAGCAGGTTGTCGTGCGTGAATTTCTTATTTCAGGTCCATTACACTTCAATTTATGGACAGATGACATTTTCCTTAAGACTACTTAGGCAGACAACAAGGACAAAACCTTGCTTCCTCTGAACAGAGACATCTAAGGACGGTTGGGCTGTCTGTCCCTGTTTACACTAAACTGTCTAGAATTAGCTGACAAATCTCTACTGTGTATATAGCCAGCTTAACAGTGCTTTTCTCCATTCTAACAAATCCTTTCTTATTGTAGAATCATGAACGATCAAAATAGACGGGGCCAGATACATTAGTCCTGGATGTTGTGACTTTTCAGTGAACTTAGAGTAGTTTGGGCAGACTAACCACCCCAAGAAGATTTACCTTTGTTCTTTTACTTATAAAGTAAACATGTCTAATGAAACTGCTGTTTTTTAAAACAGGGTAACTGACTGTGTATGTGGGCTTCCAGATGATGCTGGAGTGCAGAAGGGTGAGCCAATCTGAATTTCAATAGGCAAACCTTTTCTTTGGCAGGAGATAATCCAATGCCAAATATATCTTCAGTAGCTAGTAAACATGTAGGGACACTTTTAGGGGCTGTTCACACGTAGAAATTTGAAGCTGATTTGGGGGGAAGAATCCGGAATTCCTCTTCATTTGCCGCAATATGAAGGGCCCCTTTGGGTATATTCACATGTGGTAGACTGGTTGCAGAAATTTCTGCAGCTGAAAATGCATTTCATTGATCTGGATGGAGTTGTTTTGGAGCCAAGCATATGTGTTTCTGTAAGTCCCATTTAGATTAATCACAGAAATCTGAAACAAATCTGCTGCATTTGAAACCACCCTTACTGCATGTGAAATTTTATTTGATGGTGGCATTGTACTAATAGGTTACTAATGTTATTCTCTAGGTGAGGTTTCATATGTTGTGAAGATAAATTCCAGAATTGTCCCAGAGAGACTGACAGCAGTCAATCCGATGTGATACTATGAAAGTTTTATTGAAGATAGTAATAAGGACACAGAGAATCATCCAGGCAGAGGATATATAGAATATTATAGATCATCCCCAGATATTTATGTCAAAAGACCTCTATCAATGGGTATCTATAGAGAAGAGAAAAGAAGACCTGCTGCTGCCTGGTGGATGCTCTGGCAGCCAGGAGCTGCAGCGTATAAAAAGTACACACTGTTCCACAAAAGGAAACACCTTATGTAGCCCTATGTATTGAAATATTATAAAGTTACGGGTGTCAGAATATGGTGACTCCAAATATATTTTTTTCATCATTTTAAATTTTTTAAGGTTTTAAAACATAACCAAAACTATATAAATTTGGTATCACATAATTGTGCTGACCCACAGAATATAGGCAAACATGTCATTTGGCTCCAAAGTGAATGCCATAAAAACAAAACCCATAAGAACGCAAATGCAGTTTTTCTCTACATTGATCCCAATCTGAATTTTTTCCACCTTCCCAGTACATTTATGGAATATTAAAATACTTTACGAAGTGCAGTTAGTCCCGCAAAAAATAAGCGAATAAGAAAGTATCTAGCAGAAGTTTCCGTATACCAGGTCAAAATGCCTGCCAGATCTAGGGCCTTCTCTACAGCTGCTAGAAGGCCATTATGGTTGAAACCTCGGGGAGTGGACAATGCGTCCAAGTACAACGTATGCTCCCTACCCTTGAGCTGGGTAAACATTTTAGCAGAGGCCTGGACGACATCATGTAAGGTCTTGTGATTAAAATGTTAAGTGCCTTCCACAGTCCTTTAAAGGGAAAGCAGGACCTTCTGGCCGGGGCAGAAGTTATCAGTGCAGCCGCCTCAATTTATGTTCTAATATCAGAGGCGTGCTAGATATCATCCCAGAGGGGCTGGACGTAAGTTCTCCAAGGAAGGGGACAGAAAGAAGCTTGGCTTTGACGCCAACTTTTCGCCACCTGTGGCGGCAAGTACTCCTGATAGGGAATGTGGATTGTAAGTCCTATATGGGACAGTGCCCTATATCTGTCAATGTCCGTGAGGGCGCTGCAGAATATGATGGCACTATACAGGTTATCATATCTTCTCAAGATGCGTCGGATGTTCATAAGAACAATTATGAGAGTCCTGGCCTCATGTCAGCCCTAGCCAATTCAGTTCCTTGGACTTTATGTCATATGTATCCCCTCCAGTCTGTAGTACTAGGGGTCTGAAATCATAGCCCTCTGAGTCTTGACAAGAGGATCAGACTTGCTCCCAGAAGCCGTCTTTCTCTCAATTGGTGATACAATTGAAAGTCGGATGTCCATGGTCCAACCTCTTTGGACCCTGTTGACCGATGCATCCTTTTCGGGATGAGAAGCCCATCTGTACGAGAAAACCATACAAGGAGTCTGGAGCAGGCTAGAAAACATGACATCATCCATCTGGAGGGAACACAGAGCAGTTTACCTGGCACTCCTCCATACTTCTCCTCTTCTCAGAGGAAGAGCTGTCAAGATCCGGTCTGTCAACATGGTGACTGTAATAAACAGGAAGGCATCAGATAATTCTCCCTCCTCAGGGAGGCAGGTCTGATTTTCACCTGGGCAGAGAAAGATCTGACCCATCTCTCCGCAGTTCACATCAAGGGCTCCTTGAACATAGTAGCGGATCAGTTGAGTAGGGGTCTTATTGTATCAGGAGAATGGTCTCTCAATCAAGAGTGTTCCACCAGATCACCCTGAAGTGGGGTCTTCCAGAAGTAGACCTTATGGTGACCAGACTCAATACCAATTTAGAGACGTTCTGCTCACTACATCAGGAGGACTATCCCTTGGCAGTGGATGCCCTGTCCATCCCTTGGAGGTTCAGGCTGGCGTACATCTTTCCTCCACTTTCCATGATACCAAGGGTATTGATGAAAGTCAGACAGGACCAAGCCTATGTGATAACCAAAAAGAGCTTGCTGTTCCCAACTCATGCTCATGAGTCGAGGGATCTATTAGAGGCTTCCCCCAATCCAGAACCTGGTTTCCCAAGGAACTCAGAAGTGCCAGGATCTGAGGAGATTCAACCTGACAGCCTGAAGGTTGCTCAGTTCCTAGTGGACTGTCAGAAGTCGTTCTGAAGACCTTTTTTCTGTGCAAGAGCAGAATCCACCAATAAAAGATACCTAAGGATAGGTATTGTCTTTAAGGAGTGGTTCTGCAGACAGGAAGTGAATAGTTCGAATCCTTCTACGAGATTGATTCCGAATTTTCTTCTGGACCGCTTGGATAAGGGCCTTTCCCCTGCCACACTGAAGGTACAGGTTTCAGCCCTATCCACCTGCTTAAGCAAAGGATTGTCTCAGAACCCCTTAATTCCCAGAATTTCTTAAGGGTGCTATGAGACTTAGGTAAGTAGTTGCAGCTCCTGTTCCACTCTGGGATCTATCCACAGTTCTTTTTGGCCTTTGTAACCCGAAATTGGAACCATTTGAGAAGGTGGATCTTAAGTTTCTGGCTTGCAGACCACCTTTTTGCTAGCTATCACCTCAGCTAAAAGAATACCAGAGTTGCAGGCTTCTTTTCTGAAGAGCCATATGTTTTTTTTTTTTTTTTTTTTTCTCATTAGGGTCCAGCTCAGATTTCTTCCTAGGTTTAACCCTGAGGTGCCCTCTCGGGCTAATATTAACCAGGTGGTCTCCTTACCAGTTTTCTTTCACAGCTCCTTCCTCTAAGGAAGGGGGAAAACTCCATACTCTGGATATAGAGTAAATATATCTTCTGCGTACATAGTCCTTCAGAAGATTGGGAAACCCTCTACATTTAAATTTATTTTGCTCGGGTTATCGCCTGAGTATATCAAAGGGCTGTGTCGGCCTCCTGGGCTGAGAGTCGGTCTTGCTTTTTGAGCAGTTTGTGCAGCCGTTTTTGGTCACCACCAACTAACCTTTGTTAAACACTGTCAGTTAGATGTCCGTAGTTCAGAGGCTACTGCCTTTGGACATTCATACGGTATTGTAGTGAGTGAGAACCCTCCCTAGGGGATCTACTTGCTACGTCCCCACATTGTGCTGCTGTTGGATGTAAGGGGAATCGTTGATTATGTAGATAATCTGTTTTCCCTTAGTCCAAACAGCAGCACAAGCTTTCCCCCCCCCCCTTTAGGAAGGATTGTTCATTTTTTCTTTTATTCTTTATAACTAACACAGCGAGAGGAGGTCTCCTTGGCCTCTTATAGGGGAGTATCATTTAATTAATTATGTAAATTTAAAATTCCGCCTGTCCTACCAGCACATAGGGGCAGAGATACCCCCATATTGTGCTGCTGTTCGGACTAAGGGAAAACAGATTAGCTACATAATCAACGATTAATTTATTTACTTATGGCAAATATACATTTTTATAAGATATAATATCATTTATGTCTATCTGCTGATCTATGTATAATCTGTAAAAATAAAGCGTATGTAGCCAAAATTTGGAATGTCATCATTACTGTATAGGAGAAAATCAATATTATGTTTTTTATAGATTACTTCAGAAATGGCTGACATGGTTTATGCTGATCAGGCAGGGGACCATTTAGCAACTACAGTCTGTTATATTTTAAGTGACAGAAGATGTTGTATACAATAAATGCTTGGTAAAATATTCATCTCTGCATCCGCCCTATAAATATACAGTTTTAAAATATGTGGTGTTTGTAGTTTAATGCTCTTAACTTTTCTTGTGATAATGTACAAAGCTTTATTCACACATCAGTGTTTTGTATCTGCAGCCAGCCAAAACCAGAAATGGAGACTACACAGAGACAAGGCATAAGAAAGATTTGCACTTGTTCTGTTTCTGATCTCCTCCTGGTTCTACTTTGCAAACACTGATGCAAAACACTGACCAAAAAATGATGTGTGTAAGGCCTAAATCAGAGATTGTTATGTAATAAAGATGAGAAAACTGGGCTATGTACAAATCAAAGAAACATATGATATGCAGAGAAATAAGCTACTAGAAAACCTACTTCATAAGCTTTCTAAGAAAAATTCTAGCACAAAGTAATAAGTGGTAGACACTGTGATAAATCCACTGTATTTTAGACTGTCTAGTCTAATTTGCTCTGTAAATCTGCCCCTATGTCCCCTCCCCCCTAATAAAATAATAACTATCCCTGGAATAAAACATTGTGTAAAGAGAACCACCTCCACCAGTTTTAGTCGTTTGCATCCTCTAATAGACACCACTCCACATTTTTTTCTCTAGCTTCTACCAATCCAGAGCAATCAGTGCAGTTAGATTTGGTGCCAAGTGCCAAGTAGACTCTCTAACACTATTAAATCATACGTGGAAAGCATCAGAGCTCCAAATCATGCACCCTTCCCTGCTTCTGTCTGACAACACATGACAGTGAAGAGCCTAAGGCTGGGTTCACATCAGTGTTTGGCTCTCTGCACAAAATCAGTTTTTGAAACCATCTCAAAATCTTCAAAAACTGATTTTGAACGGTTCGTTTTAAAACCCATTAATTTCAATAGGTTGTAAAAACCATCTGCAGGTGTGCGTTTGGAGCATTTCCCTCTGGTATCTGCTCTTTTGGGCGGAGAAAAAAGTTGGACTTGCAGGACTTTTTCTCCATCCAAAAAATGAGGATACCAGCAACCAATCCGTTTTTGGTTATATTGAGGTCTAGGGAAGACAGACACAAACGGATTACAAACAGATAGTTATTTGTTTGTGTCCGTTTTGGGATCTATTTTTTCCTCTGCGCATGCTCAGAATAAAGGAGGTGGGGGGGAAACAGATTTGTCAAAAATGGACACAAACGGAAAGATTTTATGACGGACGCCCATTGACTAATCCGTCTAAAAAAGCAGATTTGGGTATCCGCTGTGTAACAGTTTGGCAGTGGACGGATACCAGGCACAAGTGTGAACCTCGCGTAAATAGCATATCAAGGCACCAGAACTAACTGCACTGTTTGCTCAGGAATGGTGTGTGTCGGAATAAATGAAGTGGTGCCTATTAAGGAGTGCAAAAAATGAAGTTGCGGGTGAAAGGTCCTCTTTACAGTATATTGATAAAACAGTCTCCAAGCTTGAAAGTTGGTTTAGAAGTCAAGGGTGTATTCTGTGAACTATGTATTAAACAATTCTGGACTATGGTACTGTTTGATACATTAATTTCCAGTGACGGAACACAGTCCATACTGTTTTTAACAAAGTACAGAACATCATGCTGTTACATGCCTCAGACTATGTACTGCAAATTCATATCTGCGTCTGGTCACAAATGAGTTTTGCTTACTCATATCCTGATTATTTTTTATTAAGTTCAGTATTGTGGCTCAATTGCATTAGTTAGGCTGTTATATTTTACATAAATGGTGAAGGTTGTGGAAGCTGAATTTTCAATTATGTATTCTAGCATTTAATTGGCTTCTTGCATTAGGAATACAAGAAGAAACTGAAAATGTTACGTATCATATTTATCTTTAATGTGCTTCACATCAGCATGTACAGAATACAAGTATTATCTATTTAATAATTGAAAAGATAGTTCAATACAAAAAACATTTATGTCTATCTCCTCTGTATTAATGTCTATCTCTACTTAGGGCCTAGAATTTAACCGGTTCCCACCCAGTGACGTACGTAGTAGTACATCATGAAGATGGTGCCGGCTGAGAAGCACAGGAAGAGCATGGATTTAAAGAGAGTCTAATAACCATAGCTCCCAACCGTCCCGCATCTGGCGGGACAGTACCGATTTTACACTGCTGTCCTGCATAGCTTACAATTTGTCCCGCTATGCCCCTGAAGTGTTTTGCTATTAATAAACTTTATTAGGGTAGGGTAAAGGCTAAATGGTAGATACTAAATCCTAGTGGCTAAAGGACCTTTGATGACGTCATGACCATGTGATCAGACTCTTGTGTGGGCGGAGCTATTCTGGATACTGCTGGACAGTGTGATGTTACACAGAGGAAGCTGCTGGGAACGAGAGTGATCGAAGATGAGGATAGAAGAGACAGCATGTATGACCAAGAGGGGGGAACTGGGGGCAGATGTAGGTTGAAGTTAAACTGAAGGCAGATGAACGGGCAATTAAACTGAAGGCACTTGAAGGGGGCAATTAAACTGGTGGCAGATAAAGGGAGACATTAAATTGGTGGTAGATGGAGGGGGCAATTAAACTGGTGGCAGATGAACGGGCAGTTAAACTGAAGGCAGGTGAAGGGGGGCATTAAGCTGGTGGTAGATAAAGGGGGACATTAAATTGGTGGTAGATGGAGGGGACAATTAAACTGGGGCAGATGAAGGGGGGACATTAACTTGGTGGCAGATGAAGGGGGGCATTAAGATGGTGGCAGATAAAGGGGACATTAAACTGGGGGCAGATGAAGGGTGACATTAAACTCGGGGCAACTGAAGGAGGACATTAAACTGTGGGGGGTAACTGGAGGGGGACATGTCTGCCTCCAGCTGCTCCATAGTTTAATGTCCCCCTCCAACTACCCCCACTGTTTAATGTCACCCTCCAGCTGTCCCATAGTTTAATGTCCCCCTCCATCTACCCCCATAGTTTAATGTCACCCTCCAGCTGCCCCATAGTTTAATGTCCCCTCCAACTACCCCCACTGTTTAATGTCACCCTCCAGCTGCCCCAGTTTAATGTCCCCCTCTAGTTTCTGCCAGTTTAAACTGGGGCACGAGGAGAGGGACTTAATACTGTGGGGCAATTGGAGGGGAACATTATAATGTGGGGGCATATAATGTTAGGGTGACTGAAGGAGCATTATACTGTGTGGGGGCACATGGAAAAATAGATGAGAATGGGCGGAGTCAATGTAGAAGTGGGTGGAGCTAAATTTGCCGTGGCACACGTAGCGTGCCGCATATTTTGTCCCTCTTTCTGTCCTTTGAAAGTTGGGAGGTATGTAATAACTTTCCCAAACATATGCAACTGACACTGCACATGTTACAGAGCACATTACAGAGATAAACAACATAGCATTGTTATGTACATCACTGTTTCTAAATTAAAGAAATACATATTTGAAGTATTATTCAAATGAGGTAGTTGGTGCATTGTGGGCAGATCTTCAGCTCCCTCATTCTGCCCCTGAAGCCCCCTAACATCTTCTGTCTGCACCATCCCATGCAGTGAGAGTTGATCCTCTCACTGCATGGGATGAGATCACCAATCCTATTTGAGCAGTAAGAGCAGCCCTCAGCACACAAACTGCCTAACTTTAAACTTGTTAACCTCCAAATCTACAAAAGTGGCATGCATAACAGAGGTATATTACGTATCACTGTAATGTGCTCTGTAATGCACTGGTAGCAGTTGAATATGCTTGAGAGAGGTGGCAGATTCCTATGAAAATTTAAAATGCAACATTACAGGTTTCTTTTTAATTAGCAATAATTTAACCCCTTGGTGGCACATGCTTCAATAGTATGCCGCAGCCGCCAAGGTCTGAAGGCAAACTATTACAGCGGAAGCCTTCCATCCACTCACACACTGAGCAGGTGTTAGTGGAAACCCTGCTGAGCTCCAATTGTGGGTGTTAACTCCCCAAAACAGTACCAATAAATAGCACAGTTTGTCCTGCAAAAAACAGGCTCTCAAACAATTCTATCAACAGAAAAATGTTATGCCTCTCAGAAGATGGCAATGCAAAAACTATTTCTTTCCCCAAATGGGATTTTGTTCTGCAAAATTAGTAACACATACAAAAACTATATAAATTAAGTATTGCATAGAATAAAGGTAACATGTTACTTATGCTTTATCTAAACAGCAAGAAATTCAAAAGGTAAAAAGTAATCCAAGAATTTATGTTTTTTTTTTTTAATTCACCAAGAAAGAGTTAAAAATTTTGTCAATGAATTATAGCCACACCAAAATAGTTTCATTACAAAATGTATCTCATCCCGCAAAAAACAAACTCTTATATGGTTACATCACCAGAAAAAAAAAAAAAATTATACATACCTTGTACAATGTGATGTACTACTGAGAAAATAGGGAATTTGGTGTTCCCAATGTACTCTGCACAGCTTACATATTCAATTTTCACCATTCCTTGTGCATTCACATCTGGGCAAACTAATGCTCACTGCGCCCTTTGATAAATTCTTTGAGGCGTGCCATTTTCACTCCCTAGGGGATTCTACTTTGGCACCTCAGGGGCTTTGCAAACGTGACATGGCGTCCACATACCAAACATCTAAATCTGCGCTCTACTGTGCACCCAAACTGCAGTTTATGCTCAAATGTATGACACCTGTTGTACCAAGGATAACGTACTTAATGTCATATGAGGGTATAAACTGCTGTTTGGGCACACCGCTGGGTACAGAAGGGAAGGAGTGCTATTTGTTTTTTGGAACACAGATTTAGTCGGTTTGGTTTTTGGACAGCAGGCTACTTTTGCAGAGCCCCTGAAATACCAGTAAAATGGAATCCCTTGACACATGACCCCATTTTGTAAGCTACATCCCTGAAGGAATTTATCCAGGGGTGCAGTGAAAATTTTTATCCCCTATGATTTGCGATAATTTATTTTGGCAAATTTTTCCAGAAATATGTAATTTCAGTGCACAGTATGTTGTGTCCAGTTTGTGTCAGAGACGAAGGCTCCAAAAGCTGTTTTGCCCAGGATACCAGATTAACAGTTTTTGTAGTGTCTTTCTCTGCTGAAGCAAGCTGGATGCAGCATATTGGGCACTAAAATGGCGTATCTATAGAAAAATTGCAATCTTCAATTTTAATTATCACACGTACATTCTGGAAACTAAATTAATGCAACATTCAAGAGTTAAAAATACTTTCTACGTCACTTGATAAATCCCTTGAGGGTTATAGTTTCCAAAATGTTGTTTTTTGGATGCTATGTCACGTTTGCAGAAACCCTAAAATTGCCCCTACAATTCTTGAGGAATTACAATTCACTGGCACATTTGGGGTTCTCCAAGAACAACATAGCATCCAGAAACTAGTTCCTCTAAATCTATACTTCAAAAGATAAAACGTGCAGTGCTCCTTTCATACGGAGCCCTGCTGTATGCCCAACAGCACACAGAAGTTTACACCCATATATACTTTAAACCCATATATAAACTTTTTTGTACTTGGGATAACCCACTTAATAGTTTTAGGAGTGCATTTCTCTGTGTAAACAAACTTAGCACAACATATTGGGCACTGAAATGGCATATTTCTTTAAAAATTTTAATTTTCACTTTGCACATTAATTTTTGGGAAGCAATCTTTGAGATATTCCTTGAGGGTTGTAGTTTCCAAAATGGGACTTATGGAAAAACTTTATGGGCTCTGCAAATGCGACTATTCCAGAAAAATCTGCCCTCCAAAAGCGAAATAATGCTTTTTCTATTCTGAGCCTTGCCATGTACCCATACAACATTTTACGACCACATATGGGGTATTTCTGTGTTCAGGAGAAATTGTGTAACAATGTGGTGTACTTTTTCTTCTTTAACCCCTTGTGAAAAAGAAAAATTTGGGGCTAAATGGGTGGTTTATTGGAAAAAAAGTAATTTTTCATTTTCATGTCCCAATGCTAATAAAATCTGTGAAACAGCCATGGGGTCAAAATGCTCACCATGCCCCTTGATAAATTCTGTAAGGGGTGTACTTTCCAAAATGGGTCACTTTTTGGGAGTTTCCATAGTCTATCACTTCCCCCAGATACATTACACCGCTCCCGTAGTGCTGTAGATGCTGTTAGCAGAATAAAAACAACACCTTTCTTATGTTTCAGAGCCTCAGGGATGCGAAGAAAAAGCACTCCTCTAGTGCTCCAAGACCCTCATTTGAATAAAGAATAAAAGTGCTTTTTCTCCGCATCCCTGGAGATGGTTTTTATTCTGCTAAAAGCATCTACAGCACTATGGGAGTGGTGTAACGTAGCTGGGGGCAGTGATAGACTCCCTTTAAAGGGTCAACAAACTACCCAAATGCTGTTTTAAATTATTTGAGGGGTGCAGTTTTGAAAATGGGATGATTTATGGGTGGATTCTAATATATAAGACTTTAAAATCCCCTTCAGAATTGAAGTGGTCCCTAACAAATGGGTTTAGGAAATTTTCTTGTAAATCTGGAAAATTGCAGTTACACTTGTAACCCTTCTAATATCCAAATTCAATTGAAGGGTGATTAAAAGATGTTGCCAATATGAAGTAGATATATGGTAGATAACATTTATTAATGTATTTGGGTTGTATGTCTGAAAAGCAGAGCATTTCACATTTTGAAAATTGCTAATTTTTCCAAATTTCCATCAAATTTCCTATTTTATTTTTTTATAAATAAATGCAAGAAATATTTATCAATGTTTACTACTAACATATATCTCAGGCATTGACACTCTGACCCATGGCGGGGTTGACAATAAAGTTATGTGATGACCTAATTTCGTCTTCCTGTCTAACAAACATGTTACAGTACATCTGTGTGAATTTCCTTATTTTGTAATAAACAAAAGATGAGGGCAAAAAAACAAGGTATATCACGCAAATAGCTCTCTTCCTAACAGATAAATGCCTCAAAAATGGCAAGTCAATGTCTTGCTTCATAAGTCAAAATTCCTATTGGCAAGAGATATTGACTAACAGCCTAGCCATGTAAATGGTACTTTTGAAGCAGTTCTCTGTAGGAGACATACCGGATATGCAGCCTCTGTACAACAGGGGTCCCACTCCCCCATCTGAATATAGAGACAGGATCCACAGTTGCGTTGTCAATCTATTCATGGTCTATGGGTCTGCTGAAGATAGTGAGCATTCTAACAAAGATTACTTCTCAGTACACTGTCGGCCAGAATGGACACAGTTTTACAAAATAGTAAAGGAAGTGACAGTATCTATTTAAGTGTTGTAATATTCAAAAATCTATATTCCTCTAGCCTAAGGGGGCAACAAAGGCTTCTCTGCCACAGAAAATATCTCACTATTCTAAAAGGCACATGATAAGTAGGGGCTTCATTACATATTTTGCACTGAGCTACACTATCCGCCTTCATTCCAGACAAGGGCCTTTATGTATAGCAATCCCAGTCTGTCTGTCCTGGTCTTTTGGGTAAGATCAAGTGTAGTATCTGTTCTTATCAGTAACAGCTAGTAGGTTGGTTCTGCCAGTGGGATTGACGACCCCACTGTAGGGAGCCAACTAAAGACTGCGAAAGTAGGCAGAGAACCACACCAGGGTTTGGCATTCGCCATGGGATCGAGGCCATTAGGCCGGGAATGCTTTCGAAGGTCTCAAAGTGCGAGTGCCTCTGGGGTTGGTGGCCCCGGAGGTGCCTGAACTCACTGGGCGTGGGAAACCCACTGAGACTGGCACATTGCACATGCACTTGAAACACTTTTGATTGCCACCACCCTGATGCTTGGTTTATCCTTGCATGGGTAATTTTTATGGATCCGGCGGATAGACCGGGCCAGTACACTGGCACTCTATTCACTTACTTATTTATGATTTTTATATGTCACGTTTGTCACTGATTGCCACTTTGCTGTGGATCAAGGGGTGCGGAAACCCTTTTGGGTCCTACCTGTAGTCTAGGGGTTGGAGTGTGTAGCCTTCGGGTTCCCTCCTTCCTTGCTTGCCCGGTCTGTCTCTACTTTTGTGGAGATGGACAACAGTTGCAGGCCCAGCAGTACTCTTGGGGTGGCAGCCCTTGAGAAGACTGGGCAAGTGGCTGGCTTGGTAGTACTCTTGGTGGTGGCAGCCCGGGAGGAAACCAAGCAAGATTCTAGCCCTTCTGTCTTGGCAGTTGGGTTAGTCTAGCCCCTTTACTCTTGGGCCTTTTGGTTCTGAGTTTGGGGACAGTCTCAGGAGACCCATTCTCTTTTGAGATGGGTTTTGCGATAGACCGCATTCTTTGCACGTTTTTTCAGTGGCACCCCCATTTTTTTCCGTGCACTGGTGTTTCGTTGGCACAGTTTTGAGACCTTCGATAAAAAAAAAAAAAATCCCAGTCTGTCTGCCCCTGAAAAGAGCAGTTTGCATAATATACCTTGTTGTTTTCCTATCCCCCTAAGCAAGAAACAAACATGCGATAATTGTCAGACAACATTTATCCCTCGTATCTCCACCATATACATGTATACCTGACTAAAAATCTCTTTTTTACAGACAAAACATGATGTCATCCATCCTTGACAATCATGAAAAGAAATCTGATCACATAATGCTTTCTTTTCTGAATTGTTCCAACATAGGGAAGTGAAAGTGAAATTAACATCTGTCTTTTACATATTCTGCACCTGACCAGGTTTCTTATTGCAATTTCTCATATATTCCATGCTGCATTCATATCTGCTCATTTTAACACGAAGGATATCGCTACCAAACCCGTTCCCTGTCTGAGCCGCCCCTTGTATTTGAGAGAGGTTTTTAGCTACCAATGTGAATAACACATATATATGAATATATTAAGAAACTGTTGATATGATGTCTTACATGGTTTGCACTAGCTCTAAAATGACATTGTACTATAAAGAGATAGTTTCGCCAGGTAATGACCTATTGTCTTAAACATGTTTTTATGTGAAACATATTTTAAAGAATTTTTTAACGAAGTTGTTTTTAATTTTCCATGTTATTATCTATATTTATAAAATCCTAAAAGTTTTACAATTCCAACTCTTGCCACTAAGCCTAAAATAGTTTGTGACTTCTTGTCTACTGGAGATGGCCATAGATATAATAATCTGGAACCAGGGGCGTAACTAGAAAAGACTAGGCCCCATAGTAAACTTTTGACTTGGGCCCTCCAACCCCCACACAACATAATGCTCCCTTTACTGGCCCCCACACTGTATAATGCCCCATTTACACACACTATAATGTCCCAAAGTGGCCTCCAGACAGTATAATGTCCCACAGCGGCCCCTCCACTTGGTGTAATATCCCATAGCGGCTCCTCCACACAGTATAATGTCCCACAGTAGCCTCCACACAATATAATGTCACATAGCAGCCCCTCCACACCATATAATGTCACATAGAGATCCGTGCACACAGTAAAATGTTCCATAGTGGGTATGGTCTGAATGCAGAATGATATGGCTGAATGATTCTTGTTCTCTGGCATCTCCTGCCTTATTGATTGAGCCTGTTGCTACTTTATTGTCTTCACGAGGAAGCAGCTACCTTTGAAGAGGACCCCTGGTCCTCAGGCATCTTTTGTGGGGCCCTCTACAATGGACACTTACTTTCACCATCAGTCCAGAGCTCCAATGCTGACGCCTGTGCCAGCGACAAGAGGTGCGGCCTGCCATCTTTCCCTCCCGCATATGTAAGCAGAGTCCCAATCCCTTCCTCCATACCTGACCGCCTTGCATCCTATGACTCCTGCTGCCACCTCACCCTCACTGTCTGAAGGGTCCACAGCTTCCTCCCGGCTCCCTTGGCACCACCGCTCTCTCTTCCGCACAGGACTGTACGACATGTGTTTCTTCAGCGGAATGGCTGGCTCCATCTTCGCCTCCTCAGTGCTGGCAAGAGGCCATTGTTCAGATGAGACACTAACCCTCTTCTCCACACTCCCTGGGGCTTGACTCCCCTCTGGCTTGACCCACCATGGACCGGGGAACCCCTAATGAAATGCCACATGGACAGACAGGACCCTCTGCTCCCCACAGGTCCTTATTGGACTCTCTGATGGGTCCTGATCCCCAACCCCCTATGAGTCTGCATTATCCTGCACACTGTTGTTTCTCAGTGGACTCCTCATTTACAGACTGCTGTGGTAGGGCTTGCAGTACTGGGATACACTGCCATCAGGTCCCGTGCTAGCCCCTAGCCACTTGATGCCTCAACCTCTGTATCTCTTTTCCCACTGGCAGACCTTGTTCCAGCAGCTTCCCACTAAACAGGATTTCAAGGACCTAATCAGCAAGGTCAAGCACACCTTCAAACAGGAGATAACGGCTGTGTGACTAGATCTGCATCAACTGGCCATCAGGGTAGATACGCTTTAGTCCTCCTATGACGAGACCCGCAGCTATGTCACTGAGATGAATGAGGTGGATTCCACGCAGACTGAAATCTTTACAGCCACAAATTTGAGGACTTGGATAATAGGGGTCACATTATCAGGGTGTGGGGTCTCCCTGAGGTGACAGCAGAAGAGGATTTGACCAGACGATCGCATTAAGTTGCATAGATTGCACAGAGTACTGCGCCCTAAAGATGTGACCGCTACCCTGAGGGATATCATATGCTGTGTGCAGGACTTTGAGCTTAAAGAAACTATTATGGCACAAGCTCACTCCAAAAGAAACTTTGATTTGGATGGTGCCAATGTTCAGCTATATTCTGATCTCTCCTGGATAACGTTGCAAAAGCAGAGGCTTCTACGACCCATCCTGACTGTCCACCAAGACCATCAACTGCCTTACCACTGGGGTTTCCCCATTGCCCTAGAGTCAGAAAGAATGGACACACTGCTACTCTGAAGTCCCACTCTGATTTACGTGATTTTTGTGCTACCTTGGACATTCCCTCACCTTCCATCCAGGATTGGGAGGTTGCTGCTCTGCCTCCCCTCCTCTAACGGTGTGGAAGACTGTATTGCTGTAACAACGCCGCCTACCCTCAGCGGACTCTGCTATAGCCTCAAGATCCCCTCTCCTGCATTTTCGGGACTAACCACGCTGACCTCTCTCTAACTTGGTGATGGTCCACTCTCCTACTCTTGCTGTTCTCATTCAGGACTGGCTCTGCACCTTCTTTAAGGAGCCTCTGTCGGTTCCATTACCTGGCCTGATCATATTCCAGTTATGGTAGAGCTGCGTGCCCACACTGCATTCACCATGGTCTATCATCGGAGACTTAATGAGAGCCTACTTTGGAGAGTGCAGACTCGCGAGGAACTCCGCACTCAACTGAAAACCTTTTTTGAATTGAATAAGGGCTCAGTATCGTCGGTGGCAATGCTGTGGGAGGCTCATAAAGCTGTGATGCGTGGTCATTGTATTGCTTTGGGTACTCGGCTGAAGCAGGATGCAAATACACACCTTACTGACCTTCGCGCTCAACTGCATCATGTTGAACATCGTATGGCATCTCACTGACGTGGCGTCTCCTTAAAACCTTGATAGAACTTCGGGCTCAAATTAAATATATCCTTCTTCAAAAGGAGGATAAGCTGTTACTGTATACTAATCAATGCTACTATGAAAGGGCCAATAAGCCCCACACTCTCCTAGCTAAATAGTAGAGGGATAGAGTGGAGAGGGATATAGCCTATACTTTGGATGAAGCTTTGATTTATGACCATGAAGAGGTTGCCCGCATGTTTCATAATTTTTATTCTAGGCTGTATTCCTTGCCATCAGATTTCCCCAATGAAGAGGAGGAGAGGATGACTCTCCTAAGAGATTTTCTGCGATCTTGCTGCCTTGCCTTGTCATGCACCTGAACCTACACTTTTTTAAAAGTTGTGTAAATCAGAAATTTCTACTGCTGGCCTCATCTCTGATATCTACAGGATTCTGTCAAACCCTACTCCAGCCATTCTGCCTAAACACAGCTGCATGAGGAAATGGGAGAGTTATTTGGAGGAGCCTCTCTCACCTAGTCACTTATTTGGGGAAGAGTGGCCAAGGCCTCCAGATGTTCACACACGAGGAAAATTTTTATAAAATGTTGATTCACTGGTATCACATGTTGCCTCCTTCTCCAACCATATTGGTGCCAAATTTAATCCCTGGTGGAGCGAGTGTTGGGAATGCGCTTCCCTCTACTCCCTAAAACCTTTTAGCTTAATTTACCTCTGTGTAAACACTCCCTCCAGCTTCTGATTTATATGCTCACTTCCACCAGATGCCTGGTAGCCAAACACTGGAGACAGACCGCTCCTCCTGCCCTTGAGGAGCTATGCTCTAGAGTTAGGGAGTCCCTGGAATATCTGACAGACCTCTTAAATAATTAGGAGAAATTCCAGGCTATATCTGCCCCCTGGGATACGTTTTGGGCTCACCATGATTTATGATTTACTGATTCCCTCTACCTGTTGTACTCCCCTCCTTTTCCCTATGGTTCCTGTCTTATGTCCCACCTCTGTTTTTCTCTCGCATTTTATTGACCCGTACTGATTATTGCCTATAGACCTCATGGCGCCCTTGGGTGCACTCTCGGAAGATGAATCTCACGTGGTTTTCACAAAAAATACTCTTGTCGCAGGCCTGCGGCCTTACTTACTGATCCCCGCCCCAGTATAATCTCCCATAGCGGACCCTCCACGTAGTATAATGTCACATCGTGGACCCTATGGTGTTCGTTACAAATATTGGGTACGCCACCCAAGACTATTATTATATTTCTAACATAAAAAACTGTGTTATTCATCTCTCCTGGGCTCTGGCACATCTCCTTTTCAATGAAATCACAGACGTGGGTTATGCCGGCGTCAAGAGGCCCAAAGACAGCATGAAGTCGCACCGTAGCTCAGGAGAGGTAAGTAACACTGTAGTTTATGTTTGTCACCTCCCCTAGGCCTCTGATCATTATACTCTGGGGTCTGAAGAGACCCCCCCCCCCCCAGTATAATAATAGAAGTTTCAGTTCGGACATATTCGGAATGGAACAGCCTTACTTACTGATCCCCGCTCTCTGCCCTCCAGGGGAACGCGTACAGTACGTCCCATATCACGTCCCTGTCAGCAACGTCCTGACGCTGTTCAGTGATGTGATATGGGTTACACAAAGCCCCCTGGAGGGCAGAGGGGAAGAGTAGATGGATGTGGGCAGGAACGGAGATCGGTAAGTAAATAGGGCCTGTTACCTGCTAGGGTTACTCCAGCAGGTAATGGCCTATTAGCCCCATAGCAGCTGCTATGGCTATAGTTACGCCACTGTCTGGAACAGACTCTATTGACTTATATGTGAGAGTTTTCTAGACATACTCTGTGACCTGGGGCAGAGGTGATAGCACATAAATAAGATGTGAAATCACCTATTGTGACTGGTGAATTCTGTGTTTTATCTAAATATACATCATAGCTGTGATCAGTGAGCTGAAAAGTGAGGTGGCTGCTGCAAATAAATCAGGAAGTCTCAGTATATTGTAGCCAGAGTCAGAACTATAGGATTCAAAAAAAAAAAAAATAGATAGCTAGATAATGACAAAAATATTTAAAACCTCACCAAAAATTATTTTAAAATATATTTAATCTAAAACATAAGTAATTTTATGGCAGCAGTTTCCCTTCAAGAACCTAATAAAACCAGACTTGTGTCGTGAGTAAGAGTTGATGCTGTTGATCAAGGGGAAAAAAAACAAATACTTCTATGAAGAAAACATTTTTTGTTTCTCTTAATGCTTTGCTTTATCTGTATTATTATATAATTGGTTTCAAAGTTCTTCCATTGTTTCTTCAGTCTACACGATTCTGCTGACTAGTGACAACTGGATACTGTACACTAATCCATAATATATGAAGGTGTGACTACTAAAATTACTAAAATAAATAGATCTGATTTCTGACGGACGGTGAGTGTGACTGTTACACAATGTATTGCAGTGTATATTATGTACCATAATCAGCAGACATGATGCGTATCAGATCAGCATCACTTAATCAATATACTTCTAGTTTTTATTAATAATATATGTGTTTTATGCTAATATCAGACAATAATAAAATAATTATATTTATTTATTTTACTTACTTGTATGTATGTAAACCAAAAGTATGTGGATGCAAAAAAATGATGATAATAAATATCCACCATAACTAAATTGCAGCATCATCTAAAAGTACATTTCCTCCACTACTTATGTAATAACATTTCAAGTGACAAAATCCTAATGCACACAATGTTCTGGAAGAAAGTGATGGCTTACAAATTGCTATAAGATTTATTGCTTCAGACTAGTTTAAGAGATTCAACAGTTGCTGTGGGGGCATTTCACAATTTCTCAACAACCTATACTTGTAGCCATTCTCAATAGTTTGCCTAATCTCTTTTGAGCTTTTTGTCAATAAAATGTTCACATATTATTCAGAGAAGAAAACATTCCACAGTTCTGTAGAGAGGTTGTCATCTTTCACATCAGTCCCTATCCCTATCAGTCCTCAGAATCTGACTTTCAAAGCTCACATCCTGTCAAACAAATATTGTACCTATCAAATTTCAGACATATGTATCTACTCTTTAGTGCAGTCTGTTTTTAACCTCCTCCAACCATGTACTAGCAGATAGGCCTTAAACACTATGTATACCTTTGATCACAGTTTAATTTTATTGCATACATCAATTGTCATAAAACAGGTTTTCATAATAACTTTAAAGCATTTGGTTTCAGCTTGCATGTATTCCAGTGGGGAATTCTGATCAACTATGATTCATATGATCCGAATTACGGTTGATGAGAACTCTGGATAGGAAAGACGAAGCTGGAGGTGAGTAGTCAGAAAGCTCATTTGTCAGATAAGGTACTGAACAGCATTCTGTAGATTGCTATGCATTGGAATATGACTCAATATTGTGAATAATAACCAACTAGAAAAATGGGGCAGATTTATTAAGACTGGTGCTTCATATGCCAGTCTTAATAAAGGCCCCAACTGGCGAAAGGAATGTCTGAATTATCAAAAGGCTCCAATCTCTTAATAAATCAGGTGCACACCTGTGCACCAAAATCAAAGTCTATGCCATTCAGGAAGTGGCATAGAATTCCTGTATGGCTCACTCTAGAAAACTGGTGTGAGTTTTAATAAGTAGGTCCCTCTTCTCTACTCCGCTCCACCCACGTTGGTAGAAAGTGGTGAGCGAGGTGCAGAGCAGGGGATGTATTGCATCTTTGGTGCAAGAAAGAGTCTTGCGCCAAAGATGCACCACATTATTACACATATACACCAGGAAATGTAGGTATAACGAAAATATGTTAATAAATTCCCCCAGATTTATGAAAAACAGTGTTTTCATCTTTGGTCTTCATAACACCTGCAGGGGAAATCTATACCAGTTAGTAACTGGCGTAGATTTTCAGCATCATTAATGCCAGATTTCTGGCATAAATAATGACACCTTTGCCACGCCCCCTTTTCAGGAAAGTGGTGAAGGCATTGAAGAAAGGAAAAATGTGCATTTTGTTTTTTGCATAATAACACGATTTACAAAAAAAGAAAACTGGTTTACAAAGCATAATAAATCTGCCGCAATTAAAACCACTATACATTTATCACCATTGTTACTGCGTGATCACCCACAAGAGGTTTATGTGACTGACAACTCTGACAAGACCGTTTGTAAATGGTTTGGGTCAGAGTTTGAATTTCTATAGTCATTTCAAAGTAACTGTTAAATCCAAAAAAAAAAAAATATCCACAAAGATAAAGAGAGGCTGAGCTATAGCATGGCCATGGATGTGATGTCACTGCCTGAGAGGAGGAAGTGGAGCTTTTTATTTAGTAAAGAAAAAGTCATGTTTTTTAATCTTTGATAATCCCTTTAAATACAAACATGTTGGGCCTCATTAAGGTATCTGTAAAATGGCTGGAAGGCTCGACCTGACTGTGAATCTCATGTCCCAATCTAGGGAAATATGATACTATGGTTAACCAAGACTTATGGGCATTTTACTCCTAAATGGTTATACATACAGTGCTGGCCAAAAGTATTGGCACCCCTGCAATTCTGTCAGATAATACTCAATTTCTTCCAGAAAATGATTGCAATCACAAATGCTTTGGTAATAATATCTTCATTTATTTTGCTTGCAATGAAAAAACACAAAAGAGAATGAAAAAAAAGTCAAATCATTGATCATTTTACACAAAACTCCAAAAATGGGCCGGACAAAAGTATTGGCACCCTCAGCCTAATACTTGGTAGCACAACCTTTAGACAAAATAACTGCGAACAACCGCTTCCGGTAACCATCAATGAGTTTCTTACAATGCTCTGCTGGAATTTTAGACCATTCTTCTTTGGCAAATTTCTCCAGGTCCCTGAGATTTGAAGGGTGCCTTCTCCAAACTGCCATTTTGAGATCTCTCCACAGGTGTTCTATGGGATTCAGGTCTGGACTCATTGCTGGCCACTTTAGAAGTCTCCAGTGCTTTCTCTCAAACCATTTTCTAGTGCTTTTTGAAGTGTGTTTTGGGTCATTGTCCTGCTGGAAGACCCATGACCTCTGAGGGAGACCCAGCTTTCTCACACTGGGCCCTACATTATGCTGCAAAATTTGTTGGTAGTCTTCAGACTTCATAATGCCATGCACACGGTCAAGCAGTCCAGTGCCAGAGGCAGCAAAGCAACCCCAAAACATCAGGGAACCTCCGCCATGTTTGACTGTAGGGACCGTGTTCTTTTCTTTGAAGGCCTCTTTTTTTTTCCTGTAAACTCTATGTTGATGCCTTTTCCCAAAAAAGCTCTACTTTTGTCTCATCTGACCAGAGAACATTCTTCCAAAAAGTTTTTGGCTTTCTCAGGTATGTTTTGGCAAACTCCAGCCTGGCTTTTTTATGTCTCTGGGTCAGAAGTGGGGTCTTCCTGGGTATCCTACCATAGAGTCCCTTTTCATTCAGACGCCGACGGATAGTACGGGTTGACACTGTTGTACCCTCGGACTGCAGGGCAGCTAGAACTTGTTTGGATGTTAGTCGAGGTTCTTTAGCCACCATCCACACAATCTTTCGTTGAAATCTCTCGTCAATTTTTCTTTTCCGTCCACATCTAGGGAGGTTAGCCACAGTGCCATGGGCTTTAAACTTCTTGATGACACTGCGCACGGTAGACACAGGAACATTCAGGTCTTTGGAGATGGACTTGTAGCCTTGAGATTGCTCATGTTTCCTCACAATTTTGCTTCTCAAGTCCTCAGACAGTTCTTTGGTCTTCTTTCTTTTCTCCATGCTCAATGTGGTACACACAAGGACACAGGACAGAGGTTGAGTCAACTTTAATCCATTTCAACTGGCTGCAAGTGTGATTTAGTTATTGCCACCACCTGTTATGTGCCACAGGTAAGTAACAGGTGCTGTTAATTACACAAATTAGAGAAGCATCACCTGATTTTTCAAAGGGTGCCAATACTTTTGTCCACCCCCTTTTTTATGTTTGGTGTAGAATTATATCCAATTTATCTTTTTGACAATTCTTTTTGTGGTATTCCATTGAAGACAAATTAAATGAAGATATTATTACCAAAGCATTTGTGATTGCAATAATTTTCTGGAAGAAATTGAGTATTATCTGACAGAATTGCAGGGGTGCCAATACTTTTGGCCAGCACTGTAGGGCTTGGGATGGGTGTGGTAGTGGTGTTTTTTTTTTTAACATTCTACATTTCAACTAGGGCTTATATATTAGCCCTAGCTAAAGGAGCAATTCAGCCTCCTAGTACTCACTGAAGAGCTGATTTGGGCCCTCTAGGACCCAACAGTTCCTGCAGGTTCCCGAAACCTGGCTTCCATAGCAGTGCTCATTGAGTGCTATGTATACAGCGATAGGGAAGGCAGGGACAGTAATAAACCATCCCTGATTTCTCTTTGGGAAGTCCAGCTGTCACTGGACAGCCTCCAAGCTCCATGTGTACGATCTTGTGCAGCTGCAAACTCTAAAAGGATGTATAAGAACATCCTTGAATAGTTAAACGCGAACCACCAGGGCGTATCAGACTAGGTTCACACCTGCGCCTGACCTCCGCTCAGTGATTCCGTTCCCCATTCCGCTTTAAAAATGGGGAGAGAAAAGTCCTGCACTCGCCATTTATCCGCATTTTTCAGGTGGAAATCGGTCAGAAACTGGATCCGCGGGTATCTGCTTTTATAAAAAGATTAGGTTTCCGATCGTGGGGTCCCCAAGCCGGACTCCTCTAACGGAAACCCCAACGCAGGTGTGAACCTAGCATCAGTGAGTAGTCTACAAGCAGTTAAGACTGTATAAGATATGATAGGGTTTCAAACAGTTATCCAAGAAAAGGATTTGGCACCTCAGCAAAATTTCTTAGACTATTCCACTAAAACCTGCTGGTAGCACACTAAAAAACACAGAAAATTCTAATTTATTTTGGCACCTATGATTTGACTTCTCAGTGCTTGCATATAGCAAAGATAAGGTTTATAAATTCTGCTAACTAATTATTATATTAATCTGTGAGTATAATTCATAAGATTTTTTTTTTTTTTCAAACAGAAAATATTTCTTCATTTAACAATTCTCTTGAAGTCATAGTGGCATCAGCTTAGTGCTTACTAGCATCAAAATATCCCACAAAATATATTTACAAGGGTAAAGCATCAATACTAAGGATACAAAATGTCTCATCGCTTCTTTTATTGATCCAATGATAAAATCAAAGCTATTAAAAGGCAAACAGGCAGCGCATCGATCACCTGAAAGAGCAGATTGATTTGAAGGCTACCATTAAAGGCCTGCGATTGGTAAATGTAGCAAATGGATTAAAGTTTATTTCAACTGATTAAATAAATGCAGAACAAAATCAGGCCGCGATACATCAGCGGCTATCACTCGTAGTTTTACAAGCTGCCTTTCAAAAGACAAGTGTAATATAGGGACTTCACCATTCCAGTTGACATACTGCTACATGCAGATTTCTCAGTTATTATAGTTAGACAAAACCTCACCCATGGAGCTTCTAGTAGAAATTAGTCACATGTAAGATATGTGTCAGCAATGCTTTAAAAACCTACACTGCTAACATGTTAGAATAGTGCAGAAATATAAATTCCTTAGGACAACTGAAGGATTTATATTTTCAATGGGAGAATGTCCTTAAAGCATAAACTTTCTAACCAGAAAACAAAATCTGTTAAAGGGGCGCTCAGACTAATTTTTTTTTAATTACTTATTTATTTAATGTGCCGCTGAGGGGCCCATAAACATAAAAAAAAATAATTACTTGCCTTTCCCCAGACCTCCGCAACAGATTCTCCCATCCTTTGCATGGGTCCCTGGATGATGTCACTGGTGACGTTCCGTTTGTGTTAGGGGATTGCTGCTGTCAGTTATAAGCCTTAGCCTACTTTTAGCCATCATGCAGCTTCAGCCTTATTGTACCACAGTAGCTGTCAAAACTATGGGGATTCCACAGCCATCTCTCTTATTGGGAAGCTGGTCAAACACTAATGGACTGTACCAGAGAATTTACAGTTGTTAGCGATTCACATAGCCTTTACATACATACAACCTAGTAGAATTCTATCAGCTATTAGAATGGATTTAATCTTTTTTACATGTAGTCTTCCTATTTTATAATATCTTGAATATTTCCATCATTTAAAAAGAAAGTAAATGAATACAGGTTATAAAGTTATTAAATATCATATTGTCTCTGCCAAGTATGCAACCACAAAGGAGAAGGGTGGAGATGGGCAATGTCTTAGAGCGGATGCAGAGGACCAGTGTCAGAAGCATTCTCATCACACAGTCAGGAAGCTAACACTGATATGCACATCTTATTAAACCAATATCTATCACAACACTGCCCTTAGGGTGACTTGTTCCAGACTTAATCCTGTCAAGGCATGTTTACAAACACTCTGATCAGAAAATTATGTAAAAATCTTAGACACTTTTTCCAAATTCTGAACAGGCCAACAAGACTGAAAAATCTATCACTGAAGTTCCTGAATACATTTCTACAATGGACAATTATTGTCAGGATTTGCACATTGTGAATGCAGGTAAAGCTTATCCCTGCTTTTATTATCATATCAGTGTTGACACAAATGAACAATCAGTTCTTGAAGTTGATGACTTGGAAGTAGGTAAAATGGCCAAGTGTAAGGCTCTAGGCAACTTTGACAAGTGCCAAACAGTAAAGGCTAGATGGCTGGGTAAGAGCATCTCTGTATGGAATCTGTTTTTAACACATTGACAAATTTACTGGATTCCAGAGTGGAATGTTATATTATCTGCCTCCTTACAGAGACTGTGTTAATAATATTGTATTGTGGCTTTATTATTACTATTTATGCAGATTTCTATTAGATTTGCCTAGGCTCACCAAAGACCCTATATATTAAACACCAAATGAAATACCATTCTAATGTTCTTCTAGCTAATATACAGTACAGACCAAAAGTTTGGACACACCTTCTCATTCCAAGAGTTTTCTGTATTTTCATGACTATAAAAATTGTAGATTCACACTGAAGGCATCAAAACTATGAATTAACACATGTGGAATTATATACTTAACAAAAAAGTGTGAAACAACTGAAAATATGTCTTATATTCTAGGTTCTTCAAAGTAGCCACCTTTTGCTTTGATTACTGCTTTGCACACTCTTGGCATTCTCTTGATGAGCTTCAAGGGGTAGTCACCTGAAATGGTCTTCCAATAGTCTTGAAGGAGTTCCCAGAGATACTTAGCACTTGTTGGCCCTTTTGCCTTCACTCTGCGGTCCAGCTCACCCCAAACCATCTGGATTGGGTTCAGGTCTGGTGACTGTGGAGGCCAGGTCATCTGGCGTTACACCCCATCACTCTCCTTCTTGGTCAAATAGCCCTTACACAGTCTAGAGGTGTGTTTGGGGTCATTGTCCAGTTGAAAAATAAATGATGGTCCAACTAAACGCAAACCGGATGGAGTAGCATGCCGCTGCAAGATGCTGTGGTAACCATGCTGGTTCAGTATTCCTTCAATTTTGAATAAATCCCCAACAGTGTCACCAGCAAAGCACCCCCACACCATCACACCTCCTCCTCCATGCTTCACGGTGGGAACCAGGCATGTAGAGTCCATTCATTTACCTTTTCTGCGTCGCACAAAGACACGGTGGTTGGAACCAAAGATCTCAAATTTGGACTCATCAGAGCAAAGCACAGATTTCCACAGGTCTAATGTCCATTCCTTGTGTTCTTTAGCCCAAACAAGTCTCTTCTGCTTGTTGCCTGTCCTTAGCAGTGGTTTCCTAGCAGCTATTTTACCATGAAGGCCTGCTGCACACAGTCTCCTCTTAACAGTTGTTGTAGAGATGTGTCTGCTGCTAGAACTCTGTGTGGCATTGACCTGGTCTCTAATCTGAGCTGCTGTTAACCTGCAATTTCTGAGGCTGGTGACTCGGATGAACTTATCCTCCGCAGCAGAGGTGACTCTTGGTCTTCCTTTCCTGGGGCGGTCCTCATGTGAGGCAGTTTCTTTGTAGCGCTTGATGGTTTTGGCCACTGCACTTGGGGACACTTTCAAAGTTTTCCCAATTTTTCGGACTGACTGACCTTCATTTCTTAAAGTAATGATGGCCACTCGTTTTTCTTTACTTAGCTGCTTTTTTCTTGCCATAATACAAATTCTAACACTCCATTCAGTAGGACTATCAGCTGTGTATCCACCTGACTTCTGAACAACACAACTGATGGTCCCAACCCCATTTATAAGGCAAGAAATCCCACTTATTAAACCTGACAGGGCACACCTGTGAAGTGAAAACCATTTCAGGTGACTACTTCTTGAAGCTCATCAAAAGAATGCCAAGAGTGCAAAGCAGTAATTAAAGCAAAAGGTGGCTACTTTGAAGAACCTAGAATATAAGACATATTTTCAGTTGTTTCACACTTTTTTGTTAAGTATATAATTCCACATGTGTTAATTCATAGTTTTGATGCCTTCAGTGTGAATCTACAATTTTTATAGTCATGAAAATACAGAAAACTCTTGGAATGAGAAGGCGTGTCCAAACTTTTCGTCTGTACTGTACCTTTTTAAAGGAAGAAATCCAGCATTGCAGAATATCCATCACAGTGTTACTTATCTTACCATCTGCACATGACATAAAGGTGCATAAGTCATCATAAATACTCAAAACCAATTATATCCACTGGTAAAAAAAGATCTATGACCCAAGTTGTAACTGAAATGGTGGCGGATGCTGAACTATGTAGAAATGTAGCTGGCATTACAGAAATCAGGAAGGAATGTTATTTCCCTTATGAAATATAATTGCCAAATGTTTTACTTGAGTTTTTGTCCGCTTTCTTCCGGATCAATAAACTTATTTATAGAGTAAGTATCTCAGCGGATTAAATGGAAGGTTGGTTGAATGCAGTGGAAATACTCCACTGTTTCACGAACATCTCTTACGACATTTCTAGCGAGAGCCAGTTATGAATAATGAACTATATGCATACATGAAGAAAAATATCACAGCTAGATACTTGTATGGAAGTTGCTGTGCAGGTTAATGTAAAAAATAGTAATATTAACTTATTTGAGCCAGCAGAGAGAAAATCATAGTAAAAAGGTAACTTTACCCCCCAAAAAAGTATTATTACAGCATTACTTTTTTAAAGGGTAGCCCAGGCCACTAACGTGTTTCTGTCGCAGTTTTTCCCGCAGCGCTTTTTTGCTGTGGCTCACTACGTAGGGCCTTCCCTTAAGGTTCTGATTTTCTAACAATGCATTTTAACCAATTTGATGACTTCTAATTTCAAGGCCTACTGAAAACAGATCCATTGAGTAAAAGGACTTGGACAGCAAAACAATTATATTTGTGAGACTACATCCAGCATTAAAAAATATATGCTATTTTAATCATTACAGAAGTTGGACTACAAGTACTGGATAACATTTATTCCACAACCGTCTGCTTCCTAGTACAGGATGTCTGTAGAAACTTTATACGACGTGGCTTCACTCTAACTACAGTGTAGCTGTAGTTATTGTAATATGTGTGCACATAGTTGGCACAGGTCAGCTATTTTCACAGTGTTCATAATTTATCTATCTTCACCATACTCTGGAATGTTGACTTTACTTGACAGAAACGACACCCATGTGCACCCTGGACATGACTGACCACGAGAATGCTTGCTAAATTCATATTACATCTACAGTCATATGAAAAAGTTTGGGCACCCCTATTAATCTTAATCATTTTTAGTTCTAAATATTTGGGTGTTTGCAACAGCCTTTTCAATTTGATATATCTAATAACTGATGGACACAGTAATATTTCAGGATTGAAATGAGGTTTATTGTACTAACAGAAAATGTGCAATATGCATTAAACCAAAATTTGACCGATGCAAAAGTATGGGCACCTCAACAGAAAAGTGACATTAATATTTAGTAGATCCTCCTTTTGCAAAAATAACAGCCTCTAGTCGCTTCCTGTAGCTTTTAATCAGTTCCTGGATCCTGGATGAAGGTATTTTTGACCATTCCTCTTTACAAAACAATTCCAGTTCAGTTAAATTTGATGGTCGCCGAGCATGGACAGCCCGCTTCAAATTATCCCACAGATGTTCAATGATATTCAGGTCTGGGGACTGGGATGGCCATTCCAGAACATTGTAATTTTTCCTCTGCATGAATGCCTGAGTAGATTTGGAGCTGTGTTTTGGATCATTGTCTTGCTGAAATATCCATCCCCGGCGTAACTTCAAATTCGTCACTGATTCTTGTACATTATTCTCAAGAATCTGCTGATACTGAGTTGAATCCATGCGACCCTCAACTTTAACAAGATTCCCGGTGCCGGCATTGGCCACACAGCCCCAAAGCATGATGGAACCTCCACCAAATTTTACAGTGGGTAGCAAGTGTTTTTCTTGGAATGCTGTGTTTTTTTGACGCCATACATAACGCCTTTTTGTATGACCAAACAACTCAATCTTTGTTTCATCAGTCCACAGGACCTTCTTCCAAAATGAAGCTGGCTTGTCCAAATGTGCTTTTGCATACCTCAGGCGACTCTGTTTGTGGTGTGCTTTCAGAAACGGCTTCCTTCGCATCACTCTCCCATACAGCTTCTCCTTGTGCAAAGTGTGCTGTATTGTTGACCGATGCACAGTGACACCATCTGCAGCAAGATGATTCTGCAGCTCTTTGGAGGTGGTCTGTGGATTGTCCTTGACTGTTCTCACCATTCTTCTTCTCTGCCTTTCTGATATTTTTCTTGGCCTGCCACTTCTGGGCTTAACAAGAACTGTCCCTGTGGTCTTCCATTTCCTTACTATGTTTCTCACAGTGGAAACTGACAGGTTAAATCTCTGAGACAACTTTTTGTATCCTTCCCCTGAACAACTATGTTGAACAATCTTTGTTTTCAGATCATTTGAGAGTTGTTTTGAGGAGCCCATGATGCCACTCTTCAGAGGAGATTCAAATAGGAGAACAACTTGCAATTGGCCACCTTAAATACCTTTTCTCATGATTGGATACACCTGGCTATGAAGTTCAAAGCTCAGTGAGGTTACAAAACCAATTTTGTGCTTCAGTAAGTCAGTAAAAAGTAGTTAGGAGTATTCAAATCAATAAAATGATAAGGGTACCCAAATTTTTGCACCGGTCAAATTTTGGTTTAATGCATATTGCACATTTTCTGTTAGTACAATAAACCTCATTTCAATCCTGAAATATTACTGTGTCCATCAGTTATTAGATATATCAAATTGAAATGGCTGTTGCAAACACCCAAATATTTAGAACTAAAAATGATTAAGATTAATAGGGGTGCCCAAACTTTTTCATATGACTGTATTTCAAAATATATTTGAAAGATGCTAAAAACCTATTTATAATTCATTTTGGTACTTGATATTAAACCACAGAGCTTCCCTGTAAATATAATAAAGTATATTCACATATTTGTCCTCTCCTGACATGTCTGTTTCAGGAATTTTTTCTAATAAATTATAAATCTGGATCATGTTTTTTAGATCTCCATATTGTTCCATTCCTCGGTTACAATAAATAGACAGTTGAGTGTTACCAGTTTTAGGTGTGTCCCAACCAGTTCCAGTCTATGTAGTGACACACTGCTTTGACAAAGAGAATGGTAATGCCCAGTAGTCAATTTGTTAATAGATTTCTAGTAGAAATAACAGAGAACTAACACAATTCAAGAGTTATAAGAAAAGAAGCTCCAGAAATATAACTTGATGGGAAATGCCAATGTTCATTGCCACACACATGTCAGGAGCGGTGACAGGTCCTCTTCAAATGGTTGAACAGAATATAAAATCTGGCTACATATTACCATATATTTTGCTGTGGGGGTGGTGTCTGTACAGCTAAGGTGCCCAAAAAGTTGGCCAAATTTGCTGATTTTCATAGGACCTTCTGACTTTCTCCATCATGTCTGATCCTTTGTTTTCAAGGGAGATAAGAAACAGGTGTCTGACAGCTGCTTATTCTTCCCTTCCTATTGAGAACACATTCTCTGCTGTACCAAGTGTGCATTTGTATTAGGGAAAGGTGGTTGGGAGAAATAGACCATTTGACAAACAGCTACTGAAAGTCTACAGTTACCTTTAAAGAGGACCTTTCACAACCACCACAAATTCAGTTCATTGCATCCTTTAACAATAATAATAATAATAATAATAATAATACATTTTATTTATATCGCGCCAACATATTCCGCAGCACTGTACAATTTGTAGGGTTCAAGTACTGACGAAAAAGATACATTAGAAAGAAATAGTCAATTCACACAATGGGACTGAGGGCCCTGCTCGCAAGAGCTTACAATCTATGATAGGTTCTGTTCCTGTGATTTGACACAGTAGGAATTTTTCCTCCAGCCCCCACCATTCCCAAGCAATCACTGTTCTTAATGTTGGTGCCTGATATGCTAATTAAGCTCTCTACTGTCAAGTGGGTGGTCTCAGGCCCGGTTCACATCTGCGTTCAGGTTTCCGTTCGGGGAGTCCGCTTGGGGACCCCCTGAATGGAAACCTATACGCATAAAAAAGCGGTTACCTGGGAAAGAATGCAAAAAACTGAAGTTGGTGGAGTTTGTAAAAGATGGAGGTGGTTAAAAGGTGATTAAATTTCACTAACTTTCTTAGGATCCACAGTATGGTTTCACCTCTTGTACCATCACACATTGATAGAATAAGGATTCTGCAACCCGAAAAATTCATTTTCCACTTGACATACTATGGCTTTCCCCTTAGAATTCCACAGAGAAGTAGCCACACACAGGCATAGCCCTCTCTAATGGAGTCTATGGGCTCTTTCTGTAACTTACATAAACCTCAATGGAAAGTGCCATGCACAAGTGTAGCCAACTTGCCTTTGAATTCTATGGGGAAAGTGACCACTGTGAATCAGAAAAGTTCCCCCAAATGTTCCATGTGAACAGAGATTTGGAGCAGGCGAGTTGCAATCTTTCCATTTACTTTTTTGGGCCTGCTGGGATGATGATCTCCAGTAGTCCCATAGAGGTGAAGGCTATTGGCTGTATTTGTAACCCTTATAATGCACAAGTGAAACTACCTCTTTGTTGAATTCAGTGGCGTAACTAGGAATGGCTGGGACCCAAGGCAAACATTTTACATGGGAAACCCCCCAGCAACCATCCCCCCCCCCCCCCGCACAAACTGCATTCTCCGCATTCCTGCACACACTATTATGCGCCATAGTGGCCCCTACATGCACTATTATGCGCCATAGTGGCCCCCTACGGCGCACTATTATGCGCCATAGTGGTCCCTGCACACACTATTATGCCCCAATAGTGGCCCCTGCACACACTATTATGCCCCATAATGGTCCCTGCACACACTATTATGCCCCATAATGGCCCCTGCACACAGTATTATGCCCCATAGTGGCCCCTGCACACAGTATTATGCCCCATAGTGGCCCCTTCATATAGTATTATGGCCCATTGTGGACCACCCATGAACAATTAATATACTATGGGGCCTTTTCAGACCCAAAAATATAATGATCAGAGACCCAGGGGAGGAAACAAACATAAAAAACAACGTTACTTAACTCTCCCTGACTCCGGGGCACTCCCCGCTACTTTCGGCCTTCTTCAATGTTGGACCAGATGTCATGTGAGCCAGGCCGGTGTCGCGACGCATACTGACGCCGGACTGGCCCATGTGACGTCTGGGACATCACCAAGGAGGCGAAGACTGCCGGAGCGCAGGAGAGGTAAGTAACATTGTTTGTTATGTTCCCTCACCTCCCCTGAGCCTCTGATCATACTCTGGGGTCTGAAAAGACCCCAGAGTATAATGATAGCAGTGTTGGTGGTGATCGTGGGCCCGCGGCCTCACTTACCGATCCTTGTTCCTGCTCACAGCCGCAGAATGGGAAGCGCAGGCGGCCGTGAGTAGGAGCGAGTATCGGTAAGTAAATAGTGTCGTTACCTACTAGGGTTACTCCAGCAGGTAACGGCCTATTAAAAAAAAAACATCAGGGGCTCGCCGGGCCACCTAATGTCCCAGGCCCTATGGCAGCCGCTACTGCTGCTACCCCAGTATTTACGTCACTGGTTGAATTATACGGAGAAAGTCACCACTGTGAATCAGCAAAGTTCTCCAGTGTGATGCAGTACCCATGCTCGACCATCGCTGCATTCACATGGAGTACTAAGGGAACTTGCAGCACATCATTCTCCTGATTGCTGAGATCCCTGCGGTCGGACCCTCAGTGATCAAACACTTATGATTTATTTTGTGGCTAGGGGATAACAGGAGGAACTGCTCCTAGAATTGTTTAGATAGGAAATAGTTATTGCAGCAGAGACTATAAAAAAAAACATCAATCAAAATTATTGTGTTTAATGAATAATTTATTTAAATAAATAATGAATAATTTACCTTTTATATGTCTAGCCAAGGATATATGGGAAGAAATTAATCAATATATCCTAAAACATATATGACATGCATGGTAAATAAAAATTTTGCATACAACTTTACATGCTGGATGTCAACAGCCAGGATTATAATAAACAGGAAACTCATCTCTGTATTCCACCATTGTTAGCAGCAAATGATATTTCAACAAGGTTTACTAGAGAGAGATAGTTAATATTTGCTGATTAGCAGAACTATTTCAGGCTCCATTTGAGGCAGGCTTTTGATAGTTTCCCCGTGTAATGCAATTCTAAGATGCACTCAACTATATCCATGCTGAGATACAGACAAATGAAGTAATCTGGTGGCTATTCCTCATGTCAGATGTAATGGTAATGTAGTCTCTCATCTCTGGTAATATGTTTTAAACAATGTATAATGGTTTTAGATTCAGATTTCAGTAACAAGCGTTGGTGACAAATGACAGGGTCTCACATTAAAGGGGTATATACTGGGTTTTGTGGCACTGATGAACCAGGGAGGTATAAAATGGTAAAGCCTTGTTACAATGGGCTCATCTCTTCATGATCTGTTTGATGGATTCCTTCTAAATGCTCATATATATTTTTCCCACTAACTTATAATGGTTCTACCTGGTTTCTACCAATTTTCATACACAGGGCAACATGCAACATCTTGTGTTTCAACATTTCTATCACAGCGCTATCCTTAGATCCTCTGAGGAGCACCCAAAACTGTGCACGAAACGCGTCTGAAGGAGATACTTGGAAGGACAGTAGTCATATTTTGGGATGCCAGGGTGTTAATAGGGTAATATTCCTCTCTGGACCCATGTTTTGACTCCTGCTGGATTGTCTAGTTCCCTCTGTCTCCCTTGCTCTTCATTTGATAAGACAGTTCTAATTTTTATATATTTGCACACGTTGCTGACTCTGACTATTTAATAGACCAATTAAAATTTTTAAGTATTTTCATTCATTGGGAATTTCCCTTTAAATTTGATTGTGCTTTAGCAATTCTATTGGGACATTCTATTGGTATCCCTTCTATTGTGCTACTATTTGTCATCCACAGTATCTCCACAGCATTAGCAGCCCTAGTGCTCCCATCAAAGCAAAGGCCCCAATGACAGCTACAGCCAAAATAATTCAACAAGAGACAAAAAAAAACAAAAAAAACAATGAATGACCCTGAACACAATTTGAAAAATCTGAATACGTTTAAAATGTTTGTGCAGTGCTATAAAGGTAGACATAAGACATTAATCCATACAGAATGCTGTACATAAAAATGATATAAACGCATTGCATTTTTTTTCCCACAGCGTTTTCTCTCTGCAGATTTAAGCGGAATCTCGGGCGGATTCGCCTGAACACTAGTGTGAACCTAGCATAAACCTGGACTTTCTAAAACACAGTTAAAGTTAGGGGGCGTTCACACTACCGTTATTTTTTCGCGGACAAAAAATCCTACATGCAGGACTTTTTGTCTGTTTGAAAAAAACGGATTCTTGACGGACAGCAAGTGTCCGTTATTTTTTTAACATTGAAGTCTATGGGTAACGGACTTATAACAGACAGTAACTGATAGCCATCAGTTACTGTTCGTTATTTTATGTCCGTTTTTTTTTCCTGCGCATGCTCAGAAAGGAGAAAGAAAAACAAAAAAAAATGGACAGTGTTAAAAAAACGGACAATGTCAAAAAACGGACACTAACTGATGCTAATGTGTCCGTTTTTCTTAACTAATCCATTAATTCGATCAGTTAAAAAAACTGACACATTAACATCAGTTAGTGTCCGTTAATGTCTGTTATGATAGGTGTCCATTTTTTTTTTGTTTTTCTTTTTTTAACGAACACTATCAGAATGGAAATCAACATGAAAACATGTACATTGGACAACACATCTTAATGTTATGTTGAGCCCCTAGTGTGATCTCCAGGGAGTATTATTAGATAAGAATATGAGATCAGATTGCCAAAGTAGATTTCCCTTCAAGTGTCAAACTTGTCTGTATGGTACAGATGTAAATACTGTATAGTCTCAGCTGCCTGGACATGTTCAAATATCTTACTGACACCTGTTGCTGGGATAATAATGGAAGGATTATTTACATTCCTTTACCATTCCCAAAGATATCAGGTAACTGCTGGCCAAAATGGCTAGTAGTGGCTTATCTTCTTGGAGGAGAAAAAGATCAGATGGTTGAAATCAACCTACCCATTCCTTATCACACCACATATGCCATTAAATGAGAGTCGGGAGGACCCCCATACAAGTTTCAATTCTATATTGAAATGTGTATTTTTAGCCTTTAAAGGGAACCAAATTTAAGATTTCCATGGTCAAGAAAAGCAGGTTAACTTCAGTCCTGGCCATAGCAGGGAGTCTACTATATAGTACAGAGGATATCCACTGTAGATGGACTGGTCTCAACTACACAGGAACAGAAAGTTTGGTTGTGAGACATGAAAATCAGAATGCTGCACTATGACATTGCAGCTAAAAATAGTTGCAAAAAAAAAAAAAAAGTCAACCACAACATTTTTTGGTCCACTGAAATGGTCACACGACCAAAGCAGCAGGGTAGCCTAAATCTTATGGTTTAGAGCAGGAACTACAGTACATCCCACACACTCCATAAATGGACAGTGTGGTTTGAAGACCACTTTCTTACTTTTTTATCATATAAGTTTAAAAATATTATGTTATTTGCGTATTTTTCCCTCCTCTATTTATTGTAAATAAGAATCTTTTTATATGATCTGTTAAGGCACATGAACGTTGGAGGGCCACTGAATCAAACTGCAACCTAGTCTGTCCATCTGTTAGATAGAAGGCCATTCATTTCAATGGCTGCCATGGAGTGGTACATCTGCCCTGCAACAGTTGCAGAGTGCCCAGGTGACTATAACAGCTATTTAATTGGGGTTTCAGAAGATTCAGGGGGATTCAAAGCTGACCGATGAATCATTCACTTGGCGGCACAAGGGCGCCGCCATTTTGGGTTGGATTGCTGCCCCCAGGAGTGAGATCTTGGGCCGGCGATCTGTCACCATGACAGCTGGAAGCCTATTGAACGCTCCCAGGCTTATCATGAGATAAATTCTATTGCAGGCAGCCTGTAATAGAAGCATAGGAATTTTACAATGCACTGCAACAAACTAGCATTGTATTGCATTGTATCAGCGATCGGATTCCCTGGAGTTCAAGTAAAAATAACAGTAACAATAAAAGGTTTTAAAAAAATATACATATACAGTACAGACCAAAAGTTTGGACACACCTTCTCATTCCAAGAGTTTTCTGTATTTTCATGACTATAAAAATTGTAGATTCACACTGAAGGCATCAAAACTATGAATTAACACATGTGGAATTATATACTTAACAAAAAAGTGTGAAACAACTGAAAATATGTCTTATATTCTAGGTTCTTCCAAGTAGCCACCTTTTGCTTTGATTACTGCTTTTCACACTCTTGGCATTCTCTTGAACACATATTAAATATCTCAGAGTCCAAAAACGCAAACATTTGAATAAAAAGCGATCAAAACATCAGACATACTCCAAAATGGTATAAATAAAAAGTACTTCTGGCCTCACAAAAAAGACACCTTATGCAGTCTTGTACACAGAAATATAAAAGTCAGAATATTTTTTTTTTTAAAGTTTTCAATTTTTTTAAGGGTTTAAAACATAAAAAAATGCAGTTTTTCCCACAGCGCTTTCTGCTTCCATTATACCTAAGGGGAAACCACCAGCATTTCTGTAGGTATAATTGATATGCTGTGACTTCCAAAACCGCAATGGTTTTGAAAATTGCAGCATTTCCACTGCGTGTATTTTTTTTGCAATGTATGGATAGGATTTGCTAGAATCCCATCCACTTTGCAGAGACTGTAAAACGCACCAGTTTTTGCCACATGGGGCCCCGGCCTATCACGACACTCTAGCACTTTTTTTAAGCAAGGTAGTCAAGGACATAGATTTAAAATCTGCTTTTGCTGATGCTGCCATCCATTCCCAGTACCTGTCTCTGTAAAACACTGCAGAGTTCATAATACTATATACCTGACAGGACTTTACACTGGAGGATGATGTCACTGTTGGTTCTGAGAGCTACACAAACTGCTCCTTATGGAGAAGGTAATGGGGACATGGCTGTGAAAGAAGGGGAATTTTCACAGAAGAGGTAAGGCAGAAGAACAGGGGGCAAGACTTTGATGAATCTGAGGTCACATGGTAGCTCAAAATAGCATCTAGAAGGAGCAGAGAGAAACCTCCACAGTGCAGAAATGCTAGAAAAAAAGAGGTTACACTGTGATCATGTGACTTACTGAAGAAGGTGAAAGCAGGATAAGGAAAATGGTCTGTATAATGACTCAAGAAAAAAAAAAAATCGATGGTGTGTTCCTTTAAACGAGAAGAGGTGAAAAAGACATCAAAGTAAAACATAGTGATGCAATCCTTTGTATTTATTCCTGTTCCAGATTAAACTGTTATTAGCCTTTATTGTTGTAGATTCTGTGCCCCATGATCTCATTCTTTTCTGGTGAGACTATAGTTACTATAGTTACTAGTGCACCTGCAAGGGAGCACCGTGGGACTTGTATGTATAATTACTTCATTTCTACAGCTATTGAACTCTGATATGTTATACAGCACTGCAGTAAAAAGCTGAATAATAATAATAATAGTCCTTTAATAGTCCCACAATGGGGAAATTCAGTGTGTTACAGCAGCAAAGATAAGCAGATACAAATACAAATACAACATGTACAGGAATGTTCCAAGGTAAGAGGCATTACTTTGATAGCCGACAGACATATAGGAAGTAGCGGGGGGGGGGGGGGATTTAACAGGCAGAGAGATATTTCAGTTCTCTGTGTGTAATGATCTCCGCTTAGGTCAGTGTTGGTTGTACAGCCTAACCGCGGTGGGGAGGAAAGACTTCCGATAGCGCTCCTTCTCACACCTAGGGTGGAGCAGTCGGTCACTGACAGTACTGCTCAGCGTGATCACAGTCTCATGCATGGGATGGGACTTCTTCTTCTGCATGGAGCTCACCACGGACAGTATCCTTCTGTCACCCACCACCTGCACTGGGTCCAGTGGGCTCCCCAGGACAGAGCTGGCCTTTCTAATCAGCTTGTCAAGTTTATTTCTGTCCCTGGTTGATATACTGCTCCCCCAGCAGGCCACTCCAAAGAAGATGGCTGATGCCACTACCGAGTTGAAGAAAGTTCTAAGAAGTGCCCCCCGGATTCCAAAGGCTCTCAGCTTCCTAAGCAGGTAGAGCCTGCTGTGGCCCTTCCTGTACAGGGCCTCCATATGATCTGCCCAGTCCAGCTTATTATTAAGGAGCAAACCCAGGTACTTATAGGTGTTCACAATCTCGATGCCCGTCCCCAGGATGTCCACTGGTTTAGGAGGGCTTCTGCCTTTACGGAAGTCCACCACCATCTCCTTGGTCTTCCCCGCGTTAATCTTCAGGTGGTTCCGGTGGCACCAGTCTACAAAATCCTGGTTCAGTTCTCTGTACTCCCTATCATCATCATCTGTGATGAGACCCACTATTGCAGAGTCGTCAGAATACTTCTGAATGTCTTGGCAATTACGGTAGAGTTTAGTTAATAGAATTTATAAACAAAATAACAGATACAAAAATACCAAGAAAATCTATTGCAAAATACTTAGTATCTACAGTTATAAAAATAGCTTGTGAAGGTTTTCTTTTTTTCATTTTTTGTTGTGAGTTCTGTAATTTAAAAACCCAAACAAACCACATGTCATGTTTCTTTAAAGGGAATGTCTCATTTATTTTATTTTAAATTCATTAATTAACTTTAAGTCCAAAGAAGAGAAATAACTTTTTACTACAACGGTGAAGCAGGAAGTCATTCAGGAATCTGCTAGTGAAGGTTGCTGCATCGAGCCAGAGACGGGAAGAGGAGAGCTACAACAAAACTGGGTAAGTCTTAGTTTTTTTAATTATATGGCACAATTACTGTTTAGGGGCCACTGTAGACGTAGACCATTATATCCTGTGTAGGGGCTACTGGGGACCATTATAACGTGTATAGGGTCACTGTGGAGCAATATAACCTACATAGGGGCCACACAGGAAAAAAAAAACTATAAAATTGAAATATTTTGGAAAAAACACCCGTGAAACAAAAAAAATCTAATAAAAATAACATTAAAAAAAACGTCCTGTTACTAAAGTATTTCTTAAAAACCTATTGAAGAATATGCAATATTGAAAATACACTAAAACCTTGGCATGCAACCCTCCTTAATGTCTCCATGAAGTGATGCAGTGCTTAACAAGAGATAAGGAAGAGTATAAGAAGCCTTATCTTTATGTATAGTGTTGCTGTCCTGCTTTATCGTGGCCTCTAGAAGTACAATTGAGCTGTCATCAAATCTTCACCTATATTGACCCGGTCCCAGTTTGCACAGTAAAGCAATGTGATGCCTCTAGTGGCTAGTGTAAAAACTACACTATTTTGAGATTTTTTTTTTTTTTTTTTATATAGCCACACAGAAAAAAATATCAGTGTTATTTATAGTTTATAATAACAGCCTAATTTTCAATATATTTATTATAATTTGTGCAAGCAAATTGAACAAGTAAAGCATATTCTTTGTTCTTCTCAAGAGTGCCATGGACTTTACACACCTTTTATTTCTTTGCAGACTTTAGGCTGCTTTCACATTGGCTATCCATTTTGCAGACTATAAAAAAATCATACATTGTACATCTTGGTGTATTTATGTGCATCTGCTTCAGATCCATTTGCCATCCCTCTTTGTGCTTTTTTTTTCAGCATCATCTAGCACATGGATGCAGTCTGTTCTTTTCATAGACCCATAGGATTGCATGGCTGGGATAAGTAGGGAGAAAAAAATAGTGCATGCCACAATTTTTTTCTCAGTGTCTCTTGGCAGCCATGTGAATGTCTCCATTCACTATAATGGGTCAATGTGCTGTCTGTTTTTTTTCACAGCACATGGACAGAAAAGTAGTTAGTGTGAAAGGACTCTTACTGTTATAAGACTCTTTTCATTTTTGCATTGAAGGCTCTAATGCAAATTGTTATATTTGATGGAAAATACTGTCCGCTCAAAACACTGGACGCCATAACTAAACCAGCTGGATCCCACTAAAAGTTAATGGGGTTGGTCAGGCACCAGTGGTATCAACCATATAATACATCTGGCACTGTATCATGTTACCATAGCTTAAAAATTTTCATTCCATAAGTTTTCCTTAGTTATTCTCATAATTAAAGGGGTCATACAAGAATTTCAGAACTTAAAGGGGTTGGCCACTTTCTGACCAATATTGAGAGACAAATGTTATTGTTTGTATCATAAAAAGATATACAATTTTCCATTATACTTTCTGTATCAATTCCTCATGGTTTTCTAGCTTGCTGTCATTCATTCTGTTACTTCTAGTGGGTAAAAATCTTGTGATGAACACTCAGGTGCACAGCTCGTTACCAGGCAGGTGTCTGATTACTGTGCTGTGACTATAACAAGCTGTGCACATGACCATGGACCGTATATATCACATGACCATGGACCGTATATATCACATGACCATGGTCAGAATTTCATCCACTAGAGGTAAGCAGAATGAATGATGGCAAGCAGAGATCTAGAAAACTGTGAAGAATTGATACAGAAAGCATATAGGAAAATTGTATAACTTTTTATTATACAAATAATAACATTTGTCTATCAATATTGGTCTGAAAGTAGTCAACCCCTTTAAGGAACAGCTGGGAAAGGTGAAACATAAAAAAAAAAAAAAACATACTCACTTGTCCCTGGCGCTGCAGTGTTTGTGGCAGCTGTCCGATCCAGCGGAAGTTCACAGTGGCCACGAGAAGAGAACCAGTGACATATTCGATTGATGTAATTCACTTTTCTCCTGTGGCCACTGAGGCCATTGATTGGCCTCAGATGTCATGTATGGCGCAGGACTTCCACAAGCAAAAGAAGGGCACGTGAAGGGACCAGACAGCGGCGGCGGACAGCGAAGCACCAGGGACAGGTGGGTATGATTTTTTTTTAGATTTTTCTCCTTCACCGGCCTCCTCTCTGAATTCTGAAATTCATGGACAACCCCTTTAATATCCTATGTAGTATTATTAGTATAAATATCTCTCATAGCTCTTGGACACATTAGGGGGAAAGGGGATACTTCCACCAGTCTTAATTGATTCCCTGCCAGGCGCACAACTCACTAGAGTTACTAAAAGGCTCTGGCCTCTTGGTAATTCTAGCGCATGTAGATGCCCCTGGTCACAGATCTACACGAGCCAGGTGCTGGTATAGGTTTGTGATATAACTCACGCCAGTCTTTTGGCATGAGTTATAGTAAATCTGGTGGACCAGGGTGTCTCCGGCTCACCCAGAGTCAGGCCCCGCTCTGCCCACTGTCTAAAAAAGTGATGAGTGGGGTGCAGAGTTGAGATGCGACACAGTGCACCAGAGATGCGCAAACATGTGACACATTCTGGTGGAAACACAATAGCAAATGAGAGCAATGTAATTAAAATGACTATGTAGATTAATAAAATTAACAGAAAAAGACAATACAAAAATAAAAACTCTGATGGAACCTGTAACCATATGAAATAAAACAGAGGTGTAATTTCTAAATACCAATGAATTTTAAATTTATGGGATTTACATATGAAAAGAGGAAAGTATAATAACATACCAAGTAAAATGTTGTAAAGCTAAAAAATAATTATTCAGAAAGGTGAAAAAAAGTGAGCATAAACAAATTTAGCACTGTGCTGGATAAACTGATAATATATCACTTAGGTTTGTAATACATTCTGCTCTACAAGGCAGAATATTTTTAAGGTTATGTACAAGTATCATCAGATTAACATCCACAGTACCGTATGCACCCACTAAATGGTCTCTTGGTCAACCAACTGGGGGAAAAGGGTGGTACTCAGGCCAGAAGTTCAGAAAGTTTCTATGTTCCAGTTTTTGAGGCCAGGGTCGCACGTGGCTTCCCGCAGCATAAAAGCGCTGCAGGAAAAAAAGGCGGTGAAAACACATTGTGGTTCCTCCCGTAGCAATTTTGACAGAAAGTTCGCAGAGTTTTCCTCTGCGGACTTTCTGCTTCAATTATACCAATAGGTAAACCGCCGCCGTTTCTGTAGGTATGATTGACATGCTGCGATTTCCTAAACTACGATGGTTTTGGAAATCACCGCGTGTCCGCAGCATGTATTTTAATGCAGAGTGGGGATGGGATTCTCTAGAAGAAGAAGAAGGTATAAGCACAAACATTCACATGAGGGCATCAGATAAACATGGTACAGCTGGAAGGAGCAAAATGTTTAATTTATAGACGTATTTAATCAATTGACATCTAACCATGAACTAAGAGGGCCTGTAGAGGGACTGTTTAGCACTCAATAATAATTCCTTGTACAGTGCATCAACAGATGTGCAACTCGGGGGATTGTACATCACATATTCATAGGGATCTAGAGAGGAACCTAATTGTCCTTAATCCTCTGTGTAAAATAGGTTACAGCAAATCCTCTTTCCATATCAGCAGGGGGATTATTCAACAGCGCCAGTAAATAAAACCATCACTTTATTAGAGCGCAGTTAGACAGGTACCTAGAAAAACACGACTGAAATAGTTAGCAGAAATTATTCTGTTAATTCAATTAACTTTCTGACTATTGATATTCTGGGAAAATTTATCTATAGTCATTATTACCAGGAGCTCTTTGCTCATGCTGCAGTTTAAGATTTTGCTACTGCAATATTTGGTCATGGACGATCATGTTTTATTTAATTGGTCTTCATGAAAATTTTTTTTCTGTTGCTTGACATAAGTATAGTGAGCACTAACACTTAAAGCAGAAGTATTTGGCAACTAAAGACATGTTGTTGTTGAAATTGTGAATTTCGATGCTTGCCAGCTGTACTATCCCTTTGCCTATGCATTAGTTCCAATAATAAAAACTTCATGATACTGCAGTATATTAAGGTTCATGTAAATGTGTGCTTCATAACAGAAGGAATACTTATTTCACAAATCTGTGTTTTTCAATCTATAAATGAAACTTGCATCTCTCTTCTAAACCTGGATATAGCAGAGAAATTTAATAGAAGGGCAAGGGCCACAACTCGTATTGTGTGATCCCAGTTTTCACGTATATATCCAGAAGGATTTTCAAAATAAACCATCATGTGTGTACTGAAGTAAACAATACTATTTACCTGTACTTGTACTTGTATAATATCTCTTATAATTTCCCCACTCTTACTTCATAGGCTTTATATCTAGCTGCTGAAACTGGAATACTCCAAGATAGGAAATTTTCCTCCAATTATGATCCATTAATTGGCCACATTTTTTTAAGCAATCCACTTATCTAAGAAAGGTAACCTATGAGCCAGGACCTGGTGCGACTGCTACCTCTGCCTGAGTACCTATGTCCCTGGCTCATGCACAGCAGGTCAAACCAGATGATTTTGGAGAAAAAAACTGATCTGCAGTGCATGGGGACCTTTCAAGAGCAGATACCATATGATCCTGCTGTCCTCTCCCAATTAAAATTAACATGCACACTTAGTTGAAACATTGACCAGTTGCTGTCTCATGTGTATGCCCAGCTGAAGAGAAGAGCAGGTCACATAAGCGCTCTGCTGCTCCATTTAATCTCTATGGCAGTGATGGATAAAGTAAAGCTCTGCACTTGAGTGTCTCTGTCAGTCTCATACTTTAAATGGACAATGTGCATGTGTGACCACCTCTCCGACTCCTCAGGATAAGGGGCACTCAGGACTACCGTTTTAGTGGGTAATAGGCAATCATACATTTATAATTTATCTTGCAGGCTAGTACAAGGTAAATAATATAATTACAAAGATTAAATGGAGGGAATTTACTAACCCATCTATGCTAGTTTTCTGACTTTGGTGTAAATGTGGGGCATCTTTGGTGCATGGCTCCATCTTGCACATAAGATGCGCCACATTGTTTTTTCTATGGACCACTCGCCATTTTTTACGAAAGTGTGTGGAATGGGGCAGAGATCAAGGTGGACTCACTGACAAATTTACTATTACTGTAGCCAGAAATCTGGCGTTAGTAAGACTTGAACCATAAGCAAGTTAGTTCCTGAATTCAATTCTGGTGCACGGGGGTGCGTCTCAAACATTAAGAGGACGAATCCTCTTAATAATTCAGCCGCTTATTACACTAACTGTGGATTTTCATTAAGACTTGCTTGTAGAATATTAGTCTTAATAAATTTCCCCCAATCTATCTATATAAGTTATTATAGCTGTAAATTGTTTAATGACAAGTATACTTTAATATACAATGCTTAAAACACATAAGTAAATACAAACTATATCACATGATTTATTCTTCCTCATATTTTAGTGGGGGAAGAATCTGAGAAGCACAACTAGATAAGATGAGTGTAAAGCACCCAGCTAAATGCAGTCCCCCAATATATCAAGTTAATAAGTCTGCTAGATAGAATATTGAAATAGGCTTCCTGCATAAATGTAGTAACTTATTAATTATTAATTGTATCGCTGTTCTCTAGGGTTTAAACACAGCCCCATTCCTTTTCCCATACGCTACGCTACCTGCCACTGTTGCTATAGCAACCTCAGCTCATTCAAAGTGACTACCTTCTTGTACGTCTGTAGCTGGATTTTACAGGACTTTCACTCCAATCATATCTTTTTTGAAATTCAGAATCTCGCCAATGGTTTTCTGTAACAGCCTAGTTTCTTTACCTTGCAGATCCACCATACAGCAGTCAGGCTGGGTTCACATCAGCGTTTGGCTCTCCGTGCGAAATCAGTTTTTGAAAATGTCTCAAAATCCTCAAAAACTGATTTCGAACGGTTAGTTTTAAAACCCATTGATTTCAATGGGTTGGAAAAACCATCTGCAGGTGTATGTCTGGAGCATTTCCGTCTGGCATCTGCTCTTTTGGGCGGAGAAAATAGTTGGACTTGCAGGACTTTTTCTCTGTCCAGAAAATAAGGATATCAGATGGACAGCAACCAATCCATTTTTTTTTTTTTTTAACATTGAGGTCTATGGAAAGCGGATTACAAACGGATTACAAATGGATAGCAACTGGTTTGTCTCCGTTTTGAAATCCGTTTTTCCCTCTGCTCATGCTCAGAATGAAGTAGGTGGGAAAAAACAAAATGGATTGTTCAAAAATGGACACAAACGGAACACAAACTGACACAGTCAATTTTTTTGACGGACACCCATTGACTAACTAACCCATGTATAAAGACGGATTCGGAAGTTTGGAATCCTTTTTGGACCAAACCGTTTTTTCTTGTTTTTTTTTAATCAGTTTGCAAGCTGACGGATACCAGGCTCAAGTGTGAAACCAGCCTCAATATGGAGTGATGGCATACACTAAGCTGTTACATACTTGGACTATATAAGAAAGATCATTGTTTTTTAGCCTGTGTGAAAAGTGGTTTTGTAAGTACAATACAAATTTAGATTTTATAAATGTCGGTGCAAATTTCCTTTGGATACTGGGTCAGTGTGATCAAGCTGTAACGCTAGATTAACACCTGCATTCGGGTTTCTGTTCATGGGGTGCACTTGGGGACCCAACGAATGGAAACCTAATCCACTTAAAAAAGCAGTTCCCCTGAAAAAGGCAGAAAAATGTGGAGAGCATTTTTTAAATGGATTCGGGGACGGAAACCCCCAAACGGCGAAAGGCTGCAGGTGTGAACCTAGCCTTACTCTGTCAAAAGTCATTTTAAAAAGTGGAGTTTTTCTTTAACCTTTAAAGGGGTTATCCAGTTTGAGCAAATAAATATTGTTGCTTGTATAAGAAAAGCAGACGAAGGGAATTGATGGTATTGGCCTATGCAACTTAGGGAGAACCCAGTACCACTTGGAAATTACCTTATAGTCTGCTTCCTGGTAGCGGCTGGCTAATGATGAGCCATGAGCCGCTTTTGTTGTTCAATAAAGGAGGTATCAAGATCAAGTTCCCAATTCTTCAGATAGGATGAGTCGCACAGCTCTGGGGTAGACCCCAACATGGCATAAACTGAGAAGAGGACATGTGTAACAGGATAGACTCTAAGCAGAGCATCTTTAAGGTAGTGACCGGTCGGGAGATTGCAGCCGATCTATTGCAGCACCCTCCATGTCCCCAAGGGCTTGGGGGATGAGCACAGAGGAAGTCCATTTCGACCCACTAAGGAAATACGAGGCCCTCGAAAAAACCTTCTCTGTGCCATCTCTGTTCAAACTGGGAGGGAAATCGGGGTTACCTAGTATGGGAAACTTGGACGAAGGGTTAGGTGCTAGGTGAGAGACATTTAAGAGTTTGGTAAGATGCACTTTTTAATAACACGATTTTGGGATGCTTGTAACTTATTGACTACATTTTATTAACTCTTTATAGGGGGTAAAAAAAGACATTTTATAAAATAAAATACATAAAATAACATTTTAAAATATTTGCCCTTCACATAAGCATAAGTAACATGTTACCTTTGTTCTATGGCTTGGAGCGATTATGGAAATACCTAATTTATTTTTTTGCGGGGAAAATCTGAAAGACGTAACATTTTTATTTTTTTTTGTTGATGGACCTGGTTGAAGGTTTACTTTTTGTGGGATACACAGAATTTTTTTTTATCACTTTTTATTACATATTTTGAGAGGCAAGATGGAGAAAAATCATTACTTTCAGTGTTGTTTTTTTTTAGGTTTTTTTTAATGATGTTCACCATGTAGGATAATGTTTTAGTTTTATTGTATGGATTGTTATGGATGTGGAGATACCAAATATGTTTTTTTTTTCGTTATTTTTTATTTTCTTTTATTCTAAATCATTAAAAATGTTAAAAAGGGGATTTTTGGGATATTATTTATTAATTTTTTTTTTTTAATACGTTTGATTTTTTTTTTAACCTGTTAATGACCAACATAGACTTTCTACATCAGTCATCAATGGGCCTTATTATGACTGACTGACTTTCTATGTAAATTGCATCAGAATAGTACAGGGTCTCCTACTCTGTGTGAAGCCCAGGATCATAAAACCACTGGGTGGTTAACCCTTGTGGTTTTTGAAATAGGGGGCTCCCTCCTCTTGGTATTGGCACCCCTGAGAACACGAAAACGATATACAATGCGATCAGAAAGTGTTATGTTCCCCAACATAACAATAAAATAAACACATAAGGTCTTCCATAAAAAATAAGTTCTCACAGAATTCCATTGACAAAAATAATTAAGTTATAGGTTTCCAATAACCGTCCAGGAGACAATACGGGGCAGGAAACTCCTTCCGTTGTCTGGCGAAACGGCGCCTTCACTGCAGCTCAGCTGCCATTGAAGACAGTGGGAGCTGAGCTGCAGTGAAGGCGCCGCAGTGACACATGCTTGGCTAAGTGTGCATGTGTTTTCAATAGGGGGAGAAGGGGAATAAGCTGCTGCCAGAAACCTCTTATAAATAATGGGATATCATCGGGTTCTCAGACAAAAGATGGTTAAAATCTAGATATACACAATGGAGGAGAATTATCAAGATTGGCATTTTGGATGACAGTCTTGATCTCCCCTGCACCGAAGTATGATGTTACCTTACTTACTAGTAGGCCCATTCCTTTTAGCAAATTATGTGTATCTCCTGCCATCTGTATGCCTGAATCTCAAATCTAGGCCAGTGTACCTGGAGGCTCCACCTCCCTCATGCCCACTTTTTGAAAACATGGCAAGCAGGGTACAAATGTGGCAAAAATGAAAATTTTGGAGCATAAATAGTTATGTGCCACAATTTAGGGCTTTTATCATAAATTTTATGTATGGTAAGTCTGCCCTTAATAACCTCATTACTAACATAGGCTAAAATTTTATTTGCTACAGAGTACATGCTCCTGAGGGTGTTTTGTCATGTGTCGACAGTAGTGCGGCAGGAAACCACAATTTTAATTTAAAGAGCAATTTTAGGAAATGTATTAAGAATGTTCTTCATAAGGAAACTGCTCCGTACTTCTGCAAATCATGTGTTACATTTTTATATGGACTTTTATACCAATGTTTTTTCTACTGATATCAATAGGAAAAAGCAGCAGCAAAAAGGTAATAGATAGGGATGGTGCTTTTGTGTTTTATATCCAAGACATTCATTACAACTGTGCTCAATGTCCTGTGACTACAATTGCACCTCTGCATCAAGCTATTTTTAATACTAGAGTATTATTGATTTAAAATTACTTTGCAGGGTTTCCTAAAATAACCTCTCTTTGTATTGTCCAAACGCTTCTCTATAATTGTGTACTTACTAAGTCCACTCCATCATATACCATTTCAGTATAGTAAAATTACAAAATCCTGCAATGCTTCTTAATATTCTTTGCCCTCTGTAGGCCTACTTGCTTTTAGATGCACATGTGGTGTAATTTCAGGAACTGCACATAGAATAAACTGCAGAAGTTATTTATTGACAATACAGTAGATAGTCCAAAATGGTTATCTGTAATATGCTCTGTAACACAGTGGTGGCAAATGAATATGCTTGGGAGAGATGGATGACTCCCTTAAAACTAGCTGACTCAGTATAGACACTAATGGTATATTACAGGGGCATGCCATTACCAGGTTCGGACTAGCCCAACGGGGTACCACAGGCTTCCTGCTCTACCACTGCCAGCTTGTAGACCACAGGCCACATTAAGTTAGTGGCCTACAAGCTGAGTATCAGTACTTACCTGTCTTCACTCTGGCCACTCCCCCTCCTTTCTGCTCTAGGTGAACATGACGTCACAACAGTGCACCCGGAGCAAAGAGACAGACAGTTAAGTAATGACGTAATACTACTATCAGGGAAACCAGTGAAGGAGTCCTCACCATACAGTCGCCCCTTCACTGACCCCCCCATACTGTATGGGTACTAGTGATGGGGCCATTATATTGTGTGAGGGCAATGAAGGGGACTAATATCCTATGGGGGGGAGACACTAAAGTGTGGGGCATTAGGGGAGAATATTAAAGCTTAACTTTTTCTCAATATCCTCAGGATAAGCCATAAATACCTGATCAGTAGGGGGGCAATACCTGGCACCCGGACCGATCAGCTGTACAGAGCTGCTTCCAGCACCTGTCCTGTACACAAAATGGGGAGAAGCAGAAAGCTCCATCCACTGTATACTGGCACCTTCACTGCATCTCAGCACTTATTGAAGTCAGTGGGAGCTGAGTTGCAGCGAAGGCACCCGGCTGCTATACAGCGGATGGAGCTTTCTGCTTCCAGCCCCATATTGTGTACAGGACAGGTGCCGAAAGCGACTCTGTTATCCAGACCATAAAAAAAATTAAGCCTACACAACGCCTTTAATATCCCCCCCTAATGACCCACAAACTTTAATGTCCTCCAATACAGGATATTAGCCCCCATCACTGCCCCCATACAATATAATGGCCCCATCACTGGTCCCCATATAGTATGGGGGACCAGTGAATTGGCCACTGTATGGGGGAGACCAGTAAAGTGCTATAAAAAAAATTAGGCCCAGACAACTGGCATACTCACTTGTCCCCAGCACCCTGTTGTCCACCATTAGTGTCTGTTCAGTCTCATGGCGGCACCTTATTTCTGGAAATCCTGTACCTCCTGTACCTTATTGGTCTCAGTGGTCACATGAAGCGCAGGACTCCCAGCCAGAAGTCGTCGGCACAAGACTGAATGGACACTGGTGGTGGACAATGGAGCGACAGGGACAGGTGATTTTTTTTTTTAACACCTCCCCGTCTGTCATATGGATTGCTCCAATTCCTGGACAACCTTTTTAAAGGGTTTATCCATCTATGGCATTTATCTAGCCATCAATATTAAATCTGTAGGGGTCCAACAACTAAGATCCCTGGAGAGCAGCTTTTCCAGGACAATGCGACTACAGGTAATGTTAAAAATTCCAGGAGTCCCACTGCTGGCTTGCCATACAGAATGTGGCAGTGGGTTTAGGTAGTGCAGTGGTGCACATTGTATGGCGGATGAGAAGAGTGGCTCCCGACATGCTATTACCTGTAGCCACGCTGTCTCGGTACAACTGATCTGCAGGGGTCCTGGATGTGGGCAGTGGCCATTACTGTCAGATCTGTGGTAGTCTGATAACTACTCTGTCACTTGCTAGAATAAAGTGGCAGTACCATTAGGAAAGCACCATCCCACATTGTCTACTGTTGGCTGACGCAGCCATGGCAACATAGCATACAGAGATGACAAAAGACAATGCAGAACAGCACTTTCCTGGCATGACTGTCACTTGCCTTTAGTAATAACTTGGAGAACAGCAGTTAGTCCTACATTAATCAAACACCACCAATATACAGTGCCTTGCGAAAGTATTCGACCCCCTTGAACTTTTCAACCTTTTGCCACATTTCAGGCTTCAAACATAAGGGTATAAAATTTTAATTTTTTGGTGAAGAATCAAAAACAAGTGGGACACAATTGTGAAGTGGAACGAAATTTATTGGTTATTTTAAACTTTTGTAAAAAATAAAAAAAAATGAAAAGTGGGGCGTGCAATATTATTTGGCCCCTTTACTTTCAGCGCAGCAAACTCACTCCAGAAGTTCAGTGAGGATCTCTGAATGATCCAATGTTGTCCTAAATGACTGATGATGATAAATATAATCCACCTGTGTGTAATCAAGTCTCCGTATAAATGCACCTGCTCTGTGATAGTCTCAGGGTTCTGTTTAAAGCGCAGAGAGCATCATAAAGACCAAGGAACACACCAGGCAGGTTCGTGATACTGTTGTGAAGTTTAAAGCCGGATTTGGATACAAAAAGATTTCCCAAACTTTAAACATCCCAAGGAGCACTGTGCAAGCGATCATATTGAAATGGAAGGAGTATCATACCACTGCAAATCTACCAAGACCCAGCCGTCCCTCTAAACTTTTATCTCAAACAAGGAGAAGACTGATCAGAGATGCAGCCAAGAGGCCCATGATCACTCTGGAAGAACTGCAGAGATCTACAGCTGAGGTGGGAGAGTCTGTCCATAGGACAACAATCAGTCGTACACTGCACAAATCTGGCCTTTATGGAAGAGTGGCAAAAAGAAAGCCATTTCTCAAAGATATCCATAAAAAGTCTTGTTTAAAGTTTGCCAAAAGCCACCTGGGAGACACACCAAACATGTTGAAGAAGGTGCTCTGGTCAGATGAAACCAAAATCGAACTTTTTGGCCACAATGCAAAACGATATGTTTGGCGTAAAAGCAACACAGCTCATCACCCTGAACACACCATCCCCACTGTCAAACATGGTGGTGGCAGCATCATGGTTTGGGCCTGCTTTTCTTCAGCAGGGACAGGGAAGATGGTTAAAATTGATGGGAAGATGGATGGAGCCAAATACAGGACCATTCTGGAAGAAAACCTGTTGGAGTCTGCAAAAGACCTGAGACTGGGACGGAGATTTATCTTCCAACAAGACAATGATCCCAAACATAAAGCAAAATCTACAATGGAATGGTTCACAAATAAATGTATCCAGGTGTTAGAATGGCCAAGTCAAAGTCCAGACCTGAATCCAATCGAGAATCTGTGGAAAGAGCTGAAAACTGCTGTTCACAAACGCTCTCCATCCAACCTCACTAAGCTCGAGCTGTTTTCCAAGGAAAAATGGGCAAGAATTTCAGTCTCTCGATGTGCAAAACTGATAGAGACATACCCCAAGCGACTTGCAGCTGTAATCGCAGCAAAAGGTGGCGCTACAAAGTATTAACTTAAGGGGGCCGAATAATTTGGCACGCCCCACTTTTCAGTTTTTTATTTTTTACAAAAGTTTAAAATATCCAATAAATTTCGTTCTACTTCACGATTGTGTCCCACTTGTTGATTCTTCACCAAAAAATTTAAATTTTATATCCTTATGTTTGAAGCCTGAAATGTGGCAAAAGTTTGAAAAGTTCAAGGGGGCCGAATACTTTCGCAAAGCACTGTAGATATAACATTAAGTTCTATCCTGACAAAAAACTTCTAAATATTAGTACTATTTTATATGGCCGGGTACAACTTCCTATTGCACACACCAAGTTTGTGGTAGGAGGGGACACAAAACAGATGACTCCACTAGGGAGTGTTCTCCTTGTGTGCAGAAGAATCTATAGCCCAGATAGTTGACAAGTGGCTTATTTACAGCTCCTATGAGCCCTCACCATTTTAGGCCTGCGGCTTATATAAGGGTGGGTCTCTAGTATTGGCATGCACTAGAGCACAGGTGTCAAACACAAGGCCCGCGGGCCGAATCCGGCCCGCTGCCTTCTGTTATCCGGCCCGGCACTTATCTGACCCACAGGGCCGCGGCATTTTTTATTGTCTATGTAATGTAAACCAGCCCAGGACAGGCCGCTTAAAAAAAAAAAAAAACAAAGCTGCGCGATACCTGTCCTGGGCTGGTTTACGAGACCTCTGCATGTCAGCGCAGGCGGCGATACAATGACGTCATCACGCCGCCTACGCTGACACGCAGACGTCGCGGAAAAGAAGAGGAGGAGGCCGCGGCTGCATCAAGGCGTCGGAGGTAAGTGAGGATAAGTTTTTTTTATATATATAAATAGGCCGTTGCCTGCTGGAGTATCCCCGGCACGTAACGGCCTATTTACTTACGGATCCCCGCTGCTGGTTGTGGCCGCCCCCGCTTCCCCTTCTGCTATGGGACGCAGAAGCGGCTGTGTGCAGGAGCGGGGATGGTAAGTTAGGCCGCGGCCAGCGAACCTATCAAATACTACTATTATTATACTCCGGGGTCTTTTCAGACCCTGGAGTATAATAATCGGAGACCCAGGGGAGGTGATAAACATAAAAACCTGTGTTACTCACCTCTCCGGCGATCCGATGTTACTCCCAGCCGGCTTCGGCCTTCTTTGGTGACGTCCCAGGCGTCACGTGAGCCAGGCCGACGTCATTATGTCGCGACGCCGGTCTGTGCGACATTGAAGAAGGCCGAATGCAGGGAGCGCACCGGGGCCCAGGTAAGTAACACTGGTTTTATGTTTGTCACCACCTGGGTCTCCGATCATTATACTCTGGGGTCTGAAAAGACCCCAGAGTATAATAATAGTTCATGGGTAGGGGGTCACTATGGGGTATAATACCATGTGCAGGGGCCACTATGGACCATAATACCGTGTGCAGGGGACACTATGGACCATAATACCGTTTGCAGGGGCCACTATGGAGCATAATACCAATGCAGGGGCCACTAAGGAGCATAATAACGTGTGCAGTGGCCACTATGGAGCATAATACCGTGTGCAGGGGCCACTATGGAGCATAATAACGTGTGAAGTGGCCACTATGGAGCATAATACCGTGTGCAGGGGCAACTATTGAGCATAATACCGTGTGCAGGGGCCACTATGGAGCATAATACCATGTGCAGGGGCAACTATTGAGCATAATACCGTGTGCAGGGGCAACTATGGAGCATAATACCGTGTGCAGGGGCCGCTGTGGGGCGTAATACTGTGTGCAGAGGCAACTATAGAGCATAATACCGTTTGCAGGGGAAAACGGTATTTGTATAGTGCTTAATTTTTGATATATTCAGAAAAGGATGAGGATAGTATGTAACATGCTTTTTAGGTTTTAACAATACATTATGTTCTTCCTGGTTGCCCTCAAAGGGCTGATTGTAACAGTAGTAATGTACAAATGTAACTACTCCTTAATAGCTCGCTTAACTGTTAAGGAGAAGTTACTTTTATTCATGTGTAAAATAATCTTGGCCCTTCAAGGTACCCCGTGAGGCTGAAGTGGCCCCCGGAGAAAATGAGTTTGACACCCCTGCACTAGAGTATACAAGTGCCTGTGGGAATGGGGTTAGGTGTGTATTTTTTGGGGGCGGGTACACATGGGGGCATTACTACTTATGAGGGCAGTACAACTTTGCAGAAATGTGTCGAGGCTGGAAGAGTCATCTTGTCAGTCTGGTTTGAATGTAGAAGATGAAGAAGGAGAATATTGACCATTCAGTGAGGATGCCATCTGTGAGCTACTGGATGTATTGTTATGTATACTGCTCAGGAAAGTGTCTGATCTTGACTGTACTCTCCTCTATGCTTTGTGGAGCTAGTAATATCCAACAAGGGACAGTGTCTTTTTTGAGCCTTGCAAAGCCCATGATACTTCTTCTACCATTCTCCTCATAGTTCTGACCAAGTAGATGACAGGACTTGCATACATTAGAACAGAAGATCTCAACTGTAGCATATATGTATATAGCATATAACACAAGACACTTTTACACAACACAAGGACTCAGACAGGCAAAATTTGCATAAGGTGTATATACGATATTCAGTATTGGACCTGATTCACAACAAGTACATCAGGTATTGTTAAAGAACATCAAATTTATATATACCATGCATATTTTAAGAAATGGACAAAGCAAAGCCTTGACTGCATACAAGTCATAAGACTTTGAAGACCTTGTGAGCAATCACATCTTATTACGGCCGAACACAGAGGCCACACTAGTTTCAGACACAGGGGTGTATTGTTTGTAAGGAATGGGGAAGTTTTCCTGATTAAATCACACTGTAGATTTTGCCATTGTTGTAATACTCTACCTTATGTAGAATTCACCAAACCTTTCAAATGTTTGACTGCCAGTAAAAATATCTTGTATGTGTAAAAAATAGCTTCATACTGATACAAAAAGAAGCTCATGTGTAAATATTGCCAGGAAATAATATAATTTATATATGAGTGTGCTTTTGGGGACACTTTTATGTAACTCCCACACATTTATCATTAATATTACAAAACTGTTGGAAATTTCCCCATGTCCCTCAAATGCATAATCTATGTCAGCCAAATATGTCTAAAATAAAGCAATGAAACTGAAACGACAAGTAAACATAACACCCACACCCAGTGCATTCTGACATCTGCTATCAAAGAGATTACATTGTATTTATTGGTGTCAATGTTGTTCATATTTGTGCATGTTTCCACCTGCCTTATGTATATATCTAATATATGCATATTACTAACCGGTTACAAGTACTGTATAGTTTAGGAACAGGAAGCCTGTTTTGTGCAGCAGCTTCATAGAGGTGTCAGATGGGAAACAAACATTTCAATTATCCAGTCATTTAAGTAAATACAATCTACAGGTAGTATGTCATTATTGGTTTTACATAGGAATATCATGATGCATGCCCTGAAGAATTCACTTCTGCTACATGCCTGTGTGTGTTTTCTTTCAGCCATTACTGTGTACATATCTCTAGTTCACAGCAAGTCTGTAGCCATCAATGAAAGTTTAAGGTGCTGCCTTGCAATCTATTGGTAAACTTTGGCATGCTATACAGAGGTACACACAGCTAGCAATATAATGCCCTTTGTGTAATAGAGACATGGGGAAGGTCCCCCGCTGAGCTTACAAGTGAGCAGGACACATTGAAGAAGACAAGCTGGACTTACATATCTGGTGATGAGACTCCTGAGCAGGCTGCAATCCATGGCTAGTGACAGCTGCCCTAACACCTCTTGTGCCTCGTTCCTCGCAGAGCCTGCTGTCTAATTCTTACTTTCCACATCCATACACTGCCAATACAATGGCTCTAGTCGCTAGTCACAGTTGATCAGGATGGGGAAGCAGAAGATGCCGGTTCTTGCCTAAGTCACAATAGATGGGGAAGCTGCACATGGGTAGTGTTGTTACTTTAGCTACATTCTTTCCAGTGTGAGTACTGATCGCTGGCTGTGACATTGGGTTCCAGCAGGTGGTGATCCCTGGTTGTAGTGGTGAGTCTTTGGTGGAGCTGTCTCTTGGCTGGCAGTGTCAGTACAAGCAGCAGTCAGCATGCCCCCTCCTGTGGCTCTCTTCTACTAGATGCTGCTTGTTTCTCTTTGATGATCAGTTCCCAGAGTGCTCCACACCCCCTCCCATCTCATGTAATAACAGCCCTCCCTCTCATGAACCCTATCTATGCTGGTGCCTCCCTCTCCAGCTTTTTGGTCTATACCTCTTCACTCTGATCCCTCCCTGTAAGTCTTTCTGGGCAGAATACTCCACCCACTGTCCCTTTCCCTCCTGTCATGTCCTGTCACTATACTCCACCCTCAGCTTTTACTCAGCGCCCCCTCCTTCCCCCTTCTCTTCATCAATCTGTTCTAGTACTGGCATCCTGAGCTATTTTTATCTCATCGGGCGACTTATCCAGCTGCCTACAAATAAATGATGGGGAGCTGTGCGCCACTCTGCTGCTGAAATCCCATCCCCAAGCCTCCTCCTGTTTAGGTTAGGTTTAGTGTTTATTATTTATATTCCGTCTATTTATAGTTCCCTGTTTATATTACACAGCTCATCTGTATACAATGTATACAAACAACAGATACAAAGTAGCCATAATGGAACGTATGGCAGGTGAAGTGTTCTACAGTCTATCTTGCTTATTTTCGGATCCCTTCCCATGTGACTCCTGGCTGAGTGGCTGCTCCTCTCCAGGATGGCTCATGTCATGACTGACAGGCTGGAGCCGATGACTCAGGCTGATAGTCACCTCTTGGCAGCAGGGCTAGGCTGCCTCAGTGAACAATACCTAATCTGCTTGTGTCTGGAGCTTGTTCAGACAAGGTGGCCTGGTTACCTCACGTCTTGTCATGCCAGAAGCATGTTCTATTCGTTTCTTGTGTGATTAGCCAGATTTACAGCCTACTATTGTAAATGCATCCATTTATTTACACGTTTTCCCACCCTCTTGAATTAGATAGGTTTTCCAAGACTGTGACTGTTAATGCATAAACTGGCATTTCTGCAAACATGCTGGAAATTCTTTAGAAACTTACTAATTTTGAATGGATGTAGCTTTGACTGGCAACAGATATGACACAAAAAAGAACATGGTGATCACATGGTAGCCATGTTAAATAATACACTGAGAGTGCTGTATAGACATGATATCTGGCGGGCACAGGATTTAAAGATATAAATTGTATTTTTGTGTTTTGTAGTTAATAATAGATTGACATGAGTTTGGATAGAATTTCGCACCACAATGATATAAAAAACATAAGTGATCCATATCAATCTCTTACAAAAAAAATATGAAAACCACCATATAAAATCATACAATGTGTGCATTGTATGGATGCTATAGGGCTGCACAGACTTAAATGGGGCCTTACTGTACCACAGTATGCCATACAAAGGCATGGAGAGGTTCCAAGGAACAAATCAAAATTTTGAATTGCTACAATGAATGCAATAAAACACATTGGGGCATATTTATCATGACTTGTATGCCAGTTTTCTGATGTACAAGACATGACGTAAATTGAAATTTTTGCCACCTGGCCATATTTTAAAAGTGGGTTGTGTGAAGGGGGGGGGGGGTCCCGATCTGATAACATAGATTTTAATTTCTCACTCTGGCACATCCATTCATTAACACCAGGATACTATAAGGCTAAGGCCTCACATGGCGAGCCACAGCCGAAAAACACTGTGGAAAAGACCGTGGCGGAAACTCTTCACGTTTTTTTCTGCAGCGTTTTTCACAGAAAGTCTGCAGACTTTCTGCCCCTATTATAATACCTATACGAAAAATGCCTGGATTTCCGTAGGTATAACTGACATGCCGCAATTTACACAAAAATGTGAGCTTTTTTTTAAATTGTAGCATTTCCGCTGCAGATTTTTTTCTGCAATGTGTGGATAAGATTAGCCAGAATCCCATCTAATTTGCAGGTAATGTAAAATGCAGTGTTTCCACTGCGGCTAAAACACTCAGTTTTTGCAACGTGGGGGCCTTGGTCTAAGCCAGTCTCGATTAATTGAACTCATTGTTTCCAGGGGAGAATATTTCCCACATGCAGCAGTTGATGGAGCAGAGTATGCTGGCAGAATATAGAGCCATAATGGTGCCTCTATACAGTTATTGTTCCTTTCATGTGGATGAGGCCTCATGCTTCTTCTGGAATCCTGTTTTCATTCTGTAGCTTTAATATAAAGTAAGGTCACTGACCTGGAACAAGCATTCCAATCAGATGTAAATATTTTACTAGGTGTGCATACTTTTTCAGGCTGGTGACCTCACTAGTGAAGCTAACCTAAGCAGACCATGGAACAAGCCAGATGTATAAGTAGTTGATGATGTAAGCTGCCATATTACTCTGCTGACAGAAGTGGTAGCTGTTTTATGTGTATGGCCAACATTACAGAGACACTAGGTACACCTAAGCAATAAAATTGACTAACAGGGTGTTCCAACTCTTTTTTAACCCCTAGGGAGTCTTAAATAACAAAGACTATACAGTATACTCACTTTTCAGTTTGGTTGGGGATCCAACTGAGAATCTCCATTCATAGTCCTGGTCTTGCTGACCTTGGGCCGCATAGAAGCGCACCAGTCAATTAGCGACTAAGTGGTGATGATCTGTTCTAACAGAGCGTCAGCGCTCCACACAAAAATGGCAACACCCATGCACCATGGGCATTGACTTAGGTATCAAGAGGGTTAATGTCCACAATCATTTCAGACACTGATTGCGGGCATTGCTCCCGGGTCTCAGCTGTATAATCCTGTGAGGCTGCCATATTTAAACACCTGGTACGGCGGATATTGGGAAAGGGTTAATGGCATCATTTTGGGGTACATATAGCTCATTGATTAGCTTTTATTAACTTTTTCTGCCTTTGTTTTTTTATACTATAAATGTTGCCATGTGGATTAATAACCTGATAATTTTGTTTTATGTTTTACTGATTTTGCAAAATAAAATTCCTCTTTGTAATAACAATTTCTTTTTTATCATCACCACTTTCCAAAACATATAACTTAACTGTATTGTTTGATAATGGAATTGTGTAAGGGCTTTTTTTTGTGGGAAGATCTGATATTTTTATTAATGCCATTTAGAGGAACAAAACACTTTTTGTTTGCTTTTTACAATATTTTTTGGTGGCCACTGACAAAAAAACTGGCAATTCTGGCGTTTTTTATTAGATTTTTATTTTTACGCAATTCACCTGGCAGACAAAATATCATTACAATTGTGTTGCTCAGGACTTTACGGATGTAGAAATACTCAATATGTTTATGTTTTTTTATTATTTACAAAACTTTTTGGGATTAGGGATGAATGTCTTATTATGATTTCATTTGTGCCGCCCATGCTTCCCCAGCCCCTTTCATTCAATGAATAGGAGCCGCGAAAGCAGGGTGCAAAATCGTATTGTCGGCCCGCACACGGGACCGTGTAATTCACGGTCATGTGTACGGGCCCATAGAAATTAACGGGACAGTGTGCTATCTGGGAAAAACTTGGATAGCACACTGACCATTCATATGGAGGCTAATATGTTTTGATCTACAGTAGCAGCATTTGTAGATGAGATTCAAAGAAATCTTTTCCACATGCTGCAACTAAAACTATCAGTGTATATTTTTGGGGGGTTTTCAGCATTTTTTCACAGTAAGAAAACACAGTTGGAAATGCTGCAGCCAGATATTACAGGCTCTTCAATAAGACCTTATGAATAACCTTGTATAAATGCTGTTTTTCCTTGCTCTAGGTATGTTTTTTTGCCCAGGCATTTTCCTATTGTTTTATTCTAGGAAAAAAAAGCAGGAAAAATACTGTGTGAATGAAAAAAACATGCAAAAACTATGAAGGTAACAGCGTCCAGATGTTACATATAAGTTTATAGAAAAATATGAAAATTCCTACATGCTTTGCAGTTTTTTCCATGCCATTTTGGTATTTTTTTTTCAGACATTTTCCTATTCATTTCATTATAGGAGAATAAAGCCTGAAAAATTCAGTAAAAATGGTATGTGAACAAAGAATGCCCAGGGGAAAAAAATGCCCCGAAGAAACACCATTAAAAAAACACTTGCGATACTGACTTTTATTCTTTTTTTTTTTTTTAATTACATGTGAAGATAGCCTGAGGCTAAGGCCCTACATAGAGAAATACAGCTAAAAAAATGCAGCAACCCCCCCCCCCCCCCAGCAAAATCACATTGCACTGTTTTTTGTTTTTTTTATTTGCTGAGTTTTTGTTCCCCTATTAATTTTGCAACTAATATTAACATGCTGTGTTTTTTTTTTTTTTTTTTAAACTAACACATTTTTGAAAACACAGCTATTCCGTTTTTACCCCAATGTGTGTATGAGATTAAAAAAATGTCATGCACTTTGCTGGTACTATAAAACAATGCTTTTTTTTTCCGCTGCAGCTGAAAGTGTTGTGTTTCCGCAACGTGCGGCCTTAGCCTAAGGGGGTTATTTGACACCATGAAAAAAAAAAGAAAACATACACATCTGTAAACACCATTAACCTTAAACTATCGAGTAGAAATATCTTGAAAAATGCCCATAGCCTGATAAATTTGCAGATTACAAGTTGGAACTTTGTCTTTGAGTGAGGTTGAAAGACTGAAATTCCCAGCATCTTCTTTCCTCTCCAGCTCTGGTTTCTCCACCCTCCACGTTTTGCATACATGATGATTGCCAGGGGCTGGTACTTTTAATTCATTATCAAATACTCAACTTCTCGTGTTTCTTCCATCTACTACATCTACTTACATCTGCCCCTAATATCTGCATTTCCATCTGTTCTCTTACTACACACGTGGACAAAATTGTTGGTACCCCTCGATTAATGAAAGAAAAACCCACAATGGTCACAGAAATAACTTGAATCTGACAAAAGTAATAATATATAAAAATTCTATGAAAATGAACAAATGAAAGTCAGACATTGCTTTTCAACCATGCTTCAACAGAATTTTAAAAAAAAGAAAACTCATGAAACAGGTCTGGACAGAAATGATGGTACCCTTAACTTAAAATTTTGTTGCACAACCTTTTGAGGCAATCACTGTAATCAAACGATTCCTGTAACTGTCAATGAGACTTCTGCACCTCTCAACAGATATTTTGGCCCACCCCTCATGAGCAAACTGCTCCAGTTGTCTCAGGTTTGAAGGGTGCCTTTTCCAGACGGCATGTTTCAGCTCCTTCCAAAGATGCTCAATAGGATTTAGGTCAGGTCTCATAGAAGGCCACTTCAGAATAGTCCAATGTTTTCCTCTTAGCCATTTTAAGGTGTTTTTAGCTGTGTGTTTTGGGTCACTATCCTGTTGCAAGACCCATGACCTGAGACCAAGCTTTCTGCCACTAGGCAGCACATTTCTCTCTAGAATCCCTTGATAGTCTTGAGATTTCATTGTACCCTGCACAGATTCAAGACACCCTGTGCCAGATGCAGCAAAGCAGCCCCAGAACATAACAGAGCCTCCTCCATGTTTCACAGTAGGGACAGTGTTCTTTTCAACATATATGCTTCAGTTTTCCATCTGTGAACATAGAGCTGATGTGCCTTGCAAAAAATTTCGATTTTTGTCTCATCTGTCCATAGGACATTCTCCCAGAAGCTTTGTGGCTTGTCCACATGTAGTTTGGCAAATTCCAGTCTGTCAGATTCAAGTTATTTCTGTGACCATTGTGGGTTTTTCTTTCATTAAACGAGCGGTACCAACAATTTTACCACGTGTGTATAACACCAGGGCCGTATGCGCACTGTCTAGGGGTCGTATTTGACTCGGACCTTTACTTCAGCCCACATATTCAGTCACTTGAATGCACATGTCACTTGCACCTCAAAAATATCTCCATAATCTGCCCTTTTCTAACTTTGGAAACATCAAAAACCCTTATTGTCATTCTGATTCACTCTTGCCTTAACTATTGCAATTCTGTGCTAGTTGGTCTTACTTTCTTACTAATCCTATTTACTAAACTCTCCCCTCTACAACCAGTAAACAGATGCATCTACCTTGTGGCAGTTGCTGCACTGGTGCACTGCTGCACAGTTTAACCTTATCACACTCAGGCTGGATTCATATCTGCGATTGATTTCCATTTGGGGATTCTGTCCCCCATTCTGCTTGAGAAATGCATTTTTTGGGCAGAAACCCAGCAGACCCCATTATAGTCTATGGGGTCCGCAGGTTTCCACGGGTAACCGCTTTTTAAGCGAATAGGGTTTTCGTTTTTCAGGTCCCCAAGCAGAAACCCCCAAGGCAGGTATGAACCTAGTGTAAGGAGAATAGGGGATGGGGGCATCTTTGACAAAAGAAAAACTTTAGTAAGTGTTTTGACTTCAGAAAATAAAATTATTTGGTAATAATTTATTATGAATGATGCAGTTTCATTTTACAATCAGGAAGACTAGCATTAAAACAAGCTAGTATAATACATTAAGGATGTGTTAACATCTCATAACTACACTTAACTATGCTGCAATGATTTCTATGTATGTGCAATTTTAATCAATGACAAAAAGATCTTTTTAACATCTAGACCAGGTGATATCATTATCACTCAGAAATAAATTGCAACAAATATTTCTACATGTGAACGTAGTATTTTATGCATTACTGTAGTTTCAGCCTGGTGTCTAAGTGTATAGATTGCTTTATACTGCTCTCTTGTGTTGGAAAAAATTAAGAATACTGTATTTCATCACTCTGCTTAGGAAATAAATCCTGTTTTTCCATAGCAGAGGATTTATGAAGATTTGACTAAAATTCATTTTACAATCATGGTTTGTTCCTGAAGTTTCAGTGTGAGGCCTTATTTTTTGATCCATATTGAAAATTATTTAAAGGCATGTGAAAAGGTGAGGGATTGAGAATATAGGGGCAGATCTATCACAGCACAGCTTTCATTGTTCAAAAGCACTATATGAGATGAATGCAGTGCTGTGATTGGTTGAAATTAAGGCAGTTTCTCTTTAAGACAGTTTTCATAAATCTGCCCCATATAAATTTTCTTGCTTAAAGGGGTTACATAGTTACATAGTAGATGAAGCTGGATGAAGAGTGAAGAAATCAGGCGATACCTTTTAGAGGTCTGAAAGTAGTGGAAGAGTGAAGAAATCAGGCGATACCTCTAAAAGGTATTGCCTGATTTCTTCACTCTTCCACTACTTTCAATGGCTAACACGGTACAACATTATACTACTATAAAGTTGGATGAAGACATCAGTCCATCAAGTCCAACCTATAACCCTACAGTCTCCTACAGTGTTGATCCAAAGGAAGGCAAAAAACGCCATGAGGCTTATGCCAATTGCCCCATTTCATGGGAAAAAATTCCTTCCCGACTCCAGTCTGGAAATCAGTATAAATCCCTGGATCAACGTCCACTTAAAATATAGAACCCATAACCCCTAATATTGTTCTGTTCGAGAAAGGCATCCAGGCCCTCTTTGAACTTCAGTGAATCCACCATCACCACTTCCTGGGGCAGAGAGTTCTATAGCCTCGCTTTTCTTACTGTAAAGAATCCTCTTCTATGTTGCTGGTGAAACTTTCTCTGCTTCATATGTAAAGGATGTCCCCTTGTCACTGTCACTGGCCTAGGAGTAAAAAGATTATTAGAAAGTTCTTTGTGCTGTCCCTTCATGTATTTGTACATTGTTATTAGATCTCCCCGTAGACGTCTTTTCTCTAAACTGAATAACCCCAAGTTTGTTAATCTATCATTGTACTCCAATCCACCCATTCCCCTAATATTTTTGGTCGTCTTTCTTTGCACTCTTTCTAGTTCGATTATGTCTTTCTTGTATACTGGGGCCCAAAATTGTGCACAATAGTCTAAGTGTGGCCGTACCAGTGATTTGTATAGATGCATAACTATGTTCTTGTCGTGAGAATCTATACCTCTTTTGATGCATCCCATAATTTTATTTGCCTTGGCAGCAGCTGCCTGGAACTGGTCACTAAAGGTAAGCTTATTGTCCACCACAATCCCCAAGTCTTTTTCATTGGCAGTATTACCCAGTAATTTACTATTAAGTACATAATCATACATATTATTTCATCGACCAAAATGCATAACCCTACATTTGACCAACTAAAATTAAAAAAAAAAAAAAAGAGTGACAGACTACATCTGCGACTGTTCCCATTAATTCTAATGTTAACAACTTGATGGAAGCTGAGATGGAAGAACATCATGTTTGTTCCCTTTTGTAACATAAGAAAAAGTAACAGTAAAAAGTAAAAAACAAGATAGAATAAAGGTTCTGTCATGTTGTTTAATATGAGAGTGCATGCTGATGGACACCCTACACCTGCATTCTACGGTTAATGTCCATATTCAGTATCCTGGTCAGCACTACTGCATGATGACACCTTCTTGTTACGTTCTGTTTGTTCTCAAGTGATTGTTGCAGTCAAACACTGGCCTAAGTAGTGACCTGTACCCAAACAGCAGACGACTGACTGGCCTCAGCAGTCACAAGCTGTTTGTATACAGGTTCGCTTCAGCCCTGGGAGCACTGATCTTACTGATCATGTAGGATGGTTGATGTGATATCCCTTGACTCCATCTCACAGCAGCAGTAAGAGGAGAGGTGGCCACACATGCATGACTCTCTCCATTTGTTTCTGTGGGACTTTTGAGAATAGCCAACCCACCCTGCTCAGCAATTTTTCGAGCTCCTGTAGAACTGAACATAGAGAGGCAAGCAAGCACAGACACTTCTCCACTCACTGTAGTTATGAGATGGGGATCAGTGGATACCCGTTCTTGAGATAGGCGTGGGTGCCAGAGATGGGATCTGCATCTATTGCACAAAAATATACTGTTAGGCCCAGCATGAGGACAACACAGCTATGGGATGGTCACCACTTCAGAATAATCTCTTCAGCAACTGATAGTAAAACAGTCACATTTTCCTGATAAAACAAGCCTACAAAATTAAGTATTTAGAATAATAATATGAATTAGGAACTAAGCTCAATACACTTTTTCTTGTCACTTTTGCAAAATTGCCTCTTATTTCAAAAACAGCAAAATTGACACCATCAGAGAAGGTCTTAACCTACACCCCCTGCAATCATTTTACTTAACTTTTTGATTCTCTTCCTCCATAACCTGTTTATTCACAATCGCCAATGAAAAACTTTCCACCTTAATTTCTATATCACACCTCACCACCTGTGCACTCAACCCCATCCAATCACACCTGACCCCCAATCTCACTGAAGTCTTTACTCCTGCTCTAACCCACCTCTTTAAACTATCACTAATCAGTGGTACCTTCCCTTCTGCTTTTAAACATGGTACTGTCACCCCCATCCTTAAGAAACCATCCCTCGACTCATCCTCTCCAGCCAACTATTGTCTTATCTCACTGTTCCCGTTTGCTTCAAAACTCCTTGAACAACATGTCCACTTTGAACTATTCTCCTATCTCTCATCCAACTCACTCTTTGAAATATTACAGTCAATCTCTTGACCCCGTTACTACACTGAAAACGCACTAACCAAAGTCATAAATGACCTACTAACTGCATAAGGCAAACAGCACTACTCTGTTCACCTCTTTCTAGACCTATCCTCTACCTTCAATACAGTTAACCACTCCCTCATGTTGCAAACACTCTCTTTATTTGTCCCTCTCCTGGATCTCATCCTACCTCACCAACTGCACATTTAGTGTCTTGCTCACACACCACCTCTTCACCATGCCCTTTCTCTATAGCCGCTCTGTCCTGGGACCCCTCCTTTCGTCCATCTATACTCTCAGCCTTGGCCAACTCATAGAATCCTTTCACTATAACTGTCATGCTGATGATGTTATCTCTTTGGCCCAGATGTCACTGCTTATCCTGAGTTGCAGCCATAACCTCCTTCTTCGCCTCCCGCTTCCCAAACACAATATGGAGAAAACAGAGTTCATCATCTTACCCCCACCTTACACATCTCCCCTACCTGACCCTTCTATCAAAGTTAATAGTGCCACCATTACCACAGTCCCACAAGTCCATTGCCTTGGGGTAACCTCTGATTCTGTCCTATCCCTCAAGCTCTCACCCCTAAGCCTTCAAAACCTCCTGCCGCTTCCAACTCACGAATATTTATCAAATCTGCTGTTTCCTCATCCTTGATGCTACTACAGTCATGCCCTTGTAATTTCCTACTTAGACCGCTGTAACACCTGTCTCTATAGACTCCAGTCCACCCTCATCTCTACTGCTCGCTTAATCCACCTCTCCCCTCGTTTTTCTTCAGCTGCTCCCCTTTCCCAATACCTTCATTGACTACCTATCGTCCAGCGAATAGAGTATAAAATGCTAATGCTGACATACAAGGCCGTCCACAATCGTCCCCTGCATACACCTTTGACCTAATCTCCCATTACCTAGTCACATGTAGTCTCTGATCCTCTCAAGATCTCCTTCTTCACTTTGCTGTTATCACCTCTTCACACAACTGCCTCCAAAACTTTTCCCATGCATCCTCTATATTCTGGAACTTGCTACCACAATACATAAAACTGTTCCCCATAAAAAGGTGGAACTGTACTGGAATGTAGAGGGTCATATATATTTGAAACCAAAAGTTTACATACACGACATAAAAAGACACATATGCATGTTGTGAGAGTGTGAGCCTAGAGGGCGCTAGTGAGCCACCCAAAGCCAGGCTTAAAAAGTTCCTCAGCCACACCCATAGGTGGGGCGTAACTCCAGAGGGGAGTGTGTGCAGCAGGAGAGCTGCTGAGGAGACCTACAGGGAGCAGGTGTGCGGTGGAACCAGTCGGAGACGTACAGGCGGTCTGTCCCAGGAGGACTGGGTTTCCACAAAGGACTTTTGCTTGAGCTGAGTGTGAGTCAGGCTGCTTCTTGCCCCCAGAGGCTAGTAAGGGAGCAAGCAGTGAGATAGTGCCTTATGTGTGGGCTAGGCTAGTTGTTATTTTGTTCCTGTACCATTTGTAAAGCTGAATAAAGCCTTTTACTTTGGATGTACACTGCCTGATACACTGCTTCTTCGGCACCCAGTACCACCAACACTGCTGTCGAGTCCAGGAGGCTGCCACCTTTGAGGCTAAATCCCCCCAAATTGTCACAATGTTTTTCTCCCTATCTGACATGAAATCAGAATAATCTGTTCCCATTTTAGGTCAATTAGGATTACCAAAATTATTTATATTTGCCAAATGCCAGAATAATGAGAAAGAGAGAATTTTAAGGCATTTTTATTACTTTCTGCAAAGTCAAAAGTTTACATACATTTCATTTAGTATTTGGTACCATTGCCCTTAAACTGTATGACTTGGGTCAAACATTTTGGATATCATTCCACAAGCACCAGTCCCTCCTGCAGCAAAACAACCCCACAACATGATGCTGCCACCCTCGTGTTTCACAGTTGGGATGGTGTTCTTAGGCTTGGCCATAATGACCATTGTTACATTTGGAGGAAAAAGGACGAAGCTTGCAAGCTTGAGAACACCATCCCAACTGTGAAACACGGGGGTGGCAGCATCATGTTGTGGGGTTGTTTTGCTGCAAGAGGGACTGGTGCACTTCACAAAATAGATGGCATCATGAGGAAAGAACATTATGTGGCAATACTGAAGCAACATCTCAAGACATCAGCCAGGAAGTTAAAGCTTGGGCACAAATGGTCTTCCAAATGGACAATGACCCAAAGCATACTGTCAAACTGGTTAAAAAGTGGCTTAAGGATAACAAAGTCAATGTTTTGGAGTGGGCATCACAAAGCCCTGATCTCAATCCTATGAGATCCTATTTATGGGCAAAGCTGAAAAGGCAGGTGCGAGCAAGGCGGCCTACAAACATGGCTCAGTTACACCAGTTCTGTCAGGAGGAATGGTCCCAAATACCTACAAACTATTGTGAGAAGCTTGTGGACGGATATCCAAACCATTTGACCCAAGTCATAAAGCTTAAGGGCAATGGTACCAAATACTAATGAAATGTATGTAAACTTTTGACTTTGCAGAAAGTAAAAAAATGCCTTAAAAATTCTCTTTCTCATTATTCTGGCATTTGGCAAATATAAATAATTCTGATAATCCTAATTGACCTAAAACGGGAAAGGTTTATTCTGATTTCATGTCAGAGAGAAATACATGCATATGTGTCTTTTTATATAGTGTATGTAAACTTCTGGTTTCAACTGTGTGAAAGATCCTCAGTGCGTCAACACCGCTTTGGCTCACACCTGAGTCTTCTTTCATATAAAAACCACACTCACCACCAGTGAGTGCCGGGTCCACAAGATAAATACAAGACAAGCTTTCTAAATTTTATATATTTATTAACCCCTAAATGGGTCGGTATTAACATCTAACACATGCAGTTCAGAACAGATATGTAGATGTATGCAAGCATTAACAGTTACTAGTTACAAGATACAGTGCAATAAAATAAAAGGGCATAAAAGTGAAATAATTATTTTACCACGCATCTCCTTGATGTGGCTCTATAATCCAACACTCACACATGCTCTGTCATGTGTGAATAACCAGTGGAGGCTTCTCAGCATGTGGCAACAATCCAGCCTGCATGCTCTTCACAGTGGTCACTCTGTGATCTCTTGTGGTCTGTCTGTAAAAACTCTGTATTCTCCTGTAGTCTGTTAGTCTGTGATGGTCTCTAATAACTCCCCCACTGGCCTCTTACCTCATCTTTTATACCCTTGATGACAACACCCAGAATGAGGTCATCAACAACAGCAAGTCTGATGGATTAAGGCACTCAAGTCCAGATTCTTTGTAAAGAGCTGAGACCAAGTGGAATGATACAATGTTATCAACCAGGTCTGATCTACCTGCACAATGCATGTTTGTTTGATCAGCCAGGACTGTGTAGGAATTCAATGGAGCCCTGCTGGGATGGATACAAAGTCCTATTGTTCCAGTCCGGCCACTATTGGCAATATACCTATGATTATGGCTGCGCACCTTATGAGTAAAGAGATACGCTACCCAGAGACCAAAATACAGCTTTGAGTTATAGCCATATTTAAGCGGAATCATCACAAACTGTAAATGACTTCTGTAACATATAGAAATGTAGTTGTAGCCAGACATCAAGATATAGTAACTTTTATCTCATTAGACAGCCTTTAGTGTGACTGATGATCATGTACAGCCAGAGGCAGAGTTGTCTGAATTATTGGCAACAGTAGTTCTTTATACCTAAATCACATCACGTCCACACAGTATGGCACATGATTACCATGTGACAATTTCCTCTATGTGGGTATGATATGTGTTTGAAAATTGGTTTCAATAAGTTACGATGAAGAGTTTGTAACACTAGTATGTCTGGTTAATCCTAGAAAAATAGATCTTTATTGTTCAGATAACAGACGTAATTGACCATATACAGCATGTTACAGCAAAGTTGGCTGAACCAGGACTGGCCAACAATTTAATGCGTACATGGGTTACAGTAACTCTCCCCGAAGGCAGATGTTGTGGGAAAGAATGTATTGGCATACTGGACTTCTTACGCGAGAGAAGTCTAGTAGTAGCTTACTCTTGTCATCCTATTGAGAACACGTGGCCAAGCAGACTGTACATGTGTACGAGGGAGTTGGGCCAAATAGCTATTGTCTGAAAATGTCCTTCATTGATAGAAAATGGATGGATTGATAAGAATCAGTTAAAAAATGCCTGCCCTAATAAAGTAACAAAGATACTGCCTGTATTACATGTTTATTACTCATTGCTAAATGATTTATTTGCAAAGCACTCTGGCTATTTGTCACATAGGTTTTTTCCGTTCTATAAAAATAGTTGAAAGAAAGATCTATAGTGCACTATTTCTGGCTACTATTTTAGGCACTTCTGGTGGGAAATACTGCATAGCTGCCTGGGCTTTTTTCCTATTGAAGGCAGTATAATTGAATTGCAGACAAATACGTGTTATTATTTAATTTTTTTTTTTCTACAGTCATGGCCAAAAGTTTTGAGAATGACACAAATATTATATTTTCACATGATCTGCTGCCCTCTGGTTTTTATGTGTGTTTGTCAGATGTTTTTATCACATACAGAAATATAATTGCATTCATATTATGAGTAACAGAAGCTTATATTGACAGTTAGAATGAGTTAATGCAGCAAGTCAATATTTGCAGTGTTGACCCTTCTTCTTCAGGACCTCTGCAATTCTCCCTGGCATGCTCTCAATCAACTTCTGGACCAAATCCTGACTGATAGCAGTCCATTCTTGCAGAATCAATGCTTTAATTTTGTCTGAATTTGTTGGTTTTTGTTTGTCCACCCGTCTCTTGATGATTGACCACAAGTTCTCAATGGGATTAAGATCTGGGGAGATTCCAGGCCATGGACCCAAAATCTCTATGTTTTGTTCCCTGAGCCATTTAGTTATCACCTTTGCTTTATGGCAAGGTGCTTCATCATGCTGGAAAAGGCATTGTTGAGCGCCAAAATGGTCTTGGACGGTTGGGAGAAGTTGCTATTGGAGGACATTCTGGTACCATTCTTTATTCATGGCTGTGTTTTTAGGCAAGACTGTGAGAGAGCCGATTCCCTTGGCTGAGAAGCAACCCCACACATGAATGGTTTCAGGATGCTTTACAGTTGGCATGAGACAAGACTGGTGGTAGCGCTCACCTCTTCTTCTCCGAATAAGCTGTTTTCCAGATGTTCCAAACAATCGAAAAGGGGATTCATCAGAGAAAATGACTTTACCCCAGTCCTCAGCAGTCCACTCCCTGTACCTTTTGCAGAATATCAGTCTGTCCCTGATGTTTTTTCTGGAGAGAAGTGGCTTCTTTGCTGCCCTCCTTGAGACCAGGCCTTGCTCCAAGAGTCTCCGCCTCACAGTGCGTGCAGATGCACTCACACCTGCCTGCTGCCATTCCTCAGCAAGCTCTGCACTGCTGGTAGCCCGATCCCGCAGCTGAAACACTTTTAAGAGACGGTCCTGCCGCTTGCTGGTCTTTCTTGGGCGCCCTGGAGCCTTTTTGGCACCAATGGAACCTCTCTCCTTGAAGTTCTTGATGATGCGATAGATTGTTGACTGAGGTGCAATCTTTCTAGCTGCAATACTCTTCCCAGTTAGGCCATTTTTGTGCAGTGCAATGATGACTGCACGTGTTTCTTTAGAGATAACCATGGTTAACAGAAGAGAAACAATGATGGCAAGCACCAGCCTCCTTTTAAAGTGTCCAGTGGTGTCATTCTTACTTAATCATGACAGATTGATCTCCAGCCCTGTCCTCATCAACACCCACACCTGTGTTAATGGAGCAATCACTGAAACGATGTTAGGTGGTCCTTTTAAGGCAGGGCTGCAATGATGTTGAAATGTGTTTTGGGGGATAAAGTTCATTTTCTAGGCAAATATTGACTTTGCAAGTAATTGCTGTTAAGCTGATCACTGTTTATAACATTCTGGAGTATATGCAAATTGCCATTAGAAAAACTGAAGCAGTAGACTTTGTAAAAATTAATATTTGTATCATTCTCAAAACTTTTGGCCATGACTGTACATGACATAGGAAAAGAAGATGTAAGCAACAAACATGAGTAGAGACAATGCAGTACATTCATTAAGGTATCACAAATTAGAATAAGTTTACATGGAAGAATTTGGAGCTGATTCTGCCTCAAAATCAGCGCCAAATTCTATCTTGTATCTGTTTCCCATTGTATTCAACGGGAGGCAAAGACCACAGCAGGACGCTGAAAAAATAAGCGTCCTGTTCGATCTTACCGTGGATTCTGCAGCTGAACCTGCGAGTCGAGACACTCAAATGATTAGCCCCATTTAGCTTAGGCGGAATGCGAGAGGGCTGTAAAGTGGAGAGGAATTTCAGGTGGAAGTCCGGCTCAAATTCCTCTTAATTTTCCGCCATGTGAACATACACTAAATATTGTAGAAACAGATACCTGTTCACATGCAGGTTTTTGTATGCACTTTCTGAAGACCAATCTTGATCCAAAAATAAAAGTCCTGTCCTTTTGATCCATACCTAAGGAGGAAGCTATCATTGATCTTACGCCGGTTTTCTCGTATTAAAAAAACATATGTGAAAAATTGTGCCTTTTACAATATGGATAATGCTCTTGGTACTTTTTAAAAAGCAGATGGGGAATACGGAACTCATTTAACATTACTTGCGCCAGCAAACAGGTGTACGTAACAGCTGAAATTTACACCAGCTCCTAAGAGGCATAGATTTCAGTTCCTGGCTCACAGGAGAACCCACGATGATCCAAAATTTGATCCAAAGAGGCATACGGCTCTTAAGGCTAAGGTCTGAAGATGTCGGAAACTCAGCATTTTTGGATGCTGCAGAAACGCAACAGAAAAAAAGTTGCGTTTTACAGTATCAGAAAAGTGAATAAGATATCAGTAATTTTATCCACACATTGTGGGAAAAAAAAGACCTGGGAAAACTGCATTTTTAAAAACGTGTGTGTTTTTAGAAAAATACAGCATGTCAACTTTAGCTGTATTTCAAGACTACCTCTTGAAGCTCATCAAGAGAATGCCAAGAGTGTGCAAAGCAGTAATCAAAGCAAAATGTGGCTACTTTGAAGAACCTAGAATATAAGACATATTTTCAGTTGTTTCACACTTTTTTGTTAAGTATATAATTCCACATGTGTTATTTCATAGGTTTGATGCCTTCAGTGTGAATCTACAATTTTTATAGTCATGAAAATACAGAAAACTCTTGGAATGAGAAGGTGTGTCCAAACTTTCGGTCTGTACTGTATGTAACATCCCTTACAACTCTCCCGGATTCAGCAGGACAGTCCCGGACAGCAGGAGGTATTTTCCGGTTTCAACTTATCTGTGTCAGGAGGACGCAGATGAGTTGAATACAAGAATGGTGAAGCAGGGAGTGAACTTCACCATTCGTCCCCTGTGTACTTCAGGAGTAGTAGGTGCGATGTGATGATGTCACTCATGAAGCCTCCAGAAGCAGAGACTTCAGACAGAACAGCAGGGTAACAGGGAGAAGTGAGTATTAGTGTTTTATGTTTGATTGGTACCAGGAACATAATATTGCAGGGGCAACTGAGGGGACCTTAGACTGTGGGGGCAGCTGGAGAGGGACATTAAACTGTGGGAGCAGATGGAGAGGAACATTAAACTGGGAGCAGATGGAGAGGGACATTAAACTGTGGGGACAGATGGAGAGGTACATTAAACTGGGGGTAGATGGAGAGGGACATTAAACTGGGGGCAGGTGGAGGGGGCATTAAACTGGGGGCACCTTGAGCAGGACATTAAACTGTGGGTGCACCAGAAGAGGGACTTTATACTGTGGGGGCAACTGTAGGGGGACATTATAATGTGGGGCATATCATGTTAGGGTGACTGTAGGGGCATTATACTGTGTGGGGGCACAAAGTGAAATGGATGTGAAAGGATAGTCAATATAGAAGTGGGTGGGGCTAAATTCGCATAGCGTATTGCGCCCCACATTCCGTCCCTCCTTCTGTCCTTTCAAAGTTGGGAGGTATGCATGTAACCAGTACCCCCATACAAGTCTTAGTCACAGTGCCCCCAAAAATATCTCAGTCAGAGTGCCCCATTACAGACTTAGCTAGAGTAGTAGAGTGCCTCTTTGGTTCTATATGTCGCACTACCTGATATCTCCCAGGTTTTCAAATGAAGACTAGTGGAATCCATTTTATCACAATATAATTTTAGATGACAGCCATTTATTCTGATCACTAAAGTGCAGGACCGAGCTGTCCACCATTCACTAGATGTCACTTCGTACAATACAGCACATACTATGTACCAGACCCAGAGAAGTCAGCGGAACCATAGTGCGGGGGACACGGCGGAACACATTACCGGTGCAGCCCTCCTGCCTCCTCTGCTGTTGCTGCTGTCACCACAACATAGAGAGGAGCATTGTGGGAACTGACAGCAGCTTTCGGCGGGTTATGTTAAAATGGCGCCTCTGCAGTGACCGTTAACGGACGAGATTCCTGAACATAGTAACGTCAGGGAGGAATACGGTGACCGGCGGGCCCCAGCATGGCGACACCAGACCAGAAGTCACCGAACGTTCTGCTGCAGAACCTATGCTGCCGGATACTTGGAAAGGGGGAAGGTAATGCGGGCCGCACAGTATTCATTCTGCACTCCCTGCCTTGTTATGATCCTCCTGACACTGAGCTGTCAGGTGTCAGTCAGTCAGCTGTGCATGCACAGAGCCCGTGCTTCTTGTCATTGTTTTGTATTGATGCACCATCTCCAGAATATCTATCTATCTATCTATCTATCTATCTATCTATCTATCTATCTACGTCAGTGCTGCTCAGTAAAGCTGTGGAAGTCAATCTAGTCTAGTATTCTGTATAGATTCGGGTCATTTCTTTATACAGCCAAATAGTGACCGTTACAAGCTGGTTGGTTGCTATAGCAACACCACATCTACACATTGTCCTTCTTTAGTAAAAGATAGCCACTTTCCATCTGGTGGTGCCCACTTTCTTGGTCTATAGAGTGCCTCTCCACTAACCTGTGGTGAACTTAATGCTATAAATTGGAGGACTGTATAAACAGTAGTGCCATATATGTATACCCTTTTTGGGAAAGACACCCTTCACAAGCTCCAGCCATCTCCCTGCGGCCACAGTGCAAGTTGCATTTTCATACCGTACATCAGTACAGGATGTCAGTGACTAATGATATGCAGGCTCTGCTTTACACTTTTATTCACTCATTGCAGATTTATTGCAAACATTGCTTTTCCTTTGCTAGTCGTCTGAATTGGTCTTGCAGAAATCCGTGCACATGCTGCAGAAGCAATCCCATTCAGATGACTTGACTGATTCCAAAGATTGCAATATATGTTGAATTTTGGACGACTACTATAAAAAAAAAAAAAAAAAAAAATACAACCCCAAAGTGCAGTGAGTCTGCACCAATTGGTGGTTGATTGGCCATGCTGGATATTTTTATCTGGCCGGATTATTTGTGCAGCTAACATCTGCTGTCACCATCACACGTTCACAGTATTTTCCTAGCTGATCAAATGTTTATGGCCAGCATAAGTCACAGAAATTTCTGCAACAAATCTGTGTGTGGAATTACAGTGAAGTGATATAGACTATATGGGCAGGAGTACTGGGACACCTACAGGAACTTTTATGGCATCCAATTCTAAGTCCATAAATATGGAGCTGGTCCCCTTAGCAGTTAAAACAAATTCCACTATTCTGGGAAGACTTTCTACAAGATTTTGTAATGTGTGTCTGAGGGAGTTTTTGCCCATTCATCCAGAAGTACATTTGTGAGGTCAGACACTGTGAAGCCAGGCGCGCTTACCCAACATCAGTCTCAGTTCAAAGGCCAAATGCTGAGGAACAACCCCATAACGTTACCCCTCCTCCACCAAACTTCACAGTTGGCACAAAGGAGTCAGGCACGTAATGTTCTCCTGGCATTCTCCAAAACCAGACTTATCCATTAGTCTACCAGATAGAGAAGTGTGATTTGTCACTCCACAGAGCACATTTCCTGCTCCAGAGTCTATTGGTTGTGTGTTTACATCACTCCATCTAACACTTGGCATTGTTCTTAATAATGTAAGTTTTGCTTGCAGCTTGATCAACCAGAGAAAGCCATGTCGTGAAGCTTTCAGCACACAGTTCTTGAGCTGATATTAGTGTAAGAGGCTTGCAATTCTGCGTTTATTGGGACCTATTTATCATGCCTTGTACACCAGTTTTCTGGCATGAAAAGTTGAGCAAAAGTGCACAAAAGAAAAAAAAAATCTATCTTTTTACTATTTTGCTCTGCTCTTGCCACTTTCCTTCAAGGGTGTAGGTTTCAGTCCAGGTGCACAACACTGCTGGAGAACGTGCCTCATTTATGAGGAGACATGTGCTTCATTATAAATGAGCTACATTCTCCCCCGGTGCCAATATGACAGTCTTACTAAATCATCCCCATTGATTCAGCAGAACTTTGGTGACTGTCATGCACTATGTGCCTAAGCACTCGCTGACCCCTCTGTAACGTTATGTGGTTTGTATCTTTGTGGTTGTGTTGCTTTGTCTTTCAATAATACCACTGAGAGTTCATGGTGAAATATCTAGGAGGAAAGAAATCTCATGAACTGACTTGCTGCAACATTCTTTTACAGTATTGCGCTTGAATCCACAAGTGTTTGTAAAGGCAGACTGCACAGCTAGACGCTGCAATTTATACACTTGTGGCAATGGGACTGACTGAAACGCCTGAATTCAACGAATAACCCTTATCCCAACATCTGCTGTACTATTGTAAAGGGGAGACCCAGCAGCAAGGCCCACAATCAGTGCTGCATGAACCCTTCTGATGCATTGGACAAACATGACCTAGACACTATTTTCCTGGTGGCGCCATTTTGGGGTGACTCTCCCATAGAATGCAGTGAACACCGTAAAAATGAAGTCCATAAGAAAGGAATATTAAATGAACATTACAAAGTAAAATTTGTTCTGCAAAAATTAAGCTCTCATAATGTACTGTGAGCAGAAAAATAAAAAAGTTATAGCTTTTGGAAGGCGGGGAGTCAAAAATGAAAATTGAAAAATAACCTACTTCAAATCCCACTTCCATTTTTGCCCCTCTGGCATCCCCTGTGGAATGCTGAACCATGGCTTTGGCTGTCTGTTGTGGCTTTTGCCCGCTGATAAGGCTGAGATGTTCCATGGACACTGCGGCTGAATCAGCTGCGGAGTCTGCAGCAAGATCGAGCAGGACGTTTTTTTTTTTTTTTCGTTTTTTTTTTTCTTTTCTTTCTATTAGAATCTGGCTTCGATCTCTGTCTCCCATCGTTTTCAGGGTGAAATTTTGTGCTGATTTTGAGGCAAAATCCGTATGGAATTTCAGTATCTGAATGGGCCCTTTGGACCCTCTTATATAGCCCAGGTAAGCTTTGTGAGCCCCACTACCGCCTCTGTGGTATTCTGCTCAATAACTGGCGTCAGGCGGCTGCCTCCTGAAGAAAAAAAAAATCTATGTATTTATTCTAGGGAATAGGTCAGCTACCTAGCAAAAGCACCCACCCTCCCAACCCTGATATTATTTCCTGGTAGTCCCTCTCAAGCAATGCTGATTATGCATTTTATTTTAGACGCTTCCAAGAATCAGAAGCAGATGACTCTTCCAAGTAAGTGGGAAGTCAAGAAGTGATGCCTTGATGGAGAGGTTACATTAGAGAATCAGAGATCTAGGAGATTTGGAGGATTGCAAGACGAGTACATTTTCTGCTCCCAAAAAAAAAAAATATATATATATAATATAATATACTTTTCATAAAGTTATGATGAAATAACTTGACCTGCATAGGGATTAGCATGAATTAGTCTGCAAAACATTTTGTCTTTCAGGTGATTTTTCTCTCATGTTATTTATAGGGTCTTTCCACCAGTCCTCTTGGGAAAATTTTGAAATAATCCCGCGTCTCTCGTGACTGCTCTGCAATGCAGTAGTGTTGCGGCCATTTTTCATCTTCTGACAGCAGTTTCGGGAGATGGCACCAATAGCTGTTGCTCGGTGGCTAACATATTCCCTAGAACAAATGCATATATTCTTTCCAACTGAGTTTTCATGGCACTGCCCGGTTTCCCCACAGATACCAGCTGATTGCTGGGAATCTCTGCAGGGAACACTTTGTGATCAGTTTATTGCCAAGGAAGCCTTCATATAACTAGGGATTATTTAAAGGGAGCCTGTCACCACCCCCAAGCATATTCAATGGGCACCTCCGTGTTACAGAGCACATTACAGTGATAAATAACATAGCATTGTTTCACTTTTGTAGATTTGGAGAAAAATTAACTTTTAAGTCTTATGTAAATGAGGCAGTTGGTGCACTGGGAGCAGATCTTCAGCTCTCTGGGGCAAAGCTCTTGCCCCTCAGACCCCTACCATCTGATGTCCGTGTCACCCTGTGCAGTGAATTGCTCCTGCCACTGCTATGACCTCACCCATCCTATTTGAACAGAAAGACTGGTGCTCCAAGGAGCTGAAGGACTGTCTTCAGTGCGCCAAATGCTTCTTTTGCTTAAGACTTCATAGTTGCCTTTTTCTAAATCTACACAAGTGACATATGTAACAGAGCTATGTTATTTATCACTGTAATGTGCTCTGTAATGTGCTCTGTATTGTGGTGGAAGCAGTTGAATATGCTTGATGAAGATGATAGACTCACTTTAAAGTGAAGACCCCCTTCATTGCCTATTTTAACTCCCACCAGGTAACTAACTAGCTAATATTTTGCCAGTATGTCTGTTCTCTGCTTGCTTAAGTGTGATACATCTGAATTTAGCTTGTTTTGGTGTTCTATGTATAACATGGTTAAATACAACGGTGTAATTGTTTCTGTTTGGCATCTTGGTTAGTTCAGCTAATAAATTATGCATCATTGTATCCTATAACGCTATTGCTTGCTGCACGTAGTCCACAGCCACATAGTAACAATGCTTTAAATCATAGTAGCTTTATGTGTTTGTCTCTCTCACTATTGGTTGTGGTGTTACCTGTTCTTTATTTTATTATATATTTACAATTTTATATTATTGAAATTGTTGAAAACCTTTTTTTAGTTACTTTAAAATCCTTTGTAGTAGCTTCAAGAAAAACATTGCACTTAAGGCACACTGGGGCAGATTTATTACGCTTTGCACGCCAGGTATAAAAAGGTTGCAGTTTTGGGAAATTGCGACTTTTTAAAATGTATGTCTCCTCCGCCATTTTCAAATAAAGGGGGCATGACAAACGATCATTTACACTAGAAATATGTCTATGAGCTGGGGTACATTTTCCCCGAGGTGCACAGCTCGACAGAGGGTGCGCCTCAATTATTAGGAGGCGTGTGCTTCGTCATAAATGAGACGCACATTCTGCTGGCTTTGGGGCCATGAATACTGACGTGTGTAATGCCAGTCTTATATAAATATGCCCCACTGTGTCTATGTGCAGATTTATTATAGTTCCAATTTGATTTTGGTGTCAAGTGCACCAAAACTTTGCAATCTAGTTTCAGGATAAATTTTTCCATCTTTCTGGGAAAGGAGGTATGGCTTCAGAAGAAGGCGCATCTGACTTGAATTTGACAGACTGCTCACAAATAAGCTGAAATTTGGGCAACATTTTTGCCACGCACTAGCCCAACTAATAGATGGTTTAGACTTTTAGACATGCAATCTATACCCCATGTTTATCATGCATTATGAGCCCCTGTGATAAATGTGACGCATTTGCAACTGACTATTAGTAAGTGTGGACCAATGCCCCCTTGTGGAATGTAGCTAGCGGCTAGTATCTTATCAAGATGTATAGTGCAGACCCCCTCTTGGGCAACCATAAGTTTCATTCTGGTGTGTCTGACAGGGTGTTCCGCAACTGGTGTCGCCATGGTTTCTTTAGGGTGGGTCATCTCTGGAACTATTTAGGATGGCGAGTGGGCCTAGGGGTTTCCCCCTCCAATGATCTTCCTCCCCTGGACACATGGCGTGGATTGCAGATCCACCACTTCGTACAATCTCTCCCCCTCCCCTATGGAATTCAGAACCGAGTATACGTCTCTAGAACGGTTGTGTGTAGGTACCGGACCCCTACGGCACTCCTTAGCTACTATTTACAAACTCCTGTTAGAACCCCCGCCTGATGCTGTCCCTCACTTCATATTGAAGTGGGAGACTGACCTTAACCTGTCTCTCACTCATGCCCAAAGAGAGCGCATATTCCGTCTCACACACGAATCATCGATCAGCTCACGTTATCAGGAGGCCAGTTTTAAACTCATGTTCCGGTGGTATCGTGTCCCCTCGAGATTGCATGCTCTTATCCCGCAGGCCCCACCAATATGCCGGACGTGTGGCGTGGAAGAGGGCACCATGTTACACATTTTTTGGTCTTCTATCCCCCTTCAGGGACTGGGTTAAGAGGATTATTTTTCAAGTAACTGAGACTTCCCACCACCTCCTCTCTCCCTCTGGGTTTTGAAGGTCAATGAGATTATGCGTATGGAGAACCTAACCTCTTTCCTGCATGACCCTGTTGAAACATTTAACAAGACCTGGTTCTATTGGATGGAATTCCAACGTACCAGTGAATATCAGACGCTTCTCGGGCCTGTGCCTCCCCCGTAGACCTACAGTGGGAAGCTCTGGCTTTTATAGCTAACTGATGGGTTACCTGTTTAGGACTATTCTTGACCCTCTGGCTTTGCTCCTTGTGGAGTTTTACTACTCTTTCTGATGAAGAATTTTCGATTGCTTACACCCTTGGGGTCCTCCCCTGGACTCGGATACTGTTGCTGTATAGTCCCCATACCCCCTCCCCCCCCCCTTTTTTTTTTTTTTTCTTTTCTTTTCTCTTCTCTTCTCCTCTCCTTCTTTCTTCCCTCTTGTTCTGTGTCTGGTTTTGTTGTTTCGCTGCCCCTTCCCTTCCTCCTTCTCTCCTCCTCCCCCCCACTCTTCTTGTCCTTTGGCTTCTACTCGGGGATCTCCCCCGTTATTTACAGTATAAAATGTTGCTGCTGCCGTTGCAGTTATCTGTTTTCACTGTATTTTATGTCTTTTTGCCATACAGTTCCCATTCCCCCCCCCCTTTGAATAGTTCTCCTTATTAATAATGCCTCATGTGTTTCCTAATAAAAAGGTAAAAAAAAAGGTAAAAATAATTAGCGGGGTTCCAATGCCCGGCATCCCCAGGATCAGTTGTTTAAATGAACAGTGGTACCTGTGTAAGCGCCGTGACCTCTTCTCTGTTTACACAGTGTCATTCATCTCTTAGTGGCCATTTAATGTAACTACAGTTTCGTACTATACATGTCTATGTGACAAGGCTGTAATTACATCACATGGTCACTATAAACAGACAGTGTATAATATAAACAGGCGCCATGGCCCCTTCAAACTGCCGATCAGAGGGGGGTCCCCTGATCTCTTATTGATGATCTATTCTGAGGATAGATCATCAATAAAAATGAGCTGGAAACCCCTTAAGGCTGGGGCCCCACGTGGCGGAAACGCCACGGAAAAAAAAATGCTGTGTTTTACAGTTCCTGCAAAGTGGATGGGATTCTAGCAATTGTGCATAAGTATGCGCAGCGGACACGCTGTGATTTCCAAAACCATTGCGATGTTGGAAATCGCAACATGTCAATTATACCTACGGAAACGCTGGTGGTTTCCCTATAGATATAATGGAAGCAGAAATTCCACAGAGGAAACCTCGGCGGACCTCCTGTGAAAAGCTCTGTGGGAAATAACGAGATGCGTTTTCCTGCAGCGCTTTTTTGCTAAGACCCGCTACATGGGGCCTTAGCCTTAATAAAGCCACCTTAATTAAATTAATTGCCCTCCTATATTATCCCCCTGACATAAATGCTGTACCCCTAATGGCCCCTTATATAAATAACCTCCCCCCTTTGTATTCATAATGCCTCCTAATAGCCCTTATACAAAAGACCTCCCCTATCATCATAATGCCTCCTAATGATTCCTCCCATAATTATAATTCCCGCTCCTAATTTCCCTCCTTAAAATACCCACAACTGCGCTAAAAAGAAAAAAAAAAAGTTATACTCCTCTACTTGCGATCCTTTGATGAGTGGAGCCGCCATCTCCTCCCTGTCCACGCACAGAACATGTCTCAGTGCAGGAGGCGTGATGTGACGTCATCGCGCCCGTCTGTGCCGAGAAGCAGACATCTGTCTGTGGTCTCCGTGTCTTGTGCACCGCAGGCCTGAAGTGCAGGATGCATTTTAATTAGATTGATGTCTACAGACACCGATCTAGTTAAAAGTAAAGCATGTAATAATGGGCCTTCACAATGTCAGTGGGCCAAGGGAAGCCGCCTCCTCTGTCCCCCCTCCCCGCTAGCTATGCCACTGAATGGCAGGTATGGCGTTCTGTAGACATTTGTACAATAGTATACTTTTTTTTTACAGTGTATGAACTAAGCTAGGGCTGGATGAATTTGTGGAAATGTCTTCATAATTTGTAAAGAATAATAATGTCAATGAACTTTAGCGTTGAATAGTATTTTCTATAATAGGCTTTTCAGGGTTTTTTTTTTTTTTTTTTGATGGCCACTAATACTGACTGGCTGAGGCCAAGGCCACACATTGCGGAATAGCTGTGTTTTTGTTTTTTTTCTTTTTGCAGGTTTTGCTGTGTTGTGTGGTGGTTTTTTTTTTTTTTTTTTTTTTTTGTATTCTGGAGCCAAAACAAAGACGGGCTCCAAATTAATAGGAAAATGTAAAGGAAGCACTTATACTTCTCTCTCATGCTAAATCCACTCCCGGATTAGGCACAATAAACACAGCTTTTCCGCAACATGTGGCCTCAGCCTAGAGCAGAGATCAGTAACCTTAGGCACTCCAGCTGCTGTGAAGCTACAACTCCCAGCTTGCTACATTCACTTCTGTGGGAGTTTTCAAGAGGTGCAGAGCAAGCATGCTCCACAACGGCTTGGGTGCCGCTTCTGGTTTCACTGACAAGTTGGTGGGCTTAGCCTGTGTGTGATGTACAGATCAGGACAGCAGCTGGCTCCTGAGACTAAACTACACACTGTTCTCTCTGGATTTATATAGAGGTGACCGAGGCACTGATCATACACTGTTCTAGCCCTTATCACTTTGCAGAGCTGACAGAATACTCTGTTAGCCGTCGTTCAAAGTGAGAATAGAGCTGGCTGAGAACGGCAACTGATAACTAGTCTGACCACTGGCAGAAGTGTTTGGAAACCTAGGCAACAAGCTGTAAACACTGAGTAGACATATTCAGCTGTATCTGACAAAGGGTATGTTCACCTGGTGGAAAATGAAGAGGAATTCCTCTTCATTTTCCGCCGCCAACATTTTCGCCGCAGTCTAGCTGCGACGGGATGCTGATGCAGTGCATCGGCATTCCGTTGCGGCATCCCGCTGCTGATTAGGTCCGGATGATTGGGCCTAATTAGCAGGGAGTCTCGAGCCGCGGAATCCGTGGCAAGATCAAGCAGGACGCTTCTTTTTTCCACATCCTGCTGCGATCTCTGCCTCCCATTGAAAACAATGGGAGGCAGATTCCGGGAGGAATCTACCCCAGATTCGGGGGTGAAATTCGCCCCCAAATCCGCGGCAAATTCCTCGGTGTGAACACAGCCAGACAGAGCAATGTAGATAAAGCAGTGTATTGGGTAATATACATGGAAGCATGGTGTTTAGTCTTTTCTTACTTCAAAATTAAATTGTTTCTGCTTTTATCTCCACAGCGGACGTAGCACAGCAGTTCCAGTATGCAGTCCGTGTAATTGGCAGCAATTTTGCTCCAACTGTTGAAAGGGATGAATTTCTTGTTGCTGAAAAAATTAAAAAAGAATGTAAGTGTGAATTATGCTCTTCAGTTAGCCATACAGCTATCTTGCCTTATACACCACCCTACATATGAATGCTTGGCTTCACCACCACCACTACAGTACACACTTAAAGCTGTGATGTATAGAACAATATTACCACTGCAATAATCACTGTAATACGGGTTACATCATTTTTGTCGTTGTGACTTTTGCTTCGGTTTTTATGCTAGAATATTATAAGAAAGAACAGTGATTGATCAGGTCAGATTTTGAGCAGATACAGAGGAGTTTACCTGTGAAAAATGTCCTGTGTATTACCCCAGTGTAAGTGGTCTGAGCTTGCTATAGTGTGTGTTTTTTTTTTTTTTTTTTTTTGTTTTTTTTTTCCATGAAGAAGCCGGTGTGTGTTGCTGCAAGTTGTTATTTGCATTAATTTCTTGCCTTAGATCTTTGATACTTTTTTTCTCTTGTAGTTGTGAGGCAGAGAAGAGAAGCAGATGGCGCTCTGTTTTCAGAGCTTCACAGAAAGCTCCAGTCTCAGGTATGTTTTGGGCGCCATGTGGGCACACTTTGATGACCATTATATTAACACACAAGCAAGCAAAACAGCTGATACAGGTAATGTGCCAGCATAAAACACCCAAGGAAGAGTATAATACCAGCAAAGACATACAATATACTAAAACATAGCTTTTAATAAATAACTAATAAAAAATCTCTGTTATCAAATCAATCAATAGTTTATAGATGCCACCAATTTAGTTATTCATAGACCCCAGTTCACCGGATCTATACAGAAAGAGATACGCAGAAGAACCATATGTCGTACCAAACCTACATCAGCATTAGTAGAGAGTAAGAAATCAGTTCGATCTCACCACTCCGCTGGTTCATGTAGTTCGCCTGTATGTCAGGAGGTCAGTCAGAAAAGGTGCCGGTTCCCATACATACCCTAACTCGCCCTCAGTTCTCGTCTCTGATCCCCATAACTCCTGCCCTAACAAGGTCAGTACCAATGCAGCTGTCCCTGAAAAAACAATGTCCCTACGTAACAACCAACGGGATCAGAGTCTATTAGAGCTGCTGGGTCCTACAGGACCCAGATCGGCTCTATAAGCTATATAGTAACGGGCAAGAGGCTACATTCCTCTTGTAACTAGGGCTAAATGTACCAGCCCCAGTTACAGAGGAAATCAGCCTCCCCAACAAAAAAAAAAAAAAAAGTGTTCAGATGTCCCCAAAGGTCTATTATGACCTTATAGGGACACAATGAAAAAAAAAAACCTAAAAAAAATGAATAGAAAAGTTTAAAAAAAATGTAGATAAAATAATACGCCAATAAAACGCCATTATTAAAGGTTATAGCCCCACCCCTGATGACATCATACAAAATAAAAATTACTGTAACGGAGAGGGAAAAACTATTTTATAAAGTTTTTTAGTAGCACTTTGTGTTATTAAATTAAAAAAAAATAAAATAAAGTGAAAAACAGACGTTTTCCCTCTTCTTCTTTTTTTTTTTTTTTTTTTTTTGGTTTATATTTTCCCGGATATAAAAAAAAAAAAAAAAAAAACATGCAAAAATAAAAATAACACAAAAATAAAGCTTTATGTGTCACCGAAAAAAAACGCAGAAATTAGTTGAATAATGCAAATGATAAAAATGTTACAGCCCTCAAAATCGCACATACAAAAAAAACCCGAAAATGTGTCTGTTCCTGGACCAGAAATTGGCCCAGTACTGAAGTGGTTAATCAGGATACCGAGCAGAAGGTGCCTAGGCCGTTACATAGTAGCAAATCAGGAATGAAGATAAAACTACAAATTTGCTCAGTCCTGTGTAATGTCCTTTAAAAACTTATTTTATGGTGACAGCTAAGGCAAGAGGGATAACTGATCCCATTAATCTGAAGTTGTGTTAGTAAAATCATGGGTTACCGTGGGATATGCAGTTTGCTGGAGTATATACTGTATATGCTTTTTCTATTAAATGGTCAAATGACTTCATGTTGTGCTCCTGGTGGAGGGAGGACTCGTGGTCTGGGTAGTTACTGTAATGTACAGATTGATGACACTATTCTGCTGTTCCTTTATAGCTTGTGTCTTTCTGCTGTGTAAGTCTAAAAGGTAATATTTTATGCAGACATAGGAAGGGCAGCACTGCCATTATAAAAGCAGTGGGTTTTTTGTTGTTATTTTTGTACCATTAAACCCTTTTAGCCTCCTTGATCATAGGAAACTTCTTCCAAGGAATAGATTTTTTTTTATTTGATTTTTAACATTATGGCCTACACTTAGTAGCGAAGGTTTATTTTAGGATCACTTATTTATTTATTTATTTTTTTTTGTGCCACAGATTTATTGAGTTTTTATCACATATATGCTTTTAAAGCAGCTTGTGTCTCTGGTTGAAGGTTAAATACATTATTGATTCTTAGATTGTAACTGAAGAAACAATTAGTTCATCACATTGGATAATAGGGTTTGTCATGGAGTATTGTACTTAATGTACAGCATCTATGTTCCCTATGTTCTAAAACAGGACTTTCTCAGTTGCTATGTTCTGTGCTAGCAGCTTGCACTCAGTTGGTATAGTTTTATATATTGTAAGAACATGTGTCCTTTTGGTGATTTTAGTTGGTAATCCATAGAAGTCAGTGGAAATTGAAAACCTGGGTAGTTATTTGTGGAACTTACTGTGGTGGCTGTGCCTGAATTCTGGTCTAAAATAGGCACATTTCAAATGCATTTAGTTTTAAACCATTTTTTCTAACTCGCTATAAAAGGGGTGTGGCTTAAGACGTCTCAGTAATTGTGACCAAAATTTGGAGTAAATTTTTGACTCAAAGTAAATCTAATAGTATATTTTATGGTAAAAGTAGAAGTATTATATAATTAAACACCTATTGGCGAAAATCCATGACACAATCTGCTTGTGTCTCAAGAATTTAAATGCAGGCTCTGCTGCAGGTATTTAATGTTTTCTGAATCCAAAAAAATCTACAACAGGTCATGCCCTAAATTGGAATTTTTTTATTTTTTATTTTTCAAAAAGCTGGCATAGCTTTTAGTGTAGGCACATGGGCCAGCAGAGGACTTGCCAGATTAATGAGGAGGTTTGTGTATCCGCTGCTGGAAAAGGATATATGAAAAACGGTATACCCCATAGTCTCTGAATGGACATATGGCCTCAGAGTCATTTAATCTAGTCCTCAGCTAGAATTTCTGCTGGTATGATCACATAAAAGTGATGTAACCATACTACTCATGGAGACTTGACTGCAGTGAATACTGCATGTAGCGGTGCCTTTGGTAACTGGATTTGTCTAGTAGAGGGTAGGGTTGACTAAGGTATTCAGGTCAGTCTATAGCTGTCTCTTCCTGACTCCACCATGTTTAGGGAATTATCAATTTTGACCCTGTTTCTTTCTTGAAGAAACAAAGGATCGTCTGTGTTGAACACTAGGAGAACGGCCCCTCTATATTGTGTAACTCTTGCACATCCTGTAGATATGTACTATATATGGCCAACTTCAACCAGTCTTACACACAGTCTTTATGATAACAGTATATTGGTAGCAACTTATTTTCCATTTTCTGTATGCCTATTCTGGGAAAAAAAAAATGTTGAAGTAAATAAATGATATTTTTTGTGGCGTGGTTGCTTACGAACTGTTTTTCTTGCAGGGTGTTTTAAAGAACAGATGGTCTATTCTCTACCTCTTGCTTAGTCTGAGTGAAGATCCACGCAAACAGTCAAGCAAGGTATGCAGTGGTAACATTTCTAAGGGCGTCTCAATGTACCCGGTTTGTTGAGTTTTTTTTTTTTCACAGCCATAGATTTCAGTCACAGTGGTCGTATTTCTTGGGCATGTTTTACTTTTAAACACTTGTACCCTTTTTGTGGTAATACATTTAGGCACCTCTTTGTTTGTTTGACTCAAGGACAAGTGAACTGGTACTGCCTATTTATAAATTAGTTGAAGTTATTCTATATAAAAAAAAAAGTTGTAAGATGTAACATTTTAAATTTTTTTTTTTTTTTTTAGGTTTCCAGCTATCCATCTTTGTTTGCTCAAGCTTTGCCGCGGGATGCACACTCTACACCTTATTACTATGCCAGGCCACAGAGCCTACAGTTGAACTACCAGGATCGAAGTGTGCCATCGGCTCAAAATTCTGGCAACTTGGGCAGCAGTGGAATTGGCAGTATAGGGTTGTATTCCTTAAATGGGCCAACACCTACACCACAGTCATTTGTTCCAGGGTAAGCTGGGGGAAAAAAAAGCTTATTTAAAAAACAAAAAAATACTTAGTTTTTTTTTCAAATTATTAGTTACATTATTTTTTAGTAAGGCAACTACCAGAAGCACAGTTAATGAAAAATGTTTAACTGAAGTTGAAAGGAGAATGATACTAAATATTAATGGTCTTTTATGCATTTCTCCAGCTCTGTGCTTGTATTAAGTGGATTACATTCAGAGGCTAAAAATGTGTCTCCTGGAAATTGTGCTACAGGTGTCTCTGTTCAGGGTGCCTTCACATCACCCTGCAGAGGAGTAACAGCAATGGATAAGTTACTACAGTAACAAAAAAATATCCCACAATTATCTGAAATCTGTGCTTTTTGACTGCTTTGTTTGGACATGATCATTAAATATTCCATTCACTACCATATCACATAGTGAATCTGTCTGCTGTGATGTACTCTGGCCATAATCCTTCATAGTTGTTGGTTGACAGCTTTTCTTCCCAACTTTTCCATACACATTCATGCTTGGCTTGACTGTGTGTATTCTCATTGGGGAGAGAAACATTATCCTTTGTCAAACACCTCTGATAATGGACTTTTTTTTTTAAGTCAAAGACCACATGTTGAAATCCAGCCTTACCGATAAGATGGTCAGCGGATTTGATGATTTCACTGTTATGTATATGGGCAACTTTAAGGGGTTTTCCAGCAGGTGTTGGTAGGCTAAACCACTGACTTGGACTCCTATTTTTCCACAGCCTAACTCCAACTCCTTTATTAATGACTTGCAGCCATGGTCAGTTAGAAACAGTAAGGGATGTTCACATGTAGGAGTTTGACTTTGTCAAGCAGAACATTTCTGCTTCAGGAATTTGAAGCAGATTTTTTTTCTGCTTGTCAAAAAAACAATGAAGATTTTGACGCTGAATTTGAAGCAGACTTTGGAGAAGAGTGCCACTGTATTTTGCCTTTATTGGGCAAGGCCAAATTCAAAACTCGCAGATTTAGTCAAATTCCCAAATTCCACGTCCTTTTCTCCACTAATGGAAAAGGTGTTTTTTTTTTCGACTCCCATTCATTTCAATAGGAGTTTTCAGGTGGAATCCGCCTGAAGAATGAGCAGGACGCTTATTTTTTCCGCTAGTCGTTTTTCCCTTCCCACATTCCAAGAGCCATAATTTAGCATTTTTCAGTTCACAGAATCACATGATGGCTTACTGTTTGCAAAACAAATTGTACTTTGAAATGGCTCCATTCAATATCCTGTACAGTCTACTAGGAAGCTGGAAAAAAATTCAGAAAGTGTTAACAGCTGCAATCGGTGTCGGCACCAATCCCAGCTGTTGGCAGTGGGTGCTGGCTGTATTATCCACCGTGTATGGATACACCCCCTCACGCCTAATCATGTATATGTATGTGATTTTGCATGAGGGGGTTAATAGTTCTGAAACCGGATTTTGCAGTTTGTCCCATCTGCACTGACAGATAAGTGTATTGATATTTAAACTTCTTATAATCTGTTCTGGATTGTTTCTTGACACTACTACATTCTGTTATTCTTCTGTTCCTTTTTTTTATTTTTATTATTTTTTTTTTTTGTAGACAGCCTTATCAAGCTCCAATGGGAGATGCTCTCCGGCAGCAGTTGGGCACACGTCTTGCATGGACTTTGGCAACGGGTCAACAGCCAACCGTGCAGAATGCTGCCTCCAAAGTCCTTCCTAATACAGTTGTCCGCAGTGTACCCAGAGCAAAAAGAGAGGGTGACGCAAGTGGTACCTATTTTATTTTTATTTTTTTTTTTTTCCTTTCCTGATGTTGACATTCTTAATTTGTTGTTGTAAATGCCAAAATGTTTTAATAAATACCTCAGTTTTTCCTAGATTTGTCTTTTGTGCCCAGTAGAAACCTTAAATTAAACATAAATGGCATAAGGGAGATTTGCGACTGACCCACAGTAACTGCATGTGAATTAACTTTACTTGCTGTGCTGCACCTATGTTTTCCATGCTTTCATGTTGTAAGCATAGGCTCAGCATGACTGTAATCTGTGCAGTTCGCAAGGCTCAACGGCAAACTTGTTAAAGAACCCTAGTTTTCTTGCTAAACTAGAGATTGCTGCAGCCTGCATATGCAGCATATAATGGCTTTTGCCTCACCAGTGATACTGCTCACAGTCTGAGAAACTTTTTTTTTTTTTTTTTTTTTTTTGCTTCTTTCTGAAGTAGGTGACTCTTTAGAACAACCCCTTTTCACAAGCAAGCTGGCTTGCGTCTGGCTTCTTACCCTGGAAAATTCAGCATTTCTTTTTGTTCTGGTGAGCGTAAATTGCAGCTGGCTAGACATATCCACTGCTTTGACTGCAAAAGGCTGGACAAATATAAACTGCCTGGTTCAGCCGCTGCATTTGTTAGTGGCTTTTTACTTTTACTTATAGAGTTAATCTGTCCTATGATTTCATTAGGGATTATGGATGGTGTATCCTTGTGCGACAGCCCCTTTAAAAAGGTATTTTAATGTCTGTAATTGCAGCTGATCATAAAAGGAGATAATCTGTCATTTCAACATAGAATATTAAAACATTGGCATTGGTGCTGACAATTCCTTTAATTCATAGGTTTTCACTTCTAAGTTGGGTGAAAGATGGAAAACTGAGTTTGTCACATATCCATCAAAGCTGTGATAGTGTTGTGTAGTGTCTTCAATACAAGTTTTAAAAAGACCTAATTTGCCGTCCTTGTATTGTAAGCCAGTACTGCCGTTGGCTCAGCATAAATGTACATGTGCTGCTATTTTTGCACATGTGTAGTTGTCTAAGTATGATGGGATTATGTGACATCCTATTGTAACCACATATTCATGTGTGTCATGTATGTTATTCATTTACTGATCTTCCGTTGTTTTTTTTTTTTTTTTTTTTTTTATGAAAACCTTATTACTCATTGCATGTATCATAGGTTACTTCTTATTCCTATTATTCAGAAACTTTGCTATTTTACATTGATTCTTGGTTATCTTAAATATTTGTCTGCCATATAATTTGACATCATTGAAAGGGGAAAACTGGTTCTTTTTTTTCCAGGGTCTGTGGAAATAACAGAAACCTCTCTTGTAAGAGACATTTTGTATGTTTTTCAAGGAATTGATGGGAAGTGTATCAAAATGTGCAATTCTGAAAACTGCTACAAGGTGGACAGCAAGGTAAATATGCCCATGCCTTAAAAGTACATGGCACAGGAGCTATGTTTAAAATTGGGGTGATAAGTATTGGGCTCGCTTTAGGGCTGTGGAGTCGGGATGAATTTTAGCTGGAAAAAAAAGTTACTGACTCTGGCTTCAAATTAAAATGAATAATTTTTAATTATATTATGCAATTATTAATATTGTACAATTAAGTAGATTTATAGCCTGCTACATACATATTGAATTCCTATGAGAAGTCAATCACTTGCTTTTTAATGAATTAGAGAATTTTCATTGTTTCTGACTGATCGTGGCTGCAGCCTTTTGTGAATGAGTCTGAGTCAGACTGTGGAAAAATTGAGTCAGTAATTTACCCTACTGATAAACCTTTGTCTGTTTTCCTAAGTGAATTACTGTATTATATATCTTAATTTATCTTTGGAACCCTGTTGGTGGTTGTAGGGCAAAAAAAAAAAAAAACTAAACCTGTCCTGCACTTTACAATATTCTTTGTATATATATCAAACTGAATTTCTCTTTCTTCTGGGCCTTGACAATAGTCAAAGGTCGCTTCTACATAATATGATATTGGCTTAAAGGGAATCTGTCAGGTCAATCTGGGACCCTAAACCACCCACAGGTCCTTATAGACCTGGGGTTTAGTGTCCCAGATCACCCTGTTGTAATGCAATCCGCAGGCGCATTAGGTCCGATCGACGCTGTTTGGTGAGATCGGTCCGGCTTTTTCATGAGGCACGCCTCTCAGCGCCTGTGCTGTTCTTCAGTGAAGCCAAAGATGGACACCCCAGCTTCACTGCGTATTTGCGGAGCATGCGCACTGAAGCCGAGGTGTACTCCTCTGGATTCATTGAAGAACTGCGCAGGCGTGGGGAGTACACCGGCAGGGTGAGTATAAAGCTTTTTTATTTTTAATGCGGCCATGGATTATGTTATAACAGGGTGATTTGGGACACTAAACCCTAGGTCCATATGGACGTGTGGGTGGTTTAGTGTCCCAAATTACCCTGACAGATTCCCTTGCAGTACAAAGGCAATAAAATTAGGGATTTTTTTTTATAGATCAGTATTGCCATCTAGTGGTCAAAATAAAGCACTACTTCATATTGTTACAGTTAAAGTCTTTATATTTAAGTTTAAAATGGGAATTGTTAAACTGTATGAAAGTATTAATGGGTTTCTGACCTTTTAAAGTAGTGTTGTATTGTTTATATTTTATTTTTATAGTGTAGGAATTCAGACAATTTTCTAGATACCTGTATTTAAAGGGTTTATGAGTTTCCATCAAAAGTTGAAAACCCAGCAAGACTCTGCAGATATATCTGTCCTCTGGCTGTATAAGCCTTTATACATGCTGTCCTATTCGTTTTTTTGCTGCTAATAGCCCCCATTATGTCTACAGCACATTTTGCATTTTTTTTATGAGGCAGTGGATGTGTACAATACAAAGAAGCAAATATCTCAGAAAAGCACAAGTAAACATAATATAAGAGATCCAGGGTCATTAGACTCCAAATCCAAGTACATGATGCAGCTAAAAAGATCCCTGACACAGGAAAAGAGATATCTAAGCACAATAAGGAAAGCTACTTACTGTCTACTATTTCTCAGCAATAACTCGAACAGCTTGTCAGACATAGACTTTCTTTAGTGGAAGAGTGAAGAAATCAGGCGATACCTTTTAGAGGCTAACTGAGTATATTTATAAGTAAGCTTTCAGAAGTGCTAGCTTCCTTCATCAGACATGGTGTTATGCAAGAACTGAAAATTCACAGATTTTTATACACATGGTTTTCAAAGGATTTTAGAGTCCTTAAAATCCTTTGAAGATCATGTGTATAAAAATATACTCAGCCTCTAAAAGGTATCACCTGATTTCTTCCACTACTTTCAATGGCTAACACGGTACAACATTATACTACTATAGACTCTCTTTACACTCACTATCAGCTGTGACAAGCTGCGGCCTTTTCTCTGAGCAGTGTACAGCCAGGGAGAACAAAGCAGCAAAGGCTATGAAAGAGAGAGAGCTGCCCCCCACTGCTTTCTAACTGAAAATTTAGTACCATTTAAAATTTTTGTCATACACCCTTATCTGCGCAGGAGAATGGTATAGTCCATGTATTAGTCATGTGTAAATCCATGGGGTTAACTAAATAGGGCTAAAAGTCTATTCCATTAACAACAGGTTCCATATGTTGGTTCAACCCACAGCACAGGTGATAGTATAGCTGAATAGGACTAATGGTGGAGTTATGGTATTAGTGGTTGTTTCTTTATTATGCATGTTTACGTATGTACAGTGCTGGCCAAAATTATTGGCACCCCTGCAATTCTGTCAGATAATACTCAATTTCTTCCAGAAAATGATTGCAATCACAAATGCTTTGGTAATAATATCTTCATTTATTTTGCTTGCAATGAAAAAACACAAAAGAGAATGAAAAAAAAAGTCAAATCATTGATCATTTTACACAAAACTCCAAAAATGGGCCGGACAAAAGTATTGGCACCCTCAGCCTAATACTTGGTAGCACAACTTTTAGACAAAATAACTGCGAACAACCGCTTCCGGTAACCATCAATGAGTTTCTTACAATGCTCTGCTGGAATTTTAGACCATTCTTCTTTGGCAAATTTCTCCAGGTCCCTGAGATTTGAAGGGTGCCTTCTCCAAACTGCCATTTTGAGATCTCTCCACAGGTGTTCTATGGGATTCAGGTCTGGACTCATTGCTGGCCACTTTAGAAGTCTCCAGTGCTTTCTCTCAAACCATTTTCTAGTGCTTTTTGAAGTGTGTTTTGGGTCATTGTCCTGCTGGAAGACCCATGACCTCTGAGGGAGACCCAGCTTTCTCACACTGGGCCCTACATTATGCTGCAAAATTTGTTGGTAGTCTTCAGACTTCATAATGCCATGCACACGGTCAGAGGACAGAGGTTGAGTCAACTTTAATCCATTTCAACTGGCTGCAAGTGTGATTTAGTTATTGCCACCACCTGTTATGTGCCACAGGTAAGTAACAGGTGCTGTTAATTACACAAATTAGAGAAGCATCACATGAATTTTCAAAGGGTGCCAATACTTTTGTCCACCCCCTTTTTTATGTTTGGTGTGGAATTATATCAAATTTGGCTTTTTGACAATTCTTTTTGTGGTTTTCCATTGAAGACAAATTAAATGAAGATATTATTACCAAAGCATTTGTGATTGCAATAATTTTCTGGAAGAAATTGAGTATTATCTGACAGAATTGCAGGGGTGCCAATACTTTTGGCCAGCACTGTATGTGTCTGTATATATAAATTAAACATATACATATCTATATATACACACATCTAAGAGAGGGCGGATGTTAGAGATGCTTCTGTACATAAACAGAGAGCCATGATGGTGCTGAAGTAATACTTTATCACTTCTGTGCCTTAGTAGACTACTGTTCATCTTTAGATACCTGGATAGTATTAACTGAGGTGGTCACATGACTTTCGCTATGTTTAGTCCTATTCAGTTCTCCTATGGATGCATAACACAGGACTAATCCAGACCATACCATTTATATTGTAAAGGGGGTCTGTTAGTAGTAAATTCATTGTAAGTCTAATTACAGTACCTTAAAAAGGTCATATAGCACTGTTTTTCAGCTATGGAACCCCATTTTCATGCAAATGAATATTTATTCAAAGTGCTTTCCCCAGGAATTGACCAATGACAACCAAGCCCAGATAAGCTAAGGAACGCCCAAAGCATTTTTCCCCCTCATCTGCATATGAATAAAACACTCATTTACAAGAAAATGGGGCTCCAAAGCTGAATCGCAAAGGGATATTTGGAAACTGTCGGCTCAACTCTACAAGGTACTAGGATTCTAACTAATTTACTTCCTGGTTTTGCATTTCAGGCACATTCAAGTTAGGGTGGGTTCACACTTGCGCCTGCGTCCGTCCGCCATCATTTAAGTGGGTTTTTAAAGCAATGCGCTTACACCCTCTGAGACGCAAATCCAGTTTTTTCCGCTGGAAACAAAGTCGGACATGCAGGAGGGTGTAAGCGCACACCCGCGCATTGCTTTAAAAACCCATTCAAATGAATGGATTTTTAAGCAATGCGTCGCTAACCTTTCGCTACAGATGAACTACTAAACACTTTGTATGAATGAGAGTAGTAATTTGCCTTGTAATGATCATTAACTTAGACCACTTAGTCTCATTTAATAGAATAGGTGATTCTGGAACAAAATGTAATGCACTTTATTTGAAAATGTTGCTGTTTTTCTGAAAAACCTCTCTAAGAGCTCATTCAGATGTCAAAAAATGAAAAGGAATTTTAGTGGACATCTGTTTCTTCCTCTCCGTTTTCCACTCCCTTTCCACCACTAATTAGGCCAAACGAATGGACCTAATTAACGGGGAGTCTTGAGCTGCGGATTTCGCAGCTGAATTAGCAGCATCTGTGGCAAGATCAAGCAGAACGCTTATTTTTTCATTGTCCTACACCTATCTCTGCCTCCCATTGAAAACAATGGGAGGCAAAATCTGCCATTGATTTTGGGGTGGAATCCGCCACATAATCAGCGCCATATTCCGCAGTGTGAACAGGGCCTACGCTTCTGGTCACTAGATTGTCTGTCTCCTTTTTTCTAATTTGCTGTTCACTCCCTGTTACTAGTGAAGTTTAATCTTTAGAGACCAGCAGTGGCCAAGATTTACTAATAGTTAAGCAGTGTAAACTTGGTACTTTATAATAAGTCAGGCATATCTTTAGGGTGTCTAATCTAAATTTTTACCACCTTTTAGTTTGATTATTTTAAGCCAGAATTTTACGACACATGATAATATAAGTCACACTCCATTTATCTAAGAATCCACACCGACATGTCTAGTAAAAAAATTTTAGCCCAATCTAGATGCGCCAAATTGCGACAAAGGTCTGCCACATTTACGCAAGTATCTGTCTAGTTGTAACCACAGTAGTAAATGTGGGTCAGTGAGTAGAGAGGGAAGGGCAGGTCTATCTTCACATTTTCTGCATGTTTCCACTCAGTGTTCCCTGCCTGTACACTGCTCTGAGGAGTCTTCTCTAGGCAAGCAGCTCTACAGAAATGAATGTAAGGAGATAAAGTTGTGACTAGCTGTGTTTATTGCTGATGGGAAGTTAGTCATAGACCGTAAGCAGCTTTCCTTATTGTGCTCAGATCTTTTTTTGTGTCAGGGATCTCTTTAGCTCCATCATAACCTTTTTAGCTCAATCATAATTTGAAGTCTGTCATTGGATCTCCTACATAGTAGTTACTTTTGGGCTATTTGTTTGCTATTTTACAGTTACTTCTGGCAGAACTATATATAAAGAATCAGAAGTATGGATGGATGGTCAGATTGCAATGTATTGTAAATGCCCCGTCTCAGAGAGAAATGTAAAATGTACTTCAGCCGTAATGGGGCTATTAGCAGCAGCAACTGATAGGATACCATATGTGAAGGCTTATGCAGCTAGAGAATAGACTGCACAGTAAGACTCTGCAGATATTTCAACTCTTAATGAAAACTCAGGTACCCTTTAAAATTCAAGAATTATTTTTGCAATGTAGGCATATCCTAAGTTTAGAAAAAAGAAAAAAAAAAAACTCCCAACCTGCTGTTCCCTCACGGCTGATAACCTCTTTATGCAAAATGGTGTTGACCTTACTAGTCAGTGATGTCACCAGCAATGCTCATCTGCGCATTTATTTTAGGTGCCAGCACGGTTTTAGCACAAATGCTTTTGTGCAAAATGCTACATAATGCTGACACTGAGATGGATTCTTATGTATGACGATTATTTTTATGTAGTTTTATTAAGAGGAGAATTTTACATCTACAGTGTAAGGAACCTTATCGCATGAAAGAGTTTGAGAATTTCTTGTCTTAATGTGCTAAAATGTTTAGTTTTTTAATATGAAAATTTGAGGAAAATCCACTTGCATGGAAACCATTTTATAATGCAGATAAATAATTTGTGTGTTATGTTCTCACTTGAGTTTTTTGCTAGAGGCATCAGCCTTAAAATCAAGAAATGCTCAAAAAATGCCTCCCATATCTCTCATTTATTTCAACGAGATTCAGCAGATTTTTTCTTCTACCCTACCAAAAAAAAAAAAAAAATCTGTGAATTTTTCCATAGTTTTCCATTGTAGGAAGCAAGTTTACATTTGTTTCTGAGCATTTTATTCTGTTATGTTGTAAAGGTCTTAACGTATATATGTGTGTGTGTGTGTGTGTATATATGTGTGTGTATATATATATATATATATATGTGTGTGTGTGTGTGTGTGTGTGTGTGTGTATGTATAATCTTTAATCTAAATTCATCTAATGTTCTTGTTATCTACTACTCAGGTTGCACTGTCTAAATCTTTAAAAGATACTACTGGAAGACTTGCAGAGTTAGGATGGCTTCATAATAAAGTCAGAAAGTATACAGATCAAAGGAGCTTAGATCGAGCGTTTGGACTTGTTGGACAGGTATGATAAAATTTTGTGTTCTATTCTTGTATTTTGTGTTTAACTGTTTATGATGCTGAGAATACTAGAAACCTTAGGACACAAATTTGAGTCAGGATTGCGTATTTTTTTTATAGATATATTCAAAAACAAACTAAAACTCCTCATTTGGACTGCTATTTAACAGGCATCAGTGACATTGTGGCCATGGAATGTGAACTCAGCCTTAGAATGAAAAAAGGCTATTTTTGTTAATGCTGTTGTACACTGTTCTGTTGGCAAACCAGTATTAATATTATGCTTTGCATCTCTCAACAGAGTTTTTGTGCTGCTTTGCATCAGGAGCTAAAGGAATATTACCGTCTTCTCTCTGTTCTACATTCACAGGTATTATATAGAAACAAAAGATATAAAATGGCATAGTGCTAATAAATACTGAATTTTATGGCACTGCGTTAAAGAATCAAGTTTATGGATCATATAATTGTTTATAAAATAATGCATTCCTGCAGAATTGTGGAACTATTTTTGTTTCCTGGCAACATGTTGTATGGACTAAAGAAAAAAACAACAAATTCTGTTGTATTTTACTTGACTTCTCAACCTTTTTCTACTGAGCTCTCAGCAGCCACAGCAGTTTAGTGTGTTGGCCTCCCCAGATTCACCAATAGTGCCAAGATTAACAAGATTTGTTAATTTATTAATCTCCTGAACACAGTGTACATTAACAGAAGTACAAAATGAGTCGGCTATGCTGTAAAATCAGAGATTATTGTGTCCGATGGAGCAGCAACTATGTGCAGATGAACTGTACCCGCCTAAAGTTTTCTTACTTTTGCACCACTTTCTGAACAAATGCCTGTATTGTATGCTATTTTGTAATCCAATGTTATTCAGCTGTAACCTTTTAAGGCTGAGGCCACACGTTGTGGAAAAGCTTCAAAACTAATATGAATTATAAAGGAAGCATTTATACTTCTCCTTCCTGTAAAAATATCCGTGACAGATTGGTTCAGAGGTATCTGGAACCTGTCCTGGTACCTGGCTGGATAGGAAAATAGTTGGGATGTTCAAATGCTGAAATTGTAGCGGATGTGATTTTGTAGCTTCCAGCAGCTGCGGCGTGCAGCCGCCAACGTGGTGACACGTAGTTCTTATTGGGTAAGGGATTTTGTGAATTACCATACATCTGGGCTGGCCTGCTTGATCACTTGTCCTTGCCCTCTGAACTATGTAGGGGAAAACAGAGACTGTTCTGGAGAAGGATCCAAGACCGTGTGTGATGATTTAAAATACAGTTCCTTGCAAAAGTATTCATACCCCTTGAACTTTTTCACATTTTGTCACCTTACAACCACAAACTTAAATGATAGACCAACACAAAGGAGGCCATAATTGTGAAGTGGAAGGAAAATGATACATGGTTTTCAAAATTTTAATAAAAAAAAAAAAATCTTTAACTTTATACCCTATAATCATATTCCACCTCTGTTGTTGTTGGGGGGGGGGGGTTATTATGCTTTGCCTCTGCTGATTTTCTGTATTTTGTAACAAAGTTTGTGCTATTAGATATATCTACAGTATTCTTATATAACATAAACAGAGGCCCTTTATCCTGGTTCTGGTTTGCACTGTATTCCAACCCTGCTCTGTGTTCTGATTTTGTACTACATTTGGTATATCTTGTGGTGGTCTTGCGTATTATTTGTCTTTTTGCGCAGCACATCCAGGCGCAGACTAGTCAGTATGTGCCATCTGTCCAGTCGTTTGGTCTCATGGTTTCATCATTGTGTCACTCAATATGAGGATTGTACATATTATCCATGCTTTGTTATTGAAATCTATAAGTGATTCACTTTGTGATACTGTACATTGTTTATATATCCTGTTAAAGGGGTTGTCCAGGATAAATTAATATTTAAAGCATGCCCCCCCTCTCCAACTTTCTAAATTACATTTATAATTAATTTTTCTTAGTTTACTGTAATATATGTACGCCATGTGACCTACATATATTAAATTTTTTGACTTTCCGCTGACGTCCTGGGGTGTCGGTCTAAGGAATATCCGCACCCTAGGACGTCACTGGAAGCTGTCCATTCCAATTATTACACCGTGCGGGGGCCACAGTGGAGCATATTATACTGTGTAGGGGCCACAGTGGAGCATATTATACCATGTGGGCGCCACAGTGGAGCATATTATACCGTGCGGGGATCACTGTGAATCATTATACTGTTTGTTTATTTATGTATCTGTGCATATTATAATGCCAAAAAATGCATATAGAATTGATTCTTGTTCTGAAGATTTCTCTGAGTGACTGTAATGATGATATACGGAGGTGATTACAATATTACAACTGAAGGAGAAGGTTACTGAGTGTGTAAGAACTAGGAGTCTAAGGATGGCTGCTGAGGGTGTAGTGGGCGGACTAGGGAAACGGTGAGGGGTTGTGAGTGAGAGAGGGAGGTGGTGTGAGGCATCATGGTAGTTGTAGGAAAACAGAACCGGAATCTGCCCATGTAAACAAATGCAGAAAATGCTAGGAGCTCCCAGAGAAACCCAAAAATCACTCAAAACACTGCTAAAGGTATTTGGTTGCACTTATTAACCTATTAATAGCACTAACAGAACTTTTTTGAAAAATTATCTTTTTGCCTGGAAAATTCCTTTAAGTTGGTATAATCTTCTGTTTTACATGGTTAATTGTGCACTTTTTATATATTTATTTATAATGATCCTATATTAGTTGTTTACACATCCGGCCAAGTTGGTATACTTTGTATTATATGGTCAGCTGTGCTTTGTACATACTTACCTATTATAATCATATTTTAGATTGATACTAAAGTGTTTCTATCTTGCAGAAGTATTACTCCTGTTGTGTTTATACTTGCATTTGGCATCAGAGAATAACACTGTTCAAGGGGGACAAATCAGCAACAAGTGTTCCCTGTTCCTATAGTAACGTTACTCCTCCTTGGCTGCTGGAGTCACGTGCCATTATGACGAGAATGATGACACTACCGGGCTGCCCTGTCTGGGGGCGGAGTATTTTGATTTGCAGCTTGGTGACTGGTGGAGCGTTTCCACAACTCTTTGGGAGTGGCTTTCATCATAGAGTGTATTTAAAGAGGACCTTTCACCACCTTCAACAAGTCCAGCTCTTTACATCAATTATTAGGCCCTGCTCCACCAATTCTGGCCTTTTTTCTCTAGCCCCCACCGTTTCTAAGCAATCAGTGCTGTTAGTTTTAGTGCCTGATATGCTAATTAGGCTCTGTACTGTCAGAAGGGCGGTGTCAGGCAGGCGCATACAAGGAGTGTGATTCTGAGCTCTGACACTTGCTGCCTCTGATTGGAGCTCTGACTCACGCCCCTCTGCCTGACACCGCCCTTCTGACGTTACAGAGCTTAAATAGCACATCAGGCACCAAAACTATTTGGGTTTGTTGCTTGGGAATGGTGGAGGCTAGAGAGAAAATTCCAACTGTGCTGCGTTTTTACAATGAGGGTGCTGCTGACTTAAATTGCGGACCAATATGCCGAGAATCTGTCTGTGTTCTCTGTTTCTTTGTATTGATCCCTGATTATTTAGGAGTTCTATGCAGGGTGTCACCTAGTTAATGGTATAGGTTTGCTGGCAATGCAAATTTGCAAATAAATTCTTAAAAAAATCAGACAATGTGATTTTCTAGATATGTGTTCTCATTTTGTTTCTCATAGTTGTGGTCTACCTATGATGTCAATTACAGGCGTCTCTCATCTTTTTAAGTGGGAGAACTTGCACAATTGATGGCTGACTAAATACATTTTTTTCCCCACTGTATGTGCAGCCCTCTTCACCTCATTCCTGTTTTCCAAATTCCCCCAGGATTGAGTGAAGGAGCTGCCTATTCATGGTAACCTCTCCATTCACATAGGCATAGACAGGGATGTGGCATCTTTAAGACATTTATGCACTTCCTGTGGACAAAATCAATGTAAATAATATAAGAATTTTTTTGCAATACTTTTTTGTTTAAATACAAATGTCTTCATCTTTGTGGACTGTAATTGGTTGAGCATGCATTCTTTTAAATGAAGTTGCAGGTTGAAGATGACCAGGGTGTAAATTTAGGGCTAGAAACTAGCCTAACTCTTAGACGGCTGCTGGTATGGACCTACGATCCTAAAATTAGGTTGAAGACTCTTGCAGCACTTGTTGATCACTGTCAAGGTAAGACAAAATGAAATCCTAGTGCTACTTCTTCAGCGGTTGAATGATATATAAATAGTTCTGTTTTACAATAGAAAACTTGCATTGTAATTTTATTGTTTTAGGAAGAAAAGGAGGAGAGCTGGCATCTGCAGTCCATGCATACACTAAAACTGGCGATCCATACATGCGCTCCTTGGTGCAACACATACTTGGCTTAGTTTCTCACCCCATTTTGAATTTTCTTTACCGCTGGATATATGATGGAGAGTTGGAGGATACTTACCATGAGGTAAAATGTGTGTGATATTTTCAGTGCTGGCCAAAATTCTGGACACTTCTTGAAAATTTCCTAGCATGCAATTTTGCATGCTTGTAGAAAATATGATATTTCACTAAATGCAAATGTTTACTTATCAACTGAAGTAGAATTTAGGACTGAATTCAATATAATAAAAAAGTATCTGCTGTACAAAAAAAAAGTGTACTGTTAATGCAGCAATAATGACCAATCTGCCCTGCCAATATTGTATATTACTTGATGGAGGCCTTATTCGCAAAAGGGATTTTTTTGTTGTCGGTGTGTGTGTGTGTGTGTGTGTGTGTGTGTGTGTGTGTGTGTGTGTTTTTTTTTTTTTTTTTTTTTTTTAAAACATTGCCTCAAATTTCTGTGGGGTTTAGAGCAGGACCGTTTTCTGGACAGGACAATTGACTGCTCTATGCTGGGAACTACATTTGCATACTTTTTGTGTGTGGCCGGTAGCTAATTCCTACTCTACATATTTTTGCTCCTCACTAGCACATAAGGATATCTTACTTTAATCACTCCAAGTAGCTTTCTTCCTTTGTCTATTCAATCCACTGTCTGTTCAGTTTGTTCTTTTGCCCACTGTAGTAGTTTCTGGCTTTTTTTCCCCTCAAAATCCTACCTCTTAAGGCTGGTTTACACTGGCAGTTATGTGATATATAACTTCTTAAACCGCGCTAATTTGATGTGGTTGTTCACACAGTTTAGTTGATTGTTTTATTATTTTTTTTGTAGCAGCAATATCCTGTTTATACAGGGCACTGTGCTGCCTATATTCTTGCATCCTTTAGGTTGCATAAAATGTGCAGTCACAGACAAATAAGGGTTTTCTCATTTGTTGGCTGTGCGAGAGGATGCTTAAGTGGGCTAATGAGCATTCCTAAAAATGTTTGGTTAGTTATATTAGGGCCATGTAAAGGGGACTTTAGGCAAAGATCTGATTAGTCTTTTCCTTATTTTTCTTGAATTAGCAGAAATACCATCTTTTTTACCTCTGGGGGCCTCAGATGAAATTCTGCTGTCCTTTAAAGGGGACTCAGTCAAGTCTAGCACTTTGCATCCCTGAACAATAAGTGCTGTTAGTTTTGGTGCCTGATATGCTGTTTAGGCTCTGTACTGTCAGGTGGGTGTGTCAGGCAGGTGCAGACAAGGGGTGTGATTCTGAGCTCTGACACTGACTGCCTCTCATTGGAGCTCTTAATCACGCCCCCTTTTCCTGCTCCTGTCTGACAGTAGCATATCAGGTACCAACACTTGTTGCTTGGGAATGATGGGTGCTGCAAAAGAAATTCCAATTTTGCCGGAATCAGTGAAACAGAACCTATTAACATATACTAAGAAGTGGATGTGGTGGAAGGCCCACTTTAAGACAGAACCTTTTTCATCTTTGCTTACTGACAGATTATATTGTATTTTTTTCAGATTTTGACGTGTGCTTTAGTTGCATTGTTTACATATAATGTAAAGAAAACTTTTCTGCTTCAGATTAGACAATCTCCAACCTACTTGCCTTACAAGTATAGGATAGAAAAGACAAAATTCAAATAGTGTAACAATTTTTTTTATTTATTTTTTTGCACCATTGCTCAGTTTACTGTCTCCATTAAATTTGAACTAAGAGCCAAAATGTAATAAAATGCGTGTATAGAATTTTTTTTTTCTTTTTTAAACAGCAAAAGTTCTGCTAAAAATTTATCTATCTTCAGTATGTACCGTACGTGCTGAATATAGGTAGGCAGATGTTTTACGTCATCTCATATTTATTAACTTGCTTTTGGTGATAATGCTAACTTGGCCTGCCCCTGCCAGCTGAGCGGGTACAGGGACTCGCAGGAAAGAGAAAGCGAAGCTATACTGTTAGCGGTAAGTGCTAACAGTAAGCAATAGGCATCACAATTGTAATAAAGATTAGATGAAATAGCAAACGCTTTATGTATACAGACAGGAAGACAAATTAATGCTATCCATATTCAGTGTGTGCAGTATACACAGAATACAGATTCTCCTGTTTAAGAGTGTTGCCAGGGCAAGACTTCAAATGCAGTTGTTGGTTTTATTTATTTAAAGAAATAAAATAAATAATAAACAGTCCCCTACACCAGAGATCTGCAGCCTTCAACACTTCAAGCTGCTGGTCCATTCACTTCAGTCGGAGTTCCAGGAACAGCAGAACAAGTAGGCAACAGCTGGACTGCCCTACACACTTATAAATAGGTGAAGTTACAGTTAATATCTAAAGGTAGCCTTCCACCTCCCTCAGGCATATCCAACTGTCAAGTATTTCACATTACAGTGATAATCATCATACCGCTGTTATGTATGTCACTTTTGTAGATTTGGAGAAAAACATGTAACCAGGGCTGAATAGGAGTATGGAATGGACACACAAATGGCTTCAACTCTTGTTTAATTTGATGCATGTACACACTTTGAAGCAGTTAACTTTAAGTAGGCTATACAGTTGAAGGAAGGGAACTCAACTTTCAGAAGTCCAAACTGTATGTATATATGCTCTGAGTGCGACACTCCAGCTTTTCTTCCACTTGTTGCCAGAGGCTCAGAGGTCCATGTATTCCCTTGCACTACAGGGACACGAAAATCTACAGACTGTTGAACAAAAGTTGATATCCCTGGTTCGCCTCTCACTGTCTCACAAGGAGCTTGTATAACTCAAGGTGACTCCTCACCAACTGCCACTGGCTGCCCATAGTTCTGTCCTTTCACTTCTACCTCATGCAGCCCTTTCTCAGCCATGCTACTAATGCAGAGAACAACACTGAGGGGATAGATACTGACATACAGCATCAGAGAACACAAACCACCTCACCACAGACAGCAGGCACAAAGGGGAAAATTTACAAATGATATAGGGCACTCCCCTCTTCAACTCCACTTTGAAGTCTTAAACAAATGAGGCAGTTGGTGCACTGGGGGCGGGCCTTCAGCCCTAGGAGAACTGCTCTTGCTGCTCAAGTTGGTTGGATGATATCATAGCAGTGGGAGGAAGGCAGGAAATAGCAGGGGTGTGGGGGGGCAAAAGTAGTGTTCCTGGAGCTGAAGGCCCTCCTCCGCTGCACCAACTCTCGTCTTCATAAGACTTCTAAATTGTTTTTCTCAAAATCAACAAAAGTGATATTAATAACATGCCATTGTTATAGATATATATATATATATATATATATATATATATATATATATATATATATACAGTGCCTTGCGAAAGTATTCGGCCCCCTTGAACTTTTCAACCTTTTGCCACATTTGAGGCTTCAAACATAAGGATATAAAATTTTAATTTTTTGGTGAAGAATCAACAAGTGGGACACAATCGTGAAGTGGAACGAAATTTATTGGATATTTTAAACTTTTGTAAAAAATAAAAAACTGAAAAGTTAATACTTTGTAGCGCCACCTTTTGCTGCGATTACAGCTGCAAGTCGCTTGGGATATGTCTCTATCAGTTTTGCACATTGAGAGACTGAAATTCTTGCCCATTCTTCCTTGGAAAACAGCTCGAGCTCAGTGAGGTTGGATGGAGAGCGTTTGTGAACAGCAGTTTTCAGCTCTTTCCACAGATTCTCGATTGGATTCAGGTCTGGACTTTGACTTGGCCATTCTAACACCTGGATACGTTTATTTGTGAAGCATTCCATTGTAGATTTTGCTTTATGTTTGGGATCATTGTCTTGTTGGAAGATACATCTCCGTCCCAGTCTCAAGTCTTTTGCAGACTCCAACAGGTTTTCTTCCAGAATGATCCTGTATTTGTCTCCATCTATCTTCCCATCAGTTTTAACCATCTTCCCTGTCCCTGCTGAAGAAAAGCAGGCCCAAACCATGATGCTGCCACCACCATGTTTGAGAGTGGGGATGGTGTGTTCAGGGTGATGAGCTGTGTTGCTTTTACACCAAACATATCGTTTTGCATTGTGGCCAAAAAGTTCGATTTTGGTTTCATCTGACCAGAGCACCTTCTTCCACCTGTTTGGTGTGTCTCCCAGGTGGTTTGTGGCAAACTTTAAACGAGACTTTTTATGGATATCTTTGAGAAATGGCTTTCTTTTTGCCACTCTTCCATAAAGGCCAGATTTGTGCAGTGTACGACTGATTGTTGTCCTGTGGACAGACTCTCCCACCTCAGCTGTAGATCTCTGCAGTTCATCCAGAGTGATCATGGGGCTCTTGGCTGCATCTCTGATCAGTCTTCTCCTTGTTTGAGATGAAAGTTTAGAGGGACGGCCGGGTCTTGGTAGATTTGCAGTGGTCTGATACTCCTTCCATTTCAATATGATCACTTGCACAGTGCTCCTTGGGATGTTTAAAGTTTGGGAAATCTTTTTGTACCCAAATCCGGCTTTAAACTTCTCCACAACAGTATCACGGACCTGCCTGGTGTGTTCCTTGGTCTTCATGATGCTCTCTGCGCTTTAAACAGAACCCTGAGACTATCACAGAGCAGGTGCATTTATACAGAGACTTGATTACACACAGGTGGATTATATTTATCATCATCAGTCATTTAGGACAACATTGGATCATTCAGAGATCCTCACTGAACTTCTGGAGTGAGTTTGCTGCACTGAAAATAAAGGAGCTGAATAATATTCCACGCCCCACTTTTCAGTTTTTTATTTTTTACAAAAGTTTAAAATAACCAATAACTTTCGTTCCACTTCACAATTGTGTCCCACTTGTTGTTGATTCTTCACCAAAAAATTTAAATTTTATATCCTTATGTTTGAAGCCTGAAATGTGTCAAAAGGTTGAAAAGTTCAAGAGGGCCGAATACTTTCGCAAGGCACTGTATATATTACTGTAGTATGCTCTGTAACAAGGTGGTAGCAGTTTCAAATACTTGGGGTGGGGGGATGAATTTAAGTAGGTCTATTTGAATTATGTTTTCATATTTAATTTAGCATTACATTCTTTTTCAATTGACTTAAAAACATCTTAATTCAGTAAAATGTTATTGCCGCAATAAACTGAAATTTTAGAAATTAATTTTAGAAATTTGGTATCCACACCAGAATCCTTTTTAATTCATGTTTTGTTTTGTTTTGTTTTTGTGTTATTTTCCGTGATTATGCAGTAGTTGTGTCAGATAAACAACAACAAAAAAAAGGTTTACCGCACTATATGTAGGATTTTAAACTATATTTACATTAGTTGAGAAAAAAAAAAGTTTTTTTTTTCCTTTTGATCCAACTCACTGATTTATTTCTAACAGTTATTGCTAATAGCTGTCACTAAGATGCAAATCCTTTTTGATGGCCGTTAAAATAAACAAATCCGTTGATTTATATCTGGGCCATGACTAGGGGAAGCTGCTCCATGTCCCCCGTGACTACGTAGGGGAAAGTGCTCCATGTCCCCCGCGACTAGGGGAAGCTGCTCCATGTGACTAGAAAAGCTTAATTTGCATATGCCAATATAACTACTGAGAGAGCTCAGTGAGGGGTACCATAGGAAAGCTTTTTACGGGATGCTGCATGAGCGAGGACAGTTTAGGATACAAATCTTCCTGTTTGAAATGGTCCTCAACACTAATCTATTGTTTCTACATTTACTTCTCCCTTCTACATTATTCTTCAGAACCTGAGTCCTTCATCTAACAGTATCTCCTTTACTCTATGCACCTTATATCTGTATGCACAGTTACTGGCTGGTTTTATACATCTTTATTTGTACTAGTTTGTTTTATAAATGCTGGCGGAACCATTGCTCCAAGCAAGCGTTTTTACCTTTCTTGTCAGCCCTATTTATTTTCTAACTTTTTGATGATTTATGATTCTGTAATGTCTGATATAGTCTGTACACAAACCCTCTTATTTGTAAAGTGTTATGCACTATGTTAGCATTTTAATAATAGTAATTTTATTTATATAACCCATAAAATAAAAATCCTGCCCTTTCTGTGATGGAAGTCAGCTCTTCATATATTGACTTTCTGTGAGCCTGTGATAAACTTGCACTTATACACAGCAGCTAGTCATTTTAGGCCAGCAACAGCTTGTTTTTGGAAGGCAGGTACATCCTAATTCCTGTCTTGTTTAGGTGAAGGTTCATGGCCATAAGGTTATGTTGAGATGGTGGATTCTTCTTGAAAAATCTGATGGGAATCCAAGAGCAGAAATCGGAGACTGCCAGAGGCAGAAATCAGAGACTTATCCTTTGGCTTTTCCTACAGATGATTCAGATTTCAAATTCATGGTTTAAAATTGTGCACTAGTATAAAATGTGATGTAGATTTCCTACTGAAAACCATACGGCATGGACTTAAAGGGGTTTTCCGGCCCCAAATATTTTTTTTTCTGCCATCCAGGTGCTGTAAGCTGCTGCAGAGTATTCAAGTAATAGGAGCAGTGCCCAAATTCCCTGGAAGTGCCTCTCTACAGTGGACAGGACTGAAACTCTGCCCCTATTATTTGAATAGGAGCAGATTGCACACGCTCCCAGTCCACTGAAGCAAGCTTGTGGTACCTGCAGAATGCTGGAACAGCAGTCCTCACAAAGCTAATACTGATGACATATGTCTTATAGATAGCTCATCAGTATGTCATATGGATAGCATATCAGTATCAAAAATCCATTTGGGGCAATAAAACTTCTTTTTAACACTAATTTTGGTACAGAATATATACCAGAATCCACATGGAAATTCTAACATGCGAACACCAACATGCAGACAGTTTTCCTGACTCGCATGTATGCTTTGGATGACTATCTGCTCGGGCATAAATGATTTCTCATAGTCATGTCAAGCAGTAAGGCCATTTTTAGTATTTAATAGCTGACAACAACATGTGAAAATGACTGCTATTTACGTGTTACTTACTTGTCCTTGGCATTTACCCAATAATTAATGAGAAATCATAGTACAATTATCTTTCTTTGCTCTTGAATTTTTCAGCATGTCATGATGAAAATCTCACAGCCTTGAGCAGGAAGTGCATCAGTACATCAGTGTATAATAACCTTGATTGCTTTTGTTCTTTTTCCCCCACTAATGATAGGACCATATTTTTTTTTTCTCTCTGGTTGTTTCTTTGTGATTTCTAGGTGCAGATACTTTGTTCCCAGAGTGTAATGAATTCTGTGTTTTAAATGTTACTTTAAAAATGAAAATTGCTTTCTGAAAAGAATTTCTTACCAGTAATATATTTTTTTATGTAGTAGCAGTGCATACAAATGGAAATTCCATTTTTTTTTTTTTTTGACTCCTGTGGTCTACACCAGAGGTTGTGTATGCAATTAGTATTTTTATGGTACCACATAGACCTCTTTAGATATGTAATAATAAGAGACATATAGGTTGAAGGTGTATATTTATAGATGGGACACTGTGCTACTTTACCTTTATTATTGTTATTAAAAAACAGGCTACTTTTCATTGCAACTGCAGCAGTAATATCTCTCAAAGATGACCTATGAGAGCCTGGCTAACCAATGACGTGCTGGCCATTTGCTACATATTTCAAATGTTTTGTGACTTAGACTGACTGAAGGTAAATGGAAGCAGAGAATCTGTTCTGCCATGTTTGTTTGTGTCCAATAGGAGCCTTCATCACAGAGTCTGTCAACAATGCCCAACAAAATAACAGCATGCAGTGCTATTTTGTCTGGCAAAATGAGGAACATCATGTAGGAAACTATACCAACTATGCTGTTAGGTGGTGACTATTGGTGTCTTGATAACAAGAATGTGACAGATGTGCACCCCATCAATAGTAGTCCCAGTCACAGATCAAGGCAGAGATTTCCCGTGCCTTAAAGTTTAAATTACAGAAGTGTCATAATGTGAGACCACTGCGAAAAAGCAAGTTATTCTGAAAATGTATTTCTGAGATTACTACTTTATGGCCAGCGCAAATTGTAGGGGATATATAGAGGTGGTTCATGCCGCAAAGCATTTGAAGAGGCAGGTACAGGTACATATTGGAGCAGTTTACTATTGTAAACATTTAACTACTTTTTGATCTCTGAGTAAAAAAAATAAGGAATTATCATATTTTTCCTATAATTATTGGAAATGTAGCAATCTATGTGGTTTATGTGAAACAAAAAAATATATATATTTTTTTTTTTTATCCTGTTACACTTTCATGTTGACTATGTGTTAACCATGTATTGTGTTCAGTTTTTTGTAGCCTCAGACCCAACAGTGAAAACAGACAGACTTTGGCACGACAAATACACTCTAAGGAAATCTATGATTCCATCTTTCATCACTATGGATCAGTCTAGAAAGGTAAAATTGACTTATTTTGATAATTGGCACGGCTGGAAATATTTCTTTAACCACTTCCGTACCGCCCATAGAGTATATACTTCCAAGTGGTGGTTGTCTAGTTCTGCAAGGACGTACCGGAAAGTCCAAGCAGAAATCAGCAGCTGCTCGAGATCGTGCAGCTACTGAAACGGGGAGCCGGCTGTAACTTCAGCCGGAGCTCCCAGAGAGAAGACAGGGAAGGTTTATTGCCTTCCCGATCGCTGTGTATACAGTGCTCAATGAGCGCTGCCATCTTACGGACGCCCTCTGACCCGGCGGTCACATGATCCGCCAGGTGCATCGTCTGCAAGAGCTGCTGGATCCTACAGGACCCAGATAAACTCTATAGTATTGTGTAAGTAACGTGCAAGAGGCTGTATTCCTCCTGTAACTGGGACTAAGTGTACCAGCCCCAGTTACAGGGGAAATCAGCCTCCCCAACTAAAAAAAAACAGTGATTAGATGTCCCCAAAGGTCTATTATGACCTTATGGGGACACAATGTAAAAAATAAAAAAAAATTAATAGAAAAGGTAAAAAAAAAAAGTAAATAAAATAATTAAAAAAATAAATGAAATACGCCAATAACATGCCCTTATTACAGGTTATAGCCCCACCCCCGACGACACCATAAAAAATAAAAATTACCATAACGGAGAGGAAAAACTATTTTATAATGTTTTTTAGTAGCACTTTGTGTTATTAAATAAAAAAAAAAAATAATGAAAAGTAAAAAACGAACAAGTTTTCCCTCCTCTTTTGTTTTTATATTTTCCCAGATATAAAAAATAAATGAAAACACATGGAAAAAATAAAAACAACATAAAAATAAAGCCCTATGTGTCACCGAAAAAGGATGCAGAAATTAATTGAATAACGCAAATGATAAAAATGTTATAGACCTCAAAACTGCACATACAAAAAACCTGAAAATGTGCCTGGTATGGAAGGGAGGTAAAGCATCTAGTATGGAAGTGGTTGTTAATTGGATAAATCCTCTTTAGCTTAAAGTCATTTTGCATCTTTAGGACCACAGCTTATTTTAATTATACATATATATGGTATGTTTATAGATATTTCCCTGGTGCTGCAATTCCCTAGAACTACTGCTATGTAGTGGTCAGGGCTCCTGTTACTTGAATGCTGCACGCTCTCCCCATCCACTAGCAGCTTCCGGCACTCAGAGGCTGCTGGAACTGCTGATCTGTGTGGGGTCCAGGTGTAGGACCATCACAGATCACATACTGATGACCAATGCTGTGGATAGGTAATCAGTATGTAAAGTCAATTTGGGGCCAGAAAAACCCTTTAAATGGTCACTAACTTTTCAGACAACTTAGACTCATTTAATAGAACATTTGATTCTGGATCAAAATGTAATGCACTTTAATTAAAGTGATTTTCAGGCAAAAATCAGCAACATTTTTAAAGTTCCTTCCACAAGGTGGTTTCCTTTTAGTTAATTTACAGTTCACTCTCTATTGATAGACTGGTTTCATCTCCATAGATGCCAGATGGATCACAGTGAGTGGAAGGGGGGAGTGGCCTGGTCTCTTCACACAGTTCGGACATGTTATGAGGAGAATCAACCCCTCCCATCTGCCTTCACTGCTCTGTGCAAGGGACTGAAGATTATGCACAATATAAGTTATGTACTGTACTTATATCTGCTTCTTGCATATGTGACTACAGATCGGATATTATTCACAGAAAGCAAGCAGTTTTCCTGACTGTGCTCATAGATTTTTCCTGTGTCATGCCTGCATGGTAGATACCAGAATGAGTGGGTACCTTCATGTATCTGCCCTATATTTGCAGTCCAGTGTTCCTGGATCTCCTATATTATGGTCACTTGGGCTTTTCTCAGATATTTGTTTGCTATTGTACAGTTCCTCCTGGCAGAATTCCATGTAAAGAAACCAAACTATTTATAATGGATAGAGGAGGGACGGACTGCTCCTTATTGTACATGCCCACGGCTTCAAAGACAAATGCAAAATGTGTTGCAGCCATAATTTGATTATTAGCAGCAGAAAAACTGATAGGACACCATGTATGAAGGCTTATACAGTTATATAACATACTGGCCAGCAAGACCCTGCACATAGTTCAACTTGTCATGAAAACTCAGGTACCCTTTAAATTTAAAATAAACGGAAAGTCCCTTAGGTGGCTTTGCATCTTTTAGAAAGAAATTAAGTGCAGTTTGCAGAACTTTTTTCCACCCCAAATAAAAGGACCTTCTTTTTTTTTATTTCAACACTGCAGTCAATCCCAGGCAGATACAAATTCCTTAACTATCCATCGATCTGCCAACTTTACTGATCCTCTGACAGATAACAGTGGACTTAAAGACTCAAGCTATGTTCACGTCTGTGTCTGAGGCTCCATTCAAAGCCTTTGGGACAGAGTCCATCTAAAATCATGAATGAAAAGTCCTGCAAGCACAACCTTTTTTTCATATGGTGAAATGGCAGAAAAAAACAGATAATACCAACGGAACCCATTATACTCGATGGGGTTTTTGGGGATCTGTTGTCCGTTATTAGAAGGATCTGTCTTTACTGTTTAGTCCCCCGATAGAGTAAAAGAATGGATTAAAAAACAGCATGTGAACCCAGCCTTAGTGTTTTCATTTTATTTATTTATTTATTTTAAGTTTTGCTAGTTTTAATTTCCCATTTACATTGTTTCATTTTGATGCAAATGAGTGCTGTCAGAGGTGGCCCTTTTGGAGAGGTCTTCCATATTTAAAACACAGACAAACCTCTGCAAAAGACAATGAGACAGATTTATTAAAACTAGCAAGGAGGGGTGGATAGGCAGCACACTCCAAATAGATAATGGGTGCAGAATTCCAGGGAGGATTACTTCAGATACTCAGGAAAGGATTGCTAGCACTCCAAATGGTTTCCAAATGAGCTTCCTTATTATATTATCACAGTTCACAAAAGGTCAAGAGCCACATAATAATTGCACAGAACAATCATGTATGCAACATTTCGGGCTATTATTGCCCCTCATCAGGCTAGGGAAAGAAGTAAAAATATATAATAACAGGCATATTGTTCTATTATCAAAACAGTAAACAATAGTACTAACAAAAGGTATCACAGGTAGGGGCCAATACTGATGCTTAGGAAGGGCGGTGAGGGAGAGAGAGGAAACGGAGGGAAGGCAAGGAGAGGGGGAAGGGACAATGGTGGGAAAGTGTGTGTAATTCAAACCGAAATAATAAAACACTAAAAAGGGATGGTATATTGCAAAATTTACCAACTAGTTGCAAGTGCTTCCCTCTTTTTATGTGCCTGCTAAGGCATACACCTCACCCAGAGTGAAAGATTTATTAAAACTGTCTAAAAGCGTACAGCAACCAATGACCATGCATCTTTCATTTTTCAGCAGCAGCTGTGCTGTGATTGGTCGCTTTGAGTTACTAAGACAAGTTTGCATTTAGACTGTTTTAATAAATCTTCCTCCATCTCTCTGAGAGGACCACCCCCTTATTCAGACAAGATTTTCAGTTTCTGCATAAAAAGTCCAATACAGCATGTTGAGACATTTATTATATCTCCCTTGTTTTCAGGTTCTTTTGATTGGGAAATCCATAAATTTTTTACATCAGGTGTGCCATGATCAAACTCCTACTGCTAAGATGATGGCAGTAACTGAAACAGCTGAGTCCCCCAAAGATGGTAAGTCAGAAAAAAGGAGAATGGCAAAGCAGGATCTCAGAAATTGTATTGTTCAGTGTAATAATTTTGATATGTCTAATGACTAGAGTTCACACTTTGCTGGTGCGATGTGGTTAAATGCATAGTATTGGTATGTGATCCCCCTTCTAAAACAAATACCCTCCATACAACTACCCATTTTAGTAGTATACATCTCACATTTTTATGATGATTTTTATTGTTATTTTATGTGATGTTTTTCAACTTTACATCAAAGGGAAGCTGTCAGGGTTACAATATTGGTGACTTATCCTTAGCATTAGCCATCAATATCAGACTGGGGAGGGGGTTTGCATTATGGCAGCCCTGATGAACAGCTGACTAAGCAGGCCACTTCGCTCTAGCTTCATTGTAACTTCTCTCTTTTACCAGTCACAGCTTCATCCCATTCAATTGCCTCTACAATGTTGATAAATGTCTGGAAAAGGGCTACGTTTAAGAGGGTTTGTGAAATCATTCTATGTCATACAATATGACATGGATGCATTATATGTTAGCCACCACACCAATTGTTTACTTGACTTGTTTCCTTTAGCATGTACCTTACAGAGACTTACTAACCTGCTAGATGAAATATGTGAGGAGTGTACAAGTGACTATTTAGGGTAACCATAGTAAGGGTCTGGCTCCAGAAAGGGTCCTCCTCCTCCTAAGTCCCGACATACATCGGTTTGAAGTAGTAAAACTCGAATTCCATGCTTCTGTTAAAAACAGAATATTTAGATACATTAAAGTGGGTTTTCCCATGAACATGACCATGTTTAACTTTGTAGACCATTAAAAGTTAAACTTTTTTGCAAATATAAATAAGCAAACAAGTACCAGAACATAGAAAATTGCAGCATTAATGGTCATATCCATTGGCAACTGATCAAGCCTTTGACCACTAAGATGAGTAGAGAAAATCTTTTTCATTTATGCAAAATTTTTCATTATTTTTATTTGCATAAATGTTTAACTTTTAATTTGTTTTTATATTGGAAATATGTTTGTGGGAAAACCCATTAAAGGGTGAACTAATTAAATGAATTTTATTTATCGCCCAGCTGTAATATATAAATATAAATGTATATATAAATTTGTACCATTGATATTTATAAAAGTTATGAATTATACGATCAGTTTATTTGTAGCAGCTGGAATCTGACAACTCTTTTCCAAATGTAAGTATTGTATTTACAGAAGGTCTTGTAGTAATCAATCTTAATGTATTTTACTTTAGCGGCAGACTTATTCACAGATTTGGAAAATGCATTCCAGACTAAAATTGATGCTGCGTATTTTGAAACGAGTAAATATCTGCTGGATGTCCTTAACAAGAACTACAATCTGCTTGAGCACTTACAGGCCATGAGGCGCTATCTCCTGCTAGGACAGGGAGATTTCATACGCCATCTTATGGATTTGCTTAAGTAAGTAATTTGTATAAAATTATACATAATAAAATGTTTGGTTTTTTTCTCTACTCATATAGCAGTCATTTTTTTTTCTACCTATTGTCAAATCATGATATATCTGTGTTGGATACAAAAGGGTCCATGAGTAATGAAGTATATCCTTTTTTTTTTTTTTTTGTGGAGGAACTCAGATATGTTTACCAGATAATACCCAAAAAGGAAAGTAGAATACAGTGCAATGTGATTGCTTGATGTTGTAATCTAATATTCAGAACTTTTTCATTAATTGAACTTACTCTTAGTTACTTGATTTCCTAGAAAAGTATATAAACAACCAGTTGCAACCAGTTTTCGTTTTTATTTTTTTTAACCCCACTTTCCAAGAGCCTTAAATATTATTTTCCCTCAACATAGCCATATGAGGGCTTTTTGTTTGTGGACCAAAATGTATTTTCTAATTACACAATTTAATGTTCCACAGAATTGTATTAAGAAATGGTAAAAAATGTATATTAGTTGGGTGGAATGGGGAGAAAAAAACAATTCTCTAATTTGTTTTCTGGGTTTCATTTTTATGGTTTTTTGATAAATGACATGCGGGTCAGTACAATTTACAGCAATACTAACTGTTTTTATATTTTCATCAGTTTTAGAATACAAAAACAATGAACAATAATGTAGTGACAGTATTGTGGACTCTCGGCTTCTAAATGATCAATTTAGACAGACAACAGAAAACAGACAAAGAGTCTAGTAAATAATGCAGAAATAATTCACATTTGTCTTGTCACATGTATTGATGGAGTCCTGTAGCTTAAAGAGGACCTTTCACGTCCTCATGCACATGCAGTTTTATATACCGTTAGAAAGCTAACAGCTCGCTGAATTCAGCACACTGTCGGCTTTCCTGTTATGTGCCCCGGGGCTGGAGATATCGGCGTCAGAAGGGCGTTCCTGACAGTGTAGCTGGGCTGTGAGGAATGACCTCCCTGACAGTACTCGTCCATAGCCCTGTACAGCGTCATCACTGGGCTGTAAGGAACGCTCCCTCTGACAGTACAGCGCTATTGACGAGTAAAGTCGGGGGGGACATTCCTTACAGCCCAGTGATGATGCTGAGCTGACTAGTTAAATTGTCAGGAACGCCCTTCTGATGGTGGACGGTGAAACTAAGTCCACAGATAGCTCCAGCCCCGGGGCACATAACGGGAAAGCCGACAGTGCGATGAATTCAGCGTGCTGTCGGCTTTCTAGCGGTATGTAAAACCGCATATACATGAGAACGTGAAAGGTCCTCTTTAAAAGGAGACAGCAATATTCAAACATGTATAGAGAAAAAAATTATCCTAATTTAGGTATATAGTCAACAGGCCAATAAAACATGTTTTTTATGTTATGTCTTATATTAATTGGATAAAGGTGCAAGTTTTAATTTGTTGTTTTTTTTTTTTAAACTTTAAGTTTCATTAGGAGTTACTTCCACAATTTTGATATTTTGATCACTGCTTATTTTAGTAAATGACTAAGTGTTTTTTTTCATGCCAACATTTATTTATGCTGGTGATTTCAATTCTACGTATTATTACCAACCAAACCAAGAAAACAGTCTGTTCTGTAGCATTGATTTTAAAGTGTTTTTCATCCCTCTGCTTGTGGGTTTAGTTTTTGTTGCCTTCCTTCCAAGATCCATAACTTATTTTTACTTTTCCATTGACAAACAGTGAAAAATGTGAAAAAAAAAAATGCTGCTAAGCAAGAATGCTTTCAAAAATAGAAACATTAGTAATTTAATTTTTCAGTTGATAAAATGCAAAGTGATTGAACAAACGAGTAATCTAAATCAAATCAATATATAGTGTGAACGCACTTTGCTTTCTAAACAGCATCAATTCTTTTAGGTACACTTGCACACAGTTTTAGAAGGAACTTGACAGGGACGTTGTACCAAACCTCTTGGGGAACTAACCACAGATCTATTGTGGATGTAAACTTGCTCAGATACTTCTCTCTTTGTATTCCCAGACAGACTCTATATTGGGATCAGGGCTCTGTGGGGGTCATCACTTCCAGGACTCTGTGCTCTTCTTTATGCTGAAGATGTCTTGATGACATTGGCTGCATGGTTGTTCTGCGGCAGAATAAATTTGAAGCCAATCAGACGCCTCCTGATTATATTGCATGATGGATAAATATTTGCCTGTATTTCTTAGCATTGAGGACACCGCTAATCCATTTCTGATCAAATACCCAAATCCATTTGCTCTCATGAAGCCCCAAACATGCAAGGAACCTCCACCATGTTTCACTATTGCCTGCAGACACTTATTATTGCACAGTTCTTCAGCCCTTCATTGAACAAACTATCTTCTGTTACAGACAAATATTTCACATTTTGCCTCATCCACCTGCTGACATTTTTCTGCACCCTAGTTAGTATGTTTTTGCACATAGTTGAGTTGCTTTAATCTTGTTTCCACATCAAAGGTTTGGCTGAAATTTTTCCATGAAGACCAGTTCTGGTTAGATTTCTCTGAACAGTAAATGGGTGTACCTGGGCCCCACTGGTTTCTGCCAGTTCAAAGCTGATGGATTTGTTGGACATTGTCCAAGTTCAAAAGGAAGTAAGAATGATATGTCTTTTATATGCTGCACTAAGTTTTCTTGGCCTACCACTACATCTATCTCAGCATTGCCCATTTCTTGGTGCTTCTTCTACGGAAGGTAGTTTGTATTATTAGGGAGATGTCTGGCTTCAAATTTATTCTACAACAGGACAAGGACCCCAAGTAGTCCTGTAAGTGATATGACTCCCACAGCGCCCTGATCTCAACATCAAGTCTGGGATTACATGAAGAGACGGGAAGGATTTGAACAAGCCTACATTTACAGAAGAACTGTAGATCTGCTGAGCTCCTTCAAAAATGAAAAAGTGTGCCTTCAAAACAGCATCAATTTTTCTAGGTAGAGGGTGGTCACACCAAATGTAGCTTTGATTTAGTTTTCTATTTTAGATAACTTTTCTTTTTTTTTTTTTAAGAAAGCATTGTTACTTTGCAGCATTTTTTTTCCACACCTGCCTAAAACCTTTGCACTATACTTTAACTGTATGAGGGCTTGCTTTTTGCAGGACAGATTTTGTTTTTTTGGCACTATTTTTATTGTTTCATAAATAGTAAAAAAAAATATCAATGGGGTGCAATGGGGAAAAGCTTCATAAAATCCTAAAGTCACAGTTTTTTGAGGAAACTGCTGACTTTCTCATGCATGGTACCTTAAAGCTTGAAGTTGGAATATACTATTTTTTTTCTTCTAGACCAGAGCTCGTTCATCCAGCAACAACATTGTACCAACACAATCTTACAGGCATACTTGAAACTGCAGTGAGAGCAACCAATGCTCAGTTTGACAATCCTGAGATTCTCAAACGCTTGGACGTCAGGCTTCTAGAGGTAATGTATACTTCTAAAATACATCATGAATTATGAAGTGCAAATATTTTACACCTGTGTAACTTATCCCCATAACAAAAACTCTCCTGTAAGTAGAAGTTTGCCAGTTTTACTTTTTGTTGTGCTGTAAAACATTCTTTCCTTCCATCACTCAATTATACCTCCATCTGAGATGACAGTTGACATCGGATCTCTGAACAGAGATTGTAAAGCCAACTCCTTGATTCCTGAATGGCCAGTCAGGTTATGTAGTAACACAACCTTCAGTCCAGCTTCACTATACAGCTAGTTACAGCTAATTTCTGTTTCATGACTATAGGTAGACTGTGTTACAACTTGTGATAGTAGGTTGCCTCCCACAAAAACTTGACTGAAGGGATATAAAGATTCTTTTTGTTTACTGTTGATTTCTTGATTTTAGGGGACACATGCACTTTATTTTCTATGTGATATAAATGGGCATGACTTTTGAATAATTTCAGGCCATAAATGGAGGCTGTTAGTATTTTTATTAAAACACAAATCTTCCCTTTTTTTAAAGCAACCTATTTGTTCAGGTTATAATGTACATTATGCATAGAAGGGCGTCATTGAATTGCAAAGATAAATTTGTACAAATATCAGTGATATGGCACCACCATGGTGGCATGATTTGTTCTATAGTTGCAGCAAGGTAAGTACTTATTAAACTAACAGAAACAGGATGTTTTTTGGTGTATAATTGGCTGTGTGTCATGCAGAATACCTGTGTATTATATGTAATTTTCTTGTATTTTACTCTGAAAATGCACTAGACTAATACCAAGGCAATTGCATACAAATGCCTGCATCCTAAAACATTTATAGTGTTTAATTCAGTAGTACCTCCCTTGCCAATATAAAGTAATAAACAAACATCCTTAGAGCTGGCAACTAAAGTGCTGCTAGACAGAGCACATAATAACCTCAATTTTCTTTTGATGATTCAAATGGGGCCATTTACAAGAAATAAGAAGACATTATTTATTGCATTCATCCACACTGTAAAAATCAAAATAAGAATCAAGGTCTCCTCTTTAAAATAAAATTCTCTTGTTATTGAGAGTGCCTGCAAGCTAATAACTCAGGCGGGCCTTTAACAAAAAAGAGACTGAAATATGTCATAAGACCAATCAGTTTCCCCCCTGTGCTTATAGTGCATATTGTTTATACTATGTCTTTTGTCAGACATATTTTTTTTGTTTGTAGTTTTTTTCCCTACTATCTAATTGGCCACTCCAGTTCATTGCTTTTTGAGCAAATTTTTATTTTTATTTTTTAAATTCTGTTTTGGTGGAATTAATAGCAGAAAATGTGCTTTGTATTATACAAAAACAGCACTTTACAAAAGCTCTGCTTTTTGAATATTTTTGCCATCTAGCGTTTTAATAATTTCATGTGTAACTTGATGGCAGGAATTGATACACAGTGAATGATAGCACAAATGTGAAACACAGAAGCTTTTTCACTTTCATAATTACTAATGTTTGATGCATTTGTGCTCTGCATAGATCTTGAACATTTATAGCTTTCTTTTATTTCATATATTTTTTCATTTTTGTATCTCCAACTTTTAATGTCTTTCTAATAAGTTTTTAGGTGCTATGGGTTTATTTTAATAGGTTAATAATTTAAAGCAAGCCAACCATAAGCAACTTGTTGAAAGTTTGTTTTTTACAGCATCGTTTTGGAGTACATATCATTTATTGGTTAGAGTCTAAGACAAGAGTGTTTTGTGTATATGGGGGCCCATAAATCTTTATGCCTGATTTTGGCAGGATCTGTTGTAGTCTATTTTAGTACCGTTTAGAGGTATATAGTTTATTTTTTACTGTTGTTGGGGGAGAACAGCAAGTCTACCATTGTTTTACATCATTTTTTTTTTTCATCCCTTGACCAAGTTTGTAACACAGATCTTATGTTTTATTAATTTTAGGTTTCACCTGGAGATACTGGATGGGATGTATTTAGTTTAGATTATCATGTGGATGGACCAATTGCCACAGTAAGTTTAAAAAAATAATAATAAACTGAACTCTTTCCTGCCCACTTATATTAACAACTATCTCTACTTACAGATGCTGCATTGTAGCGTGTACATAAATAGTAATGGTTGCAGTACACTTGTGAGATTGTAGCAAGGAATGGGATGGGTTATCACTGCAGCATTAGAAAAGCACTTCAGTAAATTGTTTTGTTCTCTCGTTTTGAAAATGAACCCATGTGTAGTGTAATGTTACTGACAGTTTTATTGTGAAGTTATATGCTCCTCACTGAAGCACTGACCTCTCTGCTCCTCTGTTGCACACAGTGGTTCGTGTATAAGCAGAAGGAGGTCAAACTGTAACAATGCATGTCTATTAGAGTTAGACTGAGGCACTAATAGATCTGCATTGTGAGTGTGACCTGCTGATACAAGAACAACAGAGGAGCAGAGAGGAAGTCTTTAATTTGAAAAGGAGAAAATACCTTCAGAGTAAAGCTCAGTAAGGGTGGGTTCACACTCCGTCCGCCGCGAATCCAACCTAAATGTCGGAAAACTTTATAAGGAAAGGCGGACAGAGTGCCACCGCAAGTGTGAACCCACCCTAAGTTGTTCAATAACATGACTCTACACACGGGCCCATTTCAACATAGAGGGGGTAAAAGATAAATTTTACTGGTGTGCTTCTTTAAAGGGGTTTTCTAGGCTAAAAATATGAATTAGTTGCCATAGGGGTAACCAACCCTAAGGTGGCAACAAAGTTTTGTTTCTTTGAACATTGATTTATTTATTGATGTACTAAAACACTTTAAATACTATGTAAATTTGGTTTGTTGTGACTGTACTGACCTGCAGAGAGCATGTTGTTTTTACTGCATGTGGAACACACTAAAAACAATACACATAAAAAAGGCACAATTGTGTGGTATCCAATTCCTCCCCGTTCTGATTTTTTTTTCTCCAGCACAGATTATTAAATGGTGCCATTATAAAGTAAAATTTGTCCCATGAAAAATAAACCTTCATACAGCTCTGTGAATGGAAAAATAGGTGGGAAGTACAAACTAAAAAAACACAAAAGCTAAATATGGTTTCAGCAGGAAGGGGTTAAACAGAAACTGTCTTATTTCCCTGACCTGTCTGACTTGGTAAACATTTGTTGTCCCTAAGCAAAGCTAGCTGGAGCATCTTTTCTTAGAACTGTATTTGAGCCATTTCGATTATTCTACCTGAAAATGTGTGAATAAATAGAAACTAACCATTACAGTTCTCCCCTCAACTGTGTTTCCCATTACAAGTTTACGCTGTCCAGTCATTGCTGGCAGTGTGAGTATAAAGACAATACCCCATTGACAAAAAAAAGTTAACACCCAATAGCAAGTAGGTCAAAAGGGATTGAGAGTTGTATAATCTCCTTTTCTTCCAGAAACCAGTTGAAGTTTAAGATTACAGATTTCAGCAATCTCTCTCATTGCACGTCATCTCTTATGTATCTATGATATGCCTTAAATGAATCATTTGATGACCTATCCTATCCTATGTCATGCCTGATTTGGGACTGGTGCCCTTTAAGTCTCTCTTAAAGGGAGGAAATTAGAGCCAGCTTTAGAATGTAAAACATTTCTCTATTTTTTGTGAAGTTTGAGAATCCCAGTACATGATATGATGGGAATAGCAAAAATACTTTAATAGTCCAGATTAGTAAATTCACAATATTATCATGAATGTTTACACAAGGCATTGTATGCAAAGAATGTTCTTTCTTTGGCTCAATTCCTTTTCTATGTACAATAATATGGAACTTGTGATTAAAGCCATCACTTGGCATCTGCAGGTCCTCCAGTAAGTCTCACTATTTCTAAATGTGTAATATGCAGATAAATGCCTTTTATTGAAGCAGTTTCTTATATATTTAATAATTCATTTGTTCCCTTTCAGATTTAAGCATGTCCTTAATGAAATAGTTCATTCATTGTGTTCCATTATTCATAGACTATCAACTAATTTGACATAATTTGCAAGGCACCGTAAAATGCATTTAAGTACTATCATATTTGTACTATTTAAAATAAAATATGATGAAGGATTCATTAGATTTGATTAGAAAATAGCTGGTTTATTGTTCAAAAGCGTTTTATCACATAAAATCTGTATTTTACTTAATGAACGCATTATATCACTTTGTTCAAGGAGCAAGTGGTATCTTTTTACTTAAGAGTGTTTGTACTGAGGTCTGATCTAATTTGTATGTACATTTAAGGAGTGTCTGCTACATTTTTATGGTGAATTAAATTGCTTGTGTATATTATACATTTCTGACTGTATCCGCAAGATACATATATATTTCTTTATGTGGCCATTTATGTAAGCAAATTATAGCCTCTGTGTTTATCATCCTAGTGAGTCTTCCAACAAATTCTTGTAGAATCAGAAATGAAATCCCTTCTGCATGAGATCTTTTTAATCAGTCTCCTGGTCAGTTTTAGCCAGTTTATGTCTCCAACAGCAGACCCAGCTGACCATTGCTTGCCCAGTTACTAGAACCTCCAGAAATTCAGTGTTATTTCCTAAGAAGTTTTCTACAGTTAGATCATTTTTTAAAATTGTCAGAGCCCATTTGCCATTGACAAGGCAACCTCTTGTGATGGATCCATACACCACATAAACTCTCCTCTCTCTGGTCCCAGTCTTCCAAGTGAATTTAGAGGAAGCGTATTATGCTCTAATTGAAAACCATCTTGGGCAGATGAGGGGCATGCATGACCAAAATAGTCACATCCCCATACGCACTTTGCAGCAAACAAAATTAGTCAGCACTGCCATACAATATGAGTTAGAGTGGTTGTCCAGTTTAAGCAAAAACATGTTGTTCAATGTTCCAATATACTTCATGTATCAAAGTCTTGGAGCCCTTTTCAAATTCTTAGTCTCATTGTTGACCATTTTGGTTGCCATCTGAAGCCCTGCATAATGTGGTTGATAAAACACAGATATATTTCTAGTTGTAATCTTCTTTTCTGGTAACATAGATTTGCTTTTCCACTTATAAAAAAAAAAGACGTAATTTAATACCGGTTCTTGATGACGCACTTGAAGTAATTCCCTCTACCTTTTATTTAAATCCAGGTATTTACCAGAGAGTGCATGAGTCATTATCTCAGAGTGTTCAACTTTCTATGGCGTGCAAAGAGGATGGAATACATCCTCACAGATATTTGGAAAGGGCATATGTGCAATGCAAAATTACTGAAAAGTATGCCAGGTATGTTACAGAAGTTTGCATGTAAAATGTAATATTTGGAGAAGCATTGTTTTTCTTATATTTATTGTGAAATCAAAATAAAATCTGGACATTGAACTTAGCACTCTGTAAAATAAAGCATGCGTTTTTTGTTGGTCACGTGGGAAACACCATTTACCACAATTTTTTGATCTTGCCCTTCAACAACAATTAAGACACTGACGCCAAACATTAAAAGCTATTGGACAGGTTTTGGTGTGTATTTTCCTTTTAAATTTTCTCTCTTCTCAGTACTTTATTTCACCGACTTTAGAAGAGGACAATCCTAGAAGAGGGGTCTCCACCTATCAGACATTTACGGCATAACCTATAGATACACCACAGATATCGGTTTGGGAAAATACCTTTGTATTCACTGAAGCATGTTCAATTCTACCTATAATAATTAATATTCACCATGGAAAAATATTGGAGCCTGAACTTTTCAGCCTTGTGCTTTCATGTTTGATCTATATTGCATAGTTTTTCAACTGTTACACTTTGTCACATACACAACACAAACCTTAATATCAATATAACTGTAAATCCTGATAATACATTATTGGGGAGATTTATGAAGACTGGTGCTTTTAATGGCAGTCTTCATATCTCCTGCGTTGGTGGAGGACCTAGCTGATTTCATGAGATACTGGCTTCTTCACAAATTAGATGCACCCAAAGTCTGTGAGCTTATAATTTATGCCAGAAAACTGTTGAAAGTTATGATGAATCTGTTGGGACTCTTGACCTTGACCACAGCATAACCTCGATTTAGTCTTTATTGCAAGAAAAGAATACAAAATAAAATTAATAAACTCATATCACACATACATTTTTTAACACAAGCCACTTAGGATCAGCCTCTCACCGAATCTCTTTTTGCTTATCCAGACAGCTAGAATTTCTGTATAACCATATAAAAATAAATTGCTAATGAGGTGGATTTGAACATCGGCTTTGGTATAAAAAGAAAGGGTATGAAAACTCCATTTGAACTCATGTGGACATGTTCCCCTTAAAGGGAGTTTGTCACCACAACAGTCCCTGTTGACCTATAAGCACAGTCCTATAGCCAGGGTTCGTGTGAGTACAGGGATTCCTGATGTTGTTGAGATATTAGATTTTTTTCCTGATATGCTGTTGAGCTGTTTTGTGCAATGAGGGCATCACCTCTGCCCTCATTGCACCATAGAGCTACCACTCTGCTATGACTGACATTGGCCAGTAAATGTGCATGTCGATCATAGTACGGATGGAGGGGCTGGAAGCATAGTTTGTCGGTGCGATGAGAGCAATAATGATACCCTAGTTGCACAAAACAGCTCATTTCATATCCGGAGAAAAGCTAATATCTCAGTAATGGAGGCACTGATAAGAAAGCAGAAAAAGTGTTTTATTCATGTGAACTAGCTAGTTAAAAAGGAGTCTGTCACAAGAACAGTCTCTATTGAAGGGGGAACTGTTTTCTCACCTGACATATCTTTAATAGTAAATACTTATATTCTCCTTGATATTACAGATTTAGAGATTTTTTTTTTTTCTAGAACTTTGTATTGTGCCATTCCTGTTTTATTTGGAAGTGTATGAATGAATTGACAACTCCTGTGTTACCATTTCTCATATCAGTGGAGCCTGTCTCTACACACGGACACTGTCCTGTCAGTGGCAGACAGAATAGAGATGCACTCTAGTGGCAAGGCAAACAGTACCATCCAGTTGTCAATTATTATCGGGTGAGGAGGGCTATAGTCAGTAAAATTACAAGTGATGCCGACTTTTCTACCACATAACTATGTATCTGCTCTGCTTCTATAGATCAGTCTTTCCTGCTTCTCTTGCTCCAAAACATGATGCCGATGGGACAAGTTTTTATATAGATATTGAAGCACTAAAGAATCCCTACGATGTGTGTGTTAGAATGTATTTTTATTTTAAGTAGGTCATGGCAGGGAACTCTTGTGGGCACACTGAAAAGAGATTAAAATCCTCCTTTTCGAGTTGTTCTACATGTAGTCGGCCATATAATCCATTAAGACTAAATGCAGCTGTGACTTTAAGTGCCATTAGTAGAACACAAGGCATCAGTTGTAATGCTAAGTTTATGCCTCTTTATTATCATAAAATATATATTTGTCAGCTTTATAACCTTGTTCTGCATTATTCAACCTACTTTTATCTGTTTTACTGCATATTAATATGTAATTTAATATAAAACAGTCTTGAAGGGTTATTCCCATCTCAACTGTGAATATGGGGCATAATGTCTTGACCAACAGGCTGGGCGTTTTTTTATCATCTCTTTACTAGAAGTAAATAGATATTACAGAAATGGTATAGCTGTTCTTATCTCGTCCACTTTTTACCAAAAGCTCAGAATGTTATATAAAATATAATATCTGACTAATACTTGCCTTACTCATCCCTGTTGCTCTGGTACTGACACTTCTTGGGTTCCCCACAGTCTTTGTATCCTAGTCTCCAGTAAAATTCTAGCTACACTATGGTGACCTCAGGGACTTGTTCCATAGCGTAGGCTACTCAGACACTATAAAGATATTATGACATTTTGGATCCAGTTGGATAATGTCAATGGCCACCCACCATAGTTTGAACTGATCTATATGATACAGCTTATATTTTGACACAAAGGCACTTTTAATATTGAGTATCTTTGAAGTGCACATAAATCATATTTACTGGGCACTAAGTCTACAGGTCTCTCAAAGGCGATTTGGAGAGATGTGCAGAGCATTTACAATACAGATGAATTGGAGAAGAGGCTGTAGCAGGAAAGCCGCTTGTGATGGGTCTTTCCTCCTGGATTTTGTGGCATTGCTGAACATTTAAGAAAGTAAAAGAAAAACTGTTGTTGTCCATGGCAACCAGTCACAGCACAGCTTTAATTTCTAAGTTGTGATTGGGCAACAAAATGCATCTCTTAGATAGTTTTGTAAATTGGCTCTGTTCCTTTATCATGTCTAGATAAAACGTGATCTATGTCCAAGGGTAGCCGCCGTGCATTTTTTTATTAATATCCATGGTAAGTATAAAATACTTGAATTGCTGTATTAGCAAAGTGTGAAAGATTTTGTGTGTAGATGCAGATGATTTTCACCTGAGACGCAGTTAAGAGTAGGTATTACATTTGGATTCTGAGGCATGTTTAAAAAAAAAACAAATTCTGAGACAATGATTACCTAACATTTAGGGAGTGTGCAGGAGTAAAAAACATGGCTGATTTCTGTTTCTCAGGAAGTGACATCACGTCTGTTAGTCACATGGCCATGCTGCAGTTCAGTCTCTTTCAATTTAGAGCTACATCATTGCCTTGTGACTGACAGACGTGAGGACATTTCCTGATAAGACGAAAGCAGCCGTGTTTTCTATTCCTGCACAACCCCTTTGAATAGATTTCTTTTTAAGGCTATAAGAACATATTGCTGTCTAGATAAGCTTTAAGACACTGTAAGATACTGTTTCTCATTTGTCATATTTGTATTATTCATTTCCATTACAGAGCTTTCTGGAGTGCTTCATCAGTGTCACGTCCTGGCTTCTGAGATGGTTCATTTCATTCATCAGATGCAATATTACATCACATTTGAGGTACATGATGATTTGGTTCACTTTACCTGATTTATTGGCTACAGTACATTAGTTTTCTTCTAAATAAACTGGTGATTGTTTATTGGGTTCCTTAGGTACTGGAGTGTTCTTGGGATGAATTGTGGAATAAAGTACAACAAGCACAGGACTTGGATCACATCATTGCTGCTCATGAGGTGTTTTTGGATACCATCATTTCTCGTTGTCTTCTAGACAGTGAATCAAGGGTAAGCTGTTTATTATTTATTATTTTGCAATTTATATTTATTTTTTTTCATAAAATCCTATCTATATTATGTTGTATCTTTCCATAGCATTGAAAATCATAACTTATTTGTATGTTACCCATTGTGACTATTACTACTTGTAATTTGAAGTATGTATTAATATTCAGCGATCCTGTTTCTAGTATTTAAAGAGTTTTATAAAATCTAATTGAGAACAGTCATTCATAGGTTATAGGAACTAAAACATTTTGGGATAGGATGTTAATCCAGGGACTTATAGATATAGTTCCCATAATTCCTCTCTCAGACATAACGTTTGCTCACAACTGCCTCTATATTACATGGTATGAGGCAGAGCTGTAATTTCCTTCTGTCTTCACATACAACACTGCCCTGCTACTAATGGACACTGCATGATCTGGTGCCCAGCATGAGAAACTTGATCCCTCCAGATTACAGGGATGTGTGACATTTGTTCAGTATATGGGACATTGGCATGAAGAAGATAAAGCACTAGTAGTGTGTCATGTGAGGCTGACTTACAGAGGCATCTTGCCTACAGATATTACTTTCGTAGGTGAGAAACAAGCACACAGTTTTATAGAATAGAAATCCCCTTTAATGCATGTAGTTACCATGTTGGTAAACTCTAAGTTTGGTGACATCTTTGCCACCCTGCTGTCTGACTGTCAGCATAAGTTATTTTGTCTTTTGACCTAGATGTGGAGGAGCCAATTTAAAGTTTTGCTAGGAAGTAACTACTCCCTAAACTACATATAGATGTCAATAGAGGTCACCAGCAAGGGGAGATAGCCAGCAAGTATTTGCTATATGACATTGTTGCAACTAAATAATAATAATGTGTTCACTGTACTGTCACTTTAATGTATAGTTTGGTCTCTCCACAGGCGCTGCTAAATCAGCTTCGTGCTGTATTTGACCAGATCATAGAATTCCAAAATGCTCAGGAGTCCATGTACAGGGCAGCTCTGGAAGAGTTACAGAGAAGATTACAGTTTGAGGAAAGGAAAAAGCAGAGGGAGTCAGAGGTAGGATCTGTCAAAATGAATATGGGTTCCTATTTTTCGTCAAAACATTGTAAAATGAGGCATTGTGTCTAAGTTTTATCATAACTTTATTAAGTTGTGAAAGCATGCTGTACCTGATATCTTCACCATGATCAAGCAGTCTAATGCTTTATGGGAGAAGTTAATGGGACAGTTGTGTTTTTTCTTTTTTTTTCTTTTTTTTTAAAGCAGTTGTCCAGTTTTGTTCTTTTATCATCATTTTTTTGGAAGTTATGGCCTTAGGGTAGGCCTTAAATATTGCATCAGTAGGGAGTCGTAGCTGTTTTTCACAGTGATCAACTTTTCAGGGGAACGTGTGATCTCTGTGTGACCAGGTGCTGTTACTGCAGCTCAGGTCCTATTGACTTCAGTGGGAGTAGAGCTGCAGTAATACTGCCAGGCCACTATGGAGGGCAAGGAACTATCTGTTTCCAGCTCTGTCCAAATGATACAGGGAGCGGGCATACCCCATAATCCGTTTGGGCGATTTCTAAGGATAAGCAATTTAAAAAATAAAAAAAAACAAACTTGGAGAACCCCTTTAATAAAGCCACGAAGTACAAACCAGTGCTAAAATACGTTTATGGCTATTCCATGAGACTACTAATCACTTTCCATGTGCAATTATTTTAAAGCTGCTTTGTCACCATATTAATGCAGTCCACTCTGTGGGCAACATATTGTGCTGTACAGAGGATGGAGCTGTGCAGATTTATATACCGTATTTTTCACTTTATAAGACGCATAGGTGAAAAAAAAAATATTTTGAACCAATTCCTGGACAACCTCTTTTAGAATAATGTCCCATAGTGGCCCCTCCACACAGTATAGTGCTCTATAGTGGCCCATACGGTTTTCTTTACGAATTTTCCAAAAACTTTAGTGTTCGCCACCCATGAACCATTATTATACTCTGGGGGCTCCTCAGAACCCAGAGTGTAACTATCGGAGTCCCCGGGCATGGTGTTTAAACACAGTTAACAGTGTAACTCACCTCTGGCTGGTGATCTTGCAACAGTGCTGTCTTGATTTTCAGCATCTTCGCTTTATAAGAGGCACTGACTTTCCTCCCCCACTTTGGATGGGAAAAAAAAGTGCGTCTTATAAAGCAAATAATACAGTAGTATTGTTATTATTGTTGTTTTAAAGAAAATAATTCATGTAGGCTGTTCAATATAGTGACTTTGAGACGTTCACCCAAAATTGCATTAAAATGTGGTCTTCTAGCAGGGTGGTCTTCTCAAAGAAGATGGCTAAAAAACAGACCATCCATCACAGAAAAAGTAGTCTGGGTAAAAGAATGGTTTTATCAAAGGGATTGTCTTTTGGAGAGGTTTCACTGTAGATCAGTCTACTCAGCGATAACCTGCTGCTTGCAGTTTGGATTGTATTTCCAACATTACAGGTTCTCTGTACACAACAAATGCAAGAAACATTGTTGTAACCAGCTATTAGGGGGCTTTATAAACATAATTTATTTTTGTAGGGTGAGTGGGGAGTTACAGCTGAAGAAGAAGATGAAGAAAACAAGAGGGTTTTGGAATACCAAGAATCGATACCAAAAATGCGTTCACAACTGCGAATTCTTACTCATTTCTATCAGGTAAGTACATGGTAAAGGATCCATTCAATGATTTTTTTTTTTTTTTTTTTTTTGTCATGGCCAAGGAGAGAAACGGATATGGTTCTTTCTGCTGCATTAAATGACTCAATTTCTGTCAGGAGAAGACAGAATAGTAATTCCTGATAACTCGGCTGTGTTATGAAAGAAAATTGTGCCTCTAGTGCAGATGTCCCTCTGCTTTGATGAGCTCTCCTCCTCCTCCCCTGTCCATAGATTTCTATTTATACAGATTTGATCACTGACAGAAGGTAGCAAATAAGCAACAGGGAATTTTCTTTAATAAAGGTTTATTTATGTACAGTTAGTATAACTTTGGTTATGCTTTAAGTGTAATTTAAGCCCTTAGTGCTTTTAGTAAATTTAGCATATTTATGTTCCAGCAGTCATAATGTTCTGCCTTTTTTGGGGGGAGGGGGATAGGGGGCGGTGTTAGTATAAACTTGGGCAGTTTGAAAATGCACCAGATTTATCACAGAGGTTGTTGCTGGATGTTAATTCTGATGTATCTTTCAACTGTCTAGCCTAAGTTAAAGGGAATCTGTCAGGTCAATCTGGGACACTAAACCACCCACAGGTCCTTATAGATCTGGGGTTTAGTGTCCCAAATCTCCCTGTTGTAATGCAATCTGCAGGCGCATTAAAAATAAAAAAACCTTACCTACTTACCTAGAGAAGGGTCCAATCGACGCTGTTTGGCAAGAGCAGTCCGGCTTATTCATGAGATTCTTCGTTGGCATGCCTCCCGGCGCCTGCGCTGTTTTTCAGTTAAGCCAAAGATGGACACCCTGGCTTCACTACGTAATTGCGGGGCATGCACACTGAAGTCGAGGTGTACTCCTCTGGCTTCATTGAACAACTGCACAGGCGCGGGGAGTATAGCGGCAGGGTGAGTATAAAGCTTTTTTTATTTTTAATGCGGCCATGGATTGCGTTATAACAGGGTGATTTGGGACACTAAACCCCAGGTCCATATGGACGTGTGGGTGGTTTAGTGTCCCAAATTGCCAGATTCCCTTTAATACTACCTTTTTTAGGCTTGCTTTGAGCCAATATTTTACAACACAACTTTAGCACATTTAGGACCCATTTCCTTGTCTGAAAACCCACACTCATATGTGTAGCAAGTCAGAAAAATTTTAACACAAACTAGATGCATCAAGTTATGCCAAGAAGCACCACCCCACATTTTTCACAATTGCAGTGATGTTGTGCCTGTGGGGTTGTTTGGCCTAAAGCCTGGCAGCAAGGGTGCTGTTGGGTTTCTGGGTCACTCCCACTGTTGGCGGTGGAGAGCAATGGAGCACCACACCCAGTAGAGTAGGGACCCACTATACAGAGGTTGCAGTGAAGTGACTAGTGGGCTTATACACTTTAATCAAAATAAATAAATATATATATATATATATTTATTTATTTGATGCCAAGCCTTGAGTGGTTTCACTCAAGGCTTGGCATCATTTACTGTATAAGTGTGCATATCAAGTTAAACGGACCTTTTTCTAACAAACCTACTACTGTAGATACTGTATATCAATTTACTTTGCTCTTCCTGCTCTATAACATGCGGCCTGCAGATCAGACAGTATTTTCAATGTGAATGGGCTTGTTATAGCACGCCATGTTCGTCTGCTGATCCATCCAAATGCCTCCTCACCACATTATTGAGTAGTTATTGCATTTACTGTTTTTTTTTTTTTTCTAAAGCAGTTTTCATCTTTTCCCATTTAGGGTATTGTTCAGCAGTTTCTAGTTTTGCTGACAACAAGTACAGATGAAAGCTTGAGGTTCTTAAGCTTTAGGTTAGACTTCAATGAGCATTATAAAGCAAGAGAACCAAGACTTCGTATGTCCCTGGGTACAAGAGGTCGACGCAGCTTACAAGTCTGAGTAATAATGCAAAAGTATAAAAGGAATTCTCTTCCTGTATATGTCACAGACCCTCTCTTGCAGCAGAAGCAAGGTATTGCCTGTAGTGCGTGAATGGCTAAGCCTGTTCAGTGAATGCTATACGTCAATATAATCAAGAGGTTGTTTTTTCTATTAATGGATGCTGTGCTCAGACAAGAATGCCGACGGGCAGCAATACAGACTATAAGATGACTATGTACCCATCAAGTATAATGTTTGCAATTTAAGTACATTTCAGTGCACTAAGTGTTGCTCACACTCAAACCACACTATAGGCTCTTCTATAAACAGTTCTTGCCCTGTAATAAACACAAGCAGACCAAATAATGTGCAGTGTTTTGCTTATATTTATTGAGGCCATAAGGGTTCCTTATATGTATGTAACTCACTGAAGAGGAAAAAAAATGCTTTTTGTACATTGTAGTCAATTTATGAACCAACTGGTTTACACTGTATATTTAATTGCTGTATATAAGTGTGATGATTTATTATTATTACTACTATTTTTTTTTTGTGTGTGTGTCATGAGAATACAATGGAGAAATCTTCAGACCATATTGCAGTTGTTTATATATTTTTTCTTTAGTCTTATTTTTAAAAGAGAAACACAGTATGAGAGGTTAAAGGGATTGTTTAATGGACAATATTCATCCCCTGTCCAAAGGATAGGCTTTCCTGTTTGAATGGAGTAGTGGCCATGCATATCTGCTGTCACTCTATTTAACTTTATAGGCTGGCAAAAATACCCAAGTACCACACACTCCTGTCTTCAGCAGTCCCATAAAGCTAGACAGGAGCAGTGGGCATGCGCCAAACCCTGACTTGTCCTTATAGTCCAGTGACCAAGGGGACAACTCTTGTAAGTAATCTCCAATTTCTGACCTTACTATTACATTTTTATGTTTACTGGCTGCTTAGTGGAAATTATTTGTTGATTTATGCCCAGGGTTATGGTTCTATATATGTCTCCAATGTTACATATTTCCGAGCCACTGTGCTAGGTATCCCATGTTGTCGTCTTCTAGGCTATAGTCCACTTCTATGCTGGTCAACTGCTCTCAAGCAGCACTGTCATGGGCTATTCAGGAATCTGCTTGGGGAAATTCGCTGGTTAGCATATAGTCATAGTATTTTCCAAACATACTTAACCTTGGCTCTTGACAGTGCTTCCTGGGAAAGTTGACTTTGCATTCAGCAGATCAAGGTTGCAGCCTTGGAGTGGATTTGTGGCTGAGAATTGGCTTTGTTTAGGTCTGCGATACTTTGGGGACATTTCATAACCCTGGGCAATAACTGAACACTTTGGTTTTGCCCTGAGTAAAAAGTTCTACTAGTGCTGTGCCCCTAAAATTGTTTCTGCAAAGTGCATGCCTCATTCATGTTTACTTTTAGCTTTGTCTTTATATATGTTTTTTTTATAAGTTCATATAAATAAATAACTATCCTAATTTAGAAATGTAATGAGATCTATTGTCTTCTGTAGTATGTAAATTAACAGCTTTCTCATCGGAGACAGTGAACCTAAGTAATTAAGTCTATTTTCACTTTGTATATTTTTTCACTGTAATTATTTATATATTACTGTCTTATTTCTCTTTGTAAATCACGTATCATTTAAATCCATGTTTTACTATGTCACAAAAACTCTCTTAATAAAAAAAGCAGATTTGTAATATACTTATTTGTGTGTTTGATCAAATGCAGTGCGCACATAAAAGTACAGCTTATAATGAACTGCGTGCCTTTAGTCATGGTTGTATAGCTTGTGTGCTTGTATTGTTTATATTGTTTTCAGATTTTATGTTTCTTTTATCTGGATAATATCTCAGTGCTTTATTTCTATATACCAGTTTCTAAAGGCTAAAAAGCCATGCAATGGTGGAAAAGAGCGTTACGTATTTCTACCTGATTGTAAAGGTATACTTTGAATATCCATAATGTTAATAATGTAATTTCTTATATTTTCATACATACAGAATTTGTCTGATTTAGAATATTTTCAAATACTCTATTGGATGTTTTGTTGGCTGTATTCTGAGATATGAGAGAGGAGTCCCTTCATTCAATGACTTTTTTTTTTATCAGTAAGAATGTATCTCTGGTGGAGCCTGATCTATCTTTACATTATACAAGTATCCAGTTGATTTTAATGGCCTTCAGGTAATGCATCATTCTCCCTGTGGTGGGGCTGCAGTGAGGCAGTTAGATGAACACTTTCTTCTGGGTTCCCCCTGATGACTATGGCTGATCACTGAGACCTCTGGCGATTAAGAGATTGCGGGTCTGCAAGTACCCCATGTGAATGGAGTGGCAGTATGTGTGCCTTACTACTGCTTTATTCACTTCTTTAAGTTTGCCAGAGATTTCTTTTTGGAGTAACAGGTTAAATTTTAACTTTTTGTTTCAGAAATAATTCTTCTATTTGATTCTACCCATTTCCTTCCAGTTTGGTCTAGTTTGTGCTTTTTTTTTTTTGACCATGCTATATAGAACTACTGCTAAACAACTGGCACTGTACAGCAGGTACTATATTATATATATATTTTTTTTGCTATTTAACCAGGCTAATTTGTTTTACTTCTGCTACATTTATTAAAGTGGAGTTGGTGCGGAATAAGTTCTGCATGGATGACGAAGCAGACAGGATGATAATTGGGATGCAACTAATTCCACCAGAGAAACATTATATTTATTTCATGTGTCAAGATCTTTTCCAGGATTGTGAGTAAGAAAGGATAATTAACTCTAAATAGCATGTCATATGTACTAGTCAAATTTCCCCGAGGCACTTTAAGTGAATGTCATTCCAATTGAATGGAACATTGATTGCTAGATGCTAAATAACATGTCACTGAGTTAATACTGAGGACTTCTCACTTATAACTATTGATTTATAAATTTGATAGAGATTCAAACAGGTTACGTTCATACATTAGATTAGACATTATAGTAAGTTATTTATATTCCTTGTCTGCAAATAAAGCTTATTCTCACCTGACATAAGTTATTAGCTATGGTTATATACCTTTTCAAAGCACATTTATTAGATGTCTTAGACCTCATTAGTAGGTGATTTTTATTTTTATTTTTTTTTACGGTTTCGCCATTTCTGGTCATTGTCTTGTGCTAGTTAGTGTTTTCATTCCTGTTACACAAAATTTTATATTTTAAAAAACAGGAATAATATAAATTTTGTATTACTGAATTTGGTGTGGTTACTCCACGCAGCTGTTATAGATCTCTTTGCCGCACAACGATCCTAGTCAGTCATACAATCTTCCATCTGTCACCTGTTTCTTTCTTCCCTACTGAAATGGCAGTATTCCTGCAGTACCAGACCACACAGGATTTGTAGTCTGTTACCATAGAAACAAATATTCATGGGCAATCTATGATATAATGTGTCAATTTAAAAAAAAAAAAAAAAAAAAGTCTTGCAAAGGAGGACAAGGTTTTTTTTTTTTATCCAGGGCATCAAATTTTCATAATATATTACAAGTAAATGAAAGACCGCTTCATTAAAGTAGACGTTTTTCTACCTTACTTTGCTGTATAGTATGTTTGTAGATCAGATAAATAATGGAGATTTCAGAACTTTTATTGATTTCCCTGTATAAGGAAGACCAGTGACTGCTTCTGCAGAATTGTCTTGCATTGAAGATGTGGCTTGTTTGGCTCAAAAACTGTTAGCTTTAAAATGGTTTTTGGCTCCAAATGGAAGCTACTGTAGCGGGCAGGGAGGCGCATACAGGTTGCTCTTATTCAAGTAATAGAAGTTGAGCGCCAGCCCTGTCCACTGCATAGTTGGTGAATTGTAAAACCCCTTTCAATGCTTCAATAATTTATATTTGCTTCTCAGAATTACTCAAATAATTTCTCAGTCTAGTGGCACTCACCAACATCTTTTATTTGTTATCCTACTTTGGGTTTATACTTGCTTGCAGTCAGGACTCTGTAAATGTATTTATTTTTGTTTTTTTATGAGATTTTATATGAACGGCTATAGTGTAGCTATATCACAAACATCATTGAAATTAATGGGAATATAGAAAGTTTCTGAAAATCTGTGTGTTACATATGAAGCAACTAATTCAAATACTCACAGCCAGGTAAGAACTCAGAAATGGTCAATATCCCTTAAAGAGAACATATCACCAAGTCTCAAAAACCCAATGACTTACCTCACGGTCACCAAGCACTGAGCATTTTGTTGTTTTATTTATTCAAATTTGTTCAGCTGCTCCAAAGGTATAAGCCCACTTAGAGATGAGGTATGTCATCTAGTGACGGGTCCTCTTTAACCCCTTAACGCAAAATGGAGTACCTGCACGTCATGGGAGTCAGTGCCTAATGGCCGGCACGTCGTTTTAATTTCACCTGCTCAGAAGCTGAGCGGGTGACATCGAGAGCGGGTGTAAGCCGTAAGCAAAAGCTGACACCCACGGCGGGAGCTGGACGCCAGTCGCGGGTGTTAACCCCTTAGATGCCACGGTCAAACATGACCGTGGCATCCAAGGGGTTGCGCTATAATAATGACCCCAGGCTTCTAGGACCCCCAAGTACCTGGTTGATCCTGCCAGGACCTTAGGAAGTCAGTCTATGCAGACGCATAGACTGACTTCCTCTACAGACTGTAATACACGTGTATGCTGTGTATTGCAGGCTATAGTACTGAACCAGCTATCAAAGCATCGCTGGTTCAGGTGTCCTTTTATAGGACAAGTAAAAAAATAAATAAATAAATACATTTTAAAAATTAAATAAAGAGTGTAAAATTTTTTTATAAAGCCCCAAAAATTCCCCTTTTCTATATAAAATGAATTATATAAAAAAAAAAAAAACTAAAAATTAATAAAAACAATACATATTTGGTATCGCTGCGTCCATAACAACCTGTACAATAAAATGGAAACAATATTTAACCTACACGTTGAACGTTGGGAAAAAAACACTGTAAGTAATGATTTTTCGCCATCTTACCTCACAAAATATGCTATAAAAAGTGATCATAAACTCATATGTACCCCAAAACAGTATAAATAAAAAGCACAGGTTGTCCCGCAAAAAAGTAAGCACTCAAGCAACTCTATAAACCGAAAAATAAAAATGTTACGCCTCTCAGAAGATGGCGATTCAAAAATAATTAATTTTTTTCCAAAATGGGTTTTTGTTCTGTAAAATTAGTATTGCATAAAAAAAAAAAAAACAATATAAATGAGGTATCACCGTAATCGTACCGACACGCAGAATAAAGGTAACATGTTACTTATGCTTTATGCTGCATGGAGAAAAATTTAAAAGGTAAAACGCAATGCCAGAATTGATGGGTTTTTTTTAATCCACCAAATGAGTTCATAAAATGTATTCAATAAGTTATAGGCGCCCAAAACTGGTGTCCTTACAAAATGCCTCTCATCCCGCAAAAAAACAGCCCTCATATGGCCACATCACCAAAAAAAATAAAGAAAATATGGCTTGTACAATGTGAAGACAAAAACCCCCCAAATCATTAGAACAAAACTGGCTGCAGCAGGAAGGGAATGTATAACCTGTGCGAGCGTATATCAGAGTGCACCCTAGATTTAGAGCTTACAAGGGAAAAGACACCAGAAGTGACCCCCCCCAATCATAGGAGCTGCTGGGGAAATAGTAGGGAATTTGGCATTCCCAATGCACTCCACACAGCTTACATATTCACTGTTCACTATCCACTGTGCATTCCCTACTGGGATAGTAATGCTCACTACACACCTTGAGGGGTGCAATTTTCACAATGGGGTCACTCCTTAGGGGATTCCACTTTTCTGGAACTTTAGAGACTCTGCAAACATGACATGGTGTCCAGATACCAAACATCTAAATCTGCACTCGAAAAGCCACATAGTGCTCCTTCCCTTCTGCCCCCTGCTGTGAGCCCAAACTGCAGGTTATGTTCACATGTATGACACTGTGGTGTACCCAGGATAATGTACTTAATGTCATATCTGGGAATAAACTGATATTTGGTCACACAACCAGGCGCAGAAGGGAGTGTTGTTTGGTTTTGGGCGCACAGACTTAGACAGTTTGGATTTTGGACGCCATGACACTTTTGCAGAACTCTTGAAATGCCAGTAAATTGGAATCCCTTGACATGTGACCCCATTTTGTAAACTACACCCCTGAAGGGATTTATCCCGGGGTACAGTGAGCATTTTTAACCCCCAAGTGTTGCTATAATTTAATTTACAGAAATGAATACACAGCTGATGGTGAAAGGTGAAAATGACAATTTTTCCAAGAATACGTCATTTCAGTGTGTAATATATTGTGCACGGCTTGTATCAGAGCCAAATGCTCCAAAAGCTGTTGTGCCCGGGATCCCCGCTTAACAGTTTTTGAAGTGTGTGTTTCTGCTGACACAAGCTGGGTACAACATATCGGGCACTGAAATGCTGTATATATGGAAAAATTGCAATTTTCACTTTTCATTATCAGCTGCGCATTCATTTCTGGAAATTAAATGAATGCAACGCTTAAGGGTTAAAAATGCTCGCTACCCCAATTGATAAATCCCTTGAGGGGTGCAGTTTTCAAAGTGGGGTCACATGTCTGCAGATTCCACTTTACTGGCAATTCAGGGGCTCTTCAAAAGTGGCATGACGTCCGAAAACCAAAATAGCTCTCCTTCCCGGCTGTGCCCAAATAGCAGTTTATACCCACATATGACATAAGTACGTTATCCTGGGTACCCCAGTGTCATACATGTGTGCCCAAACAGCAGTTTATGTCCACAACAGGGCACACATGTGAATGAGCCCTATGTGCTTTTAGACCACTAATTTAGATTGTTGGTTTTTGGATGCCATGTAACGTTTGCAGATACCCTAAAATTGCAATACAAAATGGGGTAGCTTCTTGGGGAATTCCAGTTTACTGACACCTCCAGGGCTCTGCGAAAACAACACGGTGTCCAGAAAGTCCCTCTAAATCTATACTCCAAAAGCTAAAAAACGCAGTGCTCATTCGCTTCTGAGTCCTGCTGTGTACCCAAGTATACAACTTTTTTGTCCCTGGCATAGCCCACTTAATAGTTTTAGGAGTGTATGTCTCTGATGACACAAAGTGGGCGCAACATATTGGGCACTGAAATGGCATATTTCTATAAAAATTTAAAAATTCACTTTGCACATTAATTTTTGGGAAGCAGTCTTGGGCTCAAAATGACAATACCCCTTGACAAATCCCTTGATGGGGGTAGTTTCTAAAATGGGGTCACTTTTGGGGGGTTTCCAATGTATTGGTACTGTAGGGGCTCTGCAAATGCGACATGGCACCCAAAATCTAATCCAGCAAAATCTGCCCTCCAAAAGGCAATTCGCGCTCTGTCCATTCTGAGCCTCACCATGTACCCATCCAGCAATTTGTAACCACATATGGGGTATTGCTGTGTTCAGGAGCAATTGTTTAACAAACAGTGGGGTGCTTTTTCTCTTTTAACCCCTTGTGAAAACGAAAACTTTGGGGATAAAGTGATGTTTTAGTAATTTTTCATTTACACATCCCAATGTTAATAAAATCTGTGAAACAGCTGTGGGGTCAAAATGCTCGCTATACCCCTTGATTAATTCGGTCAGGGGTGTAGTTTCCAAAATGGGGTCACTTTTGGAGGGTTTCCATCGTTTTGGTACTCTAGGGGCTCTGCAAATGAGACATGGCACCCAAAAAACTACACACATGGACAAAATTGTTGGTACCCCTCGTTTAATGAAAGAAAAATCCACAATGGTCACAGAAATAACTTGAATCTGACAAAAGTAATAAATATATAAAAATTCTATGAAAAGTAACAAATGAAAGTCAGACATTGCTTTTCAACCATGCTTCAACAGAATTTTTTAAAAAAGAAAACTCATGAAACAGGCCTGGAGAGAAATGATGGTACCCTTAACTTAATATTTTGTTGCAACCTTTTGAGGCAATCGCTGCAATCAAACGATTCCTGTAACTGTCAATAAGACTTCTGCACCTCTCAACAGGTATTTTGGCCCACTCCTCATGAGCAAACTGCTCCCGTTGTCTTGGGTTTGAAGGGTGCCTTTTTCAGACTGCATGTTTCAGCTCCTTCCAAAGATGCTCAATAGGATTTAGATCAGGGCTCATAGAAGGCCACTTCAGAATAGTCCAATGTTTTCCTCTTAGCCATTCTTGGGTGTTTTTAGCTGTGTGTTTTGGGTCATTATCCTGTTGCAAGACCCATGACCTGCGACTGAGACCAAGCTTTCTGACACTGGGCAGCACATTTCTCTCTAGAATCCCTTGATAGTCTTGAGATTTCTTTGTACCCTGCACAGATTCAAGACACCCTGTGTCAGATGCAGCAAAGCAGCCCCAGAACATAACAGAGCCTCCTCCATGTTTCACAGTAGGGACAGTGTTCTTTTCAAGATATGCTTCATTTTTCCGTCTGTGAACATAGAGCTGATGTGCCTTGCCAAAAATTTTAATTTTTGTCTCATCTGTCCATAGGACATTCTCCCAGAAGCTATGTGGCTTGTCAACATGTAGTTTGGCAAATTCCAGTCTGACTTTTTTATGATTTGTTTTCAACAATGGTGTCCTCCTTGTTCGTCTCCCATGAAGTCCACTTTGGCTCAAACAGCGACTGATGGTGCAATCTGACACTGATGTTCCTTGAGCTTGAAATTCACCTTTAATCTCTATAGAAGTTTTGCTGGGCTCTTTTGTTACCATTCATATTATCCTTCTCTTTGATTTGTCTCCTGCGGCTACGTCCAGGGAGGTTGGCTACAGTCCCATGGATCTTAAATTTCTGAATAATATGTGCAACTGTAGTCACAGGAACATCAAGCTGCTTGGAGATGGTCTTATAACCTTTACCTTTAACATGCTTGTCTATAATTTTCTTTCTAAGCTCCTGAGACAACTCTTTCCTTCACTTGCTCTGGTCCATGTTGAGTGTGGTACTCACCATGTCACCAAACAGCACAGTGAGTATCTGTAGCCCTATATACAGGCCCACTGACTGATTACAAGATTGTAGACACCTGTGATGCTAATTAGTAGACACACCTTGATTTAACATGTCCTTTTGGCCACATTATTTTCAGGGGTACCATCATTTTTGTCCAGGCCTGTTTCATGAGTTTTCTTTTTTTAAAATTCTGTTGAAGCATGGTTGAAAAGCAATGTCTGACTTTCATTTGTTCATTTTCATAGAATTTTTATATATTATTACTTTTGTCAGATTCAAGTTATTTCTGTGACCATTGTGGGTTTTTCTTTCATTAATCGAGGGGTACCAACAATTTTGTCCATATGTGTATTCCGGCAAAATCTTCTTTTCAAACGTCCAGTGTCGCTCCTTCCCTTCCATGCGCTGCTGTGTGCCCAAACATCAATTTACACCCACATTTGAGGTATTTCTGTGCTAGGGAGAAATTGCATGACAAACTGTGAGATGCATTTTCTCACTTAACCCTTTGTGAATGTGTTAATTTTAGGGCTAAGTGAATAGTATTAAAAAAAAATGAAATGTCTAAATTTCACCTCCATATTGTTTTAATTCCCGTGAAATGCGAAAAGGGTTAACAAACTTCCCAAATGCTGTTTTGAATTATTTGAGGGGTGCAGTTTTGAAAATGGGGTAATTTATGGGGGCTTTCTAATATATAGGCCTTTCTAATCCCCTTCAGAACTGAAGTGTTCCCTAAGAAATTAGTTTGGAAAATTTTCTTGTAAATCTTGAAAATCGGTGTTATACTTGTAAGCCTTCCAACATCCAAAATAAATTAAAGGACTATTAAAAGATGATGCCGATGTAAAGCAGAGATATGGTAGATAATATTTATTAATATATTTGGGTGGTATGACTGTCTGATAAACAGAGCATTTCACATTTCGAAAATCGTGTTTTGTTTTTTGTTTTCAAAATTTCCATCAAATTCCCAATAATAATAATAATAATAATAATAATAATAATAATAATAATATTATTATATTTATTTTTAAAGAAATAAATACAAAAATATTGATCAATATTTACCACTAACATGAAGTACAATGTGTCACGAAAAAACACTCAAAATTACTTGTTTAAGTTAAAGCATCTCAAAGTTATTCCAATATAAAGTGACACGTCAGTTTTGAAAAATGAGGCCTGGTCATTAATGCACTTTTAGGCCCGTTCCTTAAGGGGTTAAAGCATACTTCTTATTTCAAAATATTGTATAAAATAAAAGCAACATGTTTCATTACTTGATATCTGGGGTTGTGTGCACTGCATATGCTGACCTCTCCTTTCCCTGACTTGCAGTCACCTCACCTCAGGCAGAAGACCCTCAAATGTTAAAGAGGTGGTCCAGCCTAAGTATTGTTTATTTTTAATTAGGCCGGGGGAGGTGGGAAAAAACAAAACAAAAATAACGCTCCTGTCCCTGGTGCTCCGGTGTCCTCCCAGCATGGCCCAGTCCTGCTGCTCGCTGTTTATTCTTGTTTTGTTTTTGCCCTCTCCGGCTGTGATGTCCCGCTGAGGCCAATCAGTGGCCTAAGGAAAGGACACGGGGATGTTCCTCAGTAGTCACGTGCAACAGGGACTTCGGCCGGAAGAAAACAACGGAGCTGCAGGATCATGCTGGGAGACAGTGGAGCAGCGGGCATGATTTTTTTATTTTTTTTTCATCTGCCCTGGCCTTAAAAAAATAAAAAAATAAATAAATAATAATAAAAAAAAAAAAATTATTCTGTACAACCCCTTTTAAAATTACACATTGGAATTGAGAACAAATTGCTTCAAGTAGCTCATGGCTGTAAGAAAATTAACCATGTTAATGCCAGTATAGTTAATTGCTAACAGAGCCAATACAAGGAGTAGGCAACTGTCTAGGGTGCCATTTTACCACAGGTGAAAGGAGGCAAAAATTTTATATGAAAAAAACAAAAAAATCTTGTGACATTGCTAACCAATTAGTGCTCCCATCAGTGAAAGCATTCGTTAGTACAGGAGTTCTGGGCTGCAGTTAGTATGGCTGGCAATAGCATTGCTCACTGTTCCTGATCAGAGGAGTAACTTTGAAGCTTCTAGGCAATATGCAGTATCTTTAATGGAAACCCCACCTACCTTGTGCCATTTAGAATAGTGATGTATTTTATGTGGCAGTGCAACCTTGTGACCCCCTCAGGATCCAGGGGCGAGTAGTGACTGCTACCTCTGCACCCCCTATAGCGATGCTATAGTTAATAAAATTTATTTAATAATTTGTAGGCACCTAAAAATGATGTCATTAAAAAATACATCTCATACTGCAAAAAACAAGCCCTCATATGGCTACATCACCAGAGAAATAAAGAAAATATAGCTCGTACAATGTATTCATTCACTTTTCCCCATCCGCTGTGCAGTTACGTCTGGGATACTAATGCTCGCTACACCCCTTGATAAATTCTTTGAGGGGTGCACTTTTCAAAATGGGGTCATTCCCTAGGGGATTCCACTTTACTGGTACTTTAGAGGCTCTGCAAACATGACATGGCATCCAGATCCCAAACATCTGAATCTGGGCTCCAAAAGCTCCTTCCCTTCTGCGCCCTACTGTGTGCCCAAACTGCAGTTTATACCCACATGTATTACACTTGTCGTACCCAGAATAACGTACTTAATGTCATATGTGGGTATAAACTGCTGTTTGGGCACAGCCGAGCACATAAGGGAAGGAGCGCTATTTGGTTTTTGGGGCACAGACTTGGACGGTTTGGTTTTTGGACGCCATTGCACTTTTGCAGAGCTGAAATGCCAGTACAGTGGAATCCCCTGACATGTCACCCCATTTTGGAAACTACACCCCTGAAGGAATTTATCCAGGGGTACAGTGAGCATTTTTAACTCCCAAGTGTTGCTATAATTTATTATCCATAAATGAATACACAGCAGATGGTGAAAGGTGAAAATGACAATTTATCCAGGAATGTGTCATTTCAGTGCGTAATATGTTGTGCCCGGCTTGTATCAGAGATGAACGCTCCAAAAGCTGTTGTGCCCGGGATCCCCGCTCACCAGTTTTTGGAGTGTGTGTCTGTGCAGACATAAACTGGGCACAACATATTGGGCACTGAAATGGCATATCTATAGAAAAATTTCATTTTTAACTTTTCATTATCAGCTGCGCATTCATTTCTGGAAATTAAAAGAATGCAACACTTAAGGGTTAATAATGCTCGCTACCCCACTTGATAAATCCCTTGAAGGGTATAGTTTCCAAAATGGGGTGACATGTCTGCGGATTCCACTTTACTGGCAATTCATGGGCTCTGCAAAAGTGGCATGGTGTCCAAAAACCAAACTATGCTCTAAAAACCAAAATAGCGCTCCTTCCCTTCTGTGACCGGCTGTGGCCAAACAGCAGTTTATACCCACATATGGCATTAAGTATGTTATCCTAGGTACACCAGTGTCATACATGTGGGCATAAACTGTCATTTGGGCACACAGCAGGGCGCAAATGTGAAGGAGCGCTATGTGCTTTTGGAGCGCATATTTAGATTGTTGTTTTTTTTGGACGCCATGTCACATTTGCAGAGACCCTAAAATTGCCCCTACAAAATGGGGGTCACTTCTTGGGGAATTCCAATTTACTGGTACCTCCTGGGCTCTGCAAAAATAACATGGCGACCAGAAAGTAATCCAAAAGCTAAAAAACCACAGTGCTCCTTCACTTCTGAGCCCTGCTGTGTGCCCAAGCAGCAGTTTATACCCACATATTTAATTTTTTTGTCCCCGGGATAGCCCACTTATTAGTTTTAGGAGTTCATGTCTCTGATGCCACAAAGTGGCCGCAACGTATTAGGCACTGAAATTGGATATTTCTTTAAAAACTTTAATTTTCACTTTGTACATTAATTTTTGGGAAGCATTTTTAGGCTCAAAATGATAATATCCCTTGATACATTCCTTGAGGGGTTTCCATTGTATTGGTACTTTAGGTGCTCTGCAAATGCGACATGGTACCTGAAAACTATTCCAGCCACATCTGCCCTCCAAAAGCCAAACAGCACTCTTTCCATTCTGTGCCCCACCATGTACCCAAACAGCAGATTATGACCACATATGGGGCATTTCTGTGTTCAGAAGAAATTGTGTAACAAACTGTGGGGTGTTTTTTCTTCTTTAACCACTTGCAAAAATTAAAAATATGTCGCTAAATGGACGGTTTATTGGAAAAAAAAGTAATTTTTAATTTTTACGTCCCTAAGTCAATAAAGTCTGTGAAACAGCTGTGAGGTCAAAATGCTCACTATACCCCTAGATAAATTCTATGAGGGGTGTAGTTTTCAAAATGGGGTCACTTTTTGGGGGTTTGTATTGTATTGGTACTTTAGGGGCTCTGCAAATGCGACATGGCACCTGAAAACTATTCTAGCAAAATCTGCCCTCCAAAAGCTAAATAGCGCTCTTTCCATTCTGAGCCCTGCCATTTACCCATGCAGCAGATTACAACCACATATGGGGCATTTCTGTGTTCAGGAGAAATTGTGTAACGAACTTTGGGGAGCTTTTTCTCCTTTGTCCTCTTGTGAAAATGAAAAATTTGGGGCTAAATTGACAGTTTATTGGAAAAAAAGTAATTTTTCATTTTAATGTCCCAATGCTAATAAAATCTGTGAAACAGCTGTAGGGTCAAAATGCTCACTATACCCCTTGATATGTTCTGTGAGGGGTGTAGTTTTCAAAATGGGGTCACTTTTAGGGGGTTTCCATTGTATTGGTACTTTGGGGGCTTCAAATGCGACATGGCACCTGAAAACTATTACACCAAAATCTGCCCTCCAAAAGCCAAATAGCGCTCTTTCCATTCTGAGCCCTGCCATGTACCCATACAGCAGATTACGACCACATATGGGGTATTGCCATGTTCAGGAGCAATTGTTTTGCAAACTGTGGTGTGCTTTTTCTCCTTTAACCCCTTGTGAAAATGAAAACTTTGGGGATAAAGTGACATTTTAGTAATGTTTCATTTATACATCCCAGTGTTAGTAAAATCTGTGAAATGGCTGTAAGGTCAAAATGCTCACTATACCCCTTGATGAATTCTGTGAGGGGTGTAGTTTCCAAAATGGGGTCACTTTTTGGGGTTTTCCTTTGTATTGGTACTCTAGGGGCTTTGCAAATGAGACATGGCACCTGAAAACTGTTCCAGCAAAATCTGCTTTTCAGATGCCCAGTGTCGCTACTTCCCTTCCGTGCACTGCCATTCGCCCAAACATCAGTTTACACCCACTTGTGGGGTATTTCCGTGCTCGGGAGAAATTGCATAACAAACCTGTGAGATGCATTTTCTCCTTTTAACCCTTTGTGAATGTGTTAATTTTAGGGCTAAATTAAGGAATTTAGTGGGAAAAAATTAAATGTCTAAATTTCACCTCCATATTGTTTTAATTCTAGTGAAATGCTTAAAGGGTTAACAAACTTCCCAAATGTTATTTTGAATTATTTGAGGGGTGCAGTTTTGAAAATGGGGTGATTTATGGGGGTTTCTAATATATAGGCCATTATAATCCTCTTCAGAACTGAAGTGGTCCCTAAAAAATTAGTTTGGAAAATTTTCTTGTAAATCTGCAAAATCGCTGTTACACTTGTAAGCCTTCTAACATCCAAAATAAATTACAGGACGATTAAAAGAGAAGCCGATATAAAGCAGAGATATGGTAGATAATATGTATTAATGTATTTGGGTGGTATGACTATCTGTCTGAAAAGCAGAGCATTTCACATTTTGAAAATTGCGTTTTTTTAATTTTTTTTTTTTCAAAATTTCCATCAAACTTCCTATTTTTTTTATAAATAAATACAAGAATATTCATTAGTGTTTACCACTAACATGAAGTACAATGTGTCACGAAAAAACAATCTCAAAATCACTTGTGTAAGTTAAGACGTCTCAAAGTTATTACAATATAAAGTGACATGTCAGTTTTGAAAAACAAGGCCTGGTCCTTAACACACTTTTTGGCTGGGTCCTTAAGGGGTTAAAAGCCAAGGATTCCTCCCTTTTTCCTGGCGACGTGCGGCTTTGGACGCAGACATAGGAGGTGGAGGTTGGCGTCTAGTTCGGAGGCTGATCATTGCCGGCTACTACTGTGTGGCTCCTGTACTATAGTATGTAAAGAAAATGGTGGGATAGGCACAAGCGCCTAGGAGAAAACGCCATGTTGACTTTGGGCAGATGCCAAGTGCAAAGCTTGATTGAGACATAAGGAGGCAACCTACTTTTCATCTGTGTCATGTGATATATCACATGATCACAAAGGGATATGTTATTTGGGCGTTATACACATAAATCCTCACCAATTTATTCCCTCAATACCCGCCTCCTGAGGAAGCCAAGGCAAAACATACAAACTTCCATCTAGTAAGTAGCTACTTTAGAATTGTTATTGCTATTCATATTAGTGTCACTATAGAGATAATGTTGTTACTAGATGGGATGAAATGCCAACCAGATTCTAGTACACCAGGACTTTAACCCTTTCTTGACATCCGCTGTAATAGTACAGCAGATGTCGGGTATTTTAAATATGGTTTAAGTTTGTTTGCGGCCATTAATAACCCCCCCCCCCCGCCCCAGCACTTCAGTCAAAGCTGACCGAGGCGCCATTTTGCAGGGGATCGCTGGCACCCAGAGCGAGATCACGGGCCGACGTCTCTTTGGCATGACAGGCGGGAGCCTATTGAAGGCTCCCAGGCTTGTCTGCCATTCATTTGTATCAAGTTGATAGTAGTATAATGTTGTACCGTGTTAGCCATTGAAAGTAGTGGAAGAGTGAAGAAATCAGGCGATACCTTTTAGAGGCTAACTGAGTATATTTATAAGTAAGCTTTCAGGAGTACTAGCTCCCTTCATCAGACATGGTGTGATACAAGAACTGAAAATTCACAGATTTTTATACACATGGTTTTCAAAGCATTTTAGAGTCCTTAAAAAAAATATAATCTAAGTAGAGAAGTTATTTACAACAGGTCAAAAAAACAGTCTGGAAACTTGTGGTGCGTGACGGAGGGATCAGTAATTCTTGCTGTTATCTGTTTGCTATCAGGAGGTGATTTGTGTCCCTCACAGTTCATACATAGTGTGATTTGAAGCTGGCATGAATATTGAGTTCAGTTCATGGCTCATACATAGTGTGACATACATCCAATATTAATAACAGCAGAACAGATCTCCCAGTGGCCGCACATTTCTCCGGAGAAAACCACTCTATTGAAGATTTGCGGGTTGTGGTTTTAATGGGACATTTTAAGACGCAGGAGAAAAGAAAAGAATGGGAGTATAAATTTATGCAAAAATTTCAAACTCTGCAATTTGGACTTAATATTCATGCCAGCTTCATGTCACACTATGTATGAACCATGAACTGAACTCAATATTCATGCCAGCTTCAAATCACACTATGTATGAACTGTGAGGGACACAAATCACCTCCTGATAGCAAACAGATAACAGCAAGAATTACTGATCCCTCTGTCACGCACCACAAGTTTCCAGACTGTTTTTTTGACCTGTTGTAAATAACTTCTCTACTTAGATTATATTTTTTTTTAAGGACTCTAAAATGCTTTGAAAACCATGTGTATAAAAATCTGTGAATTTTCAGTTCTTGTATCACACCATGTCTGATGAAGGGAGCTAGTACTCCTGAAAGCTTACTTATAAATATACTCAGTTAGCCTCTGAAAGGTATCGCCTGATTTCTTCACTCTTCCATTCATTTGTATCGGCAGGCTGCTTTATGTAGCCTGCCATACAAATGATATATTTTGCAATGCATTAGCATTGTAATGCATTGCATCAGACCACATGTGGTTCAAGACTCATAAATGCAAAAAAAATAAAAATATTAATTCAAATTGAGCCCTTTCCCTAGAACACATATAAAAGTACTTTAAATACTGTGAAACACATACACATTAGGTATCCCTGTGTCTGAAAACGCCCGGTTTACAAACCTATAGAAATATTTTTCCCGTACAGTGAATGGCGTAGTGGGGCAAAAAATCAAAAGTGCTGAACCGCTGTTTGTTTTTTTTGTTTTTTTTGCAAAGTTTTAGATCTTTGTTAAGGGGTTAAAATGTAAATAAAACTATATTAATTTGGTATCCACGGAATTGTACCGAAACATAGAATACAGGTGACGTCATTTTGGCTGCAGAGTGATCGCTGTAAAAACAAAGCACGTAAGAAAGTCGCACAAATGTACTTTTTCTCCAATTCCACGCAATCCTGAATTTTTTTTTTTCCAGCTACCCAGTACATTGTACAGAATAATACAGTGGGTACGGAAAGTATTCAGACCCCTTAAAATTTTTCACTCTTTGTTTCATTGCAGCCATTTGCTAAAAGCAAAAAAGTTCATTTTATTTCTCATTAATGTACACTCAGCACCCCATCTTGACAGAAAAAACAGAAATGTAGATATTTTTGCAAATTTATTAAAGAAAAACTGAAACATCACACGGTCATAAGTATTCAGATCCTTTGCTCAGTATTGAGTAGAAGCACCCTTTTGAGCTAGTACAGCCATGAGTCTTGTTGGGAATGATGCAACAAGTTTTTCACATCTGGATTTGGGGTTCCTCTGCCATTCTTCCTTGCAGGTCCTCTCCAGTTCCATCACGTTGGATGGTGAACGTTGGTGGACAGCCATTTCAGATCTCTCCAGAGATGCTCAATTGGGTTGAGGTCAGGGAGTTGTTCCGAAGCCACTCCTTTATTTTAGCTGTGTGCTTAGGGTCATGGTCTTGTTGAAAGGTGAACCTTCGGCCCAGTCTGAGGTCCAGAGCACTCTGGAAGAGGTTTTCTTCTAGGATATCTCTGTACTTGGACGCATTCATCTTTCCTTCAATTGCAACCTGCAGCTGAAAAACACCCCCATAGCATGATGCTGCCACCACCATGTTTCACTGTTGGGATTGTATTGGGCAGGTGATGAGCAGTGCCTGGTTTTCTCCACACATCTCATCAGACCAGAGAATTTTATTTCTCATAGTCTGGGAGTCCTTCATGTGTTTTTTGGCAAACTCTATGCGGGCTTTCATATGTCTTGCACTGAGGAGAGGCTTCCTTTGGGCCACTCTGCCATAAAGTCTCCCTACTGCATCTCTGGAGCTCAGCCACAGTGATCTTTGGGTTCTTCTTTACCTCTCTCACCAAAGCTCTTCTCCCACGATTGCTCAGTTGGCTGGACGGCCAGGTCTAGGAAGAGTTCTGGTCGTTCCAAACTTCTTCCATTTAAGGATTATGGAGGCCACTGTGCTCTTAGGAACCTTGAGTGCTGAAGAAATTCTTTGGTAACCTTGGCCAGACCTGTGCCTTGCCACAATTCTGTCTCTGAGCTCCTTGGGCAGTTCCTTTTGAGCTCATGATTCTCATTTGCTCTGACATGCACTGTGAGCTGTGAGGTCTTATATAGACAGGTGTGTGCCTTTCCTAATCAAGTCCAATCAGTTTAATTAAACACAGCTGGACTTCAATGAAGGAGTAGAACCATCTCAAGGAGGATCAGAAGGAAATGGACAGCACGTGAGTTATATATGAGTGTCACAGCCAAGGGTCTGAATACTTATGACCATGTGATATTTTTTTTTATTTTTTAATAATTTTGCAAAAATATCTACATTAGTTTTTTTTTTCTGTCAAGATGGGGTGCTGAGTCTACATTAATGAGAAATAAAATGAACTTTTTTGCTTTTAGCAAATGGCTACAATGAAACAAAGAGTGAAAAATTTAAAGGGGTCTGAATACTTTCCGTACCCACTGTAAATAGTACCATTATGAAAAACAATATTTCCCGCAAACATTAAGCCCTCATATGGCTCTGTGAACGGAAAAAATAAAAATGTTATGGGATTTGGAAGGCGGGGCGTCAGAATCGAAAAATGTCAGCGGTGGGAAGGGGTTAAAGCGTAACTAAAGTTTTGGACAACCTTTTTGATTTTTGGCTAGTATTTGGGTCATAAATAAATTTTTGTAGGATCCAAAATTTGTTAATAAAGTATACTTTCTGTGAAATTTTGTATATTTGTACTCTTTCCTTTTGTTTTTGTATTGAGAGCTGTTCCTGCCTCTCACTGAATGTTACGTGTATGGAGTCGGGGCTGTGTAAGATGTAGAGAAAATAAGGGTGGGGGAGGGTCACTTCAAACAATTATATGTCAGACATTATACAACATGCAAACTTGCTTTTGGCGTCACATGAAAGAGGACACTATTAGGATATTTACATGCAGCTCTAATACATTTTATTTATATAGCGCCAACATATTCCACACCACTTTACAATTTGTATATGATGTAAATATCCCAATTCCAACCTGTGTTTTCAACCAGTGATACTGTATATCTGGAAATAATAGCACCGCAACCTTAGTGTTATGTGAAAGAAGAGAAGTTTGTACGTTTTAGAGTGTCTAAGATATAACTGTAGCCTCATTTTCTCTACATAGCCTCCTGTACACCATACACGCCTGTACACCATACACAGTAACATTCAGTGAGAGGAAGAATCTCAATACAGAAATAAGGGAAAGAGTGAAAGAATGTTAAATTTCATAGAAAGGATTCAAAATTTGTTAAAGTATATTGCAAAAGTATATATAATAAAGTATATTCCAAAATTTATATATGACACAAACGCTGCTAGAAAACCAAAAGCTGCCCGAAAGTTTAGTTACGCTATAATACTTTGGTTAGAGTACATAAACATTGAATATATACATATACATACATATATATATATATATATATATATATATTATATTATATAATCATGGCTATATTAGTAAGGTATGGGTGCTTTTCAGTTAAGAATTAAATGGCTGTTGTATTCATGTGAGGTACTACTGCCTATTCATTTGTCATGTGTATACTAGAGGGTTTTTTTTAACATGTTGATAAACTTTATTATGAATTTACAATAAAATTTTAATAAGAAATAGCTTAATTTGTTTTTTAGCTGTATATATTGATAGGAGTTTTTCTGCTGATTGTAGGGCTATAATATTTGTTATTGTATGTTTCACTCCATTCAGTTTAAGGAAAAGTGTTAGTAGAGGTGGCGCAGAAGAGTAGGGATGAGTAATCTGGGTCTGAGGTCTGAATTTAGAGGCTACGACCTGTAATAATGTATGGTCTGGTATGGTGTCTGTATTAATTTGACGTCTAATCTGGAGGCTGTAATAACTTTGGGTATAATCTATGGTTTATATTCATTTGACATCAATTCTGGGGCTTAACTTAGGGGTCTGCATTAATTTTGTGGTCTAATCCAGGGGTCCCCAACCACCGGACCGGGACCGGACCGTTGGGGGCTTTTTGCTGGTCCGCAGGGCGGCGGGCTGGCGTGGGTAAACGTGGCTCCCGGCACATTATGTGGGGCGGATCGGCGATCTGGCCACAGTGTTGTGGCTCCTACTATAGCTAATGGCGGGGACCTGGTCTACAGCAGTTTTGTGTATAACCCCGCCCCCAAATGACCAAAGCGCCCCCCATCCCCTGCCGGGCTGTGCAGAAATAAAGGTTGGGGACCACTGGTCTAATCGATGGGCTGTTTTAAATTTAGGGTCTGAGGTCTGCATATTTATTTTGGGGTTCGTTCGTTCTGGAGTCTGCATATTTATATTGGGGTCTGGTCTGGGGTATGCTTATCCTTTTATGATCCTGTATTAGTTTTAGGCCTGGTCTGGGGCCTCATCTGGAGTCTGTGTTTACTCCTAGGGTCTGATTGGTGGTCTGCTGTAATTTTGGACGCTGGTTTGAGTCTGTATATTTAATTTTGGGTCCTGAATTAATTTTGTGCTATTCTCTGTGATCGGTACTAATTTTGGGGGTTTCATCCAGGGTTTGTATAAATTTGGGGTCTCCTCTGGAGTCTATTCATCTTCATGTCTGATTGGTGGTCTGCAGTAATTTTGAGTCTTGGGACTAAATTAATTCTGAGGTCTGATCTAGTATCTCTGTTAACTTTAAATTCTGATTTGGGGTTTGTAGTTAATTTTGGGGTCTGACCTTAAATTTGTGTTAATTTTGGAGTGTCAAAACAGAAGTGGTGGATTTACTTTCATTATTTCATAACATACTGATCAGTTTTTAAACTTACATAACTGGACGACCTCTTTAATTTTGTGTTCTGCTGAGGTAAAACACCCCCATACTCAGGATCAGTGAAGGTCGCAGCAGTCAGACCTCCACGATCAGCAATCCATCCTCTATCCTATGGACAGAGGGGTAATGTGTTCTGTGGCATAACCTCTTTAACAGATGGACATTCATTTTAAAAGGGTTGTCTGGCTAATTAAAACATTGTGCACCATTCTGTGCCAAAAAAAAAAAGTATTGCCTCACCTGATGCTTTCTGATTCCCTGCCAGTATGTTAGTGGTAACAGCCTCACACGTGTGCCTACTCAGGTATAGTTTCCATCCATAAATGTGGCTTTCAGCTAGGATAGATGCTGTTTTTTATTGTTTATGACTTTGCAGTGTAGGAAGTATGTTTGTTTTTTTTTTTTCATTCTGAATGAATGCATTTCAGTTAAAAAAAATGCCCTATTTTATGTTAGAGGGCCACTTGATAGCATGTGTAGAACATTAGTTCACATAGAATTGATGTACTGTATGCAGGGCTCAGAGTATAAATGTTGTTTACAGTGCCTTCCTATTGGTAAGATTCTTTAAAACTTGCAATGTTTCATTATTTGGTTACATAACAGTAAAGGTGCACAATCTTCCATTTGTGCTATGCCTTTAGTTTCCTTTGTAATTTGCTTAGGTTAGCGATAGGAAAATGAAAGCAAATCTACAGCTTTTATGACTCTGCTGTTTTTTTTATTTGTTTTTTTAGCCTCCAAAGTCCTGTTCTGCTTTAATGGTTTTTAAATCCTTTCTGAACGTTGTCTTTTAAAGATATTAGCAGCATATTGTCAGGTCTATGACCTTCAAACATTGCATTTTGGTGTAGTTTGTCACATTTAAGCCACACTCACTTGTTGAGGGAGTTAGAAAAATTTGATAGAAAATTACTACTGACCTCAGTAAAGAGCCCAATCCTCATACCTGGCACCAAAGAAAAATAAACTGATTACTTGCAAACACTAGGGACTAGAGAGAGAACTCCAACTGTGCTAAAATCAGTGGAGCAGTGCCTATTAAAGGATGCAAAGAAATTGAGTTGATGGAAGGGGCAAAAGGTCCTCTTTAAGCCTTGTCCCTTTTACAGAAAGCCACATCCAACTTCCACTAAGCCCACCCTCTTGTCAGACAATGAAAAAAAAAGTGTAAAATGCATAATAAATGGGGTGCAAAAGATGTAGGCCAGTTTTTGATACAAATTTAGCCAGAATTCTTGCATGTTTAGACATAACAGTACACTCTATGCCGTACTTTACGTATGTTGCACTGAGCAAGTACTTAACGCTCAGCACCATTCTAGTACGGTGTTGTAATATCGTGGGCACAGGAGCTGTGCCTGTGGCACTACCTCTGGTACTCGGCTATGTTTAAAAGCCGAGGTCCAGGGCTAGCCACCGGAGTCAAAAGATGGATTCCGCACTCCGGTGGATTAACCCCATGGATGCCATGGACAATACCAATCACTGCATCCAAACAAAAAAAAAAAAAAACATCATCTCAAAAAGTTTAAAATAAAGAATAAAAAATAAACAAATAATAAAAAGTTCAAAATACCCACGTTTACATTTAAAAACACAATGTAAATAAAAAAAAATATACAAACATACAATAAACAAACATCTTAGGTATCCCCATATACGTATAAGTCCCTACTATCCAAAAATAGTGTTATTTATTCCATACGGTTAATACTGTAAAAAATAGAAATATACCGCAATATGAAAATTAATGTGTTTTGGTCACTTCCCTTTCCCCAAAAAATAGCAATAAAAAAATGATCAAAAAGTTATACAAACCAAACATTGGTACCAATAAAAAGTGCATCTTGTCCCACAAATAGAGTCCTGATATATCTCTTTCAACAAAACAGTAAAAAAGTTATAGGTGTTAGAATATGGTGACCTCAGGAAAATTATTCATTTTCAAAAAGTGATGTTTTATTTGTAAAAGCTGTAAAACATAATAAAACCAGTATAAATATGTTATCACTGCATTCGTAATGACCTGCCAGGCAGAGCGAATGCCATAAAAGCAAAATGCAAAAAATTGATAGAATTTTTTTATTTTTATTTTTTTAAACATGGATCTCTAAGAAACTGATAATAAAAGCTGATCAATACATTATATGTATCCCAAAATGGTGCCAAATGAAAGTACATCTTGTCCTGCAAAGAATAAGTCGCCAAGCATTAACGTACAAATTACCCTGAATCCTTAAAGGGTTAAACTATTCCATAAATCTCAGCTGGTACTGCAATACATTAGGCTGCAGTGTATTTTAGCAAACTATACTACCATTATTTAGCAGGGTGACCTCTTGACGAAGCCTGTTTAGGGAGAAACGTGCGTCAGGGCACGTTCACATTGTGGTATGTAGGTTACTTTCCATTGGGCACATGGAGTTTTACTATTTTTATGGTGTGCTAAATAATGGTAGTTTAACATTTTTTCAATTTTTGTCGTTGGCTTATTTATTTATTATTCTTACTAATATAGCACCATCATATTCCGCAGCCCTTTACAGACATTGTCAATCATTGTCCCATATACGGCTATCAGTATGTCTTTGGAGTGTGGGAGGAAACCCACGGAGAACATACAAACTCCTTGCAGTTGTTATCCTTGGCAGGATTCGAACCCAGGACTCCAGTACTGCATGGCTGCAGTGCTAACCACTGATGTGCTGCCCACATCGGCTTTCCCAGATAGGTGATGTTTTCACATTATGTGATATGTTACCCTACTTGTATATTCGATAGGATTTGATGCCTTGCATTACATTCTATTTGCATATACACAGTGTGTGTTTGAAAAACCGATGTACCCTCATCTATTATTTAAACTTGTAACTGCTGCCACGCTATGTTAACATTCTATGTGGATACTGTGTTCCACTTGTCTATTTATGGTATATGTTGGTAATTTTATGGATGTATTCTTCTAAATTATATTTTGTAATTTGTATATGTTTGGGCTTTATTTATGTAATATAGTTTGCTATTGATGTTTTCCACCATCCTTGTGGTATTGAGTAAAATTAGCCCTATTTTTTCATGTTTGCAGTGTATTTTAGGAACATCTGACTAGAGTGAGGCTCCAGTTTAGGTGCTGCTTCAGAATTTTTAGCAGGACATGCCTGGTCTAATAAGTCCCATCTCTTCCTAATAATAATAATAATAATAATAGTCCTTTAATAGTCCCACAATGGGGAAATTCAGTGTGTTACAGCAGCAAAGATAAGATAAGATAAGCAGATACAAATACAACATGTACAGGAATGTTCCAAGGTGAGAGGCATTACATTAATAGACAGACAGAGTATAATGAACGAAGACCCAGGGGAGGATACAAACATAAAAACCAGTTGTACTTACCTATCCTGGACACCGGTGCACTCCTTGCAGCTTTCGGCCCTGTTTAATTGCTCACACACGTCACGTGATCAGGCCGGTGACGCGACCTGATGACGTCACCAGAGGCCTCAAGCCTGCTCGAAGTTACATCGGATCGCAGGAGGTGAGTAACATTGGTTTTTATGTTCCCTCACCTACCCTAGTCCTCCGATTATTATACTCCAGGGTCTGAAAAGACCCCGGAGTATAATAATAGTAGTGTTTGAGGCCCGCGGCCTCACCGATGCCCGCGGTCACTCACAGCGGCATCCATTTCCCCTTCTGCGTCCCATAGCAGAAGGGGAAGCGGAGGCGGCCACGAGCAGACGCGGGTTAGGTAAATAAATAGGCCGTGACCTGCTGGGGATACTCCAGCAGGTCACGGCCTATTTATATATGAAAAAAAAAGGTATACTCACCTTCGATGCCTTGATACAGCCACCTCCGCCTCCTCTTGTCAGCGACGTCTGTGTCTCAGCATAGGCGGCGCGATGACATCATTGTATCGCCGCCTGCATTGAGATGCGACGTCTCTTAAACCAGCCCAGGACAGGCCCCACTCAGCTCTGTTTTTTTTTTTTTTAAAGCGGCCTCTCCTGGGCTGGTTTACATTGAATAGAAAAATGCCGCCCCCCAGACAGTGAGGGACAGCGCCGCCTGAGGCAATAAAGATGGCGGCTGCCCAGAGGCGCACCGCTAATGAGGAGAAGTGAGGCGGCTGCCATCTTTATTGCTCTTGTATTGCGTGAGGCCGGGCCAGATAACAGAAGGCAGCGGGCCGGATTTGGCCCGCGGGCCTTGTGTTTGACACCTGTGCTTTACACAGTATACAATTAAACTGACTACCTCCAGCCACCACTAGGGGATGCTCAGTGTACTGTACATGAATTTATTTCGATACTATTGAACTCCCTGGTAGTCCTAAAAATCTTTACTTACCGAGCTGCATCTAGTCGTGGCAGCAGAAAAATGTTATGGCTTTCTGAAAGATAGATAGATAAATTCAGAGTCAAGTCTCCCCACAAAAGCCATCACAGTGGCATGTTCTGCCTCTTTGCCACTGGCAATGGACACCTTACGTTTTTGTCCCAATTATTTATGTATTTGAATTTATATCTAGTATCCGTTATTTCTACATTTATTCTTTTTAGAATGAAAGGGCATCTCGATTTGTGACTGCACACTCTAGGCTTACTAACTGTTGTAAATGTGCACACAACCTTTGAAAAGGCACTTCTGTCCATTGTTCATAGCCAAAAATTGATGTGACCATGACACATGTTGGAGGAGCTTTATTCAGGTTTTTGTGGTTGTATTTATCATCTTAGTACTGTTCACAGTACTTTTTGCTATTAGTATGAAAGTTATTCACATGCAGTACTGTATCTTTCTTACTTGTTCATTTTAGTTTGGTTCACTTTGCCCATCAACATTTGTGTCTGACTGTGATAAAATAGAAGAAATACCCACGTCCCTTACAAAAGGTAGAAAAGTGATGGAGAGAGATGCAGTTAAAAAAATTGATGGTCTGTCATGCAACATCTAGGCAATCATACAATACTAGAAACGCCTCCTTTAGGGCCTATTCAGATGGCTATAATGCAGCCATGTTATATAGACTGTGTTAGTTCAGCAAATTCTGTCTGCAGGTCTAATAACTCAAAATAGCTCCTATGCTGCTAGTTTGTGTCAGTAGACCTGGGGTTGGGATTTGTGACTATAATATGACTTTTTGAAAAAGCCCTTAGTAGTTCAGTTATGACACATAGATACATTAAGGCTAAGGCCCCACATAGCGAGCCGCAGCCAAAAAGCGCTGCGGGAAAAATGGCGGCGAAAACGCATCGCAGTTTTTCTCAGCAGCACTTTTCACATAAAGTCCACAGAGTTTTCCTCTGCGGACTTTTTGCTTCAATTATACCTATATGGAAAACGCCAACGTCTCCGTAGGTATAATTGACGTGCTGCAATTTACAAAAACACAACGGTTTTTGAAATTGCCACGTGTCCGCGTCGGATATTTTTTTTTTGCAATGTATGGACGAGATTAGCTAAAATCCCATCCACTTTGCAGGTACTGTATTGCAAAATTGCCATACAAACATGGCACTGTTTTTGGAAGAAAGCAGACATATTATTCTAATCCTGGACAACCTCTTTACAGTAAAATGACAATATGGGTTAGTAGATCCTATAATATAATAATGGAAGCCCTGACCTCGTAATGTCACTTCAGCATATGACCTATAAATGCTGATGATCTAAACAACTATATCCACTGGCCTATTGTATTTATTAGAAAATCCAAGACTTACTTTATAAGAATAGCAAAACTACATATTACATATTCATGCAACGAACTTGAGCTCTCACAGACACTTTTATAGATACAGCACAAATGTAAGACAGAATATCTTGTGTAGTGTATTCACAGGCCAAACTTTTTGACTAGCAATCCAGGGGTTATTTTATCAATTTTCAGATAAACAGTTTTTACCTGTATTTGTATTCATAAACTTTATTACATTTTAACATAAAATAAATGACACAAGAATCAGAAGTTGTAGATTTTGTGCCAACTATTATGATTTAGTGAGGACTATACAAAACCTAATTTCTCTTAGATCTGTTACTTACAGATGTAATATTTAATAATATATCATTGTCATTAGTAATAAATCTAAAACAGTGTAACTGTAGTTCATCCCCAGCAAGGCACATAATGCTAACCTGCGCCCAATTCACAAGTTTATCTTGAATTCCATAGTTCTTGTATTAACAATATGACTGGTAGTCTGTGCCACATGGATGAAGTGCATCTGGTTTCATTTTTAGTGCTATCGATCACAAATAATTGCCTCTCGTTTCCTGAATGTTTAGCATTGTAATATGTCATGAAATGATGCTACTTGACCAGCAGAGGTCATTATTCTCCATGCTTTGGTGTAGAACTTCTAAACCTACTGTAAAAGTTGAAATTACTGAGTGTCGCAAAAAGCCTACACAAAAATCAACCAGCTTTTTGTCTCATATAGGGGAAATAAAAATAAATATATATAGAGATGATTTAAAAGAAATATATGGTATATAGATATAGTCCTTTAGTAATATTTTTTGAACAGAAAAATGTTACTAATGTATTTTTAATCAATTATTATTCAGTAATTCTACATACAGTATAAATCTGCAACTAATAAATTTATATGTATACTAGGTGTAAAATAGCGAACGTAGGACATATCCTAGTAATGTTATGTTCATTATGTGTATCTAAACTGTAGAAGAGTCAAGTCTAATATTATTCAGTTGCCTATATTTTAGATAGCGTAGCCTACATTTACTAATATATAATTTTAAAAAATTGTAATACATTTCTGCACCTGTTCACTGCTCTGAATTGGGCTTGCTAGAAACGCAACACCATTTAGGCATGTGAAAGGGATTTGGCTCTCAGAAATTTCTGCAACAAACCTGCCACATGTGAATATAGCCTAATTGTAGTGGGTTTGCATGGTAACAATTGTTGTAGGCAAGTGACCTCACCAGATTATTTTTAATTGTAACTGAAATGAATCTGACATGATACAGCTAAAGCTGCCCATACACATTAGATTGTGGATGGCCGTCATGCAGCCATTGGATCAATGATGGGATCATTTATTTGAGTGATCCCACCATCAATATTAACAACCAAACTTCCTAGTTGGGGGAAGGGGGTGGAGGGAACAGTTGAGTTGTTAAATAACAAACATACATACAAAACACAATGAGTCAGCACAAGTTAGCCAAAAGTGTTCATTCATGGCAAACATTGAAACTTTCAGCCGACCAGTCTACTTGTGGTGGACTGAAGTCTGCTGATGGTCATTTGTGGTATTTACGTAAGTGATCGTTGGCCACTCCAACTTTAGTGTCTTCAGACAGATCCATTAGGGGTCATCACACTTTGTAAATTTCAGACTTCTTAAGTGGTCATCATAGGAATGAATGATCTCCTCATGTCACATTGTAGTACTGTAAAGGAAAAATTTGCATCTAATGGACAAATCGCAAAGTGTAAATTCTCTTTCTACAATTATTCTCGCATATAATAATTTTGCTAAAGACGAAATCGCAATAGTGTATAGTCACCCCATCCATTGACGGAAAACTGATGGTGATCACACAAAAGTCAGTGCGCAACATACAGTTTAGAAAACACAAGTTATAATAAGTTGCCTCGAAAGAGCTTATCACCCCCAACTGCTCTATACCATGGCAAGCATCTTAAATGCTATTCAGATACAGAAACTAGCAAATGACATTAAACACATTAATCACATTTTTTTTTTATTTCTGATTCATATTGCACATGTGCTAGAACAGAATGAATTATATTTAGTTTTTAATTTAGAAATTGAAATTAACAGAGGTTGGGTAATTGCATATCATTCACTGGTTCATAAAGATGCTGCTGGATATATTTATTCACACTTTAATGATGATATGTGATTAACACATTTTTTTTTTTTTGCCCAAGACACAAAATAAGCAGATTACTGCCAAAATAAATCAGAATTTGCATAATTATTAAAAGGAATAGCAGGGAATTATTCATCTCCATATTCTAGCTACACTTTGATCATAACCAATATTTTTGTATGAGACACACTGATTTGCTATGAATATTTCTACAATACCTGAAACATCGACTTATCTCAGAAAAGTCAGGGTAATTTATGCTGTAAGTGTTATTTGGAGTGCATTTCCATTGGATATGGATAATGGTCACATGAATCGCTTTTTGCTGTCGATGATGGCTATTAGAAATGATGACTGCTTTACATATTTTTAGCATGAACTGTTGAATAAGCAAACTACATACATAAAATGCAACCCAGAACAAATAAACAATAGAAGTGGTATTAACCATAGAGGTTCTGCATTGAAGGAGAGCTTGCTAATCAGCATTTGGATTTCTTTGTTAATCTTTCCTCGGAGTATAGGAAAAGAAGGGGGTACAATGCTAAGTGGCCGCACTCTGCATTGCTTCTGCTGACTTCCTATTCATTGCTTCTTTGACAAGCAGGGGGGTGGAGAGGCGCTGAGCTGTGTTTTGTGGGAATAGGCTCTTTTAGTTCTGGTTTATTACATGGCTAATTAAGCAAGGTCACTGAGCTCTTTTTAAAGCCTGTCAATAGAGACATCATTGCTACGGCTATCCTAAGATTGTTTACCTTGAATATATGATGTGAACCTACAAATGACTTTGTTATCTAATATAATAAATAGGTAGTTTTTCCATTGAATGCTCAGAAACACTGATCATTTGGATTTTGCGTGCTGAGTCATCTTGCATATTTTAGCCTCCTGTGTTTGCAGTAATATAGGCAATTACTATACACCCTACTTGCAGTAAGGGAAGACCAACAGAAAAAACATGTACTGGGATGTAAACACTTTTAGGGTTAGTTAGTTCCATATAACATCAGATTATTTGATGAGAGTATTGCTTACTAACCTATGTGGTTTTAAGAGTTTCGTCTGATACTAATGTGCTATAAAATACACCCTGAGATTGCTAAGAAGAGAATGAAAAATGCATAATATGGACACAGTTATTGAAGACACAAAAATGAAGGTTCACTTATAAAGAAAGATATGATTACGTTACTTTTATTTCCAAAGGTATTTTCTACCATATACTTACAGTAGTTTGTTCACGGTCATGGATGGATCTGCAGATCAACATCACAGAGTTTGGGAACCGTGGCATTGCTGGCATCTGGTATCACGTCACATCTTCTGGCTCTGGTAATCGACACATTCAGTTCTGTCCCTGCATCCTGCCTCTGTGCCAATACTCTATGGTGGCGGCTCAGGTATCTTCAGAGAATACCAACATCATTGTTCTGTAACTTTAAAGTATTTGCCCATTATCTATGTGGAACTCATTAAAGAAATATTCTGCCATGTACAGATTAGGTTTGATAAATTGTTCTTATTTTTACAATAAATTGCAGAGTTCAAGCATAGTTGTGATAAATGCAGTTTTTGCTTTTTTTTTTTTTATTTCAGCAATTTATGCTCTTTGTCTCTTCACTCTACTTTAATCTGGGTCTAGGAAGTAGTTTGTTACTGCAACAGTTTACAGCAGCTTTGTAAGGCTGCATCTGAAGCCTGTGATGGTCATAACACTATGATACTTTAGCAGTGCTCTCATAAGCCACCCAGGAGTTTGCACACAAACTATCTGTAATCTGCATTGGTTTTCATTTCATTTCATTGGAGTGATGCCTATTTTTACTCCCACATGACTAATAATAGTGCTATTTGGTTGTCAGACCTGCTTAAGATTTAGATGTGGTCTTGAAGAGGACACCAGGTTGATCTGAGTGGCAAGACTTTGCGGTCAAAAACACACATTTTCAGATTTTGGCTGGAGTTATACATACAGGTTGAGTGTGAAGCTTTTGTAAAATAAAAGTGGTAAAATCTTCCTTTATTTGTGAAAGGTTTTCAACTGGTAAGAGACAATCTTTTCTTGTAGGATGTTCTATGTAATATATATTAATACCCTGTATTAGAAAAAACTACATAAGTTTTCACCTGCTCATTATAGGATCTGTGGCAAAGTAATCAGTGATCAGTAAGTTAACAACAGAAGCATTGGATGATACTGACAGATTCATGTGGCTGATATCTAAATCAACAGAACCCGAGGAATTGTTGGAAAATGTAACATAATTACTGATACCGAAATACCATTGTGTGGCAAACTAATGTGTCATTTAATACAGTGTTTGCCATGTGGGCACTGCAACACAGTGGGCACTGCCAGTCACTGTGTCTGGGAAGTAATATTTTCATTTGTCCAGTGTATAATAGTAAAAATAAGTCATTGTATAGTGGTTTTATTCAGCCCCTGTATGGTGATATCTGGTTGAAAGATGGCAGTATTATGCTAGGTTCACATTAGCGTTTGGGTTTCCGTCCTTCGGGTCCACATGGGGACCCGAAAGACAGAGACCTTCTCCGCTTAAAAAGTGTTACAAGTGAAAATCCGTGGCCCCCATAGACTATAATGTGGTCCACCGGGTTTCCGCCAGTCTTATACTGAAACCGTTGAAGAGAAAAGTCCTCCTTGCAGGACTTTTCTCTGTCGATTTTAGGCGGATTCTGTAGTCCATTTATTCAGTGACTGCTTGGCGATAGGGTATGTTACAGGCACGGTATAGTATGGTACAGTATTATGCAGTGATAGTGATAAATAATCATAGACTAGTGGTAATAATTGATCATGTACTGTGCTATTATTATTGTGTTATTAGTCACAGTATGGTGTTCATATTCATGATCATAGTATGTTACTGGTATTTGTTCGTGGAATGGCAATTGACTCTGAGTATATCTATTCTAGTGTTTTTGTAGTATTTTTTTCCATACTGCTTACTGAAGCACTTTGTTTTAATTGGAATAGACTCTGTAAACTGATCCATCTTGATCTATTATGTTGTGAAAAAACAGTAGCGTCCTAACTATTCAGTCAATATGTAGGGGATAATATTTGGTTATGGTAAGAAGGCATTATTTGTTCATGGTTTTATCTACCATATAGGTATTAGGTGGTCACAATATCACTATAATATGGGGGTCCACACTGGACTACTTAACATCTTCCTGGAAGACAGTCAATACCCCAATTTCTCCAATCAGCTCTATATGTAGACAGTTTAAGAGTCAAACAACACCCTGATTTTTTTCAGTAAGAAGTTTCACTCCTTACTACAACATTAGAAGTTTGATGGGCAGCTTCCCCAGAAGATACACGACCCTGGGAAGCATTTACATGATTTTACACAAGTGTATTAGCACATCAGCATTAGGTAACTGGAGTGCCCTTTTTCATGGTATTTATATTTCACTACTAAGTTTAACTCATGTATCTTCTATTTTACATAGTTTATGTAAACATTTAAGTCAGAACGACTCTTAATGCTTGGGAATATATCATTGTCATTTGTATTAATATAAATCAGATTCCCATAATGCTTTGCTAGGCTACACGAAACACCTGTATTAAAAGACGTGGTCCTCTAGGTTGCTACACATATGCCAGATTTCATCTTTTGTTCCCTTTCAATTAGCACCTACTTAGAGCATAGGAGCTTTGCCTAAGCGCTTCATCAATAGACAGCAAACATTTGTCTTCTAATGAAGCAGAGGTCAAACAGTTTCACTTGGCCATAAACCTTGGCAAGATAATTGCTTGTGATTAGCAATTTTAATTAACAGGTGCACTAGAGGGTCATGACTTGTAGTTATCGTAATTTAACAAGACATTATTATAGGCTATATCTGTTCTATTAGAATTAAACATTACATAATACCTGATTCACACTACGTGTGTGTATGTGTGTATATATATATATATATATATATATATATAAAATATATATTATATTTATATATAATGTACTGCTATTTATATATAGTGTATTTGCACACTTGCATTTGTATATAACATAAAAGTCAAAATTCAGATGTAATGTTATTCCATTTAGCATTTGGACCAGATTTATCAGTTATTATTTAGACAGCGCAACAGTATTATCTTCTCATCTTATAAAATAACTTTATGATCTGTGCAGAGCCAACCTCTTAGTCCTGAGAATGAAGGGGATGCAGTGCCGTTTTAGCACTCTCCAATCACGCTCACGCTTCTAATATTGCCAAATTCAACCCATACATTAACTTATATGCCTAGTTTATTATACATGAATTTTAGGCAAAATAAGTAACCAATTTCTAATTTACATATATTGCATAGCTCATTTACATGGTATGAGGTGCATTGGCATTTCTAAACTGGGTTTAGGGATCTTTTTACTTAAGGACAAACTGGAACTTACCAGGATAGAAAAAGACACAAGAGGGGAAGGAAAATTATTATTACATCAGTCTACAGTTTGAGAAATAGACATCTTACATTAAAAGTACATAACAAATATTAATGTTAAAATCCGTATGCAGAAATAGTATGCAAACTTTCATAGAATGAACGGTAATTAAAACTGCCAAATTCAGGGTAAAATGGGCAAAATTACAAAGGCCTTGGAGAATGGATTATTAAAGAAAAATCATGAAGGATGTATGAATCGAAGTTTAAGATGCTTGGAGAAAATATGCATATGAATATGATGTTGGTACTTGATAAATTGGCGATTACATGATGTAAAGATACAGAGACCTGGTGGTAAGGTGTAATTCAAGGGTATATATCAGGAGAATTTCCCAATATGCTGACATATGCTACTGTATATCTATTTTATTTATTTATTATGCTTACATATATAGCATCATCATATTCTGCAGCGCTTTACAGTCATTGACAGTCTCTGTCTCATATAGAGCTCACAATCTACATTCCCTATCAGTATGTCTTTGGAGTGTGGGAGGAAACCCATGCAAACACGGGGAGAACATACAAACTCCTTACAGATGTTGTCCTTGGCAGGATTCCAACCCAGGACTCCAGCACTGCAAGTGCTGCAGTGCTAACCACTGAGCCACTGTGCTGCCCGAGATATATATTGCCTGTTTACTGCTATGGTAAAAAACAAACAAACATACATACATACATACGTACGTACGTACATACATACATACATACATACATACATACATACATATAGTGTGCAGTAGACATTTATTGCAGGATGTCTCTCTATTCACTGAACCAGCTGAGGTCTAGTTGGGTGTTTCTCTCTGTTCTCTACAAGCTGTTCACATGGCTCTCATAGCAAGCCTGGCCTCATAAGACATTGCCTCTGCAAAGCAACGCCCCAGCACCGAGCAGACATCCTGCCCCTGCAAGTGAAGGAATGTCCCTTAAATAGTGAGCCACTCCCCATCTTGAGTAGCATCGGGTAAAGCCTGACATCAGTAGGTCACACTACAGTAAAACAACAAACAACTTCTCCCACAGCTCTTCAGCATACAACATACTGCAAGTATATCGTAACATACATTATTCCATAACCAATAAACCAGACTGGTCAATGTAATGGTGCCTTGATAAAAAGTAGAAATAAAAAACAAGTACTTTACAAAGAAAAAAAATTGTTGACATTTAGCCAGAAAATTTCTTTATGAGGATAATTTAATAAATACAATATAATATCATTTGGTTCTAAGAGAGATGACTTATCATAGAATAATGAGACTCTTTCAATTAATTGGGTAGCTTTGGTATATGTTACAGGAAATGTATCATTATACTGGTTTATTGAACTTGTAATGAACTTGACAGATTTATGTTATAAGACAATAAAGCTTTATATACTGTATAACTCACAATAAAAACTAGGGTTCTCCTGGAAAATTTTCACTGGTTTGTAGACTCACATGTAGCCCTTACTAATAGAATTACCAATGGATAGACGACTGCCTCTCACATGATCATTACATATATTATCTGCTACTTTCAGTTATTCAGGATCTGTTTACAGGTGAGGCTATGTTCACACTGCCATTAGTAATATCCGTTGCTGTCATCCATCCATTGATTCTAATGTAAACAACAGAAAAAGTGCTGCATGCACAACTTTTTCTTCCGTTAGAAAAGTAAAAAACAAGACAGAAGAAATCTTCCGTCATGTTTTTTACATGGGGGTAAATTCAGACACCATCTGCATCTGTCATTTAATTTCTGTTGCTCAATGAACATTGAATAACAGTAGTTTGAACCTACCCTTACATTGTTCCGTGTTTGTTTTTGTCATTTTTTTGTGTTGCAAAATTTTAGCTGCAAGCACTGTGTACATATATTTTCATTAGTAGACATGGAAGTCTTACTAACGAACGTTTGGCTTTCCTCTGTGAAACTTCGTCTGCATATTCGTCGGATTTACTGGCCTGAGTATCATGCTGGGAGAGGTGATTCCTAGCAATACAGTTATCTATGCTGCTAGAAGTCCCTGCCTCCCAGTGACATATTGTCCCATACTGTATTCACTACAGGACAGCATGTCACTGGGAGGCAGGGACTCCTAGCTTCATTGATAACTTATGCTTAGGAATCCCTCTCCTGGCATGACATTTAGCCCATAAATCCGGTGAGCACACAGACCAAGTTTCAGGGGTGAAATTCAGTCATGTGAATCTAGGGTTAGGCCATGATCTGCCCAAGAAACAAAGCATGAAAACATAATGCTGTGAAATCTATACACTATTGCTGCAGTAATTCAGAAGTTCACAACATCATCAACAGTATGCTGCTGTGTGTTCTATTCATATGTGCTGTGTTTGAGCTGTGAAGCATGGCCGACACATGCATCATACTTCAACCTGATTACGGTCGCATGAAATGCCCTTTAGTTGTTAAAGGGCATAGAAATAATTTTATAAGTAAATGGTGGATAATTTTGCCCACACTGCTTGTTAGTCTGCTGGATTTTCTGCGTGTTTCCAAAAACTGTGCAGAGAAGATGGGGTAATATTCCCTGCTAACCTATGCCATTTATGGAGTAAGAAAGGCAGTACCGGCTCTAGATTTGTGTGGGTTCTTGGGTGACAAAACCTCAGGTAGCCCATTTGCAGCACTACTGATGTGGTGGCAGTGCATTCCTCACAAAACTGCCATAGAAAAACACACCTTAAAGGGGTATTCCCATAAACATAACCATATCTATATATGTTGATAGTTAAAAGTTAAACATTTTTGCAAAAATAAGTAGTTAAAAATTCTGCAGAGTTTTAAAGATTTTATCTAACTATCTTAGTGGCGACAGTCTGTTGTCTTGATCAGTTGTCAATGGATATGACCACGGATGCAGAAACTTTCTATGGTCTGGGACTTGTCAAAAACCCAGCCATGATTTTCTTATTGTGGGCAGGTTATCAGGCAGGGAGACTACATGTATGAAGAGATAACCCGGTCACAGTAAGGACATCATTGCTGATTTTCTGACCTTAGAAAGGTCCTGCATTCATGGTCGTATCCATTGGCAACCAATCATGACAACAAGACTGTGATCACAAGATATTAGAGAAAATCTTTAAAACTCTGCAAAATATTTAATTATTTAGATTTGCAAAAATGTTAAACTTTTTATTATCTACAAATTTAAAAAAAAATTTATGTTTGTGGGAATATCCCTTTAACTTTGGTGGTTCCTGCTGCGCCACGCCTGTTGGAATAGCTGTAGATCTTCTGCAACTTTCAACCTTTGCATTATGCTCCATACAATAATATTAGACTCTTTATGTCCGCATACAGTATAATGACTTTTTTTTCCCCCCCATGTAATGGCCCCTTATTCCTGCCCCACACCCCTGCTTTGAAGGGGCTCGGGGAGAGAGTGGGGAGTATAGCTTAGCTCCAGGACTCCCTGCCCCATGTCTCAGCTCTGGCACACTTAACTCTGTCAGTGATAGAGCAGAGATGCAAGAGAATTATGACATCCTACTCGCTGCTCGTTCCTTTTACCAGAGCAATGACCACTTCCTTTTGTATTGATGGAAGCACTCATTGCAGAAACTGAGTGCATCCCCACAAGTACCATGGGTCCTGGCACCCACCCAGGTTTGCTGGGTGCTTGTGCTGGCCTTGGGGGAGGGCTTTGTTGATGGAGTGTGCTTAACTATGTCTGTATCACAAGGCATTATGGGAAAGGAGCTGGGAGCTCATGCGCCCTCTGTTGGATGTAACAGATCCTCAGTTTGCTTTTGACTCACTGAGTCTTGAGACAGCAAAAGGGATTTTAGCCAAGCCAGTATCACTTATCTGCATACAGCGCCGTTTCGGGATTTTTGTCCCTCATCAGTGCAGAGCAAAGTGAACTGGCTGGCTTTGTGGGAGGCTAACTATGTCTGTGTCATTCTGCAAACAGAGCAGGAAGGGGTAAGCTGTTGCTGTGGCCAGTTGTCTCACAGACAGACTCAAAAAAAAAAAGGAAGTGTATCTAGATGTTTTTGATTCATATGGAAGACATACATAAATCAATAACTTAATGGTAGCAAAAGTTAGCTGAGATTGTTATAAGCATGAGTATGTAAAAAGGGGAGGTTCTCAATAGTAATATCCTTTACCTGTTTCAACAATTAAGTTTTCTGCCCTTACCCTGTATGTAAATATACACATGCCAAGGCAAAGTATTTTGAAGACACCCGCTCTAGCACCCAGCACAAGGGACACAGGTGTTACTATGCTCTCTATGTTATGCCCATGTCCACTTAAAAAAGGTAGAGCACCACAACCACAATATATTTATACACACACTGCCTAGTTTATTATGTCTGAAATTGTATTTAAATGTTTAAGCATTTAGATTAAATATCAGCTAAGTCATTGTATATATGTAACATCTCATATCAGCTAAGTCATAATATATATGTAAAATCTCTGAAAATATCTTCAGGAATACACTGTAAACTGTTTCATTTAACATTGTGGATTTTACCATTTTAAGATAAATTAAAACACTTTTTATTTTATACTACATGTCGTACTATGATGTTTGTTTTACAGTTATAAACCTTCATATAAGAAGAAAACATGCCCTTAATGGACCATGGAAAAACACTTAACAAAGGGGGTTTGAGGAGAGTTCAATATTGAGACAGAAGACTGAGTGCTGGGGGCATTTATGCTCCATATTAATATTAGCTTCCAGCTGGGAAACATGGTACAAGACAGTTTCATTTTTGTAGTGTGGAAAATGCAGGTATTGTACACCTGAATTATAATCTTGCTGTGATAATATGCTTGTATTGATTCTGAGGGAGAAAAAAATTGAAGACGGAAAGAAAAGAAAGAGGGAAAAAAATAGAAAATATGTATCTGTTTTTCTCACTGAAACTTTTCCACTAACACCTCTATATCGTCTAATCTTCATGATAAAATTGAAAAAAGCAAAACAAAAGGAAAAAAAAATAAAAAAATCTAATGTAAATTGTAACCAGTTCATATATGAAGAGGCTATTTGCTCTGTTAGTTAATGGTATGAAAAAAAGCTTTTCTGCACTATTTGAAGAAGAAATGTTCAGATAAGGAATTACAAATTAATAATGCTTTTAATAGGATTATGGTATTAGGTTAACACATTCTCTCTATCAGTTCTCTGAAATGGTTAATCCCCTACCATCAACCACAAGGCAGCACTTTTCACATGTGGGCATTCTAGTGAAATGAACATATTCAAAATATAATCCCCTAATTGAGTCATCTAATTTATTGCAAGGAAAATGAGGATTAATTTTTTGTGCCCTAATTGGCACCTCAAAGGGTCCAAATATATATATTGTATTTGTTTCTTGGTGTATTATTTTGGCAGTTATAAATGTAAACGGTTATCTTTAAATGGCTAACATATTCTACATTAATGTAATAGGGTGACATGAGCTAGTAAGCTTATAGAAACCTTTGAAATTAATGAAGTAATAACGCCTTAACATGATTGCTTAGTGTAGTTATAATAAATTATGGATTTTCTTTCCAGCTCATTATTTATTTCCAAAGTATATTAAAGATGTTTTACTCATTGTGGTTTTTGTATGTAACATTTTTTGTGCTTTAAGGGTGGATGTTTTTCTTGGCGTCTTTTGTCACATTTTTTGTAACAAAATATTCCACAGTCGGTTATTAGCTGCAAGGTAATTATTAAACATATTAGAAATAGTGTTTTGTGGTGTTTGTTCTCCCTTTTGGTGTGTTTTTTTTCTGCCCATTGCTTCCTTTTCAAAATGCAGCATGCCCTAGATATGGTGACTTCTCTATAGACAATGTGTATGATAAACAGCTTGCAAATCAACAAGTAAATTTAATGGCTTTTTAAAATAAGCCTACAAAATTAGTGTTTGAAGGAAATCTTAAGCTAGGGACATATGGGGCAATTTTGCAGTGCTTTTAGCAACTGAAAATAGTGCATGATATTTCTGGAGACTTAAAGGGAGTCTACCACCTCCCTCAATTCAACTCTCACCACTGCATTCTAGAGAACATTACAGTGATAAACAACATACCTTTGTTATGTATGTCACTTTCGTTGATTTGTAGAAAACAACTTTGAGGCCTTATGCTAATAGGGCAGTTGGTGAAATGGTAGCAGGTCGTGAGCTCCCTGGAACACTACTCTAGCCACTCAGACCCCTACCACCTCCTGCCTGCACTACCCCATGCAGTCAGAGTATGACATTACCTATCTCACTTGAGTAATCTTCTGATCTACTTTCCTATATAAAATGATTTATTATGTAAAAAAAATATATATATTAAAAACAATACATATTTGGTATTGCTGCATCTGTAACAATCTGTAACAAACTGAAACATCATAATAGAAAAAAAGAAAAAAACAGACGCTGTCAGTATCCTCAACTGATAATATAGTACTCTGTTAAAAAATATACACTTGACCCAGATCTCCAATAGCCTAAGATCAAGGTGGTGCTCAGCCGAAAACAGTTCCGGTAATAACCAAACCAAAAGAGAAAAGACAGAGGTCTTGAGGAAGTGTGGTTAAACGTAAAATGGCCGTGCCTTCTATTCCCCATGTTTGTACTAAGTGTTTTTGAAATAAAGGAGCCTTTTATGGATGGTGAGTGCTGCCTTTCCTTTTTGGTTTGAAACATTATTTAACCTGAGCAATGATGAGCAAAAAAAAAAAAATTAATGAAAAAATACCATAAGTAATGATTTTTTACAATCTCGCCTCACAAAATATAGTATAAATAGTGTTTTAAAAAGTCATATGTATCCCAAAACAGTACCAATAAAAAAAAAATCACAGCTTGTTCTGCAAAAAATAAGCCCTTTACCAGCTCTATCAACAGAAAAATAAAAATGTTACACCTCTCAAACGATGGCGATGCTAAAACAATTGATTTTTTTGTTCTGCAAAATTAGTAACACACAAAAAAACAATACAAATTAGGTATCACCATAATCATACTGACCCATAGACTAAAAGTAACATGTTACTGCATGCTAATTGGCAAAATAATTTGAAATGCTAAAAAGCAATGCCAGAATTGATTTTTTTTTTTTGTATCCACCAAAAAATTTATAATTTAGTCATTATAGGTACCCTGAAATCGTGTCATTACAAAATGCGTCTCATCCTGCGGAAACAAGTTCTTATATGGCTACATCACTAGAAAAATAAATAAATAAAGCCTGTACAATGCGACAAGACCCCCAAAAATCTTCAGATCTTTAGGGCAAAACTGGCCGTAACAGGAAGAAAATTTTTAAACTATGTGAGAATATATCAGGGTACCCCCCAGCTTTACAGATTACAAGGAAAAAGATGCCAGAGTTAATCTCCCAGAATGCCTCCCCAGCCCCGGGAAAATAGTGAGGAATTTGGTATACCCAATGTACTCCGCTCAGCTTGTAGATTCACTTTTCACTATACGCTATGTATTCAAATCATGATAAGTAATGCTCACTACCCAAGGGTCTTCAAAATGAGGTCACCTGTTGGTTTTTACTGCATCAATTTCTGAAGGACTCTGCAAATGCATAATTGCATCTGAAAATGATTCTGCTCTCCAATAGCCTAACCTTAGGGGCTCTGCAAACGTGACATGGCTTCAGGAAACCGAGCGAGAGAGCTGACTTTTCACAGTGCCACAAGTTGGGCATGACATATCGAGCACTGAAATAACACATATCTGGGAAAATTTTCATTTTCCACCGTCTGCTGTGCGTTTCTTTTTGGAAAGCATTTCTGGCATCAAAATGATCAATATACCCCCTTCAGGGGTGCAGTTTCAAAAATAAGGTCATTTCTTGGTACTTCCCACTTCACTTAGGGACTCTGCAAATGCATCATGGCACCTGAAAATGATTCAGCCTTCCGAAAACCTAATGGCGCTCCTTGTCTTCTGTGTCCTACTGTGTGTCCAAACAGTAGTTTCCATGCACATGACAGTGTTTCTGTACTCAGTAAAAATTGTGTATAAAATTGTGTGGTGTGTTTTCTCTTTTAACCCCTTGTGAAAATTAAAAATTTGGGTCTAAAGCAAAATTTTATTGGGAAAAATCTAATTTTGTATTATCATGACGCAATGTTAATAAAATCTGTGAGGCCATTGTGGAGCAATATACTGGGGGGCACTGTGAAGCATTATACTAGGGGGGCCCTTTAGGGAGCATATTATACTGTGGGTCACTATGGAGCTTTATACTGGGGGGGAAGGGGCAGTGTGGGGAGCCTGTTATACTGTGTTGGACCACTGTGGAGTGTATTATATTGTGTGTGGCTTCTCGGGAACATATTATACTCTGTGGGGCCACTCTAGAGCTTTATACTGGGGGGGGCACTGTGGGGAGCATATTATACTGTGGGGGGCCATTGTGTAGCATTATACTGGGGGAACCCCTCTGGGGAGTTTATTATACTGTGTGGAGGCCATTGTGGAGAATGTTATACTGTGTGGGGCCACTGTGGAGCATTATACTGGGGGTTGCATATTATATATTAGTCCCAGCTTTCTGCAGGGCATTCACTAGGTCCCCCTGTGTGTTTCTGGGATTTTTGCTCACCGTTCTTGTGATCATTTTGACCCCACAGGGTGAGATCTTGCGTGGAGCTTCTGATCGAGGGAGATTATCAGTGGTCTTGTATGTCTTCCACTTTCTAATTATTGCTCCCACAGTTGATTTCTTCACACCAAGCTGCTTACCTATTGCAGATTCAGTCTTCCCAGCCTGGTGCAGGTCTACAATTTTGTTTCTGGTGTCCTTCCACAGCTCTTTGGTCTTCACCATAGTGGAGTTTGGAGTTTGACTGTTTGAGGTTGTGGACAGGTGTCTTTTATACTGATAACAATGTCAAACAGGAGCCATTACTACAGGTAATGAGTGGAGGACAGAGGAGCCTCTTAAAGAAGAAGTTACAGGTCTGTGAGAGCCAGAAACCTTGCTTGTTTGTAGGTGACCAAATACTTATTTTCCACCATAATTTGCAAATAAATTCTTAAAAAATCACGCAATGTGATATTTCTGGATTTGTTTTCTCATTTTGTCTCTCATAGTTGAGGTCTACCTATGATGACAATTACAGGCCGGCCTCATCTTTTTAAGTGGGAGAACTTGCACAATTGGTGGCTGACTAAATACTTTTTTTTCCCCACTGTAAGTGTGGGTTACTATATATAATGGGGGACTATTATAAAGGGAAATTATATATACAGTACAGACCAAAAGTTTGGACACACCTACTCATTCCAAGAGTTTTCTGTATTTTCATGACTATAAAAATTGTAGATTCACACTGAAGGCATCAAAACTATGAATTAACACATGTGGAATTATATACTTAACAAAAAAGTGTGAAACAATTGAAAATATGTCTTATATTCTAGGTTCTTCAAAGTAGCCACCTTTTGCTTTGATTACTGCTTTGCACACTCTTGGCATTCTCTTGATGAGCTTCAAGAGGTATTCACCTGAAATGGTTTTCACTTCACAGGTGTGCCCTGTAAGGTTTAATAACAATAATAATAATAGTCCTTTAATAGTCCCACAATGGGGAAATTCAGTGTGTTACAGCAGCAAAGATAAGATAAGCAGATTCAAATACAAATACAACATGTACAGGAATGTTCCAAGGTAAGAGGCATTACATTGATAGTAGACAGACAGATAGGAAGTAGCAGAGGAGGGGGGGGGAATTTAACAGGCAGAAAGATATTTCAGTTCTCTGTATGGAGTGATCTCCGCTTAGGTCGGTGTTGGTTGTACAGCCTAACCGCAGTGGGGAGGAAAGACTTCCGATAGCGCTCTTTCTCACACTTAGGGTGGAGCAGTCGGTCACTGACTGTACTGCCCAGCGCGATCACAGTCTCATGCATGGGATGGGACTTCTTCTTCTGCATGCAGCTCACCACGGACAGTATCCTTTTGTCACCCACCACCTGCACTGGGTCCAGTGGGATCCCCAGGACAGAGCTGGCCCTTCTAATCAGCTTGTCAAGTTTATTTCTGTCCCTGGTTGATATACTGCTCCCCCAGCAGGCCACTCCAAAGAAGATGGCTGATGCCACTACCGAGTTGAAGAAAGTCCTAAGAAGTGGTATTTCTTGCCTTATAAATGGGGTTGGGACCATCAGTTGTGGTGTTCAGAAATCAGGTGGATACACAGCTGATAGTCCTACTGAATGGAGTGTTAGAATTTGTATTATGGCAAGAAAAAAGCAGCTAAGTAAAGAAAAACGAGTGGCCATCATTACTTTAAGAAATGAAGGTCAGTCAGTCCGAAAAATTGGGAAAACTTTAAAAGTGTCCCCAAGTGCAGTGGCCAAAACCATCAAGTGCTACAAAGAAACTGGCTCACATGAGGACCGCCCCAGGAAAGGAAGACCAAGAGTCACCTCTGCTGCGGAGGATAAGTTCATCCGAGTCACCAGCCTCAGAAATCGCAGGTTAACAGCAGCTCAGATTAGAGACCAGGTCAATGCCACACAGAGTTCTAGCAGCAGACACATCTCTACAACAACTGTTAAGAGGAGACTGTGTGCAGCAGGCCTTCATGGTAAAATAGCTGCTAGGAAACCACTGCTAAGGACAGGCAACAAGCAGAAGAGACTTGTTTGGGCTAAAGAACACAAGGAATGGACATTAGACCTGTGGAAATCTGTGCTTTGGTCTGATGAGTCCAAATTTGAGATCTTTGGTTCCAACCACTGTGTCTTTGTGCGACGCAGAAAAGGTGAACGAATGGACTCTACATGCCTGGTTCCCACCGTGGAGCATGGAGGAGGAGGTGTGATGGTGTGGGGGGTGCTTTGCTGGTGACACTGTTGGGGATTTATTCAAAATTGAAGGAATACTGAACCAGCATGGTTACCACAGCATCTTGCAGCGGCATGCTATTCCATCCGGTTTGCGTTTAGTTGGACCAGCATTTATTTTTCAACAGGACAATGACCCCAAACACACCTCAAGACTGTGTAAGGGCTATTTGACCAAGAAGGAGAGTGATGGGGTGCTACGCCAGATGACCTGGCCTCCACAGTCACCAGACCTGAACCCAATCCAGATGGTTTGGGGTGAGCTGGACCGCAGAGTGAAGGCAAAAGGGCCAACAAGTGCTAAGCATTTCTGGGAACTCCTTCAAGACTGTTGGAAGACCATTTCAGGTGACTACCTCTTGAAGCTCATCAAGAGAATGCCAAGAGTGTGCAAAGCAGTAATCAAAGCAAAAGGTGGCTACTTTGAAGAACCTAGAATATAAGACATATTTTCAGTTGTTTCACACTTTTTTGTTAAGTATATAATTCCACATGTGTTAATTCATAGTTTTGATGCCTTCAGTGTGAATCTACAATTTTTATAGTCATGAAAATACAGAAAACTCTTGGAATGAGAAGGTGTGTCCAAACTTTTGGTCTGTACTGTACACGGGGGCTATTATTAGGGTAAACTATTATTTATAAGTTGTGCTATTATTTATAAAGGAGGAACTATTTATAAGAGTCCTATAAAAATGGGGGGTAAACTATTATATATAAGGTATCTATTATAAGGGGAGCTATTTATAAGAGGGGAACTATTTATAAGGGGGTATAATTATTAAGGGTACTATTAGTGATAATGGGGACTATTATTTATAAGGGTAACTATTATTTATGAGAAGGCTATAATTAATAAGGGGGAACTATTTATAAGGGAGCAATATTATTTTTACAGGGTGACTTACTGATAAGGGGGAAATATTACAGATAAGGGGGAATATTACTGATATATTTATCATTTATAAGGTTGCTATTACTGAAAAAGGTGTCATATTACTTATAAGCAGGGACTATTATTTATAAGGAGGCGCTATAATAACTGATGACTGGGTACAAAAATCTATTAGGCGGTGCAAAGGTGCTCATTTGAATTGTTTGTGGGCTATTGAGGGTTTTTATTACTGTTTTGGGGGCAGAAAGGAGGCATTATTAAAAGGGTTGCCACTGGAAGACGATGGTGTTGTTTGTACATCAGCATTTGGGGCCCCGCTTTTAATTTTGCCCAGGACCACATTTTGTCTAAAGCCGACCCTTTAGTTAGTTTTTGGCTGTTTAAATCCACAGCATGTCAATTACTGCTGTGGGCTTCTCCTGTATCTTTCAATCTTCCAATCTTTGTAATGCAAAGCTTGGTTGAAAACTGCAGATGACCTACAGTGATTCCTGCAGGTTTTCCCAGAACAAAAAGTACCATAATTCGAGAGTGTCATTTGCTGCAGACATGCTGCTGAATTTTCCTTGATGGAAATTTAGAAGTGTGTTACGCTGAGCCCACATGTGGGAGAGAAGCTACATTTTAATGTTGCAGATTTTGCTGCCATTTTTTAAAGCAAAGCCTGGAGTGGATTTAGTAGAAATTTAAATTCTTCCTTTATATTTCCTATTCCATTTGAAGCCACCTTGGCTTTGGCTCAAAAAACACTGCAAAATCTGCAACAAATAAAACATATTTTTCACAGTGTGTGGCCTCAGTTTAGTTTCACAAAAACATCATAGTTTTTGTGTCAGCATTTAATGCATTTTTTATACTTGTTTTAATTAAATCATTTTAGCATTTTAACAACAAACTGTGGGTGTCTCTGGCCAACAAAAGTGTAACCAGGTGAAAAGAAAGGGAGGTGGATTGGGTGAAGAGAGAATTGGAGGGGAATAGGGACCTAAGTTATCATTAAGGACATTCCAGTATACAAAGATCAGGTAGCTGGTTGCCCAAGAGAGGTTCAGAAACCCCCTGAGATGCCCCTAAGAATGTAGAGAAAGTGACATTCCGGTACTGCAAGGCAGGTAAGTCCATCTTATTGTTCTTGGCTAGATGGAGTCTATCTGCCTTTATCAGGCTAAATGTCATGCTGGTTATTTGAGGGCCTGATGTTAGGGAGGAAAGGAGTATGAAAAGGAGAGGGGAGAGATAGTGAGGGTTGGGGAATTAGGATGCACAGATCAAGAGCACCCTGGTTATCTTTAGGAAGCAAGACCAATTAGAATGGGAAAGGAAAAAAAAAAGGGGTGACAAAAAAACCCAACTCATTCAATTGAAATAGATGTGGTATTCCATGATATAGGAGCATCACCAACTAACCTATATTTAAGAGACCAGAAAATGGAACAAAATAGTCCTGATTTCAAGTTTTATTGTGGACAGGCAGATGCAGATGATAGGTTGCCAAATGATGAAAAAGCCACACACTTTTGGCTTCTGCAGCGAAGAATTCACCTGGTCCATGCATGATATAAAAATACATTCTTCTAAATATAGGCGGTGGGATGGGGTCCCAGCACTGTTTGTAAAATGGTTTTATGACCGGTAATGAAAATGCAGAAAATGAGTTGTTTAAATGGAGGGCAGCAATCCTCTAGTGAAAATTTCAGAAGGGCGAGGTGTAGCAATTTCCAGGAACATTTCACGGTAAGTAATTGCTGATATGTATTTCACTGCCCTTGCTATGGTTTTAAAGGATTAGGTTAGGTGTAAGTTCTGGGTCGTGAAAAGTCTATATATATAATATAAAGACCTTTTAATAGCTGTGGGTATAAAAGGAGGAGTTGTTGAACCTATCCTGGAGGATGCAAACGTTGGCAGTGAGATTACAAAGTCTAATCTCTGGAAAATTGTTTCCAGTGTTCAGTTTCCTGCTTGACAGAAAAATTTGTGAAAGCGGCTATTAATTGTGTTCTAATCTTTGTGCAAAAATGTAAGGGTAGCATTTGAAATAAATAAAGAAACCTTGGGAAAAAGATTGACGAGAAAAAATGAGTGGGTGAAGTTTTCGCTGGCCACCAAGACAGCCTGCATTTGGGTTTCAAAATGATTTATATAAATAGAGCAGAGTTTGGAGGTGGTATGTGTAATTGTGTAAAATGTGTGATTTGGTATGTTAGTGATTGGGTTTGCCTGCTTAAGGGGGATGTGCAGGACCATGTAGACTGGGGGGAACAAGTCAAAAGCAAGGCTTCAGACTTGTTTATATTAATGGTGAATTCCATAATTGCTCCCATTGACTCTGTTTCTCATTTCCAGGATGTCTAAAGCCCGCTTTTAAGGGAGTTAAAGAGAAGCAAGTTATCTGCAAAAGTGGTGTGTTTCAGCTCCCCCATTCCAATCTTAATTCCAAGAATCCCTCCCATGTTATAGATACTGGAATAGAGGGTTGAGCGGTAGGTTGAAGAAAAGTGGAATAAGGGGCACCCCCTGTGTAGCTCCCCTTTTACAGAGGTTTCAGTCCTTTAATTGTCAAGCTAGTTTGTACTTGGATTTGCAAGAGCTTGACAAATTGATTCCCGAAGTTCTGAAAATCGCTTTCTATGTGTCAGGGCTAAGGAACATGATGCTGGAGTAGTTAGACTGTTGTGCCTGCATTGTGGCTGCAGTTGTTGCATGCTGCCTTAGTAGATTGTTTCCCCTTGACAAAACGCAGTTGAGATGGCATTAGAAACTTAAAAGGGTTTTCCCATCTTCCTCTTTCACCAGTTTGCCTAATTTCATTTCTTCTCACTTCCTGTATTCTTCAGCAAGCTGGTGGACAGGCTTTGACTGTTTGATGGACAGGACACTATGAAGTACAGTGGGGAAAAAAAGTATTTAGTCAGCCACCAATTGTACAAGTTCTCCCACTTAAAAAGATGAGAGAGGCCTGTAATTAACATCATAGCTAGACCTCAACTATGAGAGACAAAATGAGAAAACAAATCCAGAAAATCACATGGTCTGTTTTTTAAAGAATTTATTTGCAAATTATGGTGGAAAATAAGTATTTGGTCAATAACAAAAGTTCATCTCAATACTTTGTTATATATCGTTTGTAGGCAATGACAGAGGTCAAACGTTTTCTGTAAGTCTTCACAAAGTTGGCACACACTGTTGCTGGTATGTTGGCCCATTCCTCCATGCAGATCTCCTCTAGAGCACTGATGTTTTGGGGCTGTCGCTGGGCAACACGGACTTTCAACTCCCTCCTATGGGGTTGAGATCTGAAGACTGGCTAGGCCACTCCAGGACCTTGAAATGCTTCTTACGAAGCCACTCCTTCATTGCCCTGGCGGTGTGCTTTGGGATCATTGTCATGCTGAAAGACCCAGCCACGTTTCATCTTCAATGCCCTTACTGATGGAAAAAGGTTCGCACTCAAAATCTCACGATACATGGCCCCATTCATTCTTTCATGTACACGGATCAGTCGTCCTGATCCCTTTGCAGAGAAACAGCCTCAAAGCATGATGTTGCCAACCCCATGCTTCACAGTAGGTATGGTCTTCTTTGGATGCAACTCAGCATTCACTCTCCTCCAAACACGACGAGTTGTGTTTCTACCAAACAGTTCTACTTTGGTTTCATCTGACCATATCACATTCTCCCAATACTCTTCTGGAACATCCAAATGCTCTCTAGCGAAATTCAGACGGGCCCGGATATGTACTGGCTTAAGCAGGGGGACATGTCTGGCACTGCAGGATCTGAGTCCCTGGCGGCGTAGTGTGTTACTGACGGTAGCCTTTGTTACGTTAGTCCCAGCTTTCTGCAGATCATTCACTAGGTCCCCCTGTGTGGTTCTGGGATTTTTGCTCATTGTTCTTGTGATCATTTTGACCCCACAGGGTGAGATCTTGCGTGGAGCCCCTGATCAAGGGAGATTATCAGTGGTCTTGTATGTCTTCCACTTTCTAATTATTGCTCCCACAGTTGATTTCTTCACACCAAGCTGCTTGCCTATTGCAGATTCAGTCTTCCCAGCCTGGTGCAGGTCTACAATTTTGTTTCTGGTGTCCTTCCACAGCTCTTTGGTCTTCACCATAGTGGAGTTTGGAGTGTGACTGTTTGAGGTTGTGAACAGATGTCTTTTATAATGATAACAATTTCAAACAGGTGCCATTACTACAGGTAATGATTGGAGGACAGAGGAGCCTCTTAAAGAAGAAGTTACAGGTCTGTGAGAGCCAGAAATCTTGCTTGTTTGTAGGTGACCAAATACTTATTTTCCACCATAATTTGCAAATAAATTTATTTAAAAAAAAAAATCACACAATGTGATTTTCTCGATATGTTTTCTCATTTTGTCTCTCATAGTTGAGGTCTACCTATGATGTCAATTACAGGCCTCTCTCATCTTTTTAAGTGGGAGAACTTGCACAATTGGTGGCTGACTATATTTTCCCCACTGTACCTCAGTAGATATAGACATTGCCTTTACCACTAAATATTATTTATTATCATTACTAGAAATCTAATATCAAATAATATGCACAGTAAATGTATATTACACAGGATTGGAGAAAAAAGTCTTTCATGCTGCCAGGACCCAGAATAGAGCGTGGGATTGCATTAGTCTCAATACTTTTCTGTGTGAGATAACAGACATTGAGTAACACCCCTGTCCGAGGCCTTATCAGCAAAATGCAGTTAGCTAGCTTATAAGAGAAGGATATAACAGCTCTGAAAGCAAGCATGATCCTGAGAACTCAGCCCCCTTCCCCTCCTTAGAGCGATGAATCACATCATCTATCCTGGATCAGATAACAGGCTGGGGACCACAGAAATATAGAGTAAGCAATTTGGGGAATAATCTCAAATAGCAGGCAAACAAAGCAGCATTGCTAAAGCAATGTATTTAGGAAAACTCTTGAATTTGCATAAGCTAGCAGTTTAGATAGAATACTTGAGATGAGAATACCCGTTAGAAAAGTAGAAACTCCTGGAATCTATCAGTGAGGATCCTATCAGGATTTTATAATCTACATTTAAGAGAGATATTGGACAGAGCACACTAACATCCTAAAAAACTTTGCTTTCACCAGAAGTATTATTATTTATTTTGCTTACTTATATAGTGCCATCGTATTCCACAGAACTTTACACAGATATTGTCAACACTGTCCCAAGCAGGGCTCACAATCTAAATTCCCTGTCAGTATGAGTTTAGAGTGTGGGAGGAAGCTGCAGTACCTGGAGGAAACCTATGCAAACAAGGGGAGGACATACTCCTTGCAGATGTTGTCTTTGCCTGGATTCGAACCCAGTACTTCAGTGCTGCAAAGCATCAGTGCTAGGTACAAGCTTCATAGAAGCTTTTTCATACAGGATCCCCACCAATGAGTTTAGTAGGAAGACGAGTAGGGTGGTGACCTGGGTCTGAATCAATTTATACTCCATCAACTCCAATAGTCCGTCAAGACCAGACATTTTATTGTTGTGGAGGAAGACAAAGGCATGGGTGACCTCCTGTTCTGAAATAGGGCTAAAAAAATATCCTGCTCCTCAGAGGCTACCTTGGTTGGGTTCGTGGAAGACAAGAGATCCCAAGTGTCAGTAGAGAAGTACATCTGTGCTTTATATGAGTAAGAATAATAGTGTGCAAAGGCATTGTGAATGCTCAGTGTAGAAGTGCAAAATTAGTAATGCGGTGATATACTTTTAAGACTGAGGTCTTAGTATGGGGTGGTCTAGTTTATCTTTCCAATAAGCTTCCCATTAGAGGTATCATTGCTTTACTGTAGTTCATCTGTCTGCTTCATGCAGTGTTTTGAGTCAGTAGTGGATCCAGTAGGAAGGGGAAATGTAAGCCTTGGTTTATATATTTGATTCCTAGCTTAAACAATTGCATGAAATTGAGTCACAAAAACTGTAGAGTTTTCCTAAAAAAGACTGGGGTGAATTTATTATGAATGCCTTTCCCTGTGCTAATATTATTCAATTTGTCAACTGGAACAAGATGCACCAGAACTATTTAGAGACCCCAGCCTCTTAATAATTCTGCCTTATCTTGAGAGGACCAGCGCACCAGAAATAAATTCTCTGTCAGACAGAGGCTGATGCAGATTTTCTGGTGTAAATTATAGTAAATCTGAGGTGTCCACCACAATGCCTTCATCTCTGCCCTTAAAAAGTTTTAAGTGGGGCAGAAAACCAACTAAGTGACACATCTTTAGTGCAAATCATCCCGTATCCCAAAGATGTGCTACTTCTACGCCAGTGTTCTAAGGCTGAGTGACATCACATGGCAGCATTAAAATCAATGTCAGTGAATGGGGGCTATTCACATGATTGTCATGGACAGTCAAAATATTGGCCATTTTCATGGATCCCTCCATACACTCAAATGTATTGGGAATCTGTGAAAAGGGGAGCTTCTTGGGTGCAAGACGGCTGTGAAAAATGGCCATTTTTCACGGCCGTTTTTCACCTCAATCATCTGAATGTAGCCTAAGTCTGGGGACTCACTCACAGTACTTGTGATTCCTGCAGGTGTTTCAATTTCAGCATTCAGGGAAACCTGTTATTAATGGAAATTTATCCGTGTTTCCATTGTGTGTGGCCCTAGCCTTAGAGTGGTTTCACATGCACAGTTTTAAAAATATTACAGTTTTTGTGGTTGTATTTCAAGTATTTTTTGAGCCAGTAGTGGCTATAAGATTTTAACCACCTCACAGGTTCCCATTAAACCCCCAGCATGTCAATTATTGTTGTCAGTTTCACCGAGCTCTGCAAAAGATGAAAGATACGTGAGACATGTAACAGTATTATAGTCAGTATTTGTAAGCCACAAGCAAATACTGATGCAATATTCTGAAAAAAGAGTGCTTTGTGAAAATGGCCATAGGGACAGCATTATGTACTGAGCATCTTGTGGTTTTCAGGACAAGCAGGTGAATTAACAATGTTATAAGCTTAACGTGAACCTCCAGTTATAAACAAATTTTCAGAAATGAATAGTGCATTTGAATATAAGAAACATTTTAATATATCTTATTAAGGAGATCTGTTTCCTTCTCTGCTTATTGAGCTGTGCTCCTTATCTTCAGTCTGACTGCTTGTGTACATGAGATTTGTTTTCGCATTCAGCCTCACACTTAAAGCTCTATGGAGAAGAGAGGGGTAGAGTAGGAGGCCTTATTCTGTGCAATGGTAGCCTGTTAGCTATAAAACTAGCTGTGCTAAAAGCACACAGAGTAGCAGAGTGTAGCAGCAGCAATTATTTAAGAGTCTTTTCTATGCCCCCTCCCGTCTCCAAAGACTAATATGTAGAAAGTAACTCTGAAAACTGGAGAAGAAAACATATTTCTTTAATAAGATATCTTATAAAGTTTCATATATTAACCTGTTTTATTCATTTATGGAAAGTTGTTTAAAACTGGTGGAACGCTTTAACTCCCAACCAAAACTGAACTTTTCTCTTTGGGTTGAGAACTTCTCTATTCTAGTATTTTTCTTGGTAGTTACTCCTATATATTTCTTTTGTTGAGACTCTGATATCTCCCTAGAAGAAAGGGACTTAGTAGAACCTTTCTCAGTTTCCTTAGCTATGTATACAGTACATAATATACAGTACATAGAAAATAAAGGAAAGGGCAAGCAAATTATATGTTTAAACAAGACATATAAAAAGCAATGAATCTAATATTAAATCTTGAATCTACAGTACATATAATGATGGAAAATTATCTAAAACACAGATTTTACATAGACTGTGTAATCTGTAAAGTTATATTCATACAAACGTAAAAAAATGACAGTGTGTTGATTGTGGTGTGTCCATTCACATGTCCGTTATTTTGACAGTATGTTCTGGATGACCATCAACAAATAGGACATGTCCTATTTTTGTCCACTTTCACATATCCATTAATAGTCTGAAGTCTATGAGGAATCCGTGAAAATGAGTCCTACACAGATTAAAAACGGCCAAAAAAGGACTGCCTCGTCTGTTTTTCTTAGCCGTTTTTGTCTACAGTCATGGCCAAAAGTTTTGAGAATGACACAAATATTATATTTTCACATGATCTGCTGCCCTCTGGTTTTTATGTGTGTTTGTCAGATGTTTTTATCACATACAGAAATATAATTGCATTCATATTATGAGTAACAGAAGCTTATATTGACAGTTAGAATGAGTTAATGCAGCAAGTCAATATTTGCAGTGTTGACCCTTCTTCTTCAGGACCTCTGCAATTCTCCCTGGCATGCTCTCAATCAACTTCTGGACCAAATCCTGACTGATAGCAGTCCATTCTTGCAGGATCAATGCTTTAATTTTGTCTGAATTTGTTGGTTTTTGTTTGTCCACCCGTCTCTTGATGATTGACCACAAGTTCTCAATGGGATTAAGATCTGGGGCGTTTCCAGGCCATGGACCCAAAATCTCTATGTTTTGTTCCCTGAGCCATTTAGTTATCACCTTTGCTTTATGGCAAGGTGCTCCATCATGCTGGAAAAGGCATTGTTGAGCGCCAAACTGCTCTTGGACGGTTGGGAGAAGCTGCTCTTGGAGGACATTCTGGTACCATTCTTTATTCATGGCTGTGTTTTTAGGCAAGACTGTGAGAGAGCCGATTCCCTTGGCTGAGAAGCAACCCCACACATGAATGGTTTCAGGATGCTTTACAGTTGGCATGAGACAAGACTGGTGGTAGCGCTCACCTCTTCTTCTCCGAATAAGCTGTTTTCCAGATGTTCCAAACAATCGAAAAGGGGATTCATCAGAGAAAATGACTTTACCCCAGTCCTCAGCAGTCCACTCCCTGTACCTTTTGCAGAATATCAGTCTGTCCCTGATGTTTTTTCTGGAGAGAAGTGGCTTCTTTGCTGCCCTCCTTGAGACCAGGCCTTGCTCCAAGAGTCTCCGCCTCACAGTGCGTGCAGATGCACTCACACCTGCCTGCTGCCATTCCTCAGCAAGCTCTGCACTGCTGGTAGCCCGATCCCGCAGCTGAAATACTTTTAAGAGACGGTCCTGCCGCTTGCAGGTCTTTCTTGGGCGCCCTGGAGCCTTTTTGGCACCAATGGAACCTCTCTCCTTGAAGTTCTTGATGATGCGATAGATTGTTGACTGAGGTGCAATCTTTCTAGCTGCAATACTCTTCCCAGTTAGGCCATTTTTGTGCAGTGCAATGATGACTGCACGTGTTTCTTTAGAGATAACCATGGTTAACAGAAGAGAAACAATGATGGCAAGCACCAGCCTCCTTTTAAAGTGTCCAGTGGTGTCATTCTTACTTAATCATGACAGATTGATCTCCAGCCCTGTCCTCATCAACACCCACACCTGTGTTAATGGAGCAATCACAGAAACGATGTTAGGTGGTCCTTTTAAGGCAGGGCTGCAATGATGTTGAAATGTGTTTTGGGGGATAAAGTTCATTTTCTAGGCAAATATTGACTTTGCAAGTAATTGCTGTTAAGCTGATCACTCTATAACATTCTGGAGTATATGCAAATTGCCATTAGAAAAACTGAAGCAGTAGACTTTGTAAAAATTAATATTTGTATCATTCTCAAAACTTTTGGCCATGACTGTAGGGTTCTCAGCCTAAATATGTGTAGAACAGTTGTCAAAGAAAATTACATCCAAAAGCAGCTTTAAAAATTCATGTTTCATTGCAGTATTAAAATGAATGTCCAGGTGAATACAAATATGCTTAAAACACCTAATCATGGGGCGTCAACTTAATCCCCACAGATCCTATTGTAATGCTGCCCAGGTCCCTGCTGCTCTTTATTTCCTGGTGTCTGTCTGATACATACAATAAATGCTTAGAGATACCCACTCAGTTGAGTTAAGATGAGCCACCACTTAAAGAGGACCTTTCACGTCCTCATATATATGCTGTTTTACATACCGCTAGAAAGCTGACAGCGCGCTGAATTCAGCGCACTTCCGGCTCTCCCGGTATGTGCCCCGGGGGCTGGAGATACGGGGGTCTAAATTTCACCGTACACTGTCAGAAGGGCGTTTCTGACAGTCTAGCTGCGTTGTGAGGAACGCCCTCCCTGACTGTGCTCGTCCATAGACCTGAAGTAGGGGGGCGTTCCTCACAGCTCAGCGTCATCACTGGGCGGTAAGGAACGCCCCCTCTCTCTGTCCTCATCCATAGCCGAGTACTGTCAGAGGGGGGTTCCTTACCGCCCAGTGATGACGCTGAGCTGTAAGGAACGCCCCCCAGTACAAGTCTATGGAATAGTACTGTCAGGGAGGGCGTTCCTCACAGCACAGCTAGACTGTCAGGAACGCCCTTCTGACAGTAAACCGTGAAACTTACACCGTCGATATCTTTAGCCCCGTGGTACATACCGGGAAAGCCGGCAGTGCGCTGAATTCAGCGCGATGTCAGCTTTCTAGCGGTATGTAAAACCGCATGTGCCTGAGGACATGAAAGGTCCTCTTTAAGCCAGTGATTGGGAATCTCTAAGCATTTTCTGTGTGTCAGGAGACACCAGGATGTGGAGAGTAGTGATCGTGGAGCATTGGAACTGGAGTGGTAGAAAAATAAGGAGAGGTTTACATTTACATCTCCTATATATAGCTGTTTTAAGTATATTTTTTTTCACTTAGGTAAGCCCCTTATAAAGAATGTATCATCTATTTTTTTATGTTCACTGTTTAACATGAAATACTGTTACATATTATTTTCCAAATTTGTCTTCACTTTTTGATTGTGAATTTTTGTATTTTGTTTTCTTCACGTGGTTATGGGGACAACCATTTCATTAGTGCTGCTGCCCTGGGAACAGTTGTTCAGATAATGGAGAAGACTTTTAGTACCTGGAAATAATAACCCTCAGTCAGATTAAAACAAATTATTGACTTCTATGGGGCATTCTCTTTGACCTGTGGAGAGGTCAGTGTGCTGGTGGCAGAGGAGTAGAACTTTGTATATCATTTGTTGTCAATAGTGGATCCTATCTTATACATCTTACCTTTGATTGTATTCCTGCCAGTGAATATAATGAGATGATTGGAAGTGTGATCGCTACAAACAAGAAGTGTCAGTGACTGAGGCAAAGGGCAGATTATGAATACAGTCCGGAAAGTTAGGAAAAGGTAAACCCAACAGGTAGAAACTGCCCATTTGGCAAATTATTATTTTCTTCTCATTACACTATTAGTTTGTTCCAAAAAACAATGCACGCTATTAATAAATGTATTGCATTTTATGACTTACTTTACTTACTTTAACTAACTAAAAGGGATTGTAGCACAAATCACTCTTACCTCCTGTTTACAGGATAGAGCACAAGTGACTGATCTTGATAAGGGCCTCTGAAATTTCATCTGAATGTTTCATGTGAATGGAGTGATATTATGCATGTAAGGCCACCACTCCTTTCACTTTTAATGGGGTTATCAGGACAGGGATCAGCAGCAGCACTATAAAAAAGAATGGACCAGTGGCCAAAAAAGTGACAGCACTGCTCCATTCAGATAGAGAATTTGAAGTAACTTTCAAGCTCCACTCCGGTGATTGCTGGAGGTCCAGTATACGCCTATCTGATATTCTTTGTCATCAGTGGCACATCCCCTTTAATTTTGTGGTTCTATACATTATAACATTTTTGTTTGCATTCAAAATAATTAAAAAAAATGCAATTGTAAAATGTACTTGCTGTCAGGATTCTCTATCCGGCTGCTGCACCTTTAACCCTTTCCCGACATCCGCCGTAATAGTACTCGAGCAGCTGGACCCGAGCAGCTGGACCCGAGCAGCTGCCATAGCCACCAGGTTTCTGCTGTATTATACAGCAGACACCCAGCCCTAAAGCCTGCGATCAGTGCCCGCAATGATCGCGGGCATTAACCCCTCTGGCGCCATTTTGCCGGGGATCGCCGGCGCCCAGAGCAAGCTCCGGGCCGGCATCCCATTGCTATGACAGCCGGGAGCCTTGTGAAGGCTCCCAGGCCTGTCTTTCATTAACTTCTATAGAAGCGCCGTTTTTTTGCAATGCATTAGCATTGTAATGCATTGCATTAGTGATCAGACCCCCTGGGGTCCAAGACCCCTAGCTGGTCTAATAAATGCAAATAAATAAATAAATAAAAAGTAAAAGAAAAATATAAAAAAAAATATTAAAAGTTCAAATCACCCCCCCTTTCCCTAGAACACATATAAAAGTAGTTAAATACTGTGAAACACATACACATTAGGTATCCCTGTGTCCGAAAAACGCCCGGTCTACAAATCTCTAAAAATATTTTTCCCATACGGTAAAAGCCGTAGCGGGAAAAAAAAATCAAAAGTGCCAAACCGACGTTTTTTCACTGTTTTGTTTTTTGAATAAAAAGTGATCAAAGCAATAGTAATTCCCCAAAATGGTATAACTAAAAAGTACACCTGGTCCTGCAAAAAAAGACGCCCTATGCATCCCCATACACGTAAGTATAAAAAAGTTACAGGTGACAGAATATGGAGACTTTTAAGAAAAAAATAATTTTTTGGACTTTTGTTAAGGAGTTAAAATGTAAATAAAACCATATAAATTTGGTATCCCCAGAATCGTACCGAAACATAGAATACAGATTACATATCATTTTGGCTGTAGAGCACTTTTTCTTCAAATCCACCCACAGAATAATAAAAGGTAGCATCATGAAAAAAAATTTGCCCTGCAAACATTAAGACGTCATATGGCTCTGAGAACGGAATAATAAAATAGTTATGGGGTTTGGAAGGGGGGGGGGGAGTCAAAAACAAAAATTGAAAAATGTCACCGGCGGGAAGGGGTTAACGTTAGCATGCCAACCTGGGAAGCTTTTGCAGTTTCAGAGACTTCCTGGCTTGGTCCATTTAGCAACTGAGGAGGTCTATATAAGACTACTCCTTTCTGATACAGGTGTCGACTAATTAGTTTGCTTCCTAGATTGGCTCTCCATCTTGTCTACGAATACCTGTTTGATTACTGTCCTATGACTTGCTCCTTGGATTCCCTTTTTGCCTCCTGATTCTACTTTGACATTCCCGGTTGGATTTGTGACCCTTGGCTTGTTTCCCGGATATTGCTTTCATCTCCTGTTTCTACTTATTACGTCCTCTCCATGTTTTAGACCCTGCTGGTATTACTTCTCTTGTCTCCACGTCACTTTGTAGTCTTAGGGTGTGTTCACATGGAGGAATTTGCTGTGGATTTGAGGGCGGATTCCGCCCCCGAATCCAGAGCAGATTCCTCCGAAATCCGCCTCCCATTGTTTTCAATGGGAGGCAGAGATTGCAGCAGGATGCGGAAAAAAGAAGCATCCTGATCGATCTTGCCGCGGATTCCGCCCGCGGTGTCCGCGGCTTGAGACGCCCTCCTGATTAGGACCATTCATCCAGGCCTAATCAGGAGAAGGATGCCGCGATGGAATGCTGACTGCATCGGCATCCTGTCGCGGCAGACCATGGCGAAAATTCTGGTGGCGGAAAATGAAGATCATTTTCCGCCATGTGAACACAGCCTTAGTTTCTTTGTTTTGGTTTCTGCAGCAGTGCATTTATTATTATTACATACAGTCATATGAAAAAGTTTGGGCACCCCTATTAATCTTAATCATTTTTAGTTCTAAATATTTGGGTGTTTGCAACAGCCATTTCAATTTGATATATCTAATAACTGATGGACACAGTAATATTTCAGGATTGAAATGAGGTTTATTGTACTAACAGAAAATGTGCAATATGCATTAAACCAAAATTTGACCGGTGCAAAAGTATGGGCACCTCAACAGAAAAGTGACATTAATATTTAGTAGATCCTCCTTTTGCAAAAATAACAGCCTCTAGTCGCTTCCTGTAGCTTTTAATCAGTTCCTGGATCCTGGATGAAGGTATTTTTGACCATTCCTCTTTACAAAACAATTCCAGTTCAGTTAAGTTAGATGGTCACCGAGCATGGACAGCCCGCTTCAAATTATCCCACAGATGTTCAATGATATTCAGGTCTGGGGACTGGGATGGCCATTCCAGAACATTGTAATTGTTCCTCTGCATGAATGCCTGAGTAGATTTGGAGCTGTGTTTTGGATCATTGTCTTGCTGAAATATCCATCCTCGGCGTAACTTCAAATTCGTCACTGATTCTTGTACATTATTCTCAAGAATCTGCTGATACTGAGTTGAATCCATGCGACCCTCAACTTTAACAAGATTCCCGGTGCCGGCATTGGCCACACAGCCCCAAAGCATGATGGAACCTCCACCAAATTTTACAGTGGTTAGCAAGTGTTTTTCTTGGAATGCTGTGTTTTTTTTGACGCCATGCATAACGCCTTTTTATATGACCAAACAACTCAATCTTTGTTTCATCAGTCCACAGGACCTTCTTCCAAAATGAAGTTGGCTTGTCCAAATGTGCTTTTGCATACCTCAGGCGACTCTGTTTGTGGCGTGCTTTCAGAAACGGCTTCTTTCGCATCACTCTCCCATACAGCTTCTCCTTGTGCAAAGTGTGCTGTATTGTTGACCGATGCACAGTGACACCATCTGCAGCAAGATGATGCTGCAGCTCTTTGGAGGTGGTCTGTGGATTGTCCTTGACTGTTCTCCCATTCTTCTTCTCTGCCTTTCTGATATTTTTCTTGGCCTGCCACTTCTGGGCTTAACAAGAACTGTCCCTGTGGTCTTCCATTTCCTTACTATGTTCCTCACAGTGGAAACTGACAGGTTAAATCTCTGAGACAACTTTTTGTTTCCTTCCCCTGAACAACTATGTTGAACAATCTTTGTTTTCAGATCATTTGAGAGTTGTTTTGAGGAGCCCATGATGCCACTCTTCAGAGGAGATTCAAATAGGAGAACAACTTGCAATTGGCCACCTTAAATACCTTTTCTTATGATTGGATACACCTGGCTATGAAGTTCAAAGCTCAGTGAGGTTACAAAACCAATTTTGTGCTTCAGTAAGTCAGTAAAAAGTAGTTAGGAGTATTCAAATCAATAAAATGATAAGGGTACCCAAATTTTTGCACCGGTCAAATTTTGGTTTAATGCATATTGCACATTTTCTGTTAGTACAATAAACCTCATTTCAATCCTGAAATATTACTGTGTCCATCAGTTATTAGATATATCAAATTGAAATGGCTGTTGCAAACACCCAAATATTTAGAACTAAAAATGATTAAGATTAATAGGGGTGCCCAAACTTTTTCATGTGACTGTATATCTGTTTTGTGACAATTCAGATTCCCAGATTCAGCGCAAGCCCAACTCTCCTTGCGGTGAGCTCTGGTGAAGGCATCTGGGGGTCTGTCTCGGCTCACAGAAGTGTGCTAGTTTTATATAGCAGTCTCTAGTACTCACAGTTATTAGCCAATCTCCTGTTATTGCCTTTTTGTGGCCTTGCATAAAACCATAACACTTACTTTGGTGTTTTTAATCAATGTCAATCATTATGTCATAAAAATTTTCAAACAACACAAAAAAATGCTAACGTGTAATAATACCCTAATAGTTTACTTAGTATTATGGTTTACTACTGAGAGTACTTTAATACTTAAAACTCAGGTAACAACAATAGGGCCCATTTTAAACCACATTTTTTTGAATTGTTTTCATTTGTTATAGTTTTTATTCAAGATTAGGAGAACATTAACTTTAAAACTAAATAGAACAGGATAGTGTGACAATTGGGGGATAGTTTAGCACCAAAGGTGGCAGCTTCCTGGACTTCACGGAGGTGTTGGTGGTACTGGGTGCCAAATAAACAGCATATCAGGTAATGGCAATCCAAAATAAATGGCTTTATTCAGCTTATAAATGGAACAGGAACAAAAATAACAAAACAGCCTAGCCCACACACAGGGCAATACCTCACTACTTGAACCCTGACTCACTTCTAAGGGCAAGATTTACTGAGGTTTCTGCGCACTCCACATAAGGCAGTGTTTTTACATGTAGTATATATAGCATGTAGTAGTATAGTGAGACGTCTATATAGCATTCCTTCAACTGTTTATTTTATTTTTTAGACATGCTTTCTAAATTTATTTTCCAATGTTGAATTTTAAACCAATTTGACTAAGAGTCCAAAAACAGATCTGTGTTTAATTTCCTCCTGTTTGCATTGATTCAGTTTTGGATTTTCCTAATGCAATAACAACAAAGCTATTCCTTTAAGAAAAATATTTTCTTTGTCTCATGAAAATTACTTTAAATTACCATACATTCTTTTTAAGAGTGACAAAAAGAGCAAATCTCAGTTTATGCAAACAAAATTTCACTGTCTGCCATATTATCCATTGCAGACTGGCAAAAAAGAAAAATCATTGACTTTACAGGAGCTTAGGAAGAGAGAACCACTAACTAGTAAGTGTTGTTAAGGGCCTCAGATTCACGACACTTTAGTAAGGTCATTGACAAGGCGAAAATAGAAGCAGAAAACTCAAAGAACAAATAGCCACGGACACATCAATACAAATTGATTTTTTCATGTTGTAAGAAAGTGGCTTTTTAGGATGTGCTATGGCCTCTTGGAGTGAAAGAATGCATGACATTTTACAAGAATCATGTAAAACAATTTAACTGCAGCCAAGGAATTTGCATATCTGGCTGACTTAAATATATGTTATTAAGTGTCGATTATAAATATTAGAACACTTTTTAGTTAAAATTTGGGTTGTACAAAGCTTGGACTATTTATTTGCTTTTTTAAAAAGCTGTCATCAAGCTGCTGACTCATTCTAGTCAGAAGCAGCAGAATTATGAATGCAGCTCTGGGTTATAATATAGACTGTCCTGAGGTATCAGAACAAGATAAATAAAGCAAAGTACTTCAGAAGTTTATTAACTTATCATGAAGATATTTGAATATATAAATAAAAACTGGTGTTAAAAGACTTTCTCATGCATCCACTACCTTGGGTTACCGCTTTATTCTACCCTATCCTGCAGACCACAAATCCAAGCCATTTCCACCTCCTGTCGCCTTTACCTCAAAAACATGCACTTTTCTTTTTCATGCAGTTATTCACTTGAACTGCAATATTTGATAACACTTAAATCACAGTTTTTTTTGTTTGAATACCCGTATTTTTCGGACTATAAGACGCACTTTTTCCCCCCAAATTTGGGAGGAAAATGGGGGGTGCGTCTTATGGTCCGAAAAATACGGGTGTGGTGTTTAGGCGGGGGGGGAGGGCGGAGGAGCGGTGTCGCAGCACCACCCCACTTCTGCCGCCGCTGGCTTCTTACAGCGGGAGGAGTGGGGGCGATACTGCGGGCCTTGGGCTAAGAGAGTGTCCCGGCGGTGTGAACCTCCCGGCATCTGCCGTGCTGTTACGGCGTATGCCGGGTCTGTGAAGATGTTAGCGGCCGCTCTGCTGCAGAGCGGTCGCCATAGCAACTGGGCCTCCGCTGTAATGTGGAGACCCAGAGCTAATGCCCGCGATCACTCTGATCACGGGCATTACTACCTGTTAGCCCCCTAAAGTTAGTAAAGCTGCCCCCGGGGCCGGTCCCCACTGCCCCCGTAACTTTCTTGTTGAAGGACGGCTCCCGAGCGGCGCGATTGCGGGAGCCGTAGTGTTCCTGTGACAGCCGGCTCCCAGGCCTGTCATAGGAAAATTACTATTGCGGCTGGTCGTAGACCAGCCGCAATAATAATGTACAGAATCTCCCATAGACTGCAATACATAGACTGCAAGTTCAAGCCCCCCTGGGGGGAGGGGGGCTAATAAAATAGTAAAAAAAAAAAAAGTTAAAAAAAATATATACAGTCATGGCCAAAAGTTTTGAGAATGACACAAATATTATATTTTCACATGATCTGCTGCCCTCTGGTTTTTATGTGTGTTTGTCAGATGATTTTATCACATACAGAAATATAATTGCATTCATATTATGAGTAACAGAAGCTTATATTGACAGTTAGAATGAGTTAATGCAGCAAGTCAATATTTGCAGTGTTGACCCTTCTTCTTCAGGACCTCTGCAATTCTCCCTGGCATGCTCTCAATCAACTTCTGGACCAAATCCTGACTGATAGCAGTCCATTCTTGCAGAATCAATGGTTTAATTTTGTCTGAATTTGTTGTTTTTTGTTTGTCCACCCGTCTCTTGATGATTGACCACAAGTTCTCAATGGGATTAAGATCTGGGGAGTTTCCAGGCCATGGACCCAAAATCTCTATGTTTTGTTCCCTGAGCCATTTAGTTATCACCTTTGCTTTATGGCAAGGTGCTCCATCATGCTGGAAAAGGCATTGTTGAGCGCCAAACTGCTCTTGGACGGTTGGGAGAAGTTGCTCTTGGAGGACATTCTGGTACCATTCTTTATTCATGGCTGTGTTTTTAGGCAAGACTGTGAGAGAGCCGATTCCCTTGGCTGAGAAGCAACCCCACACATGAATGGTTTCAGGATGCTTTACAGTTGGCATGAGACAAGACTGGTGGTAGCGCTCACCTCTTCTTCTCCGAATAAGCTGTTTTCCAGATGTTCCAAACAATCGAAAAGGGGATTCATCAGAGAAAATGACTTTACCCCAGTCCTCAGCAGTCCACTCCCTGTACCTTTTGCAGAATATCAGTCTGTCCCTGATGTTTTTTCTGGAGAGAAGTGGCTTCTTTGCTGCCCTCCTTGAGACCAGGCCTTGCTCCAAGAGTCTCCGCCTCACAGTGCGTGCAGATGCACTCACACCTGCCTGCTGCCATTCCTCAGCAAGCTCTGCACTGCTGGTAGCCCGATCCCGCAGCTGAAATACTTTTAAGAGACGGTCCTGCCGCTTGCAGGTCTTTCTTGGGCGCCCTGGAGCCTTTTTGGCACCAATGGAACCTCTCTCCTTGAAGTTCTTGATGATGCGATAGATTGTTGACTGAGGTGCAATCTTTCTAGCTGCAATACTCTTCCCAGTTAGACCATTTTTGTGCAGTGCAATGATGACTGCACGTGTTTCTTTAGAGATAACCATGGTTAACAGAAGAGAAACAATGATGGCAAGCACCAGCCTCCTTTTAAAGTGTCCAGTGGTGTCATTCTTACTTAATCATGACAGATTGATCTCCAGCCCTGTCCTCATCAACACCCACACCTGTGTTAATGGAGCAATCACTGAAACGATGTTAGGTGGTCCTTTTAAGGCAGGGCTGCAATGATGTTGAAATGTGTTTTGGGGGATAAAGTTCATTTTCTAGGCAAATATTGACTTTGCAAGTAATTGCTGTTAAGCTGATCACTCTTTATAACATTCTGGAGTATATGCAAATTGCCATTAGAAAAACTGAAGCAGTAGACTTTGTAAAAATTAATATTTGTATCATTCTCAAAACTTTTGGCCATGACTGTATATATAAAAAAAAATATTAAAAGTTCTAAAACACCCCCTTTCCCTAGAATGCATATAAAAGTAGAAAATTACTGTGGAACATACACATTAGGTATCCCTGTGTCCAAAAATGCCCGGTCTACAAACTTATAAAAATATTTTTCCCATAGGGTGAACGTCATAGCGGGAAAAAAAAAATCAAAATTGCTGGACCACCGTTTTTTTCGCTATTTTGCCTCTGATTTGAATAAAAAGTGATCAAAGCAATAGACATTCCCCAAAATGGTATAACTTAAAAAGTACACCTGACCCCGCAAAAAAAGATGCTCTATGCATTCCCGTACAGCTGCAGGGCCACCTGTCAATGTGGCCTTGCAGCTGTTGCAAAACTACAACTCCCATATGTTAAATATTTTACCACATTTTTTTGCTTCAAAATTTTTTTCCCTATTTTCCTCCTCTAAAACCTAGGTCCGTCTTATAGTCCGGTGCGTCTTATATCTGAAAAATACGGTAATTTACTTTGACTAATGAAAGATATTTGTCTTTTATTGTATTAATTTGCATTAGACATATACAAAGTTGACATAATTTCCTTTTTGTGTCTCTTGTTTTAGAATTTAACCTGATAAAGATCATATGCATTTGGACTGAACGAATGTTTGAAATAACAAAAGTTGTTGATTATGTGTTTAGCCCAGTCGGTTGTAGGAAGTTCCAACCAAAGATCATTTCACCGATCATTTTCAGTCTAAAACTTAATGTGCATGGCTACAGTACATGAACAAGAAGCAGTGAGTATGCTTAGCAATACTCATCACTCTTAGGACTCCCCCTTCTTTCTCTGCTCTGGCACCAGTGAACACTAAATCATAGCAATGTCAGTGCCAGGAGCAGAGAGATTGCTGGGAGTCATGAGAGTGGTGAGTATTGAGAACCATACTCACCACTTACTTTCCAGGCCCCTCTGGTAACTAAAGAGCGCTTCTGTCAGTAAAGTTGGAAGCGCTCATTGGTTAACATTGGGTCCTGGTAACCATTGAACTGCCAGTCTACGGGTGATGATTATCATCATTTAGCAGAGTGGTGGCTGGCCGTTGCCAGCAAGGGGGCAGTTTTAGCCATGAAACTACCCCCTTGTGTACTCTTCTGCTTATAGCTGAGACTGTACTGTGCATATACATAATGTACCCCTCTTACAACTAAAATATTGCATTGTTTGTCAGGTGGAAATTTTGTATGAGATCCTCTTTATTGCATATACTTTGGAGCATGTTTTTTTTTTTTATCAATACAACATTGAATCGGCAGTGATTATTTACAGCAAATCATTGACTATGCACCCAGCTTTGTAAAATTATAGGAAATTGCAGCAGTTTATTTTACTTTTTTATAAGAAGGTTGATGAACATGTGTTTTTTGGCCTAAAGCTATTCATGTAATCGAGCAGCTTTATGGTAAAATGATTTGTAGCCATTAGAACTCTAAACATAAACTACAAGGATTGTACAATTCCTCATTTGTGATTTGCTAGATGTATGCTTACTAATAAGAAGTCTTTTTTTCCTATCTACCGTATGTTTCTTTGATATGCTCTTAGATATCCTGGTATGACTTTTTCTACCTGGCCATGATAAAAATTGTAATTTACTATGCATGTAAGTAAATGAGTCATTTCTTCTAGACATTTGTAGATATTAGCAAGTGAACATACTTGATGTGATAACAATAGTAAATCCATTGAATTAGAGGTAAAATAGAAGAGGATTTGTGAACGTTTAAAAGAAATAGCCACTTTGGGCGCAGTCCCTAACAAAAGACAAGATGTTTGCATCAGGGAAACTGGTTAATTCATGAAAAGTTCTTAATATGTTTGTAGACTAGGTGCAAAAAGGACCTTAACTTGTTTATAAATAAGGTATATATATTCAAAGTAATTTATTTTTTTTTTGTTTTCCTCTTTGATTTCTATTTCTAGCGGGCAGTCTTTGATTACTATGTATTTAGGTTTGGATAAAAAGTTGTATTTTACGCTTACTCTGCAAAACTATTTTACTCCAGCATTTGAAATGGAAAAAAACAAATCCAGGTGATCTGCATATTTTAAGGCTTTTGAAATCATGAATACTCTGGTGATTTTGTATGACTTGGGCAATTTTCTGCATGTTCAAAGGAAAATATCTACTATGTGCATGGAAGATTTATTTATATTGGGCAGCACAAATTTATGAGCATTGCTTAATATGTGCAGAATAAGTTTCTTGCCAGTACATACTGTCCTGCCTACATTAGGTACTGGAAGCAATGTTAACGTACAGTACCTTGCAAAAGTATTCATACCCCTTCAACTTTTTCACATTTTGTCACCTTACAACCACAAACTTAAATGTATTTTATTGAGATTTTAAGTGACAGACCAACACAAAGTAGCAGATGATTGTGAAGTGGAATGAACATGGTTTTCAAAATGTTAATCAAAATAAAAATCTGAAAAGTGTGACATGCAAAAGTATTCAACCTCCTGTACTCTGATACCCCTAAATAAAATCCAGTGCGCACAATTGCTTTCAGAAGTCACTTAATTAGTTAATAGAGTCCAGCTGTGTGTAATTTTAGTCTCAGTATAAATACACCTGTTCTGTGAAGGACTCAGTGGTTTGTTAGAGAACACTAGTGAACAACAGCATCATGAAGTCCAAGGAACTCGCCAGACAGGTCAGAGGTAAAGTTGTGGAGAAGTTTAAAGCAGGGTTAAAAAATGCAGAGAGAAAAGTCCTGCAAGCATAGTCTTTGGGGTCCGTGGGTTTCCGTGGGTAAAAGCTTTTTAAGTGGGTTAGCTTTCCGTTTTTCAGGTCCCCAAGCAGACCCGAAGAACAGAAAGCCATACGCTAGTGTGAACTGCATTTCATAGGACAAGAACCAAATTGAGCAGTTCATTGTTGTGTATTACTTACAAGCTTTACAAGTCAAACAATAGAAATTTTGATTTAAACTAACTTTTATTTGTAAAAGAGATTTAAAGGAGTATCGAAAGGTGTATGTAGCCTTTTAAGGGTACCCGAGTTTTCATGAAAAGTTGAAATATGTACAGGTACTTGCTGGGCAATCTGGGCAATGAGTATATAAGCCTACACAATGTCCTATCAGTTTTTCTGCAGCTAATATCTCCACTATGGCTGCAGCATAGTTTACATTTCTCTCTCAGGCAGGGGGTGTGTACATTAAGGAGCAGTCTGCCCCCTCCCCTATCAATTACTGATACTGTTCTGCCATACTGCCAGGAGTAGCTGTACAATAGCAAACAAATATCCGAGAAATGCCCAAGTGACCATAATATAGGGGATCCAGGAACACTGGATTGCAAATACACATAGGCAAGCAGCTAAAACACACAAAGAAAAAAATAATATTTGAGCACAGTCAGGAAAGCTGCTTCTTGTCTGTGAGTAATATCCCATCTGCAATCACATAAGCAGCCAGAAGTAGAAACAAGTACAGAAAACACTTTTTTCTTTTCATTGTATACTGTGAGAGTTGCAGAATTTTCAGTTCTTTACATAGGGCAATGTTTGAAGACCTGCTGTGAGGAGAATCAACTCCTCCCCTCTCCTTTCACTGTATGAAGAGTGAAAAGAACCTCCCTGTTCACGCACTGTGATTCTGTCTTGCTTATCTAATGTATCTATGGACGAACCTTGCCCATGAACATGGAGTGGACTGTAATTAGCTAGAAGCCACTTAGTGGCAGGAACTTTAGAGAGGTTTTTCCGGCAGAAAGCAGCCACATTTTTAATTAAAGTACATTACATTTTGGTTCAAAATCACATGCTCTATGGAATGAGGCTAAGTTGTCTGAAAAGTTCATGACCATTTAATTGTCTCCAAAATGATGTCTTTTACTGCACTGGGTTCCTTTATTCAATGAATTTCACAGTTTATTAACCCCCCCCCCCTCACCTCAAAAAAACCCCAAAAACAAATGCTCTAAAGCTAAGGTACCTTGCAAAAGTATTCAGCCCCCTTGAACTTTTCAACCTTTTGCCACATTTCAGGCTTCAAACATAAGGATATAAAATTTTAATTTTTTGGTGAAGAATCAACAAGTGGAACACAATTGTGAAGTGGAACGAAATTTATTGGATATTTTAAACTTTTGTTAAAAATAAAAACTGAAAAGTGGGGTGTGCCAAATTATTCAGCCCCCTTAAGTTAATACTTTGTAGCGCCACCTTTTGCTGCGATTACAGCTGCAAGTCGCTTGGGGTATGTCTCTATCAATTTTGCACATCGAGAGACTGAAATTCTTGCCCATTCTTCCTTGGAAAACAGCTGGAGCTCAGTGAGGTTGGATGGAGAGCATTTGTGAACAGCAGTTTTCAGCTCTTTCCACAGATTCTCGATTGGATTCAGGTCTGGACTTTTCAAGTGACTGGAGTTGAGAAACCAAACACAGCCAATATACAAGGTAGGGAGCCATGATTGATATTCAGTGAAGAAGTGGTAGTACTCGCCTGAACTCTGCAACCTTTTCAAACAGTTGATCTGTGGAGGTCTTGGGTGTTGAACTCTCACCAATCTGATATTGATGACCTATCCTAAGGACAGTTGTAATAATAATGATACCGCACTCGCCCTATCGTGTGGTTCTCAGTGGAAGGGTTCTCCATCCCACATATACAAAAAGTAGAAAACTACAACACACACTTTTGCTTTAGTTACTAGAGTGAATCAGGATTTATCCAGGTGTGTCACATCATATACAGTACCTTGCGAAAGTATTCGGCCCCCTTGAACTTTTCAACCTTTTGCCACATTTCAGGCTTCAAACATAAGGATATAAAATTTAAATTTTTTGGTGAAGAATCAACAACAAGTGGGACACAATTGTGAAGTGGAACGAAATTTATTGGTTATTTTAAACTTTTGTAAAAAATAAAAAACTGAAAAGTGGGGCGTGCAATATTATTTGGCCCCTTTACTTTCAGTGCAGCAAACTCACTCCAGAAGTTCAGTGAGGATCTCTGAATGATCCAATGTTGTCCAAAATGACTGATGATGATAAATATAATCCACCTGTGTGTAATCAAGTCTCCATATAAATGCACCTGCTCTGTGATAGTCTCAGGGTTTTGTTTAAAGCGCAGAGAGCATCATGAAGACCAAGGAACACACCAGGCAGGTTCGTGATACTGTTGTGGAGAAGTTTAAAGGCGGATTTTGATACAAAAAGATTTCCCAAACTTTAAACATCCCAAGGAGCACTGTGCAACCGATCATATTGAAATGGAAGGTGTATCAGACCACTGCAAATCTACCAAGACCCGGCCGTCCCTCTAAACTTTCATCTCAAACAAGGAGAAGACTGATCAGAGATGCAGCCAAGAGGCCCATGATCACTCTGGATGAACTGCAGAGATCTATAGCTGAGGTGGGAGAGTCTGTCCGTAGGACAACAATTAGTCGTACACTGCACAAATCTGGCCTTTATGGAAGAGTAGCAAGAAGAAAGCCATTTCTCAAAAATATCCATAAAAAGTCTCGTTTAAAGTTTGCCAAAAGCCACCTGGGAGACACACCAAACATGTTGAAGAAGGTGCTCTGGTCAGATGAAACCAAAATCGAACTATTTAGCCACAATGCAAAATGATATGTTTAGCTTAAAAGCAACACAGCTCATCACCCTGAACACACCATCCCCACTGTCAAACATGGTGGTGGCAGCATCATGGTTTGGGCCTGCTTTTCTTCAGCAGGAACAGGGAAGATGGTTAAATTGATGGGAAGATGGATGGAGCCAAATACAGGACCATTCTGAAAGAAAACCTGTTGGAGTCTGCAAAAGACCTGAGACTGGGACGGAGATTTATCTTCCAACAAGACAATGATCCCAAACATAAAGCAAAATCTACAATGGAATGGTTCACAAATAAATGTATCCAGATGTTAGAATGACCAAGTCAAAGTCCAGACCTGAATCCAATCGAGAATCTGTGTAAAGAGCTGAAAACTGCAGTTCACAAATGCTCTCCATCCAACCTCACTGAGCTCCAGCTGTTTTCCAAGGAAGAATGGGCAAGAATTTCAGTCTCTCGATGTGCAAAATTGATAGAGACATACCCCAAGCGACTTGCAGCTGTAATCGCAGCAAAAGGTGGCGCTACAAAGTATTAACTTAAGGGGGCCGAATAATTTGGCACGTCCCACTGTTCAATTTTTTATTTTTTACAAAAGTTTAAAATATCCAATAAATTTTGTTCCACTTCACGATTGTGTCCCACTTGTTGTTGATTCTTCACCAAAAAAATTTAAATTTTATATCCTTATGTTTGAAGCCTGAAATGTGGCAAAAGGTTGAAACGTTCAAGGGGGCAGAATACTTTTGCAAGGCACTGTACAAGTGAGCCAGAGTCACACAAAGGTTAAATGTGAACCAGTCCATCCATTGCAGCTATATCAATAATTCTTATAAAAGAGATTTAACGACAGATCATTATATACGACAAAGTTTCAGTATGTATATATGAAATGACATAAATAAGCAAGTATATACCAAGTAAGGTTGTACAGTCATGGCCAAAAGTTTTGAGAATGATACAAATATTAATTTTTACAAAGTCTACTGCTTCAGGTTTTCTAATGGCAATTTGCATATACTCCAGAATGTTATAAAGAGTGATCAGCTTAACAGCAATTACTTGCAAAGTCAATATTTGCCTAGAAAATGAACTTTATCCCCCAAAACACATTTCAACATCATTGCAGCCCTGCCTTAAAAAGACCACCTAACATCGTTTCAGTGATTGCTCCATTAACACAGGTGTGGGTGTTGATGAGGACAGGGCTGGAGATCAATCTGTCATGATTAAGTAAGAATGACACCACTGGACACTTTAAAAGGAGGCTGGTGCTTGCCATCATTGTTTCTCTTCTGTTAACCATGGTTATCTCTAAAGAAACACGTGCAGTCATCATTGCACTGCACAAAAATGGCCTAACTGGGAAGAGTATTGCAGCTAGAAAGATTGCACCTCAGTCAACAATCTATCACATCATCAAGAACTTCAAGGAGAGAGGTTCCATTGGTGCCAAAAAGGCTCCAGGGCGCCCAAGAAAGACCAGCAAGCGGCAGGACCGTCTCTTAAAAGTGTTTCAGCTGCAGGATCGGGCTACCAGCAGTGCAGAGCTTGCTGAGGAATGGCAGCAGGCAGGTGTGAGTGCATCTGCACGCACTGTGAGGCGGAGACTCTTGGAGCAAGGCCTGGTCTCAAGGAGGGCAGCAAAGAAGCCACTTCTCTCCAGAAAAAACATAAGGGACAGACTGATATTCTGCAAAAGGTACAGGGAGTGGACTGCTGAGGACTGGGGTAAAGTCATTTTCTCTGATGAATCCCCTTTTCGATTGTTTGGAACATCTGGAAAACAGCTTATTCGGAGAAGAAGAGGGGGGCCACCCCCCCCCCCCCCCCCCCCCCCCCCCAACAAAAAACCACCCACCAACCATACGTTGGGGGGCCTCCCCCCCCACCCAGGGGCCCCCCCCCCACCCCCCCCCCCAAAAAACCCGCCAAAAAAAAAGGTTGGGGCCAGGTTTCCCCCCAAGCGCCCCCTCCCCCACCCCCCCCAGGGGGTTTGGCCCCCAAAAATGCCTTTTCCCGCATGATGGGGCCCCTTGCCATAAAGCAAAGGTGATAACTAAATGGCTCGGGGAACAAAACATAGAGATTTTAGGTCCATGGCCTGGAAACTCCCCAGATCTTAATCCCATTGAGAACTTGTGGTCAATCATCAAAAGACGGGTGGACAAACAAAAACCAACAAATTCAGACAAAATTAAAGCATTGATTCTGCAAGAATGGACTGCTATCAGTCAGGATTTGGTCCAGAAGTTGATTGAGAGCATGCCAGGGAGAATTGCAGAGGTCCTGAAGAAGAAGGGTCAACACTGCAAATATTGACTTGCTGCATTCTCATTCTAACTGTCAATATAAGCTTCTGTTACTCATAATATGAATGCAATTATATTTCTGTATGTGATAAAAACATCTGACAAACACACATAAAAACCAGAGGGCAGCAGATCATGTGAAAATATAATATTTGTGTCATTCTCAAAACTTTTGGCCATGACTGTACATAACCCGGTATGAGACATACACGTCTCTTCTGTCCAGTTCTATTCCAGGAGTGCCCATGGCCCACGTGCAGATGGCATGGGGTACTGGAGGTGTGATCCAAGAAGGGGGTATGTCAACTGTATTACCTGTCAATGTATTGTGGGGGGATGGTTTAGGGAAACATGATCTCAGTCATTTGCCCAAGGTATCACCATCACCCACCCAAGTACAGGAGGAACAGGGTCCCCTTCCAAACCGAGGTGCCCCTAGGTTTGGAAGCAAAGGGGGAGGTGCAGAACCCCTAGGAATCTCCCAACTAGCGGCTAGTGTGGGGGAGACCCTGAGAGAGCAGGCCAAGGGTAGCCAGGAGAGCAGAGATTGCCGGGATGGGATCTCTGGAATGGTATCCCAAGGGCCTGAGGTCATGAGTGTAAAGCTACGGGAACAGGCGGGAGGTAGCCAAGTGTACGTGGATCAGGGCCTGAGCCTTAGAAGTGTCCCTAGTCAGACTAGAGAGCCAGAAGGGTCCTGCAGCTATGTAACATGCACCTCTCTTTTGTCTCACTCCAGCCAAGAGTTCAGAGATGCTGTCCAAGCTGACCCTAGTCTGGACATATTGAAGGCGCGTGGCGCTCAACCACCCTCGGAGTCTGACAAGGCCCGAGTCTGCTGGGACCCCGGGGGAAGGTGAGGGAGCCTTGGGGCCAGAGCCTGAGAAGCTGGAGGCGGAGGTGCTTTCAGAAGAGGGGCACGGGTCCCTACTTCCTACAAGCCCCATCTAAAGGGGGAGGTGTGATGATTCTGCTTAAATATGGCTATAATTCAGAGCTGTATTTTGGTCTCTGGGTAGCGTATTTCTCTCTAGTTCCATTTACTCATAAGGTGAGCAGCCATAATCCCAGGTGTATATTGGCAATAGTGGCCGGGCTGGAACAATAGGGCTTTTTATCCATCACAGCAGGGCTCCATTGTATTCCTATACAGTCCTGAGTGATCAAAGAAACATGCATTGTCCAGTCTGCACTGATAGATCAGATATGGCTGATAACATTGTATCATTTCACTTGGTCTCAGCTCTTTGTAAAGAATCTGGACTTGAGTGGATTAATCCATCAGACTTGCTGCCGCCGATGACCTCATTCTGGGAGGTGGCATAAAGGGTATAAAAGATGAGGTAAGAAGCCTGTGGGAGGAGATTATGCTATGGAGATTGGGCTGAGACCATCACAGACTACAGGAGTTATGACAGAGTTGTTACAGACAGACCATGGGGGGCGCTGTGGGGATTCTGTTGGGACTACAAGAGACCCACACCATGAGGGGGTTTTTTGTGATGAGACTACTGGACTAATGCTGACCGACTGTGATGAGAGCATGCAGGCTGGAATATACTGTGATGCCACATGCTAGGAGTTAATGCTGAGAAGCCTCCACTGGTGATCTCACACATACCAGAGCATGTGTGAGGGTTGGACTACAGAACCACATCAAGGAGATGTGTGGTAAAGTAACTATTTCACCTTTATCCCTTTTAATTTATTTGTATTGTATCTTGTAACTAGTAACTGTTAATGCTTGCATATATCTGCATATCTGTTCTGAACTGTATATGTTAGATGTTAATACCGACCCATTTAGGGGTTAATAAATATATAAAATTTAGAAAGCTTGCCTTGTATTTGTCTGGTGAACCCGACATTCACTGGTGGTGAGTGTGGTTTTTATATGAAAGAAGACTCAGGTGTAGCCAAAGCGGTGTTGGCGCCCTGGGGGTCTTTCACATTGGTGGCAGCAGTGGGATCTTTATGATAAACGGCGTGTGTTGGTGACCTTTATCACTCACATTCTGGGGATTATGGTAATCCTATGAGACAAGCTCGGTATTAAAGCAAGCATTAAGGTACAGTGAAAGTTTGATACAGTGCTGTTCCCCTCCCTTACTCTTTGTATTCTATCCTATCTTTTATTTGGCAAATACCAGTGGATGGCTAGTGGGCTCAGAAGCAGAGCCCAGAACTGCAGAACCAGGCTTTTGGAGATCCTGAGCGTATGGCTGAAATGGAGGCAGCCACAGCTATGCAGAGTCCTGATTTTGGGGGCTAGGCCAGGAAGCACAGCAAGCAGCCCGGTCCCAAGGATTACTTCACCAGGAGAGACCAGTAATCCCAGCCTTGCTATGGGAACGGTTTCATACTGGCAAATGGCCCTACAGCAAGTAGGCACCAGTGACCCTAACACATACCTGCAGGTGTTGTGCCGTTTTCTGGAAGCTGTAGAACAAGAACAAGAACGGCAGGCAGCAGAGCGACAGGCAGAGAGAGGAAGGCAGCAGAACGGCAGGCTGATCGTGAGGCAGCAGAACGAGAACGGCAGTATCAGCTTGAGCTCAAGAGAATGGAAATCTCCCAGCGGGCACAAACCGCCCATGCGCAAACTCCAACAACCCTGCAGAGACCCTCAAGTTGGAAGGAGAAGCCAGGCCAGAGTTCACCACAGCCATCTGTCGTCAGGTCGGGTGAGACAAACTATGCCCCGGGTGGTCTCTCCCCTGTCCCAAGAACTCTGGGCACCCTAGTGACCTTCCCCAAACCCCAAGGGGAGGTGCGGCGGGGCCATGCCTGTAACCAGACAGGACATTTCAAGGAGGAGTGCCCCAACCGCCCTGAGAACTTCCCTGCTTCCCAAGCCACAGCAGGTGGCCCATCTGTGTATCTGGACTGGGGTGCAGGAAAAGGAATGTGGGATGTGGGAGTGATGTCTGGGTTGCCTGCCAATGTACTGTTGGGGAAAGATTTGGGGCCTATGGTGTGCCAATATGCAGAGGGGGCTGATAACTCTCCCTCTGAAATGTCTCCTCATACAGTTTATGAAAATGCTAATTTTATTATACCTGTGGGAATACCTGCAGAGGGGGCTGGTAACCCTCCCTCTGAAATGTCTCCTCATACATTCTGTGAAAATGCTAATTCTAATGTATCTGGGATTAATGTAGGTGTAAAGGAGCTGAGTGAGGACTGGGCTGTAGACCCACCCACATCTGCGGGGGGCCTCACCCCCCCAGTCTGTGTCTCTATGCCTGCCAGTCCTCCCTCCAGCTCAGTGTGATAAGAATGCTGTTAATGATATTGTAAATGTCTGCCATGAAACTGTACCTATGAATGTTGTAGATGTAATTGCCAATACTTGTTGTGAAAGCGTACAGGGTAGCTCTTCTGAGTCACTGGAAGCGACTTCTACTATTTCGCCCAGTGCATCCGATAAGCACCCAACTGCTGACCATGTGCCAGGTGGTCAGGTAGGCTATGTGGATCTCATGGCCGATCCAGGTGAGGGACGGACTGCTGGTAGTGCGGTGTTAGCCCGCAGCCAGAGTGCTACAAGGATGGAGGGCTTTCTGACCCTTGAACCGTTGCCTACACCACCTGGAGTCGGTGCTGAGACCGCCATGACTAGCCTCACTCCCTTGAAGCCGGAGGAGTCCGACCGGTATGAGACATACACGTCTCTTCTGTCCAGTTCTATTCCAGGAGTGCCCATGGCCCAAGTGCAGATGGCATGGGGTACTGGAGGTGTGATCCAAGAAGGGGGTATGTCAAATGTATTACCTGTCAATGTATTGTGGGGGGATGGTTTGGGGAAACCTGATCTCAGTCAGTTGCCCAAGGTATCACCATCACCCACCCAAGTACAGGAGGAACAGGGTCCAAACATACCTGTGCCAGAACCAGAGGTGCCCCTAGGTTTGGAAGAAAAGGGGGAGGTGCAGAACCCCCTAGAATTCTCCCAACTAGCGGCTAGTGTGGGAGAGACCCTGAGAGAGCAGGCCAAGGGTAGCCAGGAGAGCAGAGATTGCCGGGATGGGATCTCTGGAATGGTACCCCAAGGGCCTGAGGTCATGAGTGTAAAGCTACGGGATGCCAGCACTCAGAAAGCGGACCCAGAACAGGCGGGAGGTAGCCAAGTGTACGTGGCTCAGGGCCTGAGTCTTAGAAGTGTCCCTAGTCAGACTAGAGAGCCAGAAGGGTCCGGCAGCTATGTAACATGCACCTCTCTTTTGTCTCACTCCAGCCAAGAGTTCAGAGATGCTGTCCAAGCTGACCCTAGTCTGGACATATTGAAAGCGCGTGCCGCTCAACCACCCTCGGAGTCTGACCAGGCCCGAGTCTGCTGGGACCCCGGGGGGAGGTGAGGGAGCCTTTGGGGCCAGAGCCTGAGAAGCTGGAGGTGGAGGTGCTTTCAGAAGAGGGGCGTAGGCCCCTACTTCCTGCAAGCCCCATCTAAAGGGGGAGGTGTGATGATTCTGCTTAAATATGGCTATAATTCAGAGCTGTATTTTGGTCTCTGGGTAGCGTATTTCTCTCTAGTTCCATTTACTCATAAGGTGCGCAGCCATAATCCCAGGTGTATATTGGCAATAGTGGCCAGGCTGGAACAATAGGGCTTTTTATCCATCACAGCAGGGCTCCATTGTATTCCTATACAGTCCTGAGTGATCAAAGAAACATGCATTGTCCAGTCTGCACTGATAGATCAGATATGGCTGATAACATTGTATTATTTCACTTGGTCTCAGCTCTTTGTAAAGAATCTGGACTTGAGTGGATTAATCCATCAGACTTGCCGCCGCCGATGACCTCATTCTGGGAGGTGGCATAAAGGGTATAAAAGATGAGGTAAGAGGTCTGTGGGAGGAGATTATGCTATGGAGATTGGGCTGAGACCATCACAGACTACAGAGTTATGACAGAGTTGTTACAGACAGACCATGAGGAGAGGCTGCTGTGAGGAGATTCTGTTGGGACTACAAGAGAACACCATGAGGAGTTTTTTGTGATGAGACTACTGGACTAATGCTGAGAGACTGTGATGAGAGCATGCAGGCTGGAATATACTGTGATGCCACATGCTAGGAGTTAATGCTGAGAAGCCTCCACTGGTGATCTCACACATACCAGAGCATGTGTGAGGGTTGGACTACAGAACCACATCAAGGAGATGTGTGGTAAAGTAACTATTTCACCTTTATCCCTTTTAATTTATTTGTATTGTATCTTGTAACTAGTAACTGTTAATGCTTGCATATATCTGCATATCTGTTCTGAACTGTATATGTTAGATGTTAATACCGACCCATTTAGGGGTTAATAAATATATAAAATTTAGAAAGCTTGCCTTGTATTTGTCTGGTGAACCCGACATTCACTGGTGGTGAGTGTGGTTTTTATATGAAAGAAGACTCAGGTGTAGCCAAAGCGGTGTTGGCGCACTGAGGATCTTTCACATTGGTGGCAGCAGTGGGATCTTTATGATAAACGGCGTGTGTTGGTGACCTTTATCACTCACATTCTGGGGATTATGGTAATCCTATGAGACAAGCTCGGTATTAAAGCAAGCATTAAGGTACAGTGAAAGTTTGATACAGTGCTGTTCCCCTCCCTTACTCTTTGTATTCTATCCTATCTTTTATTTGGCAAATACCAGTGGATGGCTAGTGGGCTCAGAAGCAGAGCCCAGAACTGCAGAACCAGGCTTTTGGAGATCCTGAGCGTATGGCTGAAATGGAGGCAGCCACAGCTATGCAGAGTCCTGATTTTGGGGCTAGGCCAGGAAGCACAGCAAGCAGCCCGGTCCCAAGGATTACTTCACCAGGAGAGACCAGTAATCCCAGCCTTGCTATGGGAACGGTTTCATACTGGCAAATGGCCCTACAGCAAGTAGGCACCAGTGACCCTAACACATACCTGCAGGTGTTGTGCCGTTTTCTGGAAGCTGTAGAACAAGAACAAGAACGGCAGGCAGCAGAGCGACAGGCAGAGAGAGGAAGGCAGCAGAACGGCAGGCTGATCGTGAGGCAGCAGAACGAGAACGGCAGTATCAGCTTGAGCTCAAGAGAATGGAAATCTCCCAGCGGGCACAAACCGCCCATGCGCAAACTCCAACAACCCTGCAGAGACCCTCAAGTTGGAAGGAGAAGCCAGGCCAGAGTTCACCACAGCCATCTGTCGTCAGGTCGGGTGAGACAAACTATGCCCCGGGTGGTCCCTCCCCTGTCCCAAGAACTCTGGGCACCCTAGTGACCTTCCCCAAACCCCAAGGGGAGGTGCGGCGGGGCCATGCCTGTAACCAGACAGGACATTTCAAGGAGGAGTGCCCCAACCGCCCTGAGAACTTCCCTGCTTCCCAAGCCACAGCAGGTGGCCCATCTGTGTATCTGGACTGGGGTGCAGGAAAAGGAATGTGGGATGTGGGAGTGATGTCTGGGTTGCCTGCCAATGTACTGTTGGGGAAAGATTTGGGGCCTATGGTGTGCCAATATGCAGAGGGGGCTGATAACTCTCCCTCTGAAATGTCTCCTCATACAGTTTATGAAAATGCTAATTTTATTATACCTGTGGGAATACCTGCAGAGGGGGCTGGTAACCCTCCCTCTGAAATGTCTCCTCATACATTCTGTGAAAATGCTAATTCTAATGTATCTGGGATTAATGTAGGTGTAAAGGAGCTGAGTGAGGACTGGGCTGTAGACCCACCCACATCTGCGGGGGGGCCTCACCCCCCCAGTCTGTGTCTCTATGCCTGCCAGTCCTCCCTCCAGCTCAGTGTGATAAGAATGCTGTTAATGATATTGTAAATGTCTGCCATGAAACTGTACCTATGAATGTTGTAGATGTAATTGCCAATACTTGTTGTGAAAGCGTACAGGGTAGCTCTTCTGAGTCACTGGAAGCGACTTCTACTATTTCGCCCAGTGCATCCGATAAGCACCCAACTGCTGACCATGTGCCAGGTGGTCAGGTAGGCTATGTGGATCTCATGGCCGATCCAGGTGAGGGACGGACTGCTGGTAGTGCGGTGTTAGCCCGCAGCCAGAGTGCTACAAGGATGGAGGGCTTTCTGACCCTTGAACCGTTGCCTACACCACCTGGAGTCGGTGCTGAGACCGCCATGACTAGCCTCACTCCCTTGAAGCCGGAGGAGTCCGACCGGTATGAGACATACACGTCTCTTCTGTCCAGTTCTATTCCAGGAGTGCCCATGGCCCAAGTGCAGATGGCATGGGGTACTGGAGGTGTGATCCAAGAAGGGGGTATGTCAAATGTATTACCTGTCAATGTATTGTGGGGGGATGGTTTGGGGAAACCTGATCTCAGTCAGTTGCCCAAGGTATCACCATCACCCACCCAAGTACAGGAGGAACAGGGTCCAAACATACCTGTGCCAGAACCAGAGGTGCCCCTAGGTTTGGAAGAAAAGGGGGAGGTGCAGAACCCCCTAGAATTCTCCCAACTAGCGGCTAGTGTGGGAGAGACCCTGAGAGAGCAGGCCAAGGGTAGCCAGGAGAGCAGAGATTGCCGGGATGGGATCTCTGGAATGGTACCCCAAGGGCCTGAGGTCATGAGTGTAAAGCTACGGGATGCCAGCACTCAGAAAGCGGACCCAGAACAGGCGGGAGGTAGCCAAGTGTACGTGGCTCAGGGCCTGAGTCTTAGAAGTGTCCCTAGTCAGACTAGAGAGCCAGAAGGGTCCGGCAGCTATGTAACATGCACCTCTCTTTTGTCTCACTCCAGCCAAGAGTTCAGAGATGCTGTCCAAGCTGACCCTAGTCTGGACATATTGAAAGCGCGTGCCGCTCAACCACCCTCGGAGTCTGACCAGGCCCGAGTCTGCTGGGACCCCGGGGGGAGGTGAGGGAGCCTTTGGGGCCAGAGCCTGAGAAGCTGGAGGTGGAGGTGCTTTCAGAAGAGGGGCGTAGGCCCCTACTTCCTGCAAGCCCCATCTAAAGGGGGAGGTGTGATGATTCTGCTTAAATATGGCTATAATTCAGAGCTGTATTTTGGTCTCTGGGTAGCGTATTTCTCTCTAGTTCCATTTACTCATAAGGTGCGCAGCCATAATCCCAGGTGTATATTGGCAATAGTGGCCAGGCTGGAACAATAGGGCTTTTTATCCATCACAGCAGGGCTCCATTGTATTCCTATACAGTCCTGAGTGATCAAAGAAACATGCATTGTCCAGTCTGCACTGATAGATCAGATATGGCTGATAACATTGTATTATTTCACTTGGTCTCAGCTCTTTGTAAAGAATCTGGACTTGAGTGGATTAATCCATCAGACTTGCCGCCGCCGATGACCTCATTCTGGGAGGTGGCATAAAGGGTATAAAAGATGAGGTAAGAGGTCTGTGGGAGGAGATTATGCTATGGAGATTGGGCTGAGACCATCACAGACTACAGAGTTATGACAGAGTTGTTACAGACAGACCATGAGGAGAGGCTGCTGTGAGGAGATTCTGTTGGGACTACAAGAGAACACCATGAGGAGTTTTTTGTGATGAGACTACTGGACTAATGCTGAGAGACTGTGATGAGAGCATGCAGGCTGGAATATACTGTGATGCCACATGCTAGGAGTTAATGCTGAGAAGCCTCCACTGGTGATCTCACACATACCAGAGCATGTGTGAGGGTTGGACTACAGAACCACATCAAGGAGATGTGTGGTAAAGTAACTATTTCACCTTTATCCCTTTTAATTTATTTGTATTGTATCTTGTAACTAGTAACTGTTAATGCTTGCATATATCTGCATATCTGTTCTGAACTGTATATGTTAGATGTTAATACCGACCCATTTAGGGGTTAATAAATATATAAAATTTAGAAAGCTTGCCTTGTATTTGTCTGGTGAACCCGACATTCACTGGTGGTGAGTGTGGTTTTTATATGAAAGAAGACTCAGGTGTAGCCAAAGCGGTGTTGGCGCACTGAGGATCTTTCACATTGGTGGCAGCAGTGGGATCTTTATGATAAACGGCGTGTGTTGGTGACCTTTATCACTCACATTCTGGGGATTATGGTAATCCTATGAGACAAGCTCGGTATTAAAGCAAGCATTAAGGTACAGTGAAAGTTTGATACAGTGCTGTTCCCCTCCCTTACTCTTTGTATTCTATCCTATCTTTTATTTGGCAAATACCAGTGGATGGCTAGTGGGCTCAGAAGCAGAGCCCAGAACTGCAGAACCAGGCTTTTGGAGATCCTGAGCGTATGGCTGAAATGGAGGCAGCCACAGCTATGCAGAGTCCTGATTTTGGGGCTAGGCCAGGAAGCACAGCAAGCAGCCCGGTCCCAAGGATTACTTCACCAGGAGAGACCAGTAATCCCAGCCTTGCTATGGGAACGGTTTCATACTGGCAAATGGCCCTACAGCAAGTAGGCACCAGTGACCCTAACACATACCTGCAGGTGTTGTGCCGTTTTCTGGAAGCTGTAGAACAAGAACAAGAACGGCAGGCAGCAGAGCGACAGGCAGAGAGAGGAAGGCAGCAGAACGGCAGGCTGATCGTGAGGCAGCAGAACGAGAACGGCAGTATCAGCTTGAGCTCAAGAGAATGGAAATCTCCCAGCGGGCACAAACCGCCCATGCGCAAACTCCAACAACCCTGCAGAGACCCTCAAGTTGGAAGGAGAAGCCAGGCCAGAGTTCACCACAGCCATCTGTCGTCAGGTCGGGTGAGACAAACTATGCCCCGGGTGGTCCCTCCCCTGTCCCAAGAACTCTGGGCACCCTAGTGACCTTCCCCAAACCCCAAGGGGAGGTGCGGCGGGGCCATGCCTGTAACCAGACAGGACATTTCAAGGAGGAGTGCCCCAACCGCCCTGAGAACTTCCCTGCTTCCCAAGCCACAGCAGGTGGCCCATCTGTGTATCTGGACTGGGGTGCAGGAAAAGGAATGTGGGATGTGGGAGTGATGTCTGGGTTGCCTGCCAATGTACTGTTGGGGAAAGATTTGGGGCCTATGGTGTGCCAATATGCAGAGGGGGCTGATAACTCTCCCTCTGAAATGTCTCCTCATACAGTTTATGAAAATGCTAATTTTATTATACCTGTGGGAATACCTGCAGAGGGGGCTGGTAACCCTCCCTCTGAAATGTCTCCTCATACATTCTGTGAAAATGCTAATTCTAATGTATCTGGGATTAATGTAGGTGTAAAGGAGCTGAGTGAGGACTGGGCTGTAGACCCACCCACATCTGCGGGGGGCCTCACCCCCCCAGTCTGTGTCTCTATGCCTGCCAGTCCTCCCTCCAGCTCAGTGTGATAAGAATGCTGTTAATGATATTGTAAATGTCTGCCATGAAACTGTACCTATGAATGTTGTAGATGTAATTGCCAATACTTGTTGTGAAAGCGTACAGGGTAGCTCTTCTGAGTCACTGGAAGCGACTTCTACTATTTCGCCCAGTGCATCCGATAAGCACCCAACTGCTGACCATGTGCCAGGTGGTCAGGTAGGCTATGTGGATCTCATGGCCGATCCAGGTGAGGGACGGACTGCTGGTAGTGCGGTGTTAGCCCGCAGCCAGAGTGCTACAAGGATGGAGGGCTTTCTGACCCTTGAACCGTTGCCTACACCACCTGGAGTCGGTGCTGAGACCGCCATGACTAGCCTCACTCCCTTGAAGCCGGAGGAGTCCGACCGGTATGAGACATACACGTCTCTTCTGTCCAGTTCTATTCCAGGAGTGCCCATGGCCCAAGTGCAGATGGCATGGGGTACTGGAGGTGTGATCCAAGAAGGGGGTATGTCAAATGTATTACCTGTCAATGTATTGTGGGGGGATGGTTTGGGGAAACCTGATCTCAGTCAGTTGCCCAAGGTATCACCATCACCCACCCAAGTACAGGAGGAACAGGGTCCAAACATACCTGTGCCAGAACCAGAGGTGCCCCTAGGTTTGGAAGAAAAGGGGGAGGTGCAGAACCCCCTAGAATTCTCCCAACTAGCGGCTAGTGTGGGAGAGACCCTGAGAGAGCAGGCCAAGGGTAGCCAGGAGAGCAGAGATTGCCGGGATGGGATCTCTGGAATGGTACCCCAAGGGCCTGAGGTCATGAGTGTAAAGCTACGGGATGCCAGCACTCAGAAAGCGGACCCAGAACAGGCGGGGAGGTAGCCAAGTGTACGTGGCTCAGGGCCTGAGTCTTAGAAGTGTCCCTAGTCAGACTAGAGAGCCAGAAGGGTCCGGCAGCTATGTAACATGCACCTCTCTTTTGTCTCACTCCAGCCAAGAGTTCAGAGATGCTGTCCAAGCTGACCCTAGTCTGGACATATTGAAAGCGCGTGCCGCTCAACCACCCTCGGAGTCTGACCAGGCCCGAGTCTGCTGGGACCCCGGGGGGAGGTGAGGGAGCCTTTGGGGCCAGAGCCTGAGAAGCTGGAGGTGGAGGTGCTTTCAGAAGAGGGGCGTAGGCCCCTACTTCCTGCAAGCCCCATCTAAAGGGGGAGGTGTGATGATTCTGCTTAAATATGGCTATAATTCAGAGCTGTATTTTGGTCTCTGGGTAGCGTATTTCTCTCTAGTTCCATTTACTCATAAGGTGCGCAGCCATAATCCCAGGTGTATATTGGCAATAGTGGCCAGGCTGGAACAATAGGGCTTTTTATCCATCACAGCAGGGCTCCATTGTATTCCTATACAGTCCTGAGTGATCAAAGAAACATGCATTGTCCAGTCTGCACTGATAGATCAGATATGGCTGATAACATTGTATTATTTCACTTGGTCTCAGCTCTTTGTAAAGAATCTGGACTTGAGTGGATTAATCCATCAGACTTGCCGCCGCCGATGACCTCATTCTGGGAGGTGGCATAAAGGGTATAAAAGATGAGGTAAGAGGTCTGTGGGAGGAGATTATGCTATGGAGATTGGGCTGAGACCATCACAGACTACAGAGTTATGACAGAGTTGTTACAGACAGACCATGAGGAGAGGCTGCTGTGAGGAGATTCTGTTGGGACTACAAGAGAACACCATGAGGAGTTTTTTGTGATGAGACTACTGGACTAATGCTGAGAGACTGTGATGAGAGCATGCAGGCTGGAATATACTGTGATGCCACATGCTAGGAGTTAATGCTGAGAAGCCTCCACTGGTGATCTCACACATACCAGAGCATGTGTGAGGGTTGGACTACAGAACCACATCAAGGAGATGTGTGGTAAAGTAACTATTTCACCTTTATCCCTTTTAATTTATTTGTATTGTATCTTGTAACTAGTAACTGTTAATGCTTGCATATATCTGCATATCTGTTCTGAACTGTATATGTTAGATGTTAATACCGACCCATTTAGGGGTTAATAAATATATAAAATTTAGAAAGCTTGCCTTGTATTTGTCTGGTGAACCCGACATTCACTGGTGGTGAGTGTGGTTTTTATATGAAAGAAGACTCAGGTGTAGCCAAAGCGGTGTTGGCGCACTGAGGATCTTTCACATTGGTGGCAGCAGTGGGATCTTTATGATAAACGGCGTGTGTTGGTGACCTTTATCACTCACATTCTGGGGATTATGGTAATCCTATGAGACAAGCTCGGTATTAAAGCAAGCATTAAGGTACAGTGAAAGTTTGATACAGTGCTGTTCCCCTCCCTTACTCTTTGTATTCTATCCTATCTTTTATTTGGCAAATACCAGTGGATGGCTAGTGGGCTCAGAAGCAGAGCCCAGAACTGCAGAACCAGGCTTTTGGAGATCCTGAGCGTATGGCTGAAATGGAGGCAGCCACAGCTATGCAGAGTCCTGATTTTGGGGCTAGGCCAGGAAGCACAGCAAGCAGCCCGGTCCCAAGGATTACTTCACCAGGAGAGACCAGTAATCCCAGCCTTGCTATGGGAACGGTTTCATACTGGCAAATGGCCCTACAGCAAGTAGGCACCAGTGACCCTAACACATACCTGCAGGTGTTGTGCCGTTTTCTGGAAGCTGTAGAACAAGAACAAGAACGGCAGGCAGCAGAGCGACAGGCAGAGAGAGGAAGGCAGCAGAACGGCAGGCTGATCGTGAGGCAGCAGAACGAGAACGGCAGTATCAGCTTGAGCTCAAGAGAATGGAAATCTCCCAGCGGGCACAAACCGCCCATGCGCAAACTCCAACAACCCTGCAGAGACCCTCAAGTTGGAAGGAGAAGCCAGGCCAGAGTTCACCACAGCCATCTGTCGTCAGGTCGGGTGAGACAAACTATGCCCCGGGTGGTCCCTCCCCTGTCCCAAGAACTCTGGGCACCCTAGTGACCTTCCCCAAACCCCAAGGGGAGGTGCGGCGGGGCCATGCCTGTAACCAGACAGGACATTTCAAGGAGGAGTGCCCCAACCGCCCTGAGAACTTCCCTGCTTCCCAAGCCACAGCAGGTGGCCCATCTGTGTATCTGGACTGGGGTGCAGGAAAAGGAATGTGGGATGTGGGAGTGATGTCTGGGTTGCCTGCCAATGTACTGTTGGGGAAAGATTTGGGGCCTATGGTGTGCCAATATGCAGAGGGGGCTGATAACTCTCCCTCTGAAATGTCTCCTCATACAGTTTATGAAAATGCTAATTTTATTATACCTGTGGGAATACCTGCAGAGGGGGCTGGTAACCCTCCCTCTGAAATGTCTCCTCATACATTCTGTGAAAATGCTAATTCTAATGTATCTGGGATTAATGTAGGTGTAAAGGAGCTGAGTGAGGACTGGGCTGTAGACCCACCCACATCTGCGGGGGGCCTCACCCCCCCAGTCTGTGTCTCTATGCCTGCCAGTCCTCCCTCCAGCTCAGTGTGATAAGAATGCTGTTAATGATATTGTAAATGTCTGCCATGAAACTGTACCTATGAATGTTGTAGATGTAATTGCCAATACTTGTTGTGAAAGCGTACAGGGTAGCTCTTCTGAGTCACTGGAAGCGACTTCTACTATTTCGCCCAGTGCATCCGATAAGCACCCAACTGCTGACCATGTGCCAGGTGGTCAGGTAGGCTATGTGGATCTCATGGCCGATCCAGGTGAGGGACGGACTGCTGGTAGTGCGGTGTTAGCCCGCAGCCAGAGTGCTACAAGGATGGAGGGCTTTCTGACCCTTGAACCGTTGCCTACACCACCTGGAGTCGGTGCTGAGACCGCCATGACTAGCCTCACTCCCTTGAAGCCGGAGGAGTCCGACCGGTATGAGACATACACGTCTCTTCTGTCCAGTTCTATTCCAGGAGTGCCCATGGCCCAAGTGCAGATGGCATGGGGTACTGGAGGTGTGATCCAAGAAGGGGGTATGTCAAATGTATTACCTGTCAATGTATTGTGGGGGGATGGTTTGGGGAAACCTGATCTCAGTCAGTTGCCCAAGGTATCACCATCACCCACCCAAGTACAGGAGGAACAGGGTCCAAACATACCTGTGCCAGAACCAGAGGTGCCCCTAGGTTTGGAAGAAAAGGGGGAGGTGCAGAACCCCCTAGAATTCTCCCAACTAGCGGCTAGTGTGGGAGAGACCCTGAGAGAGCAGGCCAAGGGTAGCCAGGAGAGCAGAGATTGCCGGGATGGGATCTCTGGAATGGTACCCCAAGGGCCTGAGGTCATGAGTGTAAAGCTACGGGATGCCAGCACTCAGAAAGCGGACCCAGAACAGGCGGGGAGGTAGCCAAGTGTACGTGGCTCAGGGCCTGAGTCTTAGAAGTGTCCCTAGTCAGACTAGAGAGCCAGAAGGGTCCGGCAGCTATGTAACATGCACCTCTCTTTTGTCTCACTCCAGCCAAGAGTTCAGAGATGCTGTCCAAGCTGACCCTAGTCTGGACATATTGAAAGCGCGTGCCGCTCAACCACCCTCGGAGTCTGACCAGGCCCGAGTCTGCTGGGACCCCGGGGGGAGGTGAGGGAGCCTTTGGGGCCAGAGCCTGAGAAGCTGGAGGTGGAGGTGCTTTCAGAAGAGGGGCGTAGGCCCCTACTTCCTGCAAGCCCCATCTAAAGGGGGAGGTGTGATGATTCTGCTTAAATATGGCTATAATTCAGAGCTGTATTTTGGTCTCTGGGTAGCGTATTTCTCTCTAGTTCCATTTACTCATAAGGTGCGCAGCCATAATCCCAGGTGTATATTGGCAATAGTGGCCAGGCTGGAACAATAGGGCTTTTTATCCATCACAGCAGGGCTCCATTGTATTCCTATACAGTCCTGAGTGATCAAAGAAACATGCATTGTCCAGTCTGCACTGATAGATCAGATATGGCTGATAACATTGTATTATTTCACTTGGTCTCAGCTCTTTGTAAAGAATCTGGACTTGAGTGGATTAATCCATCAGACTTGCCGCCGCCGATGACCTCATTCTGGGAGGTGGCATAAAGGGTATAAAAGATGAGGTAAGAGGTCTGTGGGAGGAGATTATGCTATGGAGATTGGGCTGAGACCATCACAGACTACAGAGTTATGACAGAGTTGTTACAGACAGACCATGAGGAGAGGCTGCTGTGAGGAGATTCTGTTGGGACTACAAGAGAACACCATGAGGAGTTTTTTGTGATGAGACTACTGGACTAATGCTGAGAGACTGTGATGAGAGCATGCAGGCTGGAATATACTGTGATGCCACATGCTAGGAGTTAATGCTGAGAAGCCTCCACTGGTGATCTCACACATACCAGAGCATGTGTGAGGGTTGGACTACAGAACCACATCAAGGAGATGTGTGGTAAAGTAACTATTTCACCTTTATCCCTTTTAATTTATTTGTATTGTATCTTGTAACTAGTAACTGTTAATGCTTGCATATATCTGCATATCTGTTCTGAACTGTATATGTTAGATGTTAATACCGACCCATTTAGGGGTTAATAAATATATAAAATTTAGAAAGCTTGCCTTGTATTTGTCTGGTGAACCCGACATTCACTGGTGGTGAGTGTGGTTTTTATATGAAAGAAGACTCAGGTGTAGCCAAAGCGGTGTTGGCGCACTGAGGATCTTTCACATTGGTGGCAGCAGTGGGATCTTTATGATAAACGGCGTGTGTTGGTGACCTTTATCACTCACATTCTGGGGATTATGGTAATCCTATGAGACAAGCTCGGTATTAAAGCAAGCATTAAGGTACAGTGAAAGTTTGATACAGTGCTGTTCCCCTCCCTTACTCTTTGTATTCTATCCTATCTTTTATTTGGCAAATACCAGTGGATGGCTAGTGGGCTCAGAAGCAGAGCCCAGAACTGCAGAACCAGGCTTTTGGAGATCCTGAGCGTATGGCTGAAATGGAGGCAGCCACAGCTATGCAGAGTCCTGATTTTGGGGCTAGGCCAGGAAGCACAGCAAGCAGCCCGGTCCCAAGGATTACTTCACCAGGAGAGACCAGTAATCCCAGCCTTGCTATGGGAACGGTTTCATACTGGCAAATGGCCCTACAGCAAGTAGGCACCAGTGACCCTAACACATACCTGCAGGTGTTGTGCCGTTTTCTGGAAGCTGTAGAACAAGAACAAGAACGGCAGGCAGCAGAGCGACAGGCAGAGAGAGGAAGGCAGCAGAACGGCAGGCTGATCGTGAGGCAGCAGAACGAGAACGGCAGTATCAGCTTGAGCTCAAGAGAATGGAAATCTCCCAGCGGGCACAAACCGCCCATGCGCAAACTCCAACAACCCTGCAGAGACCCTCAAGTTGGAAGGAGAAGCCAGGCCAGAGTTCACCACAGCCATCTGTCGTCAGGTCGGGTGAGACAAACTATGCCCCGGGTGGTCCCTCCCCTGTCCCAAGAACTCTGGGCACCCTAGTGACCTTCCCCAAACCCCAAGGGGAGGTGCGGCGGGGCCATGCCTGTAACCAGACAGGACATTTCAAGGAGGAGTGCCCCAACCGCCCTGAGAACTTCCCTGCTTCCCAAGCCACAGCAGGTGGCCCATCTGTGTATCTGGACTGGGGTGCAGGAAAAGGAATGTGGGATGTGGGAGTGATGTCTGGGTTGCCTGCCAATGTACTGTTGGGGAAAGATTTGGGGCCTATGGTGTGCCAATATGCAGAGGGGGCTGATAACTCTCCCTCTGAAATGTCTCCTCATACAGTTTATGAAAATGCTAATTTTATTATACCTGTGGGAATACCTGCAGAGGGGGCTGGTAACCCTCCCTCTGAAATGTCTCCTCATACATTCTGTGAAAATGCTAATTCTAATGTATCTGGGATTAATGTAGGTGTAAAGGAGCTGAGTGAGGACTGGGCTGTAGACCCACCCACATCTGCGGGGGGCCTCACCCCCCCAGTCTGTGTCTCTATGCCTGCCAGTCCTCCCTCCAGCTCAGTGTGATAAGAATGCTGTTAATGATATTGTAAATGTCTGCCATGAAACTGTACCTATGAATGTTGTAGATGTAATTGCCAATACTTGTTGTGAAAGCGTACAGGGTAGCTCTTCTGAGTCACTGGAAGCGACTTCTACTATTTCGCCCAGTGCATCCGATAAGCACCCAACTGCTGACCATGTGCCAGGTGGTCAGGTAGGCTATGTGGATCTCATGGCCGATCCAGGTGAGGGACGGACTGCTGGTAGTGCGGTGTTAGCCCGCAGCCAGAGTGCTACAAGGATGGAGGGCTTTCTGACCCTTGAACCGTTGCCTACACCACCTGGAGTCGGTGCTGAGACCGCCATGACTAGCCTCACTCCCTTGAAGCCGGAGGAGTCCGACCGGTATGAGACATACACGTCTCTTCTGTCCAGTTCTATTCCAGGAGTGCCCATGGCCCAAGTGCAGATGGCATGGGGTACTGGAGGTGTGATCCAAGAAGGGGGTATGTCAAATGTATTACCTGTCAATGTATTGTGGGGGGATGGTTTGGGGAAACCTGATCTCAGTCAGTTGCCCAAGGTATCACCATCACCCACCCAAGTACAGGAGGAACAGGGTCCAAACATACCTGTGCCAGAACCAGAGGTGCCCCTAGGTTTGGAAGAAAAGGGGGAGGTGCAGAACCCCCTAGAATTCTCCCAACTAGCGGCTAGTGTGGGAGAGACCCTGAGAGAGCAGGCCAAGGGTAGCCAGGAGAGCAGAGATTGCCGGGATGGGATCTCTGGAATGGTACCCCAAGGGCCTGAGGTCATGAGTGTAAAGCTACGGGATGCCAGCACTCAGAAAGCGGACCCAGAACAGGCGGGAGGTAGCCAAGTGTACGTGGCTCAGGGCCTGAGTCTTAGAAGTGTCCCTAGTCAGACTAGAGAGCCAGAAGGGTCCGGCAGCTATGTAACATGCACCTCTCTTTTGTCTCACTCCAGCCAAGAGTTCAGAGATGCTGTCCAAGCTGACCCTAGTCTGGACATATTGAAAGCGCGTGCCGCTCAACCACCCTCGGAGTCTGACCAGGCCCGAGTCTGCTGGGACCCCGGGGGGAGGTGAGGGAGCCTTTGGGGCCAGAGCCTGAGAAGCTGGAGGTGGAGGTGCTTTCAGAAGAGGGGCGTAGGCCCCTACTTCCTGCAAGCCCCATCTAAAGGGGGAGGTGTGATGATTCTGCTTAAATATGGCTATAATTCAGAGCTGTATTTTGGTCTCTGGGTAGCGTATTTCTCTCTAGTTCCATTTACTCATAAGGTGCGCAGCCATAATCCCAGGTGTATATTGGCAATAGTGGCCAGGCTGGAACAATAGGGCTTTTTATCCATCACAGCAGGGCTCCATTGTATTCCTATACAGTCCTGAGTGATCAAAGAAACATGCATTGTCCAGTCTGCACTGATAGATCAGATATGGCTGATAACATTGTATTATTTCACTTGGTCTCAGCTCTTTGTAAAGAATCTGGACTTGAGTGGATTAATCCATCAGACTTGCCGCCGCCGATGACCTCATTCTGGGAGGTGGCATAAAGGGTATAAAAGATGAGGTAAGAGGTCTGTGGGAGGAGATTATGCTATGGAGATTGGGCTGAGACCATCACAGACTACAGAGTTATGACAGAGTTGTTACAGACAGACCATGAGGAGAGGCTGCTGTGAGGAGATTCTGTTGGGACTACAAGAGAACACCATGAGGAGTTTTTTGTGATGAGACTACTGGACTAATGCTGAGAGACTGTGATGAGAGCATGCAGGCTGGAATATACTGTGATGCCACATGCTAGGAGTTAATGCTGAGAAGCCTCCACTGGTGATCTCACACATACCAGAGCATGTGTGAGGGTTGGACTACAGAACCACATCAAGGAGATGTGTGGTAAAGTAACTATTTCACCTTTATCCCTTTTAATTTATTTGTATTGTATCTTGTAACTAGTAACTGTTAATGCTTGCATATATCTGCATATCTGTTCTGAACTGTATATGTTAGATGTTAATACCGACCCATTTAGGGGTTAATAAATATATAAAATTTAGAAAGCTTGCCTTGTATTTGTCTGGTGAACCCGACATTCACTGGTGGTGAGTGTGGTTTTTATATGAAAGAAGACTCAGGTGTAGCCAAAGCGGTGTTGGCGCACTGAGGATCTTTCACATTGGTGGCAGCAGTGGGATCTTTATGATAAACGGCGTGTGTTGGTGACCTTTATCACTCACATTCTGGGGATTATGGTAATCCTATGAGACAAGCTCGGTATTAAAGCAAGCATTAAGGTACAGTGAAAGTTTGATACAGTGCTGTTCCCCTCCCTTACTCTTTGTATTCTATCCTATCTTTTATTTGGCAAATACCAGTGGATGGCTAGTGGGCTCAGAAGCAGAGCCCAGAACTGCAGAACCAGGCTTTTGGAGATCCTGAGCGTATGGCTGAAATGGAGGCAGCCACAGCTATGCAGAGTCCTGATTTTGGGGCTAGGCCAGGAAGCACAGCAAGCAGCCCGGTCCCAAGGATTACTTCACCAGGAGAGACCAGTAATCCCAGCCTTGCTATGGGAACGGTTTCATACTGGCAAATGGCCCTACAGCAAGTAGGCACCAGTGACCCTAACACATACCTGCAGGTGTTGTGCCGTTTTCTGGAAGCTGTAGAACAAGAACAAGAACGGCAGGCAGCAGAGCGACAGGCAGAGAGAGGAAGGCAGCAGAACGGCAGGCTGATCGTGAGGCAGCAGAACGAGAACGGCAGTATCAGCTTGAGCTCAAGAGAATGGAAATCTCCCAGCGGGCACAAACCGCCCATGCGCAAACTCCAACAACCCTGCAGAGACCCTCAAGTTGGAAGGAGAAGCCAGGCCAGAGTTCACCACAGCCATCTGTCGTCAGGTCGGGTGAGACAAACTATGCCCCGGGTGGTCCCTCCCCTGTCCCAAGAACTCTGGGCACCCTAGTGACCTTCCCCAAACCCCAAGGGGAGGTGCGGCGGGGCCATGCCTGTAACCAGACAGGACATTTCAAGGAGGAGTGCCCCAACCGCCCTGAGAACTTCCCTGCTTCCCAAGCCACAGCAGGTGGCCCATCTGTGTATCTGGACTGGGGTGCAGGAAAAGGAATGTGGGATGTGGGAGTGATGTCTGGGTTGCCTGCCAATGTACTGTTGGGGAAAGATTTGGGGCCTATGGTGTGCCAATATGCAGAGGGGGCTGATAACTCTCCCTCTGAAATGTCTCCTCATACAGTTTATGAAAATGCTAATTTTATTATACCTGTGGGAATACCTGCAGAGGGGGCTGGTAACCCTCCCTCTGAAATGTCTCCTCATACATTCTGTGAAAATGCTAATTCTAATGTATCTGGGATTAATGTAGGTGTAAAGGAGCTGAGTGAGGACTGGGCTGTAGACCCACCCACATCTGCGGGGGGCCTCACCCCCCCAGTCTGTGTCTCTATGCCTGCCAGTCCTCCCTCCAGCTCAGTGTGATAAGAATGCTGTTAATGATATTGTAAATGTCTGCCATGAAACTGTACCTATGAATGTTGTAGATGTAATTGCCAATACTTGTTGTGAAAGCGTACAGGGTAGCTCTTCTGAGTCACTGGAAGCGACTTCTACTATTTCGCCCAGTGCATCCGATAAGCACCCAACTGCTGACCATGTGCCAGGTGGTCAGGTAGGCTATGTGGATCTCATGGCCGATCCAGGTGAGGGACGGACTGCTGGTAGTGCGGTGTTAGCCCGCAGCCAGAGTGCTACAAGGGTGGAGGGCTTTCTGACCCTTGAACCGTTGCCTACACCACCTGGAGTCGGTGCTGAGACCGCCATGACTAGCCTCACTCCCTTGAAGCCGGAGGAGTCCGACCGGTATGAGACATACACGTCTCTTCTGTCCAGTTCTATTCCAGGAGTGCCCATGGCCCAAGTGCAGATGGCATGGGGTACTGGAGGTGTGATCCAAGAAGGGGGTATGTCAAATGTATTACCTGTCAATGTATTGTGGGGGGATGGTTTGGGGAAACCTGATCTCAGTCAGTTGCCCAAGGTATCACCATCACCCACCCAAGTACAGGAGGAACAGGGTCCAAACATACCTGTGCCAGAACCAGAGGTGCCCCTAGGTTTGGAAGAAAAGGGGGAGGTGCAGAACCCCCTAGAATTCTCCCAACTAGCGGCTAGTGTGGGAGAGACCCTGAGAGAGCAGGCCAAGGGTAGCCAGGAGAGCAGAGATTGCCGGGATGGGATCTCTGGAATGGTACCCCAAGGGCCTGAGGTCATGAGTGTAAAGCTACGGGATGCCAGCACTCAGAAAGCGGACCCAGAACAGGCGGGAGGTAGCCAAGTGTACGTGGCTCAGGGCCTGAGTCTTAGAAGTGTCCCTAGTCAGACTAGAGAGCCAGAAGGGTCCGGCAGCTATGTAACATGCACCTCTCTTTTGTCTCACTCCAGCCAAGAGTTCAGAGATGCTGTCCAAGCTGACCCTAGTCTGGACATATTGAAAGCGCGTGCCGCTCAACCACCCTCGGAGTCTGACCAGGCCCGAGTCTGCTGGGACCCCGGGGGGAGGTGAGGGAGCCTTTGGGGCCAGAGCCTGAGAAGCTGGAGGTGGAGGTGCTTTCAGAAGAGGGGCGTAGGCCCCTACTTCCTGCAAGCCCCATCTAAAGGGGGAGGTGTGATGATTCTGCTTAAATATGGCTATAATTCAGAGCTGTATTTTGGTCTCTGGGTAGCGTATTTCTCTCTAGTTCCATTTACTCATAAGGTGCGCAGCCATAATCCCAGGTGTATATTGGCAATAGTGGCCAGGCTGGAACAATAGGGCTTTTTATCCATCACAGCAGGGCTCCATTGTATTCCTATACAGTCCTGAGTGATCAAAGAAACATGCATTGTCCAGTCTGCACTGATAGATCAGATATGGCTGATAACATTGTATTATTTCACTTGGTCTCAGCTCTTTGTAAAGAATCTGGACTTGAGTGGATTAATCCATCAGACTTGCCGCCGCCGATGACCTCATTCTGGGAGGTGGCATAAAGGGTATAAAAGATGAGGTAAGAGGTCTGTGGGAGGAGATTATGCTATGGAGATTGGGCTGAGACCATCACAGACTACAGAGTTATGACAGAGTTGTTACAGACAGACCATGAGGAGAGGCTGCTGTGAGGAGATTCTGTTGGGACTACAAGAGAACACCATGAGGAGTTTTTTGTGATGAGACTACTGGACTAATGCTGAGAGACTGTGATGAGAGCATGCAGGCTGGAATATACTGTGATGCCACATGCTAGGAGTTAATGCTGAGAAGCCTCCACTGGTGATCTCACACATACCAGAGCATGTGTGAGGGTTGGACTACAGAACCACATCAAGGAGATGTGTGGTAAAGTAACTATTTCACCTTTATCCCTTTTAATTTATTTGTATTGTATCTTGTAACTAGTAACTGTTAATGCTTGCATATATCTGCATATCTGTTCTGAACTGTATATGTTAGATGTTAATACCGACCCATTTAGGGGTTAATAAATATATAAAATTTAGAAAGCTTGCCTTGTATTTGTCTGGTGAACCCGACATTCACTGGTGGTGAGTGTGGTTTTTATATGAAAGAAGACTCAGGTGTAGCCAAAGCGGTGTTGGCGCACTGAGGATCTTTCACATTGGTGGCAGCAGTGGGATCTTTATGATAAACGGCGTGTGTTGGTGACCTTTATCACTCACATTCTGGGGATTATGGTAATCCTATGAGACAAGCTCGGTATTAAAGCAAGCATTAAGGTACAGTGAAAGTTTGATACAGTGCTGTTCCCCTCCCTTACTCTTTGTATTCTATCCTATCTTTTATTTGGCAAATACCAGTGGATGGCTAGTGGGCTCAGAAGCAGAGCCCAGAACTGCAGAACCAGGCTTTTGGAGATCCTGAGCGTATGGCTGAAATGGAGGCAGCCACAGCTATGCAGAGTCCTGATTTTGGGGCTAGGCCAGGAAGCACAGCAAGCAGCCCGGTCCCAAGGATTACTTCACCAGGAGAGACCAGTAATCCCAGCCTTGCTATGGGAACGGTTTCATACTGGCAAATGGCCCTACAGCAAGTAGGCACCAGTGACCCTAACACATACCTGCAGGTGTTGTGCCGTTTTCTGGAAGCTGTAGAACAAGAACAAGAACGGCAGGCAGCAGAGCGACAGGCAGAGAGAGGAAGGCAGCAGAACGGCAGGCTGATCGTGAGGCAGCAGAACGAGAACGGCAGTATCAGCTTGAGCTCAAGAGAATGGAAATCTCCCAGCGGGCACAAACCGCCCATGCGCAAACTCCAACAACCCTGCAGAGACCCTCAAGTTGGAAGGAGAAGCCAGGCCAGAGTTCACCACAGCCGTCTGTCGTCAGGTCGGGTGAGACAAACTATGCCCCGGGTGGTCCCTCCCCTGTCCCAAGAACTCTGGGCACCCTAGTGACCTTCCCCAAACCCCAAGGGGAGGTGCGGCGGGGCCATGCCTGTAACCAGACAGGACATTTCAAGGAGGAGTGCCCCAACCGCCCTGAGAACTTCCCTGCTTCCCAAGCCACAGCAGGTGGCCCATCTGTGTATCTGGACTGGGGTGCAGGAAAAGGAATGTGGGATGTGGGAGTGATGTCTGGGTTGCCTGCCAATGTACTGTTGGGGAAAGATTTGGGGCCTATGGTGTGCCAATATGCAGAGGGGGCTGATAACTCTCCCTCTGAAATGTCTCCTCATACAGTTTATGAAAATGCTAATTTTATTATACCTGTGGGAATACCTGCAGAGGGGGCTGGTAACCCTCCCTCTGAAATGTCTCCTCATACATTCTGTGAAAATGCTAATTCTAATGTATCTGGGATTAATGTAGGTGTAAAGGAGCTGAGTGAGGACTGGGCTGTAGACCCACCCACATCTGCGGGGGGGCCTCACCCCCCCAGTCTGTGTCTCTATGCCTGCCAGTCCTCCCTCCAGCTCAGTGTGATAAGAATGCTGTTAATGATATTGTAAATGTCTGCCATGAAACTGTACCTATGAATGTTGTAGATGTAATTGCCAATACTTGTTGTGAAAGCGTACAGGGTAGCTCTTCTGAGTCACTGGAAGCGACTTCTACTATTTCGCCCAGTGCATCCGATAAGCACCCAACTGCTGACCATGTGCCAGGTGGTCAGGTAGGCTATGTGGATCTCATGGCCGATCCAGGTGAGGGACGGACTGCTGGTAGTGCGGTGTTAGCCCGCAGCCAGAGTGCTACAAGGGTGGAGGGCTTTCTGACCCTTGAACCGTTGCCTACACCACCTGGAGTCGGTGCTGAGACCGCCATGACTAGCCTCACTCCCTTGAAGCCGGAGGAGTCCGACCGGTATGAGACATACACGTCTCTTCTGTCCAGTTCTATTCCAGGAGTGCCCATGGCCCAAGTGCAGATGGCATGGGGTACTGGAGGTGTGATCCAAGAAGGGGGTATGTCAAATGTATTACCTGTCAATGTATTGTGGGGGGATGGTTTGGGGAAACCTGATCTCAGTCAGTTGCCCAAGGTATCACCATCACCCACCCAAGTACAGGAGGAACAGGGTCCAAACATACCTGTGCCAGAACCAGAGGTGCCCCTAGGTTTGGAAGAAAAGGGGGAGGTGCAGAACCCCCTAGAATTCTCCCAACTAGCGGCTAGTGTGGGAGAGACCCTGAGAGAGCAGGCCAAGGGTAGCCAGGAGAGCAGAGATTGCCGGGATGGGATCTCTGGAATGGTACCCCAAGGGCCTGAGGTCATGAGTGTAAAGCTACGGGATGCCAGCACTCAGAAAGCGGACCCAGAACAGGCGGGAGGTAGCCAAGTGTACGTGGCTCAGGGCCTGAGTCTTAGAAGTGTCCCTAGTCAGACTAGAGAGCCAGAAGGGTCCGGCAGCTATGTAACATGCACCTCTCTTTTGTCTCACTCCAGCCAAGAGTTCAGAGATGCTGTCCAAGCTGACCCTAGTCTGGACATATTGAAAGCGCGTGCCGCTCAACCACCCTCGGAGTCTGACCAGGCCCGAGTCTGCTGGGACCCCGGGGGGAGGTGAGGGAGCCTTTGGGGCCAGAGCCTGAGAAGCTGGAGGTGGAGGTGCTTTCAGAAGAGGGGCGTAGGCCCCTACTTCCTGCAAGCCCCATCTAAAGGGGGAGGTGTGATGATTCTGCTTAAATATGGCTATAATTCAGAGCTGTATTTTGGTCTCTGGGTAGCGTATTTCTCTCTAGTTCCATTTACTCATAAGGTGCGCAGCCATAATCCCAGGTGTATATTGGCAATAGTGGCCAGGCTGGAACAATAGGGCTTTTTATCCATCACAGCAGGGCTCCATTGTATTCCTATACAGTCCTGAGTGATCAAAGAAACATGCATTGTCCAGTCTGCACTGATAGATCAGATATGGCTGATAACATTGTATTATTTCACTTGGTCTCAGCTCTTTGTAAAGAATCTGGACTTGAGTGGATTAATCCATCAGACTTGCCGCCGCCGATGACCTCATTCTGGGAGGTGGCATAAAGGGTATAAAAGATGAGGTAAGAGGTCTGTGGGAGGAGATTATGCTATGGAGATTGGGCTGAGACCATCACAGACTACAGAGTTATGACAGAGTTGTTACAGACAGACCATGAGGAGAGGCTGCTGTGAGGAGATTCTGTTGGGACTACAAGAGAACACCATGAGGAGTTTTTTGTGATGAGACTACTGGACTAATGCTGAGAGACTGTGATGAGAGCATGCAGGCTGGAATATACTGTGATGCCACATGCTAGGAGTTAATGCTGAGAAGCCTCCACTGGTGATCTCACACATACCAGAGCATGTGTGAGGGTTGGACTACAGAACCACATCAAGGAGATGTGTGGTAAAGTAACTATTTCACCTTTATCCCTTTTAATTTATTTGTATTGTATCTTGTAACTAGTAACTGTTAATGCTTGCATATATCTGCATATCTGTTCTGAACTGTATATGTTAGATGTTAATACCGACCCATTTAGGGGTTAATAAATATATAAAATTTAGAAAGCTTGCCTTGTATTTGTCTGGTGAACCCGACATTCACTGGTGGTGAGTGTGGTTTTTATATGAAAGAAGACTCAGGTGTAGCCAAAGCGGTGTTGGCGCACTGAGGATCTTTCACATTGGTGGCAGCAGTGGGATCTTTATGATAAACGGCGTGTGTTGGTGACCTTTATCACTCACATTCTGGGGATTATGGTAATCCTATGAGACAAGCTCGGTATTAAAGCAAGCATTAAGGTACAGTGAAAGTTTGATACAGTGCTGTTCCCCTCCCTTACTCTTTGTATTCTATCCTATCTTTTATTTGGCAAATACCAGTGGATGGCTAGTGGGCTCAGAAGCAGAGCCCAGAACTGCAGAACCAGGCTTTTGGAGATCCTGAGCGTATGGCTGAAATGGAGGCAGCCACAGCTATGCAGAGTCCTGATTTTGGGGCTAGGCCAGGAAGCACAGCAAGCAGCCCGGTCCCAAGGATTACTTCACCAGGAGAGACCAGTAATCCCAGCCTTGCTATGGGAACGGTTTCATACTGGCAAATGGCCCTACAGCAAGTAGGCACCAGTGACCCTAACACATACCTGCAGGTGTTGTGCCGTTTTCTGGAAGCTGTAGAACAAGAACAAGAACGGCAGGCAGCAGAGCGACAGGCAGAGAGAGGAAGGCAGCAGAACGGCAGGCTGATCGTGAGGCAGCAGAACGAGAACGGCAGTATCAGCTTGAGCTCAAGAGAATGGAAATCTCCCAGCGGGCACAAACCGCCCATGCGCAAACTCCAACAACCCTGCAGAGACCCTCAAGTTGGAAGGAGAAGCCAGGCCAGAGTTCACCACAGCCGTCTGTCGTCAGGTCGGGTGAGACAAACTATGCCCCGGGTGGTCCCTCCCCTGTCCCAAGAACTCTGGGCACCCTAGTGACCTTCCCCAAACCCCAAGGGGAGGTGCGGCGGGGCCATGCCTGTAACCAGACGGGACATTTCAAGGAGGAGTGCCCCAACCGCCCTGAGAACTTCCCTGCTTCCCAAGCCACAGCAGGTGGCCCATCTGTGTATCTGGACTGGGGTGCAGGAAAAGGAATGTGGGATGTGGGAGTGATGTCTGGGTTGCCTGCCAATGTACTGTTGGGGAAAGATTTGGGGCCTATGGTGTGCCAATATGCAGAGGGGGCTGATAACTCTCCCTCTGAAATGTCTCCTCATACAGTTTATGAAAATGCTAATTTTATTATACCTGTGGGAATACCTGCAGAGGGGGCTGGTAACCCTCCCTCTGAAATGTCTCCTCATACATTCTGTGAAAATGCTAATTCTAATGTATCTGGGATTAATGTAGGTGTAAAGGAGCTGAGTGAGGACTGGGCTGTAGACCCACCCACATCTGCGGGGGGCCTCACCCCCCCAGTCTGTGTCTCTATGCCTGCCAGTCCTCCCTCCAGCTCAGTGTGATAAGAATGCTGTTAATGATATTGTAAATGTCTGCCATGAAACTGTACCTATGAATGTTGTAGATGTAATTGCCAATACTTGTTGTGAAAGCGTACAGGGTAGCTCTTCTGAGTCACTGGAAGCGACTTCTACTATTTCGCCCAGTGCATCCGATAAGCACCCAACTGCTGACCATGTGCCAGGTGGTCAGGTAGGCTATGTGGATCTCATGGCCGATCCAGGTGAGGGACGGACTGCTGGTAGTGCGGTGTTAGCCCGCAGCCAGAGTGCTACAAGGGTGGAGGGCTTTCTGACCCTTGAACCGTTGCCTACACCACCTGGAGTCGGTGCTGAGACCGCCATGACTAGCCTCACTCCCTTGAAGCCGGAGGAGTCCGACCGGTATGAGACATACACGTCTCTTCTGTCCAGTTCTATTCCAGGAGTGCCCATGGCCCAAGTGCAGATGGCATGGGGTACTGGAGGTGTGATCCAAGAAGGGGGTATGTCAAATGTATTACCTGTCAATGTATTGTGGGGGGATGGTTTGGGGAAACCTGATCTCAGTCAGTTGCCCAAGGTATCACCATCACCCACCCAAGTACAGGAGGAACAGGGTCCAAACATACCTGTGCCAGAACCAGAGGTGCCCCTAGGTTTGGAAGAAAAGGGGGAGGTGCAGAACCCCCTAGAATTCTCCCAACTAGCGGCTAGTGTGGGAGAGACCCTGAGAGAGCAGGCCAAGGGTAGCCAGGAGAGCAGAGATTGCCGGGATGGGATCTCTGGAATGGTACCCCAAGGGCCTGAGGTCATGAGTGTAAAGCTACGGGATGCCAGCACTCAGAAAGCGGACCCAGAACAGGCGGGGAGGTAGCCAAGTGTACGTGGCTCAGGGCCTGAGTCTTAGAAGTGTCCCTAGTCAGACTAGAGAGCCAGAAGGGTCCGGCAGCTATGTAACATGCACCTCTCTTTTGTCTCACTCCAGCCAAGAGTTCAGAGATGCTGTCCAAGCTGACCCTAGTCTGGACATATTGAAAGCGCGTGCCGCTCAACCACCCTCGGAGTCTGACCAGGCCCGAGTCTGCTGGGACCCCGGGGGGAGGTGAGGGAGCCTTTGGGGCCAGAGCCTGAGAAGCTGGAGGTGGAGGTGCTTTCAGAAGAGGGGCGTAGGCCCCTACTTCCTGCAAGCCCCATCTAAAGGGGGAGGTGTGATGATTCTGCTTAAATATGGCTATAATTCAGAGCTGTATTTTGGTCTCTGGGTAGCGTATTTCTCTCTAGTTCCATTTACTCATAAGGTGCGCAGCCATAATCCCAGGTGTATATTGGCAATAGTGGCCAGGCTGGAACAATAGGGCTTTTTATCCATCACAGCAGGGCTCCATTGTATTCCTATACAGTCCTGAGTGATCAAAGAAACATGCATTGTCCAGTCTGCACTGATAGATCAGATATGGCTGATAACATTGTATTATTTCACTTGGTCTCAGCTCTTTGTAAAGAATCTGGACTTGAGTGGATTAATCCATCAGACTTGCCGCCGCCGATGACCTCATTCTGGGAGGTGGCATAAAGGGTATAAAAGATGAGGTAAGAGGTCTGTGGGAGGAGATTATGCTATGGAGATTGGGCTGAGACCATCACAGACTACAGAGTTATGACAGAGTTGTTACAGACAGACCATGAGGAGAGGCTGCTGTGAGGAGATTCTGTTGGGACTACAAGAGAACACCATGAGGAGTTTTTTGTGATGAGACTACTGGACTAATGCTGAGAGACTGTGATGAGAGCATGCAGGCTGGAATATACTGTGATGCCACATGCTAGGAGTTAATGCTGAGAAGCCTCCACTGGTGATCTCACACATACCAGAGCATGTGTGAGGGTTGGACTACAGAACCACATCAAGGAGATGTGTGGTAAAGTAACTATTTCACCTTTATCCCTTTTAATTTATTTGTATTGTATCTTGTAACTAGTAACTGTTAATGCTTGCATATATCTGCATATCTGTTCTGAACTGTATATGTTAGATGTTAATACCGACCCATTTAGGGGTTAATAAATATATAAAATTTAGAAAGCTTGCCTTGTATTTGTCTGGTGAACCCGACATTCACTGGTGGTGAGTGTGGTTTTTATATGAAAGAAGACTCAGGTGTAGCCAAAGCGGTGTTGGCGCACTGAGGATCTTTCACATTGGTGGCAGCAGTGGGATCTTTATGATAAACGGCGTGTGTTGGTGACCTTTATCACTCACATTCTGGGGATTATGGTAATCCTATGAGACAAGCTCGGTATTAAAGCAAGCATTAAGGTACAGTGAAAGTTTGATACAGTGCTGTTCCCCTCCCTTACTCTTTGTATTCTATCCTATCTTTTATTTGGCAAATACCAGTGGATGGCTAGTGGGCTCAGAAGCAGAGCCCAGAACTGCAGAACCAGGCTTTTGGAGATCCTGAGCGTATGGCTGAAATGGAGGCAGCCACAGCTATGCAGAGTCCTGATTTTGGGGCTAGGCCAGGAAGCACAGCAAGCAGCCCGGTCCCAAGGATTACTTCACCAGGAGAGACCAGTAATCCCAGCCTTGCTATGGGAACGGTTTCATACTGGCAAATGGCCCTACAGCAAGTAGGCACCAGTGACCCTAACACATACCTGCAGGTGTTGTGCCGTTTTCTGGAAGCTGTAGAACAAGAACAAGAACGGCAGGCAGCAGAGCGACAGGCAGAGAGAGGAAGGCAGCAGAACGGCAGGCTGATCGTGAGGCAGCAGAACGAGAACGGCAGTATCAGCTTGAGCTCAAGAGAATGGAAATCTCCCAGCGGGCACAAACCGCCCATGCGCAAACTCCAACAACCCTGCAGAGACCCTCAAGTTGGAAGGAGAAGCCAGGCCAGAGTTCACCACAGCCGTCTGTCGTCAGGTCGGGTGAGACAAACTATGCCCCGGGTGGTCCCTCCCCTGTCCCAAGAACTCTGGGCACCCTAGTGACCTTCCCCAAACCCCAAGGGGAGGTGCGGCGGGGCCATGCCTGTAACCAGACGGGACATTTCAAGGAGGAGTGCCCCAACCGCCCTGAGAACTTCCCTGCTTCCCAAGCCACAGCAGGTGGCCCATCTGTGTATCTGGACTGGGGTGCAGGAAAAGGAATGTGGGATGTGGGAGTGATGTCTGGGTTGCCTGCCAATGTACTGTTGGGGAAAGATTTGGGGCCTATGGTGTGCCAATATGCAGAGGGGGCTGATAACTCTCCCTCTGAAATGTCTCCTCATACAGTTTGTGAAAATGCTAATTTTATTGTACCTGTGGGAATACCTGCAGAGGGGGCTGGTAACCCTCCCTCTGAAATGTCTCCTCATACATTCTGTGAAAATGCTAATTCTAATGTATCTGGGATTAATGTAGGTGTAAAGGAGCTGAGTGAGGACTGGGCTGTAGACCCACCCACATCTGCGGGGGGCCTCACCCCCCCAGTCTGTGTCTCTATGCCTGCCAGTCCTCCCTCCAGCTCAGTGTGATAAGAATGCTGTTAATGATATTGTAAATGTCTGCCATGAAACTGTACCTATGAATGTTGTAGATGTAATTGCCAATGCTTGTTGTGAAAGCGTACAGGGTAGCTCTTCTGAGTCACTGGAAGCGACTTCTACTATTTCGCCCAGTGCATCCGATAAGCACCCAACTGCTGACCATGTGCCAGGTGGTCAGGTAGGCTATGTGGATCTCATGGCCGATCCAGGTGAGGGACGGACTGCTGGTAGTGCGGTGTTAGCCCGCAGCCAGAGTGCTACAAGGGTGGAGGGCTTTCTGACCCTTGAACCGTTGCCTACACCACCTGGAGTCGGTGCTGAGACCGCCATGACTAGCCTCACTCCCTTGAAGCCGGAGGAGTCCGACCGGTATGAGACATACACGTCTCTTCTGTCCAGTTCTATTCCAGGAGTGCCCATGGCCCAAGTGCAGATGGCATGGGGTACTGGAGGTGTGATCCAAGAAGGGGGTATGTCAAATGTATTACCTGTCAATGTATTGTGGGGGGATGGTTTGGGGAAACCTGATCTCAGTCAGTTGCCCAAGGTATCACCATCACCCACCCAAGTACAGGAGGAACAGGGTCCAAACATACCTGTGCCAGAACCAGAGGTGCCCCTAGGTTTGGAAGAAAAGGGGGAGGTGCAGAACCCCCTAGAATTCTCCCAACTAGCGGCTAGTGTGGGAGAGACCCTGAGAGAGCAGGCCAAGGGTAGCCAGGAGAGCAGAGATTGCCGGGATGGGATCTCTGGAATGGTACCCCAAGGGCCTGAGGTCATGAGTGTAAAGCTACGGGATGCCAGCACTCAGAAAGCGGACCCAGAACAGGCGGGAGGTAGCCAAGTGTACGTGGCTCAGGGCCTGAGTCTTAGAAGTGTCCCTAGTCAGACTAGAGAGCCAGAAGGGTCCGGCAGCTATGTAACATGCACCTCTCTTTTGTCTCACTCCAGCCAAGAGTTCAGAGATGCTGTCCAAGCTGACCCTAGTCTGGACATATTGAAAGCGCGTGCCGCTCAACCACCCTCGGAGTCTGACCAGGCCCGAGTCTGCTGGGACCCCGGGGGGAGGTGAGGGAGCCTTTGGGGCCAGAGCCTGAGAAGCTGGAGGTGGAGGTGCTTTCAGAAGAGGGGCGTAGGCCCCTACTTCCTGCAAGCCCCATCTAAAGGGGGAGGTGTGATGATTCTGCTTAAATATGGCTATAATTCAGAGCTGTATTTTGGTCTCTGGGTAGCGTATTTCTCTCTAGTTCCATTTACTCATAAGGTGCGCAGCCATAATCCCAGGTGTATATTGGCAATAGTGGCCAGGCTGGAACAATAGGGCTTTTTATCCATCACAGCAGGGCTCCATTGTATTCCTATACAGTCCTGAGTGATCAAAGAAACATGCATTGTCCAGTCTGCACTGATAGATCAGATATGGCTGATAACATTGTATCATTTCACTTGGTCTCAGCTCTTTGTAAAGAATCTGGACTTGAGTGGATTAATCCATCAGACTTGCCGCCGCCGATGACCTCATTCTGGGAGGTGGCATAAAGGGTATAAAAGATGAGGTAAGAGGTCTGTGGGAGGAGATTATGCTATGGAGATTGGGCTGAGACCATCACAGACTACAGAGTTATGACAGAGTTGTTACAGACAGACCATGAGGAGAGGCTGCTGTGAGGAGATTCTGTTGGGACTACAAGAGAACACCATGAGGAGTTTTTTGTGATGAGACTACTGGACTAATGCTGAGAGACTGTGATGAGAGCATGCAGGCTGGAATATACTGTGATGCCACATGCTAGGAGTTAATGCTGAGAAGCCTCCACTGGTGATCTCACACATACCAGAGCATGTGTGAGGGTTGGACTACAGAACCACATCAAGGAGATGTGTGGTAAAGTAACTATTTCACCTTTATCCCTTTTAATTTATTTGTATTGTATCTTGTAACTAGTAACTGTTAATGCTTGCATATATCTGCATATCTGTTCTGAACTGTATATGTTAGATGTTAATACCGACCCATTTAGGGGTTAATAAATATATAAAATTTAGAAAGCTTGCCTTGTATTTGTCTGGTGAACCCGACATTCACTGGTGGTGAGTGTGGTTTTTATATGAAAGAAGACTCAGGTGTAGCCAAAGCGGTGTTGGCGCACTGAGGATCTTTCACATTGGTGGCAGCAGTGGGATCTTTATGATAAACGGCGTGTGTTGGTGACCTTTATCACTCACATTCTGGGGATTATGGTAATCCTATGAGACAAGCTCGGTATTAAAGCAAGCATTAAGGTACAGTGAAAGTTTGATACAGTGCTGTTCCCCTCCCTTACTCTTTGTATTCTATCCTATCTTTTATTTGGCAAATACCAGTGGATGGCTAGTGGGCTCAGAAGCAGAGCCCAGAACTGCAGAACCAGGCTTTTGGAGATCCTGAGCGTATGGCTGAAATGGAGGCAGCCACAGCTATGCAGAGTCCTGATTTTGGGGCTAGGCCAGGAAGCACAGCAAGCAGCCCGGTCCCAAGGATTACTTCACCAGGAGAGACCAGTAATCCCAGCCTTGCTATGGGAACGGTTTCATACTGGCAAATGGCCCTACAGCAAGTAGGCACCAGTGACCCTAACACATACCTGCAGGTGTTGTGCCGTTTTCTGGAAGCTGTAGAACAAGAACAAGAACGGCAGGCAGCAGAGCGACAGGCAGAGAGAGGAAGGCAGCAGAACGGCAGGCTGATCGTGAGGCAGCAGAACGAGAACGGCAGTATCAGCTTGAGCTCAAGAGAATGGAAATCTCCCAGCGGGCACAAACCGCCCATGCGCAAACTCCAACAACCCTGCAGAGACCCTCAAGTTGGAAGGAGAAGCCAGGCCAGAGTTCACCACAGCCGTCTGTCGTCAGGTCGGGTGAGACAAACTATGCCCCGGGTGGTCCCTCCCCTGTCCCAAGAACTCTGGGCACCCTAGTGACCTTCCCCAAACCCCAAGGGGAGGTGCGGCGGGGCCATGCCTGTAACCAGACGGGACATTTCAAGGAGGAGTGCCCCAACCGCCCTGAGAACTTCCCTGCTTCCCAAGCCACAGCAGGTGGCCCATCTGTGTATCTGGACTGGGGTGCAGGAAAAGGAATGTGGGATGTGGGAGTGATGTCTGGGTTGCCTGCCAATGTACTGTTGGGGAAAGATTTGGGGCCTATGGTGTGCCAATATGCAGAGGGGGCTGATAACTCTCCCTCTGAAATGTCTCCTCATACAGTTTGTGAAAATGCTAATTTTATTGTACCTGTGGGAATACCTGCAGAGGGGGCTGGTAACCCTCCCTCTGAAATGTCTCCTCATACATTCTGTGAAAATGCTAATTCTAATGTATCTGGGATTAATGTAGGTGTAAAGGAGCTGAGTGAGGACTGGGCTGTAGACCCACCCACATCTGCGGGGGCCTCACCCCCCCAGTCTGTGTCTCTATGCCTGCCAGTCCTCCCTCCAGCTCAGTGTGATAAGAATGCTGTTAATGATATTGTAAATGTCTGCCATGAAACTGTACCTATGAATGTTGTAGATGTAATTGCCAATGCTTGTTGTGAAAGCGTACAGGGTAGCTCTTCTGAGTCACTGGAAGCGACTTCTACTATTTCGCCCAGTGCATCCGATAAGCACCCAACTGCTGACCATGTGCCAGGTGGTCAGGTAGGCTATGTGGATCTCATGGCCGATCCAGGTGAGGGACGGACTGCTGGTAGTGCGGTGTTAGCCCGCAGCCAGAGTGCTACAAGGGTGGAGGGCTTTCTGACCCTTGAACCGTTGCCTACACCACCTGGAGTCGGTGCTGAGACCGCCATGACTAGCCTCACTCCCTTGAAGCCGGAGGAGTCCGACCGGTATGAGACATACACGTCTCTTCTGTCCAGTTCTATTCCAGGAGTGCCCATGGCCCAAGTGCAGATGGCATGGGGTACTGGAGGTGTGATCCAAGAAGGGGGTATGTCAAATGTATTACCTGTCAATGTATTGTGGGGGGATGGTTTGGGGAAACCTGATCTCAGTCAGTTGCCCAAGGTATCACCATCACCCACCCAAGTACAGGAGGAACAGGGTCCAAACATACCTGTGCCAGAACCAGAGGTGCCCCTAGGTTTGGAAGAAAAGGGGGAGGTGCAGAACCCCCTAGAATTCTCCCAACTAGCGGCTAGTGTGGGAGAGACCCTGAGAGAGCAGGCCAAGGGTAGCCAGGAGAGCAGAGATTGCCGGGATGGGATCTCTGGAATGGTACCCCAAGGGCCTGAGGTCATGAGTGTAAAGCTACGGGATGCCAGCACTCAGAAAGCGGACCCAGAACAGGCGGGGAGGTAGCCAAGTGTACGTGGCTCAGGGCCTGAGTCTTAGAAGTGTCCCTAGTCAGACTAGAGAGCCAGAAGGGTCCGGCAGCTATGTAACATGCACCTCTCTTTTGTCTCACTCCAGCCAAGAGTTCAGAGATGCTGTCCAAGCTGACCCTAGTCTGGACATATTGAAAGCGCGTGCCGCTCAACCACCCTCGGAGTCTGACCAGGCCCGAGTCTGCTGGGACCCCGGGGGGAGGTGAGGGAGCCTTTGGGGCCAGAGCCTGAGAAGCTGGAGGTGGAGGTGCTTTCAGAAGAGGGGCGTAGGCCCCTACTTCCTGCAAGCCCCATCTAAAGGGGGAGGTGTGATGATTCTGCTTAAATATGGCTATAATTCAGAGCTGTATTTTGGTCTCTGGGTAGCGTATTTCTCTCTAGTTCCATTTACTCATAAGGTGCGCAGCCATAATCCCAGGTGTATATTGGCAATAGTGGCCAGGCTGGAACAATAGGGCTTTTTATCCATCACAGCAGGGCTCCATTGTATTCCTATACAGTCCTGAGTGATCAAAGAAACATGCATTGTCCAGTCTGCACTGATAGATCAGATATGGCTGATAACATTGTATCATTTCACTTGGTCTCAGCTCTTTGTAAAGAATCTGGACTTGAGTGGATTAATCCATCAGACTTGCCGCCGCCGATGACCTCATTCTGGGAGGTGGCATAAAGGGTATAAAAGATGAGGTAAGAGGTCTGTGGGAGGAGATTATGCTATGGAGATTGGGCTGAGACCATCACAGACTACAGAGTTATGACAGAGTTGTTACAGACAGACCATGAGGAGAGGCTGCTGTGAGGAGATTCTGTTGGGACTACAAGAGAACACCATGAGGAGTTTTTTTGTGATGAGACTACTGGACTAATGCTGAGAGACTGTGATGAGAGCATGCAGGCTGGAATATACTGTGATGCCACATGCTAGGAGTTAATGCTGAGAAGCCTCCACTGGTGATCTCACACATACCAGAGCATGTGTGAGGGTTGGACTACAGAACCACATCAAGGAGATGTGTGGTAAAGTAACTATTTCACCTTTATCCCTTTTAATTTATTTGTATTGTATCTTGTAACTAGTAACTATTAATGCTTGCATATATCTGCATATCTGTTCTGAACTGTATATGTTAGATGTTAATACCGACCCATTTAGGGGTTAATAAATATATAAAATTTAGAAAGCTTGCCTTGTATTTGTCTGGTGAACCCGACATTCACTGGTGGTGAGTGTGGTTTTTATATGAAAGAAGACTCAGGTGTAGCCAAAGCGGTGTTGGCGCACTGAGGATCTTTCACATTGGTGGCAGCAGTGGGATCTTTATGATAAACGGCGTGTGTTGGTGACCTTTATCACTCACATTCTGGGGATTATGGTAATCCTATGAGACAAGCTCGGTATTAAAGCAAGCATTAAGGTACAGTGAAAGTTTGATACAGTGCTGTTCCCCTCCCTTACTCTTTGTATTCTATCCTATCTTTTATTTGGCAAATACCAGTGGATGGCTAGTGGGCTCAGAAGCAGAGCCCAGAACTGCAGAACCAGGCTTTTGGAGATCCTGAGCGTATGGCTGAAATGGAGGCAGCCACAGCTATGCAGAGTCCTGATTTTGGGGCTAGGCCAGGAAGCACAGCAAGCAGCCCGGTCCCAAGGATTACTTCACCAGGAGAGACCAGTAATCCCAGCCTTGCTATGGGAACGGTTTCATACTGGCAAATGGCCCTACAGCAAGTAGGCACCAGTGACCCTAACACATACCTGCAGGTGTTGTGCCGTTTTCTGGAAGCTGTAGAACAAGAACAAGAACGGCAGGCAGCAGAGCGACAGGCAGAGAGAGGAAGGCAGCAGAACGGCAGGCTGATCGTGAGGCAGCAGAACGAGAACGGCAGTATCAGCTTGAGCTCAAGAGAATGGAAATCTCCCAGCGGGCACAAACCGCCCATGCGCAAACTCCAACAACCCTGCAGAGACCCTCAAGTTGGAAGGAGAAGCCAGGCCAGAGTTCACCACAGCCGTCTGTCGTCAGGTCGGGTGAGACAAACTATGCCCCGGGTGGTCCCTCCCCTGTCCCAAGAACTCTGGGCACCCTAGTGACCTTCCCCAAACCCCAAGGGGAGGTGCGGCGGGGCCATGCCTGTAACCAGACGGGACATTTCAAGGAGGAGTGCCCCAACCGCCCTGAGAACTTCCCTGCTTCCCAAGCCACAGCAGGTGGCCCATCTGTGTATCTGGACTGGGGTGCAGGAAAAGGAATGTGGGATGTGGGAGTGATGTCTGGGTTGCCTGCCAATGTACTGTTGGGGAAAGATTTGGGGCCTATGGTGTGCCAATATGCAGAGGGGGCTGATAACTCTCCCTCTGAAATGTCTCCTCATACAGTTTGTGAAAATGCTAATTTTATTGTACCTGTGGGAATACCTGCAGAGGGGGCTGGTAACCCTCCCTCTGAAATGTCTCCTCATACATTCTGTGAAAATGCTGATTCTAATGTATCTGGGATTAATGTAGGTGTAAAGGAGCTGAGTGAGGACTGGGCTGTAGACCCACCCACATCTGCGGGGGGCCTCACCCCCCCAGTCTGTGTCTCTATGCCTGCCAGTCCTCCCTCCAGCTCAGTGTGATAAGAATGCTGTTAATGATATTGTAAATGTCTGCCATGAAACTGTACCTATGAATGTTGTAGATGTAATTGCCAATGCTTGTTGTGAAAGCGTACAGGGTAGCTCTTCTGAGTCACTGGAAGCGACTTCTACTATTTCGCCCAGTGCATCCGATAAGCACCCAACTGCTGACCATGTGCCAGGTGGTCAGGTAGGCTATGTGGATCTCATGGCCGATCCAGGTGAGGGACGGACTGCTGGTAGTGCGGTGTTAGCCCGCAGCCAGAGTGCTACAAGGGTGGAGGGCTTTCTGACCCTTGAACCGTTGCCTACACCACCTGGAGTCGGTGCTGAGACCGCCATGACTAGCCTCACTCCCTTGAAGCCGGAGGAGTCCGACCGGTATGAGACATACACGTCTCTTCTGTCCAGTTCTATTCCAGGAGTGCCCATGGCCCAAGTGCAGATGGCATGGGGTACTGGAGGTGTGATCCAAGAAGGGGGTATGTCAAATGTATTACCTGTCAATGTATTGTGGGGGGATGGTTTGGGGAAACCTGATCTCAGTCAGTTGCCCAAGGTATCACCATCACCCACCCAAGTACAGGAGGAACAGGGTCCAAACATACCTGTGCCAGAACCAGAGGTGCCCCTAGGTTTGGAAGAAAAGGGGGAGGTGCAGAACCCCCTAGAATTCTCCCAACTAGCGGCTAGTGTGGGAGAGACCCTGAGAGAGCAGGCCAAGGGTAGCCAGGAGAGCAGAGATTGCCGGGATGGGATCTCTGGAATGGTACCCCAAGGGCCTGAGGTCATGAGTGTAAAGCTACGGGATGCCAGCACTCAGAAAGCGGACCCAGAACAGGCGGGAGGTAGCCAAGTGTACGTGGCTCAGGGCCTGAGTCTTAGAAGTGTCCCTAGTCAGACTAGAGAGCCAGAAGGGTCCGGCAGCTATGTGACATGCACCTCTCTTTTGTCTCACTCCAGCCAAGAGTTCAGAGATGCTGTCCAAGCTGACCCTAGTCTGGACATATTGAAAGCGCGTGCCGCTCAACCACCCTCGGAGTCTGACCAGGCCCGAGTCTGCTGGGACCCCGGGGGGAGGTGAGGGAGCCTTTGGGGCCAGAGCCTGAGAACCTGGAGGTGGAGGTGCTTTCAGAAGAGGGGCGTAGGCCCCTACTTCCTGCAAGCCCCATCTAAAGGGGGAGGTGTGATGATTCTGCTTAAATATGGCTATAATTCAGAGCTGTATTTTGGTCTCTGGGTAGCGTATTTCTCTCTAGTTCCATTTACTCATAAGGTGCGCAGCCATAATCCCAGGTGTATATTGGCAATAGTGGCCAGGCTGGAACAATAGGGCTTTTTATCCATTACAGCAGGGCTCCATTGTATTCCTATACAGTCCTGAGTGATCAAAGAAACATGCATTGTCCAGTCTGCACTGATAGATCAGATATGGCTGATAACATTGTATCATTTCACTTGGTCTCAGCTCTTTGTAAAGAATCTGGACTTGAGTGGATTAATCCATCAGACTTGCTGCCGCCGATTACCTCATTCTGGGAGGTGGCATAAAGGGTATAAAAGATGAGGTAAGAGGTCTGTGGGAGGAGATTATGCTATGGAGATTGGGCTGAGACCATCACAGACTACAGAGTTATGACAGAGTTGTTACAGACAGACCATGAGGAGAGGCTGCTGTGAGGAGATTCTGTTGGGACTACAAGAGAACACCATGAGGAGTTTTTTTGTGATGAGACTACTGGACTAATGCTGAGAGACTGTGATGAGAGCATGCAGGCTGGAATATACTGTGATGCCACATGCTAGGAGTTAATGCTGAGAAGCCTCCACTGGTGATCTCACACATACCAGAGCATGTGTGAGGGTTGGACTACAGAACCACATCAAGGAGATGTGTGGTAAAGTAACTATTTCACCTTTATCCCTTTTAATTTATTTGTATTGTATCTTGTAACTAGTAACTATTAATGCTTGCATATATCTGCATATCTGTTCTGAACTGTATATGTTAGATGTTAATACCGACCCATTTAGGGGTTAATAAATATATAAAATTTAGAAAGCTTGCCTTGTATTTGTCTGGTGAACCCGACATTCACTGGTGGTGAGTGTGGTTTTTATATGAAAGAAGACTCAGGTGTAGCCAAAGCGGTGTTGGCGCACTGAGGATCTTTCACATTGGTGGCAGCAGTGGGATCTTTATGATAAACGGCGTGTGTTGGTGACCTTTATCACTCACATTCTGGGGATTATGGTAATCCTATGAGACAAGCTCGGTATTAAAGCAAGCATTAAGGTACAGTGAAAGTTTGATACAGTGCTGTTCCCCTCCCTTACTCTTTGTATTCTATCCTATCTTTTATTTGGCAAATACCAGTGGATGGCTAGTGGGCTCAGAAGCAGAGCCCAGAACTGCAGAACCAGGCTTTTGGAGATCCTGAGCGTATGGCTGAAATGGAGGCAGCCACAGCTATGCAGAGTCCTGATTTTGGGGCTAGGCCAGGAAGCACAGCAAGCAGCCCGGTCCCAAGGATTACTTCACCAGGAGAGACCAGTAATCCCAGCCTTGCTATGGGAACGGTTTCATACTGGCAAATGGCCCTACAGCAAGTAGGCACCAGTGACCCTAACACATACCTGCAGGTGTTGTGCCATTTTCTGGAAACTGTAGAACAAGAACAAGAACGGCAGGCAGCAGAGCGACAGGCAGAGAGAGGAAGGCAGCAGAACGGCAGGCTGATCGTGAGGCAGCAGAACGAGAACGGCAGTATCAGCTTGAGCTCAAGAGAATGGAAATCTCCCAGCGGGCACAAACCGCCCATGCGCAAACTCCAACAACCCTGCAGAGACCCTCAAGTTGGAAGGAGAAGCCAGGCCAGAGTTCACCACAGCCGTCTGTCGTCAGGTCGGGTGAGACAAACTATGCCCCGGGTGGTCCCTCCCCTGTCCCAAGAACTCTGGGCACCCTAGTGACCTTCCCCAAACCCCAAGGGGAGGTGCGGCGGGGCCATGCCTGTAACCAGACGGGACATTTCAAGGAGGAGTGCCCCAACCGCCCTGAGAACTTCCCTGCTTCCCAAGCCACAGCAGGTGGCCCATCTGTGTATCTGGACTGGGGTGCAGGAAAAGGAATGTGGGATGTGGGAGTGATGTCTGGGTTGCCTGCCAATGTACTGTTGGGGAAAGATTTGGGGCCTATGGTGTGCCAATATGCAGAGGGGGCTGATAACTCTCCCTCTGAAATGTCTCCTCATACAGTTTGTGAAAATGCTAATTTTATTGTACCTGTGGGAATACCTGCAGAGGGGGCTGGTAATCCTCCCTCTGAAATGTCTCCTCATACATTCTGTGAAAATGCTGATTCTAATGTATCTGGGATTAATGTAGGTGTAAAGGAGCTGAGTGAGGACTGGGCTGTAGACCCACCCACATCTGCGGGGGCCTCACCCCCCCAGTCTGTGTCTCTATGCCTGCCAGTCCTCCCTCCAGCTCAGTGTGATAAGAATGCTGTTAATGATATTGTAAATGTCTGCCATGAAACTGTACCTATGAATGTTGTAGATGTAATTGCCAATGCTTGTTGTGAAAGCGTACAGGGTAGCTCTTCTGAGTCACTGGAAGCGACTTCTACTATTTCGCCCAGTGCATCCGATAAGCACCCAACTGCTGACCATGTGCCAGGTGGTCAGGTAGGCTATGTGGATCTCATGGCCGATCCAGGTGAGGGACGGACTGCTGGTAGTGCGGTGTTAGCCCGCAGCCAGAGTGCTACAAGGGTGGAGGGCTTTCTGACCCTTGAACCGTTGCCTACACCACCTGGAGTCGGTGTTGAGACCGCCATGACTAGCCTCACTCCCTTGAAGCCGGAGGAGTCCGACCGGTATGAGACATACACGTCTCTTCTGTCCAGTTCTATTCCAGGAGTGCCCATGGCCCAAGTGCAGATGGCATGGGGTACTGGAGGTGTGATCCAAGAAGGGGGTATGTCAAATGTATTACCTGTCAATGTATTGTGGGGGGATGGTTTGGGGAAACCTGATCTCAGTCAGTTGCCCAAGGTATCACCATCACCCACCCAAGTACAGGAGGAACAGGGTCCAAACATACCTGTGCCAGAACCAGAGGTGCCCCTAGGTTTGGAAGAAAAGGGGGAGGTGCAGAACCCCCTAGAATTCTCCCAACTAGCGGCTAGTGTGGGAGAGACCCTGAGAGAGCAGGCCAAGGGTAGCCAGGAGAGCAGAGATTGCCGGGATGGGATCTCTGGAATGGTACCCCAAGGGCCTGAGGTCATGAGTGTAAAGCTACGGGATGCCAGCACTCAGAAAGCGGACCCAGAACAGGCGGGAGGTAGCCAAGTGTACGTGGCTCAGGGCCTGAGTCTTAGAAGTGTCCCTAGTCAGACTAGAGAGCCAGAAGGGTCCGGCAGCTATGTGACATGCACCTCTCTTTTGTCTCACTCCAGCCAAGAGTTCAGAGATGCTGTCCAAGCTGACCCTAGTCTGGACATATTGAAAGCGCGTGCCGCTCAACCACCCTCGGAGTCTGACCAGGCCCGAGTCTGCTGGGACCCCGGGGGGAGGTGAGGGAGCCTTTGGGGCCAGAGCCTGAGAACCTGGAGGTGGAGGTGCTTTCAGAAGAGGGGCGTAGGCCCCTACTTCCTGCAAGCCCCATCTAAAGGGGGAGGTGTGATGATTCTGCTTAAATATGGCTATAATTCAGAGCTGTATTTTGGTCTCTGGGTAGCGTATTTCTCTCTAGTTCCATTTACTCATAAGGTGCGCAGCCATAATCCCAGGTGTATATTGGCAATAGTGGCCAGGCTGGAACAATAGGGCTTTTTATCCATTACAGCAGGGCTCCATTGTATTCCTATACAGTCCTGAGTGATCAAAGAAACATGCATTGTCCAGTCTGCACTGATAGATCAGATATGGCTGATAACATTGTATCATTTCACTTGGTCTCAGCTCTTTGTAAAGAATCTGGACTTGAGTGGATTAATCCATCAGACTTGCTGCCGCCGATTACCTCATTCTGGGAGGTGGCATAAAGGGTATAAAAGATGAGGTAAGAGGTCTGTGGGAGGAGATTATGCTATGGAGATTGGGCTGAGACCATCACAGACTACAGAGTTATGACAGAGTTGTTACAGACAGACCATGAGGAGAGGCTGCTGTGAGGAGATTCTGTTGGGACTACAAGAGAACACCATGAGGAGTTTTTTTGTGATGAGACTACTGGACTAATGCTGAGAGACTGTGATGAGAGCATGCAGGCTGGAATATACTGTGATGCCACATGCTAGGAGTTAATGCTGAGAAGCCTCCACTGGTGATCTCACACATACCAGAGCATGTGTGAGGGTTGGACTACAGAACCACATCAAGGAGATGTGTGGTAAAGTAACTATTTCACCTTTATCCCTTTTAATTTATTTGTATTGTATCTTGTAACTAGTAACTATTAATGCTTGCATATATCTGCATATCTGTTCTGAACTGTATATGTTAGATGTTAATACCGACCCATTTAGGGGTTAATAAATATATAAAATTTAGAAAGCTTGCCTTGTATTTGTCTGGTGAACCCGACATTCACTGGTGGTGAGTGTGGTTTTTATATGAAAGAAGACTCAGGTGTAGCCAAAGCGGTGTTGGCGCACTGAGGATCTTTCACATTGGTGGCAGCAGTGGGATCTTTATGATAAACGGCGTGTGTTGGTGACCTTTATCACTCACATTCTGGGGATTATGGTAATCCTATGAGACAAGCTTGGTATTAAAGCAAGCATTAAGGTACAGTGAAAGTTTGATACAGTGCTGTTCCCCTCCCTTACTCTTTGTATTCTATCCTATCTTTTATTTGGCAAATACCAGTGGATGGCTAGTGGGCTCAGAAGCAGAGCCCAGAACTGCAGAACCAGGCTTTTGGAGATCCTGAGCGTATGGCTGAAATGGAGGCAGCCACAGCTATGCAGAGTCCTGATTTTGGGGCTAGGCCAGGAAGCACAGCAAGCAGCCCGGTCCCAAGGATTACTTCACCAGGAGAGACCAGTAATCCCAGCCTTGCTATGGGAACGGTTTCATACTGGCAAATGGCCCTACAGCAAGTAGGCACCAGTGACCCTAACACATACCTGCAGGTGTTGTGCCATTTTCTGGAAACTGTAGAACAAGAACAAGAACGGCAGGCAGCAGAGCGACAGGCAGAGAGAGGAAGGCAGCAGAACGGCAGGCTGATCGTGAGGCAGCAGAACGAGAACGGCAGTATCAGCTTGAGCTCAAGAGAATGGAAATCTCCCAGCGGGCACAAACCGCCCATGCGCAAACTCCAACAACCCTGCAGAGACCCTCAAGTTGGAAGGAGAAGCCAGGCCAGAGTTCACCACAGCCGTCTGTCGTCAGGTCGGGTGAGACAAACTATGCCCCGGGTGGTCCCTCCCCTGTCCCAAGAACTCTGGGCACCCTAGTGACCTTCCCCAAACCCCAAGGGGAGGTGCGGCGGGGCCATGCCTGTAACCAGACGGGACATTTCAAGGAGGAGTGCCCCAACCGCCCTGAGAACTTCCCTGCTTCCCAAGCCACAGCAGGTGGCCCATCTGTGTATCTGGACTGGGGTGCAGGAAAAGGAATGTGGGATGTGGGAGTGATGTCTGGGTTGCCTGCCAATGTACTGTTGGGGAAAGATTTGGGGCCTATGGTGTGCCAATATGCAGAGGGGGCTGATAACTCTCCCTCTGAAATGTCTCCTCATACAGTTTGTGAAAATGCTAATTTTATTGTACCTGTGGGAATACCTGCAGAGGGGGCTGGTAATCCTCCCTCTGAAATGTCTCCTCATACATTCTGTGAAAATGCTGATTCTAATGTATCTGGGATTAATGTAGGTGTAAAGGAGCTGAGTGAGGACTGGGCTGTAGACCCACCCACATCTGCGGGGGCCTCACCCCCCCAGTCTGTGTCTCTATGCCTGCCAGTCCTCCCTCCAGCTCAGTGTGATAAGAATGCTGTTAATGATATTGTAAATGTCTGCCATGAAACTGTACCTATGAATGTTGTAGATGTAATTGCCAATGCTTGTTGTGAAAGCGTACAGGGTAGCTCTTCTGAGTCACTGGAAGCGACTTCTACTATTTCGCCCAGTGCATCCGATAAGCACCCAACTGCTGACCATGTGCCAGGTGGTCAGGTAGGCTATGTGGATCTCATGGCCGATCCAGGTGAGGGACGGACTGCTGGTAGTGCGGTGTTAGCCCGCAGCCAGAGTGCTACAAGGGTGGAGGGCTTTCTGACCCTTGAACCGTTGCCTACACCACCTGGAGTCGGTGTTGAGACCGCCATGACTAGCCTCACTCCCTTGAAGCCGGAGGAGTCCGACCGGTATGAGACATACACGTCTCTTCTGTCCAGTTCTATTCCAGGAGTGCCCATGGCCCAAGTGCAGATGGCATGGGGTACTGGAGGTGTGATCCAAGAAGGGGGTATGTCAAATGTATTACCTGTCAATGTATTGTGGGGGGATGGTTTGGGGAAACCTGATCTCAGTCAGTTGCCCAAGGTATCACCATCACCCACCCAAGTACAGGAGGAACAGGGTCCAAACATACCTGTGCCAGAACCAGAGGTGCCCCTAGGTTTGGAAGAAAAGGGGGAGGTGCAGAACCCCCTAGAATTCTCCCAACTAGCGGCTAGTGTGGGAGAGACCCTGAGAGAGCAGGCCAAGGGTAGCCAGGAGAGCAGAGATTGCCGGGATGGGATCTCTGGAATGGTACCCCAAGGGCCTGAGGTCATGAGTGTAAAGCTACGGGATGCCAGCACTCAGAAAGCGGACCCAGAACAGGCGGGGAGGTAGCCAAGTGTACGTGGCTCAGGGCCTGAGTCTTAGAAGTGTCCCTAGTCAGACTAGAGAGCCAGAAGGGTCCGGCAGCTATGTAACATGCACCTCTCTTTTGTCTCACTCCAGCCAAGAGTTCAGAGATGCTGTCCAAGCTGACCCTAGTCTGGACATATTGAAAGCGCGTGCCGCTCAACCACCCTCGGAGTCTGACCAGGCCCGAGTCTGCTGGGACCCCGGGGGGAGGTGAGGGAGCCTTTGGGGCCAGAGCCTGAGAAGCTGGAGGTGGAGGTGCTTTCAGAAGAGGGGCGTAGGCCCCTACTTCCTGCAAGCCCCATCTAAAGGGGGAGGTGTGATGATTCTGCTTAAATATGGCTATAATTCAGAGCTGTATTTTGGTCTCTGGGTAGCGTATTTCTCTCTAGTTCCATTTACTCATAAGGTGCGCAGCCATAATCCCAGGTGTATATTGGCAATAGTGGCCAGGCTGGAACAATAGGGCTTTTTATCCATTACAGCAGGGCTCCATTGTATTCCTATACAGTCCTGAGTGATCAAAGAAACATGCATTGTCCAGTCTGCACTGATAGATCAGATATGGCTGATAACATTGTATCATTTCACTTGGTCTCAGCTCTTTGTAAAGAATCTGGACTTGAGTGGATTAATCCATCAGACTTGCCGCCGCCGATGACCTCATTCTGGGAGGTGGCATAAAGGGTATAAAAGATGAGGTAAGAGGTCTGTGGGAGGAGATTATGCTATGGAGATTGGGCTGAGACCATCACAGACTACAGAGTTATGACAGAGTTGTTACAGACAGACCATGAGGAGAGGCTGCTGTGAGGAGATTCTGTTGGGACTACAAGAGAACACCATGAGGAGTTTTTTGTGATGAGACTACTGGACTAATGCTGAGAGACTGTGATGAGAGCATGCAGGCTGGAATATACTGTGATGCCACATGCTAGGAGTTAATGCTGAGAAGCCTCCACTGGTGATCTCACACATACCAGAGCATGTGTGAGGGTTGGACTACAGAACCACATCAAGGAGATGTGTGGTAAAGTAACTATTTCACCTTTATCCCTTTTAATTTATTTGTATTGTATCTTGTAACTAGTAACTGTTAATGCTTGCATATATCTGCATATCTGTTCTGAACTGTATATGTTAGATGTTAATACCGACCCATTTAGGGGTTAATAAATATATAAAATTTAGAAAGCTTGCCTTGTATTTGTCTGGTGAACCCGACATTCACTGGTGGTGAGTGTGGTTTTTATATGAAAGAAGACTCAGGTGTAGCCAAAGCGGTGTTGGTGCACTGAGGACCTTTCACATTGGTGGCAGCAGTGGGATCTTTATGATAAACGGCGTGTGTTGGTGACCTTTATCACTCACATTCTGGGGATTATGGTAATCCTATGAGACAAGCTCGGTATTAAAGCAAGCATTAAGGTACAGTGAAAGTTTGATACAGTGCTGTTCCCCTCCCTTACTCTTTGTATTCTATCCTATCTTTTATTTGGCAAATACCAGTGGATGGCTAGTGGGCTCAGAAGCAGAGCCCAGAACTGCAGAACCAGGCTTTTGGAGATCCTGAGCGTATGGCTGAAATGGAGGCAGCCACAGCTATGCAGAGTCCTGATTTTGGGGCTAGGCCAGGAAGCACAGCAAGCAGCCCGGTCCCAAGGATTACTTCACCAGGAGAGACCAGTAATCCCAGCCTTGCTATGGGAACGGTTTCATACTGGCAAATGGCCCTACAGCAAGTAGGCACCAGTGACCCTAACACATACCTGCAGGTGTTGTGCCGTTTTCTGGAAGCTGTAGAACAAGAACAAGAACGGCAGGCAGCAGAGCGACAGGCAGAGAGAGGAAGGCAGCAGAACGGCAGGCTGATCGTGAGGCAGCAGAACGAGAACGGCAGTATCAGCTTGAGCTCAAGAGAATGGAAATCTCCCAGCGGGCACAAACCGCCCATGCGCAAACTCCAACAACCCTGCAGAGACCCCCAAGTTGGAAGGAGAAGCCAGGCCAGAGTTCACCACAGCCGTCTGTCGTCAGGTCGGGTGAGACAAACTATGCCCCGGGTGGTCCCTCCCCTGTCCCAAGAACTCTGGGCACCCTAGTGACCTTCCCCAAACCCCAAGGGGAGGTGCGGCGGGGCCATGCCTGTAACCAGACGGGACATTTCAAGGAGGAGTGCCCCAACCGCCCTGAGAACTTCCCTGCTTCCCAAGCCACAGCAGGTGGCCCATCTGTGTATCTGGACTGGGGTGCAGGAAAAGGAATGTGGGATGTGGGAGTGATGTCTGGGTTGCCTGCCAATGTACTGTTGGGGAAAGATTTGGGGCCTATGGTGTGCCAATATGCAGAGGGGGCTGATAACTCTCCCTCTGAAATGTCTCCTCATACAGTTTGTGAAAATGCTAATTTTATTGTACCTGTGGGAATACCTGCAGAGGGGGCTGGTAACCCTCCCTCTGAAATGTCTCCTCATACATTCTGTGAAAATGCTAATTCTAATGTATCTGGGATTAATGTAGGTGTAAAGGAGCTGAGTGAGGACTGGGCTGTAGACCCACCCACATCTGCGGGGGCCTCACCCCCCCAGTCTGTGTCTCTATGCCTGCCAGTCCTCCCTCCAGCTCAGTGTGATAAGAATGCTGTTAATGATATTGTAAATGTCTGCCATGAAACTGTACCTATGAATGTTGTAGATGTAATTGCCAATGCTTGTTGTGAAAGCGTACAGGGTAGCTCTTCTGAGTCACTGGAAGCGACTTCTACTATTTCGCCCAGTGCATCCGATAAGCACCCAACTGCTGACCATGTGCCAGGTGGTCAGGTAAGCTATGTGGATCTCATGGCCGATCCAGGTGAGGGACGGATTGCTGGTAGTGCGGTGTTAGCCCGCAGCCAGAGTGCTACAAGGGTGGAGGGCTTTCTGACCCTTGAACCGTTGCCTACACCACCTGGAGTCGGTGCTGAGACCGCCATGACTAGCCTCACTCCCTTGAAGCCGGAGGAGTCCGACCGGTATGAGACATACACGTCTCTTCTGTCCAGTTCTATTCCAGGAGTGCCCATGGCCCAAGTGCAGATGGCATGGGGTACTGGAGGTGTGATCCAAGAAGGGGGTATGTCAAATGTATTACCTGTCAATGTATTGTGGGGGGATGGTTTGGGGAAACCTGATCTCAGTCAGTTGCCCAAGGTATCACCATCACCCACCCAAGTACAGGAGGAACAGGGTCCAAACATACCTGTGCCAGAACCAGAGGTGCCCCTAGGTTTGGAAGAAAAGGGGGAGGTGCAGAACCCCCTAGAATTCTCCCAACTAGCGGCTAGTGTGGTAGAGACCATGAGAGAGCAGGCCAAGGGTAGCCAGGAGAGCAGAGATTGCCGGGATGGGATCTCTGGAATGGTACCCCAAGGGCCTGAGGTCATGAGTGTAAAGCTACGGGATGCCAGCACTCAGAAAGCGGACCCAGAACAGGCGGGAGGTAGCCAAGTGTACGTGGCTCAGGGCCTGAGTCTTAGAAGTGTCCCTAGTCAGACTAGAGAGCCAGAAGGGTCCGGCAGCTATGTGACATGCACCTCTCTTTTGTCTCACTCCAGCCAAGAGTTCAGAGATGCTGTCCAAGCTGACCCTAGTCTGGACATATTGAAAGCGCGTGCCGCTCAACCACCCTCGGAGTCTGACCAGGCCCGAGTCTGCTGGGACCCCGGGGGGAGGTGAGGGAGCCTTTGGGGCCAGAGCCTGAGAACCTGGAGGTGGAGGTGCTTTCAGAAGAGGGGCGTAGGCCCCTACTTCCTGCAAGCCCCATCTAAAGGGGGAGGTGTGATGATTCTGCTTAAATATGGCTATGATTCAGAGCTGTATTTTGGTCTCTGGGTAGCGTATTTCTCTCTAGTTCCATTTACTCATAAGGTGCGCAGCCATAATCCCAGGTGTATATTGGCAATAGTGGCCAGGATGGAACAATACGGCTTTTTATCCATTACAGCAGGGCTCCATTGTATTGCTATACAGTCCTGAGTGATCAAAGAAACATGCATTGTCCAGTCTGCACTGATAGATCAGATATGGCTGATAACATTGTATCATTTCACTTGGTCTCAGCTCTTTGTAAAGAATCTGGACTTGAGTGGATTAATCCATCAGACTTGCTGCCGCCGATTACCTCATTCTGGGAGGTGGCATAAAGGGTATAAAAGATGAGGTAAGAGGTCTGTGGGAGGAGATTATGCTATGGAGATTGGGCTGAGACCATCACAGACTACAGAGTTATGACAGAGTTGTTACAGACAGACCATGAGGAGAGGCTGCTGTGAGGAGATTCTGTTGGGACTACAAGAGAACACCATGAGGAGTTTTTTTTGTGATGAGACTACTGGACTAATGCTGAGAGACTGTGATGAGAGCATGCAGGCTGGAATATACTGTGATGCCACATGCTAGGAGTTAATGCTGAGAAGCCTCCACTGGTGATCTCACACATACCAGAGCATGTGTGAGGGTTGGACTACAGAACCACATCAAGGAGATGTGTGGTAAAGTAACTATTTCACCTTTATCCCTTTTAATTTATTTGTATTGTATCTTGTAACTAGTAACTATTAATGCTTGCATATATCTGCATATCTGTTCTGAACTGTATATGTTAGATGTTAATACCGACCCATTTAGGGGTTAATAAATATATAAAATTTAGAAAGCTTGCCTTGTATTTGTCTGGTGAACCCGACATTCACTGGTGGTGAGTGTGGTTTTTATATGAAAGAAGACTCAGGTGTAGCCAAAGCGGTGTTGGCGCACTGAGGATCTTTCACATTGGTGGCAGCAGTGGGATCTTTATGATAAACGGCGTGTGTTGGTGACCTTTATCACTCACATTCTGGGGATTATGGTAATCCTATGAGACAAGCTCGGTATTAAAGCAAGCATTAAGGTACAGTGAAAGTTTGATACAGTGCTGTTCCCCTCCCTTACTCTTTGTATTCTATCCTATCTTTTATTTGGCAAATACCAGTGGATGGCTAGTGGGCTCAGAAGCAGAGCCCAGAACTGCAGAACCAGGCTTTTGGAGATCCTGAGCGTATGGCTGAAATGGAGGCAGCCACAGCTATGCAGAGTCCTGATTTTGGGGCTAGGCCAGGAAGCACAGCAAGCAGCCCGGTCCCAAGGATTACTTCACCAGGAGAGACCAGTAATCCCAGCCTTGCTATGGGAACGGTTTCATACTGGCAAATGGCCCTAAAGCAAGTAGGCACCAGTGACCCTAACACATACCTGCAGGTGTTGTGCCGTTTTCTGGAAGCTGTAGAACAAGAACAAGAACGGCAGGCAGCAGAGCGACAGGCAGAGAGAGGAAGGCAGCAGAACGGCAGGCTGATCGTGAGGCAGCAGAACGAGAACGGCAGTATCAGCTTGAGCTCAAGAGAATGGAAATCTCCCAGCGGGCACAAACCGCCCATGCGCAAACTCCAACAACCCTGCAGAGACCCCCAAGTTGGAAGGAGAAGCCAGGCCAGAGTTCACCACAGCCGTCTGTCGTCAGGTCGGGTGAGACAAACTATGCCCCGGGTGGTCCCTCCCCTGTCCCAAGAACTCTGGGCACCCTAGTGACCTTCCCCAAACCCCAAGGGGAGGTGCGGCGGGGCCATGCCTGTAACCAGACGGGACATTTCAAGGAGGAGTGCCCCAACCGCCCTGAGAACTTCCCTGCTTCCCAAGCCACAGCAGGTGGCCCATCTGTGTATCTGGACTGGGGTGCAGGAAAAGGAATGTGGGATGTGGGAGTGATGTCTGGGTTGCCTGCCAATGTACTGTTGGGGAAAGATTTGGGGCCTATGGTGTGCCAATATGCAGAGGGGGCTGATAACTCTCCCTCTGAAATGTCTCCTCATACAGTTTGTGAAAATGCTAATTTTATTGTACCTGTGGGAATACCTGCAGAGGGGGCTGGTAACCCTCCCTCTGAAATGTCTCCTCATACATTCTGTGAAAATGCTAATTCTAATGTATCTGGGATTAATGTAGGTGTAAAGGAGCTGAGTGAGGACTGGGCTGTAGACCCACCCACATCTGCGGGGGGCCTCACCCCCCCAGTCTGTGTCTCTATGCCTGCCAGTCCTCCCTCCAGCTCAGTGTGATAAGAATGCTGTTAATGATATTGTAAATGTCTGCCATGAAACTGTACCTATGAATGTTGTAGATGTAATTGCCAATGCTTGTTGTGAAAGCGTACAGGGTAGCTCTTCTGAGTCACTGGAAGCGACTTCTACTATTTCGCCCAGTGCATCCGATAAGCACCCAACTGCTGACCATGTGCCAGGTGGTCAGGTAGGCTATGTGGATCTCATGGCCGATCCAGGTGAGGGACGGACTGCTGGTAGTGCGGTGTTAGCCCGCAGCCAGAGTGCTACAAGGGTGGAGGGCTTTCTGACCCTTGAACCGTTGCCTACACCACCTGGAGTCGGTGCTGAGACCGCCATGACTAGCCTCACTCCCTTGAAGCCGGAGGAGTCCGACCGGTATGAGACATACACGTCTCTTCTGTCCAGTTCTATTCCAGGAGTGCCCATGGCCCAAGTGCAGATGGCATGGGGTACTGGAGGTGTGATCCAAGAAGGGGGTATGTCAAATGTATTACCTGTCAATGTATTGTGGGGGGATGGTTTGGGGAAACCTGATCTCAGTCAGTTGCCCAAGGTATCACCATCACCCACCCAAGTACAGGAGGAACAGGGTCCAAACATACCTGTGCCAGAACCAGAGGTGCCCCTAGGTTTGGAAGAAAAGGGGGAGGTGCAGAACCCCCTAGAATTCTCCCAACTAGCGGCTAGTGTGGGAGAGACCCTGAGAGAGCAGGCCAAGGGTAGCCAGGAGAGCAGAGATTGCCGGGATGGGATCTCTGGAATGGTACCCCAAGGGCCTGAGGTCATGAGTGTAAAGCTACGGGATGCCAGCACTCAGAAAGCGGACCCAGAACAGGCGGGAGGTAGCCAAGTGTACGTGGCTCAGGGCCTGAGTCTTAGAAGTGTCCCTAGTCAGACTAGAGAGCCAGAAGGGTCCGGCAGCTATGTAACATGCACCTCTCTTTTGTCTCACTCCAGCCAAGAGTTCAGAGATGCTGTCCAAGCTGACCCTAGTCTGGACATATTGAAAGCGCGTGCCGCTCAACCACCCTCGGAGTCTGACCAGGCCCGAGTCTGCTGGGACCCCGGGGGGAGGTGAGGGAGCCTTTGGGGCCAGAGCCTGAGAAGCTGGAGGTGGAGGTGCTTTCAGAAGAGGGGCGTAGGCCCCTACTTCCTGCAAGCCCCATCTAAAGGGGGAGGTGTGATGATTCTGCTTAAATATGGCTATAATTCAGAGCTGTATTTTGGTCTCTGGGTAGCGTATTTCTCTCTAGTTCCATTTACTCATAAGGTGCGCAGCCATAATCCCAGGTGTATATTGGCAATAGTGGCCAGGCTGGAACAATAGGGCTTTTTATCCATCACAGCAGGGCTCCATTGTATTCCTATACAGTCCTGAGTGATCAAAGAAACATGCATTGTCCAGTCTGCACTGATAGATCAGATATGGCTGATAACATTGTATGATTTCACTTGGTCTCAGCTCTTTGTAAAGAATCTGGACTTGAGTGGATTAATCCATCAGACTTGCCGCCGCCGATGACCTCATTCTGGGAGGTGGCATAAAGGGTATAAAAGATGAGGTAAGAGGTCTGTGGGAGCAGATTATGCTATGGAGATTGGGCTGAGACCATCACAGACTACAGAGTTATGACAGAGTTGTTACAGACAGACCATGAGGAGAGGCTGCTGTGAGGAGATTCTGTTGGGACTACAAGAGAACACCATGAGGAGTTTTTTGTGATGAGACTACTGGACTAATGCTGAGAGACTGTGATGAGAGCATGCAGGCTGGAATATACTGTGATGCCACATGCTAGGAGTTAATGCTGAGAAGCCTCCACTGGTGATCTCACACATACCAGAGCATGTGTGAGGGTTGGACTACAGAACCACATCAAGGAGATGTGTGGTAAAGTAACTGTTTCACCTTTATCCCTTTTAATTTATTTGTATTGTATCTTATAACTAGTAACTGTTAATGCTTGCATATATCTGCATATCTGTTCTGAACTGTATATGTTAGATGTTAATACCGACCCATTTAGGGGTTAATAAATATATAAAATTTAGAAAGCTTGCCTTGTATTTGTCTGGTGAACCCGACATTCACTGGTGGTGAGTGTGGTTTTTATATGAAAGAAGACTCAGGTGTAGCCAAAGCGGTGTTGGCGCACTGAGGATCTTTCACATTGGTGGCAGCAGTGGGATCTTTATGATAAACGGCGTGTGTTGGTGACCTTTATCACTCACATTCTGGGGATTATGGTAATCCTATGAGACAAGCTCGGTATTAAAGCAAGCATTAAGGTACAGTGAAAGTTTGATACAGTGCTGTTCCCCTCCCTTACTCTTTGTATTCTATCCTATCTTTTATTTGGCAAATACCAGTGGATGGCTAGTGGGCTCAGAAGCAGAGCCCAGAACTGCAGAACCAGGCTTTTGGAGATCCTGAGCGTATGGCTGAAATGGAGGCAGCCACAGCTATGCAGAGTCCTGATTTTGGGGCTAGGCCAGGAAGCACAGCAAGCAGCCCGGTCCCAAGGATTACTTCACCAGGAGAGACCAGTAATCCCAGCCTTGCTATGGGAACGGTTTCATACTGGCAAATGGCCCTACAGCAAGTAGGCACCAGTGACCCTAACACATACCTGCAGGTGTTGTGCCGTTTTCTGGAAGCTGTAGAACAAGAACAAGAACGGCAGGCAGCAGAGCGACAGGCAGAGAGAGGAAGGCAGCAGAACGGCAGGCTGATCGTGAGGCAGCAGAACGAGAACGGCAGTATCAGCTTGAGCTCAAGAGAATGGAAATCTCCCAGCGGGCACAAACCGCCCATGCGCAAACTCCAACAACCCTGCAGAGACCCCCAAGTTGGAAGGAGAAGCCAGGCCAGAGTTCACCACAGCCGTCTGTCGTCAGGTCGGGTGAGACAAACTATGCCCCGGGTGGTCCCTCCCCTGTCCCAAGAACTCTGGGCACCCTAGTGACCTTCCCCAAACCCCAAGGGGAGGTGCGGCGGGGCCATGCCTGTAACCAGACGGGACATTTCAAGGAGGAGTGCCCCAACCGCCCTGAGAACTTCCCTGCTTCCCAAGCCACAGCAGGTGGCCCATCTGTGTATCTGGACTGGGGTGCAGGAAAAGGAATGTGGGATGTGGGAGTGATGTCTGGGTTGCCTGCCAATGTACTGTTGGGGAAAGATTTGGGGCCTATGGTGTGCCAATATGCAGAGGGGGCTGATAACTCTCCCTCTGAAATGTCTCCTCATACAGTTTGTGAAAATGCTAATTTTATTGTACCTGTGGGAATACCTGCAGAGGGGGCTGGTAACCCTCCCTCTGAAATGTCTCCTCATACATTCTGTGAAAATGCTAATTCTAATGTATCTGGGATTAATGTAGGTGTAAAGGAGCTGAGTGAGGACTGGGCTGTAGACCCACCCACATCTGCGGGGGGGCCTCACCCCCCCAGTCTGTGTCTCTATGCCTGCCAGTCCTCCCTCCAGCTCAGTGTGATAAGAATGCTGTTAATGATATTGTAAATGTCTGCCATGAAACTGTACCTATGAATGTTGTAGATGTAATTGCCAATGCTTGTTGTGAAAGCGTACAGGGTAGCTCTTCTGAGTCACTGGAAGCGACTTCTACTATTTCGCCCAGTGCATCCGATAAGCACCCAACTGCTGACCATGTGCCAGGTGGTCAGGTAGGCTATGTGGATCTCATGGCCGATCCAGGTGAGGGACGGACTGCTGGTAGTGCGGTGTTAGCCCGCAGCCAGAGTGCTACAAGGGTGGAGGGCTTTCTGACCCTTGAACCGTTGCCTACACCACCTGGAGTCGGTGCTGAGACCGCCATGACTAGCCTCACTCCCTTGAAGCCGGAGGAGTCCGACCGGTATGAGACATACACGTCTCTTCTGTCCAGTTCTATTCCAGGAGTGCCCATGGCCCAAGTGCAGATGGCATGGGGTACTGGAGGTGTGATCCAAGAAGGGGGTATGTCAAATGTATTACCTGTCAATGTATTGTGGGGGGATGGTTTGGGGAAACCTGATCTCAGTCAGTTGCCCAAGGTATCACCATCACCCACCCAAGTACAGGAGGAACAGGGTCCAAACATACCTGTGCCAGAACCAGAGGTGCCCCTAGGTTTGGAAGAAAAGGGGGAGGTGCAGAACCCCCTAGAATTCTCCCAACTAGCGGCTAGTGTGGGAGAGACCCTGAGAGAGCAGGCCAAGGGTAGCCAGGAGAGCAGAGATTGCTGGGATGGGATCTCTGGAATGGTACCCCAAGGGCCTGAGGTCATGAGTGTAAAGCTACGGGATGCCAGCACTCAGAAAGCGGACCCAGAACAGGCGGGGAGGTAGCCAAGTGTACGTGGCTCAGGGCCTGAGTCTTAGAAGTGTCCCTAGTCAGACTAGAGAGCCAGAAGGGTCCGGCAGCTATGTAACATGCACCTCTCTTTTGTCTCACTCCAGCCAAGAGTTCAGAGATGCTGTCCAAGCTGACCCTAGTCTGGACATATTGAAAGCGCGTGCCGCTCAACCACCCTCGGAGTCTGACCAGGCCCGAATCTGCTGGGACCCCGGGGGGAGGTGAGGGAGCCTTTGGGGCCAGAGCCTGAGAAGCTGGAGGTGCTTTCAGAAGAGGGGCGTAGGCCCCTACTTCCTGCAAGCCCCATCTAAAGGTGGAGGTGTGATGATTCTGCTTAAATATGGCTATAATTCAGAGCTGTATTTTGGTCTCTGGGTAGCGTATTTCTCTCTAGTTCCATTTACTCATAAGGTGCGCAGCCATAATCCCAGGTGTATATTGGCAATAGTGGCCAGGCTGGAACAATAGGGCTTTTTATCCATCACAGCAGGGCTCCATTGTATTCCTATACAGTCCTGAGTGATCAAAGAAACATGCATTGTCCAGTCTGCACTGATAGATCAGATATGGCTGATAACATTGTATCATTTCACTTGGTCTCAGCTCTTTGTAAAGAATCTGGACTTGAGTGGATTAATCCATCAGACTTGCCGCCGCCGATGACCTCATTCTGGGAGGTGGCATAAAGGGTATAAAAGATGAGGTAAGAGGTCTGTGGGAGGAGATTATGCTATGGAGATTGGGCTGAGACCATCACAGACTACAGAGTTATGACAGAGTTGTTACAGACAGACCATGAGGAGAGGCTGCTGTGAGGAGATTCTGTTGGGACTACAAGAGAACACCATGAGGAGTTTTTTGTGATGAGACTACTGGACTAATGCTGAGAGACTGTGATGAGAGCATGCAGGCTGGAATATACTGTGATGCCACATGCTAGGAGTTAATGCTGAGAAGCCTCCACTGGTGATCTCACACATACCAGAGCATGTGTGAGGGTTGGACTACAGAACCACATCAAGGAGATGTGTGGTAAAGTAACTATTTCACCTTTATCCCTTTTAATTTATTTGTATTGTATCTTGTAACTAGTAACTGTTAATGCTTGCATATATCTGCATATCTGTTCTGAACTGTATATGTTAGATGTTAATACCGACCCATTTAGGGGTTAATAAATATATAAAATTTAGAAAGCTTGTCTTGTATTTATCTGGTGAACCCGACATTCACTGGTGGTGAGTGTGGTTTTTATATGAAAGAAGACTCAGGTATAGCCAAAGCGGTGTTGGAGCACTGAGGATCTTTCACACCCAGCCTCATATTTTTTTTTTTTTAAAAAAAAGGTTATCCTGGACAACCCTTTTAACATCATTAGTCCCTACATTTCTTTAACTTTATGTTTTGGTCCTTCTTCATGTGCCATTATATCTTTACTGTGCATTATTCTTTATGCACAACTATACTTGGTATATATCTGCTTATTTATGTAATTACATTTTTTTCACAGATCTGATATAACAAAGGTCTATATACAGACCGAAAAGTTGTTGTATTTAATGATCTTTCTATTTGAAATATTGATATAGCTGCAATAGATGGACTGGTTCACATTTGTGTGACTCTGGCTCACTTGTATATGATGTGATATACCTGAATAAATCCTGATTCAGTCTAGCAAGTTAAGAAAAAGTGTGTGCTGGGGTTTTCTACTTTTCCTATCTTAAGGACTTCAAAAAGTAGTAAAAATGACAACTATGGTGAATTGTTTATTTCAGGTTTGCAAAGTGACTTTCTATTACCTTATGTTTGCAACCAAAGAACTCTAGGACCATACAGCATGACAAATCCAGTATTAAACTAAGAGAATATACTGACAGCCTGACACTCTTCAACACAATAGTAAAAAGCAGCACTCCTTATTGTATTGACGTATAATAAAACACGCTTAATTTGATAGGACGTCTATGATGAGATATTAATACAGGAGGCTTCTTGTATTGGCTCTTGGGTATTTGGTCAGGGACAGGTGATTAAATCAGCTCTTATTTAAGTAGACTTGTAATTGATTGTAAAGTAGTGGTATATTAAGCCTCCGTATAGCTATGAGATTGTGCTCCCTACACATCTAATCGCCATTTAATACAGCTTCGCTAGCTTGTAGGCATGTGGAGTTTAAATACTGTCTGCAATCTGGTGCCATGCTGATTTACTAATCCTTGATCTTAGCTGAACATGATCACAGGACTTGCTTCTGTTCTTAGGGGATAGGCTTACTGTTAATTGACATAGTCTGGCTACTTCCCAGAAGAACTGAAATGTAGGAAGGGAAGTACTAATACAGTAACAGTGAGCCAGGCTATTTCATTTAGATGGAAATAAACTCCTCTTAATGAATATGGACACAATTGCTACTAGTTTGTCTTCCTTTCCAGCTCTATGCATTAAATATGCTACAAGAGAGTGATTCAAACTAGTACACAGGTATAGCCACTGACACTCAGGAATCCTCTTTCAATTTCCAAACAGCTTAGAAGAATCTGCAGAATGTATATTTTGAGTGGTTGTTTGGCTTAGAAAGCTCATTTTTTAAATAATCTGTTTGATTTAATAGAACCCTCATTCCAACAGAAAGCCCATTGATGTTTTTTTCCAATTGTAGTTTTTATTAGGAATTTATGAAAGACATAGAAGTGTAAAACAGTAATCCAGAAATAAAGTAGACTCAGGTATGCATAAACGCTTGTGACACCAGAAAGTCATATACGGTAAATGAGCAAATGAAAACATATTCAGTAAGCAGTAATAAACCACAGTAGTTCAAAATCAACCTCAGAAGATGGGGAGGTGAGACATGACAAAAGACAGGGGAAGGGAGGGGAGGAAACCATGGTAAGCAAATGATGCACGTTCTGAAGGATGGCCTGGGAAAATCAGTGCAACTAGAATTAAAGGTCACAGAGCACTCAAAGTGTCCCAGGGCTCCCACACTGTCTGACTTCGGTCCTCCTCACCATTCAAGAGAGCAGTCAAGTGTTCTAAGGTATTCTAGTATAAAGCTCCTATAGAAATGGGGGGAGGGGAGTCTGTCTCCACTGCTTGGCTATAAGGCACCATGCAGAAGCAAGAATATATAATAACAACTGGAGGGGGGTTTCCTAATTTTTTCTGCTGGAAAATTGAGAAGATATGTGTGGGGAACGAGTGGGAGGTGAAGGCCCAGTACTCACTCTATCAAGTATCTATCGCTAAAGTGGTTGGATCATAGGGCACGAATAAAATAGATGGAATACTTTAGCCCCACGAGCTCCACACTACCAGCAAACATTTGTTAGGTTAGGGTTAAAAGAAGGCTGGGGTGTGGTACCAATGGAGTAACATCTTATAGATAGTTTCTTTAAAAGTGAAACAACAAGAGGTCTTAGCCGCTCATCTCGAGATAATGGTCTAGAACAGGTCCGAGAGGGTTTCCTCCAAATAAGTCTCCTACCTCCGTTTATACGGGTGTCGGGAATAACATTTCAGAGTGGGATAGCTATGCAAAATAAGACTTGCCATGGAGGTTTCAGATTTGCAGAGCTTTTCAAAATAGGTGGCTGGGGGCCACAAAAAATGAGTGGTGCAAGATGACTAATCTGAATGTACAAGAATTAACTGGAGGAGGGGAGATTAAACTTAACCTGCAGGTTAGCAAAGTGAAGAAGGGCGCACATTCTATAGTCGATGATGTCCACAAAACGAAAAAGGCCTGCCAAAATCCATGGGCTAGAAATCGCGGAGGTGAAACCTGGCGGGTAATGTGAAAGAGAAAGGCAGCCATAAGGAGTGCGGTGAAGAGAGATGTAAGCACGTGCCGCAGGAACGTCAAACATCCTGGGTAAGGGCCATAGGCTCAAGGAGGGCCCCAGGGGCAGGGGAATAGGGGACGGGCCATAGCAGAGAAATAGGATGATTCAGGGCCAACCAGAATTTCTCTGTTTCCATCCACTTGGAGTAAGCTAGGAGGGTGGACCACGCCAGAATTCCCTGGAGTTGGGCAGTCCAATAATATAAAACTAAGTTAGGGAGAGATAAACTCCCTTTATGTTAGACCATTTATTTTAATGGGAATTATGTAATACTTATTTTTTGTGGAATTGAACAATAGCTGTGACAGAGGGGCACCGTGTTTTCTACTCATTGTCTGAAGACTCTTCCAACAAAAAAGATATGTCCAAAGCAGACAAACCATTGAAGCCCTTGGTGAACTGTGCTGTAAATTTCCAGACCATAACCTCTAATGAAGCTTCATTGAGCTGCGATACGTGTGGGGTTTTTTCTTTTGCCATTGCCATGACACCTTTTCCAATTATGTGTTATCTTTTGCCTGGCCTGATTATTCATATATTTCTTTACTGGCGGATTGGTATTGACTTGTTTTTGGTTAAAATGCATAGATCCTGATACCTGTGCATACTTTTCTATGTGAGGCCCTGGTCCCTACACTAGTCATGGATGAGTCATTTTTGAATACTGTGAAATTTTGGAATACTATGATGCAATATTTTGTTATTGGAAGTATTTTGATGTATAAATGGATGGTTGCATTGGATGTCTACTATTGGTATTCTTTGAAGGGACTGCTCTAGGTTTTTGTTGTGGAAGAGTGAAGAAATCAGGCGATACCTTTTAGAGGCTAACTGAGTATATTTGATAAGTAAGCTTTCAAGTGTCTAGCTCTCTTCTTCAGACATGGTGTTATACAAGAACTGAAAATTCACAGATTTTTTATATACCCTATACACATGATCTTCAAAGGATTTTAGAGTCCTTAAAAAACCAAAACAAAATGAAATCTAAGTAGAGAAGTTATTTACAACAGGTCAAAAAACAATCTGGAAAGTTGTGGTGCGTGACAGAGGGATCTGTTATCTGTTTGCTATCAGGAGGTGATTTGTGACCCTCACAGTTCATACATAGTGTGACATGAAACTGGCATGATTATTAAGTCCAAATTGCAGAGTTTGAAATTTTTGCATAAACTTGTACTCCCATTGTTTCCTCTCCTCCTGCGTCTTAAAATGTCCCATTAAAACCACAACCCGCAAATCTTCAGTAGAGTGGTTTTCTCCGGAGCAATGTGCGGCCACTGGGAGATCTGTTCTGCTGTTATTAATATTGGATCTATGTGAGTTCATTCGCTGAGTAAGTCTCTGCCCTGTTTCCCCCACATAGAGGCCTGTGGTGGGACATTGCACACACATTATGAGATACACCACATTGGAAGACCTGCAGGAAAATGTCCCCCTAATTCTGTGCACCTGTTGTGACTGTGGGACAGGTACACTGTCAGCGGTGTGGATGTGCTTGCAGGTCATGCACCTTTTTTGTAGACAAGGTGAAGTGCCATTTTCAGTTGGGGCCTTCAGAGCACTCCGGACAATAATACGCCTTAGGCTTGGTGGTTGTCGAAAGGAAAGGAGAGGGGGACTGGAAATATGTCCTTGAGTCTGTTATATATAAATATACTGGAAATATGTCCTTCGTAGGATTTCCAGCTGTGCGTTGTAGGTGACAACTAGGGGCACTCGAGCATCTTTCTGGGTCTCTCTATATGTGAGCAGACTGTCAATGTTAATGGCTGCCGCTTTGTTTAATTGGTTGTCCGTCACTTTTGGTTTGTTTCCCAATCGGAGAAATTTCATCCTCAGATCCAGGAGGTGCTTGTCCAGGTCTGCTTTGTCAGAGCAAATACGATTGTATCGTATAGCCTGGCTGTAGATAATAGATTGTCTTGTGTGCTTGGGGTGGAAGCTGTCGTTTCTCAGGTGCTACATAGGGACAACAGACTCAAGGACATATTTCCAGTCCCCCCTCTCCTTTCCTTTCGACAACCACCAAGCCTGAGGCGTATTATTGTCCGGAGTGCCTACAAAAAAGGTGCATGACCTGCAAGCACATCCACACCGCTGACAGTGTACCTGTCCCACAGTCACAACAGGTGCACAGAATTAGGGGGACATTTTCCTGCAGGTCTTCCAATGTGATGTATCTCATAATGTGTGTGCAATGTCCCACCACAGGTCTCTATGTGGGGGAAACAGGGCAGAGACTTAGTCAGTGAATGAACTCACATAGATCCAATATTAATAACAGCAGAACAGATCTCCCAGTGGCCGCACATTTCTCCGGAGAAAACCACTCTACTGAAGATTTGCGGGTTGTGGTTTCAATGGGACATTTTAAGACGCAGGAGGAAAGGAAAGAATGGGAGTACAAGTTTATGCAAAAATCTCAAACTCTGCAATTTGGACTTAATATTCATGCCAGTTTCATGTCACACTATGTATGAATTGTGAGGGTCACAAATCACCTCCTGATAGCAAACAGATAACAGATCCCTCTGTCACGCACCACAACTTTCCAGATTGTTTTTTGACCTGTTGTAAATAACTTCTCTACTTAGATTTTATTTTGGTTTGGTTTTTTAAGGACTCTAAAATCCTTTGAAGATCATGTGTATAGGGTATATAAAAAATCTGTGAATTTTCAGTTCTTGTATAACACCATGTCTGAAGAAGAGAGCTAGACTCTTGAAAGCTTACTTATCAAATATACTCAGTTAGCCTCTAAAAGGTATCGCCTGATTTCTTCACTCTTCCACTACTTTCAATGGCTAACACGGTACAACATTATACTACTAGGTTTTTGTTGTTAGCATATGTATGCTTTTTAATGTTCTTGCTGAATAAGGTTTTTATATATATTCATTATATTGTACTTTGATGTGAATTTATTTAGCCTTTTAAATACACCATACTTCACATGGAACAAAATCTATATTTGTGTGATCACCCAAGGCTGTGACTGACAGTCACCCTTCAGCACTAGCAGCCAAAACCAGAGAAAACTTGAATCCTGGACAACTAACTCTTTCTCCACCACATTAAATTCTGTGCTGTCCAGTATAAGTCCTTGTTAGGACATACAGTACTGTGCAAAAGTTTCAGGCTGGTGTGAAAGAAATGCTGTAAGGTAGGAATGTTTTCAGGAATAGAAGTGTATAGTCTGTAGTTTATTTTTGTCTTTTAACAAAACGAACTGAATGAACAAAAGAGAAATCTAAATCAAATCATATTTGTTGTGACCACCCTTTGTCTTCAAAACAGCATCAGTAGGTTCACATCTTCTAGGTACACTTATGCATGTTTTTTGAAGGAACTCGACAGGGTGGGATGATTGTACCAAAAGAGAACTAACTGCAAATCTTCTGTGGATGTAGGCTTGCTCAAATCCTTCTTTCATGTCATGCAATGCCAGAGAGACTTGATGATGTTTGGGATCATGGCTATGTGGGGTCCATATCACAGTACTCCTCCTCCGATGTGTTTATAAGTAATGTTATAAGTAATTAGTTAATGTCAAACCAAAAAGTGAAAATTGCCTTAAATGTCATGTATGACACACTGACTCCTAGGACTCTATGTAACCCCTCTTTTAGTTCCTTTATGCATACACAACCATAGTAAAATAAAAGTGACAGTAATAGATATGCGTAAACGGATGGCAGCTGGTGATAACAAACAACCAGGATGTATGCAGGATTTTCTGGAGGGTGGTTCCTGTTTGGGGTGTGATATTACAGGAGGCTCTAAGGCTCTGTTATTTTTATTTTTATTATTTTTATTTTTATTTGCTAAACATTCACAGTTAGATATAACTCTCTAATCAAGTCAACTTGGTCAGATGGGAATAACTGTGATTTTAACAAAAATTTAGTAAAAGAAAAACATCACTACATCCTTTGTATGTCCTGTTGTGTTCTGTTGACTGCTGCAGCCCATCACTGGTCTTAGTGGTCAGGAGTGGATGAACAGTAATGTTTTCACTTCCAAACCAGGGAGAACCAGGATTGATGGAGAAGTGAGTAATGGTGTTGGAATGGTGGGACATTCAAAGGGTGCATAACAATTTTATATAGTTTACTGCATTTATTTATTTACTTTTTAATTTGGACAACCGTTTTAATTTGTATCTGTGTATTTTTTTTTTTATCTATAAGCAGCCCTTTGGACATTTAGGACCTTGCAGCTGTGATAGGCTCCGTGTCCTGGCAGCTGCATTATATAAGAACAGCACAGACAACCCTCCTGTTTATTGACTATTAATATCTATGCTGCTGATGTTAAATACAGAGTCAATGGATATAGTACTGTTGTACTGCTGGTCTGTTCTATTTCCTCCCCTCCCCCATGACCGTGCCACACATTCTTTCTTCTCTTACATAAACATATTACTCAGCCAGAACATAGCTCCTTCCACACTTGCTGTAGAATACTTGCAGCATGTCTTATGATAGGTTCACATTAGTGTTTGGCTTTCCATTCTCTAGGTCCGCTTGGGGACCCCAAAAAACGGAAAGTTAACCCGCTTAAAATGCAGAAACCACAATATAGTCTATGGCATCCACTGGGTTTCCACCCGAAAAATGTGGATATAAAATGTCCTGTTACAGCTGACCCTGAATGAATGCTTCCCTCAGCACTGATGGAGAGTGCACATTGGTTAACAGGCCACCAGTCTACTAAATCATTATTCAATCAAATGATGTACTTATGGCATTTTGCGCGTTGTACTTTGTAACTCATCCTTTTTATAGCATGGTGTCACTGTCATCTTCATCATTTCCCTGTGACTTGAGATGATAAGTGACCTATATACTCCACAATCATATATGCTTCCTCTATGATTTTATACCATTACTTACTACAGTTGTGAAACAACTGTGGTCTGCTAATACTATTACTTGCCAGATGGCTGCCACCCACATTTTTACTTGCAATGGCGGATAAGGTGGTACTGGTGTTTCCTTCTCCTACAATACCCTGTCATTTGCCACCCTGACTTTTACCAGATATTTTTTATTCAGGCACTTTTGTGCAACAAAAATTGCAGTGGCAGGGTAGCATACATATCTGAGGCCAAGGCCTCGTAGCAGGCTGCAGCCGAAAAACGTTTTCCTCTACGAACTTTCTGCTTCTATTACATCTATACGGAAACCGCCAGCGTTTCTATAGGTATTATTGACATGCTGAGATTTACAAAAACGTAAGCGTTTTTGAAGTCACAGCATTTCTGCTGCAGATTTTTCCTGCAATGTGTAGATGGGATAGCCAAATCGTGGCATTTACGCTACGTGGGGCCCCGGCCTTAAATGGGTTTTGGTATTTGGAGATTAAAAACAGTCCTAATTTTACTGTTGCACTTTAATACAGCAAAAACTAAATTGCATAAGTAATGTATATAACTTAATTTGGTTTTGGCATTTGACAAGTTAAAAAATAGATACTTAAAAAAGAATTCTGTATGGTGTGAGTAAATTGTCTGTTCATAGTGTGCTTTGCTACACTTTATTATCTGTGTTTTTCACTCTGGCTGTGAGATGCGTCTATGCTTTCCCCACTAGATGAACACCTTTTCTTTCTGCCTGAACTTTTTATAATGTCTATGAGGCTATGATGATTCAATGAATCATCCAGTAACCTCTGACCTATAGTCCCTCTTGATTGGCTGTCCCAATCATGAGGGCTACCAGCAAGGAATTATGGGAAAGCCACATGATCCCCAAGGTCATGTGATCCTTCTTTTCTGCTTTCAACATGCTTTCACATAGTGGCTACCATTTTACCAAGTTTGTGCAAAGTGAACTGCATAAAGTCTAGATTTGTTGAAATCTGAAGTTTTTGCAAACTGTAGATGAAATCCTGTTTTAGAATTTATAATCAACTAGTAGAAGGACCTGGCTTCGCACAGGTACATTTCATTTTTTGCTTGTGTAGTGGCCCCATAAGAATTGGCCAGTTTTGCACTTGACATCCAGTATGGCAGTCCAGTATAGGTATAGTCCCCGCTCCTGCTCACGGCCGCCTGCGCTTCACCTTCTGCGGAGGCGGCTGTGAGCAGGAGCGGGTATCAGTAAGTAAGGCCTGCGGGCCATGAACCCCACAAACACTGCTATCATTATACTCTGGGGTCTTTTCAGACCCCAGAGTATAATGATCGGAGGCCCCGAGGAGTTGAGGGAACATAAAAAACACTGTTACTTACCTCTCCTGCGCTCCAGCAGGCTTCGGGCCTCCTTGGTGACGTCCCAGATGTCGGTGGGCCAGTCTAACATCATTATGCGTTGCAATGCATGCCTGGCTCATTTGACATCTGGTCCAACATTGAAGAGGTAGCGTGAAGTGTGCATAATACTATATGAAGGGGCCACTATGGGGCATAATATTGTGTGCAGGGGCCACTATGGAGCAGAATACTGTGTGCAAGGGCCACTATGGGGCATAATAGTGTGTGCAGGGGCCACTATGGGGCATAATAGTGTGTGTAGGAATGCAGTTTGTGCGGGGGGGGGGGTCCCATGTCAAATGTTCGCCTTGGGGCCCAGCAATTCCTAGTTAAGCCACTGAGTCTAGTATAGGTACAGTCTATTTATGGCTGTGTTGTTATGGAAACCTGGTAAATTAAATGTATTATATTGGCTGATACACATGATATGACTGAATATTTAAGGACCTGCGAACTGCTATTGACTAATACAGGTCATAAATAGCTTGGTTGCTATGGAAACCTGTGTGCCTGAGGAGACTAAGCGCCTGCGAGTTTCCATTGGCTGATAAGGGACATGTGACCATGTGTATGGCAGTTGGAATATGAGTGAAAGACTTGCAGGCTTGTATTAGCTAATGCTGGTCATTTTTTGGGAATACTGTATCTCAGGAACGGTACATCCTTTAGAGCGGAGACCTAGTCTAAAATATTCCCGGACACCTGATGTATATGTGTGCCAAATTTGGTGAGGATCGGTCCAGTCGTTTGGTCGCACATAAAGAACAGACAGAAACTCATTTTTATATATATAAGAGATTTGGTCATCTCTAATATGTACCAACAAATGATTTTAAAACTTCTGCATCTCTTCTGTGGACATGACTATGGTAAATATGATAAAAACCATGATGAATTCATTATTGAAAGTGTTGACTACACTGTGACAGCTGGAAAAGAATGAAAAGTAGAAAAAGTATTACTGTTTTATTTTAAAAGTATGTTTAGTTTTCTCAGTAATTCACCTCTCTGAAATTTTCCACATTGAGTAATGAATTCAGACCCTATTTTGTGAGGAAATTTCCAAATGAAAGAGAATGGATGAACACTTAGATAAACAGAGCAGACATCAATACACACAATCACAAAATATTTTTTGCATAACATATTTAAATGTATGTGGGTCACACTTACAAAGGATGAAAACATTATTTTATACTATAACATCCCATACAAAAGGAAAATTCATCTGCAAATTAAAACGTAAGCAGTAAAAGTAGTGTAGAATGTAATCACTTAACATCAACTTAACTTCTAAAATACAAAAAATTAATTCTGAATGGTTTCAAACCTATAACTACAATATAATTTAAAGATAGGCAGTGTTAAAATTAATAGATGCATGGGTGACAGTGATTTACAGGCAAACATTAGATAACTTCGTAAAATTAGAGTGTACTGTGCTGTAGGTAAATCATTGTCAAAGTATTCACTGTAACAGTAATTGTACACTTTTAATATATCATCTTTATATTATTTTTTTATCTGCAATTTTCAGCTTTGGTGCGAACAGTCAGTCGTCTGTAATCAAAGCAAAATACAAATCCGCCGCAGTAGGAAAGTTATTACAAAATCAATTGCAGATATGAAAAATACTTAGTGCATTTTTACAGTACATTTTTATTTGTACAGGAGACAACATTGCAAAGCATTTTACAATACTTTATAACATGACTTTTTTAAGGCAAATATATTCTGTAAAAAAATACAATTACGTTGTTCTTCATCAGATACCTTTTTTGCTACCCTATGTAAACCCCATGGCTACTGTGAGAATTGGGGGTAGTTTAGCATCAAAGGTAGGAGCTTCCTGGACTTAACAGAGGTGTTGGTGGCGCTGGGTGCCAAATAAACAGCATATCATGTAAAGGCAATACAAAAGAAATGGCTTTATTCAGCTTGTAAAAGTAAACGGGAACAAAAACAAAAAAACAGCCTAGCCCACACATAGGGCAATAACTCACTTCTTGAACCCTGACTAACTTCTGGGAGGAAGAAGCTTTACTGAGGTTACTTTTTTGCAATATGGCTCACACTGAGCTTAACCAGTCCCTTCTGGAATCCAGTCCTCTTGGGACAGACCACCTGTCCATCTCCAACTGGTCCAGAGTCCTCCTGCTACCTGCAGGTCATCAGCAGCACTCTCCTGCTGTGTGCACTCCTTCTGCAGTGAAGCCCCCAGGTATGGGTGTGGCCAAGGTCCGTTTCAACCCTGTTTTTGGGTCGCTTACTAGCGCCCTCTAGGTTCACATCCTCACATTTCCTCCCCCTCAGCTCACCGCTTATGGGGTGAGCGACAATGGGATAAGACATACAATGACGACGTCCCTCTTTAATCATGTAAGCTTGTCCAGTGTCTCTCTAGATGTCTTTATCTGGCGGTCTCAATTTCCAAGTTCTGGTCAGTCGAGATTTCCGGCTTCACAGCACGTTTATCTTTTTGTAGATAACTTTAAGATCATATCTCAGCCTTTTATTTTTGTTATTAGCATCCGGCTGTAAAACGATGGACCTCTCTCCTATTGGACCTTCTTTGGCCACCTTATATTTTGCAGGAAGTCCACCTTTAACAGTTACTACAACAAGAGCCTGAAGAGGTTGGAGTTCTCCCAAACTAATTGGCTGTTCATCAACTTGCAGTGTTATAAACTGTGCATCATTCACTTTAGCAACATCTTCCTGAGGAACTGTACCATCCACCTGAAGTTTTACTCAATCACGCTGCTTCATTATAATCTGATCATTGTTACCACCATCACTGGACAGGTCATTCATGTCTGTCTGACTTTTTGGCTCTCCTTTCTCTGCCTCTATGCCAGAAGCTTTCTCTGATTTTAACACCTTTTGTAGCGCACTAATCTCTGATTCCAGCTCCAGAACTTTCTTCATTGAGACATTTTTCTGAGCAGCCTCCATCTCAGTTTTTACTATTGCAACTTGAAGGTTTTCCTCCTGTTGGACCACTTTCAGCTTTAGTTGAGCAGTAAGCATTTTTAGATCTACAATCTGAGCAGATAAATTAGACAGGTTTTCCTCAAACTGAATCCTCATGCCTTCTATCAGGAGGTCCAATTCTCTCTTGGCCTTTTCCAGCTTGTCATAAGCATGGGCTTTGTCCTCATACAATATCTGCACAGTTTTCAGGTTTTTATTTCTTCAACTTCTTTTTGACTCGTGTAAGGTTTGTAAATTCTGAGCATGGACAGATGACAATCACCATCAATTCTTTGTCCTTATTTTGCACCAGAACAGACAATTTTTCATTATCTCCACAAGATCTAGTAAGCGCCCTCTCTAGGCTACATATTCTAGCTTGGAGTTGCATTTCTCTTTGTTCCAGAACTCCAGCTCTTCTCCGCCATTCCTTCACTTCATTGTTTAGGTGAACCTGCTTTAGTTCATGCAGGTTCTGCTCTGACTGCAGCGTCTGCACCACTGATTCTAATTCATTCTCTCTGTCAGACACATACTTCCTCAGCTCTGCAACTTCATTTTCTTTATCAGTTAATTTAGCCGAAAGTTTTTCACACTTCATGACTTGGGCCTCCAAATATTCTGATTGACGTTGCAAAAATTCACTTTTCTCACATCTAGCGCTTTCAAGCTCATCTCGTAATTTTTCAATGACACACTCTTTGGCACTGGAATCTTGGACATGCTGCTCCTTTAAATCCTGTAATTGCTTCTCAAGCACTTGCTTTTGCTCCACACTCTGTAGAACTTTATTGGATAGAGCACATTTCATTTCAGCAAACTCCTTCTTAGTGACAGTCCATTCCAGGCAAACCCAGCACCACATTTTCACAATGACTAGGATATGAACTTCTTATAGAGTCAAGTTCTTTCTTTAACTTCGAGTTCTCTTTTGCTGATATCTCAAGTTGCCATTTCCAATCAGATATTTCATCCTCATAAATAAACCTGATGGTTTTAATCTCATCTTGAAGCTGCTGCACCATAATATTTTCTTATTTGGTACTTTCATGCACTCCACTATGAGACATACAGTCAGCAGGGACATATTCATTCATAGAAAAGAGGTGCTTCAGAAAAACAAAGTCACTCTTATGCAACCCATTTTCTTTACTTGCACTCCACAAGCTCTGTTCCGGGTTTTGTGTCTCTCTGCCTTGAGACTGCAGCACTAACACAACTGTGCACATCTTTTCTGCTTTCTTACAAACTGAATTTTTCTTTTTCTTGCCCATGGTTTAATAACAAGTGTACACAATATTCACCAGAAACTTTGAGTTCAACCAGCAGAGACTTTTTACTATCTCCTGTAGTCACCAAACATTTTAACTTATGTGGCACTACAACAACCAGCATTTTCTTCTGTCTTCCACAGAAAACACAAACATGGCACCATAGCCTTTCACATAGACTGTTTGCAAGCACTTTACTGTGCCACAGTATACACAAAGTCCATCCCCTGGATTCCTCTTCCAGAGTTTTACTTTCACCAGTTTTGCACACATTTGGTATTTTGTAGTTTCACTCACCCCTCCTGGGTTTCTGACTTGAAATCACAGACTTCTTTTTCAGCTGTAGGCCACAATGCACATTTAGTGATACTGCAGTTTACCAAATACTTGTCTTCCAGGACTTGCGTGGATCTCTTTTTGCCCGCATCCGAAGCACCATATGTGACAATTGGGGGTAGTTTAGCATCAAAGGTAGGAGCTTCCTGGACTTAACAGAGGTGTTGGTGGCGCTGGGTGCCAAATAAAAAGCAGAACAGTTAACAGCAATACAAAAGAAATGGCTTTATTCAGCTTGTAAAAGTAAACAGGAACAAAAACAAAAAAACTGTCTAGCCCACACACAGGGAAATACCTCACTTCTTGAACCCTGACTAACTTCTGGGAGGAAGAAGCTTAACCAGTCCCTTCTGGGATCCAGTCCTCTTGGGACAGACCACCTGTCCGTCTCCAGCTGGTCCAGAGTCCTCCTGCTCCCTGCAGATCATCAGCAGCACTCTCCTGCTGTGTGCACTCCCTCTGGAGTGAAACCCCCAGGTATGGGTTGGGTCAAGGTCCTTTTCAACCCTGTTTTTGGGTCGCTCACCAGCGCCCTCTAGGTTCACACCCTCACACTACATAAATATAGTGTGGCTTCTGGTGAGATTATGTATAGCAGTCTTGTGAACTAGTCATGTGGCAGACCTAGGTTCTCAGGATTAGTTTTGTATCGTGTTTGGGTGGCTCAGGTCCAAGCCACCTTAAATTGGCTTAAAACATAGTATAAAACACTCTCAGGGCTCCTAGGAACCTATCTATCCAAATTCTATCTCTCTAAGGCAAACACAGCTGAAGTTATGTCAAAGTGAAAAGGACATTATTATACTCTATAATAGGTGGAGGCCCAGGGGAGGTGTAAAAAAAAAAAAAAAAATGTATACTAACCTTCCTTTACCTCTTTTGGGCCTCCGGCACTCTCTTTTTGCCTCTGGGTCTCCACGGAGGCCTGTGCAGTGACATGGGCACACAAGCATCATGAGGTGCCCAATCACCAACCTCAATGGTGACCCCGGACCCATGATGTCACTAGTAAAGCGCCATATGCCGCGAGGAGCCCAAAAAGAGGTAAAGCAAGGTAAGTATGAATGTTTTTTTATTTTCTTTCACTTCCCCTTTACATCCAACTATTATACTCAAGAGATCCCAGAGTATAATGCAACAGCTTTTTTAGATCACCCAAGATGAATCTCCATTTGTTCGGTTTCGTAAAAAACAATTTAGAATATTTGGGTCAAACCTGGATCGGTATGAGTTGAATGAAAAGGTGTATTTGCAGCTATAATAAATTATATTTCATAAATCTCCCTTAAGAAAATTAATTTTCAAGGTTCAAGTGAATCAAATGGTGCACGGCAATGAGTTATAGTGAATGATTCCAGCTCATGTGAAGTCTTGCAGATATGGAGTGATCTAAGAACATGAATGGCATGGCATGTAGCTATATTACAGTAGAGCATGGTAGAAAGCTTGGTAAAGTAGTCATGGGGTGGTAAATTGCATTTATAAGAGAACAGCAAGAGAGCAGAAATGTTAGCATCACCATTACTCAGATAAACAGGTCATAATTGCCTAATGTTAAGCCAGGTTGTTTAACAGAATTTATATATCAGTAGTAATCAGAAGGATAATATATTGATGACCTGTCCTTGAGATAGATTATCAATATCAGATCTGTGTGCCACCCCCACCTATCATTGTATACTGTGTAGTGATCCTGCCAGTCTAATGCAGCTCGGCTTCCATTCACTTATCATTTTGTTGAATCTACACTAATATATTATGGTATTGCATTATAAAAAAAAAATCCCAGAATGTGTATTTATTATAACTTCCTTTACTAGACAGAATGAATTGTAATAATCCTATGTCTGCCTAGAGTTACCTTGCCCTTGCCCTGTAAATCGTCATCAGAATACAGGTATTGTGTTGAGAATCCTGTAGAAAACTCTTGTAAACAGTAATAATAAACCACAGTTTTTCATCTTAGGTTCATAAAGTATAGTATTTTATTTAAAAAAATATTGGATATCAATTGCTGTACATCTTACAGCTGAAACCAGAAGTTTACATACACTATATAAAACAACAAATATGCATGTTTTTCTCACTATCTGACATGAAATCAGAATAAACCTTTCCCGTTTTATGTCAATTAGGATTACCAAAATTATTTATATTTGCCAAATGCCAGAATAATGAGAGAGAGAGAGAATTTTTAAGGCATTTTTATTATTTTCTTCAAAGTTAAAAGTTTACATACATGCGACGTTAATGGCCGCATTTCTGTGAGCTCCTGCCAGCATCTCCGTGATCCAAAGGATTGTACCAGCATCCTAGCATCAATATCGGGCCCCTGCCTCCGGGCTTTCCCCTACACCTTGGGGTACACTCCGGTGGCAGTTTGGAGGATACCTTCACGGGGAGAAAGTAGCACGGGGACTTGAGGCCTACCTTACCGCCGGGCTCCTGACTCGGCATCTGCTCCACACCTCGACTGGCGTACCGGCCGGCCCGGACACCGCGCTCTTCCCTGCTTCTTCTGCCGCTGCCGACGTTGCGTCTCTGCAGGATCGGAGAGCAGCGGCGGCGATACCTCCGTGTGGTGCGGGCCGCCGCGCAGAGCGGTGACTCGCTTGGAGCGGTGGACACCGCGCTGAGGCCTGAAGCAGGAGCATCAGACCCAGACACTCAGCGGAGGCGGCCTACATCCCTGGACGACTTCGCCTGTCCCAGGTCTGTGACTCGGCTCCCAGGTAGGAGATCTACTGCGGACAGCAAGGGGAGGGGGGAGTGCTGAGGCCTTCCATAGGCATTAAGGAGACCCCCCGACCTGGTCCTCTGCCTTCCCTTCCATCTAGGCATAACTAGGCCCTAAACGGATCCTCACTGGCACTCCTACTCTGCAGGATCCTTGCCCTCTACAGGCCTACACCGCCACTTCAGCTCTGTGATTATCAATTGGCTTCCATACCTCAATCTCTGGCTGCAATATCACCGAGCCGTAGCTCGCATCCTCCTCACAGAATTCTCACTGGTTCCTACCTTCTGGGTGATGGCGACCTAGTTTTGGGGATTTAGTGCACCTTCTAGCAACCATTAGCGACAAATAGCCTGTTCTGGTATATCATACCTCTAAACGTTGAATTTATTGGAGATAATTACCTGCCAATATGGTGAAGGGTAGGAAACCCGCCAAAAAACCGGACAATAACCTGACTAATTATTTTGAGTGGGACCGTGGCGTAGACAGAGAACCGGGCCTCCCACCCACTGACCAAATAGAGCTTATACCCTCAATGCCCACGACTGCTGCAGGAATTACTGCGACAATCATAGAAGGGGCAGACCTTAACCACGCCGAAGAACTGATGGATCTTCATCTACCTCCCACCCCTGACGATATCCGATATGCAACACAGCAAAACCACTCTACATCGGCTCAATCCACCAAGGAGCGGAGCTCTCTTCTGCGACAGCCACTGTCTCCGAATACTAGCCCACTTAAACAAAAGCCTCGGATGGAACTTCCTGGAGACCTAGATTATTCCAAAGACCAGCCTTCCTTTGGGGCCTCTACATCCGTACCACCGATTGGCCTAGACGGCTTCCCAACCACCAGCGGACCCGCCTCTGAACATACGCTGAGAGACATGCTCTTGGCCCTCCGCAGCTCCCTTCAAGCGGACTTTACACAGCTGCTACAGCCTCTCCAGTCCTCGGTCAGTGCACTGGATAAGCGAGTAACGCATATTGAGACTAAGATGGGCGACCTAGCTACGTCACATAACAAAATCATTGATGCACACAATGACCTTGAAGACGATGTTGAAGACCTCAGGGCGAAGATGGCCGATATGGAAGACCGTTCCCGTAGAAACAACATCAAATTCAGAGGCATTTCAGAACAGGTTCAAACAGCTGATCTGTTTCCATACCTACAGGAATATATCAAATTTTTACTGCCCGACTCCTCAAACACGGATATCATTATTGACAGAGCGCATAGGCTTCCTCGCCCCAGACACCTAGGAGATGAGATCCCAACAGACGTATTGGCTAGATTTCACTTCTTTCATGTTAAAGAAAAATTATTAGAAGCAGCTCGCAAGCAGAAATCTTTGCCTCCCAAATTCAGAGATGTACAGCTCTACACAGACCTCTCCGCTACAACCCTACGCCTCCGCAGGGAATTGCTCCCGGTCACGACAACGCTCCGAAAAAATAAAATTCAATATAGATGGGGGTTTCCTGTGAAGTTGATCATCCTGAAAGAAGGGACCACCTTCACCATCCACAACCTGAATCAGGGTAAAGCATTGCTATCGACTTGGAGGATACCAATATCATCTCCTCAAGATACGGCAAGTGCCTCCCATCCCTCAACTGCAGGACGAGGATCTCCTACAAATCATAAATGATTTTCCAGGATGGCTACACCTCTATACTTAGGTGCACAACCTCCCTTTGCTCTAGTGGCTTAACCGGCAAGCCTCTAATAGATACCCCCAAACATACAGTCAACCTGTATTCGTCTTTGAACTGTTTGTTCACGCATTTTGTTTATTGATCTTCTCACTTGCGACACTGCCTACCCTTCTCCTGAGGACCTAACACACTCCGGACGTTCTCACTTTACAGTGACAATATGGTGCTTAAATTGGCCTCTCTCAATGTCCGAGGCCTCAATAGCCCACAGAAGCGTGCATACATCTGGAAGGAGGCTCTCTCACTTTCTGCGGACGTGTTTTGTGCGCAAGAAACTCACCTTCTACAAAAGGACGCCTTCAGGCTAAAACATCCCTCCTTCCCTGTAATCTGCCATGCACACCACCGATCGAAAAAACGTGGAGTCCTTGTCGCCTTTAGAGACTCCGTGGCATTCTCTTTGACAGCACAAAGAGCAGACCCCCAAGGCAGATTCCTCATCATTGTTTGCCTCCTCAACAATGCCCCCTTTACAATAGTCAATGTATACGCTCCGCACCGAAAGACCCTGGCATTTCTGCATAAAGTCCGACGACAAATTCAAGACATCCAACAAGGTGAATTAATAATTTGTGGAGACTTTAACAACATAATGGATCCTTCTCTGGATTCGACTAACACCAGTAGGGAGAGCACCTCCTGCCTGCATCAATTTCCGCATAATGAAAATCTACATGATATATGGCGTGCGCATCATGCGGGCGAAAGAGACTTTACCTATTTCTCAGCAGTCCATGGCTCCTATTCCCGCATCAACATGTTCTTGGTAGACCTTCCGACCCTGATGAGTTCCATAAAATCTACAATTGAATCAATCACGTGGTCTGACCACGCAGCTATTACTCTCACTATAGAAGAAAAGACACCACCTTCCTCTACTAGACTCTGGAGAAATAACACTTACCTCATGAGTCATCCTAATTTTCGCCCGATAATAGAAAAAGACCTCCAGGATTATTTCCAGACAAACTCCACCTCTACCGATGACCCCTATACTCTCTGGAATGCTCATAAAGCGTACATCCGTGGCACACTTATAAAAATAGCGCATGGGAATAAAAAAGAACGTCAGAAAGCAATTAAGGAGGCAATGTCTACACTTCGTACTGTGGAAGCTGCAAACAAAAGTAACCCTAATCCGACTACTTCGGAACAACTCAACCAGGTTAGACAACATCTACGTTTGCTTCTGCTACAAGACTACGAAAAAGCTCTGAAAAAATTTAAAGCTCGATTTTACTCCCAAAGCAACAAAGCCGGCAGATTGTTGGCTAGACAACTACGAGCAAGAGCAGCTAAATCAAAACAATTAACAGACCCGAGAGACATCACCAATTCCTTTAAAGATTACTACGCACAGCTTTATAATCTACAAGAACATACTCCTCTCCCGCCAGATCATTCCACTTTGGTGTCCGGCTTCTTGGGCAACCTAAAATTACCAGGCCTGACAGATGACCATCTCTCGGCCCTAAACGCCCCTATTACTCTCCCAGAAGTTCTGAAAACCATACAGTCCTTACCTAAGAGTAAATCCCCAGGGCCAGATGGTTTCTCTAACGAGTATCTAATTTACTTTCAACAAATACTTGCCCCATATCTCATGAACTTCTTCAACCACGCTATGTCAGGTGCACCGCTTCCACGCGAATCCCTGGCGGCATTAATTATCACCCTCCCTAAACCAGGCAAACCAGCTGATGTACCGCAGAATTTCAGGCCAATCTCACTGCTAAACTCGGACCTCAAGCTCTATGCGAAGATCTTAGCAGCTCGGCTGGCTCCCATTCTCCCAGATTTAGTTGGTGCAGATCAAGTGGGCTTCGTCAAGGGCCGCCAGGCTCCAGATAACACCAGACGTGTCCTCCATCTGATAGATCTGCTGGAACGCAGGAGGACTCCAGCCCTGATGGTAGCCTTGGATACCGAGAAGGCGTTTGATCGGATTAACTGGTCCTTCGCCTTTTCTGTCCTGCAGAGAATGCGATTCTCTGGCCCTATCCTCACTGCTATATCCAATCTGTATTCCTGTCCATCGGCCAGAGTGTTTACCAACAGTACACTGTCGGATAGCTTTACTATAAGGAATGGAACGAGACAGGGATGCCCCCTTTCTCCCTTGATTTTTATACTCACCATTGAGCCATTGGCGCAGACCCTGAGGCAAAGCGACAGAGTTCAAGGAGTGAAAATCTTGGATTCATCTCATCTCATCTCCCTTTACGCGGATGATATCATACTGTCCCTGACTCACCCAGAATCCTCTCTGTCAGCTGCTATCGGAATTCTCAAAGAATATGGAGCCCTCTCCTTTTATAAAATTAATGAGTCTAAAACGCAAATTCTCCCGTTGGGAGTCCCCAAGCCACTTCTGGAACGGCTTAAGGAGGAATTTCCTTATGATTGGAGGTCGACAGACTTGGATTACCTGGGAATAAAGATCACTCCCTCTATTACACAAGTGGCCAAAGCCAATTACATGTATCGACTGATAGATCTAGAGAGAGAGTTCCAATCTTACTCAAAACATACCCTGTCATGGCTAGGCAGGATATCTGCCTTTCAAATGATGCTGCTTCCAAAAATCTTATACCTATTCAGAACTATTCCTGTAGCTCCCCCTCTTATATTCCTCCAGAAAACTAACGCTATGCTCAACAAGCTTATCTGGAATTCCAAGAAACCAAGACTCCCATCTTCTATTATGCACAGGAAACGGGGAGTAGGAGGTTTGGGAGTACCAAACATCTATGATAACTATATGGCCTCACACCTTTCTACTCTAAAGGACTGGTGGCACAATAACGCTCACAAATCCTGGTTACGTATCGAGTCTTATATGATTCCACAACACAACCTCCAATCTTGGCTTCTCTACTCCCTCTGGATTGAGGTGGTACCTTCACTTACATCTCCAATTCTAAAACACCTTATAGACAGCTGGCGACATATCCACCACTCTATAGGAAAGAAACAGTCACTAAACGTTAAGAGGGCCCCGATTGAATTCTTGGAGTTAGCAATTCTAGATCTCAATTTATCCATCTGGAAATCGTCGGGTATCACCTCTCTCACACAGATGTGGAGTGAAGAATCGTTGATCCCATTCCAGTCTCTGCAATCCACCTTTTCCCTACCCTCCACTTGCTTCTTTACATACCTGAGAATCAAGCACTTCCTAACCTCCAACCACAACAAACAAATTCTGTATAACAAATCTCTGTTGGACCTCCTCAAAATTCCCAACCCAGCCACCAAGACCCTCAGCTCCATCTACAACACTATAGGCTCTAAAGACCGTCTGGTCAAATCTACTCCGTTACTCAGCTGGGAAATGCAACTTCATCAACAATTCTCGGTCGTACAATGGCAGAGAGCACTGGCCTTCGCGAAAAAGACCTTCCGGTGTACAACTCACTATGAAACCACTGTCAAAATTCTCCTCCACTGGTACTATACCCCAGAGCGACTGCACCAAATATTTCCGCAGACTTCGAACTCCTGTTGGAGGGGATGTAGTGAGAAAGGAACTCTACTCCATTTATTGTGGACATGTCCCCAAGTGGTGCCGTATTGGCAAGACGTCTTCCGGTGGATCTCTTCTCTGGTGGGATACTCTATACCCCCCTCACCAGCTTTGGCACTCCTATTTCTGCAGATCGACTCTTTCCCAGCGGTACATAGAGTGTTGATTGGCCATGCCTTACTGTCAGCGTCCTTGGCTCTTCTACGCAACTGGAAGTCTGCTAACATCCCATCTAGAGGAGACCTAGTGACCATGGTGGAACTGACCTACCAACATGAAAGAGTTCTTTCCCATGGCGTCCTTGGGGACAGCCAATTCCAAAAGAACTGGCTTCTGTGGATATTAAAGATCCAGCTGCATCGGCCGTAAATCCGGTTGTGCCGCCCTCAGAAGATCATAACTAATATTACTGTCACTTCTTGTTGTTTATACCCGTATAAACCTCTTTATTCTATCCTAACAACCCAACAACTCTTAGATAACTAACATATCTTCTTGCATATTAGTACCCTGTTTATTCTGTTTATTTTGACTTATAGCTACTTCAGTAGAATATCCGATAATGCTTTTTTTTTTTTTTTTTTTTTGAATGTTGTAATATGACCTTATAAAAATCTTAATAAAACTGATTGAAATGAAAAGTTTACATACACTAAGATTATTATGCCTTTAAACAATTTGGGACAGCCCATATGATGATGTCAAACAATTATACGCAAGAACAAACAAGATGGGAATGTCCAGCCATCATACCGCTCAGGAAGGTGACGGGTTCTATGTCCCAGAAATGAATGTGCTTTGGTACGAAATGTGCATTTCAACCCAAGAACAAAAGCAAAAGACCTTGTGAAGATGCTGGCTGAAGCTGGTAAGAGTGTGTGTCATTATCCACAGTGGAACGAGTACTGTATCGACATGGGCTGAAAGGCCACTCTGCCAAGAAGAAGCCATTATTCCAAAAGAAACATTAAAAAAAACAGATTAATGTTTGCAAATGCACACAGGAACAAAGACCTTCATTTTGGAGACAGGTCCTGTGGTCTGATGAAACTAAAATTGAACTGTTTGGCCATAATAACCATCATTATGTTTGGAGGAAAAAGGGAGAAACTTGCAAGCCTAAGAACACCATCCCAACTGTGAAACATGGGGGTGGCAGTATCATGTTTTCATGTTTACACCAGTTCTGTCAGGAGGAATAGGCCTAAATTCCTACCAACTATTGTGAGAAGCTTGTGGAAGGATATCCAAAACGTTTGACCCAAGTCATACAGTTTCAGGGCAATGGTACCAAATACTAATGAAATGTATATAAACTTTTGACTTTGCAGAAAGTAATAAAAATGCCTTAAAAAATTCTCTGGCATTTGGCAAATATAAATAATTTTGGTAATCCTAATTGACCTAAAGCTGGAAAGTTTTTTTCTGGTTTCATGTCAGATAGTGAGAAAAACATGCATATGTGTCTTTTTATATAGTGTATGTAAACTTCTGGTTTTAACTGTATATTTAAAGCCCTTACCGACACACGATGGACCCCATTATAGTCAATAGGGCCTATCTGGCTCCGTTTGTGTCTGTCATAGAACAGACCAGTTTTTATTCCAATGGACCAGAAGCATGGACACAACTACATTATGTGTGAACCTAGCATAACAAGTACTGATGAAACCACTGGAGTTGATTGTCTACATTTATTGTTGAAGGAAATACTAAGCTGTTGAATGTACCCACTGACAACTGTAAACTAGATGGGATTGTGGCACTTGTGAAGTGATGTAACCTTTTCACTGTAGTACCTGATGCTTCACTATTCATGTCTATGTGGATGTTGTGTTAGTACTGTTGCTCAGCAACATTTAAGAGAACGAGGCTGAGCTGCACTACTACTCATAGCTGTCAGGTACTGCAGTGTGGCAGTGGTTACCAGATGTTGGTTTATAATATTAGAACTGGGTAAACACTTTAAGGCTTTATCATGGCTCCCAATGGTTTGAAGCTACCTGCAATATGCTGTTCTCTGTCCTTCCTTGAAATTGGCATGCTTAGATGATATTTGTCATTCCTGTATTCTTCTATGATTTGGTGTATTGTGGACTATCAGACAGCTTAACAGGACTGTAGGATACTAATGGAAGCTAAGCTCTGGTGTGGAATCACATAAAATAGTAGGAACATAGATATATGCAAAGTTGATTATGAGCTTAGAAAGCCTTGGTTTGTGTCCTGAAACCCAGCCTGTGAATCCCCAAACCTGCACCCTTAATTGCAACATTGGTAGTCACACACATACCACATGTGCTATATACAGTACATACACATTCCAAGGGGCCACTATCCTGTGTCTGCACTATGCTGTGTTTGTACTGTTATAGAGTAAGTTGTTGGCACTTTTCGGTGGGCATGTGCCTTGTTATGGGGAAGGGGGCTGCCTGTGCCTGCATGCTTCACCTGTGACTGGCATGTTTGAGTGCATGCTATGCTCCTGAACCCTGGAATGCTGTACGTGTATCAGTAAATCTGATAATACTTAATTTTTGTCAATCATGGCCGTTTTAACCACAGTACAAAAGGTGCAGCTGCACTGGGCCTCCTTCTGTGACATCACATGACCAAGTTTGGAAGCCTGCAAGAATCATGTCTGAGATTTCTTTTAACATTGTTTTTATTAGTTTGCTGCTTCTTTCAGCATGAGACGGAGGGAGAAGATGTGGAGAGAGGAGAGAATATTTTAATTCCGCCTATCCCCGCTCTGCTTGTAAGCACAAGCAGGAAGCTGAGAAGAAAGAAGTGAAGGGGCAATGTAATTTGCAATTATGAGTGAGGTATATACTGTAAGTGTGACTGGCCAGAAACAACAGAGTATATACAAGGCACTCTGGGCTGAAAACAAGACCTTTTGTTTTATGGTGTCTCTCCCCTCCCCAAGCTCCCCTGCTCTGGTGGTGCAGAAATATGTCAGTGCCTGTTGATCTCCATCACTGCTTTGTACAGTCATGGCCAAAAGTTTTGAGAATGACACAAATATTATATTTTCACATGATCTGCTGCCCTCTGGTTTTTATGTGTGTTTGTCAGATGTTTTTATCACATACAGAAATATAATTGCATTCATATTATGAGTAACAGAAGCTTATATTGACAGTTAGAATGAGTTAATGCAGCAAGTCAATATTTGCAGTGTTGACCCTTCTTCTTCAGGACCTCTGCAATTCTCCCTGGCATGCTCTCAATCAACTTCTGGACCAAATCCTGACTGATAGCAGTCCATTCTTGCAGAATCAATGCTTTAATTTTGTCTGAATTTGTTGGTTTTTGTTTGTCCACCCGTCTCTTGATGATTGACCACAAGTTCTCAATGGGATTAAGATCTGGGGAGTTTCCAGGCCATGGACCCAAAATCTCTATGTTTTGTTCCCTGAGCCATTTAGTTATCACCTTTGCTTTATGGCAAGGTGCTCCATCATGCTGGAAAAGGCATTGTTGAGCGTCAAACTGCTCTTGGACGGTTGGGAGAAGTTGCTCTTGGAGGACATTCTGGTACCATTCTTTATTCATGGCTGTGTTTTTAGGCAAGACTGTGAGAGAGCCGATTCCCTTGGCTGAGAAGCAACCCCACACATGAATGGTTTCAGGATGCTTTACAGTTGGCATGAGACAAGACTGGTGGTAGCGCTCACCTCTTCTTCTCCGAATAAGCTGTTTTCCAGATGTTCCAAACAATTGAAAAGGGGATTCATCAGAGAAAATGACTTTACCCCAGTCCTCAGCAGTCCACTCCCTGTACCTTTTGCAGAATATCAGTCTGTCCCTGATGTTTTTTCTGGAGAGAAGTGGCTTCTTTGCTGCCCTACTTGAGACCAGGCCTTGCTCCAAGAGTCTCCGCCTCACAGTGCGTGCAGATGCACTCACACCTGCCTGCTGCCATTCCTCAGCAAGCTCTGCACTGCTGGTAGCCCGATCCCGCAGCTGAAACACTTTTAAGAGACGGTCCTGCCGCTTGCTGGTCTTTCTTGGGCGCCCTGGAGCCTTTTTGGCACCAATAGAACCTCTCTCCTTGAAGTTCTTGATGATGCGATAGATTGTTGACTGAGGTGCAATCTTTCTAGCTGCAATACTCTTCCCAGTTAGGCCATTTTTGTGCAGTGCAATGATTACTGCACGTGTTTCTTTAGAGATAACCATGGTTAACAGAAGAGAAACAATGATAGCAAGCACCAGCCTCCTTTTAAAGTGTCCAGTGGTGTCATTCTTACTTAATCATGACAGATTGATCTTCAGCCCTGTCCTCATCAACACCCACACCTGTGTTAATGGAGCAATCACTGAAACGATGTTAGGTGGTCCTATTAAGGCAGGGCTGCAATGATGTTGAAATGTGTTTTGGGGGATAAAGTTCATTTTCTAGGCAAATATTGACTTTGCAAGTAATTGCTGTTAAGCTGATCACTCTTTATAACATTCTGGAGTATATGAAAATTGCCATTAGAAAAACTGAGGCAGTAGACTTTGTAAAAATTAATATTTGTATCATTCTCAAAACTTTTGGCCATGACTGTACAAAGTACAGTTAGGTTCAGAAATATTTTGACAGTGACACAATATTCATGATTTGGGCTCTGCATGTCACCACATTGGATTTGAAATGAAACAACTGAGATGCAGTTGTAGTATACACTTTCAGGTTTAATGCAAGAGGGTGAACAAAAATATCCTGTGAAACATTTAGGAATTGCAACCATTTTTCTACAAAGCTTTTCGGCTGCTTCTGTCTTCTGTCACATGATCAATAAAAACTAGTGACCAAGTGCCTTTGGAAGCCATGCATGCCCATGCCATTACACTGCCTCTACCATGTTTTACAAAGGATGTGGTGTATTTTGGCTCATGAACCTTTCGCCATACTTTCTTCTTCCCATCATTCTGGAACAGGTTTCATCTTTCCAAAGAATGCTGATCCAGAATTAAGCTGGCTTTTTTAAGTTTTTTTTTTTTTTTGGCAAAGTCTAATCTGGCCTTTCTATTTTTGAGGCTGATTAATGGTTTGCACCTTGTGGTGAACCCTCTGTATTTGCTCTCATGAAGTATTCACTTTATAGTAGACTGATACACCTACTTCCTGGAGAGTGTTCTTCACTTGGGTGGTTGTTGTGAAGGATTCTGCAGTCATCCACTACTGTTGTCTTCCATGGACATCCAGGCCTTTTTGAGTTTCCGATCTCACCAGTACGCTCTTTTTTTTTTTTTTTTTTTTTTTACCAGAATGTATCAAACTGTTCATTTGGCCAATCCTAACATTTCTGCTATCTCTCTAATACATTTCTTCTTTTTTTTTTTTTAGCCTAATGATAATTTGTTTCACTTCCATTGAGAGCTCCTTTGACTGTATGTTGTGAGTTCACAGCAACAGCTTCCAAATGCAAATGTCACACCAGGAATCAACTCCAGATGTTTTACCTGCTTAAATGATGATGGATTAATGAGGGACGAGCCCATGCAGGCCATTAAATGGTTTTTGAGATAATTGTCTAATTACTTTTGGTCCCTTGACAAAGATGCACCTACATAGTACAGATGTAAGGGGATTGCCAGTTGAGCAATTCCCCAGTGCTGCTGCAGAAACCTGAGAGGAAGGGAATGACAGAGACAGTGTGCCCTAAACGTGACCCAGCCCCTGGCCCTGCCTACTTGCCACACTGTCCTAATGACAGGAGCAACTGGGCCGCAAAACCCTTCCTAGAAATAAGTGTAACACAGAACAAGACAAGACTAACAACACAGAAGAGGAATCAGCAAGACAAGGGTCAAAACCAGAGAGACAAAGCAGTACCAAATTGAAATCCAAGGAGTAGTCAGAAAGGAAGCCAAAGGTCAGAGGAGAGTAATACAATACAATAACAAAGGAACAGCTTAGCAAGTACAAGGTCACAGGACAGAGTCACAATAGCCAGCGACCATGAGTGAGCTGATGACCTGTTTATAGCAAGTTCAGGACCTGCCCCAGACTTGATTGATAGACAGGCTGTCAATCACACAGACAAGGCTAAGATTAACTATCTGAGGAGCAGAAAGAAACAAGGTGCAGGAGACGGGTGTTGCTGAAATTCAATTACATAGTAGTAGTACTAGGACAGTTTTCAGACTGAGAAACAAGAACCTTAAGCAAGGAATCAAGCTGAACACGCCTCCTGCTCCGCAGCGTGTGAGCGGAGGGTGGCGCAGAGACCCGAACAGGCAGAGACGTTACAACAGAGCTGGAATTCCTAAACCCTTCATTCATTTAGGATGTGAATACTCTCAAATTAAATCAGACGGTATGCACTTTAAGCCCATTTTGATTATATAGCTGTATCTTGAATATGTTTTGGTAAATAGCTAAAATGTCAAAACTTGTCTCACTGTCCAAATATTTCTGGACCTAACTGTAAGGGGGCGTTCACACTACCGTTGGTGACCGTCAGTAGTGTCCGTTGCTATTGTCCGTTACAAGATTTTAGCATCGGACACTAGCTGAACCGTCAGAAATCCGTTAAAATTTCCATTCATTTCAATGGGTTTTTATATTGTTTCTGTTAGTGTCCGTTTGTGTCCGTTTACACCAAATCCGTCAGAAGTCCGTTTTTTTTTCGCGGACAAAAAATCCTACATGCAGGACTTTTTGTCCGTTTGAAAAAAACAGATTCTTGATGGACAGCAAGTGTCCATTATTTTTTTTAACATTGAAGTCTATGGGTAACGGACTCATAACGGACAGTAACTGATAGCCAAAGTCCTGCATGTAGGATTTTTTTGTCCGCGAAAAAAAACAGACTTCTGACGGATTTGGTGTAAACGGACACTAACGGACACAATATAAAAACCCATTGAAATGAATGGAAATTTTAACGGATTTCTGACGGTTCAGCTAGTGTCCGATGCTAAAATCTTGTAACGGACAATAGCAACGGACACTACTGACGGTCACCAACGGTAGTGTGAACGCCCCCATAGGAGAAACAAATAAAAAAAAAAAAACAGACAGTGTTAAAAAACGGACACTAACTGATGCTAATGTGTCCGTTTAACTGAACCATTAATTGGATCAGTTAAAAAAACAGACACATTAACTTCAGTTAGTGTCCGTTATGATAGGTGTCCGTTTTTTTTGTTTTTTTTAACGGACACCTTCATAACGGACTCCAACGGTAGTGTGAACCCTGCCTAAGTAGTTGCAACTTGGTCTCTTCCTCATGAATACTTCTCAGTAACTAGTAAATTTCGTATAGTCTACTGCCTTCTGTATTCACAGCCTCAGTTAACCCTTTACATTTAAAAAATGTATTGGGCCCAGTTGCAGCACTTATTGACATTAAAAAAATGACTTGGATAATCACTTTAAACATATTGAGTAAAATGTGTAAACAATTTTATGCTAAGTTCACACTACATTCGCCATTCTGCTGTTCTGATCCTGTGACTTTCCATTTTAATCTGTTTTTATTGACTTCATTATTAAAAACACAAATCATAACAAAAGCTTCCTTCCATCGTTTCAGGTTTTTTTTTTTTTTTTTGCAGCAAAAATAAGAAAGTCTGCAGCGGTATTTTTTCTATCAGATAAAGGATCAGAACAATGGAAAGGCAACAGTAGTCTGAACATAGCCTAAGTATCTTATATCCTCAACTCTCTTAAACTTCAACTTTTTAGATCCAGAGATATTAGCATTAGTAGCAAGGAGGTATTACATATGTCCTTGGCTACTGAATTGCCTCCTGGTCAGGATATATAATGTGTCCATGGTAGGGAAAGGTTAATAAATGCTTGCAACCCAAAAAAACTAAACTAAAAACAATTCTGCTATTCTGGTGCAATGTGCCTTACCTCTGTTTCTCTTAGAAATTTATAAATTGACAGCTGGGTGTGTCAACAGTTGGGGATATGCAATCTAAGTGCTTTTTTACCTGACACGGTTCTACGTCTGTATGCTAGCTGTTGTATTAACAGTCTGAATATGGAACCATAGACATTAAATGATCACCAAAGTTTTTAAGGGTCTCTATGCATTAAATAATAGAACTTGCCATTTTCTGGGCAGTTTTTATGGATCCTTCAATAGACTCAAGTTTATGAGGGATCAGTGACAATAGGTTACTCTTGGGTGTACACTTGGCAGTGAAAAAAACAAACTTGCATGGCATGTTCATCTGAATATGCCCTAAGTCATCAGTATTAACTTTTGCAACAGTTATTAATACAATAACATGTAATATACAATTTAGTAAAGAGTTATCATTAAAGGGGTTGTCTCACTATGGACACTTATTCCCTATCCTCAGGACAGAGGATAAGTGTCCAATGATCAGGCCTCCTTGTGAATATCCTGTGGATAGGGGATAAATGTCTATAATGGCACAACCCCTTTAAACATACAGAAGCACAGTGTAAGCAGTTAAATATGTCACAGATGCAATGGACAGTAAAACACATACATATAAACAGTATTCAGAAGGCATATACACTGTGGACTGAGTGTTAACTGACTGTTTCACTGGCTTTTGTTGTCTTCTGAGATAGGATATGATGGCACAGAAAGTTATCACGCTGCAAAACAGTGCTAAATCTATAAATACACCTAGTCCATCATGGGTGAGGATCCAGCTAAAGTTTCCTACCTAAGCCCATATTTGTGGAAGGTGGTGGCTTTGACTACCTTACAAAGTGACAGGTCTGATTCTTGCTCCATTCTCATGTGAGTATCAGATGCAAAGAACAGCTAATCGATGAAGGTACCTGATGTCAGACCTCCACTGAACCGTTATTAGTGACCTATCTTTAGCCTGTTTTTAGCCTGGGAAACGCCTTTAAATACATCATACTGCATGTGTCTGGTGTGTACAGGTAGCAGCACTGGAGATACAATATGTTCTATTCTATTGTTAATCTCATCTTTTTAGCTCTAATTCTGTGATTTAGTTTTTAATGGCAACCTTAAACATTATTCGTTGTTGTCTTGCCATTTGTCATTTCACGCACAAACATATACAATGCAGAAAATTCTCTTCTTTTATCCTTCCCATAACATTCAACTGCAGTTATCAATAGGATACTGGAAGCAGCAGACACTTGTGAGTTGGTAATGTTCCTACTGGAACAGAATATGAAATTCATCTAAAAGAGGCCTTTCCACAGAGGATGGAGTTAAAGATAACAGCATTCTATTTTCGTCCTGACAGTCTGTCATCAGGTGAGTTCAATGTGCTCCATGGTGTGAAAGTCAAGTCTATCACAGACATGAAACATAATCTCATTATACACAGGAACACAGCGCTGCTGATTTGTCATTCTCTAAGTGGAGCATTGATTGGAACAACTTTGATAACCATACCTTAAGAAGCCACCAATTTTTTTTTCCAACCCCAAAATTGTACTTTCATCTAGATTAGCAATTTCATAAATTGAACTCTTGGCTTTAAGGTCTGGTCATCATTTTTAGAGGCTAAATCGCTAATTGCAAGGTGCAGGATTTAGGTGTTTTCTGTGATTTTATTTAAATTTTAGGAAAAGGTTTCTGTAATGTAAAATCGCTTTATACAGTTGCTCGCAGAGTGTGTTGTTGCTGTGCATAATCAAATCTTTACGGAATAGGTGTAGGGGCATTAAAAGGTCTCTTAAAAAATCACAACCTCGAGCAATCAGGAAAAAGAATTTCTGCTTCTAATTCAGCATTTTAACTTGATTTAGTTCCGCCTTACCAGAGATTTTAGGTGAAATTGGTATATCTTGGTATAGCTAATATTAATATATCTCATAATGAATTATATAATCAACATTGCAGAAGTTTTATGTTGTGTATGTAATCTTAGCATTTGTTATAATGTTAACTCATAATCTAGGAGATAAAAAAATAGATATTGTAAAAAAATAACCATATATTGTAACTACATAAAATAAACCAAAACATAAACCCTGTACAAGCTTTTATTTAGCCCTGTGTTACATTTGCCTCCTATCAAGTGCAATAGTAAAGAACTTTATAGGTAACTATGGTAACCATACTATCAGTAGTCAAAGTACAAGTGCAAGGACTCAAAAAACCTTCAAGACAACAGGATACATTTGTTGTCTACCTAAAGTTTGAGGCCAACACCGTTATTACTGACAAAGTAGTATTCACAGTGACACATTGATCACAGTTTTTAAGACTGTGAATGTCTCTTACTCCATATATATTAAGATATTCCAAAGTGCAAGGCATCACTATGAAAACCACCTGGGTCCAGAAAACTCCTTGAGGCCAAGGCCCCACATGGCATAAACGCCGCAACAAAAAGGCAGCTTTTTACAGTCACTACAAAGAAGATGGGATTCTAGCGAATCCCATCCACACATTGTAGAAAAATATGCTCAGCAGAAACGCTGCGATTTCTAAAACCATATGTCAATTATATTATTTCCAAAACAATATGTCAGTTATACCAACGGAAATGCTGGCGGTTTCCCTATAGGTACAATGGAAGCAGAAAGTCTGCATAGACTTTCTGTGAAAAGTGCTGCAGGAAAAACCGTGTTGGCATTGCTGCCGCAGTTTTTCCCTTAGCACTTTTTTGCTGTGGCCCGCTATGTGGGGCCTTAGGCTGAAGGGCCATTTAAAGCGTTGTGACATGAAGCTCTATAAAAGTAAGAATCAATCTAACCTAGCTTATTGTGCATTGTAATAGTGGCAGAAGGATAGTCATTTGAAGTAAATATACTTCAAAGAATAAAGATAGGCTAAGGTTAAGGCGCCATGTACTATATTAATACCTACAGAGTGATATATAAGCAACTATTAAAGGGAATTTAAGGCTAAGGCCCCACGTAGCGGGAAGCAGAAAAAAAAGTGCTGCGGGAAACACCGCAGTGGAAATGCATTGTGGTTTTGCCAGCAGCACTTTTTACAGAAAGTCCGCAGAGTTTTCCTCTGCGGACTTTCTGCTTCAATTATATCTTTAGGGAAACCGTCAGCAGTTCCACATGTATAATTGACATGCTGCGATTTCCAAAAATGCAACGGTTTTGAAAATCGCAGCATTTCCACTATGGATATTCTTCTGCAATGTGTGGATGGGATTCACTAGACTTTGCAGGGACTATAAACTGCTGCGTTTTTTGCTGCAGGCTTTGCTGCAGTTTTTTGAGCCAAAGTCAGGAGTGGCTTGAAAAGGAGTGGAAAATATAAGCTCTTAGGTCTTTCCCTTCTGTTTAATTCACTCCTTACTTTGGCTCAAAAAAACTCTGAAAAATCTGCAACAAAAAAAGGCTGCCTTTCCGCAATATGTTTGTGGACACTGTCCAAGTTTTTGTGTTTAGATGTTTTTACCATAACCTTTGCAATCAGGTACATAATATCAAAACAGAGCCATGCACTCTACAGTTAATATTATAAGTCTGTTCTTCATGGTTTGGGCTAGGCCCCTTATTTCTAAAGGGTAATGTTAATACTACAGCATACAAAGATTCCGCAGTTAGAATCTCTAAAAGGAACCGTCCTCTGAACACACTCCCGCATTACCCCACAGGATATAACGCCGTTTCAGACTAACTTTATATGTCCAGGCACCATTTGCACGTTAAAGGACACGGCTCATACAGCTTTATATATGTGTGATGAAAGTCACCTCTATCACAGAAACGGCCGGACCAATGTATAAGCAATGCTACCTCTTGTGTCACCCCCTCTACCTCTTAGATTGTAAGCTCTTGCGAGCAGGGCCCTCAGTCCCAGTGTGTGAATTGACTATTTCTTTGTAATGTATCTTTTTTGTCTGTACTTGAACCCTACAAATTGTACAGTGCTGAGGAATATGTTGGCGCTATATTAAAAAAAATGTATTATTATTATTACAACGATATGCTTTCAATTTAGTGGCAATAGTATTGTGAAGCTCCTGCGCATAAAGCATAACGACAAGGTATGCCAGGTTTGGTTGAATGGATATGAATTTACATGAACACACTTAAATTTTGTGCAAAGGCTTCCCAGAAGAACAAGGGCTTTTGTAAGTACATTAGGAGAACCAGCTCCATATTAATATCCATGTTTTTGGAACCAGTATCGATTGAGTTTATATTGATGTGATGGAGCGAAGGTATGGCAACTTATTTTTGAACATACGGTGTATATATTTTATTAATTAATCTCAAAATTTGCATGTGGAAAATTAAAAAAAAAAGAAACGTTCATGATTTTACAGGCATCTGTCTTCCTTATGATTTACTGTACATTCTAGAAATGCAACAGGATCATTATTCACCATTGGTTTGGAGAGAATTATTAATGTTTTAGAAAAGCTGGTATAAATTGTAATTCCAATTAACAAGTACAATAATAACAATAATATTAATACTAATAAACAAGAATTTGTTAAAGAGCTTAAAGCAACTTCTGCTTTGTCATACCTGAAGACCACACAAATGAATTGTAACATTAATAATTGACATTATTAATAGTTACTGTCTTGTTTAAGCAAGCAATATGCTTCAAGACAAAAACACACATTTGGGATGTGACAACCCAATATTTCAGATGTCAGCCACAAGTACATGACTGATTACTTAGAAAATGAGAAGTAGAAGCAAAACAATTGCTCGATATAAGTTTTTTCCGATTCCTAGAATTCCAAGCTGAGTGAATAAATGTGCATTTCAATTTATCTAGATTTACATTATCATACCATGAACCCAACCAATGTCAAATGGACCTCATTGACTCATAAGGCGCCTGTAAGGGTTTTGTCATATTTTTTTTTTTTATGTTTGCCGACAAGAATAGTGCTGCATACTACAGTAGATTATTCTTGCCATCAAAAGTGGTGGACATTTTGACAGATCCCATGAAAGCTATTTAATGGTGTACTAGAGGTGTAGCTAGAGGTGGTGTCCCTGGTCCCACTGATTTTCTGGGGCCTACTCTGAGCTGCTGAAAACACACACAGAAATTTCACAGTATGGGCATCTACAGGACACTGATACAGTTGAAATACATGTTAGAGAAATAAGCTGTTGGCTTCCTGCGCTACCATTCTATCACCTGCAGGCTGAAGGCCTGTAGTAGTTTAAGGCCTACAGATGCCCTGGCAACATCTAAGATGTCAATGTCCCAGTGCAGGAGGCACTATGTAGTGACTTCATTGCGCCTGCCTGTGCTGGGACACCGACCTCCTGTGGTGATGATGCCTTGTAGACTGTAGGCTAGAAGTGGCTTTCAGCCTACAAGATACAAACAAGAAGTAAGATGAGGTGGACGTGGTAAGTCCGTGCATCAGAGGATTGATGTCTGATTAGTATTTATCTTATTTTTATTTCTTTTTTGGTGGTGGAGGCCTTATTAATATTAGGAGCCAATAATGATGTAAGGGGGTATTATTACCCATGCCAAACCCCTAGCTACACCTGTGAGGTATACCTATTACATAATGTTCTGTTTGTACTCAGTTATTTAAGATCACTGCCCCAGGCAACATGGGTACAGTCATTTCTTTAGTTAAAGGGGTTTTTCTATTGTCAGTAATTGTCAGTAATAAAGACTACCAATGTCCAAATGACAATGGTCCATTGTAGTTAATGACCAATCATGAAACCACTTCAAATGGTTGCCGAGCCACTTGAATTATTTTTATAATATAACTTAATATAATGCCAGTCGGGCAGAGGTAGCAGCCACTAAATAAACATTTGCTCCATTTTCGCATGATGGCACATTACAAAACAGCCACTGTCATACAAAATGAAAGAATGTGTGTTGTGATGAAATGAATGTACAGAAACACAAAACCTTTAATGACTTTTATATCTGTACTAATCCTGTGGAATTATTAGATTGCAAATTTAGACTGGACAGTTTTAATATGCACAAAATTTATCCTGGTGACCGATGCTGAATGATAAATTTGGTGCATCTTTAGATTGTCAGTCTAGGTTATTATCTATTAATTGGCTTACTTTGCAGCAGAAAAGTTTAGCTAGAATTTTGTCACAATTGTGGCCCACAGTGTTGCCTCTTCAACTATGTCTAACAAACCCTGACCCTTGATGCAGGAGGTGTAAAACATTTCCAAATACATAATAAATATGGTGCATACAGTATATATCTGGCTCAAATTAAGAGAAAATTTAGCTTAGTAAAACAATATGTACACAGGGGCACATTTACTAATGAAGATTTGCCAGAATTGTGGTGCAATTTGCACTGAAAAATTGGTATCCAGCATCAGCCATTGCTGATAAATCTGGTATATTTTAAGGCTGTTTGGTCATCTAGCTATTAGACAGTATTAGGAAGCATTAAGTTGTTCATAATTGGTCCGAGTGTCATTCACATTTTTGGCATCAGCTATGGCTCGTCTTAACTGAGCTCATTGTTTCATAGTGATTTATGATGCTGTGAGTTCCCAAACTCCCATGGTTCTACTGTAGAGCCACAACAGTAGACCCATGATAGTCTGGGAACTCAAAGTATAATAAGTCGTCCTGGTCCATGGAATCGGAAAAAGCCTATACTGTAGCACACAGGCAGAAGCTTCAGTATGTTCTATCATATTCAGTCATTGTTTCTATGTGCAAGTTTTTGCATACAGCTTTGGAAGTCAATACCAGATGTGGATCAGAGAGGGAGAGAAAGTATAAAGGACATATTGTACTACTCTTTTTCTTCAATCTACAAGTGGTTTTGGCTTCAAAATCTGCATGCAAAAACCTCAATATGGAAACCCAGCCTCTGGAGACCTAGAGTCTCTGTTCCCATAAACCCCAACTCTATGATTAGCCAAATGTTTTTGTATATTAAAATACATAATTTTCCTGCATATCCTGTAAAGAAAGTAGAATTCAATAACACCAGCTAGTTCTGCTTAGTAAGGGGCAGTGTATCTGTTTAATCAGAACAATAAGTACTATCTTACCAGAACTTCTTTTTACATAAAGATGTGGTTTCATATTTGATATTAGATAAATTGTTCCCTCAAAGCCTTTATTTGTCAGAAATAAATCTCATACATACATATGGACCAGCATGATCTGCGCACTACATGGGGTTATGGATGTTCTGCAGTATGTAGATAAAGCCTAAAACAACAATCTGTCTACAACTGAAGGGACTCACCAGATATTATGTATGCATCCTACAGTACTGAAATCATGATCTGCATAATTTCTGCAACTCTAACTAAAAACTAAGCAGAGCACCTGTCCTCATGGATCAACTAAACACTGCTTAAATGTATTGTATGGTTATTTATTTGTCATGTAAATGAGATTATCTGAATATTAATTATAATTGATTTTATCACGTGCTGTTATCATTCATAAAGTTCTATCCATATGACATACCTCTATATTCAGCATTATTACTATGTCATTTTACTGTGTTTATACACTTTCCCTTACCCCAGTGCAGGATTGTTTGGCATTTAAATATAAGTTTGTGTAAGGAAGACATACTTCTCTGTGTAAGTGACTGAACTACTGTATGTCACTTCAGCTTAGGTCCCATTCCAATAAATAGGAGCTGATCTGCAGTACCTGGTCTGACCACTATGCAGAGAACAGAGCTGCCTGCTGCCCTCTCCATTCTCTGAGTATCACCTACTGAGTACAGGTGATCGGTGGGGTACCAAGTGTCAGACCCTCACCAATCTCATCTTGATAATCTATCTTTTGGATAGATGATCATTATTTTTAGACCCTAAAAACCCTTTTAATATGGTTGAGGGGCAGGGATAGGTCATTATGCTATGTTTAATGATATGTACAAAGCTGTAACTTACACTGAAAAGCAAACATTTAAATAGATCTAAAATTTAGTATAGAAGTATTACTGTGAGATTCTAATCTTTTAACTTGTTTTATCTTTCTGCATTGATGTCAGGAATATCTACAATGGGGTATTGTTTACTTACATTGGTATGGTCAATACAGGCTGCAGTGTAAAGCTGCCCATAAACTTCATATACAGTATATAAAGCATACATGGATACCTACAATACACATCTTACACATACTATTTATGGAAAAACCTATTATATAAATGTCAACTGTTTACAGACATGTCTTAGTAAATATACTTACATATGTGGTCACTATGTAGAGGAATGTCTTAATATATACATATACTATACACATACTATTTACAGAGATACTCAAGTGGCCACTATTTACAGACATATTTTAATATGGCCAGAAAAGGTTCTCAGACACGCCTTTGGGTGGGGGGCGCGTAACTCCAGAAGGCTGGAGTATCCTGCAGGGAGCAGGAGATGGTGGACCAGCTAAGGACAGAGGGAGAGGCTCTGTCCCAGAAGGGCTGGGGTCCACAGGGGACTGTTGCTGGAGCTGAGCAATAGTCAGGACAGTTAGGGGCTCAAGGAGTCAGTTAGTGCCCTAACTGTGGCCTAGGTGTTTGTTGTTTTGTTATGTTGCACCTATGCTGAATAAAGCCAGTTTTATTTTACACTTGGACCATCTGAACGCTATCTATCCGGCGCCCAGTACCACGAACCACCGCTGTCCGGACCAGGAGTCTGCCGCCATTTTGAGTCTAATTCCCCCAAGTTGTCACAATGTATATGGATATCTACAGTGCAAATCTTATTTATTTATTACATAAATGGCCATTATTTATAGACATATCTTAATATATATGTATACATACTGTATAGTATACACACATGGACAAAATTGTTTGTACCCCTCGTTTAATGAAAGAAAAACCCACAATGGTCACAGAAATAACTTGAATCTGACAAAAGTATATATATAATATAATATATAAAAATTCTATGAAAATGAACAAATGAAAGTCAGACATTGCTTTTCAACCATGCTTCAACAGAATTTATATAAAAAGAAAACTCATGAAACAGGCCTGGACAGAAATGATGGTATCCGTAACTTAATATTTAGTTGCACAACCTTTTGAGGCAATCACTGCAATCAAACGATTCCTGTAACTGTCAATGAGACTTCTGCACCTCTCAACAGGTATTTTGGCCCACTCCTCATGAGCAAACTGCTCCAGTTGTCTCGGATTTGAAGGGTGCCTTTTCCAGATGGCATGTTTTAGCTCCTTCCAAAGATGCTCAATAGGATTTAGGTCAGGGCTCATAGAAGGCCACTTCAGAATAGTCCAATGTTTTCCTCTTAGCCATTCTTGGGTGTTTTTAGCTGTGTGTTTTTGGTCATTATTATTATTATTATTATTATTATCGCAAGACCCATGACCTGCGACTGAGACCAAGCTTTCTGACGCTGGGCAGCACATTTCTCTCTAGAATCCCTTGATAGTCTTGAGATTTCATTGTACCCTGCACAGATTCAAGACACGCTGTGCCAGATGCAGAAAAGCAGCCCCAGAACATAACAGAGCCTCCTCCATATTTCACAGTAGGGACAGTGTTCTTTTCCAGATATGCTTCATTTTTCCGTCTGTGAACACAGAGCTGATGTGCCTTGCTAAAAATTTTGATAAAGCAAAATCTACAATAGAATGGTTCACAAATAAATGTATCCAGGTGTTAAAATGGCCAGGTCACAGTCCAGACCTGAATCCAATCGAGAATCTGTGGAAAGAGTTGAAAGTTGCTGTTCCCAAATTCTCTCCATCCAACCTCACTGAGCTCGAGCTGTTTTCCAAGGAAGAATGGGCAAGAATTTCAGTCTCTCGATGTGCAAAACTGATAGAGACATACCCCAAGCGACTTGCAGCTGTAATCGCAGCAAAAGGTGGCGCTACAAAGTATTAACTTAAGGGGGCTGAATAATTTGGCACGCCCCACTTTTCAGTTTTTTATTTTTTACAAAAGTTTAAAATATCCAATAAATTTCATTCCACTTCACGATTGTGACCCACTTGTTGTTGATTCTTCACCAAAAAAATTAAAATTTTATATCCTTATGTTTGAAGCCTGAAATGTGGCAAAATGTTGAAAAGTTCAAGGGGGCCGAATACTTTCGCAAGGCTCTGTAGCAGTCAACTGAATGCTCATTTCCTCTACAGCTATCTTGCCCAATTCTCCCATACACATGCATACGAGGTGAGAATACCACTGCTATACACTTCTGGCAGTGAGTTATCTTTTTGAGAAAAAAATGATTGGGCAGTAGAACTTCAAGATTGGAAATGTCATCCTGCACGTTAGATCAACCTCAACCTGTCCCTTCTAAATTAGCCATTTTGGCCAATACACAGCTAATGCGTAAGGCCAGCTTTAAAGATCAGTACTTAGAAATGCTTGATTTCAGAATTTAACACAGAATACTATACATATAATAGATCGAAGGTGAGAAGGAGTGGTTACCAAAGCCAGCAAAAATATCCCTAAAATTAACTAAATTACAGTCTATTTTGCAGTTGTTAAAATCATTATCACTTGGAAAAAGTATGTGAACCTTTGCTTTCGATATCTGATGTGACGACCATATGCAGTAATAAATGCATCTAATTGTTGATTAGTCTTGCACATCTCCTTGGAGAAATTTTAGCCCATTCCTCCATACAAACAGCTTCAATTCTGTTATGTTGGTGGGTTTCTTACCACAAACTGCTCCCTTTGGGTCCTTTCACAACATGTCTGTTAGATTAACATTAGACTTTACTTCCAAAGCTCTTGACTTTAATCTTCTTTAACCATTCCTTGATAGAATGACTTGTGTGCATAGGGTTATTGTCTTGGTACATGACCCACATTCTCTTGGAATTCAACTTACAGACAGAGGTCCTGACATTTTGCTTTACAAATTGTTGGTATAATTCGGAATTCATTTGTTCTATTAATGATGACAAGCCGTCCTGGCCCAAATGCAGCAAAACGGGCCAACCATGATACTGCCACCACTGTTTTTCACAGACTGCATGAGGCTTTTATGCTGGGATACAGTATTTTCCTTTCTCCAAACCAAAAAGCTCTATTTTGGTCTTATCCTATCACAAAAAATTGTTCCAATGGTCTTCTGGTTTGTCCAGGTGATCTTTAGGAAACTCAAAACTAGAAATCTCCTCTGTCGTGCCATGATACACTTCCACAACCATGTTGTGAAAATCAGATGTTGATCAGTCATTGATTTTTTTTTTTTAATAAAAACTATTTTTCTAGATGGGTTTTCATTAATCTTCCCTAAATTTTTTTATTTAATATTTTAAATTAATTAATTGTTAATTTACTAATTATATTGAAACCCAGCCAAGTTTTGAAGAAAGAAATTAACATATGATGTTTTCTAATTAAAGGGAGTCTGTCAGGTCTAAAATGCCAGGCAGAGGCTAACAATGGTGTTCACAGCTACAGGGGTGTTGTTGGGCTGCAATTCCATAGGAGAGCCGAAGTGCTTGCAGCTGTCTAAATCTAAATCTGGCAAGTTGGGCCATGCCCAGTGAACTTGCAAACTTTGTATATCCATAAAAAGATGATTGTCTCCTGGAGGATGACCCAGCCTCTCTTAGGAACACCTCTGGAACACCTTTTATTACTCTGCCGCTGTCCAGACATCTTTCCATACCCCTCCCTTCTGACTCCCCCTCTCATAACGTACTTACCCATCATTTTCCATTCCCAATCTGCTTCTTTCTCTACCACCTTGTTTACGAATCTCGCTGCCTCCCCACTAGACGCTTGTTTGTGTTTCTCTGTATACTGGGAGATACGCTCTCAATCCTGTTATTTGTTTCACTACATTTTATTATGCACTGCTCTGCTGCATCAGAGCCCTATGTCCCTATCTCTTCCTCCTTGTCTCTTCCTTACTCCCAAGTCATTTGTCCTCACCTCACCTCTTCTCCCCCCCATTCCATTCCCTACCACAGTTTTGGAAGCCACTTCCATTTGTTATTCTTCTGATGTATGCTGTTTGAAAATTTCAATAAAACTTTTAATGAAAAAAAAAAAGAGATGATTTTCTCTGCATTGCTGTATCAGATTGAGGCCACAAAGTTTTTTTTTTACTATTAAAGACCCCTACACTGCATTAATATTGCTTTGAGAGGCATTTTGGACCTGACAGACTCCCTTTAACATACATATTCATTAGACTTGCATATTCTCTAAATGTATATTTTACCTGTTTATGAATGGTCTTGGCTTCTGCACTAGTTTGAATTTACAGCCCAGGATATTGGACTTCATTCTTGATACAGTGGGTACGGAAAGTATTCGGACTCCTTTAAATTTTTCACTCTTTGTTTCATTGCAGCCATTTGCTAAAAGCAAAAAACTTAATTTTATTTCTCATTAATGTACACTCAGCACCCCATCTTGACAGAAAAAAAAAAACATAAATGTAGATATTTTTGCAAATTTATTAAAAAAGAAAAACTGAAATATCACATGGTCATAAGTATTCAGATCCTTTGCTCAGTATTGAGTAGAAGCACCCTTTTTAGCTAGTACAGCCATGAGTCTTCTTGGGAATGATGCAACAAGTTTTTCACAACTGGTTTTCTTCCAGGATATCTCTGTACTTGGTCGCATTCATCTTTCCTTCAATTGCAACCAGTCATCCTTTCCCTGCAGCTGAAAAATACCCCCATAGCATGATGCTGCCTCCACCATGTTTTACTGTTGGGATTGTATTGGGCAGGTGATGAGCAGTGCCTGGTTTTCTCCACACATACTGCTTAGAATTAACGCCAAAAAGTTCAATCTTTATTTCATCAGACCAGAGATTCTTATTTCTCATAGTCTGGGAGTCCTTCATGTGTTTTTTGGCAAACTCTATGCGGGCTTTCATCTGTCTTGCACTGAGGAGAGGCTTCATTCGGGCCACTCTGCCATAAAACCCCGAGTGGTGGAGAGCTGCAGTGATAGTTGACTTTGTGGAACTTTCTCCCATCTCCCTACTGCATCTCTGGAGCTCAGCCACAGTGATCTTTGGGTTCTTCTTTACCTCTCTCACCAAGGCTCTTCTCCCACGATTGCTCAGTTTGACTGGATGGCCAGGTCTAGGAAGAGTTCTGGTCGTCCCAAACTTCTTCTATTTAAGGATTATGGAGGCCACTTTGCTCTTAGGAACCTTGAGTGCTGCAGAAATTCTTATGTAAACTTGGCCAGATCTGTGCTTTGCCACAATTCTGTCTCTGAGCTCCTTGGGCAGTTCCTTTGACCTCATGATTCTCATTTGCTCTGACATACACTGTGAGCTGTGAGGTCTTATATAGACAGGTGTGTGCCTTTCCTAATCAAGTCCAATCAGTTTAATTAAACACAGCTGGACTTCAATGAAGGAATAGAACCATCTCAAGGAGGATCAGAAGGAAATGGACAGCATTTGAGTTAAATATGAGTGTCACAGCAAAGGGTCTGAATACTTATGACCATGTGATATTTAGTTTTTCTTTTTTAATAAACTTGCAAAAATATCTACATTTCTGTTTTTTTCTGTCAAGATGGGGTGCTGAGTGTACATTAATGAGAAATAAAATGAACTTTTTTGCTTTTAGCAAATGGCTGCAATGAAACAGAGTGAAAAATTTAAAGGGGTCTGAATACTTTCCGTACCTACTGTATAGAGGGAACAAATAATACTAGCAGATGTTATCATGATATGTTAAAAAGCGGAAAAAAATGGACAAAGTTACATAACACATCTACCTTAAAAATAATGAGAACAAGTCAATAGGTTGATGTACAAAATGGTTTCTTGTGAATACTTGATATAGTAAGTATATAGAAACACATAATTGAAGGGATTTATCAACACATCTATGCCAGTTTTCTGGCATAGATGTGTAATAATGTAGCACATATTTGGCGCAAGGCCCTTTCTTCCTGTTGTGACACATTCCCCGTTGTGCGCTTTTCTCGTCAGTTTTCCAAAGCGAGTTATATAGGAAATCTATGCCAGTTTCTGACTGGTGTAGACTTCCATTTGGGCTTGCACCTGATTTGTTAAAAAGTCACAGCCTCTTGATAAATCAGGTGTGCCTTGCACTTGTCAGGGCCTTATTAAGACTGGTGAACAGTCATAATAAATCTGCCCCAATTTGTCTAGAAATTCCATAAGGCAGATATGTTTCTTTTTTTGCTATTATAATCACTATTTCCTCGATTTATCTCTGTGCTTTCCTTCTAATATTGACACTGTTGATCGATCATAACTGCTTGCCCTTTACTGTTGCTATGTATCAGTCTCATTTTCTACATTGTTTTTTTAAGTAAATTTTCTTTTATGAAATTGATGCATGGATTAATCTGAGCGAGGAGAATGTAAACCCTATAACATGTATGAATTTTACCTATATTTGAGCCTATGTAAGAAATTCCCAGTCTTACTTTACTGTTTTATTTAGTATTTTAACATGCTACATATGTGAAAAAATATTCAGCAGCTGTTTTTCCTTCCTACCGACCCTTTATCTGAAAAGATAAAATCAGTATTTATGTCTATTATAAAATCACCTGCATTAAAGAACACTGAAAAATACATAGACATAGTGATTCAGTTGGAAAGTCATGCTAATATTTTGCATATAATACTCTATTGGCAATGAATGGGTGAAATGAGACATTGATATAATGGTCCTGCATAAAAATAAGAAAAAACAACAATTTTAGGGGGAAAAATGAACTGTGAACATTTTTTGTGATAGGAGACAGGTCAAAAAGCATTTCAGAATAATTTTACACCTTTTAACCTTAAAAAAATACTTTGCTGACAATTGAGAAAGGGTCTTAAAAGAAGCTCTGATAGGCATTCTCACAGCAGGGCTACCGTGTCCCATCACAGAGAGTTCCTGCATAATGTATCTGGTAATAAGGAGTATACAGCAAATCACTGTTCCTGAGGAGCATTTACAAGAAAGTCAGTCTCGGCATAGCTCTGCTATTAGCTTAGACAGGAAAAGTTGGTAAGACAAAACTCTTGGTAAGAGAAAGGTGTATTGTATTTTAGACCAGAAAAAGCAGAAAACCCCCTTTCCTTATTACACCTATGACCTATGATCAAATCATGTTGATGATGTATTATATTTAGGGACAACAGAAACATGTTTATATCTTTTCTTTACTTTAAGCCTTAGTCATATTTTGGACAAATTTTCTTGAAGCTTAATTATTCCACAAAGTAAAGCAAAAGGTAACAAATGTCTGATAGGTGTGGGTTCCTTTCACCACTGAAGACAAAGTGGCTGGCCTTCTAATTTAGTTAATTCTTGCATGTCAGCACTTGACTGTCCTTACTGAATGAAGACGACCTGGGACAGTTAGACAACACCTGTAATTCAGGAGGTATGAAGCCAAGGCTGTATAAGAAGCTCACCCGAATGCACTCCCATTATAGATCCATTTACACTCATCAATTACCATCATGGAGAACTTGTTTCTGAGAAATCCTGATCATAATAGGTCAATGTAAGCAAAGATCATCAATAGTGATACTGTAAGAATTGGTACGGTAGAACAATAGGTAAATGTGAATGCTACTCAGTGACAAGGCCGCTAGACTGTAGCTGTATAACATCACCAATAACTGAATAATACAAGTGTACTGTTACTAAATGACACCACATTCATTGACTAATTAATATCTCTATACTGTTGTTCAATAAAAAAAACACTATAGGAATACCAAAATTACCACCATACTGTGCAGGTGAATATTACCACCAAAGTGAAAGTAAATATATGGACATTATAGAGGTCTGGTATCACAGAGACAGTCTGCAGAGCTTGTCACTGAACTTCTTTAGACTCCTGAACACTCAGACTGACCCTTTATGCAGCAGTTATGCCTTTCAGAAGAGCTGTCAGTCATGGAGCAATCTGGTGAGCTGTTTGGGCAGAGCTAGAAGAAAATACATGCTTTTTTTCTCTTCAGATGTGCCCTTCTTTAAGTAAAAACCACTATTTATTAAATAAAATCCTTTCTCCTACTTGATCTGTATCTGTTATGCTTCAGTTCCTCTTACAGTGCATTGTCCATAGGTCAGATGGGACAATTTCATGTTCATCCACTATTGTCTATTAGCTCTCCATGCTGAATATTCTTGTTTTTTTTTTTTATTATTACCATTTTTTTACAAAACTATTTCCTGTATTTCTGCAGTAAATAATTTTAGATGGGGGGATGAGCAGCAGTGAATTCCAAAAGTCTCAGGAACAGTAATGGAAATGTAAACTATGTGAAATATACTTTTTATATAGAGAGAAGAATTGCTAAAGTACGCTTGTTTTTCTTACAAAGTGAATATCCATTGAGGTTTTCCTTCTGGATTCTGTTCAAAACTGTGCGACATCTGTACAAGCAGAAAATAATGATGCCTTGGCAGTCACTTGTTTCAATGTGGAGTGTATAATGGAATTCCTAAATGCTAGGTTTATGCTGCCTGGATGGCAGACCAGGAATTCTAATGTATGTTCTTCTAAATATTTCTGGCGTTCTTGTTGTTTATTGCATGTTAGGAACATCAAGGTGCAGGAAGAAGATATGGTATTGCTGAAAAAACTCAACCCTCTCCCAAGTGACAGCAAATGTGAAGCCTTTGTTTTTCACCTAAAATGTACAATCTCTTCGTTAATAAAATGTTATACTCTCCATGCAACATTCGTCCATTCGTTATAATGTGCAACTCATTTAATCCTATCCATCGTCCAGATAATGCACTTAGTAAAACTGTATGTACTTCATTTAGAAAATACCTATCAAAGCATTATTTTACCCGATAAGATGGCGGTTGTCTGGAAGAACAAAAGCAGGATCAGTGTGGGTCACTGGAACAAAACAGTATTGCTATAGTGAACCAATGGTAAGTCTTCAATTGTATATAAGGCACATACAGCAATTCCCAAAGGTGTTTTTATTATTTAACATAATCTTTAACAGAATCTTCTAAAATTTTGCTGTAAGTTATATGAAATACTTAGGACACATTTAACGTAAATGAGCTTTATTTATTTAAAATTTTACAACTCCTTTAAGTTTATTCTAGAGGCCTAAAACAATGTTTAAGCCTACATGAATATGTATGCCATTGTAATACTACTGAAAGGAATAACTTTTACCCATAGTGAGCAATGGTAAAAATATAGTAACCACCCTCAGACAATAGAGAAATAGTGCAGGATACAAGAAGAACCAGACTGGCTTCTTTTTTCATTAAGCTCATCTTTATTGAAATTCAGAAAAACAAAGGCATTTAAAAATACAGAAAGTCAGTGCGAAAACCCTGTTAAAACATGGTGTTTAAGGTGAGAAAAATAAAAATACTCTAAAGCGTTATTGTAGCACACAATTGCATAATAAATACAGAAATATAGTCTAAAGAGTTATTGCAGCACACAATTGCAAATTAATACAAAATATAATGCTATCCAGACAAAGTCGCCAGCAAAATGTATATCAGGTGTGACAGGTGTTCAAGATTGTGTCCAGGAACTTATCCCATTACTATATCTTATGTTATGTAGACAGGTTGTGACTATCTAGGAAATGGTTCTGTGTAAACATGTTATTTCTTGCTCTGATGCATGTATTTAGTTAGCACTATATTTTTTTACTTTTTATTTTGTAATGGTGTTTTTTATTCTTTTTATGGATTTTAAAATAAGTGTAGCAGATTATTATGTGATCTAGCACTGTTTTGTATTAGTAGGTTGATCTGTGTAGTGAGGTGCATTTTGATCTGTTTACGCTACTGATTTTGGACATCAATTGGTGCTACGAAAATACCTGATTGATTATATTTAGTTGCATTGAAGATACATAGATAATAGCCAGATAGAAAATATATAGATAATAGATATAAAAGATTAGATCACAATGATAAATAATAGAAAATGTTTTATTTTGGGAGAATAAACCACATTTTCTTTTTTTCTTTTGTTTTCTAGATAGATATAAAGGTAAACAGTTGGGATGCTGTGTAAAATGTAAAGAAAACAAGATTGAAATTTGGAAATCTCATATAACCATATTTTATTCACAATAAAACCTAGAACACATTCTGGAAGTTGAAACTTAGAAATTTTTACATTTAATTTTAAATAATTAAGTCATTTAGAAATTGATGGCAGCGATACATCTCAAAAAATTAGGGCAGGAAAAGCAAGTGGTAGTGATGAAAAACAGCTGGAGGGTCAATTTATAGATAAGTCACATGACTGTGTATAAAATGAACGTCAGAGAGGCCGAGTCTCTCAGAAGCAAATATGGTCAGAGGTTCACCATTTTATCATTGAAAAACTGTATCTAAAAATTATGGAACAATTTCAGGAAAATATTCCTCAATGTAAAATTGCAAAGACTTAATATTACACCTTCTACAGTACATAAAGAATCTGGAGAAATCCATGTGCACAAAAGACAAGATTGACGGTTAATATTGGATGCTTATGATCTATGGGCTCTCAGATGGTACTGCTTTAAAACAAGTCATGAATCAGCAATGCAAATCACTGAATGGGCTCAGGTATATTTTCCGAAATCATTGTCTGCAATCCACAACTGCAAGTTCAAGCTGTATTATGCAAAGAAGATGCCACATAGCAACACAATCCAGAAATACGGCCATCTTCTCTGAGACGAAGCTCATCTAAAATGGACTGAAGCAAAATTCTTTATGTAAACCATGTGCTGGAGTTGAGGAACCTTACAGCTTGTTATCAGTTCAAAAGCCTGCATCTCTGATAGTATGGGGTTTCATTAGTGCCGATGGCATGGGCAGCTAATACATATTAAAAAGGACTGTCAATGCTAAGCTGGATCCAGAGGTTTTAGAACAACATATACTCTTATCCAGACATCGTCTCTTTCAGAGAAGGCCTTACATATTTCAGCAAGACAATGTTATACCATGACAGCATGGCTTCACAGAAGAAGATTCCGGTTGCTGAACTGGCCTGCCTGCAGTCCAGACCTTTCACCTTTCAATAGGAAACATTTGGTGCATTGTGACCTAGGATTGATGAGCAGCTAGAATCCTATATCAGATACGAATAGGACAGTATACATCTTCCAAAATTCTATCAATTGGTCTCCTCACTTCCCAGACGCTTACAGACAAAAGAAGAGGGGATGCTACACAATGACAATAGCTTTGTCATTTGAGTTAATTTTTCCAAATGAAATGGAAAAATGTCTAATATTCAACTTCTGATATGTGCTCTATGTTCTATTGCAAATAAAATATGGTTATATGAGATTTCCAAATCATTGAGTTCTTTTTTTCTTTACATTTTAAAGTGATGTTGCATTACTGGTTAAGTATACAATTCAATATGTATTTCTTCAATGAGTGTTTAGCAAAAATTCACATATACTCTGCTGCACCATCATTGAATAAAGTTGTCTCCACACAGGGCAAAGCTGGATATCCAGACAATTTTCACGGCATCTATTTGCCATTTGTGATTTTTATAGACCTATAGATTGATATTGGTGTGATTTCATATAATCATGGACAAAAAAAGGACTGCATTTTTTTCAACAGACTAACAGTCCATAAAAAATGTATGTGTGAACAAATGCTCTTAGCCTACATAAGGTCTTAATCATTATATAGCTGATACCAATGTATTACTTAGCTGTATCGATTGTTTGTCTCCACACAAAACAAATAGCCTGAATTCACAGCTCTCTTAATAGGAAATACACAGAATATGCTGAATGCCAGATCAGTCCAACATCGCGGTGGTCATTAGCTAACCAGCAGCATGGTCATCGGAGAGGATGTAATTTAATTAGTTTCATCATTGTCATTTGACTTTCTCTGAGCAGTCTGCATATTTACTTCATAGTAGTTGGAAGTGCTGGTCTGAGTTTTTTTGTGTTGTAAATTTGGGGGAAAGACCCTGTACCTTTAGGGGGCCTGGCTACCTTTTTAAGAGATCGTTACCAGTAGGTTTACTCCAGCTAGTAACGGCTGCTGTTAACTTACTGATCCCTGCTCCTGCTCACAGCATCCTCCTCCACTTCCTCTTCAAGTGGGCCCCGTGTGTTGCACATGTATTCATTGCATCGGAACATGATATGTGGTGCACAGCAGGCTGAAGGGGAAGTTGAGGAGGCCATGGACAGGAGCGGAGACTGGTAAGTAAATATCGGCCAATACCTGCTGGAGTAGCGGCTTAGTAAAGGGGCCCATACTGTATTTGGGCAGTATACTCTGTGGGGTGCCAGTAAAGGGGGAAATTACTGTATGGGGACCAATAAAGGAGCAATATAGCATGGCTAGGAAAGGGGGGCATTATATCATGTGGGCACCAGTAAAACAGGCGTTATACCATGTGGGAGCCAGTAAAGAGGGCATTATACCATGTGGGCACCAGTCAAAGAAGCTTTATACCATGTGGGGGCCAGGAAATCAGGTTTTATGCCATGTGGGAACCACGAAAAGGTGCATTATACTGTGTGGGGGCCAGTAAAGGGGACTTTATTTCATGAAGGTGCCAGTAAAGGGCTAATCAGCGGATGAAACTTTGGTTCGGCTTTCCACTGCAGGGAGCTGGAGGACCAGAAAATGAAGAGGAATTTGAGGCAGAAGTCCGCCTCATTTTCTTCTGTCTGAACAGCCTTTACTCTTCTCTGACTCTCTGAGAAATATAACTATAATAATAGCATTCAGGCATCATTTATCCAAGAAAACTGGGGTAAATGATGATAAATTTGACAGGGCCAGGAAAGTGGCATGACTTTTCTTTATGGTTTGTGCACCAGTAGCAGTATAGTGGGCTCCTAGAATCATTTTGACTGGTGGGCTCTAGACATCCCAGTCCAACACTGAATCTGGTTCATCTTCAGACTGTCTAGTCTAAGTTTATACCACCTTTACGATGGATTTTTTGGAGCCAGAATTTGCAACACAATTTTGGTGTATTTTGGCACATCTTTGTGCATTTAAGTAATGCCCCCTTTTCTGACAACCCACTCCCACATGCCTGTCAAGTCAAGGATGTGGCAAGATGCTCCAAAGATGCGCCACATTTAAATGACAATAGAGACCAGAATAGTAAATCTGGCCCGTTGTGTTTTGTGCATAACTTGTATCAATGAGGCAAGGGGGATCCCACACACAGTTCTAATAGAGCAGCATTTTGCAGTCATTCCCTGTTTCTTACATATAGACATATAGATAGATGCAATACATAGATAAATATAATTAATAGATTAATATATAAATATATCAATAGATGGTAGTGATAAATAGATTAATATATATATATATATATATATATATATATATATATATATATCAGTAGATGGTAGTTGTATATCAATACCGGTTAATATACATATAGATCAATAAATGGTCATTGTAGATATAGATAGATAGATAGATAGATAGATAGATAGATAGATAGATAGATAGAGCAATAGATGATAGTTCTAGATAGATATAGATAATATATTAATATATAGATAGAGCAATAGATGATAGATAGATAGATAGATAGATAATATAGATCAATAGATTGTAGCTGTATATCAATAGATAGATAATAGGCTAATATACAGAGAGATTAATATATGGTAGTTGTAGTTAGATCGCAACATAGATAATTTTTCTTGCACAATATGTATGGATTGGCAATGTGAATTGTTACTATTTTATGCCTTCAGACATTGAAGTGTTAACGCCGGCTGCATTGTGGTCTGTGATTGAGGTGATGTCAGAATACATTCTAGCTGAGGAATGTCAGCTCTCCTCTGGACATTTGGAGGGTCTGCCACTTGTACTGTGGGCATGACTCCACCCACACATTCTCTTTTGGCTGGTTCCCACAGAAGCAAAATGACATTGAAGGCCAAAAAGGATGAAAACAAAAGAGGACCCCCTGCGGCTTGGCCAGCATGCTGTGCTGTCACCAGTACTAATTCATTACCTCACCTTTAATCTTCCAGCTTCATTATAGGTTAAAAAGAGCCCCACTTAACAGCTGACAAGATTACTGCATGCCCAGCAAAGCCAGAAAAGAAAGTTTGTAGTTATAAACACCTGTACAAATATATAGCGGTATGTAAAACCTAATGACCCCGCAAGATAGTCGGAGAATAGGTATCTGGTACTGCGAGAATGCAGAATGTTGTCATTCGGTGTTCTTGGCTTTGGCCACTGATCACATTTACACAGACTCTGTCTGCCAGTACATTCTGAGACGTGTAGTTCCACAACTAAAGATCTACCGGCAAACTAAGCCATTTTCAGATTTCTCTTGTAATTTGTAACCATAAGGGAGAATTTAATGTTTGTAGAGCTTGTTCCTTAAAATCTATGACAAACTATTGATAACAGACTGTCTCAAAGGGAATATTCTTGGAAAATTTAGCTCTAAGGAAGGAGAACAATAACTGTATTCTGACCATACTACTAAGGTTACATTTTTTACCGTTGTCTTACTTTTCCCACCCCCTTTAGTGCACAATATTATAATGAGATAGTGAGAATTATTCAGGAACATATCCCAGTTTTATATGAGGATGCTACTTTGTCAGTTATTTTGGGGACGGGCTGAGAAGTGTAGCCTGGAAGGCTGTTTCCCTGGGTAATCTTCTTTTACCTAGCTTATATATCAATAGAAGCACAGGGGATACCTGGTTAAAACAAACAGGATTTTAATTAGGTTTATCCAATCAGATCTTTCATTAATTGTAATAACACACATGTTGGTTAGGGCAGGTTTGATGTATTTGTATTTATAGTGTAATGTATATGATTTATTATGTGGTTTATTATTTACTAATTTGTGTATTCAGTTCTGTCTGTTCGGTCTATAGCACGCCTCTCAGGGAATGGCTGAGCAGCATTTCCTTGTTCAGGTGTAACTGTGCACTTGCTGTGTATATACTAACTATAACGAAGAACCCTTAGGCTGAGGCCCCACATTGCGGAAACATGTCTTTTTTGTGCGTTTTTTTGGGGGGTTTTTTTTTTTAAGCCAAAGCTAAGAATGGCTACAAAAGGAATGGGAAATATAAAGGTAGTATACATCTACCTTCTGCTCAATCCACTCTTGGCTTTGGCTTAAAAAAAGCAGCAAAATCTGCAACAAAAAAAGCTGTGATTCCACAACGTAGGGCCTCAGCCTTAAATGGGTTGGAAACCTGTCAGTGTGTTCTGGATTTTATAGTCACACACACTACTCTGTTTTGTATGTGATTCTTTAATAAAGTCTGGATATTTTTACAAGATCAGGATGCTGGAGTTATACCTATTACCAGAATACCCCTTTAGGCTAAGGCCCCACGTAGCGAGCCACAGCCGAAAAGTTCTGCGGGATAAACCGCAGTGTAAACGCATTGCGGTTTTTCCTGCAGTGCTTTTCACGGAAAGTCCAGCATTTCAGTAGGTATAATTGACATGCTGCGATTTCCAAGAACGCAACAGTTTTGGAAATCGCAGCATTTCCGTTGCAGGTATGTTTCTGCAATGTGCGGATGAGATTCGCTACAAGGGACTTTGCAGGGACTTTTCAGGGAATGTAAAATGCCACTGCCAAACTGTGGTGTTTACGCCACATGGGGCTTCAGCCTTAAATTGGTTCATACACATTAGATAGCTTCTGACTCTCATACTTAAGCATAGTTACATCATCTGTTAATATTCATACAAAGATAGGGGAATATGTGCCCACCAAAGTAAAATCGGATTTATGTTTGTGCAGGCAGTCAGCTAATGCTCAGAAGTTATACATACACAATGGAAAATCATATTGTAAGTGCCCTGCTTAGAAAAGAGAAATATCTGCAAACTCCATCCCAGCATCAGTTACTGCTGGGTAGTATGTTAGCCAGTCAGCCTGGCAGAATAACTGATACAGCACTGCGAGCAGTAATCCTGTGTGCTTTGCAAGGCTGGACCCTAAGATTCTACCAATGTGTTATTAAGTGAGATGATTAAAAAAATATTCACTGCATTAATGAAGTGTTAAAAACAGCATCCTAGGTCAATGCACTTTGATGGAAAGCATTATTGTACTATTATTTACTTGTAAATTTTCTGTTCCAGTTGAATTCAGCCAGAAGATAGAGAAGATATTGCTATGCAATTAAAAGGTAATCTCTGTGGGATGGATTTAATATGATACTTGCACATTATGAAATCTAAAACTTGGCTTAATTGCTGTTAATTTGGATGTTATTTTTGCATGATTTCTTTTGAGGGCATAACAATACCTATCACTTTGTAAGGAGTGTACAGTATGTGAAGGTGTATAATGTATTAATGCCTTGTCAATCAATCTGATGGAAAGGACCTCACAGAACTGACGTTAATGAGATAAAACTGGTGGTAATTATAGTTTGGAAAACCAGTAAATTAAACCTTTTACCTTAACACATCACAATTGTAGTGTCCCAGTGTTTTCTGAGATAAGTAGAGTCGAGAAGTAACTTGACAACACAAATCATTGTGCCCCTTGTCTTTTGTATAACCTGGTGGAGCATTGTTTTTAGAGTTATTTTACCATAATTATTGGTATGAGAATGTGGAATAAGATAAATCCAAGACCTCCCATTGTGTATTAGGACACCCCAGTGAAGGAACATTTTATGATTACATTTAAAATGAAAACATGCTAAAAAGTAAGACCAACAGGATACACTCGATATCACAGGTGATGGGAAACTTTTATATCTCACTGTGAAATTTAGATTTAAAATGAATCTGAGCCTTTAATAGGTTTTATCTATTGACAAATATGGTTTATCATTTTGGTAGTGATCTAGCAATTGTGATTTGTGCACTAGTTGATTTTTGTTGAAGAGAACCTGACATCTCTCCAGGCATGTATGTTTTAGTAAATATATGTATTTCCTATAAAATAGCAATTCTGGTGCACCTTTTGTAAGAACTCTGCATTGTGCCATTCCTTTGTTTTTCCTCCTAGAAATGTATGAATAAATGGACAACTGGGTTACCAATGCCTTTGTCCCTACTCAATCTGGTACTATCAGAACTGACTGAACAGTGTGAAACTATATTGGGACATCTCAGCAACTGGTAACACCCAGTTGTCAATTTTTTGATAAAATTCCTAGAGGAATAACACAGAATGCAGCCCCTTGAGCTATCAGCTGATCACCCTGGGGCCCATCCCTGGCACTCCTGCAAAAAGAAACATGATTTACACATGTATATCCACATGATGACATATATATTTGATCTATTAATCTGTCTATTGATATGTAAATCTGAAAGCATACAAAAAGTAGAATTGTTACAATAAACTCCAGGTACAAACCGATAAATTCCTGAGTTCAGTTTGTGGCCAGCAAATAGTTTAACATGTGTAGTGCAGCCTGAGCTTGATGGATTGCATGTTGACCCATTTAACTTGGGGCTATACTCACTTCAGTTCTTTTTTGTGGATCCCAAACCAGAATAGCATATTTCTTGCCCTGTATATCCTATGTGATTCCTGGAGGCACCATAGAGGATGATAAAATCATCCTCCTGAATGTGGCCTTAAAAAGTAAAAACTGCAGCATTCTGGATAAGATCAAGCAATAGATGCTGAAACTTTTACTCACCCATGTACAAGTAGAAACAATTCAGCTCTCATATTGGAGGTTTTGTCAAGCAAAGTAAGAGCAGAAAAGTTAATGCTTTTACATAAGCGAATAGAAATTTCAATACCTACTGCATTTTACTACGTACAGTGAAACCTCTCCAAAAGACCACCTTTTTGAGAACACCACCTCCTTACCCAGACCACATTTTCAGTGATGGATTTTTTTGTTTTCCATGGTAGTCTTCTTTGAGAAGACCACCTCTCTAGAGGACCACTTTTTCATTCAGTTTTCAGTGGTCGTCTCAAAGAGGTTTCACTGTATTAATATATTTATGGAAGTTTGGCACTTGTGTTTAAGTTTTATATTACTTGCAGGGCAAAATTCTAGACCAGAAAACAAGGTTGCAAGTGCAACTAGAAATGTGGCTTACTAGCAGTGAATGGCTACAAATGTTTTATTCAGGTCATTATTATGCACAATTCACAATAACAAATGATATAGATATCGAAGTATGGAAGTTTAATATTAAGTATAACATCCCTAGCTCCACAAATTTGCACTTTTGAGGAAGCTGGAACAATAGATGTCTTGTAATGACATTGATATTTGCTGCCAACACCTTGGTATGAACATGGGGACTATAGTCTCAAATATAATTTTAACTTTATCTTTAAAAGTCCTTGGGCATCTCTAACTTGGAGATACATTATTTTGGCTTGCATTGTCTTGGCAAAATGTATGTATAATCTTATGCATGAAAATTAAATCAGTATTTCCATTAGGTGTAGCCAAGTCTGCAACAAAACTGACTTTCTAAAATAATTCTGAAACATTCTGAAAATATATAGACTTTTAAAGTATATGCAGATACAACTAGATAATAGAGTTACAATAGAGAGTTGGGGGTAGATTACTAGACTGTACAGATGATTTAAAGAGGACCTTTCACGTCCTCATGTATATGCTGTTTTACATACCGCTAGAAAGCCAACAGTGCGCTGAATTCAGCGCACTGCCGGCTTTCCGGTATGTGCCCCGGGGGCTGGAGATATCAGTGGTCGTAGTTTCACCGTTCACCATCAGAAGGGCGTTCCTGACAGTCTTGCTTGTCTGTGAGGAATGCCCTCCCTGACTGTACTTGCCCATAGACTTGTACTGGGGGGGGCGTTCCTCACAGCTCAGCGTCATCACTGGACTGTAAGGAACGCCCCCTCTGACAGTATAGCGCTATGGGCGAGTACAAAGAAAGGGGGCGTTCCTTATACCCCAGTGATGACGCTGAGCTGTGAAGAATGCCTCCCCAGTACAGGACTATGGAGGAATACTGTCAGGGAGGACGTTCCTCACAGCGCAGCTAAACTGCCCCTTCTGACGGTGGACGGTGAAACTACGACCGCCGATATCTCCAGTCCCGGGGCGCTGTCGGCTTTCTAGTGATATGTAACACAGCATATACATAAGGACGTGAAAGGTCCTCTTTAAACAGCTCTCAAACATTAACCCCTTCAGGACCAGGCTAACTTTCTCTTTAGAATAGAGCGGCGGCCGAGCATGTGCACTGCCACTTCATTCATTTTGTAGGGCACTGAGAGAGATATGGCTTGGGAGTGCCAATGAAAATTTATGAATATTTTCTCTATCCCCATCATTCCTAAGCAAAAATTTCTATTAGTCAGTATCCAGTGTGCTAATTAGGTTCTCTACTCTAGATCCGAGATGTCTGCTCCAGCCCAGCACCTTCCATCTGACTGTAGAGAATCTAGTTAGCATAATGGATGTTCATACTAACAGCACTGATAACTCAGGAATAATGGGGGCTAGGAAAAAATCTGTGCCACACTGAGAGGAGCGCCATCTCTTGAAGGATACAAAGAGTTGGGATTAATGGAGGTGCTAAAATGTCCTCTTAATTATTAAGTCAAAATGTCAGGAATTTCAGTTTAGCTTCTGCTGCTTTAAGGCTACCGTGCCAACCTGTGAAACTTCTGCAGTTTTCAGGGCTCTCCTATGCTGATCCAATAAGTAGCTGAGGAGGGATATTTAAATCCTGTTCCTTCTCATCTTGCTATTTGGTTGTACATTAGTGAGGCTCCCATACTCTGATTGTGCTGGATTGTTCTTTTATTGACCTTTGGCTTCTTACTGGAAATTCGCTTGTCTTTTGATTTTAGCTCTGACATTATCTTTGTACTGACTTTGCTCTGACATTACCCTTGGACTGACTTTTGGCTTGGACGTGTTCATTCTTCTGATTCTTCACCCTGGTTTTGATCTGCCTTGTGAGTTTATTGTGGGTTTTGGTTAGATTTCAGTTTGTGAAGTGTTTATTTCTTATACTAATTCTTGTGGTGATAACTTGGGCCCCAAATTCAGCACCAGTCCATCTTCCGTTGTGACTGGTGCAGACATTTGGGTATCTCTATCTCTCAGCTTGTTCTGCTGCTCTCTGTTGTCAGCCAGTTCCTGCAATTTCTGATATTTTCTCCAGAGATTCTTTCGTAACATGAAGTTTTTTTTTTAATGGAAATGTTCTAACCTAGCATTTCCAAATAAAATCCATATTCTGTGTATTATACTTCTCAGCCTGCCTCTCTTCCATTTATCCACTTGTACATAACTAAATTTTCTCTCTTTAGTGCAAAACTAATGGTTTTCACTGACTTGTATACTAACTGCCAGCTCTGATCACAGACAGAAACTCATCCTACTAGTTCAGTTTAATTCATACAAATGCAATAAGTTGCACTACTAGACATAGCCAGATTCAAATGCATGCTATTTTACTTGTGTAAAAAATAAAGTCAGTTGTTCACATTGTGGCTCTGCAACCTCTTCACTTTGCTCTTTAGTTGGACACCCAACAATCAAGCATTCATGGCCTATCCTAAAGATTTTGTAAAGGCATTACCATGGCACTCCAAAGGGTTGGTGCCTGGTCAGGATCCCACACCTTACGTCATATAAAAAAAGAGTCTGGTACTTGAAAATAAAGTTGAAGTGGACATGTTGCCCTAGTTTATTACAATCCAGTAAATAACCTGATGTCCACTAACAGGACTTTAGGCTACGGCCCCACGTTGCGGAAACGCAGCTTTTTTTGTTGCAGATTTTACTCTGGTTTTTTGAACCAAAGCCAGGAGTGGATTTAGCAGCAGGTAGAATTATAATATAATATAATATAATATATAATATATATTTCCCATTCCTTTTGTAGCCATTCTTGGCTTTGGCTCAAAAAACCGCAGCAAAATCTGCAACAAAAAAAGCTGCGTTTCTGCAATGTGGGGCTGTAGCCTTAATCATACATTGGATTGCAGCAGTTGAAAAAAGAGGGAAAAAGAAAGTTGGCAGCTTCTGCTGGGAGAAGTAGGTAAGTAAAGAGGAGCCTTACCTATTTCTCACTGTGGCGGCTGCTTCCTTTCATTTTCCTTCTTCTCTACACTGGTGCAATCTAGTGTATGATTAAGGTCCTGATTGTGGACCGAAATGTCACGTTATTTAATGGAATGCAATAAACTAGGGTTTTTAAGGTGTCGGAATACTGTTTTAAAGGTGTGGCTGGTTTTAGAAAAATTTGTAATAAAAGGTAAACATTAATACAGGAGTAAAATTCTGAAACTGTCCCCATATCTACATACATAATTTGTGATCACATTTTGCAAGCACATGACAGCATCGTCCATGGCCACTGATGGTTACTGAATGAAATGAATATGGATGAAGTATATTAGGCATAAGTGGCATAACTATTTATTACCTGTTATTTCAGATAAATGTTCTACAAGTACCTAACCTCTAAGGTCTGCTGTTTTAGAAGTTGTAATGTATAATTGCTTTGGAAATGGTTCAAGGACACTCTTTAATAAGTTGTATTGAATGAGTCATACCTGAAAAGGTCCACTGTTATACATGGTGTCCCCAGGTCTCTATTCTGAAATAATTAATATTATTCAATGCTTTTTTTTTTTTTTTTTTTTTGTTTAAAAGGAACCTGTCACTAGTTTTTTGTACACTAAACCTCCAGCATGCCTTTATAGTCCAGGGGTTTAATATTCAAATACAAGTATTTATTTTTTATGTTTTTCAGGTTTAGTGATCCTTTAAAGATTAGTCACAATAGGGTCACAATGAAAGATCTTCTTTATGGTGCTTATAATGAAGTAGTGAATAGTAAAATGACTGCTATTGATGGTTTAAATAGTATTTTTCCCTACAATGGACATGTATTGCCTATCCATACCACAGGGCAAGCATATATTACATAGCTCTCGTCACATTCTAAGGGACTGACAGAACTGGTCAAGTACATCACAAGGCTTTTTCCATCAATCCAATAGACAATGAATAGAAAGCAAAGATTTATCTGTGCCAACAAATGTCAGATTATTAAAACTTCACCATTTTAGAGCAAGGAAGCAACCAGATCAATAACCAAGAGCCTAGACTGATGTAAATCCATCTTTAAAACCATGATGTACTTCTCTATAATATAAAAATGTATTTTGTCATCAAAATGTATTTTAGATAGATCAGATTCTCTGTACTTTAAGTACATTATACTTTAGTTATAGCATAATGAATGTTATTAATAGTACTATTCCAAAAAGCACTTTGAGGTCACTTGTAGCCGAAGGACAATGCAAGGCACAATTACTCAAATTGTCTTACTTTCCCTGGAAAGTAGGAAAACCTGGCACCTACGAATTAGATACATTACAAAATGTAAAAGGAAAGCCATAGCGAATGACTAGGTAAAAGGTAAATCCATATAGGGCACAGATAACAAGCTCCAGCACTATGTGTGTTTCTGCTTAATGCCATGTGTTTTCATACGTCACAGCTGGCACCATCATCAAACTGTTTCTAAAACAATCATTCACAATGAATTGTTGTTTAGAATTTACTGTATGCCATGAGAATGGATAGGATAAACCTGCGAGCAGGCACCGTGCCATCTAAATAGATTAGCATGATGCTAAGCAGCCAAGAGATAATGTTTATGCATCCAATGTGTTTACTTGTGGCATGGTTCCCAGTCTGGAATGTCCAAGGCACTCTCTGTCCAGAGATAATGTAGCAGTATTTAATAAGCAGATGTCATTTTAAGCTAGTTTGCGACCAAACCCACATTTTAAATTCAGAGAAGGTTGCAAGTGTTTTCTTCAGAAAATTACAATTATGAATTATTTTAATGCCTGCCTAAAAGTGTATTTCATTTTAAGTAAAAAATTATTTTTCAGCTTCCGAGAGACAATAGAATCTAAAAATCATTCTATGAAATGATTACCTGTGATATTGGAATTGGAAATAATATTAAACTCTTATTAAGTCTGGTATTGTGTATATGATGTGGCAGTATGAATATAGTTTTAGAATACACACTATATATGTTACCTCATTGTACAATGTAATTAGATTAATGCTTAGAGGATTTAAATACTTGACTACTGATTGTTATTCTATATATTTATTCTGTAATAGTTTATATTAATATGCATTAAAATGATAACAACAACTATGTTTTTAATGAACGTATGTCTGCTGTCATCACTGTTTAGAAAGTTGAAAGAACGTTAAAAAAAAAAAGAACAATTCAATTAATAATATCATTGTTTGGCAATATTTATATCTGTTTTATCCTTACTATTAAAGGACATTAATAATAATAAATCACTATAAATGCTTATATTTAAGCTTCAGGCACAAGGCAGATCTTTGTACAAAGCTGCACTCAGTGTTATATGTACCATTCTCCCCTCAAAATAATACCACAACTGTCAGAATCTGATAGACTAAGGCTAGATTCACAAGAAAGAGGTGCAAAATGGCCAAGAAAAATATAAATTTTTCACAGCCGTCTTGCGTCCAAGGGGCACCTGTTTTCACAGATCCCCCATTTCAGTGGAGGCATCCGTGAAAACGGCAAAAAAGATATGACCTATATTTTGATGTTCCGTGATAATGAGCCTTCAAAATAACAGTCATGTGAATAGCCCCCATTCACTGACATTGAAATTAATGCTGCCATTATTCACTGTCGTGCGAATGTAGCCTAAGGCTATATTCACATGACCAATGTGCGAAATGGCTATGAAAAACATTTTTTATGGTTATCTTGTACCTGAGTGGAACCCATTTTCATGGATACCCCATATATTTGAGTGTGTGGAAGGGTCTGTGAAAATGGAAAAAATAGGACCTGACCTATATTTTGATGGCCCCTTACAATGGACTGTCAAAATAATGCTTATGTGAATAGCCCCCATATGATGTCTGTTAAAATTTGGACATCACAAGGGCTATGCAAATGGCTATGCACGGATGGCCCTTATTCACATGGCAGTCAATAATGGCCATGCGACAGACGTTTTGTAAATAGCCGTCACATGGCCATTATAGAGCCATGATTTTCAATAGGTCTATTCACATGCCACTATGTTCATTTTTGTGAACAAAGATAGTATATGTCAGTTTTTTTGTCGGCTGTGAAAAACAGACCCTCAAAAAAATGTAAATAGATACATTGAATTCAATGTGTTGTCAAAACGAATGTTTGACAAAAGTTACTAAAACGACAGTCACGCATGCGTTTATCACAGAAAATTCTCAGAAATTTCTTATACAGTACTAGATTCACACCTGCATTCAAGTTTCCGTTTGGGGGGTCCACTTGGGGACTCTCCGAAGGGAAACCTAATCTGCTTAAAAAAGCGGTTACCCGCGGAAACCCGCGAACCCCATAGACTATAATGGGGTCTGCCGGGTTTCCACCCGAAAAGGGCGAACAATGCGGAAAGAAAAGTGCTGGAATCCCCAAACGTAGTACAAGCGCAGGTGTGAACCCAGCCTTATAACTGTAAATTCTCTCACATAGCCTTTAAATACCAACTCGTAATACAGCTCTTACATACCAGAATTGGAAGTCTCATTAGGCAGAGGTTTGTCCACTCTTCTACATTATAGTACATTCATACAGGTTGGATTTGCTGCAAAGAAGTCTTTACGAAATCAGGAACAGAATCATCATAAAAATCATACTGATTTTGATGCATATTTGACAATGGTTTGACCCTTTGAATTGGCAAGGGTGAACTCAATAGCAAAATCCATATTCTTCAGCAGAATTGAGTTTTAAAATCCAGAGAAATTCCTAAAAAATGTTTGGATTATTTAAGTAAGCAAAATCAATGTCTTTTCTTTTGTACTATCACATTTATGACAATACAATAATTCTGATTCATAAATAACTGATAATAATAAAGAAATGTTTCTAATAGTTGCATAAAGCGGATCGTACCGAAATGGCTGAGTATGATAGATAAGTGATCTGTCTTTTAACTGTCCTATGAGAGTGAAAGAAGATGGAAAGCTGAGTAAATAAGTGGCAAAATGGCATAGTGATTGTAATAAAGAAACTCTTATTTAGCACATGGATCTCTAATACAGAAGGTCCCATACTTGGACTCACCAATTAAAGAACTACCAAAATATCAACTTCATCAGCTTTTCTCCAAAGCCCTATATTTTAGTCTTAAAATGTAGGGCTTGCAGAATTTTGGCAAAACCTTGGCTTTTTTTGTGGTTTATCCAATATTGGCAGCAAAACTGTTATAGACCCTTTATTTGTGGACTTGGATGGGTGATTAAAAATTTTTTTAATTAATCATTTTACCTTTTTTTTTGACAAAAAAAAGTGCATGCATAAAAGCTCTTATTTTCTTTAGTAGATTTTTTAAGTTTATTTTGTGACAAACATATTCACTGTACACTTACTTATTTGCAACGTATATTAGAGCCATTGCTGTGTTTTGGTTAAGTTTTGGGAATTATGTTCTATACTAGTTTGGTGAATTTTTTGACTTTTTATCTGAAATGGGAAACCTAATTTCAAATACTATACCATGAAATTTCCAAGTTAGCAGAGGTAGTTGTGTCCTTTGGACCCCAGAGAAAAATTTAGACTAGGCGCTACCCTTCTCTCCCCCATCCCCATGTATTATACCTAAAAAATATGATTTCCCCTTTCACACTTTCCCTATCCCCTTAAGTAAAGAAGTTGTCTGGTCACTTAATTATAAATATGCTCAGAATATTTAAAATAATTAATAAAATAATAATACTCACCTTACTGACACCCTGATGCTAATGGTCCATTGCCAGGTCTCTTGGCAGGCTATGTACTTTCTGGTATTAGAGGACATGGATATGTGACTGCTAAATCAAACACTGATTGTAGTGGTTCAACTTTGTGGCCAGTAATTGGCTAAATGCTGATATGGATGTATTCAATAATATATAGCATGCATGTATGCAATAGAAAAAAATTAATAAACAACAGTTATAAACTTATAGTCTGTACTTATTAAGGTTCACACCTGCGCCCGGTTTTCGCCTGGGGATTTTGTTTCCCATTCCATTTTAAAAATGCAGAGAGAAAAGTCCTGCAAGCACAGCTTTTCACTCCGCATTTTCTGCACTTTTCAGGCATAAACTGGGCGGAAACCTGGCGAACCCCATTATACTCTATGGGGTCCGCGGGTTTACAACGGTAACCGCTTTTTTAAGCATTTTCTTTTTTAGGTGTGAACCTAGCGTAACATGTATGCATCCAAAATTGAACAGCACAACTTACATATAGTATAATTGATTCAACAACATTAGTTAATATTAACATGCAAGCCTAACCTTGTTCACCCGGTTGGGCCAAAATAGTAGGGACCCAAAAAAGAATCCTGGGATTACAAAACAGTGGCTCTGAATCAAAGTGGCAAAGTGACTACAAAGAGTGTTTCTTACTTTTGAGTTTAGGCACATCCAAGCATTACATAGCAACCTATTAATTTTTACCATTATTTTTTGTTACTTTGTAAATATAAAAAAATGTATATAATTTGAAGGTGTACCAAAATAAAACTAAAAAAAAAGAATAAAAATCCATATAAATTAATAAATAGCCCTATGTGTCACAAAAATCATACAAATATTTTTTGGTAGCCCAATAAATAAAAAAGTTAGGGCCATTAGACTACCATGTCTGCAAAAATTGTGAAAAGCATCTGGTCAATGAAACCTTTTCAGGCTTGTTCATTAATGGGTTAAGATAGGCAGCCACCATCAGAAAGAAAAAAAATATCATAGAAAAATGTCCAACCACTCCTATGCAATGTTTTTCCGCCCTTTCAACTGAAGCTGAAGTAGAATGTCTGGGTTTACTGCATACTATGTTATACATATATATAATATGTCATTACTTTCCTGGATTTGTGGTATAATACAATTGATTTTGAAGCATCAAATAAAAGGTTGTTGTATTTCAGTAAAAATGTATATGATTGTAAGTATGTTGAAGCTGGGCATTAAAACATAGCAAAATATAGAAAATCATCCACAAATAAGGGATGACAATGGACCGCATCCACTTTTCACAGTCTATAAGGATGTTGGTTTAAATGCCACATCACTTTCATTTCCCACTTAAATGTTAAACATGGATTTATATAGTTCAGAATTTTCAAATTTAGAATCCATTTTATTATTACAATAATGCATCTGGCAGGCTTATAATTTGGTTAGGAGGTTTAAAAATTGTATGTCTCGGTTTGTGTAAAACACACACACACAAAAAACAAAGGTCAAAACTTTTAAAATGTCACTTCTTCTGCAGTTTTGCATAGAAAATGCATTGAGTCAGTAGGAGGGCTACTTGGCCATAGAAACAGGCTGTAAGAAAAGAATGTAATCCTGCTGGTGTGGTTTCCACTTCCTCTGGCAGCTGCAGGCTTAGCAGAAAAGCACAGTGTGAGCCTATTGTTACCCCAGCTGGGTAATAGTTTTCTTATTTTACAGTCAGCAGCCAAGGGGGGTTGGGGTGTTGCAATATAGTGCCTTCTAATAATACTTGTAGGAACAGATCACTTTCTGTTCCAGACCGATAATCAGGGATCCATAAATCTTTCATTCCATTTGGATCCTCTGTCATGGTAATGAAATACTTTTCAGGAATGGTTACTTATTTTTCCAAACAAACTTATAGTCAGTGGAAATATCACATTGTCTCAGATAAATGTCATAATGCTTTATGTTCTGGGTGCATTAATACAATGGAAATTGAAATTGCTATGTTAATTACAGCCGGTGCTGTCCCTCTAATGCAATTGTTTTATTATAACACGTGTCACATTAATGCTTGTGAAAAGCTCTCCATGTATTATCCTTATAAAGAGGTCATGTAGTGATATCACTTTATTAGGAAGGCTCGTACATTAGAATGAATACATACTATTGTTGCAGATTATAATTCAGTAGAGCATCTCGGCTTACTGATTTATATAAAGACACCCACCTAAACATTATATAGCTATTAGGGGATGTAGTTATAGGGGTTGTGGAGGTAGCAGTCACACCCTCAAGACACAAGTATTAGAAGTGGCAAACAGTTGGTAGGGGTGTGGGGCTTGTACAGATTGTGGGGGCATGAACTTTCAGTTACACCTTGCTAGCTGTTTGTATTGTCCCTTTTACCTTATTTTCTTTTAGGCTATATTCACATTGCTGTTTCTTGGCCTTAATAATGGTCGAATTGGTCCATTTTTATTGTCTGTTGTTCATCCATCTTGTATCCATATCCATTTCTCCATTTTGCCAAGTGTTATTGTTTTCCATATGTATTTAACAGGTGTTAAAATAATGAATTTCATTGGTATTTTTCACCCAATCTACTGATCTGTTGGCCATCACTCAGATCCAAATACGTTTTGACGGCCATTAAAAATAGACCCATTTACTTCAATAGGAGCCAAGTGGCCAAAGATAGAAGATGCCCGTTTTTTGACAGATGCATAAAACGTGTGAATAAACTGATTCACTCATAGGGTGTGTTCACATTTCTTTTTTTTTTTCTTGAAAGACATAAAAAACAGTCCGTTAAAAAAATGTTCTACATTTGTCCATTTTGAGGGATGCACAGACCCATTGGGTTTCAAAGGGGCACATTTATTAAGCTACTTGTACTATTTTTGGTGTAAATTGCACATTTTGTGGTCTTTTTCTGCCCTGCACTTGATTTCTGAAGCATTTGCACTAATTTTTCCAGATGTTATGCTGCTCTTGCAACTATTGCTTGTTGTCTGGAAAAGGGGACATGGCTTAAATGGAGATCCTTTTCAGGCTAAGGCCCCATGTTGCAAGACACAGCAAAAAACGCTGTGGAAAAAATGTGCTGGAAATTAATGAAATTTTTTTTCAGCAGCGTTTTTCACAGAAAGTTCATAGAGTTTCCGTATGTATAAGTGACATGGTGCGATTTTCCGCTGCAGATTTTTTTTTGTAATGTGTGGATAGGATTAGCCAGAGTCCCATCTTCTTTGCAGGTTATGTAAAACACAGCTTTTTTTTTTGCAATGTGGGGCCCCGGCCTCATGCTGTATTTAGGACTTGCTCCCTTTTTAAAAAGGGGCTAAAAAAGGTGCACATGCACTCCGGTACATGGACAGCATAAAAATCCCATCAAGTTAGACTGCAATAAAAAGGGGCAATTGCACTTTTTTTTTTTTTTTAGCAAAAAGTGCACATAGCTTATAAAGGTGCATCTAAACTAACACATGTGCACAACATTTAACAAGAAGGGGCATCTACAACATAGACACCACAGTAAAACTAAGTTAAAAATATGGCCAAAAAAGGGGCAGATGATAAATAACCACCAATAAGTCTGTTTTGACATCCATTAAAAATGGATCAGTGAGTTGGATCAGAAAAAAACAATGAAATTCATCCGTTATTTTTAACAACCTGTTAAAAACAGAGGGAAAATGGAAGACACTCAGTAAAAATTGAACAAACTGACATGGAATGGAATGGATGCAAGATGGGTGTTAAAAATGGACAAACCAAGAAACTGACATAGTTGTGTGAATATAACCTTATTGTTCTTAAAGCAGCCATGTTATGGCCATTTAAAAACTGTCTGTCACATGTCGTGTGAATAAGCCCTTAGAATATAAAACAATGATCCCTGCTTATGATAAACATATGGTGGTTAAAACAATACATAACTTTGAAGGGCATGGGAGTTAATAATAATAATAATAATAATAATAATAATAATAATACATTTTATTTATATAGTGCCAACATATTCCGCAGCACTGTACAATTTGTAGGGTTCAAGTACAGACAGAATAAAGATACATTACAAAGAAATAGTTAATTCACACACTGAGACTGAGGGTCCTGCTCGCAAGAGCTTGCAATCTATGAGGTAGAGGGGGTGACACAAGAGGTAGCAGGAGCGGCATCAGAGGTATCATTGCTTATACAATGGTCAGACAATTTTATAATAGAGGTTACTGTCATTACACATATATAAGGCTGTATGAACCGTCACCAGTCGTGTCCTTTAACGTGCAGATGGTGCCTGGACATATAAAGTTAGTCTGATACGGCATCATATCCTGTGAGGTAATGTGGGAGCATGAACAGAGGGTACGTTTTAGGGAATCTAACTACGGAAGGGTTTAGATTAGAAGTTGTGATAGGCCTGTCTGAAAAGATATGTCTTTAGTTTACATTTGAAGCTGTGGAAATTGGGGCTTAATCTGATAGTTCGGGATAGAGCATTCCAGAGAAGTGGTGCAACTTGGGAGAAGTCTTGTATACGAGTGTGGGCGGTTCTGATAATAGAGGATGTTAGTCATAGGTCATTGAGTGAATGGAGAGTACGGGTTGGGCGATAGACAGAGATGAGGGAGGAAATGTAGGAAGGTGCAGCATTATGCAGAGCCTTGTGAATGAGGGTGATAAGTTTATATTGTATTTTGAATTGAATAGGCAGCCAATGTAGTGACTGACACAGACCGGAGGCATCGCAGTAGCGTCTAGACTGAGATATGAGCCTGGCCGACCGCATTCAGAATAGATTGTAGAGGTGAGAGTTTAGTAAGTTCCATGTACAGACATCCAGCCCCTTCATCAAATCAATGACAGTGAAAGCTCAATTTCTAGGACCACAGGGCGCTGAAATTGGGAAATCCACAAAGATGTCACAATTCAAATATATTAGAAACCAGGAAAAATCGTTCTATGTCACAACTGTTTTAACGACCAATGATGTACCTGTATGCCATTGATTGCAAGGGTTTGTATAGAGAGGGCTCAGGAGCCGACATATAATAAATACATCCTTAACCTGCCACTTACAGATGCAATTGGAGCTGGAACCAATTGCAGCAGTTAACCCTTTTGATGCTGCTGTCAAATGCGACTGCAGCGTCTAATCAGGAATGTCTATATGGTAATGATTGTGTTGTGACTCCCAAGAGTGTAGCGATTAATTGCCATGGCAGCCAGGAGCCTACTGAAGGCTCCCAGGCCAGTCATTAGTACACTTCTATTACCAGCGTGCCACAGAAGTCATTGGCTTTTACAATATATTAGTATTGCAGTATATTGTACTTTTTTTTTTTTATAAAAAAAGTTTTTAAAAGTATAAAAAAGCAAAAAACTAAAACATTCAAATTACCCCTCTTTCCCTTGAGCAATGAAAAAAATAAATAAATAAACATAAACATAAACACTTTAGGTATCCCCACATCCAAAAATAATAGAACTATCAAAATATAAAAATATATAAAATATGAATATATAAGACAGCACCACACTGGGAATTTTCCCCAGGTTGCACTGGTCTCCACTTCCAGTATATGTCAGAAAATTCCATCACCACATTACAAAAAATGGATCTGTTTGAGGCTTGGGCCCCATGTGGCACTGTGCAGCAAATCCCATACCCACAGAGTGGGAAAATATGTGCTGCAGACACGCTGCAACAGTGTCGGACTGGGATGTCTAGGGCCCACCAGTGGAATTGTTTTTAGGGGCCCACCGCCAGGACCCCTGCAGATCAGCTGTACCGAGACAGGGCGGCTAAAGGAAATAACATGTCAGAAGTTATGAGGCTCACCCACCATATGATGTGCACCAGTGCACTACCTAAACTACAGCTAATCTAAACTAATCTACACTCTGTATGGCAAGTGAGCAGTGTGGCTCCTAGAATTGTTACCATTACCTTTAGCCGCATTGTCCTGGAATAGCTGATCTGCAGAGGTCCTGGCTGTCAGACCCCCGCAGATGTAATATTGATGGCCTATCCTAAGAACAATCAATATTAGAAAGATGAATAAATCATTTTAAAGAGGTTTCCAGGAATTGGAGCAACCCATGTGGCGGGCAGGAGGTGTAAAATAATAAAAATAAATAAATAAATAAAAAGCATACTCACCTGTCCCCGGCGCTCCGTTGTCCGCTGCCAGTGTCCATTCAGTCTCGTGCCGGCGTCTTCTTGCTGGGAGTCCTGCATCCCATGTGACTGCCGAGACCAATTAGGTACAGGATTTCTAGAAATGAGGCACTGCCATAAGACAGAACAGACACAGGTGGGGGAAAATGGGGTGACAGGTGAGTATGCTTTTATTTTTAATTTTTACACCTCCCTGGACAACCTCTTTAAAGGGTTTGTCTGGTCCAAATTTTTTTAATGGCCCCCAATACAGTGGCCTCTTCACTGGTCCCCCATACTGTATGGGGAACAGTGATGGGTCCATCATATTGTGTGGGGACAGTGATGGAGGCTGACATCCAGTGGGGGGTACATTATACTGTGTGGGCCATATTAAAGGGGTTGTCCAGGGTTAGCTTTTATGGCCTATCCTCAGGATAGGCCTTAAATACCTGATCAGTAGGGATCTGACACAAGGCCCCATCAGCTGTTCGGAGCCACTTCAGGCCACTGTTCTGTACACTATACAGGGCTGGAGGCAGAAAGCTTCATCCACTGTATAGCAGCCCAGCGCCTTCACTGCAGCTCAGCTCCTACTGACTTCAATATGTGCTGAGAAGCAGTGAAGGTGCCCGGCTAATACAAAGTGGACAGAGTTTTCTGCTTCCGGCCTCATATTGGGTACAGGAGGGGCGCCGGAAGTTGCTCTGTACTGTTGATCGGTCCGGCGGCCAGGTATCGGCCCCCTACAGATCAGGTATTTATGGCCTATCCTGAGGATAAACCATAAATGAACCCTGGACAATCCCTTTAATATAACCCCTAATGCGCCACACTTTAAAGAGGTTGTCCAGCATAATTTTCTTTTTAATATTATAATAATTATTAGTCCGGGGGGGGGGGTTGTGAAAAAACACCCCCCCCCCAAAAAAAAGGTAGTCACGTTCAGTGCGCTGGAAGACATTAGGCACAGAAGAGTAAGTTTTTTTTTTTTTTTTAATGTTATCCTGGATAACCCCTTTAATGTTCCCCGGGATATTAGCTTGTTGGATATTAGCCCATACAGTAGTCCCTTCACTGATTCCCCCCCCCCCCCATGACAGCATTAGGTTATTACTTACCTGTCTATTACATGGTCCCACTCCTTCTAGCTCTGGCCGCACTGATATGACATCATATGCGCCCGGAGCAGGAAGCAGCAGGGGGCGCCGGGGAGCTGTCAGGTGAGTATCGGAGCTTAGATTGTAGGCCAGAGGCTCAATGAGGCCCGTGGCCTACAAGTCTGTGAGCGGTAGAGCAGGAAGCCAGTGGCTTTCTGCTCTACTAGTAGCAGAACCGGGTCGGCAGTGCCACTTCTTCCCAGTTTTGTGATCCAGTTATTAAAACCGTATTGCAAAACCGGGGAGAACCTGGCTGCATCACTTACCTCTCCCCACTCCTGCACACTGTATTATGGCCCACAGCGGCCCCTGCACACTGTAGTATGCCTTGCAGTGGTCCCTGCATACTGTATTATGCCCCGTAGTGGCCCCTGCACACGATATTATGCTCCATCGTGGCCCCTGCACACGGTATTATGCCCCCGCAGTGGCCCCTGCACACTGTATTATGCTCCATAGTGGCCCCTGCACACGATATTATGCTCCATAGTTGCCCCTGCACACGGTATTATGCTCTATAGTGGCCCCTGCACACGGTATCCTTGCAGCTTTTGGCCCTGTTTAATTGTGCACTGACGTCACATGGATCAGGCCGGTGTCGTGACCTGATGATGTCACCAGAGGGCCGAAGCCTGCTGGGAGTAACACCGATCACAGGAGAGGTGAGTAACAATGGTTTTTATGTTCCCTCACCTCCCCTGGGACTCTGATTATTATACTCTAGACCCCCGAGTATAATAATAGTAGTATTTGGCCTCACTTACCGATCCCCGCTCCTGTTCACAGCCACTTCTGCTTCATCCTTCTGCGTCCCATAGCAGAAGGGGAAGCAGAGGCGGCCACGAGCAGGCGCAGGGGTAGGTAAGTAAATAGGCCGTTACCTGCTGGGGTTACTCCAGCAGGTAACGGCCTATTTATAAAAAAAAGTTATCTTCACCTACCTGCGATCCCTTGATGGAGCTGCCACCTCCTCTTCTTGTCCACGACGTCTGCGCCTCAGCGCAGGAGGTGCAATGACGTCATTGTATCGCCGCCTGCACTTAGATGCAGACGTTTCATAAGCCAGCCCAGGACAGGTACCACGCAGCTTTGGTTTTTTTTTGTATTTTTTTAAACTTGCCTTTCCTGGGCTGGTTTACATTAAATAGATAGTAAAAATTCTGCCCCCCAGACAGTGACGGACAGTGCCTCCAGAGGCGGCCGCCTCACTTCGCCTCACAATTCCTAACAGATTTTCCACTAGTGTCTCTACCAGCACGTCTACCAGTAGCACACACCCTGCCACTACTACCTCGTAAACACTCATGTCTTCCACCTCTACCCCCTCTACAGAAAAAAAAACACTGTCTGTTCTCATTCAACTCATTAAGAAGACAAAGAAGAGGAAGTTTTGGGCTATGGGGAACATTTCTCTCAGCAGATGCCAGCTGACTACAAGAGAATGGGATCTCTATCAGTAAAGATAATAAAGAATACATGGTTGACAGTACAGAATGGAATGTGGTAAATTATGTGTTTCACAAAGGAGGAGGAGGAGGAGGGAAACATAGAACCCTGATTTCAAAAACAGTGTTCGCTGTTAGAACAGCAGTTTGCATGTACTATTTAATAAAAAAAAAAATTAAACTCTAGGTCAAACCTTTCTGAAAAGATTTTTCACTAACAGGACTGACTTTGTTATTAAAAACAATGCAAGAAGACACTCTGTGGACAGTCACAGATCAAACTGCTCTATTGCAAAATACATTTAGACCAAAATTAGGTTGTTGGCAATGAAAGGGTTAACTGTCCATTGTCTGTATTGCTACAGCATTCTGGTTCACAGCACAGATATACTCCCTCACTCCTATCTATGATTTCTATCAGTATCTGTCTGTAATTGATTAAATCTGACTAAACTTTGTTCTATTTATTCTATGATTCTTGAACTCTATTGCAAGTTTTGCGTCTGTTTCCTAGCTTAATTATCTGTCAAGACTTTCTTACCGGGCTTCCGGAGACCAATGGCTGCGATCTGTAGTGCAACAGGTAGTATGCTGGAACTTGTAGTGCACTGGTAGTAGCAGGTATCCACAGTGCAGCGGGCAGTAGCAGACATTCACAGTGCAGCAGGTTGCAGCAGGTATCCACAGCGCAGCAGGCAGTAGCAGGTATGCACAGTGCAGCAGGTAGTAGCAGGTATACACAGTGCAGCAGGTATCCACAATGCAGCAGGCAGTATGCTGGAACTTGTAGTGCACTGGCAGTAGCAGGTATCCACAGTGCAGCAGGTAGTAGCAGGTATACACAGTGCAGCAGGTATCCACAATGCAGCAGGCAGCATGCTGGAACTTGTAGTGCATTGGCAGTAGCAGGTATCCACAGTGCAGCAGGTAGTAGCAGGTATACACAGTGCAGCAGGTTGCAGCAGGTATCCACAGCGCAGCAGGCAGTAGCAGGCATCCACAGTGCAGCAGGTAGTAGCAGGTATCCACAGTGCAGCAGGTATCCACAATGCAGCAGGCAGCATGCTGAAACTTGTAGTGCACTGGCAGTAGCAGGTATCCACAGTGCAGCAGGTAATATAGAACCGACTGAGATCAGTAGGCCCCAGCTCAAGGATTGTCATAAGCAGGCTTCAAAGACAAAACTCAGGCACTGAGTGATCAGGAGCAGGAGTTCAAATAATCAACAGGCAGGAACCAAGATGGCCACGGACAGTAAACACACAAAACACCATCTTGCTAAGGGACTGGTACTGGTAAAACAAAGAGTTCATCAATTAAGATCCTGACACTATCACTAAAATGGTTCTTCTTTCTGCACATAGCACCTTACATACTTTATGTGACATCAGAACTATAAGGTGTCTACCTACCACTGATTAATGTCTGGGAGACTGTCAGGTGATGTCAGTTGATGCCAGGATGCCACAGACATCCCTCACTTTTGTATTTTCACTGCATTTTAGTTAATCCGAGACTAATCACAAATTATTCGGAACATTCGAGTTGAACCCGACTTGGAACGAATTGGTCTACCCATTTCTTGTGTTATGTAACTTTTACACATACCTGTACATTGCAATATCAAGGCCAAAGTAATAATACAAGGGGTTTTCAATAAGTTATCTACCACAATATGTTCTGTCAGTGTTAGAAAGCTGAGCTTGTCTATACAGGTTGACACATGTCTATACATGCAACACAACCTGAAGAAATTTCTGCTTGGGAAACGATTTTCTGATGATAGTGCAAAGAGGCAGTAAAAGGGTTCCTGCAACAGTAAGAAGTTTCCTTCTATTCTGAGGGCACCAATTACTGGAGGTGAAGTAGAATAAGTGTATTGAAGTCAAGGGGAATTGCATTGAAAAGTAGAAAGTTCAATTTTCTCATAAAATTTTGTTTTCATATTCAGGTAGATAACTTATTGAACACCCCATACCATGTGTTCAAAGGTGACTAGTGATATAGTCACATGACAAAGTAAGGTACAGAGAGTACCCACACTGCAAATCCATGCACAAATATAGCTGTAGCATAGTTAACCAGAATTTCTGCAATTGGTTAAACTACAATGACTTTTCATTGTTTTTTGTCTTCTTTGATACAATATTTTTCTGTGATAAGTTTAACTAATCGCAGAATTTCTGTTTAACTTTGCTACATCTGTATGAAAAACTTAGTCAATGTGGTCTTGGTGACATGGTCATGTGGCCATAGTACTGTATATACTGTCACTATGGACAGTAGAAAGCCACAGTTCCAGAATATTTCCAGTGGGGAATGTTTCTGTATTTTTATATTGTTGCACATTTCATTAAAAAAATAAATACATACATACTTTATCATGATTGTTATTATTGATTGAATTTTTCTCATATGCAATTCATACATATTTTATCAGTGGGTTCCCTTTTTGAGATCCTAAACTAACATTTTAGGGATCTGCATAAACAGCAATTCTTTAATCTGTTCTTATTATTAGTATTGCTTCATTCATATTCTACACAGTTGTTCTGCAGATTCATCAACCTGTTTTCTGCCTATGATGCAGCTGTAAAATAATTTTGAAAATATGCATGTATCAAACATTTTCAATTTACATAATTTTCTAATATACAACAGCAGGGTTTGGAAATTTTTAAAAATGGTTTAACCTATTATTGCATTGGATGTTAATACATAAAGCAGTTATTTACAGTAAGTTCTGTGAACACAGTGATTATGCTTGTGGGATTTTCTTGACAAGTAGACATTTAACGCTTTCAACACCATAATCAATAATCATTTTTGTGCAGATAAAAGGGGAGGGCAGTTTTCCTGACATGATTACCAGTTACATGTAATCATGCACATTTGGTATCCCATAACTGTGATAATCCATACTATAAATACTATATAATACAACCATGCAGCACTGTGTGCATTCAGGAAAAGCGCTTTATCACCATTTCTCCTGATCATTAAGAAGAGATTTCGGAATATAAGACGCAGGGACTTTTTGGCGAAGGTTTTGTTTTTACTGAAAAGTGCATGTGATAGTCGTAAAAATACATTATATAAAATTATTTTATATTAAAGATGCACATTGTAAAGAAACATGTAGAAAAAAAATATCCTATCATTGTATTTACACATAATGAAATTGTTTTACCGTTATAAAAATCAATAGTAAAACCTAACATGGAATATTGGAAGTTTTGGATGTCAGTGACATACAGTAGTTAGATTGACAGTTTTTTCCCCCCATGTCCTATATTACTTCTATATTAATATTATACAATGTAGAATTCAGATATTTTTAAACAAAGGAAAAAAAGTATAGAGCATATGAGCTAATGGTTGACACAATTGAGTTAAATGTTTTTTATAGGACAGGTTATCAATATATAGGCACCCCAGCTGTTCTCTGCAGCCTCTGGCACCAGAACTATACAGTGTACAGAACCAGAGTAGAAGGTATAGTAGCCATGCTAGAGTTCTGCAGCTCACCTACCACTCACTTGATCACCAATATAACCCACACCAAGCTTCCACTCTGCCTATGGCAACCTCCTTTCTTCTACTTCAATTCTGTCTTCTCACTCATGCATACAAGACTTTTTTAGTGTTTATCGTCTCTCCTGAAAATCACACCCTTTTTCCTTCCAACATTCTTAAACTGTCCAGACCTTCAGACTTTTATTAAAGACATACCCCTTAAGAAAAGCATACTGTATAACCTGGCTTAAAGATTCTCTTGACCTTTATTGGACCACTGCTTCCACCTGATATGTCTGGAATTGCTTACTTCTTTCGCAGATCTTTTAATTCTCCTTCCTGTTCCATATTGGTTATATATTTGTATGGGCAGAGCTCCTACAAAACTTTTCTTGTAAACAACTGTTTTTACTTATGTGACCACGTTATCTTTGGTGAGGCTTCATGCACACTAAAATAGTTGCAAGTGGTGTTTTTGCTTCTGCCTGAACAGTTTTCTCCTTTGTTTAACACTGCTGTTCTGTTCGGTTCTACTATACACATATAATGTTCCGGTCATTTTTGACCGGGCCTGTTAAAGTCTGGATTTTTAACTAATTTAAGTGTTTTATTTGAATTTCTTTTGCATTATTATACTGTATGTGAACATGGTTGTTCATAAACAAATGAAAAATGAAATCAAAAACTTAATTTTTATTTTTTTTGTGTCAAAAAATGTTACATCGCCTTATTGCATTATTCATGCATATTGCACATTTGCACAAAAAAAAAAAAAAAAAATCTTTATAAAACTGTAAACTATAACTAATAACATCAAACTGTATGTAAATATATTTTTAAAAAAAAAAAAAAAAAAAAAAATAAAAAGTCTAGTTTTTTCTATATAAAACTACTGTTGTATCCTCAGTAAAATAAAACGTAGAACTATAAACGTCTCTCTTACTGAGGATACCTTGCGGCAGTTCTGGCTTATTTTTTCTAACAGTACCCAGCATGGTCATTTTTCTTTTCAGCAACATCTGCCCCAGTTGGTGTGATGTGAAAAAATTGTCACATGTAACATTTCGTCCTTTGAGTCCATGTGTCAAATCCAAAAGTACTCGCATACCTTGATTTTTTTCAGCTCTTTCTCCAGGGTTTTTTCCTATGTATACCTGAGCGTTTACAGCGTATGAACTTTTGCTGTCGCAAAAACTGAACTATATACAGTAGATCAAAATGAGATTATAACTCCTTTATTTTTTTTTTAAAATGGCTGGAGATTAGTATAAAAGGCTATCGGTCATTTTTGACCGAACAGTACAGTCATGGCCAAAAGTTTTGAGAATGACACAAATATTATATTTTCACATGATCTGCTGCCCTCTGGTTTTTATGTGTGTTTGTCAGATGTTTTTATCACATACAGAAATATAATTGCATTCATATTATGAGTAACAGAAGCTTATATTGACAGTTAGAATGAGTTAATGCAGCAAGTCAATATTTGCAGTGTTGACCCTTCTTCTTCAGGACCTCTGCAATTCTCCCTGGCATGCTCTCAATCAACTTCTGGACCAAATCCTGACTGATAGCAGTCCATTCTTGCAGAATCAATGCTTTAATTTTGTCTGAATTTGTTGGTTTTTGTTTGTCCACCCGTCTCTTGATGATTGACCACAAGTTCTCAATGGGATTAAGATCTGGGGAGTTTCCAGGCCATGGACCCAAAATCTCTATGTTTTGTTCCCTGAGCCATTTAGTTATCACCTTTGCTTTATGGCAAGGTGCTCCATCATGCTGGAAAAGGCATTGTTGAGCGCCAAACTGCTCTTGGACGGTTGGGAGAAGTTGCTCTTGGAGGACATTCTGGTACCATTCTTGATTCATGGCTGTGTTTTTAGGCAAGACTGTGAGAGAGCCGATTCCCTTGGCTGAGAAGCAACCCCACACATGAATGGTTTCAGGATGCTTTACAGTTGGCATGAGACAAGACTGGTGGTAGCGCTCACCTCTTCTTCTCCGAATAAGCTGTTTTCCAGATGTTCCAAACAATCGAAAAGGGGATTCATCAGAGAAAATGACTTTACCCCAGTCCTCAGCAGTCCACTCCCTGTACCTTTTGCAGAATATCAGTCTGTCCCTGATGTTTTTTCTGGAGAGAAGTGGCTTCTTTGCTGCCCTCCTTGAGACCAGGCCTTGCTCCAAGAGTCTCCGCCTCACAGTGCGTGCAGATGCACTCACACCTGCCTGCTGCCATTCCTCAGCAAGCTCTGCACTGCTGGTAGCCCGATCCCGCAGCTGAAACACTTTTAAGAGACGGTCCTGCCGCTTGCTGGTCTTTCTTGGGCGCCCTGGAGCCTTTTTGGCACCAATGGAACCTCTCTCCTTGAAGTTCTTGATGATGCGATAGATTGTTGACTGAGGTGCAATCTTTCTAGCTGCAATACTCTTCCCAGTTAGGCCATTTTTGTGCAGTGCAATGATGACTGCACGTGTTTCTTTAGAGATAACCATGGTTAACAGAAGAGAAACAATGATGGCAAGCACCAGCCTCCTTTTAAAGTGTCCAGTGGTGTCATTCTTACTTAATCATGACAGATTGATCTCCAGCCCTGTCCTCATCAACACCCACACCTGTGTTAATGGAGCAATCACTGAAACGATGTTAGGTGGTCCTTTTAAGGCAGGGCTGCAATGATGTTGAAATGTGTTTTGGGGGATAAAGTTCATTTTCTAGGCAAATATTGACTTTGCAAGTAATTGCTGTTAAGCTGATCACTCTTTATAACATTCTGGAGTATATGCAAATTGCCATTAGAAAAACTGAAGCAGTAGACTTTGTAAAAATTAATATTTGTATCATTCTCAAAACTTTTGGCCATGACTGTACAAGTGTAAAAAAAGACGTGGAGCAAAAAGTAAACAAAAAATAAATAAATAAAAACTGCTATTAGTAAGAACCCCTCAAATGAGGAAAAGTCAATGAACCACAAGTTTCAGAACCCCATAATGAATATTTTAAAAAATATCAAATTTCAAATTCGGTCATTTTTGACCGAACAGAACAGCAGGGTTAAACAGATCTGAATTCTACATTGTGATATACTAATATAACAGTAATTTAGAAAAACAGGAATAAAATCTGACAACCTAACTACTGTATGTTACTTACATACAAAAATACACAATATTACAGTTAGGTTTCACTAGTGATTTTTACAACAGTCAAATTAAAATTTCATTATGTGTAAATATAATGATGGGATATTTTTTCTACATGTTTTTTACAATGTGCATCTCTAACATAAAATAATTACATATATTTATAGTATGGATTATCACAGTTGATTTGGTTCACATTAGCACCATGGTGTCCATTAGTTGTCCATTAGTTTTGACAACTTAAACGGACCTATTTTGAAATAGATACTGACAAATTCTGAAGGATCCCTTGGCTTATAATGCGTCTGAAAGTTTTTTTGTTTTATAGTAGTGAAGAATTCTGTAATATTTCCAATCTAACCGGTTATTCAGGGATCCATTATTCTGGGCTGTGTGCTGTCTGTATTTGATTGTCCCATTTATTTTAATGATCATATGTAAATATCCATTTTTTCCATGGAACATTGTTTTGTTGAAAAAAATAGAAAATAGAGACATGCACTATTTTCTCCATTTTGCAGACCAGGCATGCCCATCGAGGTGGATACAAGACAGTGAAAATTTTTGCAATTTAGTCAAAAAGTGGTTGATCCATTTTACAAAGACATGAAAAACAGATCAACCATGGCTAAAAGATGCCAATGAAATCAACAGGGCCATGGAGACCATGGACATCACACAGCCATGAATAATGGATGACTATATAAGACCTAAAAGCACCATAAACCTGATGGAATGGGGAATATCAATAGTGTGAACAGCACCTACTTAATGGTAGGATCTCAGAATGACAGCTGTAAATTTCCCCGAACTGAACTCTTTTTGGATGCCATAGGACAACAATCACAACCTGCATATGGGTATGGTGGAAACAATCCATGTCCAAGTACAACTTTTACCATCTTTGGTCCCCATTACAAAAATAAAAATTCTTCTTCTAGTCTGATCAGTAATAAACCACCCCTATTCCTCTACATAATTCTAGGCTTTACAAGGTCTTGATGGTTTTTAACTACTGACATCAACAAAGAGTGAAGCATGACAGGAAAATTATGGTTATGACATGGCCAATAATGCTAAAGGTAGTTCCTTCATTCTAAATTCAGGATGAGCCCATTTTAGTGGCATTTATTGTGATTGACATATATCTTAGGTTGTGTAAGCTTTCTGTAACCTTTCTTTGTCACAAAAATAAGAAGGAACATATGATTGTTATTTAGTTCCCTCCTGGAGTTTGTGTCCTATTGGAAGCACTTGCAATTGTCTGCTGTCTGAAGGAGTTTTGCTAAGAGAATCTTATTCATTCTATGAAATCTTAGATTTCATCATCAATAATTTGTGATATCCACAAATGTATTTGATATTTTTTTCAGTAATTTCTGTTTCACATGTATACATAGATGTTCATTATTTGATCAAATGTACTAAAAAATAAAACATTGTAGATGTTAAATAAATTTTACTCAATTTTATTTAAATTAAAATTAAATATAGCTTGTAGTATGTTTTTTATATATTTTTTTTATGCCACGATTGCCCAATATTATTATAAATTAAAACTTTCAAATATTATGCTGTCTTATTTGCATTTACTTATATTAGAATAAATTATTCTATATTATATTAATGACTCACTTTAATGATTACAGCTACAGTGTACTTATAATATTATGGCCATGCGTGTAGCTTTTGGGTCCATTAATGCGTTCACAATTATCTGCCACTTTTCTGTTTGTAAATATCTCTTTTTGGCTTTGCAGTGAAGAAGAAATTTTAAGTTAAATTTGTGGTACACTATTGGTGTTACATGTCAGGAAAATCATCTAAGGGCCGGTTCACATCTGCGTTCGGCTTTTGGTTCAGGGAGTCCGCTTGAGGACCCCCGAACGGAAACCTATATGCATAGAAAAGCGGTTACCTAAGGAAACCTGTGGACCTCATAGACTATAATGGGGTCCGTGTGGTTTCCGCATGAAACATGTGGAAACATGCGGAAAGGAAAGTGCCGCTTGCAGCATTTTTCTCTCTGCTTGCTTCGTGCGGAATCCACACGGGGGTCTGCAGGTTTCTTTAGGTAACCGGTTTTTTATGCGTATAGGTTTCCGTTTGGGTGGTCCCCAAGCGGACTCCCCCGACTGGAAAGCCGAACGCAGATGTGAACTGGCCCTAAGCTATTTATGCCCTATTTGCTCCTTAAACTGACTGGCCAAATAAGCTTTTTTACTGACAGACAAACATATGCAACAACTATATAGGCTTAGATTTGCATATATCTATGATTTGTGATGTGCTGTGGAATAAGCTGGTGCTATATAAATAAGAATTTATTATTTTTATATATATCAGGTGACACATTCATCGGATCATTTTATGTGTCCTACTTAATGTAAAATCTGAATGGAATCTGGCTATTAACAACGTGGGAACAATAACCCCTTATATTAATGGGGTTATCCAAATTTCTAATACTGATGGCTTATCTTTAAGATAGGCCATCAGTATTACATATGTGGGAGCCATTGCTGGTCATTCACCATGCAATGTGTAGCAGTGAGTTTAGGTACTGCAGCACTGTCCTATAGACTTCAATGAGACACTGCTGAAGTACCTAAGTCCACCTCTACACATTGTGCAGTGAAGGAGCAGGCTCCTGGTATGTCTACATTACTGGTAGCCGCACTGTCTGGTGTAATATTAATAACATATCTTAAGTATAAACATATACTAAGTATAGGCCACACTGTCCTACCCAGTTTAATGCCTCTCTCAATGCCCTTCATACAGAATCTTGACCCCCATCAGTGTCTTCATACAGCATATTGACCCACATGAATGCCCCCATACAGTATAATGGTCCCAATCAGTGTCGCTTTACAGGATAATGGCCCCATCACTGCCCCATACAATATAATGGCCCCATACACTGTAATGGCCCCACACAGTTTATGGTTCCTCTACAGTGCCCCCACATAGAGATGAGAATTAGTTCAGCACTCTCTTCTCTGCTTCCCAATCCCGCTCTTTCTCTACTCTGGAATCACTGCTGTGATGTGTCATTTGTGCACAGAGCAGGAAGGAGATGGGGAGCCAGGGCAGCTGAGAGGCATGTATTGGACTGACACTTACCTCTCACTCCATGCAGCTTGTAGGCTGCAGTCTTAAAGCAGCAAGAATCCTACAAGGGCAGGAAGCATAGGACATCGTAGTCTTCCAAGGTGAAAAACAGGTTGGAGCACATCTTGTTTCTGGTTCTGCAAACTGGTGGTATTTTTAACTACTTAGCTAAACCGAGGAAAACCAACTGCATGCCACCTCTGGTGTATATGTCTGGAAAATCTCCCTATATTTATGTCTAAAGTGCCCATACACGTTTATTAGCTACTATGGATGCATGTTGAAAGATTGTCCGTTTTGGCATGTGCTTGGCTAGTGCTAGTGCTGGTGTACAGTACCTTGGCCACAACAGTGCTAAAAACTGCAATCAACTGATCAATACAAATGTTTAATTTAAAAAATTGTACAGTATTGTGTGGTATACATTTTTCTTGATGAAACTCATTGGCAGACTTATTTATCTTTAGGCATACACTTGCGTACACTGAATAAATGCATTCAGCGGAATGCTTCACTATCCCACATAATATAATACCTAAATGTGTTGTGAACCTATCTTAACTCCTGCGTCCAGAAAATAGACTGATAGGATACTTGACTTCTTAGGTTATTAGCCCTATCGTGTGTGCATGCTATTTTGACAGCGGGAAATGATGTGGTTACCACTGCAAAATGTATTAGTGTTCAATTAAATGAGCACCAACCTTGTAAAATAGTCTTCATTGCAGTCTGATGATGCATTTTTGCATCCCTAACACATTTATATCATAAATATGAATCCACTAAGTTGTTCTATTCTGTCAAGACAAAAATTATCTGATTATTAAGAATTTACCCAATCTGTCAACAGATATCGCTATATAAACTTAAATTATTAAAAAAAATTTCTTAGAACTAATGGGGCAGATGGACTTACTCTGAAAATTCATGTCACTATGGCTATATAATCCTTTTTGAATTTCCAGTTTGATATTAAAATAAGCATTTTACGAACCTGGGTAAAGAATGAAAGAAGTCACAAATCCACTATACTCACAAGCTATACAGCATCATTGGACACCCCTTCTGCTGAAATATCCCATTGCTCAGTACAACCAGCATTAATAACAGATTGTAAATCACACATTTATCACCTAGCCACAGGATAGATAATGCAATTCTAATCAATGGAGGTCCCACAACCAACACAAACAGAGTGACGAAAAGATTGAATGGACAGGTTATCATGCTTGTTCACTATGCTCTATTCACTTCTATAGGCCACCGGAAACAGCTGAGCACTGTACTTGCCTGTTCCTGTCAGCCCCAAAGATAGAGCAGATGCGTGACCGCTGCTCCATCCAGATTTCTGTGATCATGCAGTGAAAAGAAATGGGGATCCATAACTTTTCCTGTTACAATGATTAATCATATTTGCATGAACTCCTTTAACCAACAAACTTTAATGTATGTACTTTTTCTCAATGTAATGACTACTATAGTCACCTGGGTTCATTTGTAATCTCCTTTGTGTGCTGTACAGCAGAGCAATGCTTACCATGATATTGACCATAAAGGGTCTTTAAAAAAGAATGGTGCAAAATTATAGCCTTGGTATTCATAACTGAGAGAATATAACACAAATTTATTAACATGGAAAGACACACTATCTATTCAAGTTTTATCTATACACTACAAATGTTTGATGTGATTTCCATTGGTGACATGGCAGATGTCTAAGCGATTGTCCAGTTCTCTCCAGGCACCTGTCAGCATATTCACTGATATGGACTTTCCTAATTCAGTTATGTGTCATCTCAGGTAGTTGAGATCCTGTGGTTGGGGGATGCAGATACACTGTGTCATTAATGTAAACCCACAGAAACAATTCATAGATTGCTAGTTCTGGCAATCACGAAGGCCAATGCACCATTGGTGAATCTTTGTGGTGTGGCTGATGCAACGTTTTGGTAGAGTTTCAGTCATGCATCAATGAACATCCAAATAGAAATCTGAAGGTACACCATCCTGCAGATAGACTATATTTGGCATATGTTTCTCTGTCTGTAACATAGGCTATTCTTATAACATGTCCAGGTAGAAGTGGCCAGTGACAGTAACTTTGGCAAATAGGGACCGTGACTTTGGCCTGCTCATTGCACAGAACATACTTACTTTGGGTGTGTCCTTCATGTGCTCAATAAAGACAAATGTTTTTTCTGAGCCCCAAATTCTAACATTGCAGTGATTAACCTTCCAAGCCAAATGCGTCCTCCTCCAATTGGCCCTGCAAGTTAAAGGGGTTGTCGCTTTTTTGATATGAGGCCAGGGAAGGTGAAAAAAAAAACATACTGACCTGTCCCAGGTGCTCCGGTGTTTACCACCATGGTGCTCCGGTGTCTTTTTTTGGCTAATAAGCAGCCTCAGCAGCCTAAGTAAAGAAACCAGGATGTTACTCGCCAATGTCACCTGTGACTGCCCATGTCCTTTCTTTAAGCCGTTGAGGCCGCTGATTGGCTTCAGTAGTCACATGCAGTGGGTAAAAGACACTGGAGCAGCAGGACCAGACTACAGTGGGAGACACCGGAGCACTGGGGACAGGTGAATATGAGGTTTGTTTGTTTTGTTTCACCTTTCATGACCTCATATCACAAAAGCTGTTATCCTGGACAACTCCTGCAAATATCACAGCATTTCAGTTTGTTGTCTGGCTTACATAGTAACATAGTAGGTAAGGTTTGGATTAAAATACAGGTACATCAAGTTCCAGCTATAACACCGCAGTGTTGATCCAGCAGGAGCCGAAAAAAAAAAACCCATGAAGCAGATGCCAATTGCCCCATGTCAGGGGAAAAAATTTATTCCAAACTCCAAATCCAGCAGTCAGTATAAAACTCTGGATCAACTTGTCTTCAACAAAAATGTAAAACCTGTAATATATTTTTCTTTCACAAAAGGCATCCAGGCCCCTGGACTTACACAATGAATCCACCATTACAACATCCTGTGGCAGTGACTTCTGCAGCCTCATTGCCCTTACAGTAAAGATTCTCTTTCTATCATGCTTGTGAAATGTTCTTTCCTCTAGGCATGGAGGATGTCCCCTTGTCACTGTCACAGGCCTAGGTATAAAGATATCATTATAAAGATCTTTTTTACTGTACATTCATCTATTTGTACATTGTTATTAGCTTTATACTCCAATCCACCCATTCCCCTAACTGGCTTGGTTGCCCTTCTCTGTATTCTCTCTAATTCAACCATGTCCTTCTTGTATGCTGGAGTCAAAAGCTGAGCCCTACTGAAACCTACTGAGCCCCTGTGCAGCTGCACAGATTGAGTGACTGGTATGGTGGTCTACCCACATCATTCTGTAATATTCTAGTATCCGTTTCAATTTTGATTACTTTACAGAGTTTAGTATCATTTGCAAATAAGGAAACCCTGCATGTATCAGGTCGTTAATAAACATATTAAACAGGAGAGGACCCAATACTGACCCCTGTGGCACCCCACTGGTGACTGTGGCCCAGTGTGAGTACGTCCCATTAACGAGCACCCTTTATTTCCTATCACTGAGTCAATTGTGAACCCAAATTCATATATTTTTCCCCCAGGCTCAACATTTTAATTTTTTAGACCAACCTTTTATGTATATCGAATGCCTTTGAAAAGTCCAGATACACCACGTCCACCACATTACCCATGTCCAGTCTAGAACTGACCTCTTCATAGAAGCTGATCAGCTTAGTGTGACAGGACTGATTTCTCATAAACCAATGCTGATTGGGTGTTATGAGGTTATTTTAACTGAGATGCTCCTGGATAACATCTCACGTTTTGACTCTTACAGTATGTATGGACACCACATTGCTGTGCACCAGACTTGTGGGACAGACCCTGTTTCTAAAGAGTATTTAACCGCTTCCCGACATCCTCTGTAATAGTTCGGTGGATGTCAGCTGTTTAAATATGGCGGAAGTCAAGCGGTTGCCATAGCCGCCGGGTCTCTGCTGCGAGCTCTGACCGCGGGCATTAAAACCTCTGGCGCTTCAGTCAAAGCTCACCAAGGCGCCATTTTACCGGAGGCACGTGGGCGCCGCCATTTTTCCAGGGATCGCTGGGACCCGGAGCAAGCTCCGGGGCTGGCGTCCCATTAGTATGACAGCCGGAAGCCTTGTGAAGGCTCCCAGGCTTGTCTTTAGTATCTTTCTATTTCAGGCTGCTCTAGAAATGCCATTTTTTTGCAATGCATTAGCATTATAATGCATTACATTAGTGATCAGACCCCATGGAGTTCAAGACCCCTTTGTCTAATAAATGGCAAAAAAAAAAAAAAAATGTAAAAAAAATATAATAAAAATTAAAAAATTTTAAAAGTTCAAATCACCCCCCTTTCCCTTGAACACATATAAAAGTACTTAAATACTGTGAAACACATACACATTAGGTATCCCTATGTCCGAAAACTCCCAGTCTACAAATCTCTAAAAATATTTTTCCCATATGGTAAACGCCGTAGCAGAAAATAAAATCAAAAGTGAACAAAGCAATTCCCCAAAATGGTATAACACCTGGTCCCGCACAAAAAAAAAAAAAAAAAAACGCCCTATGCATCCCTGTACATGGAAGTATAAAAAAGTTACAGGTGTCAGAATATGGCGACTTTTAGAAAAAAAAAATTTTTTTGCGCAGTTTTGGATTTTTGTTAAGGGGTTAAAATGTAAATAAAACCATATAAATTTGGTATCCCCGGAATCTTACCGAAACATAGAATACAGGTGACATGTCATTTTGGCTGCACAGTGAACGCCGTAAAAACGAAACCCATAAGCAGGGGCGTAAATACCGGGGTAGCAGTGGTAGCGGCTGCCACAGGGCCCAGGACATTAGGGGGCCCGGAGCCCTGTGGCAGCCGCTACCGCGAACCCCACAAACCAGTGACGTAACGATCGAGGTCGCAGGAGGTGCGACCGCGACCGGACCCGGCAGGGTACGGGGCCCATGGCCAGCTGGAGATGGCCGGGCCTTGGACCACTATGATAGCGGTCGGGGAAAGCTTGGTTCCCCGACCGCTATACATACTGTTATTGGAAAGGGGCCCTGGCATATTGCAGGCCCCTTTCCAATAGATGGCAGGGCAGGGCAGGGCACCCAGGGGAGGTGACTGAAAATAATAAATATATATTCTCACCTCTCCTGGGCACGGCGTTCTCTCCGATGCTCTTCCGTCATGTGACTGAGGACTGTGATTAGGCCCCAGCGGTCACATGGGGCGTGGCCACGTAATGACGTTAGTGCGCCCCCACGTGACCGCTGAGGCCCAATCACAGGCCTCAGCAGCGATGACAGAAGAGGGCCTGAAGATGCTGAAGATGGTAGGATCTAGCGAAGATGCCAAGGAAAGGTAAGGCAAGGTGAGAATGAGAGTTTGTTATTTTTAATCACCTTCCCTGGGAATCCGATTATTATACTCTGGAGTCTGAGGAGACCCCAAAGTATAATAATAGTACCAAAGCGGAGGGGGGCTGTTGGAAGCTTATAATACTGTGTGTATGCCACTGTGGAGCATATAGGGCAGCACGGTGGCTCAGTGGTTAGCACTGCAGCCTTGCAGCGCTGGAGTCCTGGGTTTGAATCCTGCCAAGGACAACATCCGCAAGGAGTTTGTATGTTCTCCCCGTGTTTGCGTGGGTTTTCTCCGGGTACTCCGGTTTCCTCCCACGCTCCAAAGACATACTGATAGGGAACGTAGATTGTGAGCCCTATATGGGACAGTGACGGTCAATGTCTGTAAAGCACTGAGGAATATGATGGCACTATACAAGTAAACGTAATAACTAAATAAATATAATACTGGGTGGGGGCCACTGTAGAGCATATAATACTTAGTGGGGGTCACTGTGGAGAGCATATAATACTGTGTGGGGGCCACTGTTGGGAGCATATAATACTGTGTGGGGGCCACTGTTGGGAGCATATAATATTGAGTGGAGGCCACTGTAGAGCATATAATACTGAGTGGGGGCCACTGTGGGGAACATATAATACTGTGTAGGGGCAACTGTTGGGAGCATATAATACTGAGTGGAGGCCACTGTGGGGAGCATATACTACTGGGTGGGGGCCACTGTAGAGCATATAATACTGAGTGGGGGCCACTGTAGAGCATATACTACTGGGTGGGGGCCACTGTAGAGCATATAATACTGGGTGGGGCCCACTGTTGGGGGCATATAATAATGGGTGGGGGGTCACAGTGGGAAGCATAAAATACAGGGTGGGGGCCACTGTGGGGAGCATATTAAACTGTGTGTGGGGGGAGCAATGTAGAGCATATAATGCTGTATGGGGGCCACTGTGGAGCATATAATGCTGTGTGGGGGCCACTGTTAAGCATATTTTACTGTTTAGGGACCCGGAACTGGTTTTGGGGGGGCCCCCATGTCAAATGTTCGTCTCGGGGCCCAGCCATTCCTAGTTACACAACTGCCCGTAAGAAAGTCGCACAAATGCACTTTTTCTTCAAATCCACCCCATTCTGAATTTTTTTCCAGCTTCCCAGTACATTGCACAGAATAATAAATGGCAGCATCATGAAGAAAAATTTGTCCTGCAAACATTAAGACCTCATATGGCTCTGTGAGAGGAAAAATAAAAAAATTATGGGGTTTGGAAGGGGGAGAGTCAAAGACGAAAATCGAAAAATTCCTCCAGCGGGAAGGGGTTAAATATTAGATGTAGGGGTCTGTCTATTACTGTATTTTATTATTTCTGAACCCAGGGGTGAATGCCGTCAGAGTAAGTTGTCTATTTTAATGTTTTAAGACACCTCTGCACTGTCTCCGAGTTTAGCCGGTGGCATTTTATAGACAATTTACATTATTTCTAGTTATGTCATTCATCATTGCATTTTCCGGTGTTAAAACAGGCATTTAAAAGATTACTCCTATCATTACTCCCAAATTATTTTTGAGAGAGCCCTCAGTCTCACTTTTAAGTTTCTTGTTAGTTATGTTACGTAGTTTAAGAATTCTTGGGGGTTAGATTTACTTTTCCTGGAGATGAACCTCTCTGTCTTAATCTTTGCGGCCTTTTACACGTCTTATTTTTCTATTTATGATTCTATGACACTTCATCGCTTAAAGAATTACTAAAATCCTATGATCTGTTTTACCTCACTTGGCTTGGTAGGAAAAACCTCCTGCAATCCTATGTGGTCTCCAAAATCACATGTGTTGTGCAAATGCTGCCCAGATATCTTCCTCCGAGATTCTTTAAATCCATTAACAGCAAGTTCTCAACTTATATTTGGAAGTTCCAACCCCCTAGATTGCCTTATAAACTACTGATTAGGAGAAAAACAGAGGTGTGTGTGTGTGTGTGTGGGGGGGGGGTATAGCCCAATCACACATGTTGGCCTACTACAAGTCTATCCAACTCTGCAGATGGCTCTCCCTAACCACACCGATATGCTGTCCCATTATAAGTACTCTTGCAGAATCTCATACTGGCCCATCCTTCAAGGAACTCCTGTGGTTTCCTGACCTGCAATTTTTCTGCTCACGCGGCTTTGCCTCCCTCCTACGTAGCCCTTGTGAAATATGGCACAAACTCAGGACATTGCTATCACCCACTCCGTCTCCGGTCCTCCCAGTGCATTAGCCGGACTGGCTCTTGGAACCATTCAAAAACCACTCACGGACTTTGAAAAAGCTTTAACTCTACGACACCCGATCAATAGGAAAATTTCAAGTTGCAAAAGGTTTCTGTATCCTACTATCAAACCCTGTATACCAACATTCTTGCATTCCTGGAAATCAGAACTAAGCATTGCATTGACTGAGGAAGAAACCAAGTATATTCTTCACAACTGTCATAGATTCTCCTCCTGTGTACGGCTCCAGGAATCCCATTATAAGATATTATCTAGATGATATAAATCCACGGAATGGTTATACACACACAAACTAGCTGAGTCGAACATTTACTGGAGGTGCCACAAGCAAAAGGGATCCTTGTCCCATATTTGGTGGTCCTGTGTGATGATCCAACCTTTCTGGTCTCAGATCCAAGACTATATAAGGAATGTTGTGGAAAGACAAATCACCCTATGTCCAGAGTTAGTCCCTTTATTCTGCCCCAAGCCAGGATTATGTCCCTCTAAATTGGATCTTACCACACACCTGGTTGAGGTGGCTTAAACAATTATCCCACTGTATCGGCTACAAACATCTACGCCACCCATCCAGGTCTGGAAAGAAAAAGTCAACCAATTAATGAGATTTGAGGAGATGATGATCTGGTCCAATAGGAGACACGACCTTTTCCTGAGAATATGGTCTCCTTGGCTCAGGATGTGGGCCTCCTCCTAAACCCAATCGTGTAGCGAGTATTGGTACATATCCTGTCCACTTTGGAGAGGAGCTGTAGTATGCTAATAAGCCGCCTAAAATACTTATATCCTAAATATATTCTGAGCATGTGACTATATCACTTAGTGTGTATGGTTATATATTGGCACTGTACTAGAATTGTTACAATATTCCTCATTGTAACTTGTCAATGTTCTCCATGTTGCCACATATACAGTAATGTTGGCTTTTCTTATTTTTTTTTTGTTTTTGTTAGTGTATTCCTATACTGTATTTTGTGCCTTACCTCTAAGGCCTTATCTCTTGAATGTAAAACTTGTAAAAAAACAATAAAATCACAAAAGATAGAGTATATGCACAAATTAAAAAATGACATAGAGTTAGCCTGTTAACAGAGATACAGAATCAGGAACAGACTTAAACAAACAAATCACAAAAAATCTGGCTAAGACCGGGGCCCCCCGCGACGTTTTACAGTCCCTAGCGAATCCCATCTACACACTGTGGAAAAATACGTGCAGCGGAAACACTGTGATTTCCATGGACCCATTCACTAAGGTCAGGACCTGCCCTGAGTTTTGTTCCCTGCCCCACACATGGGACGGCGAAAGTACAAGGTCAATGGGCCTAGAAATTAGTGGATTGATATTCCAGCTCTGAAAAACACAGCTAGCTCACTCACAATGTACATGATGGTGTGCATTATGTCTTATTAGCACCACTTGAGAAAATTTCCTAGCATCACAAATTTAGCCATATTCTGAAGTAAAAGTTAGACATCACTGGATTAGAATACTGGGGAAACCAATGGAATTTGTGAAACAAAAAATTCCAGTTATTCACTCTTAATCGGAAGGCTAAAGCAAGAAGAATTTATTATTGGTGTGCCACTGTGTTGCCTAATGAAGTGGGTATGTATAGGACCTCTTTCTCTAATGGGTTAAACATATTTCTTTAGTGGAAGTTAACAATGTGGATCAGATAAATTGTTTTACAAGATGTGAGATATCCACAAGGGTACAGTGTAAAGGGTTAATTTACCGCTTGACCCATTAAAACCATTGACTGCAGTGAGAACCATGTAGGGCTGATCAGATGATTATTTCTGTAGGATAAGTGGTTGAAAACTGAGCTCACTAGTTCATGTAATCAAGGGAAATCGGCATAAAAGCGAAGATGCGGCTGAGTAAAGGCAGAACAGGTACCTGAGATTCTATTACTTGCCGTCTTTCAAGCATAATAATGAGATTATAGTAACCCTAAACTGACTGAGAACAGGAATCTGGCTGTCTGTCAAGTTCATTGTGTTGCTTTTTACAGCCCTCCAGATCTTGTTCCTCTCAACCCTCAATAATTATACCAAGAAACAGACTCAAAGAAACTCTTTTGAATCCTACAGCTTTGTCATACATTGGCTCCTGACCAGTACACCATTGTTTTCCACAGAATATACTTGTTAATGTTTATCATTTTATGTTCTGTGTACACGATACAGAATTTTTTTGCCCAAGGCATTTCTTCAGCACTTCATGCACAAGTTGATTGTTGATTGTGAATGAGCTCGCTGCAGATCTAAAGGCAAGCTAAGTCTCCCCCCAACACGTTGACCTTCATGTAGGTGCAGGGAAGAGGCTTTGATTGCAATCACATCCTTCACACCCTTAATTAAAAGATGCACACAAATCATTTACATGAGCTGAGGCTAAGAATGGTATTTTCACAAAAACAAATTCCAACTGTGGAGCTTACAAAACACGTTGGATGCTTTGTTTTCCATAGTAATATTTACACACTTGGCTGATAGGTATTATTCTCCATAATAACACAACAAGCTAAATGTTTAAGTACATGAATTGTCTACTAATCTACTTCTTTTCTTCATCCACTGCCGACTTTCCCACAGTGTACTTATTTTCAGGCTCAATCTGTCTTTATACAATTTGACTTTGGAAAAAAAAAAGATGATAGTGTGGCTGAAAACGTTTTCTTACTTACTTACTTTGTTTGTCAGAGCTGACTATTTTTGTTTGTTTGTTTGTTGCATTGTGTAGTTTTGGAGGTGTGGCTGACTTAATTTTGGTTTTGCACACCTTCCATATGCCCGAGGCTCAGTGGCATGACTAGCAGGGGCGCAGAGGGAGCTGCTGCCCCGGGCCCGCTGACTCTGTGGGGCCCACCCCGGGGCTGCCATTAATACATGTTTTACTTTTAATTAGATCAGTGTCTGCAGGCACCGATTTAGTTAAAATGCATCCTGCAACTCAACTGTCTTGTAAACCACAAGCCAATACAGACCTGCGGTTTACAAGACACCAAGAACCACACACAGATGTCTGCATCTCAGCACAGGCGGGATGTCATCGTGCCTCCTGCACTGAGACACAGACGTCCTCTGCATGGACAAGTTTGAGGTGGTGGCTCCATTCATCAAAGGATCACAGGTAGGAGGGTATAACTTTCTTTTTTTTTTAGCACAGTTGTGAGTATTTTAATAGTGTAAGGGGTTGTTAGGAGGGGGAATTATAATTATAAGGAAGGATTCATTAGGGGGCATTATGACAATGGGGGGTCATTTAAATAAGGGGGCATTATGATGATGGGGATCATTTATATAAGGGGACATTATGACGATAGGGAGTCATTTCCATAAGGGGGCATTATGATGATGGGGTCATTTATATAAGGACTATTAGGGGGCATTATGAATACAAGGAGGGAGGTTATTTATGTAAGGGGACATTAGGGGGCATCATTTATATAAGGGGTCATTAGGGTGCAGGGGCATTAGGGGCATAATATAAAGGGAAATTAGTTTAATTAAATCGGCACTTGGGCTTTATTAAGGATAAGGCCCCATGTAGTGGGCCACAGCAAAAAAAGCTCTGCAGGAAAAACTGCTACGGTAACACAGTGCGGTTTTTCCCGCAGCGCTTTTCACAGGAGGTCCGCAGAGGTTTCCTGTGCGGACTTTCTGCTTCCATTATACCTATAGGGAAACCAGCGTTTCCATAGGTATAATTGACATGCTGCGATTTCCAAAACTGCAATGGTTTTGGAAATCACAGCATGTCCGTTGCACATATTTTTCCGCAATGTGTGGATGGGATTCGCTATGAAACAGAGAAGGGGTCACGGTGCATACACAGGAACCATAGTTCATTCAAGCAGCTGATCCTGGGGGTCTTGAGTATTGGAACCCCACTAATTTTTTTTACCTTTTTTACCTTTTAATTAGGAAACACCTGGGGCATTATTAATAATGGGCACTATTTAAAATGGGTACACAGGGAATTTATTAATTTAAAGATGCACTTGGTGGTATTATTCACTATGGAGGCTTATATTAAATATTTTATAATTGGGGGTAGCAGCAGGATGAGTGTACAGGTGAGGACAATGTGGGTCAGGTGCCTGGAGTAGTAAGGAGCCAAAGATGTCTGTGCTGCAATCTTTAAAGGTACTTGAAGAAGTGGTCATTGTGGTCCAGATGAAAGAAACGGGAAATGTGAATGATTAGTCACCTGTAAGTCACTAAATGTTATTACACTATATTCATCTAATTAGTCTGCAGAACCCTGTGTAGAGCCGATATATACCACTATACGGTCACCATAAGAAGTGGTCATTGTGGTCCAGATGAAAGAAACGGGAAATGTGAATGATTAGTCACCTGTAAGTCACTAAATGTTATTACACTATATTCATCTAATTAGTCTGCAGAACCCTGTGTAGAGCCGATATATACCACTATACGGTCACCATATAGTGATAATATTTGGAATACCTAAGTTGGGAGCCCACTTGGACATGTTCGCCCTCCCTGTGCTGAGCCCCTAGCTATGGCTCTGCCAAGGCTAATTTTAATTAGGGCATATTATGGTTAAACTACACTCCCCCTTAATTCATTTGGAGGTTCAGAGAGAGGAGATAATTTGAAGGGTATGCCAAGCATAATATGGCTAAAATACAATTGCCCTTAATTCACTGAAGGCCAAAGTCCAGAGGGAGGTGAGTTATTATAGTGCAGGGTCCCATCTATAGAGATTACCTTGTTGCTGGCAGAACCTAATTTCCATGTATTTTTATATATTTATACAGTAGGTGTTTGCAGTAATGCTCTTGGTGCTAGCAGAGTGCTGTTGCAATTTTTTGTGTTTGCATTTCTATTGCAGTTATGGCAACAAGCGCCTACACATTAAGCTCATTGGCACATTGGCAGTGCTTATTTTTGTGTTTTTGTTGCATTGTTGAGACAAATGCTTTACACCTTACCCAGGGTAGGTCAGGTAACCATACAGATGGGGACTCTTAGGCTCATTTGTAGAGAGTTGCCTGATTGGTTAGATCCTTCTTAAAGTGGTATTCCTATCTCAGTATTTATGGTTACACCCATAGGATATGCCATAAATACCTGATAAATAAGGGTTCCCCCTCTGGGAAACGCGGCCTCTTCTGTGTTCACATGTGAATAGAGAGGGGTTTTGGCTAGTATTGGAACTCCTGTACATGTGAATAGATGCTTGGCGTTTCTCCATTCACGTGTGGGTCCCATTCTCTAGATGGAAGAAAGTTCCAGAGGTGGGACCTGCATTTAAGATAAGATAAGATAATCCTTTAATAGTCCCACCATGGGGGAAATTCAGTTTGTTACAGCAAAGATATGCAATAAAAATACAATACAATACAAAAATACAAAACGCTCCAAGGTAGAGGCATTACACTGACAGTAGGTACAGATAGAGAGGTACAGGTAAAAAAAAAAAGTGACTGAGGGGATATCACAACTTAAAGATCTTTCAGTTCTCTGTATGGATTGATCTCCGCTTAGGTCGGTGTTGGTTGTACAGCCTAACTGCAGCGGGGAGGAAAGACTTCCGATAGCGCGCCTTCTCACAATTAGGGTGAAGTAGTCGGTCACTGACAGTACTGCCCAGCGCTATCACGGTCTCATGTATTGGATGGAAATTATTCTCCCGCATGGAGATCACCATGGACAGTATCCTTCTGTAAACCACCACCTGCACAGGGTCCAGGGGACTCCCAAGGACAGAGCTGGCCCCTCTAATCAGCTTGTCGAGTCTATTCCTATCCCTGGTTGATATGCTGCTCCCCCAGCAGGCCACTCCGAAGAAGATGGCTGATGCCACTACTGAATTGAAAAAGGCCCACAGAAGTGCCCCCAGGACTCCAAAGTCTCTTAGCCTCTTAAGCAGGTAGAGCCTGCTGTGGCCCTTCCTGTACAGTACATTCATTTATGATATGGATATAGCTATAAATACTGTTTAGTTGCTTGTTTTCACATCTGTTTAATTTGAGTTCTCTCTTTCTGGGTCCTAGTACTCTTCTATTGTTGTGTTAGGGTCAGTGTCTCCAGATAAGGGCTTCCATCAGCAATATATTTATGGACAGTGAGGTGAAGCCCAGTTCAGCCATCTTGTGAACAGCTGGTGTCATTACACATACATTTCAATTGGTGGTGTCTGGTTCATTTAAGCTCTACTGCCATACACAGACCAAAGACCTATTTTTGGTAGAAAACAGCCATGTTTTTCTAATCTTGTATAATCCCTTTAAGGCTAAAGCCCCATATAGCAGCCACAATCAAAAAGCACTGTGGAAAAAAGCGCATGAGAAACAGATGGGAAGGTTATGCTATGCTAATTGCCCCATATCAGGGGAAAAAATTACTTCTCGACTCCAATCTGGCAATCAGTATAAAGCCCTGGATCAACTTGTCCTTACCAAAATCTAAAACCCATAACCCATAATATTTTCTGTACGAGAAAGGCACCCAGGCAAGTGGGCCCCTGCTGTTTTTTTTTTTTTTAAATAGGCCCTATTTACTTCCTGGTCATGGACGCCTCCGCTTCACCTTCAGCCCTCCAGGGGGCTCCATGCATCCCTTATAATGTTGGAGATTGATAAGTAAGGCCTAACCCCGTGAGATTCGTCTCACAAGGTTAACCTGGCGGTCCCGTTTCGACTGAATACGTCAGTACTGAAACTGCTATTATAATGCTCCGGGGTCTCTTCAGACCTCAGAGTATAATGATCGCAGGCCCCAGGGTGGTGAGCAAACATAAAAAACAGTGTTACTTACTTTTCCTGGGCTCCCCACTGGCCTATGAGTAATAAAAGTGGAACATGGAGCGATGGACTGCAAAGTGCCTGTGCAATTCTTACCTTGGGAAAGAGATGCACTATGGGAAGAAGGCAAACCAGTGGAGGCACTGTTAAGCTCTAAATATGTTCTATTTATTTATTTCTTGCATCAGAGCTTTATGCTGTTGACATGCCCCGTGTGACTGCTGAGGCCTCAGCAGTGATCTGGGGCTGCTGATGTTCTTGCAATGCCTTGTATAAACTATGGAAAACTATTGGCAGTATACTTTCTAAATCTTTCATGCTCTACTCTATGTAATGATAAATAATAACAAATGTTTTAAACATGGCCCCTAGGTCCCAAAATGAAGAGTTACCACACTTACCTGCAACTGTAAATCTATAATTTAATAAATGAACACACTGAATTTTCCACAGAATTTATAAACTGTCATCTCTTGTAAGACAAATAAAGACAATTATATTTGTATGATACTGTAAAACATGTACTTTAAAATACATAAAAGTGATTACATCAGATGGCTTAGAGGTTAGCACTGTTGTCTTACAGTGCTGGAGTCCTAGGCTTAAATCTGATCAAGGATGTTTGTATGTTCCCCCTGTCTTTGTGCGTTTTTTTCCAGGTACCCAAGTTGGCACTTTACAAGTAAAATAAATAAATAAATGTATGTAAACAAATGGATCTAACAAAACTGAAAAGTTGATGTACCGTGTGTCTACTGTCCTCTACTCAAAGCATCATTTGAGTATGGGACAGTAGACCAAGTAGTGTCATAAATCACTATGATGCTGTAAGTATTATAATGTTGTACCGTGTTAACCATAGAAAATAGTGGAAGAGTGAAGAAATCAGGCGATACCTTTTTGAGGCTAACTGAGTATATTTGATGGTAAGCTTTTGAGAGTGTTAGCTCTCTTCATCAGACATGGTGTTATACAAGAAACTGAAAATTCACAAACTTTTTATACACTAAAGACATGGACCTTCAAAGTATTTTAGAATCCTTAAAAAAATACCAAAATGCAATATAAGTAGAGAAGTTATTTACAACAGGTCAAAAAATAAACAATCTGGAAACTTGTGGGGCGTGACGGAGGGATCAGTAATTCTTGCTGTTATCTATTTGCAATCAGGTGGTGATTTGTGACCCTCACAGTTCATACATACTGTGACATGAAACTGGCATGAATATTAAGTCCAAATTGCAGAGTTTGAAATTTTTGCATTAACTTATATTCCCATTCCTTTCTCTCCCTCTGCGTCTTAAATTGTCACATTAAAACCACAATCCGCAAATCTTCAATAGAGTGGTCTTCTCCGGAGAAATGTGCGGCTACTGGGAGATCTGTTCTGCTGTTATTAATGGTGGATCTGTGTGAGTTCATGCGTTGACTGAGTCTCTGCCCTGTTTCCCCCACATAGAGGCCTGTGGTGGGACATTGCACACACATTATGAGGTACACCACATTGGAGGACCTGTAGGGAAATGTCCCCCTCATTCTGTGCACCTGTTGTGACTGTGGGACAGGTACACTGTCAGCGTTGTGGATGTGCTTGCAGGTCTTGCACCTGTTTTGCAGGCAAGATGAGGTGCCATTTTCAGTTGGGGCCTTCAGGGCACTCTGGACAATAATACGCCATAGGTTTGGTGGTTGCCGAAAGGTAAGGATAGGGGGGACTGGAAATATGTCCTTGAGTCTGTTGTCTCTATGTAGCACAGGTTAGAGCACCTTGGCAATCCTTCGTAGGATCTTCAGCTGTGGGTTGTATGTAACAACTAGGGGCACTTGGGCTTCATTCTGGGTCTCTTTATGTGTGAACAGACTGTCTCTGTTAATAGCTGCCACTTTGTTTAATAGGTTGTCCGTCACTTTTGGTTTGTATCCCAATCAGAGAAATTTCGTCCTCAGATCCAGGAGGTGCTTGTCCAGGTCTGCTTTGTCGGAGCAAATACGATTGTATCGTATAGCCTGGCTGTAAATGATAGATTGTCTTGTGTGCTTGGGGTGGAAGCTGTCGTTTCTCAGGTAGGCCGTTCTGTCTGTGGGTTTATGGTATATTGATGTGAGTAGCAGGTGGTCTTTGATGTATATTGTGGTATCCAGAAAGTGGATTTCACTCTCTGAATAGCTAAGTTTAAGGTTGATGGTAGGGTGAAAGTCATTGAAGCCATTATGAAATTGAAATAGGGCCTCCTCACCTGCAGTCCAGATGACAAGAATATCATCGATATAACAAAGGTAAATCATAGGTTTGGTGGTGCATGTTGATAAATATGCTTCTTCCAGTTCTGCCATAAAGAGATACAGCATACTGGGGTGCACATCTGGACCCCATTGAAGTTCCCATTCGCTGTAGATATAGATCCTCTCCAAAGGTAAAATAGTTGTGGCTAAGGATGAATTGTATGAGCTGTGTTACTGGTTTTGTTGGAAGGTTTTGTTTTTCCAGGTGTACTCGACATGCTGCAACTCCATCCTTGTGGGGAATATTGGTATACAGGAATTCCACATCCATGGTGGATAAAATGGTACACTCAGGTAGTGGGCCCAGGGCATTCAGTTTGTTAAGAAGGTCAGTGGTGTTCTGGATATAGCTTGGAGTCTCTCTGACAAGAGGTTTTAGGAGATTTTCCACCCAACCCGAGATGTTTTCTGTCAGTGTCCCAATGCCAGAAATGATAGGCCTCCCAGGGTTGCCATCTTTGTGTATCTTTGGGAGCATATAGAAGCAGCCCGGCCTGGGATCCTCTGGGATAAACCCTTTTACCTGATTCTGGACCTGGATTGGAAACTTCTTGATCATATCCTTTAGTTGTTTCATGTAGACCTCTGTGGGATCACTTCCAAGTTTGAAGTAATGGATGGGATTTGACAGTTGCCTGTTTGCTTCCTGCATATAGTCTGAGGTGTTCATTATGACTATTGTGCCCCCTTTGTTAGCAGGTTTTATTATTATTATATCCTGATTTGCTTTCAGTGAAGCAATAGCCTTCTGTTCCTGCAGGGTTAGGTTATGCACCTGTTTCTTTTGTTTCTCCAGGATTTCTGATTTTACTTTGCTTCTAAATAAATATATTTATCTACTGCTGCGTTATTTCGAGGGTGTCCAGGTAGATTTTTTGGTAGGATTCCTTATGGGCTGTTCTATCTCAGAGTTGCTGCTGTATGGAAGGTCTTTGTCATAAAAATATTCCCTCAATCTTATTTTTCTAAAAAACTCCTCTATATCATTGCAGAGTTTGTTATGGTCAGTGTGTGCTGAGGGTCAGAAGGAGAGACCTTTAGAGAGAACTGACATTTCGTGTCTGTTTGGCTCATAGGAGGAAAGATTCACAACACAGCTCTTGTGAGCTGGGCTGGTACTTGTGGTTGCAGTAATGAGGCCTTTTTGTCTCAGTCTGTGGAGTTTTTTCTTTTTGTTGTTAATTTTAAGATGCAGAGGGAGAGAAAGGAATGGGAATACAAGTTAATGCAAAAATTTCAAACTCTGCAATTTGGACTTAATATTCATGCCAGTTTCATTGCAAACAGATAACAGCAAGAATTACTGATCCCTCTGTCACGCCCCAGAAGTTTCCAGATTGTTTATTTTTTGGCCTGTTGTAAATAACTTCTCTACTTATATTGCCTTTTGTTTTTTTTAAACATTCTAAGATCCTTTAAAGGTCCATGTCTTTAGTGTATAAAAAGTTTGTGAGTTTTCAGTTTCTTGTATAACACGATGTCTGATGAAGAGAGCTAGTACTCTCGAAAGCTTATCATCAAATATACTCAGCCTCTACAAGGTATCGCCTGATTTCTTCACTCTTCCACTATGCTCCTGTAAATTCATTTCAGATGAGCCATAGTTGGATCGGGAAATTACAACGTCGCATGGATCCCATTTTTTGGACTGTACACGTACATCTGAAGAGTGGTAGATACTAGAAAATGAATACTTTACTGAAAACACAAATCTAGCTTACCAATCCTACACAAAGTAGACCAGCCATGCTTCTCACACAGCGAAGCAGACCAACAAACATTAATTCAGATGAAGCACTTGTATTAAAATGCCATCAAGTTTTATTAATATAATTTAAAAACCATATGACAGAAGAGAACATAGATCAGGCATGACTACCTATGTGCATTCTCTGCCCTTAATCATGGCGTATGTAACATCTAAAAAGATGAATTTACTTTCAAGTATTCAATTACTATTTCACAGAACTCTTTCATACCCTGAAGGTATTCTGGCCTCTGAAAAATGGGAGTTAAACCCATGGTCATGGCAGTTTTCAGGCAGAGCATATGCCAACATTAAGAGTGCAATATGCATTACAAAGGCATCAGTAGTTATGTCTGATCTGTGATCTCACATGGATTTTAAAATATATGAATCCAAGTTCTAGACCAGAATTGTTCACCAGGAGGTATCTAACAAAATGGAGTCTTTCCTTATTGAACTTGATGACTATACATTTCTAGCCATTTGATACTAGATATATGTTAAATACATTAACACACCAAAAGAAATGTGAGCAATTTTACAACCAGAGTATTACAGTGAACAAAACATTAAGGATTGCACATTCCGTCTTAGAAAATAACCATATTCATAGCTTTACATACTATACTGTCTTGTACAATAAAGTCAAGATTATTTTTGGATTTTCTAGGCTGCACCATGTTCCCTGGGGTAGAAGTAGGTGACAAAATGTATGTGGTATTCAACATAATTATGCGCATTATCACTAAGGTCAAATGTGATGAATGGTTGCACCAAATAAGTTTGTGAGCTAAGTAAAAAAAAAAAAGTAAATAAAAAATAAATGTGTTACATATCTAAGACTTTTGACTTGAATGTGGATAAAAGGTGCAGCTGTACAGATACAAATTCTTAAATTGTGCTTTTGAAGGCTAGATTTGCAAGTATGCTTATGACTAACACAACTAGTTTATCATGTACTGTAGATGTAATGTTATGGAAAAGTAAAGGGGATCTTCAAAATGATTTAGTAGACTTATAGGTTGTTTTGAAGGCACTAGGATGCATATATAGTTCATTTCTGTTGGATGCATATGTCTAAAGTATTCCACAATATATACCTGATAATGGAAGGTGAAACATATGCCACAGTTTAGGCAGACAGCAGAACCTGTTGCCCATTGACTCAAATTGTAAGAAAATGGATATGGCACATTAACTTATTTGACTGTACAACCCCAATTCCAATGAAGTTGGGACGTTAAGTAAAACATAAATAAAAACAGAATACAATGATTTGCAAATCCTTTTCAACCTATATTCAATTGAATACACTACAAAGACAATATATTTAATGTTCAAATGGATAAACTTTATTTGTTTTTTGTAATTATTCACTCATTTTGAATTTGATGCCTGCAACATGTTCCAAAAAAGCTGGGATAGGGGCAACAAAAGACTGGGAAGGTTGAGGAATACTCAAAAAACACCTGCTTGGAGCTTCCACAGTTGAACAGGTTAATTGGAAACAGGTGAGTGTCATGATTGGGTATAAAGGGAGCATCCGCGAAAGGCTCAGTCTTTCACAAGCAAGGATGGGGCGAGGTTCACCACTTTGTGAACAACTGCGTGAGCAAACAGTCCAACAGTTTAAGAACAATGTTTCTCAACATACACTTGCAAGGAATTTAGGGATTTTATCATCTACAGTCCATAATATCATCAAAAGATTCAAAGAATCTGGACACTGCATTAAAATCATTCTGTAACGGATATTACCACATGGGCTCAGGAACACTTCAGAAAACCATTGTCAGTGAACACAGTTCGATGCTACATCTACAAGTGCAAGTTAAATCTCTACCATGCAAAGTGAAAGCCATATATCAACAACACCCCGGCTTCTCTGGGCCCAACCTCATCTGAGATGGATTGACACAAAGTGGAAAAGTGTCCTGTGGTCTGACTTGTCCACATTTCAAATTGTTTTTGGAAATCATGGATGTCGTATCCTCCGGGCCAAAGATGAAAATTACTGTCCAGATTGTTATCAGCACAAAGTTCATAAGCCAGCATCTATGATGGTATGGGGGTGTGTTAGTGCCCATGGCATGGGTAACTTACACATCTGTGAAGGCATCATTAATGCTTAAAAGTACATACAGGTTTTGGACCGACATATGCTGCCATCCAAGTAGCGTCTTTTTCAGGGACGTCCCTACTTATTTCAGCAAGACAATGCCAAGCCACATTCTGCAAGTGTTACAACAGCGTGGCTTCGTAAAAGAGTGCAGGTACTAGACTGGCCTGCCTGCAGTCCAGACCTGTCTCCCATTTAAAATGTGTGGCGTATTATGAAGCGCAAAATACGATAATGGAGACCCCGGACTGTAGAGCAACTGAAGTTGTACATCAAGCAAGAATGGTAAAGAATTCCACCTACAAAGCTTCAACAATTCATGTCCTTAGTTCCCAAACACTTAATGAGTGTTGTTAAAAGGAAAGGTGATGTAACACAGTGGTAAACATGCCCCTATCCCAGCTTTTTTGGAACGTGATGCAGGTATCAAATTCAAAATGAGTGAATAATGTAGTGGGTCTGGTGTTGATAGTAGCTGACCAGGCAGATTGGAGACTATAGTGCAGCACACTACAGAAACAGACAAATCACATAGTGTGAACACAGACTAAGGTCAGAGTGGACAGAATACGTGTACAGACTAAAAACTAACAAGAGTTAGGGACTGGTAGCAGGTACTAAATAAGGAACAAATAGGAACAACATTCAGATAGTAAAGGCCATATCGAAAACAGGAATCTAAAGCACAACAACAGAACAGCTAAGGCTTGGTTCAAACTTGTGCTCGGATCTCCATTGTTAGGGTCCGCCGTGGGACTTGAACGACAGAGAGCTGGATTGCTAAAACAGCGGTTACCCGCAGACACCATTGACTATAATAAGATCTGCCAGGAGTCCTTGGGGTTTCTGCCATTTTCATACTGAAAGCGGCGTGTAGGACTTTTCTCGCTGACGGTTTTTGGCGGTTTCTGCTGTGGAGTCTCCAGAGTCCGACAGAGATACATATACAACAGAAGCTCAGAGGATACATTTGTATGTGTATATACAGTACTGTATTAACATATATGTGTTTTTAGCCTAAATTTGGAAATGAAGAGTGCCCCATTCTGTATTCTACGGGTACCATGTCACTTATACACCCTTGTTCATAAAAAAGTGAAGGTGGGCATATCCATTCAACAATTGTTAGCTGAACACTTATTGGACCGACAACAATTGACCCACTATACAAACTTATGCTCAGTTTGGTTGTGTGTGCATGTGCTTTTAAATAGTCATTAACTTTTCAGACAACTTAGTCTAATTTAATAGAGCATGTGATTCTGGACCAGAATGTAGTGCACTGTATTTTAAAATTTTGCTGTTTTTTGCCTGAAAAACCTCTCCTAAGTTCCTGCCACTAGATGTCTCATTTCTAGCTAAGTAAACATTCACTCCCAGTTACTAGGGAAGTCCCATCCAAAGATACCATTAAAAAAGCAAGACAGATTCACAATGAGTGAAGGGAGGACTGGTGTCTTCACACAGTGAATGGAGAGGGGAGGAGCTGTTTTTGCTCACAACCTCCACACAAGTTGTAAACAGCTTTCTCAGTACACTGGGATGAGAGCATTCTGCGATATCTCACAGCTTACAATGTAAAAAGTCTACTATGTACTTGTATCTACTTCTGGCTGTTTGTGTTATTACTGATGAGATTTTTTTTTTCTGTGTCAGGGATATGTTTAGCTGCCTCATTCCCTATATTTGCAGTCCAATGACCCCAGATCTCCCATATTATGTTCTCTTAGGTATTACATGTAAAGAATTCAATAGTGGCAGTAGTGGTACTAATAGTAGTAATGGATCACTATCCACTGCTTCTTACTGAATACACCCCCTGCCTAAGGCTAAGGCCTCACTTAGCGGGCTACAGCCAAAAAGTGCTGCACGAAAAACCGCAGCGGAAATGCATTGTGTTTTTTCCAGCAGTGCTTTTCACAGAAAGTCCGCAGAGTTTTCCTCTGCAGAATTTCTGCTTCCAAATATACCTAAACAGAAACCCCCAACAGTTTTGGAAATTGCAGCATTTTCCCTGCAGGTATTTTTCTGCAATGTGTGGATGGGATTCGCTAGAATCATATCCACTTTGCAGGGACTGTAACATGCTGTGGCCAAACTGCAGCGTTTACACCACATGGCGCCCCGGCCTGAGAGCGTAATATAGAATGTGCTACAACCATAATGGGAATATTAGCAGAAAAACTGATTGGAAACCATAAATGAAGGCTTATACACCCAGAGAACACACTGCTCAGAAAGACCCTGCTGATCATTTCAACTTTTTATTAAAATTCAAGTACCCTTAATGGCTAAAGGGGACAAAGATGCTGACAGAAAGCTCTGGTGGCAGCTTATTTACTGTATAGATATAGAGGTTACAGTAGTCACAACTGCAAAAGGGGCATAAGAGTTGGGAAGCCCACAGATTCCCTACACTGCACTAAGATTTATTAAAGTTCTTTGATCTCCTTCTGGTGTACTGGAGTGAGACAGGTGAAGTAGCCAAGTGATTTGAGATGCAGGTACACAGCCTTCCATTATTAGGAGAAAGTTAACCTTTTAATGGCAAAAGCAGCAGCTGGTCAGCAGTATATAGTCAAGGAGGGATTTTATGGGGAAGGCTGGGGCACAAAAGGGGACACAATCATATTGTGGGGGCCACTGACAGGGGATGGGAATGATTTTCTATTTAGATATGTTGAGAGCAAGTCATCATGGCAGTTTGGACCGAGATAGAAAAAGAAAGGGAAATGTAAATCCTGCTAAAATGTATGGGATGTGGTTGACAGTCATGAGGAGCCATTGATGTTTCTCACCATGGTTGTGAGCCTTTAGTTATTCCCCTGCTCCCATGAAAACAAAGGATTGGGTATTTTGAAGTAAATCTGTTAGGGATCGGTCGGCATGACCCCCCTCCCCCCCATACACATAAGATAATTAGCCTGTTCTCCTGTTCGTCATTATGCATATGGGCAGCTTAAACGAAGTCTGTCACCAAAAACCAACATATCAATCCTGCTGCACGCTGCATAATTTAGATTCTCCTGAATCAAATGGTGTTTTCCCCTAGTGAATCTTGGCCTCCGTTGTCAAAGTATTGCTGTTTTTGTCAGTATGCAAATGAACAACGAGGGCATTGTCATGGCTCCAAAAAGGTAAAGGGCAACATCTTTGTGGCTCCAAAGAACTAATTTGCATATTGACAAAAATAGTGATTATCTCTGCAACAAAGGCAACAATTTACAAGGGGAAAACTTCTGGGTGACAGACTCCCTGTAAGACCTAAGCATTTGAAAAGAGAATCTGAAACTGTACATTTTGCACAATTTCCTTTATCTTGTTTAAGTGTCATTTCATTCTGCTGCAGATTAGACAGATTACTAGTTTAAGCATTGTATTTTTATGAAAGGAGTTATGTCACTTGATAATGACTCTGAAACAAAAAACTCTTAAAAGATAAATTATAGACTTAATAATTCTTCTTGCTCAAACACCAGTTTTGGCCAGCGCAGTGTATAAGCCCTGCATGAATAATTGCATGTATATAAATGAAGCAACTACGCTCATTAATTGCAACTTTTATGAAGTATAAGGTTGTTTATTTTTTACACTACAAATTCATAGATATATTTTATTGCTATCTACAACAATAAATCCAAAAAGGGAATAATAAAAAATATTAGACATTTTAGGAAACACTACATTGTTTATTGACGCAATGCATTATATTAAATCAGATTTTTTTTTTTATTTTGTGCTGGTAATACAATGTGTTACTTTGTTTACAGTTTGTATAAAGTGATCACAGTGGTTTGTGATCTTGAATCCCTTGGTATTAATGTTATTGGTGTACCCAGGGGACCTGTCCACTGCAAAAACCTGCCCAAAACATCTGTCCTTTGCTGTATCTGTCAGCTGCAATTCCTGGGTGGGTGGCCATGCAGCAATATTTGATATGCTGTGTTGAAAACCCGCATCGCACCACACTATGTGCTGCAGGTTTGTTTCTGCAGTGTGTGGATGGGATTTCTTTAAAACCCATCCACTGCATTGCTACTGTACTTCTTAGTGGGTTAGCCTGCTGTGAATACACAACGTGGGGGCTTAGCCTTATAGAGAAGCACAGTCTCTTAAATGTTGAAGTTAACAGGTTGATAGAAGCCATAATGGTGCAAGTTGGTGGTAGTGGTGTCCCTGTGGTGCACCAAATATAAATGTACATGGGCACTGGTGGCAATTTCTTGATTCAGGGGTATCAGTGACTTTAACCCAGCAGTGCCTCAGTAAGGCCTGCACGATGGTGCTGGCTGAGATTAAACATTCCATTTGGGTGTTTTTTGCCAACCAACAGCATCCTGGACGCCCTGAACACCAGCCTCTGCTTCCTCACACTCCTTGCTGTAGAAATCCATATGCTCTGAGACATAATGTACACACAAGGCTCCTATCAATTACTCAGCATAAGCACAGGATTGCATAGAGAAGAACTCCAGCAAAACCCCCTTTTTCATCTCTGATAGTCTATCACCCTTCAGGTCTCTTTCATGTATACTGCACTAGTATCCCTGCAATATATCTTCTACTCAGCTCCTTTATCAGGCACCATCTTGGCTTTTATATTTCTCTCTTGCTCTGATATCAATTCCATGATGCATCAACTCAAAAACACATGGGCAGCTATATACTGTACTAAATCTACATGCTAGTGTGGGGATGGGGGTTGGGTAATTATCCTTCTCTCTATATTCTCTTAAACACTCTAAGAGATCATAAGTACATAGGTGGGAATGAGGTGACATGATCTGTGTTATGCTAGTTAGAGACAGAAATTTGTCTCTCTCCTCCTGCAGCACGCCTGTGAAGAACAGAGCATCATATAGGACGTCAGGGATCTGTGCATTATTTCATGTGGAACTTATATCATAATATAATAATAATAATAATAATAATAATAATAATAGTCCTTTAATAGTCCCACAATGTGGAAATTCAGTGTGTTACAGCAGCAAAGATAAGATAAGCAGATACATATACAAAATGTACAAGAATGTTCCAAGGTAAGAGGCATTACATTGATAGCAGACAGACAGATAGGAAGTAGCAGAGGAGGGGGGGTGGTTTAACAGGCAGAGAGATATTTCAAAGATAAGATAAGCAGATACATATACAAAATGTACAAGAATGTTCCAAGGTAAGAGGCATTACATTGATAGCAGACAGACAGATAGGAAGTAGCAGAGGAGGGGGGGTGGTTTAACAGGCAGAGAGATATTTCAGTTCTCTGTGTGTATTGATCTCCGCTTAGGTCGGTGTTGGTTGTACAGCCTAACCGCGGTGGGTAGGAAAGACTTCCGATAGCGCTCCTTCTCACACCTAGGGTGAAGCAGTCGGTCACTGACAGTACTGCCCAGCGCGATCACAGTCTCATGCATGGGATGGGACTTCTTCTCCCGCATGGAGCTCACCACGGACAGTATCCTTTTGTCACCCACCACCTGCACTGGGTCCAGTGGGCTCCCCAGGACAGAGCTGGCCCTTCTAATTAGCTTGTCAAGTTTATTTCTGTCCCTGGTTGATATACTGCTCCCCCAGCAGGCCACTCCAAAGAAGATGGCTGATGCCACTACCGAGTTGAAGAAAGTCCTAAGAAGTGCCCCCCGGATTCCAAAGGCTCTCAGCTTCCTAAGCAGGTAGAGCCTGCTGTGGCCCTTCCTGTACAGGGCCTCCATATGATCTGCCCAGTCCAGCTTATTATTAAGGAGCAAACCCAGGTACTTATAGGTGTTCACAATCTCGATGCCCGTCCCCAGGATGTCCACTGGTTTTGGAGGACATCTGCCTTTACGGAAGTCCACCACCATCTCCTTGGTCTTCCCCGTGTTAATATTTAGGTGGTTCCAGTGGCACCAGTCCACAAAAACCTGGTTCAGTTCTCTGTACTCCCTGTCATCATATAGTCAGAGTGAGAGTCACCAATCATTGTGTCTCTCCTTACCAATCAAAGAAATTGAGGGTAGACCTCCCTAGCACCACACTGGATGGGAAACTCCTACTATCTTGAGGATCTGCAAAGGAGGAACATGTGACCACAGATTCTGCAGCATGTAACACAATGCAATAACAGTTAGTGCAGTGTGACATCTATGGCAGCAGAAGTCTCTATGAAATGACATATAAGTAAGGATAGGTGAACCTCTGAAGATTTGTTTTATCCGGTGGTCGGACGAAGCAATTCTGTGGTTTGATCTGAACTTGTTCGGATAGAAGCAGACATGAAATTCTTATACCCTGCGGTCTGAATACATGTAGACCCAAGGAGGTGTAAAAATTAAAAAAACATTTATACACCTTCCCTCGCCTCTTTTGGGCCTCCTCGCACTACAGCAGGCGTCTAATGCTCTTCTGTGACATCATGCACCCGGGGTCAGCGCTAAGGCCTGTGATTGGCCCTCAGTGGTAACATGGGCATGGTGAGCATCATGACGTCATAGAACAGTGCCAGAGCGCCCAGAGGTGGAGACGCTGGACACTGCGAGGAGGCCCAGAAGAGGTGTTTTTTTATTTTTTATATCTCCCTTGAAGAGACCTTAGAGTATAATAATTTAACGCAAATCATGTTGCGGCGGCTATTTTAGTTCATCCAAGTTTAATCGTTTTGTGAAAAACCAAACAATTAGAAATATTCGGATCAAATACGGTTTGTTGCGTATCTGTTTGTTCAACACTACATATCAGCGTTAGCAGTTCTAACAACTCTTACTGTATAAGCAACAATTTGCAAAATAAATAAGTATAAATAGCATATAAGCTGTGCACAGACTAGTTAGACAGAGCATAACCCACCAAAGCCACTGGATGTGCTGACTGGTCCCTGCTGATCTCTGCTGGACTGTCTGATCTGGAATTGGACCAGAATTTGGGACTGGCCCACAGGTGCAGTGGAGAGTGATAGCTTAATCTCCCCGTAGAATGCTGCTCATATAACTATCTTCACATGTCTCTTTCATTATCACTTGCCTCTCACAGGACCTTTTACATATAGTGCTCGCCCCTTTCCAGAGCCATTGTATGCCCCATTTTAGTAATTGCTCTAAATCTCCTATCTGACGGACCACCACTAGGTTTCCTTTGCCTCCCCCATAGCGGGTTCTGGGCAGAATAGCATAATGTTCCCACTGGCCACAGCACCTTCCTGTATGCACAAGATTGCACCATTCTCTGCTCTAAAATCCTTAGCACCTGGTCAGACTCCTTGACCAGTTATTGTTCATGGTCAGTCTTTGCATAACTTATTCAATGTGGTCCTGCTGCTCCCTTGAGTTTCAGACCTTCCCATGATTGTCTTTGTAATCAGGCCGTATCCACACCTAGCACATGGTCATCGTCATTATCATCTTCATCTGCTTCTCCTCCTCCTCCTGCTCCATGCCAATGTCAGTCATCATCCATAAAGGTATGTGTGTCTAGTAAACAGCAATCTGCACCCAGTCATCTGGCTGGTCTGTAACTTTAACTTGCACTCGGCCAAGTTACTGGTAGTGCAGTCGCTGCTGTGCCACTTAGTGGAATTCACTGTGTTTTGCCAACTGATGTCAGAGCACAAATCTCGATGGAGAATACCTACAGTGCCTTGCAAAAGTATTTGGCCCCCTTGAACTTTTCAACCTTTTGCCACATTTCAGGCTTCAAACATAAGGATATAAAATTTTAATTTTTTGGTGAAGAATCAACAACAAGTGGGACACAATCGTGAAGTGGAACGAAATTTATTGGATATTTTAAACTTTTGTAAAAAATAAAAAACTGAAAAGTGGGGCGTGCAATATTATTCGGCCCCCTTAAGTTAATACTTCGTAGTGCCACCTTTTGCTGCTATTACAGTTGCAAGTCACTTGGGGTATGTCTCTATCAGTTTTGTATCACAAGACATTATGGGAAAGGAGCTGGGGAGCTCATGCGCCCTCTGTTGGATGTAACAGATCCTCAATTTGGCTAAAATCCTGTTTGCTGTCTCAAGACTCAGTGAGTCAAAAGCAAATTGAGGATCTGTTACATCCAACAGAGGGTGCATGAGCTCCCCAGCTCCTTTCCCATAATGCCTTGTGATATGTAGATGCTTAGTAGAGGGCGAAAGGCAATCCAAAACTCTACACACCTTCACTGGTGCTCTCCTCAAGGAGAGATGTTCCTGTCCTCTATCAGTTTTGCACATCGAGAGACTGAAATTCTTGCCCATTCTTCCTTGGAAAACAGCTCGAGCTCAGTGAGGTTGGATGGAGAGCGTTTGTGAACAGCAGTTTTCAGCTCTTTCCACAGATTCTCGATTGGATTCAGGTCTGGACTTTGACTTGGCCATTCTAACACCTGGATACATTTATTTGTGAACCATTCCATTGTAGATTTTGCTTTATGTTTGGGATCATTGTCTTGTTGGAAGATAAATCTCCGTCCCAGTATCAGGTCTTTTTCAGACTCCAACAGGTTTTCTTCCAGAATGGTCCTGTATTTGGCTCCATCCATCTTCCCATCAATTTTAACCATCTTCCCTGTCCCTGCTGAAGAAAAGCAGGCCCAAACCATGATGTTGCCACCACCATGTTTGACAGTGGGGATGGTGTGTTCAGGGTGATGAGCTGTGTTGCTTTTACGCCAAACATATCGTTTTGCATTGTGGCCAAAAAGTTCGATTTTGGTTTCATCTGACCAGAGCACCTTCTTCAATATTTTTGGTGTGTCTCCCAGGTGGCTTGTGGCAAACGTTAAACGAGACTTTTTATGGATATCTTTGAGAAATGGCTTTCTTCTTGCCACTCTTCCATAAAGGCCAGATTTGTGCAGTGTACGACTGATTGTTGTCCTATGGAGAGACTCTCCCACCTCAGCTGTAGATCTCTGCAGTTCATCCAGAGTGATCATGGGCCTCTTGGCTGCATCTCTGATCAGTCTTCTCCTAGTTTCATCATTCAGAGATCCTCACTGAACTTCTGGAGTGAGTTTGCTGCACTGAAAGTAAAGGGGCCGAATAATATTGCACGCCCCACTTTTCAGTTTTTTATTTTTTACAAAAGTTTAAAATAACCAATAAATTTCATCCCACTTGTTGTTGATTCTTCACCAAAAAATAAAAATTTTATATCCTTATGTTTGAAACCTGAAATGTGGCAAAAGGTTGAAAAGTTCAAGGGGGCCGAATACTATCGCAAGGCACTGTAGCTGCCAATATTTCTCTAGGAAAGCAATCACTTCTTGATATTGCAATGTGAGTCTCTCCTCGTAAATGTACATGTGGGGAAAGGTGCACACCACCGTCAATAAATGGAGCAGCAATTATGGGCACGGACAATACATAGCTTTCATAGCTTGGGTCAATGTTTTCAACTGGGTCAATGTTTTGAGCATCAGAGGCCACAGTCTAGAAACACATCAAGGCCAGGTGCTTTCTAATACTGACATCACCTCATGGGTGCAGGGCAGACACAATTTCAACATTACTCCTCCAGTTCCTCCACACTGGACCATTTCCTGTCCCATCTTCACCAAGGCAAGCCATTGCTTACACTCCTCCTCCCTCATTTCATGGTTGTAAGATGAGGGGTATTACTGCACATGTTGGAACATCAGTTTCAGCAGCAGTATGCTGTGAATGATTACTTAACGCAGAAAACTACAGACACAGTGGAGTAGATAACTGTCAGAGGAATAAAAACAAAAACTTCAACCTCATGATCACGTTTTTTCACCTGGCAAGCTAGGCACACTGTCGGTGTGCTCCAAATTTTTCTTGTAATTCTGTAAATTTTCACTCTGCTTTTCCACCAAAATGATGTTGATGCTCCCATACAGGGATAAACAGCAGGATAATACAGGTTCTTTTCTGCCTCCCTAGTAGTGTTGTTCTCAGGGTCATGGAATCCTTCCCATTTCAGAAGATATTTTTACTTTTTCAGCAAGCAGCCAGACCAGGTGCACTGATAGTGTGCCCCAAATTTTTCTTTAAATTTTGTAAATTGTCCGCCAACACAAGGTTGATGTGGCATATGCTCCCATACATCAATAACCGGCAGTTAAAACTACAAGATTATTAAAATTTTTAACTCATGGGGGACAATTGTTGGTAGCTTTTTTATGAAGTAAATTCTTTATCTCTTCACTTTTCAAGTGGCAGGCACACTGATAGTGTGCCACAATTTTTTCCTCAAAATTCTACAGATGCCAGTGCCACTTCCCATTGCCACTGTGTTGGCAAAATAAGAAGATAATAAAAGAAACAACACCACCATTCCTTTTTCCAATACCAACTCAATGTTGGTGTAGCATTTTGCTTTCATAAAGAGATAAATTTTGGTGGCTTTGTTTTTTTTAAAAAAAGACAATTCTTCATCACTTTTCAACTAGGCTCACAGCCACAAATTTGTCTCCCAAATAACAAGCCTGTATCGCTTACAAGTCTTTAAAACCATTGTTTTTTGCAATAAAACTGCAATGTGTGTCTAAAAAACAATGAGCAAGCACCTTTCCCCCCCCCCCAAAGGGTAATTTTTGGAGTGTTTAAAATTATAAAAGGTGAAAAGGAGAGTAACAGCACAGTGTATGGTTAAACTCAGAGTTTGTATCCACTGCTTACCATCTGTTTTTCCATAGACATACATTTCACTTTGACATAACTTCTGTGCTTGGCTTAGAAAGCTAGATAGATAGATAGATAGATAGATTCCTAAGATCCCTGACAGTGTTATATACTATGATATACTATGTTTTAAGCCAATTTAAGTTTTGATTTGTACCAAACTTGTTCGACTTGAAACAAATCTGGGGCCTGAGCTACCCAGACCCAAAACAAAACGAATCTTGAGAGGTACACTCATCTCTACTTCTGACCAACTGCAATTTTTTTGTCATGTAACTGTTAATTTTCTCTTTTTTGACAGTGGAAAGCTGTGTATCATAAGTCTTCACTCTGGCTCGCCAAAGAGCAGGGGTCATACATTTGCCATGTATAGACTGCCATCCATCACAGGAAATCATAAATAAGATCAAAGAAATATATCTATCCCTATCATGCTGAGAGTGACCTGTTGCCGTTTTGACTTCTGGACCAGGTCTCCAGAAGCTACAGCCACTGTGACTCCTATAGTTATGCAAACGATGCGGTCTATATGCTGTAGTTTCACCAGCTATAAACTGTTTCTAATTGTCAGTTTTCCCAGAACTCTGGGTGGAGACTAGCTGCCATGTCTTCCATATGCAGCAGAGGAGCAACATTATTCAACAGCAATGAATAGTTTTGAATAGTGTAGCAGTGATCCGAACACTGGGATAAGAGCACTTACAGAACCAGAGCCATATCTCTGTGTGCCTGTGCTCCTATCTCTCTCTTACTTCAGCTGCTTCATCTTTCGCTTGCCTTCTCCATGAAGTTCTAGGGGCACAAGCTGATCCTTCTGTTAGCAGGTAACCCATGTTCATCTCTGCCTCATGAAAACAGATTTTACCAGTGAAATGACAGTAAATTGTTAGTTCAGGTGACAGGGTGAAGGAGAGGAGTCTGATAAGTGGAGAAAGAGGCATTTTCCTGTTATATATTACAAAGTTCGTTATATTTGATTTCACTGTTAATGGTAAAAATGATAGTTAATGTTTACTAGTTAATACATATAATATCTGAGGGAATATTATACATGAGGGGTCTCTCCTTTAATAGAATGCTTATTTAAAAGAAACAGAAATAAAGAAAATAGATCCGGTATAAATTGTTTATCAAAGCTACTTCCTGTGATTGTGAAAAATGATTTCATAACTATTTTCTGAAATACTACCTGTACCATGGACCACAAAGAGGAGCTAGCAGGAGCTTAGGGAGGTAAACAAGTGGCCCAATAGCTGGTATAAAAAGGAATCGATTGGTTTCTTCGAGAACCCATCCAACTTCTGTGTTGGCTACAGGGTCTTCAGTAGGGATGGGCTGCACTTCAGTGAGGAGGGAGCAGCTGTGCTGGTGTAGAAGATGGCTAGAAGGTTTGAGGAGTGTTTAAAGTAGGGACTGGGGGGAGGGTATAAATGGTATAGAAGGGAAGGATAGTGTAGATTTGTGACAGGGGGATAAGCAAGAAAACTTGCTTATTCCCCTGTCTGGGACTCTGACCACACCCGACAGTTCAATATTCATTATACTCTAAATTGCCTCTATATATTCCTCTGGGGTATTATATTTCGCCACCTACTGTTGTGGACTCATCTATGTCGGTCTCACAGCACAAGAACTTCGTCGCTGAGTCCATAAACATGTCTTAGGAATTATTAATGCCAAAGATGTTGTTGATATAGCAATATTAAAAAACATTCCTAAACATTTCAGGTTATGTTACAACTCTGAAACAACTGGATTTCGGATACATTCAATCAACCAAGTACATATAGGTTCACGAGTTAGTAGTGGCCACTTATAAAAAACGTACATACCTCTATATACTGAATATGTAAAGTGGGTGTACTGTATATGTGTGCGTGAAAGTATATCTGTAAATAGTATCCACTTTTGTGAAAGATATCACCATAAATATTATGTGTAAGATGTGTGTACTGAATGTATACATATATGTATGTATATAACAGAAAATGTCTGTAAATAGTGCAAAATTATGTAATAGGTATCTATATAAATATTATGTGTGTGTTCTATCTGTATACATATGCGTGTATGTCTATATTAAGACATGTCTGTAAATAGTGTTCACATATGTAATAAATATCTCTGCAAAGAGTATTTGCAAGGCATGTGTACTATTATGTATACATATGTATGTATATATGACAACATGTCTATAAATAGTTGCCATTTACAGTACAGACCAAAAGTTTGGACACACCTTCTCATTCCAAGAGTTTTCTGTATTTTCATGACTATAAAAATTGTAGATTCACACTAAAGGCATCAAAACTATGAATTAACACATGTGGAATTATATACTTAACAAAAAAGTGTGAAACAACTGAAAATATGTCTTATATTCTAGTTTCTTCAAAGTAGCCACCTTTTGCTTTGATTACTGCTTTGCACACTCTTGGCATTCTCTTGATGAGCTTCAAGAGGTAGTCACCTGAAATGGTCTTCCAACAGTCTTGAAGGAGTTCCCAGAGATGCTTAGCACTTGTTGGCCCTTTTGTCTTCACTCTGCGGTCCAGCTCACCCCAAACCATCTGGATTGGGTTCAGGTCTGGTGACTGTGGAGGCCAGGTCATCTGGCGTAGCACCCCATCACTCTCCTTCTTGGTCAAATAGCCCTTACACAGTCTGGAGGTGTGTTTGGGGTCATTGTCCTGTTGAAAAATAAATGATGGTCCAACTAAACGCAAACCGGATGGAATAGCATGCCGCTGCAAGATGCTGTGGTAACCATGCTGGTTCAGTATTCCTTCAATTTTGAATAAATCCCCAACAGTGTCACCAGCAAAGCACCCCCACACCATCACACCTCCTCCTCCATGCTTCACGGTGGGAACCAGGCATGTAGAGTCCATTTGTTCACCTTTTCTGCGTCGCACAAAGACACGGTGGTTGGAACCAAAGATCTCAAATTTGGACTCATCAGACCAAAGCACAGATTTCCACAGGTCTAATGTCCATTCCTTGTGTTCTTTAGCCCAAACAAGTCTCTTCTGCTTGTTGCCTGTCCTTAGCAGTGGTTTCCTTGCAGCTATTTTACCATGAAGGCCTGCTGCACACAGTCTCCTCTTAACAGTTGTTGTAGAGATGTGTCTGCTGCTAGAACTCTGTGTGGCATTGACCTGGTCTCTAATCTGAGCTGCTGTTAACCTGCGATTTCTGAGGCTGGTGACTCGGATGAACTTATCCTCCGCAGCAGAGGTGACTCTTGGTCTTCCTTTCCTGGGGCAGCCCTCATATGAGCCAGTTTCTTTGTAGCGCTTGATGGTTTTGGCCACTGCACTTGGGGACACTTTCAAAGTTTTCCCAATTTTTCGGACTGACTGACCTTCATTTCTTAAAGTAATGATGGCCACTCGTTTTTCTTTACTTAGCTGCTTTTTTCTTGCCATAATACAAATTCTAACACTCCATTCAGTAGGACTATCAGCTGTGTATCCACCTGACTTCTGAACAACACAACTGATGGTCCCAACACCATTTATAAGGCAAGAAATCCCACTTATTAAACCTGACAGGGCACACCTGTGAAGTGAAAACCATTTCAGGTGACTACCTCTTTAAGCTCATCAAGAGAATGGCAAGAGTGTGCAAAGCAGTAATCAAAGCAAAAGGTGGCTACTTTGAACAACCTAGAATATAAGACATATTTTCAGTTGTTTCACACTTTTTTGTTAAGTATATAATTCCACATGTGTTAATTCATAGTTTTGATGCCTTCAGTGTGAATCTACAATTTTTATAGTCATGAAAATACAGAAAACTCTTGGAATGAGAAGGTGTGTCCAAACTGTTGGTCTGTACTGTATGTAATAGGTAATTTTATAAATAGTATGTGTAAGAAGTGTATACTCTATGTATGCATATATATGTATATATACAGTATATATTAAGAAAAGCCTGTAAATAGTGACCAACTTGTTGAATGGGTACCTCTGTAAATGGTATATGTAAGCTTTGTGTATACAGATATATATACTGTATATAGTACTGTATATAGTACAGTATACAGTGGGGAAAAAAGTATTTAGTGAGCCACCAATTGTGCAAGTTCTCCCACTTAAAAAGATGAGGCCGGCCTGTAATTGACATCACATTGTCTGATTTTTTAAGAATTTATTTGCAGGCCTCTCTCATCTTTTTAAGTGGGAGAACTTGCACAATTGGTGGCTGACTAAATACTTTTTTTCCCCTCTCTATACTGTATGTGTGTGTATGTGACGACGTTTCTGTATTGTAGCTGTGTGTAAAGGTTATGTATGCATATATATGAATAAATTAAGACATGTCGGTAAATAGTCACCACTTATGTAATAAATATCTCTATAAATAGTAAGGTGTGCACTGTAGCTATCCATGTGTACAGTACATGTATACTGTATGTAAGTAGATATATATTAAGACATGTCTGTAAATAGTGCTATATAATATGTATCTCTAAAAATTATGTTTAAATTGTGTGTACTGTATGTATACTCGTATGTATGTATGTATTGTGACAACTTGGGGAATTAGACTCAAAATGGCGGCTTTTCCTGGTCCGGACAGTGGTGGTTCGTGGTACTGGGCGCCGGAAAGATAGCTTTCAGACGGTCCAAGTGTAAAATAAAAGTGGCTTTATTCAGCTTAACTGCAACATAACAAAACAACAAAAACCTAGGCCACAGTTAGGGCACTAACTGACTCCTTGAGCCCCTAACTAGCCTCTACTGCTCAGCTCCAGCAACAGTCCTCTGTGGACCCCAGCCCTTCTGGCACAGACCGTCTATCTGTCCAGCTGGGTCCACCATCTCCTGCTCCCTGCAGGATACTCCAGACTACTGGAGTTACGCGCACCCACCCAAAGGCGTGGCTGAGAGCCTTTTCTGGCCTGGGCCTGGGTCGCTCAACAGCGCCCTCTAGTTCACATACTCACATACCCTCCCCCTCAGCTCACCACCCATGGGGTGAGCTACAATGGGACAAGACATCCTATAAGGAAGTCCCTCTTCAACCGTGTATGCCTGTCCAGTATCTCTCCAGAAGTCCCAATCTGGCGGTCTTTTCTTCCAAATTCCGCTCCGTCGAGTTTTCCGTTTTCTCCTCACTTTAAATGCTACGCCAAGATCCTGGCCATTCTGTGCAAAGGCAAGTTCTACTTCATCACCTTCACAATTCGCCATACAGGAGATCACATCATTTTCATCACATTTCTCGCCATAGTCTTCAGCCATCCCATTGCATGACTTTGATCCCTTTAGTAAATAGCCGTAAGAATCTTCATCTTCACCTATCACGAATCCACAGGAGCTCAGAGACCAAATAACACATACTTCATGCACATCAATGTCTTTAGAGTATAACTGTTTCATGGGTACTTTTTTCCGTAAACTTCATCTCAAAGCAAACTTTGCCATCACCATCAAGGCTTAGAAGTTTAGGAGACATAGGCTGCTTGCTCTCCTCTTTGTTTGAGATACACAAGCTCTGTACTGCAATATCTTCTCCTTCTGCACGAGGGCCATACCGTACACCCTCACATAATAGATCACGCTGAACTACATTTTCTGGCATGTCTTTAACAACTGTCACATCATTGGTGACATGTAACCATCTCTTACTTCTGCATGCAAATGACGGCTGCTCAGTCTCTGCATTAGAACCTCTACCACGGTTACGTCCATTAGTTAGGGACATAGCAACATTGTATCTCCGCCTCTTCTTGTTGCTATTAGCATCAGGCGGTAAAACAACTTCTGCCTCTTCTCTTCTTTTTGGCTGTATTACTTCCTGACTCCCCCTTCACAGACAACATGGAGTCATTATTCACCATTTGTCCACCAGACATTTGGCTAGAGACAGGCACAGCAACACCTTTATCCACAATGGCTTCAGACACTTTAGCTGTTGGGACAACATATGCGTGGTCAGTCTTCTTACGGACTCTTGTTCCACACTTTTGATGACCCTTCACCTTATTTACCATCTCACAGCCCTCTAGGCTTTGGACCTCATTGGTTTGAAGCTGGACCCACTCTGTCACAGGCAGTGTGTGACCAATCACAGTTTCTTCTTCTGTTGGACCTTCTTTGGCCTCCTCACATTTTGCAGGAAGTCCACCTTTAGCAGTATCTTCCTGGGGAACTATACCCTCTACTTGACGTTTTACTGAATCACGTGGTTTCATCATAATCTGATCATTGGTATCAACATCAGTGGACGGGTCACTCATGTCTGTCTGACTTAAAGATTCTCCTTTCTCTGCCTCTATGCTGACAGCTTTCTCCGATTCTAACGCCTTCTGTAGCGCACAAATCTCTGATTCCAGTTCCAGAACTTTCTTCACTGCCACATTTTTCTGAGCAGCCTCCATCTCAGTTTTTACTATTGCAACTTGCAGAACTTCCTCAATCTCCCTGACATCTTCTATGGCAGCAGATGTAGATGCCATCTCTTTATCCACTATGCCTCCTAATTCTAGGATATTCTGCAGTGTTCTTCTAACATTTGTCAGGTCAGCATCCTGGATGATATTTTCTGCTTCCCTCATTGTTCCCTGAACTATATTGAACTGACCCTCCAACATCTTCTGATAAAGCTTCTGCTCATCTGCAGACTTTTTGTCAAGTCTTTCATTCAAGTCCCATATCTCAGTGGCTCTCTTATCTTGCTCTTGGTTGAATAAAGACTCTATTTCTTGAATCACATTTTTCAGGGATAACAGCTCTGATTCTTTAGAGGTTAACAGGCTCCGCAGCGAGTCCTTCTCAGCTTCTAGTGCTGCCAGCTTTGAAGATAGTGCAGATGCCGACTGTTCAGTATTGGATAAAGACTGCTGCAATCGATCCAATTCTTCTCTTTTAGATTCCACTTCGGTTTTTAACTGTTTTATCTGAAAAGCGTGCTTTTCCAACTTTATTTCTGACTCACGCTTCACTTGATCCATCTGAAACTCCAGCTGTTTCTTGATGCGTGCAATTTCCTCCTGCTTTTTCACTTGCACCTTTAGTTTAGCAACAAGCATTTTTAAATCTACAATCTCAGTAGATAAATTAGACAGGTTTCCTTCAAACTGAATCCTCATGTCTTCTATCTGGAGGTCCAATTCTCTCTTGGCCTTTTCCAGCTTGTCATAAGCATTAGCTTTGTTCTCATACAATATCTGCACAGATTCCAGGTTTTTCTCAACTTCATCCTTGGAGCTAACCAAATCCTCCATTTCAGTGCGCAGTTGCTTGTTGAGCCTCTCTAACTCGGCCTTCAATTCAAGGGCCTCTTCTAGGGAGCGAGCCAAGGCAAGAGCTTTGGTCTCCTTTCCACAAGCCTCTGCTTCAACATGGTCACGTTCTTCTGCATATCTAGCAGAAAGAGTCTTCTCTTCACCAAGCAGCTGATCAAACTTTTTCTGTTTCCTTTTCAAATTTGACACAATCCGATGTTGAAGATCAAGATCTACACCTACATCTTCTAGTTCCTGCTGCAATCTAATTTTCGTCTTCACAAGTTTGTCATAAGCAGCAACCTTCTCCTCAAACCGTTGATTTGTAGTTTCTAGCTCCTTTTGCAACTTTTCCTTTAGTTCTTCAACAGAGTCCAAGGACCCAATACTATCCTCCATTTTTTTCTGCATATCAGTCGCCTGAGCCTGTAGTGTTGAAATCTGCTTTGTCAAATCTCTTTTTGCTATCTCCTCTTCCTCTAGTTGCTCAAGGAAACCATTTTTCTCATCTTCCATTTGTTTTAGTTTTGTACTAAGGTCAAGCTTCTGACGAGTTTCTTCTTGCAAAAGTTCCTGAGTGTCCTGAAGCTGAGATTTTAGTGTAGACAACTCTTTGGAAAGTTTGATAGACTTGCTGTCTGCTTGAGAAAGAAGCCCTGTGACATTATCCAATTCCGGCTGCAGTCTGTTTGCCTTGTCTAGCAGCTCTGCTTGAAACCTGTCCCCTTCTGTGATTTTTAGTTGCAGCTCTTGAAGTTGAGTCTCTACTTTTTTATGACTCTCCTGTAAGGTTTGCACTTTCTGAGCATGGACAGACGACATCTCCATCAATTCTTTGTCTTTATTTTGCACCAAAACAGACAACTTCTCATTATCTTCACAAGATCCTGAGAGCGCCCTCTCCAGGCTACATATTCTAGCTTTGAGTTCCATTCCTCTTTGTTCCAGAACTCCAGCTCTGCTTCGCCATTCGTGGATTTCACTATTTAGGCAAACTTGCTTTAGGGCATGCAAGTTTTGCTCTGACTGCAATGTCTGCACCACAGATTCTAAATCACTCTCTCGGTCAGACACATGCTTCCTCAGCTAATGCAGCCGAAAGTTCTTCATACTTCCTGAGTTGTTTATCCAAACATTCTGATTGACACTGCAAAAATTCACTTCTCTCACGTTTAGCAGTTTCAAGGTCATCTCTTAATTTTTCAATGACACTCTCTTTGGCAATGGAGTCTTGGACACGCTGCTCCTTTAAATCCTGTAATTGCTTCTCAAGCACTTGCTTTTGCTCTACACTCTGTACAACTTTATTAGCTAGAGCACATTTCATATCAGCAAACTCCTTCTTAGTGACACAGTCCATTCCAGGCAAACCCAGTACCACATTTTCATAATGTCTAGGATATGAACTCTTTATAGTTTCAAGCTCTTTCTTTAACTTAAGGTTCTCTTTTTCTGATACCTCAAGTTGCCATTTCCAATCAGATATTTCATCTTCATAAATGAACCTGATGGTTTTAATCTCATCTTGAAGCTGCTGCACCATAATATTTTCATCTTTGGCGCTTTGATGCACTCCAATATGAAACATACAGTCAGCAGGGACATATTCAATCATAGAACAGAGGTGCTTTAGAAAAACTGAGTCACCGTCGCGCAACCCTTTATCTTTACTTGCATTCCACATGATCTGTTCTGGGTTTTGTGTCTCTCTGCATTCAGACTGCTGCACTAATAAACCTGTGCATAACTTCTCGGCTTTTTTACAAGCTGAAATTCTCTTTTTCTTGCCCATGGTTTACTAACAAGATTACACAATATTCCACAGCAACCTTGGGTTCAACTGGCAGCAACTTTTTGCTATCTTCTGCAGTCACATGTATTCAAACAGTTAACTTATGTGGCACTACAACAACCAGCATTTTCTTATGTCTTCCACAGAAAACACCAACATGGCACCATAGCTTTTCACATAGACTGTTTGCAATATCCAGCTTCTATACACATTGCTTACTTTCTTGCCATCAGCAAACACTTTACAGACTTCTGTGCCACAATATACACAAAGTCCATTCCCTGGATTCCTCTTCCAGAGTTTTACTTTCACCAGTTTTTTCCACACACTTTGCTATGTTGCAATTCACTGACCCCTTCCTGGGCTTCTCAGTTGAAATCACCGATTTCTTCCAGCTGTAGGCCACAATGCACACTTAGCAGTACTGCAGTCACCAATCACTTGTCTTCCAGGACTTGTGTGGATCTCTTTATGCCTGCATTCTCTACCATATGTGACAACTTGGGGAATTAGACTCAAAATGGCGGCTTTTCCTGGTCCGGACAGCGGTGGTTCGTGGTACTGGGCGCCGGAAAGATAGCTTTCAGACAGTCCAAGTGTAAAATAAAAGTGGCTTTATTCAGCTTAACTGCAACATAACAAAACAACAAAAACCTAGGCCACAGTTAGGGCACTAACTGACTCTTTGAGCCCCTAACTAGCCTCTACTGCTCAGCTCCAGCAACAATCCTCTGTGGACCCCAGCACTTCTGGCACAGACCGTCTATCTGTCCAGCTGGGTCCACCATCTCCTTCTCCCTGCAGGATACTCCAGACTACTGGAGTTACACGCCCCCACCCAAAGGCATGGCTGAGAGCCTTTTCTGGCCTGGGCCTGGGTCGCTCAACAGCGCCCTCTGGTTCACATACTCACAGTATGTATAAATACACTAAAGCATGTTTGTAAATAGTGGCAACTATTTCTATTAATAGTATGTGTAAGGTAAATGTATTGTATGTATGTATATATATATATATATATATATTTATGTGTAAGGATATATGTATATATATATATATATAATAATCTATTAAAACATGCCTGTAAATAGTGACCAATTATATAATAAGTACCTCTATAACTAGTATGTGTAACACTTAGATCACATCTGTTCCAAGTTTCTGTACGGATAAACAGACTGCAAAAATAGCGGAGCCCGAAGGATTCCTTTGACAATAATGGGGTCCAATATATGGGTCCATATATTATGTCTGTTGGATGTCTGTTCTTTTTAACTAAAATCAGTGGACAGAAAAGTCAGGCTTGCAGGACTTTATTATTTGGCAATTGATAGTGGTTCTGCGTCAGTTGGACACCCAGCTTCGATCTATGTTCTGTATACTATAGGTATACAGAGCATACAGTGGAGAAAAAAAAGTATTTAGTCAGACACCAATTGTACAAGTTCTCCCACTTAAAAAGATGATGCCGGCCTGTAATTGACATCATAGGTAGACCTCAACTATGAGAGACAAAATGAGAAAACATATCTAGAAAATCACATTGTCTGATTTTTTAAGAATTTATTTGCAAAATATGGTGGAAAATAAGTATTTGGTCACCTACAAACAAGCAAGTTTTCTGGCTCTCACAGACCTGTAACTTCTTCTTTAAGAGGCTTCTCTGTCCTCCACTCATTACCTGTAGTAATGGAACCTGTTTGAAATTGTTATCAGTATAAAAGACACCTGTGCACAACATCAAACAGTCACACTCCAAACTCCACTATGGTGAAGACCAAAGAGCTGTGGAAGGACACCAGAAACAAAATTGTAGACCTGCACCAGGCTGGGAAGACTGAATCTGCAATAGGCAAGCAGCTTGCTGTGAAGAAATCAACTGTGGGAGCAATAATTAGAAGATGGAAGACATACAAGACCACTGATAATCTCCCTCGATCAGGGGCTCCACGCAAGATCTCACCCCGTGGGGTCAAAATGATCACAAGAATGGTGAGCAAAAATCCCAGAACCACACGGGGGGGCCTAGTGAATGACCTGCAAAAAGCTGGGACTAACGTAACAAAGGCTACCGTCAGTATCACACTACGCCGCCAGGGACTCAGATCCTGCAGTGCCAGACGTGTCCCCCTGCTTAAGCCAGTACATATCCGGGCCCATCTGAAGTTTGCTAGAGAGCATTTGGATGTTCCAGAAGAGTATTGTCATATGGTCAGATGAAACCAAAGTAGAACTGTTTGCTAGAAACATAACGCGTCGTGTTTGGAGGAGAGTGAATGCTGAGTTGCATCCAAAGAACACCATACCTACTGTGAAGTATAGGGGTGGCAACATCATGCTTTGGGGCTGCTTCTCTGCAAAGTGACCAGGATGACTGATCCGTGTACATGAAAGAATGAATGGGGCCATGTATCGTGAGATTTTGAGTGCAAACCTCCTTCCATCAGTAAGGGCATTGAAGATGAAACGTGGCTGGGTCTTTCAGCATGACAATGATCCCAAGAACACCGCCAGGGCAACGAAGGAGTGGCTTCGTTAGAAGCATTTCAAGGTCCTGGAGTGGCCTAGCCAGTCTCCAGATCTCAATCCCATAGAAAACCTTTGGAGGGAGTTGAAAGTCCGTGTTGCCCAGCGACAGCCCCAAAACATCACTGCTCTAGAGGAGATCTGCATGGAGGAATGGGCCAACATACCAGCAACAGTGTGTGCCAACCTTGTGAAGACTTACAGAAAACGTTTGACCTCTGTCATTGCCAAAAAAGAATATATAACAAAGTATTGAGATGAACTTTTGTTATTGACCAAATACTTATTTTCCACCATAATTTTCAAATAAATTCTTTAAAAATCAGACAATGTGATTTTCTGGATTTGTTTTCTCATTTTGTCTCTCATACTTGAGGTCTACCTATGATGTCGATTACAGGCCGGCCTCATCTTTTTAAGTGGGAGCACAATTGGTGGCTGACTAAATACTTTTTTTTTCCACTGTATATATGTAAGCATTTATCTCAAGAATTGTCTGTAAACAATGGCCACTTATGTAACTCTCACCTCTATAAATAGTATGTGTAAGTTGTGTGTACTATAGGTATACAGGGTATATATATATATATATATATATATATATATATATATATATATACATACACGTGGGCAAAATTGTTGGTACCCCTCGTTTAATAAACCCGTGCAATTGAATGGGAGTGCAAGTCCAATTAGAGGGAACCACACCCCTTATGTAATACGTATACAAAAAAAAGATTCAGACAGCACATCCAATAATAGCAGTAATGCAGGTGCCAATAATAGCAGTAATGCTATCTCTGTTCTCTATATACCCTTGTGCTGTGTCAGAGTGCTGCTACACTTTTATTAAAGTTTAAAGTCGAATAGAGGATATTTTTCAGTTCCCCATTTGCCCCTAGGCTATTTTAAGTTGAGTATGCTCTGGATCCTATTTGCCCTGTGTTCACATTGTAGACCTGTTTTGGGTCCTCTAGATCCTATTTGCCCTGTGTTCATATTGTAGACCTATTCTGGGTCCAAGAGAGGTATATTATTTCCTTGTGTTCACATTGTAGACCTGTTCTGGGTCCAAGAGAGGTATGTTATTGCCCTGTGTTCACATTGTAGATTTATTTTGGGTTTAATAGAGGTATTAGTATAGGGTCCCACCTTAATGAGGTCGCTTTGTCGGGGCAGGTGGGCTTCCTACTGTTTGATCAAATATGTATAACTAAGAACCTCAAAATTTTAGTTTATACACCATATTAATTTGTAGGTGCCAATAATAGCAGTAATGCTATCTCTGTTCTCTATATACCCTTGTGCTGTGTCAGAGTGCTCCTACACTTTTTTTTGTTTTTATACATTTTACCACAGTAGCTTGCACCTGTTCACATTGGGATGTGCTGTCTGAATCTTTTTTTGTATATATATATATATATATATATATATATATATATATATATATAAAATATGTCTGTAAATAGTGGCCTCTTGAGTATCTCTGTAAATAGTATGTGTAAGGTGTATAGTATATGTATCTATTAAGACATGCCTCTACATAGTGACCACATATGTAAGTATATTTACTAAGACATGTCTGCAAACAGTTGACATTTATATAATAGGTTTTTCCATAAGATGTGTATGTAGGTAAGATGTGTATTGTAGGTATCCATGTATGCTATATATATATATCTACTAGTAGAATACCCGCGGCTTCGCTCGCGGAAAATATGTTAAATTGTTGGTTATGCTAGCTAAAGTAAAATTTTCAATGTCACACTGAAATTGACATTTTCAGAGTGCTACAGTAAATCTTTTTTTCCACTTGAAATTTTTCTTATTATTTTCGCATTTTACTTATTTGTTGTAACATTGATGTGAACAACTTTTTTTTTTATTTCAACATTTTTATTGATTTTACATATTCAATACATACTATGTAGTATAAACTATTACAACTATTTTTTGAACTATGTTTTATCAAAAATTAAAATGTATGCATCATACACAAACATATAAAACATTTACACCCAGTTAACAACATAGTGCAACCCTTACCCCCTCCCTCCAGTGTAATCTATAAGTAGTTCACGGACAAAAGATTAAAATTGGTTTACAGTTAAACAACTATCTATTGTATTGCTTTTTGGTAAACAATGTTTCTGGTTTTACCTTCAGGTGCATATATGAAAAGATTTTTGGGGTTACCCACTCTAGAGCAAGCATTCCAGGAGGCTCCAAAGAATTCAGGAACTCCAATGGATACATTACGGCCTGTTCACTCTCCATGACTGAATCAATGGACATGTATGTGGTCGCTAGACCAGGCAGCCTTCCCTGAATTAGTAGATTTATGGAGCTGACACTATCATTTTTAGGCGCTAGGATTGCAAGTTCACAAAGCTGCTGATGGCTGTTAAAATTGTTCCAAATATCAGGGAAAACTTGGTCAATAAGTTCCATTACCGAAGATGTAATTTCACAAAAATGTTCTGGAAAGGAAATGAGACCAGTACGGAACCTGTCATTTTCAAGGCATAGTAGCTGGTGTGTAAATTTGTCCGCAGTTGTATTTCCCATCAAATGAACCCGCATATTAGTAGTAAGAGTTTGTTTTTGAACATGTATCCACAGATAAGAAGATTTTAGACAGGCATTCAGCTCATCCACCGGTGTTACTCTCTTAAGAACAGGTAACGTCTGGCAGAAGTCACCTGCAAAAATGACAACAATTCCCCCCATTAAACAATCGGTTCCCCGCAGATCTTTCAAGGTGCGATCAAGGGCCTCAACCGCTTTCTTGTGCGCCATGGTACATTCATCCCAAACAATTACTTTGCAAGTTTGTAATACTTTAGCTTTCCCAGAGCCCTTAGTGATATTACAGACAGGAGTTTCTGACAGCGCTATATTAGAGGGCAATCCTAGTGCTGAATGAGCCGTGCGCCCTCCATCTAAAAGAGTGGCCACAATCCCAGATAATGCAACAGCCAAGGCAATGTCATTGTTTGAGCGAATTTCTGCAAGCAGCAAATTAATTAAAAATGTTTTACCAGTACCTCCTGGTGAATCTAAAATAGTCCTCCATTTCCACTGGAAATCTGACCCATAATTTCCATATAGGCCGATCTTTGGTCATCAACCAAAAGAGGCTTATTTAAAGAGGACCTTTCATGTCCTCAGGCACATGCGGTTTTACATACCGCTAGAAAGCCGACAGCGCGCTGAATTCAGCACACTGCCGTCTTTCCCGTTATGTGCCCCAGGGCTGGAGATATTGGCGGTGTAAATTTCACGGTTTACTGTCAGAAAGGCGTTCCTGACAGTCTAGCTGCGCTGTGAGGAACGCCCTCCCCGACAGTTCTTGTTCATAGCGCTGTACTGTCAGAGGGGCGTTCTTTACTGCCCGGCGATGACGCTGAGCAGTGAGGAACGCCCCCCCAGTACAAGTCCCTGTTTGACACAGCTCTCCATCAATTATTTTCAAATTTGTGAAAGAAATTGGCCCACGGACAGTGTGAAGCAGTAATTGGAGGTAGTAACACTATGTGTTGTTTGAATGCACTGTATATACACGTCCAAGAGCATCACTGGAACGTCCAGCCCATCCTGGGACCCTTGCACTTTGTTTCCTTTTCTCGATTTATTTCATGTATAATATTTTGGAACATCTGAATATAATAAAGTCCTTGCAAATGGATCTGCTTGACATAGGAAAGCTTTCAATGTTCTATTGGGTGGTCGAGCAGCTCTTTCCTCTGCATTCTTGGGAGTAAAATAGACTCGTTGTCCATTTTCAAGATGGACACTGAGATGAACTACAGTCGGATGCCTTTCATGGATGGTAAAATTTAGTAATTGCCACACGGCTTCATTACTACTTATATACCTTCCCATCTGATACAGCTAACTGGAAAACTGCCATATCACTGCCCTTGTTAACATATTTGCAAATGTATTTAATTGACTTAACAGAGTTACAATATTCTACGTTAATGTGCGCATCAAACATTTTTGAAAGCAGTGGAGAGTAAGGTACAACCCATCTATTTCAAGATCTGTGTTTTGTTTAACCCGTTTTAATCTGATTGTTGCAGTATAGCCTCACTGTTCAGGTTTCCGTCTTCTGTAAAGAGGATAACCATCATCTCCTGTTTGTGTTTCTACAATCAAGTTGCGAGGATACTTTTTAGTACATTTTCCTTCCTTCACACATGGCGATCTTGGGTTAAGTGGCCCACATGGCCCATGGATCATAATTTTAAAAATAGTTTCAAAAAGTACCGGATCCTCTTCTGGATTTGGAAGCTCAGCAGAAATAACACTGTCAATTTGATCAGGGCGTATCTTATCCTTTAGCCATATCAGTCAGTAAATGAGCATGTGGAAGACCTCTTTTTTGACAGTCAATTGAATACATCCAACACTGACTTTCACCAAAAATGTAACACTTTGTAATTACATCCATGAGGTTGATCAGTTTTTGTTTAAAAACCCTTGCTATTAAATCATGTCGATCAGAGGGGCCCTGACCATTCAGAAGCTCTTCCTTTATCTCTGGCCAAGTTGGATTACAATTAACTATAATAAACAAATCAGGACGACCATATATCCGAACATATGTCATGGCATCCTGAGCATACTCATGCATATGTCTGGGACTTCCAGTAAATGTAGCCGATAAAATAAACATACGCCCAATGTCAGCCACGTTGCCATCATTAGCAACAGCATCCCTTAAATGTATGTATTCATCCACTTTAAGTTTTTGTTGGTTCAATCGTATGTACAAAAGACGCTCACTTTCCACCTTGGCATTCATATCAACTATAAATTGATGAAAAAGTTGCCTACATTGTAAAATGTGGTTAGAAGACCCATGTCTGATCATTATTTGGTAGGCATAAAAGTCCATAGCTGATATTTTTTTATTGGTTGGCCTAGCAGTCTTAGGATCAGTCTGTGTTAGATTAACATGATAGCCATCTTGGCCATTCCAAAATATTATCGGATATTGCAGAGCATCATATGATCTATGTGTTTCTGCAATACGTTGAAGATTGTCGCTTCGTCGCTGAATAATTATATCTCGACTTTGAAATTCCTGTCCAACCAGTACAATAGCTACTTCGTTAACAGTGGGAGAATTAAATCGCCTTTCATGCTCACCAAATGGTGTCTTGTCTGCTCTTATTACAACTTGATATTCATCACGTGGCATTCTTTCTAAGGCTGTTTTGAAAAGGTTTACTAACTGATTGTGCTGATGGAAAAATCTTTGCAAATTCAACACAATCTCTTTTTTTGTCTCAAGTATAGCTTCACAACGTCAATCAGCTTGCATTTGTTTGTCTCCCAAAAAATAAATTTGTAAAAACTTTAGATCTTCATTTGCTACAGGAAGCATTGAACCAATTTGTGATATATTTGGCCCTGTACTTTAAAAGTTGGCATAAATCCTGCTTCCTGGAGTCCAGCTGTCGTACCAAATGATGTCATCTGGAAAGATGAATTGTATCTCCTAATATTTTGCAGAAAATGCTTTGACTCGGGAGTTGTTCCTGACATGTATGAAAGAAGTGGTTCAGGAAGTAGATCTAAAGGTGGCAAACTGACTTTGCCATTTGAGCAGCACATACCAGGCGTTTCGAAGTTAAACTTCTTTGCTTGACAATGTTTGCATATTATGTCCATTTTACCAATTATGACTTTCTGATGTGACCTATAGTCTTGAATTGGGTTGTAGTGAAATGCTTCCAAACACAAATCAGCCTGCCTACATCTTTGCACACGTTGCATATGTCGTATGTGGTCATTTTCAGAACATTCATCCTTTGTTCAGATGTTTCCATATTACTTGCTTCAGCCTGCCTTATCCGATTCTTGTGAAGACGACATTCCCGTTGCTCTGATGTCTCAGCTGCCTTACATTTAGCCTGACTTATCCGTTTCTTTTCAAGCCTCGAGTCACATTGTTCACTTGTCTCAGCTCTTTGACACAATTTTGCGTTCTTAGCTTTTGGATGAATTGCCCAATAGATGGTCGTTTTTTGTGCGGCATTTTAAAAAACAGTCCTTAGTATTATGACCCTTTAGTCTTCACCTGACACTGATAAGAGATGTAATAGGATAAATAGTAAATACAGAGCAGCCCTCACACAGTATTACTATGATGTGAAGGAGCTCACATCTCAGTAATGAAAACCACCTCACAGGCAGACTTGTGTAGTTGCCCATAGAAACCAATCAGAGCTCAGCTTTCACTTTACCTCAGCAGCTTCAGTGATGAAAGCTCCCTGTATAGTAAGCAATAATGACAATCTCACTATGAGGCAGTTTTCGCCTGACCAATATTGCTGCTCAGTAAGGCTACTTGCACACTACAGTATTTTTCACGAGTCTCCGAGCCGTGGATTCTACAGCTCCATAAACATTCTATGGAGCCTGCAAAATTCACAGCTTTGTGCACAAACAAGTCTATGGAACCACCAAATCCATGGCCAAGAGGCCTGTGAAAAATACTGTAGTGTGCAAGCAGCCAGTAAGGATACCAGACGTGTTTTGTCAGTGCGTGCGTGTATGTGTGTGTGTGCACGCGTGTGATCCATGTGTATGTATGCGTGTGTGCATGCACGTGTGTGGTCCGTGTATATGTATGCGTGTGTGTGTGCATGTGATCCATGTGTTTGTGCGTGCGCAGTGCAAGTGGCCATGCGTGTGGTGGGTGTGTGTGAGTACGCATGTGCTCTGTTCGTCCATGTGCGTAGGGTGCATCCATCTCAGTGTGTTTGCGTGCATGTCTGGTCCTTGCGTTCGTGTGTGTGTGTGTTGGTGTGGTGTGCATGTGGTATTTATGGAGTGGTGTTGTGGTATTTGTGGGGTGGTGTTTGTGTTGTGTGTGTCTAGCGTGGTCTGGTGTTTGTGTGGTGTGTTGTGGCATTTGTGTGGTGTTGTGCTTGTGGGTTGGTGTATGTGTTCTGTGTGATGTTTGTATGGTGTTTGTGAAATGTTTGTGTTGTGTGTGGTGGTGCAGCTCCTTTAGCAGTGACTCTTTGGCGCCGTCGCTATAATCCATCCCTGTCAGTCACAACTGTTGTTTTCCCCTCAGCACTGTCACTTTCACCTTCACATTTCCCCATTATATGTATTGGGCCTAAATTCAGGGGCCCCAATCTGATGACTGGGGGACGCTAGCGAGATGTAACATGCGCAGTATTCTGCTCCTGTGGGTGGAGAGGGGGCGTGCCAAATTTCACCCAAATCGGGCGAGAACTGTGCATTTGTATAGAGCGGGCTACTACAGATTTCACATTTCCCCATTATATGTATAGGGCCTAACTTCGGGGGCCCCAATCTCATGACAGGGGGATGCTAGTCAGATGTAACGTGCGCAGTATTCTGCTCCTGTGGGTGGAGAGGGGGTGTGCCAAATTTCACGCAAATCTGGCAACAACTGTGGATTTGTATAGAGCGGGCTACTACAGATTTTGAGTTTTATATATATAGATTAAGACATGTCTGTATGTAGTGGCCATTTATGTAAATATATATCTTAAAACATGTCTATAAATAGTGGCCACTTAAGTATCTCTGTAAATATAATGTGTAAAGTGTATACTATATGTATATATTAAGACATGTCTTTATATATTAACCACTTATGTAAGTATATATATTCTAACCCCTTCCCAACATCCGCCGTAATAGTACAGCAGATGTTGGGTATTTAAACATGGCGGCCGCTGATCGAGGGCTTTAAAGCCCCCGGCGCTTTGGTCATTCACCATTTTGCTGAGGATCTGTATATATTCATAAATAGTGGCCACTTACAGTAATGGCTATCTCTATAATAGTATTTGCCTATGATTGTAGTAAGTATCTCTATGAATAGTTTTTGTAATTTGTGTCTACAGTATGTGTATATATATATATACACACACACAAATACTGTATATATGCATCCATATATGGATATGCCATAACTTGCTGATGAGTGGGGGTAGGACTGCTTGTACCCTCTTCTTATCTCTAGATTGAAGGAGTTTCAGGATTAGTGAGTTGTATTCATGATAATCCCCCATACTAACAGAAACCAGTAACAAATAGTGGAATAAAAATGTCTAGGGGTAAATTCACTGTGGAAATCTTCCTGCTGGTGGCACAAAGATTTCCTACTCCTATTCACTTCAATTTTAAATGAAGATGGGGCAGAACGCGTTCCTTTTTCCCTTAGCAAGAAGAAAATAAATTGTTTGCCTTTCACCAAAAAGGAAGGCCGGACCAGGGCGCAGACTAGGGGAAGGACGGCATGACAGGTCCTGACGGTGGGGCTTGGGGGTTACTAAGGGGAGGGGCATGTCTGTGGCCGGAGTAGTTAGGGGCAGGGGATATAGGGGACCGGCTCCACTTCCCGTGGTCTTTCACCGCAGGGAAGGAGCCATTGACCCGCCCACTCGCCCTTGGGATTGGTTAGGTTGGTGTTAGGTCAGTTTAGGTTATTTGTCGCAGCAGTGCGTGGTGGGGGGTCCTTGGAGTTGGTAAAAATTTGGGGGTGGGGAAACATGGTGGTTAGTTTTCCCTACAATTAACTACAGTTTTGGTTGGTCTGGCCGCTTTTGGGCTCCTGCTGGGTGGTGTCCCGGGGAGTGGTTTGCTATATATGTGGTGAGACTGCCATCGATGTTTATGGTGCCCCTGAGCCTGTGGTTTGCGGCTGGGGGTAACTTGGTGTGATAGACAGTTTGGCGGCCAGATCTGTGAAGCTCCAAGGACCTCCCCCTCAGAAAAATATATTTATTTCTGGAAAGTTGGGGTTAATTGGTTATTTTGTTATTTAATTTGTTATTTATGTATTTATGATTTTATATATATATATATATATATATATATATATATATTTGTATTGTTTTATGTAATAAAATGGCTGCTGTGGCCAATTTAATCCAACCTCACGTGTGTTTGTCTTTGTTCTCAGGTAGAATAAGGTATGAGGGTAGGGGGGGAGGAAAGTGAGGTCGCAGCAGTGGTAAGTATAGGATCATTGAAAGCCAACATCCTCAGTGCCAATGTCATGAATAGGAAGCAAATTTTTGTGGCAGATTCCACTGCAAAAATTCCACCATGTGAACCTGCCTTAATACATTTACAGTCAAAATTCTGCTTCTAAGCCTTGTGTTGCTACTCCCATAGAACCTAAATATAACTAGGCCTCAATGATATTTTAGACTTAGTTATATTATAGTACACATTTTTTAATGATATTTTTGAGCTCATTTGCCACTTAGTGGCTTTGTTACGATGGGTTCCTACACTAACACTTCACATATAGGACAGGAGATTACCTTCTTAACTACTAATGGTTCCCATACAGTCTCTACGAACTTGATCTCTGGAGCTTTGTCTATAGGGGAAGTAAAGCATTTATTATACAAGTAAAGTATTAGTGTAGGGACTCATCTGCATGAGGACGCCTTAACATGGCAGTTCAGCTCACACAATTTATTATACTGTGCATAAGAACCTCATATTTATGGCTGTCGACAGTGATACATGAAAGTGTTGCTGAAGAATGCTATGATTAGAATCTCTAGAGGTGTAAAATCAATTGTCAGAATAACTTTCAAATGACTGAAAGCAGGACTGAATGTGAGGCACGTCATGGTGAATTTAGCCCTACCTACTTCCACTGTGACTACGCCCATTCCCGTCCATTTCTCTTTGTGTCCCCACACAGTATAATGTCCCTACAGTGACCCTGACATGGTATGCACCCACATTATAATGTGCCCCTCCAGCTGCCCTCACAACATAATGTCCTCCTCCAGCTGCCCCCCACAGTATAAAATCCTTCTCCTGGTGCACCCATAGTTTAATGTCCCCCTCCAGTTGTCCCCACAATATAATGTTCCTCTCCAGCTGCCCATAAGTTTAATGTCCTCTCCAGTTGCCCCGACAGTTCAATGTCCCTGAAAAAATTGCAATTTTCACCATCAACTGTGAATTCATTTCAGGAAAATAAATTAATACAACAATTTGGGGGTAAAAATGCTCACTCCACCCCTGCATAAATTTCTTGATGGTTACAGTTTCCAAAATGGGGTTATATGGATTCCACTTTTCTGCCATTCAAGAGCTCTACAAAATTGGCATGATGTTCAAAAACCAAACTGCCTAAATCTGTGCTCCAAAAACAGGATATCACTTCTTCCCTTATTTGCCTGGCAGTGTGGCAAAGCAGCAGTTTATACCTAATTATGACATAATTTAGTGGGATATCCCGGGTACAAAAAAGTCATGTATATGTGGGCACACAACAGAGCACGGAAAAGGCGCGATTTGGCTTTGGAGCGCTGATTTACAGGTTTGGCTTTTGGATGCCATATCACATTTGTTCCTAAGTGCAAACTAAGAGCTCCTAAAACAGAACTCCTTAGCAGCCAGTAAGGTGGAATCCCCTGGGAAGTGACCCCCATTTTCAAAAAACTGCACCCCTCAAAGAATTTATCAAGGGGCGTATTTTTTGAGATTTGAATGCATAGTGGATGGGGAATAGTGAATATGTAAGCTGTACAGAGTACATAGGGTACACTGAATTCCCCACTATTATCCCAGTTTTGGGGAGGCATTCTGGGGCATCAGTTTTGGAGTCTTTATCCTCTTAATCTATAAATTTGGGGTGTACCCTGATATTCTATCGCACAGCTTATACATTTCCCTTCCTGCCACAGACAGTTTTGCCCTAAAGATGTGGCAACTTTTAGAGTTTTACTTTGTACATTGTACAAGCTTTATTTTTCCAGTGAGGGCTTGTTTTTTCCGGGATGAGATGCATTTTGTAATGACACCATATCGGGGTGTCTATAACTTGTTGACTATATTTCATTAACTCTTTCTTGGTGGATGTAAAAAAAAACCATCAATTCATACTTTTTAATAATTTTAATTTTTTGCCATTCAGCGTACAGCATAAGTAACATGTTACCATTATTGTATAGGTCGGTAAGATTATGGCCATACCCAATTTAAATTGTTTTTTTTATGCATTACTAATTTGGTAGAATAAAATCCATTTGAGGAAAAAAAAATCAATTGTTTCTGCATTGCCATCTTCTAAGAAGCATAACATTTTTATTTTTCTATTGACAGAGCTGGGCTTATTTTTTGTGGGACAAGCTGTTCTTTTTATTAGTACTGTTTGGTACTGTTATTGGTACTGTTTAGCACATTTTTGACCACTTTTTAAACTGTATTTTGTGAGGTGATGGCGAAAAATCATTAATTCCGGCGGTTACATAATGTTTTATTGTATGGGTTTTACGGATGCGGAAGTACCAAATATCTATTGTTTTTATTGATTTTTTTAAACATAATAATTTATTTTATATAGGAAAGGGCCATTTGTGGGGCTTTATTTATTCATTAATTTTTTTTAACACTTTTGAACTTAATTTTTTAAACACTTTTTTTCATTTTCTCTTTACATTTTTTTCATGTCTCATTAGGTGACTTGAGTCAGTGATCTTTTGATCGCTGGGTCAGTATTGTGTGTGTGTGTGTGTGTGTGTGTGTATATATATATACACAAAAAACCCTTAGATGTTTGACCGTGGCATTTAAGGGGTTAACACCATTTACATCTAACACCCTCTCTGGAAACTGTCTGAAAAGTGTCTGAATGGGCGGAAGGCTTCTGGTTTGTCTTAACGCCTTGGCGGCTGAGCCATATTGTTACGGTGCATGTTACTAAGGGGTTAAAGTATTATAAGGAGAAAAAATATTCTTTAATTAGATAAATAACAAGAAACTTAAAAATAAGACTGTGGGCCCTCTCAAAAATAATCTGGGAGTAATGCTTGAAGAGGATGAGGAAAAAGGCTAATCTCTTAAATGCCTTGTTCTTTACTGTTTTTACACAGGTAAATGCAAAGACTGGGGACATGACTAGAGATAAGGTACATTCTACATTAGATCACCGGATCCTAATGGTATTCATTATCAATATTCATTATCTCAATGAATATAGTCTTATAATACCCAATCAGCATGGGTTTACTAGGAATTGGTTCTGTCATACTAATCTGATCAGATTCTATGAACAGGTCAGGTCTAGTCAGGTCTGTCACTAGTGGGGTATCACAGGGGTCAGTATTAGGTTCTCTTCTTTTGAATATGTTTATTAATGACCTGGAAGAGGGTCTACAGAGCATGGTGTCCATATTTGCAGATGATACTAAACTCTGTAAAATAACCAAAAGTAAGGAGGATAGTAGAATATTACAGGGGTAACTAGGGAAGCTGGAAGCATGGGTGGAGACTTGGAAAATTAATTTTAATGTAGAGTAGGGATGAGCGAAGTTTTAAAAAAATTCGATTCGGCAACTTTGCCGAATTTTCCTATACGATTCTATTCGATCCGAATTAAATCGCGGCGAATAAACAGCTATTTCCTGTCTGCAGAGAGCTGGGGTGGGAGTCAAAATAGTGGAACCCCGCGGCGTCCGAAGTGTTAAAATCCCCGATCAGTTATAGAGCAGGGTGTTAGCTGTCAGTTACAGCTAACACCCTGCTCCATAACCGATTGGGGGTTTTAACACCTTGGATGCAGCGTTCACACATGCCGTGGGCGCTCGCGAAGGAGTTAAAGGGCTGTGACATCACAGGGCTGGCTGCTGATTGGCTGCACGCATGATATTGTGGGTGATCCCGCATTCCCAGAGTTCCTTGCCCCATTGTCCTAACATGTACAGCAGCTATTTTGAACAAAATGCGATTTGTTACCACGAAGTGTGAAGAAATCCGGATTCGATGCAAATCGAATATTTCCTGAAATTCGGATCGAATTCCACTTCGCCAGCTTCAATTCGCTCATCTCTAATGTAGACAAATGTAAGATTATGCATTTTAGTCTAAGAAATAAAATTTATGATTATAGTAAATTACTGGGTAAGACTGCCACTGAAAAAGTATTGGGGATTTTGGTGGACAGTAAGCTTACTTTTATTGACCAGCACCAGGCAGCTGCTGCTAAGACAAATAAAATTATTGGATGCATCTAAAGAGGCATATATGCTCATGACAAGAACATGGTTATGCCTCTATACCAAGCAGTAGTATGACCACACATAGAATATTGTGTGCAATTTTGGGGCTCACTGTACAAGAAGAACATAACTGAACTAGAGAGAGTGCAGAGAAGGGCGACCATGAGGAATGGGTGGATTGGAGTACAGAGACAGATTAACAAACTTGGGGTTATTCAGTTTAGAACAAAAGATAGCTACTTGGATCTAATCACACTGTACAAATACATGAAGGGACAGTAAAAAGACATTTCTAATGATCTTTTTACTCCAAGCCCAGTGACAAGGGGACATCCTCTACGTCTAGAGGAAAGAACATTTCACCCGCATCATAGACGGGGATACTTTACTGTAAGGGCAGTGAGGCTATGGAACCCACTGCCACTGGAAGTGGTGATGGTGAATTCATTGTGCAAGTTAAAAAAGGGCATAGATGACTTTCTTGAAAATATTACAGGTTTCAGGTTATAGATTTTTGTTAAATGCAAGTTGATCCAGGGTGTTATACTGGATTGCTGCAGGGTTTACAGGTTGAACTTGATGGACCGGTGTCGTCATCCAACCTCATCTATTATGTAACTATTGTGTCTCTTTAGCTGTCAGGTATATTCTGTCTTTTCTTTAGGGAAAGTGCTATATACACTCTTGGCTATATGTTTGTTTTTTTTATTTTGCTTAAATTTTGGCCCTAAGTACAGTAGTCACTAATGGTTACCACAGAGTGATGTCCTTGGTACTTTACAGGTCTGATCTACACTGAAACACAATGATAAATGGCTGCATCTTCCTTTGGAGATGACTGAGAATAATGATAATGTAATAGACAATAATCAAAAGTGGATGAATAAATATTTATCTCTGGCATAACTTCCTGATAGCAGTAACAATGATATTCCAGTGTATACGATGTAAAATATAATAGGTGCTTTGTAGAATAGAAATATTGCTGGTATAGTGCAAAACACAATGGGACATGTTTATAGAAACCGTCACTGTTTATTTTCCTCGTGTTGCAAATATGACCTTTAATAAACTACATACAAAATGTTGTATTGCAGAAAACTGTTAGAATAGTCATAAACTATAGACAGTTAGAATTTACATAAGCCCCTGCAAGAATATTATACATTTGGTGCATGTGATGAATAAATGTAAGTGTCGTATAATATTACAGGTTATAACAGTATGCTTCAGTAACTTTTTAAAGAGTGTGACAGGTCCAAAATGCCTCTCAAACCAGTTATAATGCCATGTAGAGGCCTTTAATAGGGACAGAAATATACCTTTGTGGCGACAAACAGATGAAATCTAATCATCTTTTGATATGCAAACCAGCCTTCAAGTGCCCAGGGGCCGCAGCCTAATTTACCAGACTTGCCTACAGACAACCATGATGCAAACAGAGGCTGAAAATGTCAATCATGTACAAAGGGGAGACATTAATCACCAATTGCAAAGGTGAGCTGGAGCATATGCAACTTTCTGTATGCAAATCTTGCAAATCAGGCCCGCCTTTAATGAACTTGCAGTTTTATTTGCATATCTATTAAAAGATGATTATTTTCTGCATTGTGGCCACAAAAGTATGTTTCTGCTCCTGTCAATGGCCCCCATAGGTCCTGGAGCTGCTTTTGATATTGCAGATTTTGTTGAGAAGTATAAGTGCTTCCTTCATATTAACCATTTCTTTTTAAGCCACTCTTGACTTTGGCTCAAAAAAAACACAGCAAAATCTGCAACAAAAAAAGCAACTTTTCCGCAGTGTGGGACCTCACCTTAAGGGGTTTTCAGGACAAAAATACTGCTGACCTATCCTCAATATGAGATTGGTGTAAGGCTAACACCAGATGCTCCCACTACTTAGCTGTTATGAGAAACTAACACACAGAGAATGGAGCAGGAAGCAGACAACTTTGTTCTCTGTGTAATGGCCAGACCAGGTTACTGAAGCTTAGCTTGGGAGCAATGCAGTCATTGAAGTAGATAGAAAATCTTCTATAGCTGATGCTTTCACCCATTTCTAGTACCTGTACCCGTGTATATTTCCTGTTTCTGCCAATCACTGCAGATCTAATGCTAAGATTGACCTTTCTGGACCATAGACTGTGAGAATGATGTCACAGATCCTAAAAGGTCATTGTAAAGTTGCACCAACTGTTGGTGATAACACCTTGGAAGGTAATTGAGGTATGGTGACATGACAGAGAGGGGGGCTATAGGAAGTGATAGAATTCTGATATCAGCAGAGTCAGTGCCGCTGCTATGCACACACTGTACAATTGGAGTGATTGTCAGCGGCCCAATGTCACTGTGTGTGTGTGCTGGAGGTGTAAAATGACTATCTGTCTCTCTTCTCACTTAAATGCACAACGTACATTTCACGTTGAAAAACGCTTCTTCTTCTTGAAGAAGCTTTTTTCAAAGTGAACAGGAGAGAACAAAGAGAACAGAGTCCATGAATTGACGGACAGATAGTCAGCTTTCACCCCCAACACACACAGTGATATAGGGCTGCTGCTTATCACTCAATTTGTACAGCGTTTGCATACAACTTGTACACTACTGCTCATATATATCATACAGACCACTTTTGGCATGGCGGCTACAACTCTTAATTTCTGAGCCGAATAAGCTGTGAGAGCAGAGGCACTGACTCCGCTGCTGAGAGGATTCTATCACTTGCTTTTGATGATGCAGCAACTTGTAGTTACTACCTCTATTCACCTTCACTGAACTGTTCCACCAGCTGTTCACTGCAATTTGCTTTTGTACAGGGCCGCTTTATAGTAATCTCTTCTCAGCCTGTTATCGGAACAGTTGCCCTGGCTCTCTCTATATAGTTGGTGTAGTGGTACTGACAACAATGCATAGCTTGTAATTTTTGGGATCCCCCTGCTGGCGTGTCAGGACACAGCGATATCACAGCTGCTCGGCTTATGTGATCTATTCAAATTTACCGCACGCTATTGGGTTTATTTTAGTTGCAATACCTAGTTTTTTTCATGCCTCGATTTGTACAGCACACAGTCTTTGTATTTCATGGAGACATAGCATGCCTGTGATGTGATAGATATATATAGATAATGGAATTTGTCACTGTTATAGGTAGTGCTTACCTCTAATGTAGGGCAATACTGTTCACTGATCTATTCCTTATACTAGTCCACATGATGACTATTTTGGCCATCTAGACATTTTTAGGGGTCATTGGCACGTGGTACACAACATTGGGCAGTTGTGACTATGTTTGTTCTATTACTTACTATGTGCTTTAGGTATTGGGCCTAGCTGTGGATTACACAACACCACATACTTACTTGTACCCTGCTACTCATTTTTGTATTTTATTTTTAACACTTTATAATACAGTATAATAAAAGTGACATTTTACATTTCTTCCTCATCCCGCTGCATTTCCCCTCTCTTTACCCTTCCTATGTTAAATAGTGCATTATTCATAAGATGGTGTACATCAGGGTGTTAAAATTTTGGGTCTGTTAGCAATTTTTCAATTCCTAGCACTCAATGGTATCTGCAGGCAGCATAGAGAGACCTCCTGTCTCCACAGCATGACAGAAGATAGAGGTCACACTGTGATGATGTGACTTATTGAAGAAGGTGAAAGCAGGAAATACAATACAAGTAGTAAAAAAAAACCCACCAGAGTTTCCCTCTAAATAAATGAGACTGAGCTATAATATAAAATACACCACTAATACTATAGTGCTGCACTGAACAGAGCAGTATAGCAATAAATTTTAAGTGGCACACAGCAAAAGCTATGGTAACTTTAACCCCTTCCTGACATCCGCCGTTATAGTATGGGGGATGTCGTGTATTTAAAGATGGCGGCTGCTCAGCTCCTGAGTGGCCGCCATAGCCGTAGGGTCTCTGCTGTATCATCGCCGGTCCCCGGAGTGAGATCCACGCTGGCGTCCGATTCCCATTATAGCCAGTAGCCTATTGAAGGCACCCAGGCTTGTCTGCCATTCATTTGTATGGCAGGCTGCTTTATGTCCTCACACAGCTCTGTGAACAAAAAGATAAAAAAAAGTTATGGCTTTTGGAAGGAAGGAGTAAAAAACGAAAAGCAAAAGAAGCAAAATGGCTGTGGCAGGAATGGGTTAAATAAGATCAATGTTTATTGGTTATTTATTTTGATGACCTTTCTTTTCTGGCTTCACATTATTTTTATGGTCATGAAATAACCAAATCATTTATTTGCTAAAATCTTTATTCTATTAAATCTTTGTTAGTATCCTATCAGTCAGATTACCCAACTATGTGTCATATATCTGTCTATCTATCTATCTATCTATCTATCTATCTACAGTGCCTTGCGAAAGTATTCGGCCCCCTTGAACTTTTCAACCTTTTGCCACATTTCAGGCTTCAAACATAAGGATATAAAATTTTATTTTTTTGGTGAAGAATCAACAACAAGTGGGACACAATCGTGAAGTGGAACGAAATTTATTGGATATTTTAAACTTTTGTAAAAAATTAAAAACTGAAAAGTGGGGCGTGTCAAATTATTTGGCCCCCTTAAGTTAATACTTTGTAGCGCCACCTTTTGCTGCGATTACAGCTGCAAGTCGCTTGGGGTATGTCTCTATGAGTTTTGCACATCAAGAGACTGAAATTCTTGCCCATTCTTCCTTGGAAAACAGCTCGAGCTCAGTGAGGTTGGATGGAGAGCGTTTGTGAACAGCAGTTTTCAGCTCTTTCCACAGATTCTCGATTGGATTCAGGTCTGGACTTTGACTTGGCCATTCTAACACCTGGATACGTTTATTTGTGAACCATTCCATTGTAGATTTTGCTTTATGTTTGGGATCATTGTCTTGTTGGAAGATAAATCTCCGTCCCAGTCTCAGGTCTTTTGCAGACTCCAACAGGTTTTCTTCCAGAATGGTCCTGTATTTGGCTCCATCCATGTTCCCATCAATTTTAACCATCTTCCCTCTCCCTGCTGAAGAAAAGCAGGCCCAAACCATGATGCTGCCACCACCATGTTTGACAGTGTGGATGGTGTGTTCAGGGTGATGAGCTGTGTTGCTTTTACGCCAAACATATCGTTTTGCATTGTGGCCAAAAAGTTCGATTTTGGTTTCATCTGACCAGAGCACCTTCTTCCACATGTTTGGTGTGTCTCCCAGGTGGCTTGTGGCAAACTTTAAACGAGACTTTTTATGGATATCTTTGAGAAATGGCTTTCTTCTTGCCACTCTTCCATAAAGGCCAGATTTGTGCAGTGTACGACTGATTGTTGTCCTATGGACAGACTCTCCCACTTCAGCTGTAGATCTCTGCAGTTCATCCAGAGTGATCATGGGGCTCTTGGCTGCATCTCTGATCAGTCTTCTCCTTGTTTGAGATGAAAGTTTAGAGGGACGGCCGGGTCTTGGTAGATTTGCAGTGGTCTGATACTCCTTCCATTTCAATATGATCGCTTGCACAGTGCTCCTTGGGATGTTTAAAGTTTGGGAAATCTTTTTGTATCCAAATCCGGCTTTAAACTTCTCCACAATAGTATCACGGACCTGCCTGGTGTGTTCCTTGGTCTTCATGATGCTCTCTGTGCTTTAAACAGAACCCTGAGACTATCACAGAGCAGGTGCATTTATACGGAGACTTGATTACACACAGGTGGATTATATTTATCATCATCAGTCATTTAGGACAGCATTGGATCATTCAAAGATCCTCACTGAACCTCTGGAGTGAGTTTGCTGCACTGAAAGTAAAGGGGCCGAATAATATTGCACGCCCCACTTTTCAGTTTTTTATTTTTTACAAAAGTTTAAAATAACCAATAAATTTTGTTCCACTTCACAATTGTGTCCCACTTGTTGTTGATTCTTCACCAAGAAATTAAAATTTTATATCTTTATGTTTGAAGCCTTAAATGTGGCAAAAGGTTGAAAAGTTCAAGGGGGCCGAATACTTTCGCAAGGCACTGTATATATCTGTTTTGATATATGATCATGCAGCTTTTATTAATAGATATTGCTAAGGGTTGGAGCACTGTCCTCCTTGTACAGATATTCAATAGTCCTCTGCATGAAATTTAGTGGCATCTACCTGCTGAATGGAGAATTGACTGCAGTGTGCTTTACTGTACAGTTCTGCTCTCTACTCCTATTATGCCTTAGCATTGTGTTGAGAGATAACTACACATAGCTCGCAGTAATGTAAAGCAGGATTTTCACAGACACATAATGTACATATATGGTATTGGTAAGTGTGAAGTGATTTGTAGATGTCGCAAGTTGTGTGTATGTGACAGTATCTGTGACAATGTTTACAGTACTCTTTCTGCTTTATTAGTAAAGGTTTATTCTTACTTTTGAAAATTGTAGTCTGATTTATACTGAGTTAGTGATGTCATGCTATGAGGACTCTAGGAAGAAGAGGTTCATTTTGGATTGCTTTTATTCTCATTTCTGTAGTTGAAGAGAATTTCCACAGCAATGTGGTCTACATAGGAGTTGAGAAAGCTTAATTCCATCTTGACATACTGTATATAGCTATATCCATAGATTATTTCATAAATAGGTTGAATTCACACCTGATAGGTGTGAGCCCAATCTCTGGAAGAGTGAAGAAATCAGGCGATACCTTTTAGAGGCTAACTGAGTATATTTGTTAAGTAAGCTTTCAAGAGTCTAGCTCTCTTCTTCAGACATGGTGTTATACAAGAACTGAAAATTCACAGATTATTTATACTCTATACACATGTTCTTCAAAGGATTTTAGAGTCCTTAAAAAAATCAAAAACAAAATGCAATCTAAGTAGAGAAGTTATTTACAACCGGTCAAAAAACAATCTGGAAAGTTGTGGTGCGTGACAGAGGGATCTGTTATACTACTAGCCCAATCTCTTAAATCCACATTTGTCTTGAGAATGTGGCCACATTCTTGGCTTGCATGCACAAGTCTCTCCATTTAATTGTACTGAACTTTCACAAATAGCCAAGCAGCAGCGTTGGCTTTTTTCCGAATTCCTGTACAAGTTAATGGAAAAATTTGCACACTAGACACCAGGTCTGGATGCAGCTGTTACCTTTGTATACCAATGGTTCTGTTTATTTCGATCAATATGAGGTAGTATTATTACTTTGTAGTAATTACGGTATTGTGGGAAATAAGATAAACTTCTTTCATGCTTAAAGATAATTGTATATAACAAGTATACTCACATTTTGGACTCCATCATATGTTTTACAAATTACAATGCTTAAATTGTGTGTAAGTCTTCAAGAAAGTCAGAAAAATCGACTTTACTAGATGATAATAAGCTATTAAAAATGCATACAGCAAACATCTACACTGTGCAGGTTAGACAGCTAATCTAAACTAGTGGCTGGGAGAAAGTGGAGCAATTACACATTTATTTAAATGGGAGGTCTATGAGAAAGAAGAGAACATGAAGCCTTGTTTAAATGCACTCTTGAATATTTATCAGAAATAATACATGTAGTTAAATCATTTATCTGATTTCAAAGAATAAGGTAAATGCAAAAGATCAATTTTCATAATTATACTTGAGAATTCTGCCTTTCATAAAAATCTCATTAATAACACCATTATTAAGAAAAAATGCTTGTTATTGTTATTCTAATTGTTAACCCTTTTTCGGATGTTAATGTTGTCACCAGATTCCTTGCTAAGCAGAAGGGTGATTCTGTGGTGGTAAGTACACACACTTTATCTATCTATCTATCTATCTATCTATCTATCTATCTATCTATCTATCTAGCTATCTATCTATCTATTCAAATAAACACATTGGAGCAGATTTCTTAATGGTCTAAAAGCAATTCTGTTTTAGTTGTCTATAGCAACCAATCCTAGCGCAGCTTTTATTTTGTGTTGTGAAAAATAAAAGCTGCATTGTGATTGGTTGGTTGTTATGGCCAACTAAGACAGTTTTGCTTTTAGCCTATTTTATAAATCCATCCCATTATTTTGAAGAATAAAGCTTTTAATACATTCCGTCATATACAACAAAAGCTATTACAATATACACTTATAACACTAAAGAAGTATAAAGAAAATGCAGGAATTTATAAAAACTGGTCATATATTAAAATTTTTGTCTTCAAAAATGTACCTATGCTTCCAGGAAAGAATACCTCTGTACAATGCGGGGGAAGGGGGTTACAGGGGGATTCATTAAAGTGGCCTGAATTTGGCATATCTTCCTGCAGTTCATGGACCAAAATACATTTTTATTGTACTTAATTTCCCATGTTAACCTTGGGTCTTGAACCCATAGTTTTCTACATGGAAGGCAAGAAAGGCAGCTGAGCCTCAACTGCAGCCATTATTAATGGTATAATTTTTCTGACCAAAGGCAGTGAATACTAATGACCTCACAATACAGTGAATACTAATGAGCCGGCAGCCGGGTAAAAGAATGTGTTGTCAAGGTGAGGGGGCTGGAAACCAGGAGACTCCCAACAAACCCGGTCTTATACAGTAGGCCCAATACAGCCATGTTTACACAGGAACAGGTTCTCATCAGTATAGATGGGGTGCCTGTTTAGACTTTTTCTTGTCTATGGTAAGAATAGAGATCTGTGGTATTTGTCTTCATTAAAATTATTTATTCTCATAGGAAAGGATGAACATATTACACTTTACAAGTATTATTACTGTTAACAAAATTGAGCTACTTACTAAGATACTAATCTGTTTTAGGCTAAGGCCCCACATATTGAAGCGTAGCAAAAAATGCTGCGGATAAAACCACTGCGGAAATGCATTGCATTTTTTTTTCCACAGCGTTTTTCTGCCCCTATTATCCCTATATAGAGAACGTCAGTGTTCCAGCAGGTATAATTAACATTTTGCGATTTTCAAAAACACAAGCATTTTTGAAAACGCAACTTTTCGCTGCTGATTTTTTTTTTCTGCAATGTGTGGATGGGATTAGTCGCTGCGTTTTTGCAACATGGGGCTTCAGCCTTAAGAGGAAAGCATGGCTGAAATAGTGTGTACCACCAATAACAATTAGTCATATTTGCTTTAATTATATTATTTATTGTACTACCTAGGTTTACGCATTTCCACAACATATTCAGATATAAGTGCTTCTATGAAAATGGCTCGAGATTAATCACACATTTCACTTCAAGGCCAAAGAGAGCTTTTAAACCTTGAACATTCTGACTGACATGTGTTGCATTTCACTAATGTCAATCATTTCTAATATAGGCTTTCATTTTATGTAATGAAGAAATACTTGAAACAATATAACAAATGTGTGCAATTTATATGTTTTCTATGGGCATCTCTAAACCCATGTCTTTGTCAGGATGGTATTCCTGTTGCAGCTGGATACATGCCAATCTAATTAAGAAGAAATCCTTTTTGATATTCATGAAACGGTTTACTACATAAATGTGAGCAATACTGTTTTTTTTTAATAAATAAAAGGCAACTTTTGAGATATTAGACATTTTAGGAAAGCTAATTATCTGTGATGCCACTTACTCTGCATCACAGAAATAAATGTGTTTGTTGCTCCTATAGTAGATGCCAAATTCTATCAATAATTGGAATATAATGCCCCATGATACAATATTTGCATCATACTTCAGGGGGAATGGTGTTTGTGGTAGCTTCAAAAGGAAAATTACATTGAAATGATCAATGTTTTAATCAATACCCTTTAATCATGATTCTTTAATATAAAATAGGTAAAAAAAAACTAAATATAGATAATGAAAAAATAATTTCTGAAATCTTAGTCTTTATTTACATGATAGTGCTGTTTTTCATGGGCTAACTTTGATGGCCATTTGTCAAAAAGCCAATGGCTTTTTGTTTTCACAGGTAAAAAAACGGGTAAAAATAGGGCATGACCTCTTTTTGACAGTCCATTAACCCCTTTCCGACATCTGCCTGTAAGGGAATTGCCAGTTGAGCAATTCTCCAGTGCTGCTGCAAAAACCTGAGAGGAAGGGAATACAGAGACAGTGAGCCCTAAAGTTGACCCAGACCCTGTCCCTACCTACTTGTCTCACTGTCCTAATGACAGGAACAACTTGGAGCCGGTCCCTACTCTGAATAAGTGACAACACAGAACGCAGACAGGACGCACAAACAACAAAGGGAGGTCAGCTAGCCAAGGGGTCGGTAACAATCGAGCAATGCAGTACAGAATCAAAATCCAAGAGAATAGTCAAAGGAAAGCCAGTGGCCAGAAAATCAGAAGAGCAGGTAACAAGGAACAAGGAGTATAGCCAGTAAGTGAAATGCAATAGCAGGCGCCAATGGGAAAGTGAGCAAACAATAAATAGGGAGAAAGAACCCGCCCCAGACTTGATAGGAGGACAGGCTGTCAATCACAAAGGCAGGACTAAAGTTAACTCTTAGTGGAGCAGGGGGAGAGCAAGGTGAAGGAGAAGGGCGTGGTGGAAAATCAATGAAGGAGGTGAGGGAATAGGACAGTGTTCAGACAATACAAGAAAAACCCAAGGAAAGAATTACAACCGGGCACGCCTCCTGTGCCGCAGCGTGCGCCCGGAGGATGGCGCCAAAGCCCGGACAGGCAAGGACGTTACACTGCCATAATAGTACAGTCTTTAAAGATGGAGCACGCTCTGCTCCAGCGCGGCGGGCAAAGCTACCGGGTCTCCGCTGTATTCTACAGCAGAGACCCGGCGCTAATCAGAGTGAACTTTGGCATTGCAAACCAGGACACCCCCACTTCCCAAATAAAAAAAATGGCCTCCGGAGTACCTAAAAAAAATGGTCTCCCCGTACCGGTCTTGAACCCATAGTTTTCTACTTGTAAGGCAAGAAAGGTAGCTGTGCCTCAACTGCAGCCATTATTAATGGTACAATTTTTCTGACCAAAGGCAGTGAATACTAATGATCTCACAATACAGTGAATACTAATGAGTTGGCAGCCGGGTAAAAGAATGTGTTGTCAGCATGAGGGGGCTGGAAACTAGGAGACTCCCCACAAACCCGGTCTTATACAGTAGGCCCAATACATAGAATATAGGTGACATGTCATTTTGGCTGCAGGGTGAACACTGTAAAAATGAAACCCATAAGAAAGTGGCACAAATGCACTTTTTCTTCAAATCCACCCCATTCTGGATTTTTTTTCCAGCTTCCCAGTACATTGTACAGAATAATAAATGGTAGCATCATGAAGATCAATTTGTCCCGCAAACAGTAAGCCCTCATATGAACAGAAAAATAAAAAAGTTATGGGGTTTGGAATGTGGGGAGTCAAAAACGACAATGGAAAATCGAAAAATTCCTCCGGCAAAAAGGGGTTAAAATAGACTGTCAAAAATTCATTATGTGAATTTCCCCCATTCACATACAATAAAATTAAGGCAGGTGTGTGACGACCATTAAAAAAACAGCCACCACACAACCAATTATCGCTGTTACTGGAATATAGGCTTTTATAATTGTCTACTAGGACCCCTTCTTGTGTTTCTTGAATTAAGGCATGTTTCTTACAACTGAAATGCTGCAGATTTTCTGCTGTAGAGAATCTACAGTGTTAGGGCCGGTTTACATCTGCGTTCGGAATTTCCGTTAGGGGAGTCCGCTTGGGGACCCCCCGAACGGAAACCTATACGCATACAAACCGGTTTAACCTGGAAAACCCGTGGACCCCATAGACTGTAACGGAAATCCGAACGCAGATGTGAACCGGCCCTTACTTACGAAAACATATGGAAGAAAAAAAACACACCAAATGGCTTGCCTTTTGTTGTGGATTTGTCATGGATTTTTCCTTTGCATTGTACATCTCTTATATATATAAAAATGAGTTTCTGTCTGTCTGTTCTTTATGCGCGACCAAACGACTGGACCGATCCTCACCAAATTTGGCACACATGTACATCAGGTGTTCGGGAATATTTTAGAATGGGCCTCAGTTCTCTTGGACGTACCGTTCCTGAGATACAGTATTCCAAAAAAATGACCAGCATTAGCTAATACAAGCCTGCAAGTCTTTCACTCATATTCCAACTGCCATACACACGGTCACATGTCCCTTATCAGCCAATAGAAGCTCGCAGGTGCTTAGTCTCCTCAGGCACACAGGTTTCCATAGCAACCAAGCTATTTATGATCTGTATTAGTCAATAGCAGTTCTCAGGTCCTTAAATATTCAGTCATATCATGTGTATCAGCCAATATAAGTTCACATTTAATTTACCAGGTTTCCATAACAACACAGCCATAAATAGACTGTACCTATACTGGACTCAGTGGCATAACTAGGAATGGCTGGGCCCCAAGGCAAACATTTGACATGATCCCCCACCCCTGGCAACCGCCCCCGCAAAAACTGCATTTCTGCACACACTATTATGCCTCATAGTGGCCCCTGCACACACCATTATGCCCTATAGTGGCCCTTGCACACAGTATTATGCCCCAGAGTGGTCCCTTCATATAGTATTATGAGAACTTCCCGCTACCTCTTCAATGTTGGACCAGATGTCACGTGAACCAGGCATGCATCGTGGCGCATAATGACGTTGGACTGGCCCACCGATGTCTGGGACGTCACCAAGGAGCCCCAAAGCCTGCTGGAGCGCAGGAGAGGTAAGTAACAGTGTTTTTTATGTTCCCTCAACTCCTCAGGGCCTCCCATCTGCAAAGACCCCGGAGTATAATGATAGCAGTGTTTGTGGGGTTCATGGCCTGCAGGCCTTACTTACCGATCCCCACTCCTGCTCACAGCCGCCTCCGCAGAAGGTGAAGTGCAGGCGGCCGTGAGCAGAAGTGGGGATCGGTAAGTAAATAGGGCCTGTTACCTGCTGGTGTTGCACCAGCAGGTAACAGCCTATTAAAAAAAAAAAACATCAGGAGCCTGCCAGGACCCCTAATGTCCTGGGCCCTGTTGCAGCTGCTACCACTGCTACCCCGGTATTTATGCCACTGACTGGACTGCCATACTGGATTTCAGCATTCTTATAAATTGAAACATTTTTAAACTACTCATGCCCCCTGCAGCAAAACGCATGACTGCTGCTCGAGCTAATGAAAACTCTCAGCAGACCCAAGCTCGTCTCCAATCTGAAAAGGTATGCCACAGACAACAGCGAGCTGCTGAAACAACCCAGCAGACCCAAGCCCGTTTCCAATCTGACAAGGCATTGTCAGCCACATGCACACAGCTTCACTCCATGTTTCCATAACAACCCAGCCATTTTTCTTCACTGCTGTGGGTCAGCTTTAAAGGGGCAGGGCGCTGTGGATGACGCTGTTACACAATGTCACATACACACAGCTTTACTCCAGGTTTTCCATAACAACCGATTGCAGGTCTTTCACTGATATCCAAACTGAGATACACATGATCACATGACGCTTATGGATCAATGAAAAATCGCAGGTTCTTCAGTCTTGACATACACACAGCTTTACACCAGGCTTCCATAGCAACCAAGCTATTTATGACCCGTATGAGTCAATAGCAGTTCGCAGGTCCTTAAATATTCAGTCATATAACGTACATCAGCCAATTTAAGTTCACATTTCATTTACCAGGTTTCCATAGCAACACAGCCATAAGTAGACTATACCTATACTGGACTGCCATATTGGATGTCAAGTGCAAAACTGGCCAATTCTTATGGGGCCACTACACAAACAAAAAATGAAATGTACCCGTGCGAAGCCGGGTCCTTCTGCTAGTATATAATAAAAATCACAGTTAGGCCTGTTGCACACGAACGTGTGCTAGCCGCTGGCCAAGATTGATGTCATCCGTGTGCCACCAGTGCAGTGGCCGTGCTTCCATGGCCCCATTCATTTAATAAAGAGGAGCCGCAGAAGCATGCCTGCAAAACCGGACAGGAATAGGACCTGTCCTGAGTTTTCTGGCACAGACTATTGGCCTGCACACGGGACCGTCTCCAAGGGGCTTTAAAAACGTTTGTCTGTTTTTAAAACAATGACAGTATATGAATGTTTTCACATGTCTGTTTTTTTGACAGACATAAAAAATGGTCAGTTAAAAAACAGATGTGTTCTATATTTGTCTAGTTTGACTGAAATAAGGATCCTATAGAAATCAATGGGCCCATTTGAAATGGATGTAAAACAGATTGATGTCCAAGTTACATTGTTTAAAAACAATGGGTTGGCTCAAATAAAAATTCATTGAAATGAATCCTTTTTTTTTTTTTTTTTAAAGGTCCGTTAAAAACAGATGCAAAACGAATGACATGCAGCCATCAAAAACAGACAAATGAAAAAGGAATGGATGCGAAACGGACACAGTGGTATGAGTATACTCTTAAGGCTAAGGCCCCACGTTGTGGAAACGCAGCTTTTTTGTTGTGTTTTTTTGAGCCAAAGCCAAGAAAGGCTACAAAAGGAATGGGAAACATAGAGGAAGCTTTTATACTTCTACTTTTTGCTCAATCCATTCCTGTCTTTGACTCAAAAAGACGCAACAAAATCTAAAACAAAAAAAAACTGCTTTTCCACAACGTGGTGCTTTAGCCTAATACTACCTATTTTCTGAACTTGTCACAAAAAACTGTTGATAGTTAAATGCAAGCTGGTCCTTGTTTAGAGAAGGGACTGTTCAGTTGGAAACCCCTTTCCGTGTTTATGAGTATTAACCCACTTGTACAATATCACACACCAACTGTGTTCATCATCTGTATAGTTTACAGTTTTGTATGATACATCTTATTGAAAATATTTTAGGCATATGCAAAGTAATTCAGTATAACAGTTGTGTATTATTTTATGTCACTTTCACAATCACTTTTTACAATTTTATATTACAATCATCCCTCATATCTAATATTGTAGTTTACTTTTGAACAACACAGTGGTTGGAGAAAATAGGGGTAGATGTGATTGTAGATACAAAATGTATGGATAATGCATATTGAATGACTACTTCTGTCATGCTGCTATAGGTTTTAAACATAGCAGTATTTTTTGTAATTTATAGGATCACTCTTTAGGCTGAGACAGCGGAAACGCATCACTGTTTATCCTGCAGCACTTTTCACAGAAAGTCCTCAGAGTTTTACTCTGTGGACTTTCTGTTTTAATTATACCTATACGGAAAATGCCAGCGTTTCTGCAGGTATAATTGACATACTGCTATTTACAAAAATGTAAGTAAATATAACAAAAAAATGCGAATGGCACACCCAATCAATTAGCAAATTATATCTTTTATTAAGAATAAATACAAATATATATATAGTTAAAAAATGATGTTACAAACAGCAAAGATAGTGTCAAGCAGGTAGCGGAGGCCTAATGTACATTGCAAAATCTATGATAAATAACCACAACACGGGTAAGTATAAATATATATGGGTAAGTGCTTAAAAAAATGTAACAATAGAGCCATCAATATGCAACCCTCAAAAACGGGGAAAATTCCAAATATGTACAGAGAAACTATTCATGCAGATGTATATATAGCAGCAATAAGTAAAAAAAAAAGTGGCAAGTAGATATATGTAAACATACCCATAGTAATGTAGATAACATTACTACCGCTGACAAACACCCGATGCACATTTCAGCACAATGCCTTCGTACAGGGGTGGTGTCAGTGGCCACAAGTCTCAGTATATAAATAGTGCATAATGAAGATCTGGTGTGTGTGGGCTGTCCAATTCCTTAATTGATGAATACAAGACCCCAGAGTGAACAACATACCTTCTGTATATGGAGCATGTCGAGCCGATGGGAACGCCAGTCACATGACCGCATTCGCGTCCCGAACAAGATGACGCGAGTGCACGATGCATGACGTCATTGTGCAAATCACACCATCACTCGCGAGATTGCAGAGCAGCCATGCCCCGACGTATCTCACCAGCTGGACATGAGCTCCAGGGGTAGAAGGGGAAGAATACTATAAAGGTAAAAATATATATGAATTTGGAATGGACAGCAACACATGGCTCATTGAAGACTCCGGAGCAAAAGAATAATAAAAATACAAAAACCAAAAGTGTAAAAAAACACATAATGGGTAAAAGTGTGTGAAATAAATTAATACTGTAGATTGCAAATATACAACCAAAGTGTGAAACGTTATAAATAAACATTTCATATACATAAAATTGAATTGAACGCAATTGAATAATTCATGTTGCATAAAGGAAAATCGGTGATATGGTGAAATGAATCGGTGATAGAAATAGTCCATAGACGCCACATTCTCCAACTTGGATAACTAAGCGTCACGACGTGAATAAAAGTCCAGGTCACAATGACACCATCAGAAATTGACATCATTAAAAATAGTCAAAGACAAAAATTGACACATGTTAAGACAACATGCACACAAATTAAAAAGTAACCCTGTAAACCACAAAAACAGAAAATGAAAAACAAGGGTCACTGGGTCAGAGCAATATAGGATCATAAGAAAACTCCAAAATTCAATGATTCATTAAGTCCCATGGGAGCGAGAGTACCCAAAGTCCAAATCCACCTTGCCTTGCAATGAGCTAGGCGTTTTTTAATGTTCCCACCCCTTATATTTGTTGTGATATAATCAATCCCTCTAATCTGGAGTAAGGAGAGGTAACTCAAATGACATTGAAGGAAATGCCTCGCAATTGGATTTAGTCGTTCTGTATGGATTACATTTTTAGCTGCCATAATATCCCTCACATGTTCACGTATTCTTACTTTAAATTCTCGAGACGTACAGTAAGTCCTACATAAATTAGGGGACAGGGGCAAACCACATAGTAAACAACCCCTCTTGTACCATATGTGATGTGATGTAATATCCGAAAAGTTCTGTCTCCTTTGGTATTACTAAAATGTGTTGCACGTTGAACGTTTGGACCTCTATCACCAAAAATCCCCTTAGGTCTCACCTCATAATGACTTCTTACAAGGGAATCACGTAAATTCTTGGCTCTTTATGCAACTGCACTAGGGAAAGGTGTAATAAATCGTTCCAAAGTGGGGTCCCCCTGTAAAATAGGCCAAAATTTATGTAGAGCTTTCTTAATTTCGTACCATTGAGAATAATAATTGGTAATAAATCGTACCCTACCTTGTCCTGATTTTCTAGAGGTTGTAGAGTGTATCAATTCAGAGCGAGATGTATTTTTGCTCCCTGATAGGCTCGTTTGATTTGTCTATGACTATAGCCTCTATCCATAAAACGTTGTTTTAAATCACTGGAGTGATGTTCAAAACTCTCATCTGTGGAACATATACGTCTCACATGTAAGAATTGGCCTGTAGGAACCGAGTTAATAGTTTGTATTGGGTGAGATGAAGATTCCAACAGGACAGAATTCACAGCTATTTCTTTTCTGAAGATCTCTGTTTGAAGTGTGTCATGGACGTCTCTATAAAGAAACACATCCAAGAAATCTATTCTCACTCTATCATATTTAAACGTTAAGTGTATATTCATATCATTGCGGTTAATATCCTTGATAAAGGAGAGGAGTTGTTCCTCTGTACCCCCCTGCAGATGATCAGAATGTCATCGATGTACCGCATCCAAATATGAATGCGGTCCATCGAGACATCCCAATCGTCCAGGAAGAGATCCCTCTCCCACAGCCCCAGGAACAGGTTAGCGTATGAGGGTGCACAAGCTGTCCCTATTGCTGTACCCTGGAACTGTAGGTAGAAGGATCCTTAAACACAAAAAAGTTGTGAGTGAGAACATATTCCAATAGGGTGAGTAAAAGTTGACTAAATTTACATGGGGTATTACTCATCATCAGAAAAAATTGGACTGCTCTTAACCCATCTTCGTGACGGATATTAGTATAAAGTGACTCCACGTCACATGTCACAAGTAAGGTATTCTCATCAAGTGGTAAACCATCAGTTCTCTTTAATAAATCACTCGTATCCTTAAGATACGAGGGAAGTGTATCTACAACTTTTTAAAGATGATGATCAATGAAATTGCACACATTTTCCAAGGGACCATTCTTACCCAAAATAATTGGACTTGTCGGTGGAATCTTGCTATTTTTGTGTATTTTCGGCAATAGATACAAAGTTGGAATAGTGGGTTCTTCAACTTTGAGAGCGTTAAAGAGATCCTTGGAAATAATTTCTTCTTCCAAAGCCTTTATTAGAATCTCATCTAATTTTCTACTGTAAGAGGAAAGAGGATTATATGTCAATTTTTAATAGCACTTTGGGTCTCTCAGTTGCCTGAATGCTTCAGTCTCATACATCTTACTGGGCCAGATGATGACATTACCGCCTTTGTCGGCTGGTTTAATGACAATGTCTGTCATCTGGCTCAGGGATCTGAGACTGCCTCTCTCCTCCACAGTTAAATTATCCCTCGTAATTGTACTAGGGATTTTCTCAAACTCCCTAGTTACTAATTTGACAAGCAAATCCACTTCTGGAAAAATAGAAAGGGGGGGGAATTTTTTTGACCGTTGGCAAATCACCTCTGGTATGGATACAGTCAAAGTCTCACCGTTTTGTTCAGCATATAGTGCTTCCAAAACTCCTATTGCTTTTTGTTCTTCCTCTGTAGGGAAGAGAGCATTCACCTCATCCACGGGGACAATTACATCTGATATAGATAATTTTTTAAGGACCAATGATCTACCAAACATATGTAGGTCCTTAATAGCAGAAAATGTGTCAAATTTAGCACTTGGGGGGAATGTTAAACCTCTCTCCAAAACAAAGATATCTACAGAAGAAAATTGATGTTGAGAGAGGTTACCTGAAGTTGATTCTGACGGTGAAAACTTCTCGTATCTTGGTGGCGTTTAGCAGGTGTGCGGGATTGCATATTTTTTCGTTTATTCTTGGTATTAAGGCGAGTATGTACATCAGGGCAAGCTGAAGTATTTGATTGTTTGTGAGATGATAATGAAAAGATGGACAAGGATCTATTAGGTCTAGATGTCCGTTTTTGACTCCACCGATAAATTTTGTTCAGTTGGAAATCATTAGAATCACGATTAACCCCTTAACGACCCAGGACGTAATAGTACGTCCTGAGTCACATGACGATGTATGGCGAGCGCTCAGGAGCTGAGCGCTCTCCATACACCGCGGGTGCTGGCTGTATAATACAGCCAGGACCCGCAGCTAACAGCAGCAATAGGTGCCTGCACCGATCGCCACTGTTAACCCTTTAGATTACCGCTCCCAGGCCTGTCATTTCAGTATAGCTATTACACGATGCCAGAGGCATCGTCTAATAGCAGTGAAGGCATTTTGCTATTCACTGCGATACAGTAGTATCGCAGTGAATAGTATGAGCGATCAGACTCCCTAGGTTTCAAGGTCCCTAGGGAGTGTGATCATACAAGTAAAAGTATAAAAAAAAAAAAGTTTTTAAAAGTATGTGAAAATTAAAAAAAACACAAAAGTTCAAATCACCCCCCCTTTCCCTAGATCAGATATAAAAGTAAATAAACAAAAGTAAACATAAACACATTAGGTATCCCCGCGCTCCAAAATGCCCAAACTATTAAAATATTAAAATATTTATCCCATACGGTGAACGGCGTAGCGGGGAAAAAAAATCAAAATGGCCAAATAGCGTTTTTTTTTCAACACTTTGTCTCCTATAAAAAATTGAATAAAAAGTGATCAAACCATCAGATCTTTCCCCAAGTGGTATCAATAAAAACGTCATGTTGTCCCGCATAAAAAGACGCCTTACCCAGCTCCATACATGTAAATATGAAAAAGTTACAGTTGACACAATATGGCGACGCAAAATTTTTTTTTCTATTTAGCAAAGTTTTTAATTTTTTAAAAGGTATCAAAACATTACAAATACTATATAAATTTGGTATCGCCGTGTTCGTACTGATCCACAGAATACAGGTAACATGTCATTTTTACCACACAGTGAATGGTGTAAATATTAAACCCATATGAATTTGGCGCAAATGCAGTTTTTCTCCAATTGCACCTCATTCTGAATTTTTTTCCAGCTTACCAGTACATTGCACAGAATATTGAATAGTGACATTACAAAGTACAATTTGTTTCGCAAACAATAAGCCATCATGTGACTCTGTGAACTGAAAAATGAAAAAGTTATGGCTCTTGGACTGTGGGGAGGGAAAAACGAAAATGCAAAAACAAAAAATGGCCCGGTCATTAAGGGGTTAAATTTCTTTGTTTTTGTCTCACATATATTCTTCTCCCACACTTCTCCCACATCTTGTTGATCTAACATTTGGTTAAATGTTGAAAGAGACTCATTAGTGGATAGACTTTTTAGTTGGCTCTGCATATCTTCAATTTCCCTATCCATGAATTCTAATGATTGTGTATTAAATTCAATCAGTAACTCCATGAACTTCAGGGAACATGTTGTACAAGCAAGTTCCCATTGTTTGATAAATTCATCACTGCTGATAGGGAAAGAGGGAAATACCTGTACTCTGAGTCCCCTGGGTATAAATTTACGTTTAACATAATTATTAAGAAAGGCACGATTCCACCAGACTTTAGTGCGTCTGTGAAGGGAATTCTTGATTTTATCCTGAAGATCCTTAATACTGCTCTGACCAGTAAAACCACAAACTGTTGTAGCATCTTTGAACATTACATCAAATTGTGATAACCACGAGCGTTCTCTGGCTCTGTAGTCCATCAGGCCTGTGTTATGAGAATCTGTGAGAAACACAGGATATGTCAACAACAAAAACAAACTAATCATAACAAAGAAGAAGCGCAATAGGGTGGGGGAGGCCCACCAAGAAGCAACCCCTTTTTGAAAAAATGCAACGGTTTATGAAATCACAGCATTTCTGCTGCCGATATTTTTCTGCAATGTGTGGATGGGATTATCCAGAATCCCATCCACTTCGCAGTTACTTTAAAATGCTGCAGCCAAATTTTTTTCTAGGACCCATGGTGCTCTCTCCGCAGTGCCTTTCCTGTTTCCAAATCTTTAACTTTCCCTCTGCTGTCATAGCATCTAGTCACATCTTCCAATGCCACTCTACATAGGTTGCAGGGCATCAGGTCCTATGATATCCTCTGGATTGCAATATTGCATTTTTTTACTTTTGAATTAGTTGTTTGCTCTTGTTTCTAGGGCTGGGTTCACACCAGCGCTTGATATCCATTCAGGTTTTCCGTCCCCGAACCCACTTAAAAAATGCGGAGACAAAAGTCCTGCAAACAGAGTTTTTCTCTCTGCATTTTTCGCCCCGGCACACCCCATTATACTTTCCGCAGGTAACCGCTTTTTTAAGTGGATTAGGTTTCCGTTCGGGGGGTCCCAAAGTGAACGCCCCAAACAAAAACCCAAACGCAGGTGTGAACCTAGGGTAAGTCAGTAAAATGACTAAAAATGTATAGATCACTAATAGAGACGAGCAAATTTTTCAAAAATTCGATTCGACCGATTCTCCGAAGTTTCCAAAACAATTTGATTTGATCCAAATTAATTTATTAAAAAAACAGCTATTTCCTGGCTGCAGAGAGCCTGTATAGTGGTGTAGAACACTGTACCTTGCAGTAACACGCATAGGGAGTCTGCTGTGGAAGTGAAACAATACTGTGTTAGTATGACACGCACGTTACAGGCGTAGCTCTTAGAACCACTGCACACTTCACTTATTTGGCCAGTTACAGGGCCAAAACTGACCAACTAACTAAGTATGAACTCAGCCTTACATGTTGATCTTAGTGCCAGGTATAAAGAACCGTGCAGAGGCTCAAGATCCTACAGTAGCATGAAAGAGCACACTCCTTTTACACCGTCATCTGCTGATTCCACATAGTTGTCTACAGCGTGGCAAGGTGACATAATGTAGAGGTGGCAGCAGCATGAGGAGGCCACAGAGTGGCAAGGCGACATAATGTGGAGTTGGCAGCAGCATGAGGAGGACAGAGTGGCAAGGCGATATAATGTGGAGTTGGCACCAGCATGAGGAGGCCATAGAGTGACCCGGTGGCAGCATCATGAGGAGGCCATAGAGTGACCCAATGGCAGCAGCATGAGAAGGCCATAGAGTGACCCGGTGGCAGCAGCATGAGTAGGCCCCAGAGTGGCAAGGCGACATAATGTGGAGTTGACAGCAGCATGAGGAGGCCACAGAGTGGCAAAGCAACATAATGTGGAGTTGTCAGCTGCATGTGGAGGCCATAGAGTGCCCCGGTGGCAGCAGCATGAGGAAACCATAGAGTGACCTGGTGGCAGCAGCATGAGTAGGCCACAGAGTGGCAAGGCAACATATTGTGGAGTTGGCAGCAGCATGAGGAGGCCACAGAGAGGCAAAGCGACATAATGTGGAGTTGGCAACAGCATGAGTAGGCCACAGAGTGGTAAGGTGACATAATGTGGAGTAGGCAGCAGCATGAGGAGGACACAGAGTGGCAAGGTGACATAATGTGGAGTTGGCAGCAGCATGAGTAGGCCACAGAGTGGTAAGGCGACATAATGTGGAGTTGGTGGCAGCATGAGGAGGCCATAGAGTGACCCTGTGGCAGCAGCATGCATGAGCATGAGCAGCATGAGTATGAGGATGCCACAGAGTGGCAAGGCGACATAATGTGGAGTTGGCAGCAGCATGAGGAGGCCATGCTGCCATAATGTGGAGTTGGCAGCAGCATGAGGAGGACACAGAGTGGCAAGGCGACATAATGTGGAGGTGGCAGCAGCATGAGGAGGCCATACAGTGACCAGGTGGCAGCAGCATGAGGAGACCATAGAGTGACCCAGTGGCAGCAGCATGAGTAGGCCACAGAGTGCCAAGGCGATATAATATGGAGTTGGCAGCAGCATGAGGATGCCACAGAGTGGCAAGGCGACATAATGTGGAGTTGGCAGCAGCATGAGTAGGCCATAGAGTGACCCGGTGGCAGCAGCATGAGGAGGCCATAGAGTGACCCTGTGGCAGCAGCATGATTACCACAGAGTGGCAAGGCGACATAATGTGGAGATGGAAGCAGCATGAGGAGGCCATAGAGTGACCCAGTGGCAGTAGCATGAGGAGGCCATAGAGTGACCCGGTGGCAGCAGCATGAGTAGGCCACAGAGTGGCAAGGCGACATAATGTGGAGTTGGCAGCAGCATGAAGAGGCCATAGAGTGACCCAGTGGCAGCAGCATGAGGAGGCCATAGAGTGAAAGAGTGCACTCCTTTTACACCGTCGTCTGCTGATTCCACATAGATGTCTACAGAGTGGCAAGGCGACATAATGTAGAGGTGGCAGCAGCATGAGGAGGACACAGAGTGGCAAGGCGACATAATGTGGAGTAGGCAGCAGCATGAGGAGGCCATACAGTGACCCGGTGGCAGCAGCATGAGGAGGCCATAGAGTAACCCGGTGGCAGCAGCATGATGAGACCATAGAGTGACCTGGTGGCAGCAGCATGAGGAGGCCATAGAGTGGCAAGGCGACATAATGTGGAGTTGGCAGCAGCATGAGGAGACCATAGAGTGACCTGGTGGCAGCAACACGAGGAGGCCATAGAGTGACCCGATAACAGCATCAGAATAGTAGCTCAGGCAGGTAGCCAGAAGAAATTGGTCTCTTTTGTCAAGGTTTGGGTGAGGCAACATGGATGATTTAATCTGATGCATCAGACATAGGTGGGTGGAAATCCTGGCTGATCCATGCCTGATTCATCTTGAGAAAGGTCAGTCTCCAGTCTCTTCTCTCAGCTGTGTAGAAAAACCCTACCCATTTTGCTACACATTGCTTGTGCTCCAATGTCCTCCTCCTCCAATTCAACCCCCACAGGGCTCATGTGGCCATGAGATATAGGTGCCACATCTCCAGTCCCATGACCAGTCAGATTTGCCAGCATCTTTTCCAGGATATGAATCAGTGGAATGACGTTGTTCATCCTATAGTCCTGGTGACTGACAAATAAAGTGGCCTCCTCAAAGGGCACGAGCAAACATCAGGTGTCATGCATGAGCTGCCACTGGCTAACATAGAAGTTACACAGGGGAGTACCTCTGTCTGCTTGGATCATGAAGAACTTGTTTATGGACTTTCTCTGTTCATACAGTTGGTCCAACATATGGAGGGTAGAATTCCAATGGGTGGAAAAGTCGCATCTCAACCTATTTTGGGGGACTCTGTTCTGCCGCTTCAGCTCAAGGAGGGTGTGCTGAAGTGCATGCAAAGTTTCCTGGCTATTTTTAGGATGTCTTGCAGATGGGTGGAAGACTTAAGGAAACGCTTGACAACCAGATTGAACATGTGCACCATGCACCATGCAAACGAGGTCCTGCACATGTGGTATGTTGGAGGAACACTGTGAATTGTCCCTGCAGTGGAGGCTGAGGACACAGTGGTGGATGAGGCGGACATTGTTGCAGGACCAACAGTGTGAGAATGTGGAGGTGGAACCAGCGTCACCTGGCCAAGTTGCTGGTGTGTCTGGGCAGGAACCACATTCACCCAGTGGGCTGTAAAGGACATATATTGTCCTTGACCCTAGTTATAGCTCCACACGTCGGTGCTGCCATGCGCTTTGGCAGACACCAACAGGCTCAAGGACTGGTCCACCTTCTGTTCTACATATTTGTGCAGGGCTGGTACTGCCTTTTTGGCAAAGAAATGGTGTCTTGGGACTCTCCACCTCGGCTCGGCCCAAGCCCTCAGATCTCTGAAAGGTGCAGAGTCCACCACTTGGAAAGGGAGGGACTGCAGCACCAGCAACTTCAACAGGAGCACATTCAGCTTCTGCACCATTGGATGAATGCATGCATACTGTTGTCTCACTGAAATTGCTTTGGTGATCAATTGTTGGCGCAATGGCTGACTAGGTGGAGAAGGAGTAGCAGGAAAATCAGGACCAGCAGATGATGGGAAGGACACACAGCTTCCTTCAGATGAGGTGGTGGAGCCTTGACTGCCTGAAATGGGGTGCGTGCCACTGGGTGATGCAACGGTTGCTGCAGCAGGCTGGACCACCACATTGGAGCCACAGCTCTCCCAGGCCACTTTATGGTGACGCTGCATATGTTGACGAAGGGCTGTAGTGCCAACATTGGCACCCTGGCCATGCTTCACCTCCTGCCCACAGATTCAATATATGGCCATGTTCAACTCCCCCCGGCGGCTTAACAAAAAAACGCCACACCGCCAAGTAGGAGATTTTACCTCCAACACTCTGTACTAACTGACTGCTACCACCACTGCCTCCGTGAACTCCTGCACCACTGCTTTCTGGGCAGGTAGGCTCCTGCGAAGCGGGTGGTCTACCCCAGGCACATTTAGCTCCCGACCTCCCACTGCTGTCACCCTGCTGACTCCCGGCCACGCTACTGACTTGCTGGCTTCACCGCTGTCTCATGTGCCAGCTGCCACCCTCTTCTCCCGATAATGATATAACCCCTTCGTCACCCAGCTCCCAATTGCGATCGGCTACATCATCATCGAGTACTGTCTGCACATCACTGATGTCCTCCTCAACGGTCTCTGAGCCAGGAGCCTGAATGCTTGAAACACCAGCTCCCACGCCACTCTCCTCATCACTACTTGGCTGCCTACCAGAGGAAGGGGCAGATGTCTCCTGCAGATCTTCGCTGAGCAGTAGTTGCTGACTGTCCTGTAGTAGCTCCTCCTCACTGTATAGTGGATCTGAGCCCACAGCATACAGTACTTCTTTAGCTGAGGGAACAGAAAAGGACAGAGGCAGGTTGAGGACACGTGAGGGCACAGGGCCTGCTACCGGGCCATGCCAACTAAGGGTTGTTTCTGACAAACCCACCGACTCTTGGCTGGGGGTGTTTGATCTGACATGGAATGAAGTGGATGACCATTCAACCATTCTAGAACTGCTGGGTTGCTGGTCAAGACACGACCGCTAGCTGACACTGGGAGGGAGCTCAGGCTTCTGTAAGTGACCCCTGCTGCCATGCCCCCTTAGTCTGCTGCGACCTGTGCCTGCGCCAGAAACATTTAGGTCTGTGCCACTCTCCTGTGCAGGGCCTGTCGCTTCTCTGTCTGACATACTGTTACATCAAGTAAATGAAAAGGAAAATAATGCACAGCAAAAAGGCCTATAATTTTCTACCTTCAAGACATCGGTGAATAAGCCCCTTATTTGTAATGTCTCTGCCTGTTTGGGTCTCTGCGCCACCCTCCGCTCACATGCTGTGGTGTAGGAGGCGTTTTCAGTTTGATTCCTTGCTTAAGGTTGTTGTTGCTCAGTCAGAACCCTGTCCTAGACTATGTAATTGAATTTCAGTCACACCCGTCTCTTGCACCTTGTTTCTTCTGCTCCTCAAATAGTTAATCTTAGCCTTGTCTGTGTGATTGACAGCCTGGATTTCGTTTTGGTACTGCATTGTTCAACTGTTACCGATCTCTTGGCTTGCTGACTCTGCTTCTGTGTTGTTTTGTCTTGTCCTGTTCTGTGTGTCACTTATTTAGTGAAGGGATCGGCTCCAAGTTGTTGGCTGTCACCTAGGACAGTCAGGCAAGTAGGCTGGGCCAGAGGGGGGTTCAGCTTTAGGGATCACTGTCTTGTTGTGCCCCTCCTCCCAGGGTTCACCAGCAGCTAATGGGAAATCGCTCCTCTAGCAATTCCCTTACAGAATAGCCAGCCAGAAAATAACCTTCTGCCATTGCTTCCCTCCGGATCAGCACGGATCCTATTCAGGGCCTTGCAGCCAAGTTGGAGGGTTTGGCAGGCCTGGTAGCTGAACTAGCTAAACAGGTTCATACCTTGACTGAAGCGGCTGCATCATCCCTGGTTGTATCTGCCCCTTTCAGGGTTAAGATGTTACTCCTGGATCATTTCTCGGGGGAATGAGAAAAATTTGAGACTTTCCGGGATTCTTGTCGTCTGTATATCCGGATTAATCCACATGCATCCCAAGCCCAAATGGTGGGAGTAGTTATATCCCTCCTACAGGGGGATCCACAAGCTTGGGCCCTTAAACTCATTCCTGGGGCTGAGGAGTGGTCTGACTTTGAAAAAATTTTTTTTGTCCCTGGGGTCTATCTATGTTGAGCAAGACCACATTGGGCTTGCGGAATCGCAACTCCTCACCATGCGGCAGGGCAAACGCTCTGCTGAGGAGTATTTCTCAGAGTTCTGCAAGTGCAGTGTAACTACAGGTTGGTGTGAGTAGGCTCTTAAGGCTCACTTTAAACAAGGCCTGTGTGACCGTGTTAAGGAGGTCTGGGTTGGTCACCCAGATCCCCCTACTCTTGAGCAGGCCATGACTTTGGCCGTTCGTATTGACCGTAGAATCCAGGAAAATGTTAAAGAGAGAGTAGGATCTGTTTCCTCCAAGTTTTCTGTCTCTTCATCTCTCTCTCCTGATAAACCCACTTTTTCTCCCATGGCTCCTGGTGAGGAACCCATGCAACTGAGAGTTATGGACGCCAAGACTCGACGAGAGAATCGTCTCCTGAATAACCTCTGCCTGTACTGTGATACTTCAGGCCATATCATCCGAGACTGCTCGATCAGACCCCACATACCAGCGGAATAACTTCAGTGCCTGAGTGGTAGTCGGAAGAACCACTCAGGCAACCAGGTATTTGCTGAAAATAATAATAAGATGATGTTATCTGTGTCTCTGTCCTCTTGGTACAGATCTGTTTCTGGCCAGGCCTTAGTTGACTCTGGGTCTGCGGCAAACTTTGTCAAGTTTTCATTTGTCTCAGCTTTAGGCATTGAGTTTTTGCCACTCGACACTCCTCTGTCAGTTACTGAGGTGGATTTTGCCCCACTGGCCAGGGGTAAGGTCCGATTCAAGACCCCCTTAATTGCCTTACAAGTGGGCTCTGTACATTCTGAAGTCATAAGCTTTTTTGTTATGGAGCATCTGTCTTCCAATATTATTTTGGGGCTCCCCTGGTTGAACCTCCATAACCCTATTTTTGATTGTGGTAAAAGTGAGTTGGTAAAATGGGGAGATCAGTGCTCATCCCACCGTATTGCTTTGCACACCTTAGATTGTGTCAGTGAGGAGACAGTTTCGGCTACTAAAGGTTGGAAAAGCCAGGTGAATAAAAAACGTTTGCCTGGTCCACCAGCACCTGTTGTTGTTCAGAGGGATTTAGAATTCAAGGCAGAGAAAATACTGGGTCCTTCTAAAATTGGCTTCTCTGGCGAGGGTCCGGTGGCCCCTCATAAAGGGGGGTACTATAACGTCTCTGCCTGTTCAGTTCTCTGCGTCACCCTCCGCTCGCACGAGGAAGGAGGCATGTTCAGTTTTATTCCTTGCTTAAGGTTCTTGTTGCTCAGTCAGAACCCTGTCCTAGACTATGTAATTGAATTTCAGCCACAACCGTCTCTTGCACCTTGTTTCTTTTGCTCCTCAAATAGTCAATCTTAGCCTTGCCTGTGTGATTGACAGCCTGTCTTCCAATCAAGTCTGGGGTAGGTCCTGGACTTGCTATAAACAGGTCATCAGCTCACACATGGTCGTTGGCTATTGAGATTCTGTCTTGTGACTTTGTCCCTGCTAGCTCCTTTTTCTGCTATTATTGTATTTTTGACTTCTGACCTTTGGCTCCCCCTGTGACTACTCTCTTGGATTTCGTTTTGGTACTGCATTGCTCGACTGTTACCGATCTCTTGGCTTTCTGACTCTGCTTCTGTGTTGTTTTGTCTTGTCCTGTTCTGTGTGTCACTTATTTAGTGAAGGGATCGGCTCCAAGTTGTCGGCTGTCACCTAGGACAGTCAGGCAAGTAGGCAGGGCAAGTGGGGGGGTTCAGCTCACTGTCTTGTTGTGCCCCTCCCCCCAGGCTTCACCAGCAGCTACTGGGGAAGTGCTCCTCTAGCAATTCCCTTACATTATTATTTTCCCCACTAATAAACTCCTTGAAAAGGCATTATAAAAGATTACTGCAGAGATTAATGGATAAGAATTCTTTTTTTTTTCCCACTACTGCACGGCAAAAAGGCCTATAATTTTCTACCTTCAAGACAACAGCGAATAAGCCCCTTATTTTTTCCCCACTAATAAATCCCCAGAAAAGGCGTTATAACAGATTACTGCGGAGATTAATGGATAAGAATTTTTTTTTTTTGGCCTCTAATGCATGGCAAAAAGTCATGTAATTTTCTCCCTTGAACATACAGGTATGATCTATTGCAAACCTGCAATGAGCAGCAGGATAATGTCAGTCACTGCTTCAATACTCTTGTATAAATTCCTCCCAATCCTTTCCCTACATTTCTTATGCTCTTTCCCTGAACTGCGATTGAGCAAACAATCAGTTTTGAAGTGCTTTCTACCACTTTCCCTAGCACGTGCTGACGTCTCTCCCTGCACTAAGTATGATGTGAAATGACTGACCCTAAAATGGCAGAGGGTATTTAAAGGGCTGTGATATCACAGGGCTGGCTGCTGATTAGCTGTATGCATGGCATTGTGGGTGATCCCGTGTTCCCAGAGTTCCTTGCCCCTTGTCCTAACATGTGCAGCAGCCATTTTAGGAAAAAATGTGATTCAATACATCGAAGCGTGAGGAAATCTGGATTCGATGCAAATCGTAGATTTCCTGAAATTCAGATAGAATTCCACTTCGTCAGCTTCGATTTGCTCATCTCTAATCACTACTCACTCTTCACATTATTATGTTATGTATTGTCTACCAGAAGCATGATCGTTGTACTGCAATGTACTGTATGTGATCAACCCCAAGTGTATTATATTGCTATAATTCACAAAATTGTCCTCAATTAATCACAATTAAATTTCTACTAATTTATGGTTTAATGGAATTATGAATATTAAAAAGTTTCCTGTTTTCAACGCTGATGCCAACTGAAGCTCGGTTAGTATCTGTTTACTATCACATTCTTCTCATAGCATAATTCACATCCTTTTGGTCTGCTTTATATGACAGCTTTAAAGGACTTTAATAGAAAGGTCATTGGGCATTGATATATGTTATTACAGTACCTATGAATCACATATTACCTAAACTAAAGACATGTTCTATCTGCTACGAGCAATGCTGTCTGGATATGTTAATGACATGGTGTGTGAGCTTAGTAATGGCCTAGGTACTGTATGAATTTGCCAGACAATCTCATGAAGGTTACAGCTTTACATACCACTGATTAGGACTCCATCTTCTCAGCGGGGAGTTCACAAGCTATCAGTCTACCAGTTTCATCCTCACTCTTCCATTTACTTCAGGGATGCATTAACTCTTTTTAGCATTTTTTAGTTTTATATGCATGCCATTCTTTCCAGTGCATGTCTTAGAGTCATTGTTCAAGACGTATTATTTGCTCAGGGTATCTTTCTAGCTGAGCAGCCTAAGGTCTTAAATGAATGTAAAATTAAGAATTCCTGTATGATGTTCTGTATTAAAAACTAATACATACAAATTTCCAGATTAATTTTAAAGTTTTTCTTTTACTGGGAGGAGCTTATAAATCATATGATTTTCCCCCATCAAAACGATTTGGCTTCCCAAAATCTCAATTAGTTTCGGGTCAAACAAGTTTGAATAGAACTGGAAGTCAAATTATTATGCTCTAGGGTCTCTTCAGACCCCAGAGTATATTAGGTGAAGGTCCAGGTAAGGAGGAAAAAAATAAAAAACATTTATACTCACCTTCCCTTCCTTTTGGGCCTCCTTGTGGGTGTCTGGTGCTCTCTCTCGGTCTTCTTGGTGACGCCATGTCCCCAGGGTCACCACTGTGGCCCAATCACAAGCCTCAGCGATGAATCCGGGCATATGATGTCACCAGGAGAGCACCGGATGCTGTGAGGAACCCCAAAAGAGGTGAGGGAAGGTGAGGCTCCTGGGCCTCTATTATACACTGGGGTCTGAAGAGACCCCAGAGTACAATAATATGCCATAATGCATGTCGCGATGGCCATTTTATTTCATCCATTTTAAAAAACGAACAATTTGGAATATTCAGCATGTCGAACCTGGCTCAGAACAAATTGGTTTGCCCATCTCTAGTGAGAACCCCTGCTCAATGAATACACTTTGTCTATACTAACATACTTTGCCATATTTCTTTAATTTGTTGAGGATCCAAGCCTTAGCTACTTTGATACATCATGAACATGCATCAAATGGTGATGTGTTGGTCCTCAACATCTAGAAATAAAGCACTACCGAACATTTATAAGCACCAAAAACCACTTTTGCTTACTTTTCCAAAAACTCCTAGTGAGTTTTCCAAGTAATTCTCAGTCCAGACTCATTATACTTCAATCAACTCCAATTAATCCAATTATCTTCCTCATGTTAATTTTGTTATTATGTCAGCCCTTCAAAGGAGGTTGACATACCATTTACCCAGATATAGTTATAACCGCAGTCAGTTCTGGGGCCACAAGTACCGTCACTAATAAGTAAGTAACACTCTGATTAATTCCAGGCAATTTCTGAGGGGGTGACATACTATGTACCTGGATGTAGTTATAACTGCAGTTAGTTCTAGGGTCACAGGGCTGTCACTAATAAGTAAGTGACACACTGATTAATTCCAGGCTATTTCTCATTATTGAGGGGGGTTAGACACTATTTACCTGCATGTAGTTATAACTGCAGTAAGTTATGGGGCCACAGGTAATGTCACTAATAAGTAAGTGACACACTGATTAATTCCAGGCTATTTCTCATTACTGAGGGGAGTGACACACTATATACCTGGATTAAGCTATAACTGCAGTCAATTCTGGGGCCACAGGTGCTGTCAATAATAAGTAAGTGACACTCTGATTAATTCCAGACTATTTCTCATTATTGATGGTGGTGATACAATATGTACCTGGACATAGTTATAACTGCAGTCAGTTCTGGGATCACAAGTAATATCACTAATAAGTGTGACACGGATTAATTCCAAGCTATTTCTCATTACTGAGTGGGGTGACACAGTATATACCTGGATGTAGTTATAACTGGGGTCACAGGTTCCGTCACCAATAAAATAATGACACAATAGTAATTCTCATTACTGATGGTGTTGACATACTATATGCCTAGATGTAGTTATTACTACACTCAGTTCTGGGGTCACAGGTAATGTCACTAATAAGTAAGTGATTCATTCCAAGCAATTTCTCGTTACTAAGGGGGGTTACACACTATATACCTGGATATAGTTAGAACTGCAGTCAGTTCTGGGGTCGTATTTGCTGTCACTAATAAGTAAGTGACATACTAATTAATTAAGGGCTATTTCTCATTACTGAGGGGGGTGACACAGTATGTACCTGGATGTAGTTATACCTGCAGCCAGTTCTGGGCCACAGGAGGCATCACTAATTAGTATATGACCATTGATTAATTCCAGTTGATTTCTGAGTGGGGTGACATACTATGTACCTGGATGTAGTTATAACTGCAGTCAGTTCTGGGGTCACAGGTAATGTTACTAATTAATTCCAGGCTATTTCTCATTACTGATGGTGGTGACACACTATGTACCTGGACATAGTTATAACTGCAGTCAGTTCTGGGGCCACAAGTAATATCACTAATAAGTAAGTGACACTCTCATTAACTCCCCTATTTCTCATTACTGAGGTGGTGACAAACTATGTACCTGGTGTGGTAAAGTTTATGGTAAAGTGCTGGATGGGGTGTATATCTCACCTGGTTTCCTCAGCCAGACAAGGTAACAGAAATCCAGGAAGACGCATGTTGGCTTAGCAGAACATAGAACACCAAAATAACATGACCACAAAAAAAAAATAATAATAATATCATTTTATTAACATAAATAATGAAACAAACATATATGGGGAGATAAATAATGAAGGTACACCATAATAACGATAGGGAGGGAAATGGGGGCCACAATAATAGTAAATAGGGGATATATACCACTGGTACAAATAAATATGTATAAGGATGGTTGAAAACAACCTATATAGCACTATATATGCATAAACATACCACAAACAGTATAATAGCCCAAAGAAATCTAGTAAATACTAGAAAAATGGAAATAGATATAAACATAATAAGCCACCATTGTAACCTCACCTAGTCACACTCCACCCCAACGAACGTTTCGCCAGATGACTTCATCAAAGGGGCGTGTGGCATGGTCAAACAGCTTAGTTTAAATATACAGCAATGTCCAATCCACTAAAACACACAGATCACATGTAAAAACACACCTGAATACTAAATGATGATATGAAACAACATGGCAAATCGCTAAGAAACTAAAGCTCCATGATGACAATGCATAGTAATGCTAAACTGAAAGGCATTAATACAATATAACCCCCGTTAATTGCGAGAGTACATTCTGTCAAGGATAAATTAAAGTAAATAGCGGTAAAAAGCGGTAAAGAGCGGTAAAGCGGCTCATACGGCGAGGTTAGCGCATGTCATCGCGAGATCTCGCATTGTAATAACCAAGCCCTGCGTATGCGCTAAATAATACCGCTGCATCAACACCAAGAAGTACAAAACATACAATGAGCGCCTGTGCAAAAAAAGGGAGATAATATAAATAACTTATGCATAAAAAAGATAAAAGTAATGTGAGAGAGATTAAAATGGTGAAAAAAGTGCAAGTGCGAAGTGAAACATGCAGTGATGAAAAAGTGCATAAAATGATGTCAGAAATTACATATAATAAAGTATGCAAAATATAAGAACAATATAAACAATATACAAAAATAGTCATACAAGTGTAAATAGTGTTTATAATACTGATGATAACAGTGTAAACAATATATATATACTATATGATAATAATAATAAAGGTATATACGGAAAAAAAAATAATTATTATTATTGTTCTTTTCTTAATATGGTCCCCAAGTTGCATTTTCTTAAACAGGTGCAAAAAGTGTGGGAAAGGAGCAGTTCTTCATATGACACTCAGGACACATCAGCAAGACAAACCTACAAAAAAACATAATTTTTTTTTTTTTTTTTTTTTACTTACTTTACTATATACTTCTAACTGCACTCAGTTTTGGGGCCACAGGAGGCATCACTAATAAGTGAGTGACACACTAATTAATTCCATACTATTTCTCATTACTGATGGTGGTGACACACTATGTACCTGGACATAGTTATAACTGCAGTCAGTTCTGGGGCCACAAGTAATATCACTAATAAGTAAGTGACACTCTCATTAACTCCCCTATTTCTCATTACTGAGGTGGTGACAAACTATGTACCTGGTGTGGTAAAGTTTATGGTAAAGTGCTGGATGGGCTGTATATCTCACCTGGTTTCCTCAGCCAGACAAGGTAACGTAAATCCAGGAAGACGCATGTTGCCTTAGCAGAACATAGTCTGCTAGGGATTTTCTTTAAGTTACATGGGTTGGATTTTCTGGACTGGAGGACAGGTTGGTAGTGGAAGTCCTCCAGTCCACACCCCTGGTCCACTACGGGGTTTTCCCCTACTCCCAGGTGCTCTCAGCTGAGGCTTCCTGTGAATGATTACTGAGGAAGGAAGCCTGGCAAAAGGAGGGCTGACAAGTGCCAGGCTGGAGAGAGAGCACCCCTGGAGTAGAGGTTTACACACTTTCATACTGTGTTTGCGGATATGTATTTGCCTGCACTAGGCTAGTGAGGGGCCTGATACTGTTTAGTTAGAGCCGGATAGGTTTAGGCTTTTGTTTTGCTTATGTGATCTAATTTTGTGCCGAAGCGCCTAAATAAAGGACCCTTGGAGTTTTAAAACCCATTGCCTCTGTCATTGCTGACCCCACAGTGTGAGCTGTTCCCTACACTGGATGTAGCTATAACTGCAGCCGGTTCTGGGGCCACAGGGCTGTCACTAATGAGTGAGTGGAACACGAATTCCAGGCTATTACAAATTACTGAGGGGGATGGGATACACTATGGGGCATTAATCAGTTTTTCACTTACTTATTAGTAGTGGCACTTGATATGCATTCATTTATGCAAAAATCAGAAATTTAGCTAAATTTGAAAAATCTTGCAATTTTCAAATATTCAAATTTCCCGTTTTCCAGACTGTTATTCATACCACATTAGTTTATAATATTATTTACCATATCTCTACTTTATGTTGTCATCATTATTTAAATGCCCTTTCATTTTTTAGGATGTAAGTCTTTCACGTCTAACAGCAATTTTCCAAAACCAATTTTTTAGGGACTACCTGAGTTCTGAAGAGAAATTGAAATATCTATATATCAAAAATTCCCCATAAAACCCCATAATTCCAAAACTGTATTTCTCAAACCAGTCAAAACAGCATTTAGTAAGTTTGCCAAGCTGTAATGCTTTCAAAAGAATTAAAACAAAATTGAGATGAAATTTGAAATAATATGTTCATATTACACATACACGTATACATTCACATGGGGTTATAGGAAAAATGCACCCCATTATTTGCTATGCAATTAAGTACAGAAATACCTAACATGTGGATGTAAACTTCTGTTGGAGCACACAACAGGGTTAAGAAGGGAAACAACAGTGTTGGGCTTTTGGAGGGCAGATTTTGCAGAAATCATTTTCAGGTGCCGTGATACATTTACTAAGCCCCTAAAGTTCTATTACAATGGAAACCCCAAAAAAGTGACCCCATTTAAGAAACTATGCCCCTCAAGCAATGTAAGGGTGTTGTTAGCATCTGAAGTATTAACACTGGACAGTGAAAATGAAAAATTCTATTTTTTCCAATAGAAAAGGAGAAAATGAACCCCAAAATGTATAAATTTCTCACGAATACAGAAATACCCAATATGTAGTTGTAAACTGCTGTATGAGCATATGCTGGGGCTTCAAAGGGAAAAAGCAATATTTGGATTTAGGGGGTATATTTTGCTGGAATACTTTTAATGTGCCATGTCGCATTGCCAGAGCCCCTGGGGTACCAGAGCACTGGATAAGCCCAATTGGATAAAAAGTGACCAAATTTGCAAACTACTCAAGGACTTTATCTAGAGGTGTAATGAGCATTTGGACCACATGGATGTTAAATTCAACACTGAGCCATGAAAATAAAAAAAAAGGATTTTTTTTAATAAAAGGTCACTTTGGTCCCATATTTTTAATTTTCACAATTAAGGAGAAACTGTTGTACGGACACATGGTAGGGCTGAAAGAAGAGAGTGCTATTTGACTTTTTAAGAGCAGATTTTTCTACAATAGTTTACAGCTACCATGTTGCCCCCATAAAAAGCACTGCAATGTGTGGATGGGATTCGCTTGCAGGGACTGTAAAATGCTGTGGTTTTTGCCGTGGCGTTTCCGCAATGTGGGGCCCTGGCCTTAAAATCATTAATTGGTGCTTGGTGGCTGCAGGACACACACAGAGAGTGTGGATGGAAATAAAGCAAACAAAGCACAGCATAAAAAAACTAAAATAAAATGATGATGACAATATAGGGCGCACAGGACAGCCTGATATCAAATTTTAATATTTTCAAGCTCAGGGAGCAAAGACAGCATTGATCTCCTCTCTATTTTGCACTTCCTGAAAGGAATGGTGCAAGCAGTGCAGTGGCCTTTACTTTAAACCAGCCATTGGCTAAACATACCAGAAAACTCTCCGGACTTTCTGTGAAAAAAAAAGCTGCAGAAAAAAAAGTGATGCGTTTCTGCCACTGTCTTTTTTGGCTGCGGCTTGCTACATGAGGCCTTAACCTTAGGACGGTTGCAGATGATCATGCTGCAACCAGTCAACCATGAATTAAAGGCACGGGCATTACACGGGGGAATCCTATTAAATGAATAGGAGCCATGGAAGCAAGGGCCGCAAAATAGGACAGGAATAGGACCTGTTCTATATTTTGCGGCCCGAATTGTTGGCCCGCACACGGGACCGTGAAATTCACGTTCTTGTGTACGGGCCTATAGAAAAGAATCAGAGTCAGTGTGTTATCCGTGAAATACATGGATAGCACACTGATCACGTCCATGGTCGTATGCAACCAGTCTAAGTGAGATGTTTGGGATTAGAAAAACAGCACTACACCTGTCCATGGGTTGTTTCTTGTATTACACTCTGTTCACTTCACTTTTGCAATACCAGAAACAACCCACTGACAGATATGGAGTTGTTTCTGGAAGAAAGCAACCATGTTTTTCCAATGCTGTACAACTCATTTAATTTAGAGGTTAACAGGGGACTTAAAGAATCATGTTTATTTATAGCTAATACATTTAAGGCCTGTGTGCTAAACCTATAGCAAAAAGGGATTTGTCTTTGTTTTCTGACTTCAAAAGCTGAGTGTCTATTATAAGTTCAATTAGCCATACATTTTAATAGCATAATCCTTTCCAAATTGAAATGACTTATATTCTTCAAATGCATTAAAGGTTCAACTTCTAAATGGTAAATTATATTCTAATGATGGAACAAAAGACTTTCTAACAAAACAATGATAGTTGTATTTTCTTAATTATGTAGGATACATTTTCTAAATTGAAACGTGATTTCCAGCTACATACATTTAACATCTATGCTGAATTACATGGGGGCAGTAATATAGATATTGAACTATAAATTCTATTATCAGTGAAGGGAAAGTATATAATAAAAATCCTGAATACCCCAAATTATGGATTAGCTAATGCCAGGCTCAATTATAAAGCATCTATAAAATGTATTCACCTCCTTGACCTTTCCTATGTTTTATTGTGTAACAGCATTCAATCATAGTGGAAATAGTCTTTTTCGACAAATGTCAAAATGAAAACATAAAACACTTCAAACAACAGTCATACATATTAAATGCATAGTAATTGAATGTAAAACTATATTTACATGTTACATGGTTGCCTGTGGTTAGGTGCTCCATTCACTTCTATACGGCTGTCGGGACTATAATCTCCAGCTGTGCCCACAGCCCCATAGAAGTGAATAGAGCACCAGTCATGCAAGTGCACTGGGGGACCTGGTGATCTAGTCCCCAGCAATCCATGTGAGACATGGCTGGACTCTAGCTATGACTAAATATACAGGAGTACAGAATTTTTTCAAAAGAGAGTACCAATAGGAAATGAGGAGGGGGTTGCTTGCATGTAAATATCTTGCTATAAGCTAGTCCTGCATGATGACATCAAGGAGGAAAATTAATATGTGGATTCCTTATGGGTGGAATTAGGGGAGGAGAAAAGAATAATAGAATACTGATAGCAGTTTGTTCCAAATCCCCAAATATAATGGAAAAAGCTGAAATATACTAATAAGGGAAATAGATAAGGGTGCAGAGCATAGTAAAGTAATTATTATGGGAGATTTCAACTACCCGGATACAAATTGGGAGGCAGAAACCTGCAGGTCCAACATAGGGAACAGGTTTTTGTCAGTAATAAAAGACAATTACATATCACAACTAGTGCAGGACCCAATAAGAGGTGAGGCACTTTTAGACCTAATGTATACAAAATAGAAAAAAGCGAAGTGGCACTCATGGTTCTCTAAAACCTTCTCTTGCTTTATTAGTAGCTCATCACAGGATAAACGATATATAGCAGCATGCCATAGACACAAACTGTTTGGGCAACGGCCGTTTCGTGCTACCGCGCTTCTTCCGGTCCTCAGTCGTATAACACATGCCGCAGCCATCTTCCTTTTACTCTCTTCCGAGGAAAATGTAATGACGTGAATCACGTCGCTAGAAAAAAAAGGGCTGCGTATGCGCACACTACATGTTGCGTCCCGTCAGATGAAAGCACCGTCTCCTCCCTCCAAAAACATCCATACAGGAGACAGTGCGTTCCTCTGAACATTTCTATACACAAATCTCAAAAAACAATTTTTTTTTAAACAAATAAAGAATATTAAATTTCTATCTTAAATTAAAGGAAAACACTCAACATTTCGGTCGTTGAGGCCTAAAGGTCCCATAGCATTAGTCAACATTATCCATCTAGCTTCCTTCTTTAATAAAAGTTTATTACTATCTCTTCCATATTTTGGTGGGTCTACTTTTTCCAATCCAAAAAACCTAATAACACTACAATCTGCTTTATGAACTTCACGAATGTGTTCAATCAATCTCGGGCAACCAATACCAGTAGAAATAGATCTAAAGTGCTCTTTTATTCTTACATATAACGCATCAAATAGTTTTTCCTATATAAAATTTTTTACAGGGACAAATAAGAGCATAAACTACAAATTGCGTTTTGCAGTTTATAAACTGATTAATTGGCCTTGAGATACCTCCAATATCACAATATTTATTCTGTAAATTGGCAAAACAGAAATTACAGTTGCCACAATTGAAATTTCCATTTGGAGCACTTTTATGAAGCCAATTGTCTTCCCTATTGTCCATAAATTGAGTTTGAACTAATATATCCTTTAGTGAAATTACTGGTTTACGTATTGCTATTTCTTTCAACACAGGATCTCTTTCTATCATATACCAATTACTTCTAATGATCTCTCTAATTTTTTCTGCCATAGGATTAAACTGAAAAGAAAAAATGAACCTTTTTTCTCTCTCTTTTTTATTTTTAACCTGTTCTCTCTTTTCACTTTTCTTTCCTATTGCCTTATCCCATGCCTGATCCAATAATCTAACAGGATAACCTCTTTCTAAAAAACGCATCTTCATTTCAGAAGCCTGTTGTTTTAGAAGATCTCCATCATTATTGATTCTATCCAATCTTAAAAACTGACTATACGGAATAGAAGTTTTTGTATGCCCTGCATGGTAACTATCATAATGTAGGTATGCATTAGTTGCAGTTGGTTTCCTAAATGATGAAGTTTTCAAACTATCTCCTTGAACTTTCACCAGAACATCCAAAAACTCCAACTTCTCATAACTAACTTTACTGGTGAAGAACGTATTTAAAGCAATTTTTTTCATTCAGGTATCTCACAAAATCATCAAAATTTGAAGAATGCCAAAAATAAGTTTGCATATGCACATACCAAGCACCAATAAACACAAATGCATTGTTACCCAAGACAAGAGAGAGTGCTTCACATACAAAATCCTTAAAAAGAGCACTTTTATTAGTCCAAAATATGGCAGATAGCTTCAATGCCCCTATCATGTGGTATATGGGTATATAAACTTTCAACATCAATTGATGCTAAAAGAAACCCTTTTTTCCATTCAATTGAACGTAATGCATCCAAAAAATCGCCTGTATCTTTTAAATAAGATGAAACAGCTTGTAATAATGGTCCCAAAAACCAATCTAAATAACTTGATAAAGGTTCTAACAATGAACTTGCACCACTTACTAAGGGGCGACCTGATGGATTCTCTGAATCCTTATGGATTTTAGGTAAAAAATACTATATAGTTTTGCGTGGTGTAAGGGGAAAAAGTTTCTCAGCCATACTTCGCGACAGAACACCTTTCTCAACATTTTTCCTCAAAAAACTCTGTAAGGAACCCTGTATTCTTCTCGTCGGATCTACCTTCAACAGTTCATATGTAACAGTGTTACCTGTCTAGGTGCTTCTCTCAAATAATATTCTTTCTCCATTAATACTATGTTCCCACCCTTATCATCTTTTTTTTTATTACATTTTTGTGAGATTTTAACCACAATAAGTCTTCTTCTTCACCTTTAGTTAGATTGGAGGAGGCCATGGGATAATGCAAAGCTTTTATATCCTTCATATATCCCAATATGAGGCACTTTTATACCTAATTTTAACAAATAAACCTGACACATAGTCAAAAGTGGAGGTTGGGGGTCATCTAGGTAATAGTGACCACAGCATAATAAGTTTTCATGTACATTTTAAAAAGATGTTCAGTAGAGGGGGAACAAAAACACTAAACTTCAGGAAGGGAAATTTTCACCAGCTGAGAGAGTTTAGCAGCATAAACTGGGACAATGTCCTCAAAGTGAAGGGACCACAAACAAAATGGGACATTTTTAAAAGCCTTATAAATAGGGCCAGTGAAAAACATATACCTTATGGGAATAAGAGGGTTAGAAATCATAGAAAACCAATATGGCTAACTAAAACAGTAATAAGTACAACGAGGGATACAAAGAAAGCATTTAAAGTACTAAAACAAGAAAGTAGTGACACAGCATTGAAAAATTATAAAGAGAAAAATTGTGTAAAAGAGATATAAAGGAGGCAAAGATTGAGGCTAAGAGAATAATTACAAAGGAAAGTAAAAATAATCCAAAATTATTCTCCAACTACACAAATAATAAGACAATAAAAACTGCCAATGTGGGCCCTCTCAAAAATAATCTGGATGTAATGGTGGAGGAGGAAGAGGAAAAGGCAGATCTATTAAATGCTTTCTTCTCTGCTGTGTTTACGCAAGAAAATCCAATAACCATAGACATGATTAGGGGTAATGTAAATTCTCCATTAAATATCACCTGTTTAAGCCAGAAGGAAGTGCGAGGCCACCTTCAAAATACTAAAATAGTTCCCTCCAACAATTAAATACAGACGGACAGTCCCACCACATATGAGTATAAAAGCCAGGCAGACCACACCCGAACCAGCATAGAGGGGAATAGGCCGGAATATATTTGGACAGTACCATTGAAGCATTAGCATTAGTGCCACTTCCCAGTGTGTAGTACTATTAGAAATTTTAGATACCCAATGGAGGGTGATTTGGATGAGAGTTGGATTTTCAAATCTGATTCCCATCTAAGGACATGCCCTGGTTTAGAGTCAGAGGGACCATTTAGTAATGCAAGATAATAACATGAAATCCCTTTAGATTTTCCTGCCTGCTGTAAAATGTGAGTAAATCGAAGAGGGGAAGAAACAGAGAGGAGAGAGGGTCGCAGGATATCTTTCACCTGTAAATACTTATAGAAGTCTGTGTGTGGGATATAATAAGATCTAGACAGGTCCTGAAAGGTCCGCAGCGAGCCCTCTTTAAATAGGTATTTGATGTGTGTAATTTCCCTGGAAGTCCAACTGTACAACTGCAGTGATGGTTGAAATGTTAACAAGTACTGCAGGGGCTTAGTGTTTTCTCTTGTTGGTTCTCAAGAGGAAAAATCATGTAGATCTAGAGGTCACTAATAGAATCTTCAGCTGGTTCCATGACATAATTAAAATCACTTCCAATTGGAAGAAGACCCTTAGCTGAAGCTTTGATCTTAGGTAATATAGTTAGGAATTTAGACTGGCGCTTATTAGGGAAATATACATTATATGGTATAGACAACAGAAAAAGAACCTAGTAATAACAATTTGAACCACATTACAGCAATCGGTTAGTGTAGGAATAGTGCATTGCTCCTATATCCCCTGGGGAGTCCAGTGGAGGAGAAAAGAAAGGAAAAACAACATGACAGATCTGTAAAGAAATAAAACATTAATAACCACCTGATGTAGGCAAGATGAGATCAGGAAAGGACATATAAAGTTCGAAAATCCCTCTTAATCATAGCGCAGCAGAGGACTAGTCCACCATATGCCATTCCAGGGCAAATTGCCGCAGGTGTATGCCACTAGGGGTCGATGAAACAACTGTAGTATTTCCATTGTGGGAAATCACAAGTTTTGTTGGAAAGCCTCAGCAGTATCTGATGTTACGATCTCTCTGAGGTTTTGTTATAACTGCAAAGCCTCTCCTGGATTGTAATATAGTTGCAGAGAGATCCTGATATAGTGATATATTTAAATACAGTTCTGGGAGCATCTTTCGTTTTCTGGAGGTAAACATAAAAAGCTCCTTGACATGGTAAAAGTGCACCCTGATCAAGGTCCTTGGGAGAGGTTTCGGGTGCTACCTTACATTTAGGAAGCCAATGAGCATGATCTAGGGTTAAATCAAAGTCTGTCAGTGATGGTACCATAGATTTGAACAACTTCTTGAGGTAGGCAGGAAGATCTGCAGTGACTCTTCCTCAGACACCCCCATCACTTTTATGTTGTTTCTCCTTGACCTGTCTTCAGCGTCTGTGGCTTTGTCTTTCAGCCATTTAATATCGTCTTCTATTGCATTATGGACATCCACAAGTTCTTTATATGCCTTCAAAAATTCCTCCATTTTTCATTATATGTGATATGTGCATTTCCCTAGTTAATGAACATTAGATTGTATCTTTTTAATCAAGGAGGTGACATTATGGTTGTTGCTGTTTTGGAGCTCCACAAGCATTTCTTTAAGAGTGTCCACAGTTATCGCATTGCTGTTAGATGGAAAAGAGGACAGAACATGCTGCGGGTTCAAAAGGGTTTGAGAGAAAGGTTGATTCCCCTCTGCTAATGTTTTCTTAGGAACTGGGCCTTTGCTCATGAGGCATTGGGCAGTGCAGAGTTGCGTTTTCCACATTTGATGGGACTAGGAGGGCATGGAGTAGCTTGCTGGCCAAGGTCTGGATTATTTTGTAAGTCAGTCTGCTGGGATGGAGAGGCATGGGGCGTAGAAGACAAGTGAGAGCACTGTGAATTAGAGCCTCTGGTAAAGCCCCTTGAGTGCCAAATAATTCAGTAAATTTCCTGGGGAAAGCTGCAAGTTGACCTCCGCTAGTATGTTGATCGTGGTGCAGAAAATAGGGCACCCGCAAAAGGTGGCAAGAAAGTCCTCTTTGAAAAATATGGTGCACAGCCCTGTGAGCTTCCCATCAATGTCAGAAGGCAAGTGCCAGGAGTAGTATTCTGAGGGCAAGTAGGTTAGCATGCTGAGTCCAAGTAGTAGAGAGGTTCTGCACCCTGGCGCAGGCCAAAGTGGACTGTTGTGATGACTGTTTTTTTTTGCCTCCCCTAGAGTGTAAGGGAGTGCCAGGAGGGGTTTTCCAAGGGGCCTGCCCCGGTATCAGTAGAAAGAGGTGAGAAATGTTAGGACACAACCTGCACAACCTGTCCCCTACCTATATCTGGATGGCGGCCTGAGGCACAGGGAGGCTGCTGCACCGCTATTAGGAGAGACGCCTGCATCTCCCACACGTGAGCTATAATGGTGCCGCTTCACTGCGGGCTGTCTTCAGGCTGCAGTGCTGGTAGCACCTGGGTAGTCAGACTGGGGTAGAGATCAACTTCAAAGTTGTCCGGTGGATCCTCTGCAAAGAGGCAAGTAACTGGACATGTCGCCAGGTCGGTAGCTCTCGGATTGACGGCCAAGCCCTGCTCCGGTGTATCTGGACTTTTTAAAGGCTTTTGATACTGTACCATATAAAAGGTTGAGATAAAAATAAAGATGCTGGGACTGGGGAAAAACATATGCATTTGGGTTCACAACTAGCTCATTGATAGGAAACAGAGGGTGCTTGTTAACGGTAAATACTCAGACTGGGTCAAAGTCACCAGTGGAGTGCCACAGTAGTCAATATTGGGTCCTCTCATGTTTTAATATGTTTATTAATGACCTTGTAGAGGGTTTACAGAGCAGAGTGTCCATATTCGCAGATGATACTATACTCTGTAAGGTAATCAAAAATGAGGAGAATAGTAGAATATTACAGGAGGATCTATGGAAGCTGGGAGCATGGGTGGAAACTTGCGAAATGAAATTTAATGTAGACAAATGTAAGGTTATGCATTTTGGTCGAAAAAAATAAAATGTATGAGTACTTAATAATAAATTACTGGGTAAAACTGCCATTGAAAAAGACTTGGGGATTTTGGTGGACAGTAAGCTTACCTTTAGCGACCAGTTCCAGATTCTCATGTCAAGAACATAGTTATGCCTCTACACAAATCACTGGTACGGCCACACATAGAGTATTGTGCCCAATTTTGGACCCCAGTATACAAGAAGGACATAATCGAACTAGAGAGAGTGCAGAGAAGAGCAACCAAAATTATTAGGGGAATGGGTGGATTGGAGTATGATGACAGAGTGACAAACTTGGGGTTATTCAGTTTAGAAAAAAGACGTCTACATGGAGACCTAATAACAATGTACAAATACATGAGGGGACAGCATAAGGACCTTTCTAATGATCTTTTTACTCCTAGGCCGGTGACAGTAAAAAGGGGACATCTTCTACAGTGCCTTGCGAAAGTATTCAGCCCCCTTGAACTTTTCAACCATTTGCCACATTTCAGGCTTCAAACATAAGGATATAAAATTTTAATTTTTTGGTGAAGAATCAATAACAAGTGGGACACAATCGTGAAGTGGAACAAAATTTATTGGATATTTTAAACTTTTGTAAAAAATCAAAAACTGAAAAGTGGGGAGTGCCAAATTATTCGGCCCCCTTAAGTTAATACTTCATAGTGCCACCTTTTGCTGCGATTACAGCTGCAAGTCGCTTGGGGTATGTCTCTATCAGTTTTGCACATCGAGAGACTGAAATTCTTGCCCATTCTTCCTTGGAAAACAGCTCGAGCTCACTGAGGTTGGATGGAGAGCGTTTGTGAACAGCAGTTTTCAGCTCTTTCCATAGATTCTCGATTGGATTCAGGTCTGGACTTTGACTTTGCCATTCTAACACCTGGATACGTTTATTTGTGAACCATTCCATTGTAGCTTTTGCTTTATGTTTGGGATCATTGTCTTGTTGGAAGATAAATCTCCGTCCCAGTCTCAGGTCTTTTGCTGACTCCAACAGGTTTTCTTCCAGAATGGTCCTGTATTTGGCTCCATCCATCTTCCCATCAATTTTAACCATCTTCCCTGTCCCTGCTGAAGAAAAGCAGGCCCAAACCATGATGCTGCCACCACCATGTTTGACAGTGGGGATGGTGTGTTCAGGGTGATGAGCTGGGTTGCTTTTACGCCAAAACATATTGTTTTGCTTTGTGGCCAAAAAGTTCGATTTTGGTTTCATCTGACCAGAGCACCTTCTTCCACATGTTTGGTGTGTCTCCCAGGTGGCTTGTGGCAAACTTTAAACAAGACTTTTTATGGATATCTTTGTGAAATGGCTTTCTTCTTGCCACTCTTCCATAAACACCAGATTTGTGCAGTGTACGACTGATTGTTGTCCTATGGACAGATTCTCCCACCTCAGGTGTAGATCTCTGCAGTTCATCTAGAGTGATCATGGGCCTCTTGGTTGCATCTCTGATCAGTCTTCACCTTGTTTGAGATGAAAGTTTAGAGGGACGGCCGGGTCTTGGTAGATTTGCAGTGGTCTGATACTCCTTCCATTTCAATATGATCGCTTGCACAGTGCTCCTTGGGATGTTTAAAGTTTGGGAAATCTTTTTGTATCCAACTTCTCCACAACAGTATCACTGACCTGCCTGGTGTGTTCCTTGGTCTTCATGATGCTCTCTGCGCTTTAAACAGAACCCTGGGACTATCACAGAGCAGGTGCATTTATACGGAGACTTGATTACACACAGGTGGATTATATTTATCATCATCAGTCATTTAGGACAACATTGGATCATTCAGAGATCCTCACTGAACTTCTGGAGTGAGTTTGCTGCACTGAAAGTAAAGGGACCGAATAATATTGCACACCCCACGTTTCAGTTTTTTATTTTTTACAAAAGTTTAAAATAACCAATAAATTTTGTTCCACTTCACAATTGTGTCCCACTTGTTGTTGATTCTTCACAAAAAAATTAAATTTTATATCTTTATGTTTGAAGCCTGAAATGTGGCAAAAGGTTGAAAAGTTCAAGGGGGCCGAATACTTTCGCAAGCCACTGTATGTCTAGAGGAGAGAAAATTTCACCAGCAACATAGACAAGGATGCTTTACTGTAAGAATAGCGAGGCTATGGAACTCACTGCCCCAGGAAGTGGTGATGGTGGATTCATTGTGCAAGTTCAAAAAGGGCCTGGATGCCTTTCTCAAATAGAAAAATATTATGGGTTTTAGATTTTGGTAAAGACAAGTTGATCCAGGGGTGTATACTGATTGCCAGATTAGAGTGTTTCCCCTGACATGGCACAATTGGCATAAGCTTCATGTTTTGTTTTGTTTTTTTTGCCTTGCTCTGGATAAACACTGTAGTGTTATAGGTTGGAACATATTATTATATCATTGCATAAATAATTAGTTGGTATCAGAGTGATCAACCACTCTTAAGAGAATAGGGAATGAAGAAAGGAACTAAGAAAAGAGAAAAGGAGGGAAGATAATCACGTAAAAGAGAGAGAGAGAGAGAGAGAGAGAAGATGGAAAACAAGAAAAGAAAGTCTGAGAGAAAAGTACTTCTCATATGTGAGAAAAGTAAAGAAGAAAAAAAAAACCTCAAGAGTAATGGAGGAAAGGAAGGAAGGGAACCCTGTGAGAATAGTTAGCACATTGCATATATATCCAGGCCATTATGTCTATGCTGAGAAGTCTAGAATACTCTACGGTGTTCTGGAATTCCATCCTGTCGTACCAGGTCTTATAGAATTTTTCATAGAAGTCAGTGATAGATGTGAGATTTTCCATGTGCATCACATTATTGACCTTGGAGATGCAGAGGAACATAGCTGGTGGGATAATCTATATCCACTTCAGGCAGAGGCGTAGCTAGCAGGGGGGCAGAAGGGGCAGCTGCCCCGGGCCCACTGACTCTGTGGGGTCCACCCCTGGGCCGCCATTAATACATCCTTTATTTCTAACTAGATCGGTGTCTGCAGACACTGATCTAGTTAAAACGCTAATTGCAACTTAACAGTATTGTAAACCGCAAGCCAATACAGGCCTGCGGTTTACAAGACGCTGAGACCACAGACCGATGTGTGCTTCTCAGCACGGGTGGCGCGATGACGTCACAACATCAGACACAGACGTCATCTGTGTGGACAGGGAGGAAGCAGCGGCTATGACTTTTTTTTTTGTGGGTATATTAATAGCATAGCTACCAGTGGGGGAGTCCCACATAGCTTAAAGTTTGTCCCACTATGCCCCTGAAGTGTTTTGCTGTTAATATACTTTATTAGGGCAGTGTAAAGGCTAGATGCTAAATCCTAGTGGGTAAAGGACCTTTGATGACGTCATGACCATGTGATCAGACTCTTGTGTGGGCGGAGCTATTCTGGATACTGCAGGACTGACTGTGATTTTACACAGAAAGCTGGGAACAGAGAGTGATCGAAGAGACAGCATGTGTGAGCAAGAGGGGGGAACTGGGGGCAGATAGAGGGGCCAGTTAAACTGAAGGCAGATGAAGGGGGCATTTAAACTGCTGGCAGATAAAGGGGGACATTAAGCTGGTGGTAGATGGAGGGGGCAATTAAACTGGGGCAGATGAAGGGGGGCATTAAGCTGGTGACAGATGAAGGGGGAAAATTAAATTGGTGGCAGATAAAGGGGGACATTAATCTGGGGGAGCAGATGGAGGGTGACATTAAACTGGGGGCAACTGGAGGAGGACATTAAACCATGGGGAATAGTTGGAGGGGGACATGTCTGCCTCTAGTTGCCCCCAGTTTAATATCCCCCTCCAACTACCCCCACTGTTTAATGTCACCCTACAGCTGCCCCAGTTTAATGTCCCCCTCTAGTTTCCGCCAGTTTAAACTGGGGCATGATTAGAGGGACTTAATACTGTGGGGCAAGTGGAGGAGAACATTATAATGTGGGGCATATAATGTTAGGGTTACTGTAGGAGCATTATACTGTGGGGGAGCACATGGAAAAATAGATGAGAATGGGCAGAGTCAACATAGAAGTGGGTGGAGCTAAATTTGCTGCGGCGCGCATAGCACTCCATATATTTTGTCCCTCTTTCTGTCCTTTGAAAGTTGGAAGGTATGTAATAGTATAAGGGGTGGTTAGGAGGGGGAAATATAACTATAAAGGGAGGATTGATTAGGGGGCATTATGACAATGGGGGGTTCATTTTTATAAGGGTTATTGGGGGGCATTATGAATACAAGGGGGAGGTTATTTATATAAGAGGCCATTAGGGGGCATCATTTATATTGCGAGGCATTATGAACATAAGGGGGTGGTCATTGATATAAGGGGTCATTAGAGGTGCAGTATTTATGTCAGGGGGAATCAGGAGCATAATATGAGGGGGCAATTAATTTAATTAAAGTGGCACTTGGGCTTTATTAAGACTAAGGCCCCACGTAGCGAGCTCCAGCAAAAAAAAAAAAGCACTGCAGGAAAAACCGCAGCAGTAACGTGGTTTTTCCCGCAGCGCTTTTCACAGAAGGTCCGCAGAGGATTCCCCTGTGGACTTTCTGTTTTTAATACACCTATACAGAAACTGCCAGCATTTCCATAGGTATAATTGACATGCTGCAATTTCCAAAACTGCAACAATTTTGGAAATTGCAGTGCGTCTGCTGCACATATTTTTCTGCAATGTGTGGATGGGATTTGTTAAAATGCCACGTTTTTTTTTTCTGTGGGTTTTCACCACATGGGGCCTCCATCCCATCCCCACTTTGCAGTAAAATATGCGCAGCAGATACGCTGCGATTTCCAAAACAGTCACAGTTTTGTAAATCACAGCATGTCAGTTATACCTACGTAAATGCCAGCAGTTTCCCTATAGATATAATTGAAGCAGAAAGTCCGCACAGGAAACCTCTGTGCAAAGTGCTGCAGGAAAAACCGCAATCAATAAGAGGAGCTAAAGATGTCTGTGTTGCAAACTTTACAGAGACTGGAAGAAGTGGCCATGGCCGTCCAGATGAAAGAGATGGGGAATGTGAACGATTAGTCAGAGACGTCACCTGGAAGTCACTAAATGTTACTGCCTTGTATTCACCTAAATCGTCTGCAGAGCCGCTATATACCACTATATGCTCACTGTATACTGATAGTATCAGTATACGAACATGTCCTAGTTGGTGGCCCACTTGGACATGTTCGTCCCCCCTGTGCTGAACCCCTAGCTACACCTCTGACTTCATGGGTATACAGACCCAAGCTTCCATCACCAGAAATCTGAGCAATGAGTTTGTAAACACACAGTGAAGGGCAGTGGAGCATCGCAATAAAAACAAGGCTTGTCCAAGGCACCTGTCACGTGTTTGATCAGTCTCCATACTCCGTCCCAAAAGAGAGGACTCTGCAAAAGATATGTAGCAGAATTCCCTATGCCTCTCTGCACCTACAGCATCGTAGGTCGACCCTATGGCACAGCTCATGCAATATAGTAGGACCCCGATATTAGTGCATGAAGAGCTTGTAGCCAGCTTTCTGAAAGCAGGAACTAATAGATGAATTATGTGTCAATAAGAATATTCGTTCCCTTTTCTCTGTTGTAAATGTGATTCCCAGATCTGACTCCCACTTGAGCAGGAAGATGGTGGAGGCTGGTCAGGCAGATCTATCATATGAGTGTAAGCAATCAACAAGGTATGCCTCGGCAACTCAGCACTACTGCAGAAACACTCAAATGGTCACAATACGACCATGGGGAGAAAACGTTTGAAGAAAACACTTTAATTGGAGCACTCACCACATGGACAGGACAGGTAGATCTTGGTAAATAGAAGGATCAGGGACAATCTGCCATTTTGAATCTGAATGGATGTGCTTCACTCGAGAAAACCCAGCTTTCGCCCATGAATGATAATGCATATCCATGAGACATGGCTGAAATCTATGATTACCAAGGATTGTGTACAAGGTAGAGTTCAGTAGAAGGAGGTGCTTGTGTATAAACTTGCGAGAGCAGACCTGCAATGTGGAACCTATGGTTGGGTGCTTACCGAGGCGTGACAGGGAGCAACACTTGGTCTATGGAGCTATCTCCAATGGAATAAGAGTAAAACTCTGTTCTATTTAACCTAGGGTTTCACCAGCACATACCTGCTCAAATCAATAACTTGGAATAGGTGGGACGCTTGGTAGTATGTATTTATGTCTGGAAGGGCCTGGCCCCTGTTCATTGTAAGCAAGTCTGCCTGAGGTCATGTGATATTTCCTCTCTGCTTTTTCCTTGGTTTCATATGGCATCTGCTTTGGGCAAATTTACTACAAAATGCTCAGATTCATTCAAATCCAAAGTTTTGGAATAGTTTGTACCCAATGGGGCCATGTTGACTCTAATATTCTTACAATCACAAATAATATATAAAGCCATGTAAATTTTTTAAATTAGGAAACAATTTATTTGTTACAAAATTACACACTAAAAAAAGCCAGTTAAGCACCCTATTATTAAAGGGACTTTTTCTTAAAACTCACTTCCTCCAGGGTTCTATTTCATCTGAATCTTAGGTTTGTGGACTAGTTCCAACTCAGGTGACCAGAAATAGCACCTGGTACCTGAGTTCTTCCGACAGTTAATTCTGATACTGTGACCCTGACTTGGAACAAGACTGAAATCCCAAGGTTTCGGTGAAAAAGTGAATTTAAAAAAGTCCCTGGATAACCTCTTTACATTTGAAAATAGATGCATAAACCCATATAAATACAGTTTTTACCCCTTATTTTCTTATTGAAGACAATAGGCAGCTGAGTCTTATTGACTATAATTGGCAAACCAAAGGTTAGACTATAAATACAAAGAGAAACTGCATTGTTTTAGTCTAACAATCAGTAAAAGGACCAAGTGCATGGTCACCCAACAGATGATATCATCTGAAATGTCTAAATGCCATGTCAGAAGATCAAATGTTACTTTCAATGCTGCTTTGACACTTCTGGCAACACATGTTGCCATACATTCAATATGATACACAACAAATAAAATATGTCATATAACATGATTGTGGATGTATGATTTTTGTTAAATCACCAATGAAGCCAGATATAGTTATGGAACATGGCTCCCAGTCCTAGTTGACCTTCAAACTACAAAAGAATCACAGCATAATACATAAAGCAATGTTTCCCACTTGATAACATAGACTTAGTCATAGAGCAATAATTGTATATTTCAACACTGATTGTAGTCTTAGGCGTTCACCTTGGCATTCACAGATTGAGTTCTACTTTTAAGCATTAATATTACAACAGATGAATTTTTAAGAAAGGAAGGATTCTTTGCAAAAGAGATTTTGGCAAAAATCTTTTCATCAAACCCATGTCCTTGATGGGGTACATATGCAACTGCTCCCTCTGTCTTGGTTGTGTCTTGGCATTGAGAGAAGGGTGCCAAATCAATGCCATTTGTTACTCTGCATGTAAGAAAATCTATGGAAGTGTTAATTAGCACTACTTATCTCCCATTTACTTTCTAATCGACAAGGTGAGAGCAGAAATGTGGTATTGTATGTAATTATGTTTATCTAGTGACATGGTGTTGCTGTTCTTTTCTTGCCAATTAAAAGTAACACACACTACTGTTTCTGCTTCTTTGTTGCCTAATTCAGATAACTGTTTTCTCTGCAGTCTTGGATGGCTCATCTCTGATATGATGAGTTTTATCTGAGCGAACAGAAGTCTTTCTAATGAAAGAAACAGTGTGACAAGTCGAAAATGAGTCATCAGTGGGTTTGCCAGAGATACAGTACTAAAGAAGAAGTTTCTGTCTCTGAGATTGAAGATCACTATTAGTAACTAGTTATATGATTTTCAGTATTTAGGATTTTTGAAAAAGCTTTGATAATTTAGCTTAAAAAAGTAGAAACAATTAGAATTTCAGCCAGGTTTTTTATTGTCGTTGGTGCTGTGATTTATTACTCTTAACGCTTTGTTTGTATAGCAGCTTAGGTGATTTTGGAGCTGCACTACTGCTCTTACACCAGGCATTTGCTTATTAAGTGGTGCTGGGATAAATGACTCTCAGCACTGCTGTGTGTATACCAGCCTAGGTGATCTTGGAGTTGCACATACTGCTCTGACGCCAGACATTCAGCTGATGTATTAATTATAGCTTTGCGTAATCTATATGGGATGCGAGGAGTGGGCTGGAATCAGATTTGTTCTGTTTATGAGTTTCCAGTGATCGTCATCACAATACCATATATTTTTTAGACACTCACATAAACAGTGGCTTGTCCACTTTTATTAGAGGTGATTTTGGAGCTGCACTACTGCTCTTACACCAGGCATTAGCTTATTAAGGGGTGCTGGGATAAATGACTCTCAGCACTGCTGTGTGTATACCAGCCTAGGTGATCTTGGAGTTGTACATACTGTTCTGACACCAGACATTCAGCTGATGTGCTAATTATAGCTTTGGGTAATCTATATGGGATGCAAGTATTGGGCTGGAATCAGATTTGTTCTATTTATGAGTTTCTAGTGATCTTCATCACAGTACCATATATATTTTTAGACACTCACATACAGTACAGACCAAAAGTTTGGACACACCTTCTCATTCCAAGAGTTTTCTGTATTTTCATGACTATAAAAATTGTAGATTCACACTGAAGGCATCAAAACTATGAATTAACACATGTGGAATTATATACTTAACAAAAAAAGTGTGAAACAACTGAAAATATGTCTTATATTCTAGGTTCTTCAAAGTAACCACCTTTTGCTTTGATTACTGCTTTGCACACTCTTGGCATTCTCTTGATGAGCTTCAAGAGGTAGTCACCTGAAATGGTCTTCCAACAGTCTTGAAGGAGTTCCCAGAGATGCTTAGCACTTGTTGGCCCTTTTGCCTTCACTCTGCGGTCCAGCTCACCCCAAACCATCTCAATTGGGTTCAGGTCTGGTGACTGTGGAGGCCAGGTCATCTGGCGTAGCACCCCATCACTCTCCTTCTTGGTCAAATAGCCCTTACACAGTCTGGAGGTGTGTTTGGGGTCATTGTCCTGTTGAAAAATAAATGATGGTCCAACTAAACGCAAACCGGATGGAATAGCATGCCGCTGCAAGATGCTGTGGTAACCATGCTGGTTCAGTATTCCCTCAATTTTGAATAAATCCCCAACAGTGTCACCAGAAAAGCACCCCCACACCATCATACCGCCTCCTCCATGCTTCACGGTGGGAACCAGGCATGTAGAGTCCATTCGTTCACCTTTTCTGCGTCACGCAAAGACACAGTGGTTGGAACCAAAGATCTCAAATTTGGACTCATCAGACCAAAGCACAGATTTCCACAGGTCTAATGTCCATTCCTTGTGTTCTTTAGCCCAAACAAGTCTCTTCTGCTTGTTGCCTGTCCTTAGCAGTGGTTTCCTAGCAGCTATTTTACCATGAAGGCCTGCTGCACACAGTCTCCTCTTAACAGTTGTTGTAGAGATGTGTCTGCTGCTAGAACTCTGTGTGGCATTGACCTGGTCTCTAATCTGAGCTGCTGTTAACCTGCGATTTCTGAGGCTGGTGACTCGGATGAACTTATCCTCCGCAGCAGAGGTGACTCTTGGTCTTCCTTTCCTGGGGCGGTCCTCATGTGAGCTAGTTTCTTTGTAGCGCTTGATGGTTTTGGCCAATGTACTTGGGGACACTTTCAAAGTTTTCCCAATTTTTCGGACTGACTGACCTTCATTTCTTAAAGTAATGATGGCCACTCGTTTTTCTTTACTTAGCTGCTTTTTTCTTGCCATAATACAAATTCTAACACTCCATTCAGCTGTGTATCCACCTGACTTCTGAACAACACAACTGATGGTCCCAACCCCATTTATAAGGCAAGAAATCCCACTTATTAAACCTGACAGGGCACACCTGTGAAGTGAAAACCATTTCAGGTGACTACCTCTTGAAGCTCATCAAGCGAATGCCAAGAGTGTGCAAAGCAGTAATCAAAGCAAAAGGTGGCTACTTTGAAGAACCTAGAATATAAGACATATTTTCAGTTGTTTCACACTTTTTTGTTAAGTATATAATTCCACATGTGTTAATTCATAGTTTTGATGCCTTCAGTGTGAATCTACAATTTTTATAGTCATGAAAATACAGAAAACTCTTGGAATGAGAAGGTGCGTCTAAACTTTTGGTCTGTACTGTAAATAGTGGCTTGTCCACTTTATTAGATTATAATAAATGTTAAGTTTTATTATATTATTTTTTTGAATTCCACTCCAATTCTGTGACATACAGGTTTTTTATTGTATAGTAAAACATAAATAGTATTACAAGCATTGCCCTTGCATTGCTTTAATGAAATCCATAGAACTTTTCAGTTTGATAATACCATTTTCAGTTTCATTTTCAGTCATTTTCAGTTTGATAATACCATTTTTGATAATACCAATTTCAGTATAAAACCATGTTGCCGAACCTATGGCACGAGTGCCACGGGGGCACTCAGAGTCCTCTCTGTTGGTACGCGCGCCGACACCCCATCGATGCTCCCTGATTGCTTACTAACAGGGAATCCAGTACATATGGCTGAAAACTGTCAGTGTAGGTCGGGCGTCCGTGGCACCGCGGCTTACACTGACAGCAGAGTGTGACCTCTGCCCCGACGCAGGTATGATGGCATCATTCATCAGCGCCTGCAGTGATAGAAGAAGGAGGAAGCTACTTAGTGCTGGTAAGTAGCATATTATACTGTGTGGGGCCCACTGTGGAGCATATAATACTGTGTGGGGCCACTGTGGAGCATATAATACTGAGTGGGGGACACTGTGGAGTATATAATACTGTGTGGAGGCCACTGTGTAGCATATAATAATGTTTGGGGGCCACTGTGGAGCATATAATATTGTGTGGGGCCACTGTGGAGCACATTGTACCGTCTGGAGGCCACTGTGGAACACATTTTACCATCTAGGGGCCACTGTGGAGCACATTGTATCATCTGAGGATCACTGTGGAGCACATTGTACTGGGGTCCTTCACTATTTAAGTCACACAGTATCTTTTTATAGCAGACATGTGATATTATTACAGGCTGTAGAAACATTGCACGGTCACTATACAACAGATCCTGTGCGATGTAAATTGTGAACATTAATTGTTCAAAAGTACCAAATAAAAACTATTACCCTTCAGTACAAAGTTGTTTTGTATAAGTGAAAGCTCTGTAAAACCCCATTCACACGATCATATTTTGCGTGTCCGTAACTGTCCGCAATTGTGGATCCACACAGTATTAAGGTTAAATTGCCGTGTTAGCACTTTGCGATAAATTCGTGGGTTTTGGGTTGCAGTGTGGGCACTCAGTCTCTAAAAGGTTCGCCATCACTGGTATAAAAGATGCAATGTACTTTTTATGAATAGTTTATTGTATAAGGGCATCTTTTATAATGGACTCCCTATAGCTGAGGTGAATGCTGACTGATGACTGATTTTAAGATCTCATGTGAATTAAAGTGTTAGGGACCTTTCTAAGACCATTAGTATGGGTAAGAAGATTTCACTCATAAATGCTCATTTATGGTTTATTAGCATGCTTGCTTATGAATATTTCTTAACCAGAAATAATTTGTCTGGTTGTACTGTGTGTACTAGACAGATTTTGATGCATTGGTGCAATCAAAATGGTCACAAAGGTGCGAATCCCATTCACACATTGCAGAAAAATACCCACAGCGGAAATGCTGCGATTTAAAAAACCGTTGTGTTTTTGGAAATCGCATCATGTCAATTATACCTACCGAAATGCTGCCGGTTTCCCTATAGGGAATGTCCGCAGAGGAAAACTCTATGGATTTTTTGTGAAAATTTCTGCGGGAAAAACCGCAATGCTTTTCCGCCGTGGTTTTCCCACAGTGCTTTTTCACTGTGGCCTGCTACTTTGGCCTTAGCCTCAGGTGTGAAAAGGAATAGTAGTACTGTTACCCTTATATCACAAACTTCTGTGGTTAGTTCTCCAAGATGTATGAAACAACTTGCCTGCCAAGTTCCTTCAAAAACTGTGTGCATGTGTACCTAGAAGAATTGATGCTGTTTAAAAAGACAAAGGGTGGTCACACCAAATGTTGATGTAGTTTAGACTTCTCTTTTGTTGAATCACTTTACATTTTGTTAAGCATTCTTACTTTGCAGCATTTTTTTCACAGTACTGTTTGTCATGGAAAAGTAAATATAAGCTATGGATCTTGGAAGGAAGGTAGTTCAATCACCTAATTTTGTTAATAAAAATAAACGATTAACCCCTTAAGGACACAGCCTAAAACCACCTTAAGAACCAGCCCTCACTTTTTTTAAATCTGACATATGCCACTTTAGGAGCTAATAACTTTGAGACGGTTTAAGTTATCAAAGTGATTCTGAGATAGTCATACTACCCAAATTACTTCATAAATATAATTTACCATATCTCTGCTTTATGTTGGCATCAAACTTTAATCACCCTTTAATTTTTCAGATATTATAAGGCTTACAGGCTTACAAGTCAAATAGAAATGTTCCAAATTTTCAAGAATTGTGTTACAGTGAGTTACTGTTAATTTGGATTGACCGCCAAATGCAGCGATCAGGGGGTTGTAGTTGGTACCACTATACGCCCCTCTGATCCTCGACAGTGATTAGAGGTCAACTTAACTGCAAGCTGCTATTAGCCAATAAGATTTGATTGGCCAATAGCAGCGATTGCCGTTGCCAGGGGGCATGATTTAGTAAACGCTACACCGTACTATTACAGCGGGGCGCCATAAGCCTTCAGCAGCTGTGCTGTAATAGTATGGCATGTGTTGCCTAGGGCTTAACACTTTTACACAGTGCTGTATATGTATGTTGATGTGGCTGGTGGCGGCCTTACTACTATATATTATGTACTGTATAATGTGATGTTAAAGGGAATGTATCAACAGAAAATTACCTATTTTTTAAACCACATTTTTATATTAAACATATTTTTATGACTTTTTGAAGCCAGTGGTGTAGTCGATAGATATATAGAATTAGGCAAAACCTATTATTAATCTTGCTAAATCATAGAAGAAGAAAGTCTATTAAGAAGAGTAATAAAACATTCTTCAATTTATTAATGATAGAACAAAAATTAGAAAAGAGGAAAATAACTATATTGAAGAGAATAAGGCTATTGCTGACCACTTTACTAGTTATTTTTGTTTGTTAATTTCTGAATGTGACTTTCAAATTCGTAAGTTGTTTGGGCATGGTATTACTGTTAATTGTAACAACTCAGCCCCAGTGTTTGCAGGCTGATTCTAAAAATTTACGTCTTTATAGTCAAACAAGGTAAAGGGTCCAGATAGTGTTCACTCCAGAGTTCTTATATAACTTCAGTCTTAGAGTACAGTTCCACTAACTGAGTTGCTTAACCTGTTTCTTCTAACAGGTAATGTAAATAAAGACTGGTGAAAGGCCAGTGTTTTACACATCTGCAAGAAGGACAGCAGAGAAGCTGGAAACTACAAACCAATTAGTTTGACCTTAGTGGTAGCAAAAATAACGGAAGTCCCCTGAAAATGATAATTGACCACCTAAAAAACAGCAACTTGTTCGATCCAAGACAACATTGCTTCACTGAGAGGAGATCATGTCAAAGTAATCTTAGTGACTTCTTGACTATGTCACAAAAGCATTGCAGTGGATATTGTCTACCAGAATTTCAGAAAAGCCTTTGATACAGTGTCACATAAAGAGCTGATAAATTATTGAAGATGGGACTTAATCCCTGGATAGTTCCATAGATTTGCAGTTGGCTGATAAACTGATATCATAGCATTGGTGTTAATGGTGTGCATTCTGAGGAGAGAAGAGTCACAAGTCAAGTCGTGTACCTAAGAGGTCTGTCCTCTGTTCTATTCCTTTTCATATTTTTGTAGGTGACATGCAGGAAGGTTTGGTAGGTAAAATTTGTAACATGAAAAAATATTTAGCTCTTTGCCCCCATAGAAACTATTGTAAAGACATTAATACATTAAATAGAAATAAAATATTTTATGCATTAACTTCCAATAAGTTTGATCAGTTTTTGGAAAAATATAAACCTTCAAGTGTTAATTTATATTGCTTTAAAAAAGTAAAATAAAATAAATCACTAAATAATTAAACTGGTAGGATAAAAGTGCTTTTTTTGTAACTATCCTTCTATGGAGAAATTGCCTACAATGAGGACAGTTACAACCAATGTAAAGAAAAGGTCTAACTTTACAAGAGAGAGGTTTGGAGAATGAATCACAAGTGACTTTATTGCACTGAAAGACTAGTCCACAATAACACAGCAATAGCAGGGAGCTGTAAATAAAAGCTCTTTGGACTTACAATCGTGTGCGTAGTACGTTTGCCTGTTATATAATTCTAAATGTAAAAGGAGAAGCTATGGTCCTTTCATGCACATTTAATTGAAGCTTCAGTTATTTTGCAGCTTTACAATATTTTTCTTTTGCAGAAATATACAAATCTTTTCAGTCTGCTACACTGAATGCTCCAGAAAGATATAAAATACCTTTAAAAGTCTAATTGGTTTTATTATAGAAATTATAATGTTCAGGATTTTATTATAAGTAAATAGAAATAATATACAATATAAATTTAATGCTGTGCTAAAGTAAAATGTTTATTATATTTTATTTAATGGAATAAGCTTGTGTATATTGTGTATATTTGGTCTGAACAACCAATAATATATCATCAAAAACAAATGACATATGAATTTTTTAATGCACCTATAATTTGTCAGTTTCAAAATGTTTTTACTAAATTTTGGCACATTCACACTTATTACATATATTTAAGACTGTAGTAAAAATATACAAATCTTTATTTAGACATTAGTCATAAAATGCATAGACAATAAAGTAAAACAGTGAAAGGTCACATAGCAAGAAAGGTGCCGAGGCTGTAGTGTATTAAAACCAACCACATAGTATACCAACCCCCAACTCTGGTCATAAGAAAGTTGTTTTATATTAAGGCTAAGGCCTCACGTTGAGGAAAAGCTGGGGGGGTTTTTTGTTGCACATTTTGCTGCATTTTTGTTGTGGAAAGCAGCTAAAAACTCTTTGGAAAAAACGCTGCAGAAAAATATTTCATTGTGTGGATGGAATTAGCCAGAATCTCATTCACTTTGCTGGTACTGTAAAATGCTGCGTTTCTGCAATGTGGGGCATTAGCCTAAGGTCAGGGCCCCACGTAGCGCATAAATGCGGCCAGCAGTCAAAACCACTGCATTTTACAGTCCCTGCCAAGTGGATAGGATTCTGGCTAATCCATCCACACATTGCAGAAAAAAATCTGCCGCAGACATATAGGTATAATTGAAGCAAAAAGAGGAAAACACTGCGGACTTTCTGTGAAAGGCGCTGTGGGAAAAAAGGCAAAGCCTAAAGGGGTTTTCTGAGACTTTTTTGTTGATGACCTGTCCTTAGTGAAGATCATTGGTGGATTTGACTCCCAGCACTGCACAGTTCAGCTAATATAGGAGCTGTGGCAGCATAGTAACTAGCACAGCTCCTTCCACTGTGCAGTGGCCCAGAACGGTACATCTTCTCTCTTATTCTCATATTTATTTATTATGCTTACTTATATAGCACCATCATATTCCACAGTGCTTTACAGACAATGACAGTCACATCTACATTTCCCTATCTGTATGTCTTTGGAATGTGGGAGGAAACCCATGCAAACACGAAGAGAACATACAAACTCCTTGCAGATGTTGTCCTTGGCAGGATTCAAACCCAGGACTCCAGTGCTGCAGTGCTAACCACTGAGTCACCGTGCTGCCCTCTTCCATTCAGTTTAATTCCTAAGGATACTATCATCCACATAAAAGTTCTAGAAATAAAATTTATACCTGCCAGTGAGGCACTTCAGTGGCCACGGACATATGTAATAAGTTATTGCTACTTAATGCCGTTTTATCAGGATCCACAAGGGCTATCTGAAAATCTTAGATTCATTTGCTGGTAAAAGCACTGTCCAGAATGGAGATCTGCAGTTCTCAAACCTGCATACCTCAATTCCCTACAGTGTTTTTAACAGCTAATCATTCCGGTTCTGCAAGGACTACCATGATGAGATTCTCATCTTTAAAATGGGGGGTTAGTATGATTTTTTGATGCTGTAATTTAGGTTTTATTTCTACATCTCAAAAGTGCAAAAATTCTCTTGGAGCAAAAGGGCTAAATGTTTATGTTCACATTTTACCTACATTTTCAGTTTATACAGTCATATGAAAAAGTTTGGGCACCCCTATTAATCTTAATCATTTTTAGTTCTAAATATTTGGGTGTTTGCAACAGCCATTTCAATTTGATATATCTAATAACTGATGGACACAGTAATATTTCAGGATTGAAATGAGGTTTATTGTACTAACAGAAAATGTGCAATATGCATTAAACCAAAATTTGACCGGTGCAAAAGTATGGGCACCTCAACAGAAAAGTGACATTAATATTTAGTAGATCCTCCTTTTGCAAAAATAACAGCCTCTAGTCGCTTCCTGTAGCTTTTAATCAGTTCCTGGATTCTGGATTATCCTCTTTACAAAACAATTCCAGTTCAGTTAAGTTTGATGGTCGCCGAGCATGGACAGCGCGCTTCAAATTATCCCACAGATGTTCAATGATATTCAGGTCTGGGGACTGGGATGGCCATTCCAGAACATTGTAATTGTTCCTCTGCATGAATGCCTGAGTAGATTTGGAGCTGTGTTTTGGATCATTGTCTTGCTGAAATATCCATCCCCGGCGTAACTTCAAATTCGTCACTGATTCTTGTACATTATTCTCAAGAATCTGCTGATACTGAGTTGAATCCATGCGACCCTCAACTTTAACAAGATTCCCGGTGCCGGCATTGGCCACACAGCCCCAAAGCATGATGGAACCTCCACCAAATTTTACAGTGGGTAGCAAGTGTTTATCTTGGAATGCTGTGTTTTTTTGCCGCCATGCATAACGCCTTTTTGTATGACCAAACAACTCAATCTTTGTTTCATCAGTCCACAGGACCTTCATCCAAAATGAAGCTGGCTTGTCCAAATGTGCTTTTGCATACCTCAGGCGACTCTGTTTGTGGCGTGCTTTCAGAAACGGCTTCTTTCGCATCACTCTCCCATACAGCTTCTCCTTGTGCAAAGTGTGCTGTATTGTTGACCGATGCACAGTGACACCATCTGCAGCAAGATGATGCTGCAGCTCTTTGGAGGTGGTCTGTGGATTGTCCTTGACTGTTCTCACCATTCTTCTTCTCTGCCTTTCTGATATTTTTCTTGGCCTGCCACTTCTGGGCTTAACAAGAACTGTCCCTGTGGTCTTCCATTTCCTTACTATGTTCCTCACAGTGGAAACTGACAGGTTAAATCTCTGAGACAACTTTTTGTATCCTTCCCCTGAACAACTATGTTGAACAATCTTTGTTTTTTAGATCATTTGAGAGTTGTTTTGGGGAGCCCATGATGCTACTCTTCAGAGGAGATTCAAATAGGAGAACAACTTGCAATTGGCCACCTTAAATACCTTTTCTCATGATTGGATACACCTGGCTATGAAGTTCAAAGCTCAGTGAGGTTACAAAACCAATTTTGTGCTTCAGTATGTCAGTAAAAAGTAGTTAGGAGTATTCAAATCAATAAAATGATAAGGGTACCCAAATTTTTGCACCGGTCAAATTTTGGTTTAATGCATATTGCACATTTTCTGTTAGTACAATAAACCTCATTTCAATCCTGAAATATTACTGTGTCCATCAGTTATTAGATATATCAAATTGAAATGGCTGTTAAAAACACCCAAATATTTAGAACTAAAAATGATTAAGATTAATAGGGGTGCCCAAACTTTTTCATATGACTGTATATAGATAAAATCTGCATGAAGAATAATTTGTGAATACATTGGATTGCTCTTGACTTTGGTCATGATGAAGAGTTTTGAAATGGTTATCCACTTTCTAATACTGATCTCCAGTGCCTAATATCTCCAAATTCTTTACAACTATTCTATTGCCTCTCCCATTTATTGGGAACTGAGTAGGTCCCAATGGTGCACTGTTCACACTCTTAAGTGGCTGGTATGGACTGCCATGACGTGACTCAAATTCTTCTCCCCTTACCCCAGCTAATCGGGGGTTGGCTTCAACCATAGCTCTCCCAAAAAAAGGGTGTACCTCCATCCTCAGTGGAACATCCCTAACATAAGGAAGCATGGGGGATTTGTAGCTCTACAAAGGGTTAATGCCACAGATGAATGGGCATATTCAGCAGGAAGCCCGTGGCTGAATCTGTGACGAGATTGAGCAGGACACTGATTTTTTTCATTGTCCTGCTGCGATCTCTGCAGATTTGGGTCAAATTGTGCAGCAGATTCAGGGGCAGAATCCTCCACCAAATCCACTGAAAATTCCTACGTGTGTACTGTACGTACCATTAGGATTATACCCAAGATGAATTTAATGCTTCCACACTGTTTTAATTGTTTTTGTATTGTATGTACTTTGGTGGATTCAATAAACTACAGTTTTACTGTATTGGTGTTTCTTCTATGCTCTGTTACCTTCAGTGATTATTGATGATTGTCTTTTCCTACCAAAATGGAGGCTCTTAAGGTTTATATCACACATAAAATATTGTGCACACTTGTGGTGTGCAGTGTATGTACAAACTGCAACATCAAAACTTAAGTTACACATATGATAAAGGATTTTATGTTATTTTTAGTCATCATGTCATTATTAGTCATTGGTGTAAAGGTGCATTAACCATTAGATTAATGTTAGCTGAACCCACTAAATTCATCAGGTTTGTAAAAATATCTGATGTGTGTAAGGGGACCCTGACTCTCATTGAAAGATAATGTCTCAGCTGAATCAAGCACACATGTATGTGAGAGAGATGTCTACTGTGTTCACCCAGTTTAAGGCGATGTACACACAACCATGTGTGTGTTTCCAGGCCCATGATTGCATGGCATGGACGGCAAACACAGCATAGATGACATCTGTCTGCCTCCTGCACTTCCACAGCCCCATTTATTGAGGTCAGTGAGCGCAAGCAGCAAAACGGATAGGAATAGGACCTGTCCTGGGTTTTGCTCATGGCTCCATGCACAGGATTCGTGTGTATGAGGTCACATAAATAAATGGCTCAGTCTGCTAGACGTGAGGCCTAAGATACCATAAATTAAATGTGTTTTAAAGGTGATGTTCTTTTAAAAGGAGCACTGGTGATTTTTTTTTTTTTTTCATTAGACTGTCTGAAAAGACAATTCCCTCAATGATAATAGTCTATTCACATTGTTTTTCCTTATTCTGCCTTCACTTTCTTCAATAAGTCACATGATTATAACATCTCTTTTTTTCTAGCATGGATTGTTAAGCAGGCAGGTGTCTCTCTGCTGCCTGAGAGATACCATGTGACATACTCAAAAAGAACAAGAGTTCCAACACTTAAGGATAAAATACTATATATATTGAAAAAGTAATAAAAATAAAAAACTTAATGAATAAGGAACAAAACACAGAAACACCACATAGACAAGGGAGTATAAAATATAGTCTACCTCATCTACAGGGAATTAACATAGACACTGGATAAATATTGCCAAATACTACACACATATAGAACTCATACAAAAGAGCAAATAATGCACTAATAACACCCTTCCAGATAAATAGCGAAAATATACTAAATAATGAGGGATACATTAAATAAAATACAAAAAAAGAAAGCAGGCACAAAAATATAACAATGAACATGATACCAGCAACCAATGATGGCATCCCCTAGTGCTACCTCAACCTCAGATACCGTGTGACCTCAGATTCATCAAAGTATCACCCCATATTGTTCTGCAAAAATGCCTCCTTCTCTCAAAATACCTCCTTACCCTCCCTCTGCCTCTCACATAATCTGATTTGTATAGCCCCCCCATTTCCTTACCCAGTGTTATCAGCAGAAATTTAGTGCTAAACATGAGTGACAGCATTAGATGCTAAATCTACTTTCATGAGTACCTTGCATAGCTATAAACACCCCCCCCCCCCCCAAATGCTGAAGTGTTGCTTTAAGTGAAAAAGTGCCAAAGTGATGCAGATCATATTCTGAGCTGGAAAGGATCCTAATTGGAAGTTTATAATATACTTATTAAATAATAAAAACTTTTTTTTTTTCTTTCTTCTTTTCCCAGATGAGATCTGGTCACTTCTGAGTTTAGTGTGGTGCCATTTTAGCACCTCTCTCTATTTCTTTGCTTTCTCTCACATTTGTAGTGACACGTTCCTCACTGCAATACATATTAACATTGCATCTGCATGTACAGTAGCACCTGTAATGTGGCTAGACAGTAGTCTTGTTCATCTTTGTGCCTACACGATCACCCCATTAGAGTCCTGCAGGTAGATGTTAACAATGGCAACTGAATCTCAAACCAGACATATGAAGGACTTATTAAGTGGCTCAGTTTCTAACATTGCAAAATTAAAACCAGAAGAATATTATAAAGTTGTTTATTTTTACATCCTGCATAACTTTACCCCTTTTTCCCTTAATGTGAAAATTATTCAATCCTTCAATAAGTTAGAATTGAAACTGCATTGGATAGTGTTGTAAATGTGTGTGACACAGGTAACTTAGTCAAATAGTACAGTACACATCCCTCAAACCATTTTAGTTTTCACTTTTAAAAATATGGAAGCAGAGCCAGATGATTAATAGTCTGTATAAAATCCATCATAACTTTTCAAGATTATAATAACTATATTATTTTTAATAAATAAGAGAAAATATTACTCCTTCAAATTAATTACAGTACAATTAGCAAGCAATTCAGTAATGAGGACTGCCAAGCTGGCAGGCTTAAGAATAACTGATGTTGGCCCTATCCATCAGCTGGAAGTATATTAGTACTAATTTCATAACATTTTAATTCCTTAAACAAACATGCTGAAAATAATCTGTACATTGTAACAATAGGCTTAGACATATTTTCAGGTTGTCTCTTGAGAAAATGAAATCTTTGCACTGCAGTTGAATTTCCTCCTATTTTAAGCATAGGTGAGTATAAGACCCGGTTCACATCTGCGTTCGGCCATTCTGTTCACAATCAGTATTTGAAATCTTCAAAAACTAATTACAAACTGATTACAAACTGATAGTAATCAGTTTGTGTCTGTTTTTGACCAATCTGTTTTTTTTTTCACCTTCCCCTTCTTCATTCTGAGCATGCCGCAGAGGGAAAAACAGATTGCAAAACGGACACAAACTGATTGCTATCAGTATGTAATCAGTATGCTATCAGTATGTAATCTGTTTTCCATAGACCTCAATGTTAAAAAAAACGGATTGGTTGTTGTCCGTCTGGAATCCTTATTTTCAGTACGGAGAGAAAGCGTGCCTAAGTGATGAAGTGTACATTATGCTTCGTTCACACCTGCGCTTGCTATCCGTCCGTCGTGTATCCGTTCTAAATGTCAGAAAAAGGATTGGGAACGGTTTGCAAACGTTTCGTTTAAAAGCCCATTCACTTCAATGGGCTTTTAAAGCAATCCGTAGGTGTCCGATTGCAGCCTCTCCGACTCCAAACCGCTTTTTTTTGTCGGACACAAAGTCGGACATGCAGGACTTTCTGTCCGTGCAAAAAAAAAAAGGATACACGCGGACCGTCACCAAACCGTCTTTTTTTAACATTAAAGTCTATGGGAGACGGACACAAACGGATTGGAATCCGTTTGTGTCCGTTTTACAATCCGTTTTATTTGCTTAATATTCTTCTCTGCACATGCGCAGACTGAAGAAAAAAAATAAAAAATATGGGAAAAAACGGATTCAAAACGGATTAGCAAAACGTACACAAACGGACACAAACGGACACCTTTTTCACAGGTATCCGTTTACCAATCCGTCTAAAATCATGGATTGTGGTATACATTTGGTAACCGTTTGTGTACGTTTTTTTAATGAATGCGTTGTTTTCATAAAACGTTTAGCGACGGACGGATAGCAAGCGCAGGTGTGAACGAAGCATTAGTTTTTAAAAGCAACTTAAAGGGATTTTCCAGGTTAAAAATATTGATGTCCTTTGCTAAGGATAGGTCATCAATATCAGATCGGTAGGGGTTCGACTACCAACAGAAGCTGGTACATAGAGAATGGAGCAAGAAGCAGACAGCTGCATTCTCAGTGTAGTAGCTGAATTGAGTCAAGTGAATGGGATCTGATCTGCAGTAACCTGGTCTAATGATTACACAGTATATGGTGGACCTGTCTGCTTCCTGCTCCATTTTCTGCTTCCCTGATTGTTGGGGGTAAAAGGTGTTATATCCACACCAATCTAAGAATAATTAAACCTATAATTAGGATAGGACATCAATATTTTTATCACAGAAAATGCTTTTAAAGGCTTTTCCCCTCTATTAAAAGTGATGCTATATTGCTGCTGGAACTTCTCAGAATGAATAGGGACCCCCATAGTAGCTAGTGTGGGGGAGAAATGGTGGCACAGTCCCTTGTACATTAGCTTATTTAATATGTGTTTTATTTGGTTGTTTTTAGGTTTAGGTTGTGTTATTTGGTTTTTGTATGCCCCATTTCCCCACCCCCTATTCTGTTTCAGAATAACTTCAGTGCTTCGGTTACTTTAGTTTTATGATTTGGGTTTAGTCTAAGCTTTCATTAGAGCAGATGGATTATTTATTTTTTTATTTAATTTTATTTTGGTTTATTAATAGTACAGTACAGTAGAAACAGTTCAGTTTTGACAATCAATATGTTGCAAACACTAGTATCAAGTATTAACAGTTGTGAATTAGCAAATTCATAACCGGAGTTGGCAGTTTGTATATGGTTATGCATAGAGATGGAGGACTGTTGTGAGCTAATTGGAGAGAAGGTCTGAGGAAAGTTGCAATACAGAATCAAAAAATTTCTGGGGGCATTGTTAATTCTTGTACACAACATTCTCATAATGAAGCTTATTAAGGAATCTTATTGAAGAATGATAAAGTGATGAGTGATAAATACAGTATCTAATAACTGATGGACACAGTAATATTTCAGGATTGAAATGAGGTTTATTGTACTAACAGAAAATGTGCAATATGCATTAAACCAAAATTTGACCGGTGCAAAAATTTGGGTACCCTTATCATTTTATTGATTTGAATACTCCTAACTACTTTTTACTGACATACTGAAGCACAAAATTGGTTTTGTAACCTCACTGAGCTTTGAACTTCATAGCCAGGTGTATCCAATCAAGAGAAAAGGTATTTAAGGTGGCCAATTGCAAGTTGTTCTCCTATTTGAATCTCCTCTGAAGAGTGGCATCATGGGCTCCTCAAAACAACTCTCAAATGATCTGAAAACAAAGATTGTTCAACATAGTTGTTCAGGGGAAGGATACAAAAAGTTGTCTCAGAGATTTCACCTGTCAGTTTCCACTGTGAGGAACATAGTAAGGAAATGGAAGACCACAGGGACAGTTCTTGTTAAGCCCAGAAGTGGCAGGCCAAGAAAATATCAGAAAGGCAGAGAAGAAGAATGGTGAGAACAGTCAAGGACAATCCACAGACCACCTCCAAAGAGCTGCAGCAACATCTTGCTGCAGATGGTGTCACTGTGCATCGGTCAACAATACAGCACACTTTGCACAAGGAGAAGCTGTATGGGAGAGTGATGCGAAAGAAGCCGTTTCTGAAAGCACGCCACAAACAGAGTCGCCTGAGGTATGCAAAAGCACATTTGGACAAGCCAGCTTCATTTTGGAAGAAGGTCCTGTGGACTGATGAAACAAAGATTGAGTTGTTTGGTCATACAAAAAGGCGTTATGCATGGTGTCAAAAAAAAACAGCATTCCAAGAAAAACACTTGCTACCCACTGTAAAATTTGGTGGAGGTTCCATCATGCTTTGGGGCTGTGTGGCCAATGCCGGCACCGGGAATCTTGTTAAAGTTGAGGGTCGCATGGATTCAACTCAGTATCAGCAGATTCTTGAGAATAATGTACAAGAATCAGTGACGAATTTGAAGTTACGCCGGGGATGGATATTTCAACAAGACAATGATCCAAAACACAGCTCCAAATCTACTCAGGCATTCATGCAGAGGAACAATTACAATGTTCTGGAATGGCCATCCCAGTCCCCAGACCTGAATATCATTGAACATCTGTGGGATAATTTGAAGCGGGCTGTCCATGCTCGGCGACCATCAAACTTAACTGAACTGGAATTGTTTTGTAAAGAGGATAATCCAAGATCCAGGAACTGATTAAAAGCTACAGGAAGCGACTAGAGGCTGTTATTTTTGCAAAAGGAGGATCTACTAAATATTAATGTCACTTTTCTGTTGAGGTGCCCATACTTTTGCACCGGTCAAATTTTGGTTTAATGCATATTGCACATTTTCTGTTAGTACAATAAACCTCATTTCAATCCTGAAATATTACTGTGTCCATCAGTTATTAGATATATCAAATTGAAATGGCTGTTGCAAACACCCAAATATTTAGAACTAAAAATGATTAAGATTAATAGGGGTGCCCAAACTTTTTCATATGACTGTATGCATGACAATTAGGTGTCCAAAATAATGCAGTGGCCATTCTGACAAGAAGCAGTGACTCTCGAAGAAAGATCCTAGCATGAAGTGGATGTGGCCATTTGTCCTCTCGCAACAGTCCCAGGAGACACATTTCCATTTACACATTTTTACATATGCAGGTACATGTGCCGAAAGAAAGCCAAAGTTACTAACCTTCCTGCTTCTGTGTTTGGACAACCACAGCCTACTTTATGCCTGCAAATTTGGCACACTCCAACAAATTTGCTGTGTTTCAATGCAGAGACAAATTTACACATGGGAGAGGCCACCATAAGTATTTGAAACGTGTGTCACCTCTGCTGGCACAGGTGTTTCTTTTATTACATTACTCTTATTTTTATTTTTACCAGACTTTGTTATTTGGGCACTTTTATGCAGAAAAACTCAATGGAAGAGGAACTAAATGTAGTGTGTATAAAATATAAGTTCAGTCAGTTTTTTTGTTTTTTTTAACTGTAATTTTTATTAAATTTATTAACAGAATAAACAATGTTGAAAATAAAGGTGGTAAACAATAGCGAAAAAACAATAGTAAAATGAATGGACAAGGGCATACCACCACAAAAAGTACATATCAGAAAATAGCAATCAACAACACCGAGAAAGTGATAAGGGGGAGACAACAAGGGAGAGGAAGGGTGTACAAGGGGAGGGAAGAGAGTCAGAAACCTTGTAGAGTACAATAAGCATCCTAGGATGACCACACAGCCTGGAAAGCTTCCACTGAATGATTAAGAGAGGCAGTCAGGAACTCCATGCTACGAACGTCCTTCATACGAGCGATGAGCTCAGAACCAGTTGGAGGGGAGGATTTCCTCCAATGGAGAGCAATTAATGTTTTAGCGGCAGTGCAGAGGAGCAAAAATAGTTTGGAGGACAGTTTGCCGAAATGTCTGGGAGGAAGGTTAAGCAAGTAAATGAGGGGATCTAAGGGCACACCTTCCATAAATGAATGGGCCTGAGGAGAAGGGCAGCAGGGACGGGAAGGGAACGGGACCACAGAAGCGAATTAGTTTGGATCGGGGCTAGCCAAAGCTTTTCAATCTCGACCCACTTAGTGAAAGCTTGTGGCGCGGCCCAAAACGGGAGACAACGCAAGTGGGTCACCCAGTAATAATGCAGGATATGCGGGACCGCAAGCCCCCCCCTTGTTTTTGCCGGATAACATCACCGAACGAGGGATACGATGGCATTTAACATTCCAGATAAACTGGAAAATCGATTTTTGGAGGGACCATAACTCCGAACGGGGCACCGCAACCAGGAGCGTTTCAAAAACGTAAAGTAGCTTCAGGAGGAAGGTCATTTTAACAGCCGCGATGCGACCTAGGAGGGATATATGGAGGGGGCACCATTTGTCTAGGAGAGAGCGAAGTTCATTAAAGAGACAAGGGTAGTTGACTGAATAGAGAGAGGAGTAAGAGGAAGACAACTGAATGCCTAAATAGCGGAGGGAGCGCTCATTCCACTGAAAGTCAAAGTTAGACCGAAGGAGCTGCAGGGTAGGGTCAGGAATATTAAGGGGTAATGCCTCCGTCTTAGTGGGGTTAACTTTATATCCGGAGAGATCACCATATTCCTTCAGCACTTGAAGAAGGTTGGGAAGAGAAGTGTGAGGATTGGTGAGGGTCAAAAGAACATCATCCGCAAACAGGCCTATCTTAAAGTCTCACGAACTGCTACCCCAGTAATGTTAGGATTGGACCGGACTTGGGAAGCTAAAGGCTCAATACACAGGGCAAATATGAGGGGGGATAAAGGACAGCCTCTACGCATTTCATTGCGGATGGGGAACGAGGATGAAAAGGAGTTAGGTAACTTGACCGCCCCTGAGGGTCGAGAATAAAACATTTTAACCGCCGTAAGAAACACTCCAGAAAACCCGAATTTTTCAAGGGTGGCAAACATGAATTACCAATCGAGGCGGTCAAAGGCCTTTTCAGCGTCAAGGCTCAGAAGGAGGGTAGGCACAGCAGAATGGTTGGCAACATCTATTAGATCCACAGTCCTCCTGGTGTTGTCTTTCCCTTGACAGTAAGGGACGAAACCCACCTGGTCCTTATGGATAAGGGACGGAAGCCAAACATTGAGCCTATTAGCCAGGATCTTAGTGAAAAGTTTTATATCAGTATTGAGGAGGGCAATGGGACGGTAATTAGTGCAGTCCTGATGGTCCTTATGGGGTTTAGGAACTAGAGTCAAATGGGAAAGAAGCATGGGCGGAGGAATAGGGGCACCGTCTAAAAAGGAGTTAAAGAGGCGACACATATGTGGAAGCAGGTCAGAGCGGAAAGTCTTATAGTAGAGATAGGTGAACCCGTCCGGGCCCGGCACCTTCCCGCCCGGAGACCCCCCAGGGTTACATCAAGCTCCTCCTCCGTAATAGGAGCATTGAGACTAACAAGTGCTGAGGTTGGGAGCTTAGGAAGAGGGCAGGAATCAAGATAAGAACACAGGGCTGAGTCCCGGGCAGCCAGATCCGGACCCACACGGGGGGGGGGGGAATGTTATACAGTGTGATGATTCTGCTGAAATATGGCTGTAACTCAAAGTTATATTTTGGTCTCTGGGTATAGGGTCTCCCTTCTTGCTTGCACTCATTCATAATGTGCACAGCCTACTCATAGGTATATTGGCAGTAGTGGCCGGGCTGGAACAATAGGGCTTTGTATCCATCACAGCAGGGACCCATTGTATTCCTACACAGCTCTGAGTGATCAAACAAACATGCATTGTCCAGCTGCACTGGTTGACCAGATATGGCTGAAAACATTGTATCATGTCACTTGGTCTCATCTACATACAAAGGGTCTGGACTTGAGTGGATTATTCTATGAGACCTGCTGCCGCCGGTGACCTCATTCTGGGAGGTGGCATAAAGGGTATAAAAGATGAGGTAAGAGTCAGTGGGAGGAGATTATGCTATGGAGATTGGGCTGAGACCATCACAGACTACAGAGTTGTTACAGACAGACCATGAGGAGATTTTTGTGATGAGACTACTGGACTAATGCTGAGAGACTGTGTAAAGAGCATGCAGGCTGGATTACTGTTGTTGATGCCACATGCTAAAAAGCCTCCACTGGTGACTCACATATGCCATGTGTGAGTGTTGGACTATAGAACCACATCAAGGACATGTGTGGTAAAGTAATTATTTCACCTTTATCCCTTTTATTTTATTTGTACTGTATCTTGTAACTAGTAACTGTTAATGCTTGTATACATCTGCATATCTGTTCTGAACTGCATGTGTTAGATGTTAATACCGACCCATTTAGGGGTTAATAAATATATAAAATTTAGAAGGCTTGTCTTGTATTTATCTTGTGAACCCAACATTCACTGGCGGTGAGTGTGGTTTTTATATGAAAGAGGACTCAGGTGTGGCCAAAACGGTGTTGGCGCACTGAGGATCTTTCACAGTGGTGGCAGCGTAGTGGGATCTTAGGATAAACAGTGTGTGTTGGTGACCTTTAACACTCACATGCTGGGGATTATGGTAATCCTATGAGACAAGCTCGGTATTAAAGCAAGCATTAAGATACAGTGAAAGTTTGATACAGTGCTGTTCCCCTCCCTTACTCTTTGTATTCTATCCTATCTTTTATTTGGCAAATACCAGTGGATGGCTAGTGGGCTCAGAAGCAGAGCCCAGAACTGCAGAACCAGGCTTTTGGAGATCCTGAGCGTATGGCTGAAATGGAGGCAGCCACAGCTATGCAGAGTCCTGATTTTGGGGCTAGGCCAGGAAGTGCAGCAAGCAGCCCGGTCCCAAGGATTACTTCACCAGGAGAGACCAGTAACCCCAGCCTTGTAGGGGGAATGGCTTCATACTGGCAAATGGCCATGCAGCAAATAGGCACCAGTGACCCTAACCTATACCTGCAGGTGATGTGCCGTTTTCAGGAAGTTGTAGAACGAGAACATGAGGCAGCAAAACGGCAGGCAGATCGTGGGGCAGCAGAGCGGCAGGCTGAGCGGCAGTTTTAGCTTGAGCTCAAAAGGATGGAGCTCTCCCAGCGGGCACAAACCGCCCATGCGCAAACTCCAACAACCCTGCAGAGACTCTCAAGTTGGAAGGAGAAGCCAGGCCGGAGTTCACCACATCCGTCTGTCGTCAGGTCGGGTGAGACAAACTATGCCCCGGGTGGTCCCTCCCCTGTCCCAAGAACTCTGGGCACCCTAGTGACCTTCCCCAAACCCCAAGGGGAGGTGCGGCGGGACCATGCCTGTAACCAGACAGGACATTTCAAGGAGGAGTGCCCCAACCGCCCTGAGAACTTCCCTGCTTCCCAAGCCACAGCAGGTGGCCCATCTGTGTATCTGGAAGGGGGTGCAGGAAAAGGAATGCGGACTGTGGGACTATTGACTGATTTGCCTGCTAATGTACTGTTGAGAACTGATTTAGGACCTATGGTGTCCCAATATGGGGTGGGGAGCAACCCAATTTACTGTGATAAACTGTCTATGACTAATGTTGACAATGTGTCTGTCATATATGCAGAGAGGGCCCGTAACCCCCCCCCTCTGAGATACTTCCCATGGCAGTAAGTGTACATGCTAATGAGTTGCCTTCAGCTGAGAGCAGGGAAGATGCAACTGAACTTCCTGCAACCCAGCTCAGCACAAATGTTATTGATGCTTTGTTCCCTCCGGTGCTAGGAGCCAATGAGACTAAGTCTGTAGACACACCCACATCTGCGGAGGCGTCTCCCTCCCAGCTTGTTAACATGTCTACTGCAGATCTCATTGAGGCCCAGTGTGAATTAACAATTGCTAATGAAGGTACTGTCAATGTAATTGCCAATGCTTGTTGTAAAAGTGTACAGGGTAGCTCTTCTGAGTCACTGGAAGTGACTTCTACTATTTCACCCAGTGTATCTGATGAGTACCCAACTGCTGACCATGTGCCAGGTGGTCAGGTAGGCTATGGGGATCTCATGGCCGATCCAGGTGAGGGACGGACTGCTGGTAGGGGCGGTGTTAGCCCGCAGCCAGAGTGCTACAAGGGTGGAGGGCGATCCGACCCTTGAACCGTTGCCTACACCACCTGGAGTCGGTGCTGAGACCGCCATGACTAGCCTCACTCCCTTGAAGCCGGAGGAGTCCTGCCAGTATGAGACATACACGTCTCTTCTGTCCAGTTCTATTCCAGGAGTGCCCATGGCCCAAGTGCAGATGGCATGGGGTACTGGAGATGTGATCCAAGAAGAGGGTATGTCCAATGTATTACCTGTCAATGTATTGTGGGGGGATGTTTTGGGGAAGCATGATCTCAGTCATTGGCCCAAGGTATCACCATCACCCACCCAAGTACAGGAGGAACAGGATGTAGGTTTGGAAGCAAAGGGTGAGGTGCAGAATCCCCTAGAACTCTCCCAACTAGCGGCTAGTGTGGGGGAGACTCTGAGAGCAGGCCAAGGGTAGCCAGGAGAGCAGAGGTTGCCAGGATGGGGTCTCTGAACTGGTATCCCAAAGACCTGGGGTCATGAGTGTAAAGCTATGGGATGCCCGCACTCAGAAAGCGGACCCAGAACAGGCAGGAGGTAGCCAAGTGTACGTGGTTCAGAGCCTGGGCCTTAGAAGCGTCCCTAGTCAGACTAGAGAGCCAGAAGGGTCCGGCAGCTATGTAACATGCACCTCTCTTTTGTCTCACTCCAGCCAACAGTTCAGAGATGCTGTCCAAGCGGACCCTAGTCTGGACATATTGAAGGCGCATGGCGCTCAACCACCCTCGGAGTCTGACAAGGCCCGAGTCTGCTGGGACACCAGGGGAAGGTGAGAGAGCCTTGGGGCCAGAGCCTGAGAAGCTGGAGGTGGAGGTGCTTTCAGAAGAGGGGCGTAGGCCCCTACTTCCTGCAAGCCCCATCTAAAGGGGGAGGTGTGATGATTCTGCTGAAATATGGCTGTAACTCAAAATTATATTTTGGTCTCTGGGTATAGGGTCTCCCTTCTTGCTTGCACTCATTCATAATGTGCACAGCCTACTCATAGGTATATTGGCAGTAGTGGCCGGGCTGGAACAATAGGGCTTTGTATACATCACAGCAGGGACCCATTGTATTCCTATACAGCTCTGAGTGATCAAACAAACATGCATTGTCCAGCTGCACTGGTTGACCAGATATGGCTGAAAACATTGTATCATGTCACTTGGTCTCATCTACATACAAAGGGTCTGGACTTGAGTGGATTATTCTATGAGACCTGCTGCCGCCGGTGACCTCATTCTGGGAGGTGGCATAAAGGGTATAAAAGATGAGGTAAGAGTCAGTGGGAGGAGATTATGCTATGGAGATTGGGCTGAGACCATCACAGACTACAGAGTTGTTACAGACAGACCATGAGGAGATTTTTGTGATGAGACTACTGGACTAATGCTGAGAGACTGTGTAAAGAGCATGCAGGCTGGATTACTGTTGTTGATGCCACATGCTAAAAAGCCTCCACTGGTGACTCACACATGCCATGTGTGAGTGTTGGACTATAGAACCACATCAAGGACATGTGTGGTAAAGTAATTATTTCACCTTTATCCCTTTTATTTTATTTGTACTGTATCTTGTAACTAGTAACTGTTAATGCTTGTATACATCTGCATATCTGTTCTGAACTGCATGTGTTAGATGTTAATACCGACCCATTTAGGGGTTAATAAATATATAAAATTTAGAAGGCTTGTCTTGTATTTATCTTGTGAACCCAACATTCACTGGCGGTGAGAGTGGTTTTTATATGAAAGAGGACTCAGGTGTGGCCAAAACAGTGTTGGCGCACTGAGGATCTTTCACATACAGCTTGGTATAATAGTCCTGGAACAGGGATGCAATAGAATCAGGGTGGTGGTGCAGGGTGCCATGAGGGTCCCGAATCGCATGCGGGGAGGAAGTGGCCTGGTAGTCGCGCAGCGTCTTAGCAAGCAGAGTATGGGCTTTGTTGCCCCTCTCATAGTAACGTTGGTGACTATAGAGGAGGAGATGCTGGGTTGCCTGGGTGGCGAGATCACGAAGATCCGCTCTGGCAGCTACCAGTTGGCGGAGGATGGAGACCGAAGGGACCTGAGCTAAATGGTTTGATAGAGATCTTATCCAAGTCAATAGAGCGACCTCCCTAGCCTTACGATCTTTTTTAAAATGAGTAGCTAAGGCTATACAGTGGCCCCTCATGACAGCCTTATGGGCTTCCCAGAGGGTGGAATCAGAGGAGACAGAATGTACATTATGACTAAAGTGCAAAATGAGCTGGATATGGAGTGTAGCACAGGACATCAGAAAATGAAGAAGGGACTCATTCAACAGCCAATGACAATGTTTGTTCGGGACAGGGTGGGGGGACAGCGTAATCAAAACAGGAGCATGGTCTGACCAGGAGATAGGGCCAATGTCTGTATCAGTGAGTAATCTAAGGGCCAATGTATTACCAAAGAAGTAATCTATTCTAGAGTGCATCTTGTGGGGGTGGGAGTAGAAAGTAAAAGTCCAAGCAGTAGGGTTATGGACATAAAGGGCAGCGGACCTAATGAGGCAACGGAATTCTCTGGCTAGGCAAAGTTGGGGGGTGCCTGTGGGCCCATCAGATAAGGACAATTTGTCCATGCGGTCAGAGAAGACCATATTAAAATCACCTCCCAATAACAGTGCCGAGCCAGAGAAAGCCTGCAGGCATCACAGTACTTTCTTAAGGAAAGGTAGTTAGGACGAGTTGGGGGCATACAGGTTGCAGAGAACGATTGGCTGGCCATGCAGAAGTCCCTCTAAAATTATGTAGCACCCCTCAGGGTCTAGGTGGGAGGCAGAGATAAAGATAGGACAGGAAAGCAGGATAGCTACCCCTCCTTGTCTCTATTGTAGGCAGAGTAGGCGAAAGGGAAGTAGTGACAGGCAAAATGAAATGAACCGGTGTGATCGAAGTGGGTCTCCTGAAGGAAAGCCACGTCCCTCCGGAGGGATCGAAGCTCGCGCAGGACCATGCGCCGTTTAAAGTTGGATACCAGGTCCTTTACATTCAACGTAACACACTTAGCCATAAGGAGACATCAAAAAAGGCACCAGCAGATGAATAAGAGGACATGCACAGGCAGATCTCACCTGACCTCGAGGAAGGGAGTGCATCATGGAGGGACGCTTGCCAAAGGTCGTAGTAGTTAGACTCTGGAAGGGAGGAACTGCAACCCTAAGGAGAAAGAGGGGGTGGGAAGAGGGGGGAAGGAAAGAGAACAAACAAAAAACAAACAAACAACAATACAAGAAAAAGTTGTGTCATGGGCAGGACTAAATCTCCTGACCAGGGACAGAAAGCAAATGACAATGCAGTTGTAAGCAAACTAACCAAAGGGGTTCAAAGTCGGAACCCCTAGCTGGAAACAGCCCCCACAGCGGGGAAGTGGGAACGGACTATCAGTAGACAGACCAGCTGAGGACAGTAGAAGGTACCAACAAAAATTACTAAAGAAAGGATGGGAACTATAAAGGTAGGAGGGAGAGTAACCTCCTACACTGCCTGCCAGGGAAAACGTGAGATCGCTAGAAGGAAAAACAAGTTAGAAAAGGAAACAGAAAAAACAAAATAAAACAGTGAAACACCAAGCGTATGTCAGTGAGCATTAGAAGAATCCATAAATTTCGCCAGTATCCGCCAAAGGCCGTGGAGACAGGTTCCAATCCAGGACCTAGGAAAAACAGGGAAGGAGAGAAAAAAGTCAGTGCAATAACGGGGGTGGCAGGACCATCCGCTGTCATCTGGGGACAGCACCATGAGAGGGCAGGTGTCGGCGTTTCAGCTTCTGTTGAGACCACAACGGAGGTGGGGATGGAGGGGGAACAGCAAGTTCCCAATCAGGCATGTCCGGGGGGGGAGCAATGTCCATAGCGGAGCAGAATGGTTGCAAGTCTGCATAGGATCATAGGGTGGCTGAACATCCATTGAGTCTAGCAGTCAGGGCAAAGGGGAAGCCCCACCGGTATGGAATCTGACGATAACGTAACAACTGAAGGAGAGGACGTAGATGTCTCCGTTTCTGCAGGGTAATCCAAGAGAGGTCTTGATAAAGTTGAATCTTGGCCCCATCAAAGTCAATGCCCCTGAGGGTTCTGGTCCTGGACATGATCGCTTCCTTCAAGGCAAAGTCATGCACACAGCAGATAATGTCCCGTGGGTTAGGCCCAGCGCCTTTAGGACGCAGCGCTCTGTGTGCTCGGTCCAGCTTTATCTTATGGGTGGTAGGTTCCTGCAAAATGGAATTGAAGATTGCCTCCAAAGTGGCATGTAGGTCCTCCTCACGAGTAGCCTCAGGCAGCCCCTTAACTCTGATATTATTGTGCCTACCTTTATTATCCAAGTCCTCAACATGGCGTTGCAGGTCTTTGGAAAGCAACATTGAGACATAATAGAGTCCTGAAGCTGAGAAATGTAAGCACGGGTCTGATCGTGAGCAATGTGATGAAGGTCTTGCCGTAATGCAGAGATTTTGTGCGGATTTCGTTTCGACATGCCTCTGTGACTTCAGCAACTAGGGACAGAGTGAGAAATTGGAGCCATTTCGGTGGAGAGGAGGGAGGAGGCAAAGCACTCTGAACAAGCTGCTGGTGTTTAGAAGCAGGAGGAGGTGATGGTGGAGACAAAGCTGCATAGGGAGACATTGAGGGGGTAGCCCCAAGATCCATTTCACCACCCCCAGGTGTGTGTCGGAGGAATATTCTCAGGTTGCAAAGGGATCCCTTGTGAGGAGTACACTGGGGGGGGGCACAGTAATAGAGGAGCAGGCAGGAGTGGAGCCAGGGGCTGTAGGAGAGTCAGCACAGGGAGCTGGGGCTGGAGGTACAGAAGGAGCTGGCTGCAGAGGGAGAAGCTGGGGGCTGGAGCTCTGCAGGGCTGAGACAGTGCAGGAGTCCAGCGGCACTTGTAAAATTGCAGGGGGAAGCGCTGCGGCAGGGCTACGTTATCCAGCAGGGAGCGGAGGAAGGGATCCTGCTGGCCAAAGGTGCAGGTGAAAGGTGTTGGGGACCCACCTAGGTGCACTGATCCAGAGCAGCGGGCAGCGGAAAGGCGGCACACGTGTCTGGAGGGAGAGGAGTAGACAGCATAGAAGAAGGCAGTAGGGAAGCCAGAGCGGCCTGGGAAAATGGCCGCCGCTTCGTGGAGGCCCGAGTAGGAGCCGACGAAGGGACAAGGTAGGAGGCTATTCCGGGTTGTCCAGAGCGGTCGGTGGGTGCATGGGTCCCTGGGGCAGAGGTCTTGGTAGTTTTTTCCCCATGGGGGGGGGAAGCAAGAGCTTATTATGGTGTTTTTACAGGCGGGCAGGGCAGGAGCTGCGGAGATATGTGTCCGGCTACATGCAGTTGTAGGCCACGCCCCCTCGTTCAGTCAGTTTTTAATGACTGAATCTTATTCAGCAAAAACTCAATCACAAGACAAAGGATAACCAATCATATCAGTATTAGTCTAGTTACTGTATAAATTTACTATCCCTAAGGTATTTTGTCTTAGAAGTGGAAGAGTGAAGAAATCAGGCGATACCTTTTAGAGGCTAACTGAGTATATTTATAAGTAAGCTTTCAGAAGCACAAGCTTTCTTCATCAGACATGGTGTTATACAAGAACTGAAAATTCACAGATTTTGTCTTAGGCAGCAAAAGCTCAAAAGACAGAGGAGCACCAACCATACTAGTGTTAGTATAGCAAGGGTGAAAATTCGCTATCCTTGGAAGTTTTTAAACTTTTTAAACTAATGTTTATCTATGAAAAAACAGGCTTTTGTGAAAACGAAGAAATAAGTCTTATGCAACAAGAACTTAATGAACAGGCAGTGCAACATGTAAATAGTGTATAAATTCACCATCCCTGGATTGCTAATTGTTATTCCTGTAATGGGTTTTGGAAGAACAACAGACACTAATGTGACTGACGTTTGGTCAATAGAAAAGGCACAGATGTTTAAGAAATCCAGAATTACACTTCCCAGCTCTTCTTGGGGCAGTGAGCTATAGACAAGCAACTGCCACTGAGATAAATAACTGACATTTTCATAGGTAAATGGTCTTTTGCTGGGAGATGACTATTTACAGTGGGACCGGAAAGACTTCACATCTGACAACCAAGAGAGAAAAGAGCAATTAGCCATGCCACAATTCACCAATTCCAGTTGGTCTCCTGAGAGGAGCCTTATCCAAGTGTGGTTATCAGAAGAGGATCCAGCCATCTTCTGTTAACAGGGGAGCACCTGCCATCAGGTGCAGTCATCTAAGACGGAATCTCCTGGCAGAAACTGTGGGTTGCATTTTTTTTAACCGGCCCACTACCTTTTCCAAAAGTTAGCAGCTGATATTCTATTCACCAATCCAGGACACGCTGCACAATATATAAATGGAACATTTTCAAAAACATCATAAACAGGGCCTATGAAAAGTATATACCTTATGTGAATAGGCATGTTAGAAATAGGGGTGCAATTTAAGTGTTTAATATACTAAAAAAAAGAAGGTAGTGATGCAACTTTTATTTATAAAGATATAAATAAATTGTGCAGAAGACAAAGGCAGCAAAATTCAAGGCAGAGAGAATAATTGCCAAGGAAAGTAAAAATAATCCAAACTTATTTTTCAACAATTCTGAATAATAAAAAACTAAAAACTGACAATGTGGACCCTCTCAAAAAAATCTGGGCGTAATGGTAGAGGGGGATGAGTAAAAGGCAGATCTATTAAATGCCTTGTTCTGTACTGTATTTACACAGGATATATTTCTTTGTCTCTTGCATATTTTTGTATTTTAAATTACTGTATATATTTAATAAATTATAACATTTCTATTACTATTTGTTTGTGTGGATTTTTTTCTGTTTAATTTAATGTAATATTGTTCCATACTTTTTCTTACTTGTATTATTTGCTCTATTTTGGTTTACTGTATTTACACAGGAAAATCCAATAACCAATGATGAGAATAGGACTGATGTAAATTCTCTATTAAATTTCACCTGTTTCACCCAGGAGAAAGAACGATGTCGCCTTCTAAATATTAAAATAGACAAATCACTGGGTCCAGATGGCATACACAATGAGTTCTGAGGGTATGATGTACTTATAGATGTTATAGACAGATCCTTATATCTAATATTTAAGGATTCAGTAATGACTGGGTCTGTTCCACAGGATTGGCACATAGAAAATGTGGTGCTAATATTCAAAAACGAGTCTAAAAGGCAAATCTGTTGTGTACAAAGTATTTGAAGGTTTTTTAAGAAATGCTATTCTAGAATATCTCAATGATAATAACCTTATAACACAGTATCAGCATGGATTTATGAGGAATTGGTCCTGTAAGAATATTCTGAACAAGTTTTATGAGGAGGTAAGTTCCAGATTGGACATGGGGAACGCTGTAGATGTAGTGTATCTGGACTTTTCAAAGGTATTGGTACTGTACCACATAAAAGGTTGGTACATAAAAGATAATACTGAGACTATATATGTAATATGGGTTAAAAATTGGCTCACAGATAGGAAACAGAAGGTGGTTATTAATGGTAGATACTTAGATTGGGTCACAAGTTACCAGTGGAGTGCCCCAAGGGGTCGGTACTGGGTCCTCTTATTTTTAATATTTTTAATAGTGACCTGGTGATTATGCTAAGCTCTGTAGTCAACACAAAGGAGGATAATGTAATACACAGGGATTTAGAGAAGCTGGTAGCTTGGACAGTGAAATTGCAAATTCATTTTACTATAGATAACTGTTAAAGTTGTGTACCTGGCCATGGAAACAAGTATTACAATTATGTATTGAATAATAAAAAAAAAAATCTAATTTCAACCCTTAAAGATGTACACCATCGATCAATAGAAGCTGCATAGGTTTGCAATGTTTACCTAATATGAGATGAGGTAATTGTATAACATAATTTTGCAATATAAGCTAAATCAAGACAATTGATTTGTTTTGGAGTCAGTTTATGCTATGAACATTTTCAATTTGATCGTAATAATTATAAATGTGGTGCAAATGACACGTGTGTTGCAGCTGTTATCCGTATGTGTATGTATGTTGTTAGACCCTACAATTAAAAATTAAATCTATCTGACATAACATGATGTTCTACACAAATCAGAGCAGAAATTCAGAATCAACAATGAATTGTTTTAGGCTAAATTCATTAGCAAAAGCATGCATTAATTGCTACTTGTGATAAACACTAACGGAGTCAAGGTAACATAAGAGGTGCTTACAGGAAAATTATATTCAACAGTTAGACACTCCCTGTTTACATAAACCTAATTTGTTCTGCATACTGTTTTATTCCACTGATACATTTTGCCTGGAAATTACCACCCAGATTTCAACAACTAATGCAGCTTAGTGTTTCAACCTATACTTGAATATAACATATTTATGAAAAGTATCAGTAAATAGGAACTATCTACCTTCCTAATTTAGTGTCGTTTATTCAGCAATATAGATGGGCAAATCTCTCAAGATTTGTTTTGGTTTGAGTGGTACGGTCCAAAGATTAGTTTTGGGTGGAATATATTCGGGACGACCCAGAGCTTAAATTTGCTTAAAACATAGTGTATGACACTGCCAGGGCTCCTAAGACTCTGTCTAACCAATTTCTAGCTCTCTAAGGTACACACAGGCAAAGATATGTCCAAGTGAAAGTGACATATACAGTACAGACCAAAAGTTTGGACACACCTTCTCATTCCAAGATTTTTCTGTATTTTCATGACTATAAAAATTGTAGATTTACACTGAAGGCATCAAAACTATGAATTAACACATGTGGAATTATATACTTAACAAAAAAGTGTGAAACAACTGAAAATATGTCTTATATTCTAGGTTCTTCAAAGTAGCCACCTTTTGCTTTGATTACTGCTTTGCACACTCTTGGCATTCTCTTGATGAGCTTCAAGAGGTAGTCACCTGAAATGGTTTTCACTTCACAGGTGTGACCTGTCAGGTTTAATAAGTGGGATTTCTTGCCTTATAAATGGGGCTGGGACAATCAGTTGTGTTGTTCAGAAGTCAGGTGGATACACAGCTGATAGTCCTACTGAATGGAGTGTTAGAATTTGATTGGTATTATGGCAAGAAAAAAGCAGCTAAGTAAAGAAAAACGAGTGGCCATCATTACTTTAAGAAATGAAGGTCAGTCAGTCCGAAAAATTGGGAAAACTTTGAAAGTGTCTCCAAGTGCAGTGGCCAAAACCATCAAGCGCTACAAAGAAACTGGCTCACATGAGGACCGCCCCAGGAAAGGAATATCAAGAGTCACCTCTGCTGCGGAGGATAAGTTCATCCGAGTCACCAGCCTCAGAAATCACAGGTTAACAGCAGCTCAGATTAGAGACCAGGTCAATGCCACACAGAGTTCTAGCAGCAGACACATCTCTACAACAACTGTTATGAGGAGACTGTGTGCAGCAGGCCTTCATGGTAAAATAGCTGCTAGGAAACCACTGCTAAGGACAGGCAACAAGCAGAAGAGACTTGTTTGGGCTAAAGAACACAAGGAATGGACATTAGACCTATGGAAATCTGGGCTTTGGTCTGATGAGTCCAAATTTGAGATCTTTGGTTCCAACCACCATGTCTTTGTGTGACGCAGAAAAGGTGAACGAATGGACTCTACATGCCTACAGGAGGAGGTGTGATGGTGTGGGGGTGCTTTGCTGGTGACACTGTTGGGGATTTATTCAAAATTGAAGGAATACTGAACCAGCATGGTTACCACAGCATCTTGCAGTGGCATGCTATTCCATCCTGTTTGCGTTTAGTTGTACCATCATTTATTTTTCAGCAGGACAATGACCCCAAACACACCTCCAGACTGTGTAAGGGCTATTTGACCAAGAAGGAGAGTGATGGGGTGCTACGCCAGATGACCTGGCCTCCACAGTCACCAGACCTGAACCCAATTGAGATGGTTTGGGGTGAGCTGGACCGCAGAGTGAAGGCAAAAGGGCCAACAAGTGCTAAGCATCTCTGGGAACTCCTTCAAGACTGTTGGAAGACCATTTCAGGTGACTACCTCTTGAAGCTCATCAAGAGAATGCCAAGAGTGTGCAAAGCAGTAATCAAAGCAAAAGGTGGCTACTTTGAAGAACCTAGAATATAAGACATATTTTCAGTTGTTTCACACTTTTTTGTTAAGTATATAATTCCACATGTGTTAATTCATAGTTTTGATGCCTTCAGTGTGAATCTACAATATTTATAGTCATGAAAATACAGAATACTCTTGGAATGAGAAGGTGTGTCCAAACTTTTGGTCTATACTGTATGTCTATGGGAATAAAATCCTAGTTTAAATATACATTACACTGCCACTTGCCTTTATGTATTTTAACATTTAAAACACTTCAAAATTACGCTTTTTTGGGGGAAATGTGTTTGTCTGTGGTTTTTATACAAACATAGCAATTATATTGCAAAAACAATGGTTTTAATTAAAAATTAGCCCGTTTTGATGACTTGTAAGTGCTACAGGCTTGCTATTTTGGAGAAATGTTTGTGGCTGTGTGTCTGGTTCAAAAGAGATGAAAGAAGTGACTTTTCAAAATAAAAAATAAAAAATAAGCCACCAAATATTTCTTTGAACTAAATGCCACACCAACATTGCATTGGTTTTGGAAGAAGCAATGGCAGGGTTGTTTGTTTTATTTTGTTGTTATTACGCCAACAGTGTGGCAGTGGCAAGTGGTACTGGCAACTACAGAATTTGAACAAAAAATTGTGGCACACTGTCAGTGTGCCTACCACTAGAAAAGTGAAGTGATAAAGAATTGAAAACCCACCAAAAATGATTCTTTAACTGGAGCAGATGCAGCACCAAGGAGTGACAATTACAGGATTTCAAGAAAAATTTGTGGCACACTATCAGAATTTTTTTCTAGCCCCCACCATTCCTGAGCAATCAGTGTAGTTAGTTTTGTTGCGTGATGTGCAGCACAATTGGAATTTTTTCTAGCCCCCACCATTCCTGAGCAATCAGTGTAGTTAGTTTTGTTGCATGATGTGCTACTTAGGCTCTGTACAGCTAGTTGCGCAGTGTCAGGAAAGAACAGGGGGATAATTCAGAGCTCCAATCAGAGGTGGACATTGTCAGAACTCAGAATCACACACCCTACCTGCTCCTGCCTGACACTGCCCACCTGACTGTACAAAGCCTAAATAGCATATTGGCCTTCAAAACTAACAGCATTGATTGCTCGGGAATGGTGGGAGCCAGATAAAAAAAAAATACCTGTGCCGGAATCAGTGGAGCAGCACCTATTAACTGATGCTAAGAACTTGACTTGGTGGTGGTGAAAGGCCCTCTTTAAATAGAAAGGATTCTATAACTTAGAGAACAGCACATGGGAGCCAGAAAAGAACCTGGATTATCCTGCCAGTTATCCCTGTATGAGAGCAAATGCAACATCAGCATTGTGTTTGCGGAATGAAAATTTGCGCAATTTTAACAAAAGATTGTGGCACACTATCAGCATGCCTGACCTGGAGCAGAAAAAGCTAGAATATCTTCTGCAATGAAAATGATTCTATAACCATGGGAACAACACTTGGGAGCCAGAAAAGAACCTGGACTATCCTGTCAGCTATCCCAGAATGGGAGTACAGTGGGGCACCAAGGCATGACAATTTACATAATTTCAAGAAAAAAATTGTGGTACACTATCAGCGTGCCTGGCTTGCAGCTGAAAAAGTTAGGACATCTTCTGAAATGGAAAGGATTCTATCAGAACAGCACTTTGGAGCCAGAAAAGTACCTGGATCATTTTGCTGTTTATCCCTCTATGGGAACAAATTTCACATCAACATCATGTTGGTGGAGTGAGAATTTACAGAATTTACAGAATTTTAATTTTAAGATCAAACTGTTCTGTTGCAAAAAATACTTACATTTAGATTATTTGGCAATTTAAGGGTTAACTGTATGGTGTCTGTGGAACTCTGGGCAAATTGCAGCAGTCAGGGTCACATAACCAGGGCCGCTTTAATCATAGGGCAAACAGTGCACTTGCACCGGGCCCTATGGTTACAGGGGCCCTCGGATCCAGGCACCAGACTTTCACCCTACCAGTTGGATGCTACTCCTACTGTGGATACAGTATATCGGGAGGTTGGGACACGAGCAGCAGCTGCAGCATATGACAATCGCTGCTTGTAAACAGTCCCTGCAATTAGCAACTGAAGCTGTTAGTTCCAGATTAATAAAACTGCCTGTGAACAACTTTAAGAACATCCCCCCCTTCCCTTCCTCCTCACACACGAAACTAACTGGCTGTCCAGAGACATGTGCAGGGATGGTTTTAGACAAACTGTGGCCCTGGGCAAAATTAAAAGTGGGGCCCCAAATGCTGATATACCAAAAAAGCCATCATCACAGCCCCTTTAATAATGCCCCCTTTCTGCCTCCAAAACAGTAACAACCACCCCCTCTTATGCCCACGTACAAATTAAATAACCACCTTTGTACCGCCTAGTAGATTTTTGCACCCCCTCATCAATTATTATAGCGCCTCCTTATAAATAATAGTCCCTGCTTATAAACAGTGCACCATATCAGTAATAGTTCCCCCTTATCAGTAATAGCCCCCCTCATAAATAATAGTTCACCTTATAAATAATAGTCCACATTATCAATATTAGTATAATATATAATAGTCTCCCCCTTATGAGTAACATTTCCCTGTTTATATATAACAGACACCTCCTTATATATAATAGTTCTTCCCTTATACATAATAGCCCCTTATATATAACAGTTTCCCCATTATAACAGCCAGTCTTATATATAAAAGTTCCCCCTTATAATAGCCCTTTTATATATAATAGTTCCTCTCCTATAATAGTCCCCCTTATATATAACAGTCCCCCTTATAATACCCCTATATATAATTCCTCTCTTACAATAGTGCTCCTTATATATAATAATTCCTCTCCTACAGTAGCCCCCCCTTATATATAATGGTACCACCTTGTAATAGTGCTCCTTATAGATAATAATTCCTCTCTTATAATAGCGCTCCTTATATAAAACAGTTCCTCTATTATAAATAATAGCACGCTTATATGTCCCCCCCTTATAACAGCCCCCTTATATGTAATTGTCCCCCCTTATAATAGCCCACTTATATTTAATAGCCCCCTTATATATAATTCCTCCCTTATAATAGTGCCCCTTATGTATAATAGTTCCTCCATTATAAATACTAGTCCCCTTATATTTAAAAGTCTCCACCTTATAATAGCTCCCTCATATATAACAGTCTCCCCCTTATAGTAGCCCCCTCATATATATCAGTCTCCCCCTTATAGCAGCCCCCTTATATATAATAGTTCTTTTATAATAGCCCCCCTTCTATATAATAGTATCCTCTTATAATAGTGCCCTTATATATAACTCCTCATTATAATAGCTCCCCTTGTATAATAGTTCCTCTTATAATAACCCCCTTATATATTAGTTTCTCTCTTATAATAACCCTCTTATATATAATATTTCCTCTTATAATAGTCTCCTTATACAGTCATATGAAAAAGTTTGGGCACCCCTATTAATCTTAATCATTTTTAGTTCTAAATATTTGGGTGTTTGCAACAGCCATTTCAATTTGATATATCTAATAACTGATGGACACAGTAATATTTCAGGATTGAAATGAGGTTTATTGTACTAACAGAAAATGTGCAATATGCATTAAACCAAAATTTGACCGGTGCAAAAGTATGGGCACCTCAACAGAAAAGTGACATTAATATTTAGTAGATCCTCCTTTTGCAAAAATAACAGCCTCTAGTCGCTTCCTGTAGCTTTTAATCAGTTCCTGGATCCTGGATGAAGGTATTTTTGACCATTCCTCTTTACAAAACAATTCCAGTTCAGTTAAGTTTCATGGTCGCCGAGCATGGACAGCGCGCTTCAAATTATCCCACAGATGTTCAATGATATTCAGGTCTGGGGACTGGGATGGCCATTCCAGAACATTGTAATTGTTCCTCTGCATGAATGCCTGAGTAGATTTGGAGCTGTGTTTTGGATCATTGTCTTGCTGAAAATCCATCCCCGGCGTAACTTCAAATTCGTCACTGATTCTTGTACATTATTCTCAAGAATCTGCTGATACTGAGTTGAATCCATGCGACCCTCAACTTTAACAAGATTCCCGATGCCGGCATTGGCCACACAGCCCCAAAGCATGATGGAACCTCCACCAAATTTTACAGTGGGTAGCAAGTGTTTTTCTTGGAATGCTGTGTTTTTTGGATGCCATGCATAACGCCTTTTTGTATGACCAAACAAATCAATCTTTGTTTCATCAGTCCACAGGACCTTCTTCCAAAATGAAGCTGGCTTGTCCAAATGTGCTTTTGCATACCTCAGGCGACTCTGTTTGTGGCGTGCTTTCAGAAACGGCTTCTTTCGCATCACTCTCCCATACAGCTTCTCCTTGTGCAAAGTGTGCTGTATTGTTGACCGATGCACAGTGACACCATCTGCAGCAAGATGATGCTGCAGCTCTTTGGAGGTGGTCTGTGGATTGTCCTTGACTGATCTCACCATTCTTCTTCTCTGCCTTTCTGATATTTTTCTTGGCCTGCCACTTCTGGGCTTAACCAGAACTGTCCCTGTGGTCTTCCATTTCCTTACTATGTTCCTCACAATGGAAACTGACAGGTTAAATCTCTGAGACAACTTTTTGTATCCTTCCCCTGAACAACTATGTTGAACAATCTTTGTTTTTAGATCATTTGAGAGTTGTTTTGAGGAGCCCATGATGCCACTCTTCAGAGGAGATTCAAATAGGAGAACAACTTGCAATTGGCCACCTTAAATACCTTTTCTCATGATTGGATACACCTGGCTATGAAGTTCAAAGCTCAGTGAGGTTATAAAACCAATTTTGTGCTTCAGTAAGTCAGTAAAAAGTAGTTAGGAGTATTCAAATCAATAAAATGATAAGGGTACCCAAATTTTTGCACCGGTCAAATTTTGGTTTAATGCATATTGCACATTTTCTGTTAGTACAATAAACCTCATTTCAATCCTGAAATATTACTGTGTCCATCAGTTATTAGATATATCAAATTGAAATGGCTGTTAAAAACACCCAAATATTTAGAACTAAAAATGATTAAGATTAATAGGGGTGCCCAAACTTTTTCATATGACTGTATAAAACAGTCTCCCCTTATAATAGCCCCTTTATATAAAATAGCCTTCCCTTATAATAGCCCCCTTATATATAATATGTCATCTTTTATAATAACCCACTTATATTTAACAGTCTCCCCATTATAATAGCCCCCTTATAAATAATAGTTACTCCCTTATTTATAATTTTAACCTTATAATAGTCCCAATTATTTGTAATAGTTCTCACCTTTTAAGGGAGGGTATTATAAGGGGGGTACAATTATACACTTATTTATAATGAGGGCTATTATAAGATGGAACTATTATTTATAAAGGTGCTATAATAAGGGAGGAACTATAATTTATAAGGGGGGAACAATTATATACAAAAGCTCCCCCCCCCCCTTATATATAATACAGTCATATGAAAAAGTTTGGGCACCCCTATTAATCTTAATCATTTTTAGTTCTAAATATTTGGGTGCTTGCAACAGCCATTTCAACTTGATATATCTAATAACTGATGGACACAGTAATATTTCAGGATTGAAATGAGGTTTATTGTACTAACAGAAAATGTGCAATATGCATTAAACCAAAATTTGACCAGTGCAAAAGTATGGGCACCTCAACAGAAAAGTGACATTAATATTTAGTAGATCCTCCTTTTGCAAAAATAACAGCCTCTAGTCGCTTCCTGTAGCTTTTAATCAGTTCCTGGATCCTGGATGAAGGTATTTTTGACCATTCCTCTTTACAAAACAATTCCAGTTCAGTTAAGTTTGATGGTCGCCGAGCATGGACAGCGCGCTTCAAATTATCCCACAGATGTTCAATGATATTCAGGTCTGGGGACTGGGATGGCCATTCCAGAACATTGTAATTGTTCCTCTGCATGAATGCCTGAGTAGATTTGGAGCTGTGTTTTGGATCATTGTCTTGCTGAAATATCCATCCCCGGCGTAACTTCAAATTCGTCACTGATTCTTGTATATTATTCTCAAGAATCTGCTGATACTGAGTTGAATCCATGCGACCCTCAACTTTAACAAGATTCCCGGTGCCGGCATTGGCCACACAGCCCCAAAGCATGATGGAACCTCCACCAAATTTTACAGTGGGTAGCAAGTGTTTTTCTTGGAATGCTGTGTTTTTTTGCCGCCATGCATAACGCCTTTTTGTATGACCAAACAACTCAATCTTTGTTTCATCAGTCCACAGGACCTTCTTCCAAAATGAAGCTGGCTTGTCCAAATGTGCTTTTGCATACCTCAGGCGACTCTGTTTGTGGTGTGCTTTCAGAAACGGCTTCTTTCGCATCACTCTCCCATACAGCTTCTCCTTGTGCAAAGTGTGCTGTATTGTTGACCGATGCACAGTGACACCATCTGCAGCAAGATGATGCTGCAGCTCTTTGGAGGTGGTCTGTGGATTGTCCTTGACTGTTCTCACCATTCTTCTTCTCTGCCTTTCTGATATTTTTCTTGGCCTGCCACTTCTGGGCTTAACAAGAACTGTCCCTGTGGTCTTCCATTTCCTTACTATGTTCCTCACAGTGGAAACTGACAGATGAAATCTCTAAGACAACTTTTTGTATCCTTCCCCTGAACAACTATGTTGAACAATCTTTGTTTTCAGACCATTTGAGAGTTGTTTTGAGGAGCCCATGATGCCACTCTTCAGAGGAGATTCAAATAGGAGAACAACTTGCAATTGGCCACCTTAAATACCTTTTCTCATGATTGGATACACCTGGCTATGAAGTTCAAAGCTCAGTGAGGTTACAAAACCAATTTTGTGCTTCAGTATGTCAGTAAAAAGTAGTTAGGAGTATTCAAATCAATAAAATGATAAGGGTACCCAAATTTTTGCACTGGTCAAATTTTGGTTTAATGCATATTGCACATTTTCTGTTAGTACAATAAACCTCATTTCAATCCTGAAATATTACTGTGTCCATCAGTTATTAGATACAGTATATATATATATATATATATATATATATATATAACAGTATATGTGTGAAAATCTATGTGTTTATACAGTGGGGGAAAAAAGTATTTAGTCAGCCACCAATTGTGCAAGTTCTCCCACTTAAAATTGTGCAAGTTCTTTCCCCACTGTATGTGTTAGAATATCTATATGTATGTATATATGTAATATGATGTATTCTAGATTACTGTTTTATAGTATAGTTAACCATATATTGAAGTGTTTAAGAGTTCTCCTAAAATCAAAGTTTATAACCTAAGGCTAGGTGATAAGTTTCTGACCTCTAGGACCACCATCAGTCATGTGTCCTTTGTTCTTCTGTTTGAATGGTTTGGCCGTTGAGTATGCACACTGATGCTCACTTTGAAGTGTATGGGACTGTCAAAGATAACCAATTTCAGTGTTCAGCTACCTTGTTTGGTCCTATAAACATGTGCATACTCAACTGCCATTGAAATGGGACAGCACAACACCTATTCTGTGGACAGGTAATAAGCTATGAATATAGGAAAACCCCTTCGGTGTATGAATATGTAGACCCAGAGGATTCGTGCAGACTTGAGGGTGGCTTCCAGTGAAGAAATACTCAATAGTCTGTACAATATAAACTTTTCACAAGGCATTATGGGAAAGGAGCTGGGGAGCTCATGCGCCCTCTATTGGATGTAACAGATCCTCAATTTGCTTTTGACTCACCGAGCCTTGAGACAGCAAAAGGGATCTTAGCCAAGCCAATTTCACTTATCTGCATACAGCGGCTGTTTCCGGATTGTTGTCCTTCATCAGTACAGAGCAAAGTGAATTGGCTGGCTTAGTGGGAGGCAATGAGTGGGTTAGGGACAAGAATCTCTCACATTGAGGAGAGCACCAGAGAAGGTGTGTAGAGATTTTAATTGCCTTTCGCCCTCTACTTAGCATCTACATATCACAAGGCATTATGGGAAAGGAGCTGGGGAGCTCATGCGCCCTCTATTGGATGTAACAGATCCTCAATTTGCTGTCTCAAGGCTCGGTGAGTCAAAAGCAAATTGAGGATCTGTTACATCCAATAGAGGGCGCATGAGCTCCCCAGCTCCTTTCCCATAATGCCTTGTGATATGTAGATGCTAAGTAGAGGGCGAAAGGCAATTAAAATCTCTACACACCTTCTCTGGTGCTCTCCTCAATGTGAGAGATTCTTGTCCCTAACCCACTCATTGCCTCCCACTAAGCCAGCCAATTCACTTTGCTCTGTACTGATGAAGGACAACAATCCGGAAACAGCGCTTGGCCCCTTTTCTCGGCGGCGCCCTGCTGTATGCAGATAAGTGAAATTGGCTTGGCTAAGATCCCTTTTGCTGTCTCAAGGCTCGGTGAGTCAAAAGCAAATTGAGGATCTGTTACATCCAATAGAGGGCGCATGAGCTCCCCAGCTCCTTTCCCATAATGCCTTGTGATATGTAGATGCTAAGTAGAGGGCGAAAGGCAATTAAAATCTCTACACACCTTCTCTGGTGCTCTCCTCAATGTGAGAGATTCTTGTCCCTAACCCACTCATTGCCTCCCACTAAGCCAGCCAATTCACTTTGCTCTGTACTGATGAAGGACAACAATCCGGAAACAGCGCTGTATGCAGATAAGTGAAATTGGCTTGGCTAAGATCCCTTTTGCTGTCTCAAGGCTCGGTGAGTCAAAAGCAAATTGAGGATCTGTTACATCCAATAGAGGGCGCATGAGCTCCCCAGCTCCTTTCCCATAATGCCTTGTGATATGTAGATGCTAAGTAGAGGGCGAAAGGCAATTAAAATCTCTACACACCTTCTCTGGTGCTCTCCTCAATGTGAGAGATTCTTGTCCCTAACCCACTCATTGCCTCCCACTAAGCCAGCCAATTCACTTTGCTCTGTACTGATGAAGGACAACAATCCGGAAACAGCGCTGTATGCAGATAAGTGAAATTGGCTTGGCTAAGATCCCTTTGCTGTCTCAAGGCTCGGTGAGTCAAAAGCAAATTGAGGATCTGTTACATCCAATAGAGGGCGCATGAGCTCCCCAGCTCCTTTCCCATAATGCCTTGTGATATGTAGATGCTAAGTAGAGGGCGAAAGGCAATTAAAATCTCTACACACCTTCTCTGGTGCTCTCCTCAATGTGAGAGATTCTTGTCCCTAACCCACTCATTGCCTCCCACTAAGCCAGCCAATTCACTTTGCTCTGTACTGATGAAGGACAACAATCCGGAAACAGCGCTGTATGCAGATAAGTGAAATTGGCTTGGCTAAGATCCCTTTGCTGTCTCAAGGCTCGGTGAGTCAAAAGCAAATTGAGGATCTGTTACATCCAATAGAGGGCGCATGGCTCCCCAGCCCTTTCCCATAATGCCTTGTGATATGTAGATGCTAAGTAGAGGGCGAAGGCAATTAAAATCTCTACACACCTTCTCTGGTGCTCTCCTCAATGTGAGGTTCTTGTCCCTAACCCACTCATTGCCTCCCACTAAGCCAGCCAATTCACTTTGCTCTGTACTGATGAGGACAACAATCCGGAAACAGCGCTGTATGCAGATAGTGAATTGGCTTGGCTAAGATCCCTTTTGCTGTCTCAAGGCTCGGTGAGTCAAAAGCAAATTGAGGATCTGTTACATCCAATAGAGGGCGCATGGCTCCCCAGCTCCTTTCCCATAATGCCTTGTGATATGTAGATGCTAAGTAGAGGGCGAAAGGCAATTAAAATCTCTACACACCTTCTCTGGTGCTCTCCCCCATTTTGGGGGTTTTTTGTCCCTAACCCAATATAAACTTTCTAAAAGTTCACTCATATTAAATGCCATTGTGAAGCTCCACGTAATGTTAGCCTAAAAATAGCTGCCAATATTGGATCATGTGATGTCATCAGCATCTCCTATTGAAATACAGTCCTCCTGCACCAGTTTTCTGGTTGTCCAGTACCTTTGTTCAGGCAGGAAACTGGCGCCAATACAGTGTGTTTCTTTGGGAAACTCTGGAACTTGCAAGAGATGGAGTAGGCACAGCTCCTATGGCTATACCATCACTGAACTCTTTATAGTAAATTGCATACAGAAGACTTACAATGATGGGCAGGACGTCCTGCACAGGTGATGATGTCACTGCATCGCGTCACCTGTGCCGGGCCCGGACCTGCACAAGAGTACAACTACAGGAGAAAATGTCCACTGCTCCAATCTTCAGGGGATCGTAGTAAGGTGAGTATAAGATTTATTGTTTTTTTGTTTTTAAAGACAAAGGGGGCAATTACTGCTGAAGGGGCACTTCTGAACATGGACACATTATTTATAAGGGGGTATTAACTATAGTGGGGGAGCTATTATTTTTAAGGAGAGCTAATATAAGGGAGGAACTATTATTTATAAGGGGAGAATATTATTAGAATGGGGAAATATTATAAATAATAGCCCCCTTAAAAATAAAAGTTTTCCCCTTATAAACAATAGTTCCCTTATAAATAATAGTTCCCCTTATAAATAATAGTTCCCTTCTTTATAAATAAAGGAGAACTATTATTTATAACAGGGAGGGGGTATTCGTTATAAATGGGGACTATTATTTAAAAGAGGGAACTATAAGGTAGTACTATTATTTATAAAGGGTGGGCTATTATTGATAATGGGGCCTATTATTTATAAGAGGGAACTATTTAGAAGGGAGAACTATTAGTAATAAAGGAGACTATTATTTGTAAGGAGGGACAATTACTGATAAGGGGCACTATTTATAAGCAGGGACCCTTATTTATAAGGGTGCATTATTATTTCTAAGCAGGGATTATTATTTATAAGGGGACATTATTATTTATAAGAAGGGATTATTATTTATAAGCAAGGAATCTTAGCCCCCTTTTAAATAATAGTCCCTGCTTATAAAAAATGACCGCCTTATAAATATTATTGATAAGGGGGCAGTTACCTGTGAACAGGAACTATTATTTATAAGGTGGAACTACTATTAATTGCAGGGTCATGGCCACGTATATTGTATGGGGCCAGTAAGAAGGAATTATACTATGTGGGGGCCATTTTAATTTGGGTGGGTCAGGTATGTTTAAGTGGTGGTGATGGGGAGCCCACTTATGAAACATGTGCACTGGGCCCACCAATGGGTTAAAATGGCCCTGCCCAGAGCAGTGTAGAAATTCTCCCCTGCAGCATCAGTCATATCATCCCTTTGATATATATACATTTACAATTAGATAATGAAAAGTGGAAGAAGAATAACAACTTTTACCTCTTGGTCACTCTTGGAAGATATTGCAGCTTTTCAGCTGGCAGGCCAGGCATACTGCTAGTGTGCCAGAGATCGTTCTTGGAATGGTGGAGTGACAATATACATACATATGATAGTATAAAAGTATGCGGCAACCCTGCCCCTTGGAGATGTCCAAGATGTCTTTTATTAATATAGGGGGTATTGCAGTGTCCCAGTGAGATAGTTGATAAAGGACTTTACGAGTGTTCAACTGTGCTTTTGTACATTGACGTGCACAGAAATGTGCTGGTGTCACCTTACATCACCTGACACCCTCTCAGCCAATAGTCAGTGGAAGGTGGATGCCTTATAGTGCTTATGTCACATACAATAGATAAGATGCACAAGGCATTTCAGTGATGGTGGAAGTAGGGGATGAATCTGATCACTGCATGATCCAAAGCAATTACTCCATTTTCTTCAGCAATACACAGCACTGAGTGCAGCAAAGCTTGCAATAGGACTAGAGAATCTTAGGAGTAGGAGAGCTAGAACAAAGTTTGGTCAGTTTTAATCAATAACAGGCACATAGTGATAAATCTGCCTGAAAAATCTTAGTTTCTTAAGGGTTAATTTCATGCTCACCCAATAATCAGTATGACACCGCCTGCTAATCTGAAAAAAATCTGTGTTAAGGGAGATTTTTTTTTTTTATTATTTTTTCTCACCCAATAAACAATGTGATGCAGCCTACTAATCTAAAAAAAACTCAGTTTTTTAAGGGTTTTTTTACTCACCCAAAAGACAGTTTTCCAGTCTGTGTTAATCTGAAAAATCTCAGCTTCTCAAGGTTTTTTTCTTACCCAATAAACATTGTAGCTCAACCTGTGCTAATCTGAAAAATCTCCACTTTTTTTCTCACCCAATAAACAGTATTATGCAACCTGCTAATCTGAAAACATCAATATATTAAGGGTTTGGTTTGGTTTTTTTTTTTGGCTACCCAAGATACGTACAAACTGTAACAACAAAAAACAACAAGCTACTGACACAATTCTAGTGTAATGTTCACTAAAGAGGGCACCCTTTAAGGGCTTTTAGTGTTTTGCTATTTTTCTTGACATAGTTTTTTTGGAAATAAAAAACAAAAAAAGACATATAGTGTCAGACTTGTTGCCAATCACTATTATAATTAAACAGTGTGCAAAATAGAGTAGCATAAAAAATGACAGGGAACAGGCAAAAGGAGGTGAGGAGGAAACACTTGTGCAAGAACTAACAATAAGAATGTGGGTGGCAACAGCAACACTATTTCAGATCTTGACAACACCGCCAGTAGCTGCAATGTCGAACTTCCTGAGAATAAAGACATTTTTGAAAGGTTGAAAGCAGTTAAACACAAATGTTGAGTCAGGGTTCTGTGTGTTCCTCCTCTTCTTTTGTAACACGTAATTTATCATGCTTTCTGTACTGTGAACCATGTTTTATTCACTGACACAGATACCATTCTCTAGTAGTCATGTGGCATTTGCTGAGAGAGATATTCCTCATAGCCCAAGATTTCCTCTTCTTCCTGTTCCTGATGAGTTGGATGAGAACTGCCAGTGGTTTTAGCATGTAGAGGAGGTAGACATGAGTATTGGTTGAGTTAATAGTGGCAGGGAGTGTGTTACTGGTAGTCATGCTAGTAAGGGAACTAGGGGGAAATCTGTGGGGAATTGTGAGGGCATACAGAAATCCCATTGCCATGATGAGTCACAAAAAGTGGTGAAAATGATATCATTACTGAATCTGATGATGATTCTATTAGAAATAAGACCTGGCAAATGGATCAAGGTGACATCAAAGGAAGAGGGTTGTAGCTGCAATTGTAAGAATTCCATCTGATGTGCAGCCCTAACATCAACAGACCTGCATGTGGTAGGTCTAAAGCAAACTCAGTGGTGGTGGTGGCACTGGCTACTGTTTCTGATTTTGCTGGCAGCAGCTACATGTGGTCATCTAACATATGGGAATTTTTTTGTACACTGACAAATGACAAATCCATGGCACAGTGAAAGCAGAAAAATAACCATAGGTATGCAGGTACACATGTAGGAACTATGTCTTTCCTACTCACATGAAATCAGCTCATTAGGCAAAATAGAATTGAAAGTGGCAACAAGTGAGCAAGTCTGTTCTATTCCTTCTCCCCATGATCTTCTTCATAGACAGACCACATTCACACCTAGAATCATTATCATCTCCGACTGCTTTCCCTCCTCCTCCACGCCAGCATCAGTCATCATTCATAAAGGAATGTGTGTCCAGTGAACAGAAATCTGTGCCCAGTCATCCGGGTGGTCAGCAACTTTAACTTGTACTTGGTCAAGTTACTGGTGGTACAGTAGTGAAATCCTCCGTATTGTGCCAACTGATGACATGAATACAGTCTCAATGGAGGTTACTTAGCTGTCATTATTTCTCTAGGAAAGCTGTCCTTGCCTGATATCGCCATGTGGGGTTCTCATTGTAAATGTGGGGAAAGGTGCATGCCTCTGTCAACTTCAAAATAACAGTACTTCTATTGCAGGCTGCATAAAGCAGCCTGCAATAGAAGGTAATGATAGACAGGCCTGGGAGCCGTCAAGGTAACAGGACACTAGCCCCGGAGCTCACTCCAGGTGCCGATCGATCCCCGTCAAAATGGTGACTCGGTTAGCTTTAACCGAGGCACCAGGGGGGTTAATGCCCGTAATCGGTGCTGTATACAACAGAGACCCGGAGGCTCTGGCAGTCTCTAAGCTCCATATTTAAATATCTAACATCCACCGTACTATTACAATGGATGTCGGGAAGGGGTTAATTATGAAAAATTGGAAATTTGGTGAAAATTTGGAAAAAAAATTACAATTTTTAAAGTTTGAAATTATCTATCTTTTATATAGATAGCCATACTATCCAAATTCTTTCAGAAATATAATTTACTATATCTTTCTATTTTAAGTTTTAACATTTCCAAAACCCATTTTTTTCAAGGGACTAATTCAGTTCTGAAGGGATTTTGATAGGCCTCTGTAATAAAAAGCCCCTAAGTCACCCCATTCTCAAAGCGCCCCCCCCCTTCAATTCAAAAATTTTTTTAGTTTTTTTCTTTTTTTTTTTAACCTTTTCTTATAATAAATAATAAAAAAATAATTTTTTTATTTTTTTTTTTTTTTTTTTTTTTTTTTTTTTTTTGGCCCGGGGCCGGGGGCGGCCCGGCCCCCCCCCCCCGCCGCCCCCCCCCCCCCGGCCCCGCCGCGCCCGCCCGCCCCCCCCGCCCCCCCCCGCCCCCCCCCCCCCCCCCCCCCCCCCGTCCCGGCCCCCCCCCCCCCCGCCCCCCCCCCCCCCCCCCGCCCCCCCCCCCCCCCCGCCACCCCCGCCGCGCGGCGCGGGCGCCCGGCCCGCCGCCCCCCCCCCGCCCCGCCCCCCCCCCCCTGGCGGCCCCCCCCCCCCCCCCCCCCCCTTTTCTGGGGCCCCAACCCCCCCACAGGCCTTATAAATAAAAAAAAAAAAAAAAATTTTTTTTTTTTTTTTATTTTTTTATTTTTTTTACTCCCCTTCTCCTCCACCCCAAAAAAATAATTTTTTATTTTTTTAAAAACCCCCGGGTGTGGGTGCCCCCGGGGGCGACACCCCCCCCCCACCAAACTATTAAAATTTTTTTCCCCTGTGGGGGGCGCCTTTTTTTTTTCCCTTACGTCCTACAGCAGCACAATATGGGGTATTTCTCCCCCTGTGTGTTGTTTAGGACAGGTGGAACTTTTAATTAGCACAAAAATGTGCTTACTAACCTGCCCTATAAGAGGGACGAGAGACCTCCCTCACCTGTGTTTTTTTCTGTCCTGTGTGGGACAGGTGGAGGAGGTCTCTTGTGACCTCTCTAGAGTTAAGGGGTTTTTTCTTACCTTGAGGTGGTTGTTTCCTTCTGTTGCTGGCCTGCGTTCCTTCTTCTCAGCGCTTCTGTCGGTAATTGTTTGGCCGGCGGTAGGCTTCGGCCTACCCGGAGGGTACGTCGGACTTTGCGACGGCCGGAACCCTTCTCTGTGTCCAGGTTCCCGTGCGGACGGATTTCGCCGGACTCCTTCGCGCCTATTTCCGGTTCTCGGAAAAAGTGCGGTAAGTTTGGAAATTTAAAATTTAAAGGCAAAATATAGAATTGATTTTTGCTGCTTATTGTTTGAGCCTCTGACTTAGGCTTTTGCTCCTCTATGTTTCATTATGGCATTTGACCCGTTTTGGTGCTATAAATCTCAGGAAGGTAAGTAATATTTATTTATTCTTGTTCATATATTATATGAATGGTCGATTCATATCGCTGGCCTTGCTGCATGATTTCCTATGAATTTTTTCATTGTGGATTAGTTTTGTTTTTGGCTCCGCCTCCACTTATGGTTGCCTTTAAAATGTCCCATAGTCCATTTCGGTTGGGCTGTGATTTTCTGGCTCTCCTATTGCTAAGGAGTAGAATTCTCCTCTGTGATTCAGAGATTACCCTATTTGACTATTGCGTGTGCTGTTGCTACATTTTTTGCGACGACCGACCTCCTTAAGGTACCCCTCTCTTTCTGGTTCTGGTTGCGGTTTGTAATATTGGTATTGTTATTGTCTGTGACTTTTTGTGGTCTTTTTAGATGTCTTCTTCTTCTTCCGGCTCTGGTGATGGAGATTTTAGGAGGAAGAAATCCTCCAAGTGTAAACATTTAACCTGTTTAGATTGTAAGACTCCCTTGCCTGACGGCTATGAATTCACCCGCTGTCGCCAGTGTCGTGGCCCCCCTTCTGAGGAGCCATCCATACGTGAGGTTGTGAATTGGGTGAAAGAATACATGGAGGACTCTCTCAAGGAGATCCGGAATTCTATCTCCCAGATCGCCAAGAGACCACGTCTTGAAAAACATCCTCTCTTGCGGGTCTCAGACGAAGATTTTCAGGTTGTGGATGAAACTTTGTCTTCTGATGACTCCGCTGAAGATACCAGCAGACCTCTCTTCCCACTCGAGAAAGTCAATAGGCTGCTGAAGTCCATCCGGTCTAAAGACCGTGATGTTGATGGGGAAGCCTCCACGTCCACCTATAGAGGGCCTAGGGTCTTCCAAGTGGACGAGACATTAAGAAAGTTAATGTCTTCAGAGTGGAAATTTCCGGAGAAACCCTTTATAACTACTGGTAGGTTTAAGGCCTTGTTCCCCATCACAGAGTCTCAACTGGATCAGTGGGGTCCTCCCCCTAAGGTGGATATAGCGGTAGCCAAGCTATCTCGCCGCACTCTAGTACCATCTGAGGATGGAGCAAATCTGCAGGATCCTATGGACAGACGCATGGAGAGTACTCTCAAGAAGGCCTACTCAGCGGCCTCTGCTCAGACCTCTGTCGCTGTTGCGTCATGTGAAGTTTCAGCCAAACTACGGGCTGATTTCCTCCAGCTTCAGAGGGACATCAATTCTGGTGTCTCCAGAGACGAGTTACTTTCCTTCTTAACTTCGACTCCTTTGGCGGCAGAATTCCTAGCTGAGGCCTCCCATTATCAATTAAGGCTGGCGTCAAAGTCCTTGGCGCTTTCCACGGCGGCGAGGAGACCCTTATGGTTAAAACCTTGGAGAGCTGATTTTATCTCCAAGTATAACCTTTGTGCCTTACCATTTGAGCCAGGAAGAGTCTTTGGCAGTAGCCTGGATGAAATTTTAGAAGGCTTGGCTGATAAAAAAGGCAAGTCTTTGCCTCAGTCTTTTAGGGGCAGATTTGGCCCTGGCCGCGGCAGAGGTTTTTCACCTCGACGTGGTCAGCAGTCCCGGAGGGGCTCTAGGTATTATTCTAGAGGCTCTGGATGGAGATTTCCCAAAACCGAAGATAGAAGGAAGCCCAGTTTCTGACATGAGAAGCTTTCTTCCTGTGGCCGAAATTCCTGTCGGGGGTCGTCTCTCCCTTTTTCTCAGCGCTTGGCGGGGAAAAAATTCAGGACCCTTGGGTCTTACAGTTAATTCAGCGAGGTTATGCAATCGAATTTCTCTGTCCTCCCCGAGATCGGTTCGTCTTAACTCGCCGTCTTCCCTCGTCTCAGCAAGGTATTTTGGAACGCTCCATTCAAGAGTATATCCATTCAAAGGAGCTCTAGAAGAAGTTCCTTCTCTAGAAGAAGGTTTGGGGGTTTATTCCCCTGTTTTTCTAGTTCCAAAGCCAGCAGGCAGATGGAGGATGATTATAGATCTGAGGTATCTAAACCGTTTCATCAGAAAAAAACGGTTCCGTATGGAAACCATAAGCTCAGTTTCTTCTTTTCTTCTCCAGGGCGACGTTTTGTCACCCTAGATCTGAAGGACGCTTATTTGCACGTGCCAATTTACCCTCCGCACAGGAAGTTCCTAAGGATTGCGGTTATAGTTTCCGGCCACAGGAAGCATTATCAGTTCTCGGCCCTCCCTTTCAGGATCTCCTCGGCTCCCCACACCTTTACCAAGGTGGTAGCTCCCATAGTAGCCGCCCTCAGGCTTCAGGGACTCTTTGTGGTCCCTTATTTAGACGACTGGCTGATAAAAGCCCAGTCAGTGTCTGTTCTGCTCCAGCATTTACAGATTGCCATATCCCTGCTTCAAAGCCTGGGATGGCTCATAAATTGGGAGAAGTCAGAAGTCGTCCCCTCAACCAAAAGGAAGTTTCTTGGTTACTTCCTAGATTCAGACCGGCTGGAAATCTCCTTGGCGACTGCAAGGAAAGAGAAATTAATTACAGCGGTTCGGCAACTTTTCAGGAGGCCGAGAGCGTCCATCAGAACTTTGATGAAAATCCTAGGTCTGATGTCATCTTCCATCATGGCGGTTCCTTGGGCCTTATGGCATCTACGTCCTCTTCAGATGGAAATCCTAGGAATTTGGGATCGCTCTCTGCCCGGTCTCAACAGGAGGATTCGACTCTCCCCCAGGACCCGTCTTTCTCTCAGATGGTGGTTGCACCTCAAGGACGGAAGGTCCACGGTCCAACCTCATTGGACCCTGTTGACTACAGATGCATCCCTTACGGGATGGGGAGCCCATCTGGACGGAAACTCCATAAAGGGAGTCTGGAGCGCTCCAGAAGGAAGGACGTTGTCCAACTGGAAGGAGCTCAGAGCTGTGTACCGTGCCTTACTCCATTTCTCTCCTCTTCTCAAGGGAAGAGCAGTCAGGATTCGCTCGGACAACATGACGACGGTATTATATGTGAACAGACAGGGAGGTACCAGATCATCATCCCTCCTCAGGGAGGCAGATCTGATTTTTTCCTGGGCAGAGAAAAATCTGACCCATCTATCCGCGGTTCACATCAAGGGCTCCCTGAACTCAGTAGCGGATCGGTTGAGTCGGGGTCGTGCCGTATCAGGAGAATGGTCACTCAATCCAGAAGTGTTTCATCAGATTACCCTGAAATACGGTCTACCGGAGATAGACCTCATGGCAACCCGACTCAATGCCAAGGTGGAGACGTTCTGTTCCTTGTTCCAGGAGGACAATCCCTTGGCAGTGGATGCCCTGACCATCCCTTGGAGGTCCAGGCTGTCATACATTTTCCCTCCAATTCCTATGATACCCAGAGTATTGATGAAAATAAGACAGGACCAAGCCTCTGTAATAGCCATCATTCCATTCTGGCCAAAAAGAGCTTGGTTTTCCCAGCTCATGGTGATGAGTCAAGGGATATATTGGAGGCTTCCCCCCACCCAGAACCTGGTTTCCCAAGGATCACTGAAGTGCCAGGATCTGAGGAGATTCAACCTGACAGCCTGGAGGTTGACCAGTCCCTACGAATGTATAGAGGACTGTCAGAAGCCGTCCTGAAGACGCTTTCCTGTGCTAGAGCTGAATCCACCAAAAGGAATTACCAGAGGACGGCTAAGATTTTTTTGGAGTGGTGCTCCAAAAGAGGCGTTGATATTTCTAATCCTTTGACTTCTGATGTTTTGGATTTTCTTCAGGATGGCTTGGACAGGGGCCTTGCCCCTGCTACTTTAAAGGTACAGGTATCGGCTTTATCCGCCCACTTAAACAGACGGTTGTCCCAGGATTCCCTGCTTGCAAGATTCCTTAAAGGAGCGGCGAGGCTGAAACCTGCGGTATCTTCTCCTATTCCCCAATGGGACCTTGCGACGGTCCTTTCAGGCCTTTGTGGTCCTCCTTTTGAACCTCTGGAAGCTACGGAGCTAAAATTTTTAGCCTTTAAAACTACTTTTTTGTTAGCCATCACATCTGCCAAAAGGGTAGGAGAGCTACAGGCGCTCTCCTCCAAAGAACCTTATATTGTATTTTTTTCGGATAGGGTCCACCTTAGGTTTTTGCCTGGCTTTATCCCTAAGGTTCCTTCACGTAATAACTATAATCAATTGATTTCTTTGCCTGTTTTCCTTCCGGATCCCTCCTCAGAAGAGGAGTTTAAACTTCATACTTTGGATGTGGTGAGGTGTCTGCGAATTTACTTATCGCGGACACAATCTTTCAGGAGAGCTGAAAATCTCCTAATCAATATGTATGGTAAAGACAGAGGTCTTAAAGCTTCCAGACCCTCCTTGTCCAGATGGATTAAGGAGGCAATCAAAATTTCTTTCATTGCTCAAGGGTTGCTTCCTCCAGTTTTTTGTACAGCCCATTCGACCAGGGCTGTGTCCACTTCTTGGGCTGAGAATCGCTCGCTTCCACTGGATCAAATTTGTGCGGCTGCTTCTTGGTCATCCCAGCTGACTTTCGTCAAACACTATCGTTTGGATGTCTGCAGTTCCGAGGCGACTGCCTTTGGCCAGACAGTTCTTGAGGTTGTAAGGCGAGGAAACCCTCCCTAGGGGAATTACTTGCTATATCCCCATATTGTGCTGCTGTAGGACGTAAGGGAATCGTTGATTATATTGTTAATCTGTTTTCCCTTAGTCCTAACAGCAGCACAAGGCTTCCCTCCCTAAAATCTTGTTTCTTTTACTTTATAATTTACACAGGTGAGGGAGGTCTCTCGTGCTCTCTTATAGGGCAGGTTAGTAAGCACATTTTTGTGCTAATTAAAAGTTCCACCTGTCCTAAACAACACACAGGGGGAGAAATACCCCATATTGTGCTGCTGTTAGGACTAAGGGAAAACAGATTAACAATATAATCAACGATTCCCCCAAAAAAAAAAAAAAAAAAAAAAAAAAAAGAAAAAAAAAAAAAAAAAAAAAAAAAAAAAAAAAAAAAAAAGAAAACACAACCAAAAAAAAAAAAAAATATATAATATAAAAAAAAAAAAAAAAAAAAAAAAGGGGGTTAAATATAGGTTTTTTAAAAAAAAAAAAATTTTTTTATTTTTTTTTTTTTTTTTTTAAGTTTTAAATATATTAATATAATTATATATTTTTGTTTTCCCCGGAACCCCACCAAAGCCAAAAAAAAAGGGGATTTTTTTTTTTGGCAGGGGGGAAAAAAAAAAAAAAAAAAAAACAAAAAAAAAAAAAAAAAAATCCCTTTTTCCCCAACCCCCCCCCCCCCAAATTTTTTTTCTTCCTCCCCATACATAAAACAAAAAAAATTATTTTTCCCTTTTGAAAAACAATTTTCCCCCCCAACCCAACCCCCCATATTGCCCCTTTAATTTAAAAAAAAAAAAAATATTGGGTTTTGGAATCAGGGAGTCAAAAAACAAAATTAACATTTAACCATCTCCTGCACATTCATTTTTGGAAAACTTTTTGATGAAATTCCATGGAGACAAAATGCTTAATGTAGTTTCCAAAATGGTGTCACTCGCCAGGGGTAGGAAATGGCTGGAAATTGTGTGCCAGTGCTAAAATTGGATAGTTTAAATAAATTGTACAACCCCCTTAAATCTGCCTAGAAAATGTATTGTTATACTTATTATTTTCTTCTCTGGGTGTAGAATAAATAATGTTGTTTTTCAGTATGTGCATATATCACCATATCACCTTTCTTTTTCATTAATATGGATGACTTCTAGCCACAGATGTAGCTTAAGGTTAAGGTTATTATTTAAAGCATGTTGTACGTTTACGATCTCATTAGATATGCATATTACAATTCTTCATGTGAATGACAAGGTAGATCTAGATGTAGAGAAATAAGTGAGAAAAGTATGGTTTCAATTAGAGCAGTTAGTTTGACGTGACTATAAAAGATATAATGGTTGCTATACCTTTTTTGTTTCAAAAAGCGTCTTACAAAGTGATATATTAGAAAGCAACATGTGATCTTTCAGGGTCAGTATGAAAATGTAGTAAATAAGATGCAGGTCATCTTCATAAATATGCATAACTGTGTTAAATGTAATATCTAACAGTTGTAGGTCATTTTTTGCAACAGAGGAAAGTTGCACTCCATAAATTTGCATTAGTTAGACACATACATGTATTTAGAAGCCTCATAAAGAATATCAGAGACAAATAAGTGGTTAACAGTCAGTAAGATGTATACCAGGATAGACAGATACACTTTTGTAGATTTGGAGAAAAACATCTTTGAAGACTTATGCAATTGAGGCAGTTGGTACACTGGGGGGTGGACCTTAAGCCCTGGGAGCACTACTGTTGCTGCTCAAGTAGAATGTCTATTGTCATAACAGTGGGAGAATGAACTCTGACTGTACGGGATAGTGCAAGCAGGAGAAGTTAGGGTCCTGAGTGGCAAGAGCTCTAGGGAGATGAAGGCCTACCCCAGTGCATCAACTGCCTCATTTTCATGAGATTTCGAAGTTGTTCTTCTCCAAATCTGCAAAGCGACATACATTACAAAGGTATGTTGCTTATCACTGTAATATGCACCTTGTATGGTGGTGGCAGTTGAATATGCCTGGGGAGGTGACAGACTTCCTTTGAATGTCAGCTACAGTCCACGAAACTGCATACAACACAATGCATTTATTTCAACTGCTCAATAGTTATAATCAATAAGTATCTCTAATAATAGTCGCAGTATAGACCTGTCATAATACATTAGTACTAAACACATTGGGAGCAATTTATTAAGACTGGTGTTTCCAACATAAGACTTAATTAATTTCTCAGATGGAGTGAGATGATTCAGAATTATTAAGAGGTTCCAGTGTGTTAAAAATTAAGTACATCTAGGAAGGAGCCATGTACCAGAATTGAAATTTAGAACAGCCAGAAGCTGATCTGTATTTAGATATGGCGCAAATTATAGTAAATCTGTGGCTTCCCTTCTTCACCTTGATCACCACCCTGTCCCGCCCACTTTTCTCAAAAGTGACAAGCAGGATGGAAAATAGACAAAGTGGTAATTTTTTTGCCACAAATCAGTCTTGCGCCAAAAATTTACCACTTTTGCACCAGTTCTGGTGTACTTAGTTTAATACATTTGAGTCATTAGCTTTCATTTTCATGTGGCACATCCGCAAATCTTCCTGGAATATTTTAACTGTTTCAGATACAACCCTTCGCTTAAACAGAACTCCATGTAAGGTGTTATAACAATGCTGAACTAGTAGTTTAGATTGCACCCATAAAGTGGCTGTGTAGTTCCAATCAGAAGCCTAGAAGTGATGCTACCCAGGACCTCATGTTAAAAGTAAGAGCTTCATGAGAGGTATCATGTGACTCATTTAAGTGTTGCCGAGGATTTTTTCAGTAGGTAGGCAATACAGTGCCTTGCGAAAGTATTTGGCCCCCTTGAACTTTTCAACCTTTTGCCACATTTCAGGCTTCAAACATAAAGATATAAAATTTAAATTTTTTGGTGAAGAATCAACAACAAGTGGGACACAATAGTGAAGTGGAACGAAATTAATTGGATATTTTAAACTTTTGTAAAAAATAAAAAACTGAAAAGTGGGGCGTGCCAAATTATTCGGCCCCCTTAAGTTAATACTTTGTAGCGCCACCTTATGCTGCGATTACAGCTGCAAGTCGCTTGGGGTATGTCTCTATCAGTTTTGCACATCGAGAGACTGAAATTCTTGCCCATTCTTCCTTGGAAAACAGCTCGAGCTCAGTGAGGTTGGATGGAGAGCGTTTGTGAACAGCAGTTTTCAGCTCTTTCCACAGATTCTCGATTGGATTCAGGTCTGGACTTTGACTTGGCCATTCTAACACCTGGATATATTTATTTGTGAACCATTACATTGTAGATTTTGCTTTATGTTTGGGATCATTGTCTTGTTGGAAGATAAATCTCCATCCCAGTCTCAGGTCTTTTGCAGACTCCAACAGGTTTTCTTCCAGAATGGTCCTGTATTTGGCTCCATCCATCTTCCCATCAATTTTAACCATCTTCCCTGTCCCTGCTGAAGAAAAGCAGGCCCAAACCACGATGCTGCCACCACCATGTTTGACAGTGGGGATGGTGTGTTCAGGGTGATGAGCTGTGTTGCTTTTACGCCAAACATATCGTTTTGCATTGTGGCCAAAAAGTTCGATTTTGGTTTTATCTGACCAGAGCACCTTCTTCCACATGTTTGGTGTGTCTCCCAGGTGGCTTGTGGCAAACTTTAAACAAGACTTTTTATGGATATCTTTGAGAAATGGCTTTCTTCTTGCCACTCTTCCAAAAAGGCCAGATTTGTGCAGTGTACGACTGATTGTTGTCCTATGGACAAACTCTCCCACCTCAGCTGTAGATCTCTGCAGTTCATCCAGAGTGATCATGGGTCTCTTGACTGCATCTCTGATCAGTCTTCTCCTTGTTTGAGATGAAAGTTTAGAGGGACGGCCAGGTCTTGATAAATTTGCAGTGGTCTGATACTCCTTCCATTTCAATATGATCGCTTGCACATTGCTCCTTGGGATGTTTAAAGTTTGGGAAATCTTTTTGTATCCAAATCCGGCTTTAAACTTCTCCACAACAGTATCACGGACCTGCCTGGTGTGTTCCTTGGTCTTCATGATGCTCTCTGCGCTTTAAACAGAACCCTGAGACTATCGCAGAGCAGGTGCATTTATACGGAGACTTGATTACACACAGGTGGATTATATTTATCATCATCAGTCATTTAGGACAACATTGGATCATTCAGAGATCCTCACTGAACTTCTGGAGTGAGTTTTCTGCACTGAAAGTAAAGGGGCCGAATAATATTGCACGCCCCACTTTTCAGTTTTTTATTTTTTACAAAAGTTTAAAATAACCAATAATTTTCGTTCCACTTCACAATTGTGTCCCACTTGTTGTTGATTCTTCACCAAAAAATTAAAATTTTATATCTTTATGTTTGAAGCCTGAAATGTGGCAAAAGGTTGAAAAGTTCAAGGGGGCCGAATACTTTTGCAAGGCACTGTAACTGATAAGCAATTTTCCAACCCTTAGGTAGGGTTCACAGTACTGTTGGAAATCCGTTATGAAGGTGTCCATTAAAAAAAAATAACGGACTCCTACAATAACGGACACAATTGACAGTAAATGATACCTACGTGTCCGTTTTTTTAACGGATCTGTTAAACTCAATCCTTTAAAAATACATAAAATATGGACAGTAAACCATCCTTTTGTGTCCATTAATTTCTAGTCCATTTTTTTCTTAATTGGTTGCCTTAAACACAGAATGACGACAGAGAGAATATAAAAGCAGGAAGAAGAGCTGACAATTCAGTCTGTAGCCAACTTTGGAGAGCAGAGTATCGTTGCTGTGTTCCAGTTCTTCTTGTGGTGCTGCTGTCATATTTAGAAAATGATTCCTCCATCTCTTTTATTTGACCTAGAGGTGATCCGGCTGAGGGCGAAGTGGAGAAGGCAGAGGCGACGGCAAAGGTGACGCTTCTGAGTCCATCCCATTACATCCGCCCGCATGACAAGTGGAGTATATTCAAGCCTGTATGGAGAACATCCAGAGAAGTTCCACAATTATCTGTGTATGTCCATTCCCAGCTTTGATGAACTTCTTCGGCAGCTGTCAACCAGACTCCAGAGGCAGGACACCCACTTGAGGAGAAGCGTTACACCAGAGGAGCGCTTGACAGTGACCCTTTGGTGAGTATCAACACTGTATTTCAAATGTGTGTGTGTGTGTGTGTGTGTATACAGTCATGGCCAAAAGTTTTGAGAATGACACAAATATTATATTTTCACATGGTCTGCTGCCCTCTGGTTTTTATGTGTGTTTGTCAGATGTTTGTATCACATACAGAAATATAATTGCATTCATATTATGAGTAACAGAAGCTTATATTGACAGTTAGAATGAGTTAATGCAGCAAGTCAATATTTGCAGTGTTGACCCTTCTTCTTCAGGACCTCTGCAATTCTCCCTGGCATGCTCTCAATCAACTTCTGGACCAAATCCTGACTGATAGCAGTCCATTCTTGCAGAATCAATGCTTTAATTTTGTCTGAATTTGTTGGTTTTTGTTTGTCCACCCGTCTCTTGATGATTGACCACAAGTTCTCAATGGGATTAAGATCTGGGGAGTTTCCAGGCCATGGACCCAAAATCTCTATGTTTTGTTCCCTGAGCCATTTAGTTATCACCTTTGCTTTATGGCAAGGTGCGCCATCATGCTGGAAAAAGCATTGTTGAGCGCCAAACTGCTCTTGGACGGTTGGGAGAAGTTGCTCTTGGAGGACATTCTGGTACCATTCTTTATTCATGGCTGTGTTTTTAGGCAAGACTGTGAGAGAGCCGATTCCCTTGGCTGAGAAGCAACCCCACACATGAATGGTTTCAGGATGCTTTACAGTTGGCATGAGACAAGACTGGTGGTAGCGCTCACCTCTTCTTCTCCGAATAAGCTGTTTTCCAGATGTTCCAAACAATCGAAAAGGGGATTCATCAGAGAAAATGACTTTACCTCAGTCCTCAGCAGTCCACTCCCTGTACCTTTTGCAGAATATCAGTCTGTCCCTGATGTTTTTTCTGGAGAGAAGTGGCTTCTTTGCTGCCCTCCTTGAGACCAGGCCTTGCTCCAAGAGTCTCCGCCTCACAGTGCGTGCAGATGCACTCACACCTGCCTGCTGCCATTCCTCAGCAAGCTCTGCACTGCTGGTAGCCCGATCCCGCAGCTGAAACACTTTTAAGAGACGGTCCTGCCGCTTGCTGGTCTTTCTTGGGCGCCCTGGAGCCTTTTTGGCACCAATGGAACCTCTCTCCTTGAAGTTCTTGATGATGCGATAGATTGTTGACTGAGGTGCAATCTTTCTAGCTGCAATACTCTTCCCAGTTAGGCCATTTTTGTGCAGTGCAATGATGACTGCACGTGTTTCTTTAGAGATAACCATGGTTAACAGAAGAGAAACAATGATGGCAAGCACCAGCCTCCTTTTAAAGTGTCCAGTGGTGTCATTCTTACTTAATCATGACAGATTGATCTCCAGCCCTGTCCTCATCAACACCCACACCTGTGTTAAGGAAGCAATCACTGAAACGATGTTAGGTGGTCCTTTTAAGGCAGGGCTGCAATGATGTTGAAATGTGTTTTGGGGGATAAAGTTCATTTTCTAGGCAAATATTGACTTTGCAAGTAATTGCTGTTAAGCTGATTACTCTTTATAACATTCTGGAGTATATGCAAATTGCCATTAGAAAAACTGAAGCAGTAGACTTTGTAAAAATTAATATTTGTATCATTCTCAAAACTTTTGGCCATGACTGTATATATATATATATATATATATATATATAACTTACTTTACTAATTTTATTTTTTTCAAGGTATCTGTCAACAGGCAAGAGCTTCTCCTCCATGCACTTCCAGTTCCGCCTTGGCAAGTCGACCATCTCCTACATCGTCCGGGATACTTGCCAGGCCCTGTGGGATTTGCTGTGTGAAGAATTTCTCCCACATCCATCTACCGAACAATGGAAGGACATTGCAAAAAAGTTCTGGGAGGTAACACATTTTCCAAACTGTGTAGGAGCAGTCGACGGAAAGCACATCCGTATCCGGAAACCTGCAAGGAGTGGCTCCCTGTTCTTCAACTACAAGAAATACTTTTCCATTGTGCTGATGGCCATTGCTGATGCCCAGTATCGATTTTTGGCTGTGGACAGTGGGGCATATGGCCGCACCAACGACTCCAGAATCTTCAAGGACTCTGACATGGGACAGAGAATCTATTCTGGAAATTTCGGATTGCCAGCACCAAAGCCATTTCCTGGAACTGATGGACCTCCTATGCCGTTTGTGGTTGTTGGCGGCAAGGCCTTCCAGATGTGTGGAAACCTTCTGAAACCGTACTCCAGCCGTGGACTCAACTTCCAGAAAAGAATCTACAACTATAGACTATCAAGAGCCCGGAGACTTGTGGAGTGCGTGTTTGGGATCCTCCTTCGAAATGGCGAATTTTTACCACTGCTATCCAGCTGAAGCCCGAATCTGTGGATGATGTTGTGAAAGCCTGCGTGGTCCTCCATAACTTCCTGCTGACAAGGGAACCATTGCCAGTTGACACCCAGGAACTGGAGTCTGGTTTACATGGTCTCGACTCATCTGGCCCACGATCTACAGTTGCTGTCAGCCGCATGAGGGACAATTTTGCAGCTTTTTTTCTTTCCAACGCAGGTTGGGTGGACTGGCAGGATGGCAAAAGAATGAACAAACACGCTTTCTTAAAGGGTGGTGTCATGGGGGGTGGCCCTCAGTGGACAAAGTGTAAACATACACTTTTTCCACCGAGGGTCCCTCCCCTGACACCACCTTTAAAGAAAGCGTGTTTGTTCATTCTTTTGCCTGAGTTTGTGTTTTGTACATGCTTTCTTAAAGGGTGGTGTCATGGGGGGGTGGCCCTCAGTGGACAAAGTGTAAACATACACTTTTTCCACCGAGGGTCCCTCCCCTGACACCACCTTTAAAGAAAGCGTGTTTGTTCATTCTTTTGCCTGAGTTTGTCTTTTGCACATGCTTTCTTAAAGGGTGGTGTCATGGGGGATGGCACTCAGTGGACAAAGTGTAAACATAGACTTTTTCCACTGAGGGTCCCTCCCCTGACACCACCTTTAAAGAATGCGTGTTTGTTCATTCTTTTGCCTGAGTTTGTCTTTTGCACATGCTTTCTTAAAGGGTGGTGTCATGGGGGGTGGCCCTCAGTGGACAAAGTGTAAACATACACTTTTTCCACCGAGGGTCCCTCCCCTGATACCACCTTTAAAGAAAGCGTGTTTGTTCATTCTTTTGCCTGAGTTTGTGTTTTGTACATACTTTCTTAAAGGGAGGTGTCATGGGGGGTGGCCCTCAGTGGACAAAGTGTAAACATACACTTTTTCCACCGAGGGTCCCTCCCCTGATACCACCTTTAAAGAAAGCGTGTTTGTTCATTCTTTTGCCTGAGTTTGTGTTTTGTACATGCTTTCTTAAAGGGTGGTGTCATGGGAGGGTGGCCCTCAGTGGTCAAAGTGTAAACATACACTTTTTCCACCGAGGGTCCCTCTCCTGACACCACCTTTAAAGAAGCGTGTTTGTTCATCCTTTTTGCTTTGTTTGTAATTTTGTGGGCAAAAAAAACACATTTGTTTTATTTAAAAAAAATTATTAAAATATTTTATTGTATATTAATTTTTCTTCAAAAATCACTGTCATGAAAAACAAATTTAGTCAAACATATAGTGAAACAGTAGAGGTAGATTTCCATACTGACTGGTGGAGGTACAGTGCACAGGAGTGCAAAACGTTTTTTTTTTTTTTTTGGTGTTTGAACACCTTTTTTATATTTTTTTTGGTGATGAACTTTTTTTTTTTTCCTTGTACTTTCTGAGCATGCTCAGAAAAAAAAAACGGACATAAAATAACGGACATGGTTATCAGTTACTGTCTGTTATAAGTCCGTTACCCATAGACTTCAATGTTAAAAAAATAACGGACACTTGCTGTCCGTTAAGAATCCGTTATTTCTAACGGACAAAAAAATCCTGCATGTAGGATTTTCTGTCCGCGAAAAAAAACGGACTTCTGACGGATTGGGTGTAAACGGACACAAACGGACACTAACGGACACTAATGGACACAATATAAAAACCCATTGAAATGAATGGAAATTTTAATGGATTTCTGACGGTTCAGCTAGTGTCCGTTGCTAAAATTTTGTAACGGACAATAGCAACGGACACTACTGATGGTCACCAACGGTAGTGTGAACACCCCCTTAGATGTGTAAACCTGATGCATTTTACAGTTAAAATGAGTTTAAAGCAGCATTTCCTGGTAAAAATGTCTTCATTTTTTCTACACACATAGGATTTCTTTCTTTGGTCTTTTTTTAACCCCCCAAATTTTTTTTTTTTTTAAAGCACCAAAAAAAACACCAACAAAAAAAAAAAGGGGCCCCCCAAAGGGGGTTTTTTAACCCCAGCCGGAGGGGGGGGGAAGATGGTTTTTGTTGGAACACACAACCATTTTTTTCCCCCCCCCCGCCCCCCCCTTTTACCCCCCCACAACACCCACACCACACTTTTTTGTTACCCCACAAAGGGGGGGGGGGGCCCCCCTTTTCTCTCCCCCGGGGACCTCTCTTTTTTTTTTGCCCCCCCCGGGGGGGGGGGTCTGAAATTTTTTTTACATATGTAGATCTAAATACAATAGACCTAAATGGACCTAAAAATCAGTAGTTTGTGTAGGGAACTGCCATTTGTACTAGTATATAATGTATCTAGCTTCTCTGCCCCTGCAGTTTGGCTTCAGAGACCCCAGGCATTCAGTGCAGGGTTTGTTTTGTAAATACAGTGAGTCAGAGACATGTGAGGCAGAGCTGCTGTGAGACAGACATGTTATGTCTGTGGGAGTCTAAGGCAAGTGGTAGGTGTAATTCTAAGGAGTAGATAAGTAGATATTTACGAATCTATATCCTTGAGATCAGCTAGTGAAGCTGCTCTACCTTATTTCAGAGCCACCTGTTCCACTTTACTTCAGAGTATATAGTTAAGTATGTGTTACCCCCTATATACTCACAGGACCTAGCTAGTAACTGTAGTTAGGGACCATATATATATATAGTTCAGGGCAGTGATAGGTTAGGCTTCCGACGGCCAACTAGCTAGTTAGAGGCCCGGTTGCACTAGTAGTTTAGCTGGCAGGTTAAGGACTCAGTGTTAGAGTAGTCAGGCCTGCATCTACTGCCGTCACTGTCACCCTGTTTGCTGCCTGTGAAGAATCTGTTGCCTGGAGATATTGTGCACCAGACTCTTGCTATATATCTATATATATATATACCCGGGTATATAACCTAAGACTGTTGTGGACTTGCTGGTTGTTGTAGCACTGCTGTGTTCTGAGTATATTGTATGTATGTACTATTACCCTGTTGATTCTTATAAAGCTACTGTTATAACCTTATGTGGTATCTGTATGTATTCTTCAGACTGTGAGATTAGTACAGTGATCCTTGTTAAGGCTACTAACTGTACTTCATGGGTAAGTCCCAGGAAGAGATCCTCCTTGTAATACAGAGGCTCTATCCTGGGTGGAGGCACTGATATATTTCATATATGTTCCCACTCTTCCATTCAGCGAAGGCTTCAGGTCCCATTATGCACACAGGTCAGTGCCAGAGTCTGTTGCGGGAGGGATAATACTCATACCCCCCCCAAATAGGGTTACATTTGGAGGCACTGCTGAGATTTAGAAGTGGGAATAGTCATTGATATGGAGAAGCGATATAGCTCAGAGGGGAACCTCCCACTAGCTACTACATGTGATTACCGACCTCCTGTTCCTCCACTGGTTCAGGTAAAGGAAGAACCCCGCTCAGCCAGTTATCCCCCCAGTATGTACGTCGCTAGCAGTTCCTCTAGTGACAGTGTTATTAGCACTTTAGCCAGGCTGACTGAAATGTTAGCTCAGGGCCTGCAGGCCACTCACTACAAGAAACTAAAGGTATTCTCTGGTAATGTCCCAGTACCACAAGGGGAGAAAAACTTTGAGATATGGAAAGAACATACTCTCCAGTGCCTGAAGGAATGGTTTTGCTCTGAAGAAGGCAAGCGGCAGCGTATCAGTGAAATTTTGTCGTCTCCTGCTGCAGAATTGATCCGCTTGTACAGAGACTCTCATGAAGGAGTGAGTGCATTGGACTATATACAAGTACTGTCTGATCACTTTGAGCCATACTATGACCTTGCCCAGATGGTTGCTGATTACCGAATGGTTCGGCAAAAAGAAGGGGAAAACGTCTCTACTTTTATTAACCGTTTACAGCTACTTCTTTCACGTCTGGTGTACCACGCAGCTATATCTACTTCAGAGGTAGACGCTATGAGAACCAGTCAGTTGGTGAGAGGGTTACAACCTCATCATCCTCTTGCTCAAGTACTCAAGGTCTTACTATCTGACAAAGTTCTTCCATTTCCTGACTTAATGAAGTTAGTGAAGAAACAAGAAGCTGACATTAGTTTTAGTACCCCTAAGAAAGCGAAAAGCATCTCTAAAGAAGATGTTCTTCCTAGTTCAAACAAGAACAAACCAGCGGAGCGGTCAGAACCTAGACAGTCCGCCACTCCACCCACTGCCACTCAATGGAGGAAGGATGCTAGAACCTGTTACAAATGTGGTCAGACGGGCCATACTGCCAGACAGTGTACGGAGGACAGTGAGGGAATGGGACACAGTGCTGTCTTCTCTATTCAGAATCAAAGACATCGAAGGAAGGCGGGCCGAGTAAAGACCAGAGGCGCTATCTTGGGCTCCAGGTCTGTTGTCAAAGTCACTGTCAATGGTCATGCCGCTCCTGCCCTGTTTGATGCAGGATCTCAAGTGACCCTGATTTATCGCTCGTTCTACCAAAAGTATCTGAGGGATATACCTCTTCAGTCTACGGGACAAATGAAATTGTGGGGGCTTAATTCAGGATCATATCCTGTAGATGGTAGCCTACAAGTAGTTATAGCTGTCCCTGAATTAGAAGATCAGAGTGTCGCTCCCATGAAGATTACGGCTCTTGTCTGCCCTGGTTCAGGGGATTCTTGTGCAGCTCCTGTGATACTTGACACTAATTGTCCCACAGTGCATTATGCTTTTCAGAAGTTTCTTGGAAGAGATTGGAAACCTACAGCTCAGCCGGTGAATATATCTTCTGATCTTAGAGAACTCTGTGATGCCCTGTCTACTGGCTATCAACATGGAATGGTATATCATATCGGTGAGAGAACCGTGGAAGTTCCTGCCAGTGGGGAGAGAGTTCTGAGAGTAGCCTCCAGCATTGCTCCCGATTTGCTTGAAGGGGGGAGTTATGTCCTTATGGAAACCCCTGAAGAAATGATTAACCAGAATGGCTGGATGGTGATCCCAGAGAAAAAGGACTGGAGAAATAAAGTGGAGTTATCTACCTGTGTGACAGTGAGGAACTGTTCACCGCATCCGATCGTAATTGGACCATACCAGAATGTGGCCCACTGCTACCCTGTGCTTGGAGTAAATCCATACGCTGAAGTGTGCAGGATTCAAATCCGAGATGCAATCCCTAATCTCAATCTTGACTTGAGTGATCCACATTTACCAGAGGCCTGGAATCAGCGACTGACACAGAAGTTGTCTGAGTTATCGGAAGTGTTCTCCATTGATGATACGGATGTAGGTTGTGCTAAAAGTGCTCAACACAATTTCTGACTGACCGATTCTACTCCCTTCCGGGAGTGACCACAGAGAGTTGTTCCAAAGGATGTTGATGAGTTAAGACAGACTCTACAGCAAATGAAAGGTCAGGGGATCAATGTGGACAGTAAGAGCCCCTATGCCTCACCTATTGTGGTGGTAAGAAAAAAATCTGGAGCAATTCGCCTATGTGTGGATTACAGAACTCTGAACCGGAGAACCTTACCTGATCAGTATACACTGCCGAGAATTGAAGAAGCTCTGGAAGTTCTGAATGGAAACTGTTGGTTCACAGTGCTGGACCTAAGATCGGGATACTATCAAGTCCCAATGGCACCTGAGGATCAGGAAAAGACAGCCTTCATATGCCCCTTGGGTTTCTTTCAGTTCACTCGCATGCCGCAAGGTACAAAAGGTGTGCCAGCAACGTTCCAAAGGTTGATGGAAAGAGTGTTAGGTGATTTAGTGCCCCGGGAATGCCTTGTATATCTTGACGACATTATTGTGTTTGGAAAGACGCTGGAAGAACGTGAAGAACGACTCATGAGAGTACTCCAACGCTTAAAAGAAGAGGGACTGAAGTTGTTGGCTGACAAATGCAAATTTTGTAGATCTTCGGTCACTTATGTAGGTCATATTGTTTCTGCTGAAGGAGTTGCTACCGATCCTGGTAAGATTGAAGCTGTTGTGAATTGGCCCCAACCGCAAAATATTACGGAGTTGCAATCTTTCTTGGGGTTTTGTGGATTCTATCGATGATTTGTGGAAGGATATTCAAAAATTGCTCGAGCCCTCCTCGACCTGTTGAAGAGTGATGCAGGAAATCCGGGAAAGAAGAAAGGGTCTTCCAAAAGCCTTTTTGGCGAAAGGTGGACTGCGGATTGTGAAGAAGCATTTAAGTTGTTGAAGAAGAAATTGACAGAAGCTCCTGTTCTGGCTTATGCTTATGCACAGAAGCCATATGTGCTACATGTAGATGCCAGCTTTGAAGGATTAGGTGGCGTGCTGCACCAAGAATACCCGGCCGGGTTACGGCCCATAGCTTTCATAAGTCAAAGTCTTTCTCCCAGCGAGAAAAATTATCCAGTGCATAAATTGGAGTTTTTGGCGCTCAAGTGGGCCATTGTTGATAAATTACATGACTATTTATATGGAGCCACGTTTGAAGTAAGAACAGACAACAATCCACTGACATACGTTTTGTCAACCGCTAAACTCGATGCTACAGGACATCGCTGGTTGGCGGCTTTATCCAACTACCAATTCACACTCAAGTATAAACTGGGGCCTAAGAACATTGGGGCAGATGCTCTATCAAGACGGCCTGGATTTTCTAGTCCGGAAGTAGTGGATGAATGGGAAGAAGTGCCAAGTCCTGGAGTAGGAGCTTTGTGTGCCATGGCTGCTGTAGTTGAAGACCGAGTAGCCTTTTCTGAAACTCAGCTTATTGACTCTTTTGGGGGAGGTCCCGAAGCTGTACAGACATGTTTGCATATCCTGCCGCTTTAGGATCCTTTGAGAGTTGCTCTATATCTTCAAAGCGAATGATCTGGAGTCAAAAGACTGATCCTTTAATTGGACCTCTTTATCAAGCAGTGAGTTCTCAAGACAGAGAAATGTTAAAGACATCCCTACCATCTGAATGCAGTCAACTTCTACGAGATTGAGAGAAGTTTGAAATAGAAAACGGCCTACTTTATCGTGTGGTGCTGTATCATGATCACCCTGGAAGGCGCCAACTAGTTATTCCAAGCTGCTTTCAGAAGATGATTTTCCGAAGTCTGCATGATTATCATGGTCATTTGGGACCTGAGAAGACTTATGGCTTAATACAAGACCGATTCTACTGGCTCAAAATGAGAGATACCGTGACTCGTCTGTGTAGGTGCTGTCGCAGATGTTTTCAGAGGAAGACTGTCCCGGTTCGAGCGGCCTTCATGGGACACTTGAAGAGTTCGGGCCCCATGGATCTTGTCTGCATAGACTTCCTTTGTATTGACAACAACTCCACTTCACACGATATGCTCAAGCCTTTCCGACTAAGGATCAAAAAGCAGTCACCGTTGCAAGAGTGCTTTGGGAAAAGTATTTTATCCATTATGGCTTACCACACTGGTTGAATTCTGATCAAGGCCTGGATTTTGAGAGCAACCTGATCAAAGAGTTACTTCAGTTGTTGAACATCCGCAAAAGTCGGACAACGCCTTACCATCCAGAGGGAGATGCCCTTCCTGAAAGATTTAAAAGGACTTTACTTGATATGCTTGGTACCTTACGAATTGAGGATAAGCGATCCTGGAGTCGAAAAGTGGAGGCTATGGTGCATGCCTATAATAGTACAAGGCACGAGAGCACAGGATATTCACCATACTTTCTGATGTTTGGAAGAGAGCCTAGGCTACCTATTGACATCTTGCTGGAAGTCTCTACTGATGGTATCAGTCATCAAGATCATTACCGATATGTGGCACGTTTGAAAGAAAAGCTTAAGAGTGCTTATCAGCTGGCTGAGGAAAATGCGGCCAAAGTGAATGAAGGAAATAAAAGGAGATTTGATCTTCGAGTAAGATACCGAGAATTGAACCCTGGTGACCATGTTCTGCTACGGAATTTGGGAGCATCTGCAAAACATAAGCTGGCTGATCGATGGCGGAGTGAACTCTTTACAGTGGTAGATCGGTTGCCTGGAATACCAGTCTACAAGATAAAAGGACGGGACGGGAGGATCAGGACTTGGCATAGAAATCATTTGTTGCCTGTACCTGAGATTGATGGTGCGCATATCTCCAATGATGGCTTGGCCTGCGATTCTCCACAGCCCTTAGCCGATATTCCACCTGACCTTCCTGAAACTACTGAGAGTGATTGGACTGTGGCTCCTGAAGTTCCTAGATCACCAGTATCTTCTCCTTCAGGGAGACCTATGAACCGTCAAACTCCAGAATTTGTGCCTAGATCTGTGTCTACAGATGAGCAGGGATCTAGCTCTCCTACGCCACCAGCACCATCCCCTCCCATGGCAGACAACCCTAGTTTAGGGCCTGGACATGCTAGTTTGCCTCAGAGAGAGGTACGGAGAGGAGAGAGAATTAGACACCCTCCACCTATACTGACATATGATAGTTTGGGTGACCCCAGATTTACTACTCAGCCTCATTTATATCATGCTTGGGTGGGTGCAGTGTCCACTTTGGTCAATATGTTACCAATTTTCGCTCCTGTTGGCATGTATACCTATTAACCTGTTGTGACTCTGTAAATGCAAAAGCAACCATATTGATATTGTCATTGGTAATGTTGACTGTATACTATGACTTTGTATGTCTTTGACGTGACGTAAAGATTTCACCAGAGGGAGAGTGTAGGGAACTGCCATTTGTACTAGTATATAATGTATCTAGCTTCTCTGCCCCTGCAGTTTGGCTTCAGAGACCCCAGGCTTTCAGTGCAGGGTTTGTTTTGTAAATACAGTGAGTCAAAGACATGTGAGGCAGAGCTGCTGTGAGACAGACATGTTATGTCTGTGGGAGTCTAAGGCAAGTGGTAGGTGTAATTCTAAGGAGTAGATAAGTAGATATTTACGAATCTATATCCTTGAGATCAGCTAGTGAAGCTGCTCTACCTTATTTCAGAGCCACCTGTTCCACTTTACTTCAGAGTATATAGTTAGGTATGTGTTACCCCCTATATACTCACAGGACCTAGCTAGTAACTGTAGTTAGGGACCATATATATGTATAGTTCAGGGCAGTGATAGGTTAGGCTTCCGACGGCCAACTAGCTAGTTAGAGGCCCGGTTCCACTAGTAGTTTAGCTGGCAGGTTAAGGACTCAGTGTTAGGGTAGTCAGGCCTGCATCTACTACCGTCACTGTCGCCCTGTTTGCTGCCTGTGAAGAATCTCATCATCATCGTCATCTCCTGATCGGCTGTCTGTCATCTCCTGGAAGAATCCGAGGATCCACAGTCATCCACAGGGGCCCCTGCATCTCTTCTGTTGCCTGGAGGTATTGTGCACCGGACACTTGCTATATATCTATATATATACAGGTATATACCCGGGTATATAACCTAAGACTGTTGTGGACTTGCTGGTTGTTGTAGTACTGCTGTGTTCTGAGTATATTGTATGTATGTGCTATTACCATTTTCACTGTTATAACCTTATGTGGTATCTGTATGTATTCTTCAGACTGTGAGATTAGTACAGTGATCCTTGTTAAGGCTACTAACTGTACATCATGGGTAAGTCCCAGGAAGAGATCCTCCCTGTAATACAGAGGCTCTATCCTGGGTGGAGGCACTGATATATTTCATATATGTTCCCACTCTTCCCTTCAGCGAAGGCTTCAGGTCCCATTATACACACAGGTCAGCGCCAGAGTCTGTTGCGGGAGGGATAATACTCATACCCCCCCCCCCCAAATAGGGCTACATTTGTATCAATTAGAAGAAAACGTGAGCTGTGACTATCTTAATCTTTATATATGCAACTGCATTCATGACCTAAAATTCCATGTGGTCAACTTTTGTGGCTCCAGGTTTGTACATGTTTAGTTCTTACTATCAGAGTAATGGAAAAATAACTTTATAGACCTAATATCATAAAATATTTAATTGATTTTAAACACAGAAACATAATGACTTTCAGGTTAAAAAAAACATATCAATAGCCTAAAAAGGACCTGCTACCAAATAAAAAATCCAGAATGGCATTCGTCATTTGATTCTAGCTCTGCCACTGTACCAGGAACACAAAGCTTCAACTACTGTAAAGATATATTAAGAATTTAATTAGCGTATGGATGAGATTTACAAAGCTAAATGCACCAGAATTTTGGTTCAATTTGCCACTGAAATCTGGTTATACCTGCTTTGCAGCAGATTTATTATGTGTTTTAGAAGTCTTAAATTGCACCTAAATCTTGGTGCAAAGTAAGCCAAGAGTTGGTGTACGGAAGAGAAATTTGTGATGAATTTGGCATATTTTTGGCTGACAGGTCTAGTTTAAATCTGTCATAATTTAACACAGTATTAGTAAATCTCCCATAATAGTTTGGACCTTAAAAATGACGAGGTGTTAAATGTAGACATTCTCTTTAAACTGCAAAATGCCATAGAAATGATTTGTATCCCTTCCTTCCTTCCTAGGAAACAGTTACTGTCATATTGTCCATTCCATTACGTCCCAGACTGAAAACATGATTATATTATGGGGCAGGAGGCAGGGACTCTTAGATGACTATTATACTGGGAGTTTGGGTTCCTGCACTGTGTTCAGTATATGATGGTGCTATACAAGTAAGCTAATAATAAAAACACCAAAATTACAGTATTAGTACTAGAGTTATCTAGGTTTGGATGTCTTTCGTCAACATAATGAGTCCTATGAAATTTACTCTTCATTAATTTTTATCCAGCTTTATGAGTAATTTTTGATTAAACCAATAAAAAGATATATATATATATATATATATATATATATATATACAGAAATTAATTAGAACAGTTATTTTTGGCCTTTTTTTTTAAAGTTATAAGATTATGGCCACAGGGAGACTTTGGCAGCGACTCTTGCCGCACGACCAAAGATCACCATGCTGCCCTATGAGTCCTTACTTAATGTAAGTGAATGAATTTGTGTGGGAGCTGAGCATTAATGCTGCTGGACCACTATACAGGGCAAAAAGCTATTTGTTTTTGGCTCCGTGCACTATATAGCATAGGGATCAGATGCAGTCCTCGAACAGCTGATCCATTTGGGGGTTGGCTGCTGGGCCCCCAACAATATTTATGGCCTATCTTAAAGGGAATCTGTCTATAGATAACAGCATGTCATTCCATCTCTGCAGATAAGTAGGTTAGGGTCATCTGAATCAAAAGGTGTACTCCATTTGTGAATTGGCCCCTCCATTGCCGAAATATCACCTTCTTTGTCAACATGTAAATGAACACTTTAAAGCAATGAATGCATTGCTGTTGCTCTAAATAAGCAAGCACCAATGCCTTCATTGTTCCAAAGACCTAATTTGCATATTGGGTAATAATTAATGAATGTTAATATTTCAGTTATCTCAAATAAATTATCTAAAATGGCACAAGCTATTGCCGTAGTGCACTTACAACAAAATGACGCTGGTATGAACCCACCCCAATATTGCAAATAGTAGCAAAATTAATTTTACGGTCAAACCATTGAATATATAATACAGCAAATTTTTCTTCCACAAAAGATTTTAGTACAAGCATGTAGTACACAACATAGAAAGACATGGAGGACACTGGCCGTGCTCTAAAATGGCTGCTTGATATTAGTCTATGCTGCTCAGCTGCTACACATCAGCTCACAAAGTCTGACATCCTATCCCAATCTGCCGGTAAAGCTCTGCGCCATCCTGGCTGATAACTGCTGGTGGCCTTCTCTGTGACATTGGTGCGGATGCCATATTCTTTTTCATCAGAAGGACGAAAGGGATACTGCACTTAGTTATGCAACCGGACCACTGACCACGCCGTGCGGGGCGTTCAGAGGCTGGGTGAGTGTTCCCTCTTGTCCACTTAGCTACTTACCTGTTCCAGTTGGGAAGCTCCGTTTCTCCTCCATTTCCCTCAAGCCGAGGACTACAAGTGTGACTCTCCACGGTGCTACCATCTCTCTGTCAGCGCTATCCACCAGAGCACAGGTGATCTCCACTCGGCCTGGCTGCTGATGTGCTGTATTTGGTCACACTAATTACACTCAGTCCACAATTTAAATCAGAGTTGGGGGGCTCGGAGGGGGGTCCTCTCCCTTACCTCTCTCTTCCCTCTCCCTTCCCTCCTTTATTACTGTTGGATAAAGTGGAACTCCTACTTTCTGAATATGGTCCTCTGCAGTTCCAGCATATCATTACATCTGGAAGTATAGTTGAAGCAAAGAGAGATCTCCTATGGACTGTGTATTGTTGGGTTCAATATATTATAGTGGTTATAGACTATAATGGGGTCCGCCGGGTTCTCGCCCGAAAAATGTAGATTTTTCAAGCAGATTCGGGAATGGAATCGCCGAACAGGATTCAAGCGCTGATGTGAACCCAGCCTTATCTGATTGCTGTTTTATTAGGCTGAAGTTATTCCTACTTCCTCACTGCCTCAATGATGGTCTGCCGTAAGACTAAAGCTACAGTACCAAAAAAGTTAATGACATATTTCCCCTCCACCCTCTCATCTCAACCGGCTGTAAGCCCATGCTCTTCTGCCTCATCCCTCGCCATCAAGTTGTCCTGAGGATCCCCATCTCCTGAAGCTCCAAAGCTCACTTCCTCTATGTCTCCTGAAGTACATACTAGCTCCCCTTATTTAAGGGATAATGGAAAGCGTCCACCTTAATTCACTCCATCTGCATCACCATCTGGTAAAGGCTTGGCGCATAAGCTTACTCAATGTGCCTCTTCCCCCTCCATCTCTAGAGAACTAATTCCTGTTGGCGAGTTATGATTTGGAGAATTTCCCGTGTTCCTTTGCACCTATTACTGAAGACACACTCAAGTCTATGCTTGTTCTTCATCAAAACAATATCATCCTCCATGTTAATCCTCTTACTACTCAGCTTCAATCCAATACTGATACTCTTGAATCTCAGACTGATCATATTGAGCAAAAAATGGCAGAATTTTTGTCAGCCCACAACAAACTGGTAGATGCTCATAACCAATTGGAGGATGATGTCCAATGGCTTAAGGAAGAGGTGGCAGATACTGAGGACTGATCCCAATGCAATAACATCAAGATTAGGTGAGTTTCAGAAGAAATTTCTGGCCGTCATATAACAGGGTATATCAAATCTCTCTTGTGCTATTTCCGTCGCTCTTGGAGCTGGACTTAACTATTGACCGTGCCCACCATATCCCAAAACCTAAATCAGCACCAGACGAGTTACCGAGAGACATTTTGGCACGTGTTCACGTTTACCATGTCAAAGACACTCTGATCTCTGAGGCCTGCAAAAGGCAGTCTCTCCTGGAACCTTATGATAACATTTCACTATATCCGGATCTTTCAGCTGCTACTCTTCAAGCAAAGCAGCTGCTTTTACCTCTGACCCAAACCTTATGAGAACCACAGATTAAATATAAATGGAGATTTCCGATCAAGCTCCTGATTTCTAAAAATGGATCTATGGCACAAGCCTTATCAGTGGAGGAAAGTCTAGAATTATTTGGGTCTTCCTCTTCCTCAGCGGGATCCTGTCTCGATTCAGTCTGCTGTACTGTTTACTGATTTTGTTTTGTTGCCTAATTTTGAAATCTGTTTAATGTATGATTCTCAGGTATTTCCCTTTCTACCCCTATATACATTGATATCTCTAACAGTGTTGCAGGTTTCCAGTGTAGTGCCTCTACACTATAGTGCCCACTTTTCATTTGAATTGTTTTGTGTTTATTCAGCATTCTCATTTCATGATATTATACCTTTAGTCATATCGTTTCAAAATTTTCGAGGACTTAATAGTCCTTTTAAGCTTAGTCTCATGTGGACTCAGGCTAAAAAGTTCTAATGATTAAATAGATGCATTTTCATATTGACAAATCCCCCAAATGCACCAATAAATCATTTCCCCATACAGTATCTTCACTTGTCTCACTTCCTCTAAAAGCAAGGGGGGTCATGACTGCAATTAAAGATTCTGTGTCATTATCCATTAAATCTTGTCATACTGACCCTCTTGGCCACTACATTACGCTGATATATAATATCAACAATGTAATTTACACTCTCGTAAATGTATACTTCCCAAATTCCTATCAAGGTCGCTTTTTCTCTAAAAATGTCAACAAACTAGAGAAGATCAAATATGGCCATCTAATTATAGCTGGGGACTTTAACACGATCATTGACTCCACTTTTTGTGACTGCTCTGACTACTTTCTAGCTAGGAGAGTTCATGAGGAGGGACTCTTTGATGTCTGGCGTTGTCAACACATTATTGAACGTGATTATACCTATTTCTCTCCATATAGGCAATCATTTTCCCATATAGATTTGTTCATAATGGGCAAAAATGTCCTACTTCTCTCCCTCAATACCTCTATTGGAGTGCCACCTTGGTCTGATCTCGTCTCTATCTCTCTTTCTCAAGCAGAAAAGTTCTCATCCCCTCCCCTGTCACAGTGGAAACTTAACGACTATATACTGACTCATATTATACAGCAAGGATAACTGATAGTCTCCTAATGTTTTTTTGAGACCAATACTGGGTTGGTAGATGGTCCCTTCGTTCTCCCCTAATGTTGCTACTTCCCATACCCTCTGAGATCTCTGTGTCCGCCTTCAGTCTCTTTTGTTTTCTAAATTTGATCTAATACTTAGGAGGCATCAAGCTGATTATGCTCATAATAATAAGGCTGGGAAGTTGTTAGCTAAAAGATTAAAACAAGCCTATCAAAAATCTAAAATCACTTTCCTTTTAGGACCTGATCAGCACAAGATAATGGAAGCCAGGTATATTGCTAATCATTTCAGATTGTACTATTTCTGCACTAAATAATAATAATAATAATAATAATAATAGTCCTTTAATAGTCCCACAATGGGGAAATTAAGTGTGTTACAGCAGCAAAGATAAGCAGATTCAAATACAAATACAACATGTACAGGAATGGTCCAAGGTGAGAGGCATTACATTGATAGTAGACAGACATATAGGCCATAGCAGGGAGGGAATTTAACAGGCAGAAAGATATTTCAGTTCTCTGTGTGTATTGATCTCCACTTAGGTCGGTGTTGGTTGTACAGCCTAACCGCGGTAGGGAGGAAAGATTTCCGATAGCGCTCCTTCTCACACTTAGGGTGGAGCAGTCGGTCACTGACAGTACTGCCCAGCGCGATCACAGTCTCATGCATGGGATGGGACTTCTTCTTCTGCATGGAGCTCACCACGGACAGTATCCTTTTGTCACCCACCACCTGCACTGGGTCCAGTGGGCTCCCTAGGACAGAGCTGGCCCTTCTAATCAGCTTGTCAAGTTTATTTCTGTCCCTGGTTGATATACTGCTCCCCCAGCAGGCCACTCCAAAGAAGATGGCTGATGCCACTACCGAGTTGAAGAAAGTCCTAAGAAGTGCCCCCTGGATTCCAAAGGCTCTCAGCTTCCTAAGCAGGTAGAGCCTGCTGTGGCCCTTCCTGTACAGGACCTCCATATGATCTGCCCAGCCCAGCTTATTATTAAGGAGAAAACCCAGGTACTTATAGGTGTTCACAATCTTGATGTCCATCCCCAAAATGTCCACTGGTTTAGGAGGGCATCTGCCTTTACGGAAGTCCACCACCATCTCCTTGGTCTTCCCCGCGTTGATTTTCAGGTGGTTCCGCTGGCACCAGTCCACAAAATCCTGGTTCAGTTCTCTGTACTCCCTGTCATTGTCGTCTGTGATGAGACCTACTATTGCAGAGTCGTCAGAATACTTCTGTAGGTAGCAGAAGATGAGTTGCACCTAAAATCTGCAGTGTACAGTGTGAAGAGGAAAGGGGCGAGAACCGTACCCTGAGGTGCCCCCGTATTACAGATCACGGTATCTGACACACAGTCTCGGGCTCTCACGTATTGAGGTCGATTTGTGAGGTAGTCTAGGATCCAGTTGGAGAGGTGGTGGTCCACTCCAGCAAGGCCCAGCTTGTACCTCAGTAACCTGGGCTGTATGGTTTTAAAAGCACTGGAGAAATCAAAGAACATTATTCTCACCGTGTTCCCTGGTTTCTCCAGGTGAGACAGAGCCCTGTGCAGAAGGTGGATGATGGCATCATCTACCCCAACGCCCGGCCGATAAGCAAACTGGAGAGGGTCCATAGCGGGGCTCACTAGAGGGCGGAAATGTGTGAGAACCAATCTCTCTAAGATCTTCATCAGGTGGGATGTCAGTGCTACAGGTCTGTAGTCGTTGAGGTCCATAGGGTGAGGTTTCTTTGGAACTGGTACCACACAAGAAGATTTCCATAATTCAGGGACTATTTTCAGCCTCAGGCTCATATTATACATATATGTAATTTAACCACACAGCTGGTCCCCGCAAGTCTTAATTAGCCTTGCACTGATGTCATCTGACCCTGCGACTTTCCCCGCCTTGATCTTTTTCATCTCCTTCCTCACCTGGGCCCGTGTGAAGATCAGACTGTGGTCAGATAAAGACGGATTTCTGGATTTACTGGTCTGTTGGGAAGTAGCCGCATGGGGTGAAGTCATTGTGGTGGGGGGAATTGAAGGACATGCTGGGGTGGGAGGAGCTGGGGTGTGATCAAATATAATATAATATAATCTAAAGTACTATATAATCTAAAGTCTGACCCTGCTACTCCCCAACCTACTGAACAGGCCATTAATGAGTTCCTATCTTTGGTGAATCTCCCGAATATCTCCCCCACCCATCTGGCCTTCCTTTCACTTCCCTTTTTTCCTGATAAAATTTTAAAGGCCATTATTTCCCTGAAAAGGTTCAAAGCATCTGGCCCGGATGACTTCTCCAACCAATGCTATAAGTATTTTGATAATTGTCTGACCCCTACTCTCACTCAGATGTTTAATAAGGCAGCACAAACAGCCTTCCCTCCCAGAATGTTATTGTCATGCTCCCTAAACCCAGAAAGAACCCCGTCTCCCCAGATAATTTCCGTCTCATTTCGTTATTGAATACGGATGTGAAAATTTATGTCAAGGTCCTTTCAAAAATCCATGGTACCCAGATATGTGACACTACCCATAAAATAGGACTATATGTATATATATATTCTATTATCCATCTCTAGGCCCAAGTCTTCCTTACCAGCAATCCAACAAGCCCTGACACTTTTTGAAATGTCTCCTACTATAAAGTTAAAGCCTCTAAGTCTCAGATTTTAAACATGGGTAAAGAATGTCATACTTGCTAATCGCTTGAATTCCTTTATCCCTATAAATGGAATATAGACCATATTAAATATCACGGTATTGTCCTATCCTAGTTCCCTTCTATTTTCTCTTAATTATTCCACTATGCTTTCTTAGATGTTGCATGTATTGGAGAATTTCTCTAAGTCTCTATTCTCCTGTGCAAGTAAAATAGCAATTATTAAAATTATGGTACTCTCGATAGTTTTACATACTTTTCGTGCAGTATGTATCCCAATCCCCATGTCCTTCTTTGCTGCAGGTACTAATATTATCTTTCATTTGGGGAAACAAGCATCCTAGAGTCAGGAAACTAACCACAATGAGACTGTGGTTGGAAGGTGATATGGGAGTGCCAGATGTTTAACAGTATTATGTCAGCACACCTTAACTGGTGCTCTCCTCAAGGAGAGATGTCCCTGTCCATAACCCACTCATTGCCTCCCCACAAAGCCAGCCAGTTCACTTTGCTCTGCACTGATGAGGGACAAAAAATCCCGAAACGGCGCTGTATGCAGATAAGTGAAACTGGCTTGGCTAAAATCCCTTTTGCTGTCTCAAGACTCGGTGAGTCAAAAGCAAACTGAGGATCTGTTACATCCAACAGAGGGCGCATGAGCTCCCAGCTCCTTTCCCATAATGCCTAGTATTATGTCAGTGTCATCCTGGACCAGGCACAGTCTTGGTGAGTGTGTGGATATTGATAAGTCGGCCTTGGGACGTCCTTTAATCTCCCTTTTAAAATTTAATTCCAATACCCAATGTCTGTCCTTATCTTCCATAGTGGCGACAGTTAAGACTTTGAAGTCCTTTGTTCAAGATACCTCTCGATATCAATGTGTTTCTATCTCCACTCTCCCTCTCCATTGCTTATATGCAATAATTGACAATATTAATATTGATAATTGGGATATTGCTGGATGCTGCACTATCGATGCTTTATATTAGGAGCTGTTCTTCATTCTTTCTCTAGCCTTACTCAACGCTATGACGTGCCTAACGTTGACTTTTATAAGTACCTCTGTATCAGACATGCCTTAAGTGATTTAAATTTTCCTACCTGTTTAACAACTTGTTTACTATCCACATCCCCCCAATAAGCTTTCATATATGTCTAAATGTGAGTCAGATTAGGGTTCTATCTTCACTATCCAACAATGGCTCTCGACCCTCTCTTTGCCTAGGTTTAAGGCACGACTTACTGGGAAATATCTAGGAAACTTATCTTTCATTGGTATTTGACCCCGGTCTGTATGTTGATGATGTACAGTAATCCTATTGTATCTGATATGTGCTGGAGAGGCTGTAGTCACAGCGGCTCCTTTGTCCATGTCTGTGATATTGTCCAAATATATCCCCATTTTGGAAACTAGCTTTCCGACTTGTGGAATGGGTCACTGGTTATCCTGCCCTTGTCTACCTTGCCTACCTCATGTAGCCTCATGTTTCTTAGGGTAGGAGAAATGCAGTATAGCAGCAGAAAGGCATTTCTCCTGATGCTCTTTGCTCCTCTTTCTACTAGTCTGATGTCTGATGAAGGTCAGATTGACCGAAATGTCACTCATTTCTGGACAATAAGAGAATAATACAGACAGCAAAGTGAGTGCCGAAACATTAATGCTTATAGAGCCATATTATTATTGTCTTTTCTGTTTTTGTAATAGTCTGTTAGTATGTTCCTGTTGTTCTGCGGGTCGCTTATTTCACATTAACTTTAACATTTCTGTTTCAATAGCTTTTATTAAATTTTCCAAATATATGACATTAGAAAATACTTGAACAGTCAATATAGCAAACCTCGAAATTGATAAAGTAAAACATTCATCTAAATAATAGGGAGGACATACAGTGCTGGCCAAAAGTATTGGCACCCCTGCAATTCTGTCAGATAATACTCAATTTCTTCCAGAAAATGATTGCAATCACAAATGCTTTGGTAATAATATCTTCATTTATTTTGCTTGCAATGAAAAAACATAAAAGAGAATGAAAAAAAAGTCAAATCATTGATCATTTTACACAAAACTCCAAAAATGGGCCGAACAAAAGTATTGGCACCCTCAGCCTAATACTTGGTAGCACAACCTTTAGACAAAATAACTGCGAACAACCGCTTCCGGTAACCATCAATGAGTTTCTTACAATGCTCTGCTGGAATTTTAGACCATTCTTCTTTGGCCAATTTCTCCAGGTCCCTGAGATTTGAAGGGTATCTTCTCCAAACTGCCATTTTGAGATCTCTCCACAGGTGTTCTATGGGATTCAGGTCTGGACTCATTGCTGGCCACTTTAGAAGTCTCCAGTGCTTTCTCTCAAACCATTTTCTAGTGCTTTTCGAAGTGTGTTTTGGGTCATTGTCCTGCTGGAAGACCCATGATCTCTGAGGGAGACCCAGCTTTCTCACACTGGGCCCTACATTATGCTGCAAAATTTGTTGGTAGTCTTCAGACTTCATAATGCCATGCACACGGTCAAGCAGTCCAGTGCCAGAGGCAGCAAAGCAACCCCAAAACATCAGGGAACCTCCGCCATGTTTGACTGTAGGGACCGTGTTCTTTTCTTTGAAGGCCTCTTTTTTTTTCCCCTGTAAACTCTATGTTGATGCCTTTTCCCAAAAAACTCTACTTTTGTCTCATCTGACCAGAGAACATTCTTCCAAAAAGTTTTTGGCTTTCTCAGGTAAGTTTTGGCAAACTCCAGCCTGGCTTTTTTATGTCTCTGGGTCAGAAGTGGGGTCTTCCTGGGTATCCTACCATAGAGTCCCTTTTCATTCAGACGCCGACGGATAGTACGGGTTGACACTGTTGTACCCTCGGACTGCAGGGCAGCTAGAACTTGTTTGGATGTTAGTCGAGGTTCTTTAGCCACCATCTGCACAATCTTTCGTTGAAATCTCTCATCAATTTTTCTTTTCCGTCCACATCTAGGGAGGTTAGCCACAGTGCCATGGGCTTTAAACTTCTTGATGACACTGCGCACGGTAGACACAGGAACATTCAGGTCTTTGGAGATGGACTTGTAGCCTTGAGATTGCTCATGCTTCCTCACAATTTTGCTTCTCAAGTCCTCAGACAGTTCTTTGGTCTTCTTTCTTTTCTCCATGCTCAATGTGGTACACACAAGGACACAGGACAGAGGTTGAGTCAACTTTAATCCATTTCAACTGGCTGCAAGTGTGATTTAGTTATTGCCACCACCTGTTATGTGCCACAGGTAAGTAACAGGTGCTGTTAATTGCACAAATTAGAGAAGCATCACATGATTTTTCAAAGGGTGCCAATACTTTTGTCCACCCCCTTTTTTATGTTTGGTGTGGAATTATATCCAATTTGGCTTTTTGACAATTCTTTTTGTGGTTTTCCATTGAAGACAAAATAAATGAAGATATTATTACCAAAGCATTTGTGATTGCAATCATTTTCTGGAAGAAATTGAGTATTATCTGACAGAATTGCAGGGGTGCCAATACTTTTGGCCATCACTGTACACAGACACCAAACACCACATAAGGAAAGGGCGAAAAAAAGAGGGGGGGGAAGAAGCAGGTCAGGCAGAAGTTACCATAAACAGCCACAATTATTTTACGAAGTAGGATTAGCCGTTAAAAGGACTGAACCAGGTACTATAAATTCTAAGTACAGCAGAGGATCAGAGAGAAGAGCTGAAACTCACAAAGTTCAGCAATAATAACGCAAAAGCACAAACCAATTGGAGAAATGCGTCCCATTGGTCAGCCGATTAACTCTTCTCTTGAACAAATTAACTAATTAACAAACTAACCAGCTACCCAACTAACTAACCAAGGGGGAGCAGTGCGGGCTTGCCAACCACTTCTCCCACACCATTTTATATTTAGGAAAGGAAAAATTCCCAAAAGCAATGACACGTTCATACGAGTGAGTGGTATCAATAAGTGTCAAAAGGTCCTGCAATGATGGGGGCAAAGGTTGTTTCCATTTCCGAGCAATAACCAATTTAGCCATCACCAAAATCTTACACGCCAGTTTGCGATGAGGAGGAGGGAGCACGTCCATTTCTAAATTAAGCATAGCCAGCTGGGGGGTCCGGAGCATACAGCACCCCAGAAGGCCGTCCAGAAGGTCGAAAACCTCCTGCCAGTATTTAACTTTAACATTTCAATAAAAACTTTATTGATAATAAAATAGAAGGATGCATTACTACAAAATATAGTTTACTCGCGCTGCTTGAATTTTGAGTCTTTACTTTTATGTTATAATTCATATATAATATTATGAAAACAAAGACAAAGTACAGCTTATGGATTCAGTGACTTTGCAATAAACACTTTCTAAATATTGCAATAGATTGCCAGAAATCAGCAGTTTCCTTGGCATTTTTGAGATTTGTACTGAATAGACAATCCAACGCTTCCAGTTTTTCTCCACCTACAATAGAAAACATATGATTAAATAATATTAAATTATGAATTATTACTTGTTAGCATATACATGGTTTTCCCCCATTTTAACTGAAAATACATAGGTCATGGCATGTTGTGTATGTTCAGTAAGCTGATCATAGCAGCAGCAAAAGTACTTGTCATCAGAAAAGTGCCTATCTAATATTCTTTACCTTGCAGTTCTTTTGCAATTCTACACTTTTTGTACACTGTTGCTGTACTTTTGTTTAGAATTTTTCTTTGTATAGCTAAGCATCTAGTACATATGAACATTTTCTGGTTGTCCAAGAATGTGGGAACTTTTCATTGAAGAGAAGGGTCTCCTTAAAAAATAAATAAATAAACAAATAAAACAAATGAAATAAAGACTAAAATTAACCCCTTCTATGGTGCCAGGTTTAACAGGACAAAAAGTTTGGCCCCTGACTTGGATACTAACAATGCAGGTCCTCTGAATAGAAACTAGTAGGAAAAATGACAGAAAAAAAGGGCTGAGCCCACTTTCTTCTGATTTTATGGTGTGGCAGCTGCTATATATGAATGTCCATTGAAAAGTGCGGAGGGAAGTCAAGCAATTAATACTGCATGCAAGTAAAGTCATGTAACTGCATTAATAGTAACATATTGAGATGAGTGAACCTTTTAAAATTTGTTTTGGATTCGTCAGTTTGGACCAAAAGTTCAATGTGGTCTGAACCAGTTCTTTGTGAACTGGAAGTTAAAATAATTTTTTTTTTTAAAGTTATGTATGACACTCTGAGAGCTCCTAGGACTCTGTTGAACACCATTCTATCTCTATAATGTAAACACAGCCTTAGTATAGTAATATCAAATGTGATAACAACAGAAATGGCAATGGGTAAATGAATGGTAGCTGGTTGTAACAAACATCCTGTTCAAAAATATACCACACTGTCATATTATTATTCTTGGCATATGACAAGGGAAAACAGGGATTTCGGTGGCTTTTGTCCTTTGTTCTCTGTTCTGGGACACCGTACAGATTGAATTTGAATGTTTTACTATGATAATTGTGATGGCTTAACCCCTTCTCTCTGCAGCCATTTTTCAATTTTCATTTTTTAGTCCTCACCATCCATAAGCCATAACTTTTTTATTTTTGTTTGAGTCGTATGAGTGCTTAATTTTTGTGGGACAAATTGTACTTTGTAATGATGCCATATAACATTCCTTACAATGTACTGGGAAGCTGTTTGACTTCTTATAGGCTTTGTTTTTCCCGTGTTTACTGTGCAGCCAAAATTACATGTCATCTGTATTCTATGGGTTGGTATGATTCCAGGGATAACAAATTTATATAGTTTGACACACGTAACTTTTTTATATTTCCAGATATAGATGTACTTTTTATTTATACCATTTTGTGGAATGTCTTATGTTTTGATCGCTTTTTATGGGAGGCAAACTAAAGGCGGTTTAGATCTTTTGATTTTTTTTGCATTGCATTGTAAAATTTCTAAGGTTCTATTACAGGCTCCCTAGAGCAGACTATAATAGACCTTATATACTGACAAGTTGGGAGCTTTCAATAGGCTCCCAGTTGTCATATTAATGGATCGCCAGCCCTGGATCTCACTCCCCAGACTGGCGATCCACTTCAAAATGGCGGCGCCCATGATGACTGCTTGCAAGGCATTATGGGAAAACCTGGCTAAACTCTGAAGTCATCTGATTCTTCTTCTCTGCTTATTGGTTGACATGTTAGATGGTTCATGCAAATCAACTGCAAAATGTTTTGGCTTGAACACCAAATTTTTAAAAATTTAGGCTGAATCCCGTTAATTCCAAACTGGTTTGTTTATCTCTAATAACATATAGTAATTCATAATGTTGAGTAAAGACACAGGTCCATTAAATGTCATAATCCTAACATGTTGTGTGCCTTCTAGGGGAAGGCAAATCAATCCCATGAGACAGACACCAATTGCCCCATATTGGCAAAAATCATTAACATCTCCAAATAGGGTAATCAGAATAAATCTGGGATCAATTTCCACCTCAATACTTCTAGTTCTTATAATTTGTGATATTTTTCAAAAAAGGCATTTACATCCCTCTTAAATTTGTACAATATATCAACCATCACAACATCCTGTGGCAGTGAGTTACATAGCCTCACTCCTCTTATAGCAATAAATCCTCATCTATGATAATGGTGAAACCTTCCTTCCACTAGATGTAGAGGATGTCCTCTTGCTTGTTTCAGGCTTAGGTGTAAAGAGATCATTAGAAATCTGTAATGATGCCCCTACCTGCCTTGTGCCATTTAGAATAGTGGTATACTTTATCTGGCAGAGTGACCTTTGAGGCCACCTCAGGGTCCAGATCCTGGTAGTGACTGATGGCTTTGCACCCACTATAGCTACACCCCTGGTATTGTCCATCCATATATGTGTATCCCTAAGCTGTCTTTTTTTACAAAATCGATAACCCTACGTTTGTCAACTTTTCTTTGTAATTCACCTATTTACTTCATTACCTTTGTTTCCTTCCTCTGTACCTACCTACTCTGTTGCAGCTATGTGCTTTTAATATATAGGTGCTGAAATGTGTGCACAGTATTCCATGTGTGGTCTGACTAAAGATAAGTTTACTATCCACAATAACCCCAATTATTTTTCTAGGACAGTTTTTTCAGACCCCGGAGTATAATGATCGGAGGGCCAGGGGAGATGACCGAAAATAAAAAAACAACGTTACTTACCTCTCCTACGCTCCCACAGGCTTCGGGCCTGTTTGGTGACGTCCCAGACGTCAGCCGACGTTATTATGCGTCGCGACGCCGGCCTAGCTCACGCGAGATCTGGTCCAACATTGATGGCCGATGTAGCGCACCGGAGTGCATTGGAGCCAGGGTAAGGTAGGTAACATTGTTTTTTATGTTTGTATCCTCCCCTGGGTCTCCAATCATTATACTCTGGGTTCTGAAAAGACCACAGATTATAATAATCGTTCATGGGTGGTCCACTATGGGGCATAATACCATGTGAAGGGGCCACTATGCTGCATAATACTGTGTGCAGGGTCCATTATGGGGCATAATACTGTGTGCAGAGGCCACTATGTTGCATAATACTGTTTGCAGAGGCCACTATGGGGCATAATACTGTGTGCAGGGGTCACTATGAGGCATAATACTGTGTGCAGGGACCACTATGGCGCATAATAGTGTGCGCAGGAATGCGGTTTGTGCGGGGGGGTGTTGGAGGGGGCGGTCCGGGGGGCGGTTGGGGGCAGCGGTTTGGTTGGGCCCCATGTCAAATGTTTGCCTTGGGGCGCAGCCATTTCTAGTTACGCCACTGCACCTACCAACTGTGACTATGAACCAGAGCATCTAATAATTCCTAAAAGACAACTAATGAATGATTGTTGCACTTGTTAACATAATTGTCAAAATGAATATCCCCATAAAATGTAGAGTATTTTGAAGGAAAAAAACACATCTGCTTTCTCAATAGATATAAGCAATGTAAACCCAATTCATTGGAACTTCATTCATTTCTTTTTAATAATTCTTTCCTTTAGAACAGTACTTCGTTTTAGTAAATATGAAAAAAGAACATTTCTATAAGCAGCATTTTTTTATTAAAAAAAGTTAAAATTAGTATTAAAATATCTTTAACGTATACAAATCCAATACAATGAAAACTTGTGAAAATAAATAGCTACTAATTTACAGTCTGATTTTGTCTCACATTAAGGACATATTGAGGCTCTAAGCCTCCGAGAGGGTCAATTCCTCTTCCTCTAAAACTCATCAGTTACACTTCTGATGACATCTGAAGTATACAACTACTATTTTCATTTGAGCAGTTTAATCCTTAGTATCCTAAAAGGGTTGTTCCAAGTTTAAAATGTATTTCCTATCCACAAAATAGGGGGATAAGTTTGAGATCATGGGATCTGTGGCCAGACGAGAAGTTGGAAACTTGGAGCAACCTTGTTAATCCTGATCCTAAAGGGGTTGTGCAAGATTATAAAATTGCATGCAGTCGGGGAGGGGGACAGCTATAAAATTAATATCTACTTATAGTTACCTGTATCTTTTCCTCTTTTCCTTTGCTGGGCTGGTCATCAGCTCCACTGTTCTGTCCCAGGCAATCTCTTTAAAGAAGTCTTCCAATCTCAGGGTTTCTTTTGTTCTCCTGTCTCCTCTTCCTTTCACTTCCTGGTTTTCAACTCAGGTCAGCAGCCAAGATAAATAGTGTGCTTGTTGTAAATTTAACAGTTGTCTATGGATTTTATCCCTTATCAGGGCTCAGCAGCTTAAAGCATTCTGCAGAGAGAGAGAAAGACAGAGAGAAAAAGAAGAGAATATAGGTTGCTGGAAACATGGCCCAAGTCAATAACCCAACCACTAGATAAGAGAGGTGGTCTGAAAACTTGGCAATGAGCTGTATACACTGAAGAGGCATATTCAGCTGTATCTGACAAACAGAGCAAGATAGAAAAAGCAATGTATTGGGTAAATCACTTCATTTAGCTTCAGCTACAAGTTTAAATATGATCCTGGAGATTAGCATATCCCTTTAAAGACTCAGCCAGTAAGAGATCTCAGCTTGGCTGTCCCTTCTACCCTTTTTTTCACATATATGACACAAAATCGACTCATTGTAAATAGTTCTTTGTATGTGTATTTTATGCACTGTGCTTTATTGTATAACACAATTTACATAGACACTTAGGGTCTCGTGCCCAACTTCTGACTTACATTTCCTTTACGGTACTTCATCATACATTCTGCTACTTCTGTTTCTCTCTAATAAAAATATTTTTGCACATATTAAAATGTTAAATCTAATTTTTACTAAATAAAAAAGTCTGTCCTAAAGGTTTTAAATAAAGGGTACTAGTATTCACAGGGGAACTAAAATTTATCAAGAAATCACTGTTCTAGTGTTTTAATGGCTTAGATAAAATATAACTTTTAATAATACCGCTAAAATATATATCAAAACAACCCCCACAATAAACAAAACAATATATTAAAAAAGAGGGATCTATATTATCCAAAAAGAGGTACCTAGTGCGGTTTTGCTTCATATTTCACATCAGTGGAGGATATCCAAAAACTAGATAAATTTCTTGTGGTGCATTCAAATACCCTCATGTAAAGTGGGCTCCCACATGTTTATCCACAGTCTAGCAATATGTATATCGTATCTCACTATAGGTATAATATAGAATGTGACCAGGAGTCCCAGAACGATATCAGTCCAATTCCCTTTTCACATGTGGAATCAGTAGGCTATTAGATAGTCATGCCTCCGATTTATATTACTATTACTAATAATAATATCTAATAAGCTATCCCAATCATTCCAACGCGTTTCCCCTCTATACAAAGGATATAGATTCCTCAGGGCATCGGGAACTGCAGTTTTAGCTGCACATCTATATGGGGGGCTACTTGAGTACTATCCATATCTCCTGAGGAACCTATATTCATGTTCCATATTATACCTATAGTGAGATACGCTATATATGTTGCTATACTGTGAGTAAACATGAGGAAGCCCACTTTATAAGAAGGTATTTGAATGCACCACAAAGAAGTTATCTAGTTGTGGGATATCCTCCACTGAGGTGGAATAATAAGCAAAACCGCACTAGTAACCTCATTTTGGATTATATGGATCTTTCTATTTAAATATATTCTTTTGTTTATAGTGGGGGTTGTTTTGATATATGTTTCAGTAGTAAATAAAGGGTACTTATCAATTTATAAACTTCTGACATGTCATAAGTTTTAAATTGTGAGGATCTGGGGCTGAGACCCCTACCGATTGCTAAAGGGGCAGAAGTGATTAGCTGAGCCCAAAGACCTCAATACGAAAAGAAACTGTTTAAAGAGCTCCTCATTTCTGTTCAGCTCAACTCTCCTTATGCTCTGAATCTATCAACTTTCTCTGAGTAAATACACCGCTTGTTCTGAATGCAGAACAGAACTGAATAGAAAGGGGCAAAGCACTCAGCTAAGCGCCTTTAGAAATTAGTAGGGTTCTCAGCACCCATACTTCCATTGATCAAAACTTTTGACATCTCACTATGACATGCAACAAGTGCTTTTATCATGATCACACACTGTAACTATTACTTTTCTTTTAAGAGTTTGATTGACATCTGAAACGTAATTTCACCAATAGCAACAGTAACAATACATCAATAACAGTAATATAAATACAACTGGATGCAAACCAACGAAATGCTTGGGGTTTTAATGATAACATCTAAGTTCTTTGTTAAGTGAATTCCTTCTAATGTCTAATAACCAATAGGGAATATAACGATAATAATTCTTCTATGATGAAAAATAAAAAGTTTCTGATAGAAGGCATTTCATTTACTCAGGAAAATGTTTCTATAAATGGACTTTTATTTCAGACATAAAATACAGGAAAAATAGAGTAATACTGTGTTAGCCAGAAAATCAGCCATAAACACAATGATATTTTAAGTATTTCTGTACAAAGAGCTTTTTTATTATTATGATATTTTATTGCAATACTAGTGTAAAAGTGTATGAGACTTCTAACTGAAGCTTATCAAATGCATTTGACGCTATTGATGATCATGTAGCAAACTGAAAGATAGCCTCATCATAAACATGAGGGCTTGCCATGAAAGACCTCTTGGTGAATGCTGTTGAAGGGCGTAGCGATGAATTCTGATACTAAAGTTTTTGACATGCCATGTTGTGTCACTGTGACATTTGTGAGGCCGACTGAGGTCCTAGACATCTATAACCTTGCAGCTGGGCTTCCCTTTGAAATCCCCAGGACAATAGAAACCAGTGTTTTCCATTGCTTTGCCTCTCCATCCCATTTACATAGTCTGTTCTGCCTGAATGCCCAGCTACTTCTGCTGATGGGACAACCATTGTCCTCTGATGGCTTAAATATGGCAGGAGTGACAAGACTCAGGTGAGAGATGAAGTGGGACGGTTCTGCTTTGCCAGTTCTAGAAACATGGAAATAATTCTGGGAACTTTAGTCACTTGGGATGACAAACATGTAAACACTAGTCCAGTTATGAACTCCCTGAAGCAGCCCCTATTTATCAAATCACATGTGAATGAGTTGTAGTCCATTGTGGATGATCTGGGAAGAAAATAAATCACATATAATATTTAAAGTGGAATAGATAGAACAATGTACATTTTTTAAATCAGAACAGAATAATACAGTATGTGGCTTATTGTCTTTAGTCCATGTTAATAATGAATTTTTAAGTTTTTAAAGGTTGTAGATCTAGAGGCCCGAAGGAAGCCTCTACTCAGTGCAAGACATATGAAAGCCGCATAGAGTTTGCCAAAAAATACATGAAGGACTCCCAGACTATGAGAAATAAGATTCTCTGGTCTGATGAGACGAAGATTGAACTTTTTGGCATTAACTCTAAGCGGTATGTGTGGAGAAAACCAGGCACTGCTCATCACCTGCCCAATACAATCCCAACAGTGAAACATGGTGGTGGCAGCATCATGCTATGGGGGTGGTTTTCAGCTGCAATTGAAGGAAAGATGAATGCGGCCAAGTACAGGGATATCCTGAAAGAAAACCTCTTCCAGAGTGCTCTGGACCTCAGACAAGGCTGAAGGTTCACCTTCCAACAAGACAATGACCCTAAGCACACAGCTAAAATAACAAAGGAGTGGCTTCGGAACAACTCTGTGACCATTCTTGACTGGTCCAGCCAGAGCCCTGACCTCAACCCAATTGAACATCTCTGGAGAGACCTGAAAATGGCTGTCCACCAATGTTCACCATCCAACCTGACGGATCTGCAAGGAGGAATGGCAGAGGATCCCCAAATCCAGATGTGAAAAACTTGTTGCATCATTCCCAAGAAGACTCATGGCTGTACTAGCTCAAAAAGGTGCTTCTACTCAATACTGAGCAAAGGGTCTGAATACTTATGACCATGTGATATTTCAATTTTTCTTTTTTAATAAATTTGCAAAAATATCTACATTTTTTTTTTCTGTCAAGATGGGGTGCTGAGTGTACATTAATGAGAAATAAAATGAACTTTTTTGCTTTTAGCAAATGGCTGCAATGAAACAAAGAGTGAAAAATTTAAAGGGGTCTGAATACTTTCCGTACCCACTGTAGCCAAGTCTCTGCCACACCAACTACATAAATGTGTTCCTCCTGAACCAAGCTCCCCAAGTTTGTCTGCTAGGTTTCTGGTATTTGTGAACATAGACTTTAACTTGCCATTTAAGTTCATGCATTTAATTCCAGAAATGGGCATTCTTATGACCAGATTCATCTATACTGTTGAGTTGTAATAAATTAATTTCCCTATCAACTATTCTAATCCCCCCCCCCTACCACCACCACGATCCATTACTCCGCCCACCACTACATCTTGTCCCCTCTCTGAAGTATCTACTCCTATATCTGCCTGAACTCTCCCCCCTCGTTCCTAGTTTAAATGCTCCGCTACCCCCGCATGAATTCTGTCCTCTAGCACAGCAGACCCCCTTCCATTCAGGTGCAAGTTATCTGTGGCAAGCGGCTTGTACCCCAGTGCTCTAGAAACCCAAAACCTTGTTTCCTGCACCAAGACTTGAGCCATGCATTCAACTCCCTAAGCTCCCATTGCCTTTCCTGTGTAGCGCACGGCACAGGCAGTATTCTTTGCCTAATTTTTTGCAGCTAATGAAATTGTGATGATCTATTAATATGAAATTGTATCATATAATTCAAAAATAATATAAGAAAGCAGAAAAAGAGTAGGAACGCACAAAGTTAAAGGGTTTTTGCAGGATTAGAAAAACATGATTGGCTTCTTGCAACAGTGCCACATGTTGTGTACGGTAATGCAGATTAGCTTCATTTGTTTCAATTGAACTGCAAAAATTGACCTATGGCACAATTTCTGGAAGAATAATTTTCTAATCCCAACAACCCCTTTAAGGTCTATAGTAAATATTATTCATTTCCTGGAGCCAATTTACAACAATTTCTATTAGATTACATTATAACAACTTAAATATGTATGTTGAATTGATTTCTAGATATGTGACATATTTCTAAAATTGATCAAGTTTGCACATTTGTAGCTAATTCACAATCACACAAACTAAGTGACAATGAGGAGGATTGTTTTCTTTATATTACTGGTGAGTTTAGGATCTACTACTGGTTGTGGTTAAAATTGACACCAAAACTAAAATCAAAACATGTCTAAATAGTACATAATACTTTCTTGTTTTAGTCTTACTAATATTAATGTAATAGATTGCAGTGAAAAAGTGGCAAAGCCACATGTACTTTCATGATTCTCTGCTTTAGTGCAAGGGGAAGCAAAGGTAGAAGGCAAACTTGGGCCCTGGTGCCACAAGTCCTTCAGCTATATGAAAAGAAACCAGTATTAGAAATGCAAATTTTGGCTTGGGGGTCCTATAAAAGATTTTGCTTTGAGTTTTAATGATTTCACCTTATCCCTCTAGTTATGATGGTAAGTCTCTTCTGGCTCTCTGTTGGAATATTACTTCATCCATGGCCTGTCTGGTATCCATTGACTATTGCTTCCAGGTGTAGAGTGAATAAAGAGGTGGCCAAGCATATGCGAGGCTCTCACCATTAACTTATATGGCAGTTATAGAAGCATCTGAACATCTATACTCTGCTGTTTCCCATACGACCATAGAAATTAATAAAGAGAGCAACACATAGGGGCATAACTAAAGGCTCATGAGCCCTGGTGCAAAACCTCAACTTGGTTCTCCCTGTGCAACTTCTCTTTATGACCATCAGTCACATCCCATCCATGCATTTTAACTGCATTGACATTTCTCTTTCCTTCTATATTTTGTTCATACAAGCTTCCATTCATTCCCATCTACTGTGAGTGCCACTCTATAGAAAATATGACCCATTTTATGTCACAGCCTCCCTCCATAGGATCACTCCATGACAATTTGCTTGAAAACAGCTTATTTTGGCATTAAAAGGTTAATTTTCTCCTTTCTGACATTGAAAGGATATGTACAGTGCCTTGCGAAAGCCCCCTTGAACTTTTCAACCTTTTGCCACATTTCAGGCTTCAAATATAAAATTGTAATTTTTGGGTGAAGAACCAACAGCAAGTGGGACACAATTGTGAAATGGAACGAAATTTATTGGTTATTTTAAACTTTTGTAAAAATTAAAAAACTGAAAAGTGGAGCGTGCAATATTATTTGGCCCCTTTACATATCTTTATGTTTGAAGCCTGAAATGTGGCAAAAGGTTGAAAAGTTCAAGGGGGCCGAATACTTTTGCAAGGCACTGTATCATAATTCTTCTTCACCTTTCTTACTTCAGTACACTAGAAGGCTATGTTAATAAATTTTATTTGTTAAGAAATCAGAAAGGAGATCAAAGAGGTCTAATCCTAGCGTGATGAAGGGGACCTGTGGGTCCTCCTGGTTTATGGTCCTGGTCACAACTATGACTCCTTGTATCCATCAGTAGATTCTGCTTCATCAATTCCAGTCCAATGGGAATTTTTCTCTATTCCCCATAGTTCCTGTGCAATCAGTGCTGTTAGTGTCGGCCCCCAAATACTCTTGACTATCAGGTGGGCTGGAGCAGAAAGCGCCAGGCTGCCCACCTGACAATAGAGAGTCAAATTAGAATCTTAGGTGCTGAAACTAACAGCATCACTTGTATAACAATTGTGGGGGCTACAGAAAAATCCCAACTGCCTTGGAATCAATGGAGTGGCACCTATTGAAGGATGCAAAGCATTGGTATTGTTGGTGATGAAAGGTATTTATTCTTCAGATATTAGTGTTCTAGAAAGTTATGGTTCGTTTACATGGTGTTATTAATATTTATGATTTGACAAATTTCAACTAATTTTGATAGTCAATTATGATAGTGGCAACATGTAAAGACTCACAGATGAATGTTTTAGATCTGTGAAATTGCAATTGCATATATTTAGGAACACTAAAATTTAGATTGTAAACTCAGCAAATTGCAGTTTGTAAATGCAATTGTTGGATGGTCTCACAATAACACCTAACTATGATTTCAACTTCAATGCAATGTAAAAACATTCAAAAAGAAATGATATGCCCTTTTCAAGTTCAAAAGTTAAGAAGACTTGTCTACTGTCCTGACTTCTTCTTTTTTAGTAAATAGTTCTATTCCCCATGAAATGCCAATTTTGGTTGAAACTCTTAGAACTTTCTTATAACTGCATTGTGCTGGTTTGCTGTTATTCCTCATGAAAATGTGTACATATACTGAAAACTGGGATTTACTATTACCCTTGTCAGAAGGTTGTCTCCAGACAATGTCTGACACTGAGTGGACCATATCAGAGAGTGTAGGAACACAAACAAAACTGGTAACTGTCATTTGATCAGTTGATGAACAACGGATGAACAATTTGACGAACAATAGAGGAACAGCAGAATGCGGAATTCTGAAAAAGGTGCGCTAAAATTATTTTATAAATTCAGGTGTTTAAAAAAAATCGACATGTTAGCAAAAGCTGACAAGTCCTCTTTAAACAATTGGTTGCATCACTAAATTTCACACATCTCAAAGTCACAGATGTCATAGTACAGTAGTATGCAGACCATGCCCTATCTCCCAGAGACCACAAATTAATTGAACCATTCAGCCTAAAGTTATTTTTGGAATATACACCTGACCGCTGACTTCGCAGAGGTCACTCTGGACAATCTTTCTCATTAGGCGATTAGAAACATTAGTTTTTTTTATATAAGAAAAAGAAACTATTAGCATAAAAACATCACAGCATCAGTCATATATTATATTTCTTCTTCACAGGAAGCGTTGTATAAAATGTCTTTGTGCTGTGTGCTAATGTTAATTAGCGGGGTGCAATGATCATGTTCCTTTCTCCATATATACGTGTAAAAGCTGCACCTAGTTCATTTCAGAACAATTACGTTAATTTTGGGTGGTTTTCAGCAGGTGGAAGTCTGGTTTTTAGCTGCATGGGAGTACTGTATTAATACTCGTTTATTAACACCCATTGAAAGCTATGCTTAAAAGGCTTCATGGGAAATAGTAAAGTCAAATTTCTTGCTCAATTGACATTCAAGCAAAAACAGGCTTTAAATCCTGTTCTTATTTAATGCTGATGTTTTGACTCTACTTCAAAAAGACAAAATTGTTCAGTTTTTACATTGCCTTCCCTAGAGATGTCTCTACACAATTTGGAATATTTTACACCTAATAACATCAAAAGTAAGAGTGTCGGCGCTGTGATTTTTAGAGGTAAATGCTGAGTGTCCTGTGGGATTTACATAAACTGTTTGGTACAAATATATCGGATACATTGATGGAATCAATGATACATTGTGCTAGATTTACAGGGAGCAGCACAGGTATGCTGTAGGCGTACATCGCTATGATTAATAAAACAAGACTATTCTGATTGGCAATGCAGTTTTCGGTAAACACTCTTCAAGGCAAAAGATTTATGGTTTGCAGGTATTTTGTATTAGGAATAATGACCCTCTTACTGCAGAGATATAAATATGAGCAGCATAATCTCTATGATGTACAAATGCCAGCCAGTTGTAAATCACGTTTTTAGTATAGGTACATCACAATATTACTTTCACTGTCAATAATTATAGAATATGTTAAAATGAGTCTTGTGACACACTTTGAAGGTACTATTTAGGAATATATTTTACTGGTGATCATCATGTTTGAAATAGCGACTGAAGAAGCAATTGCTGAAATATATCCATATAAAAAGCAAAATAAATATTCATATAGTTCACTCTATGCAATATTATATGCTATATATTTTTTAATATGTTTTATATACGGCATGCTCAAGAGACAGTAAATTTTAGCCCAGAACTGGCTACATTTAAGCATCTTGGTGAAGGAGGAAGAAATGGGACATCTGCCAGGTTCTCCCTCTAGGTCCCTGCACCGGCACAGTATGGGCACACAGGGGAGACATCATGTGCTTCTTCTATCCCCTGCCTCTAGTGTGTGTTTACTGATAAATTCAAGAGACGCTTCTCTCCGGGAATATAACGATTAATACAGCCGCAGGTTTCCAGATAAGTGATTGTGATGGAGATTGTTGGCGAGAAAATAGACAATTATCCGCTGTTAGCTTTACATAAAGATCGCATTAACTTGAATTAGTTATCAGACAAAAGAACATCGGAAAGCTGCACCTTGGTGCCAAGACAGCAACTAGCACAGTACGGACACACGCACACATACACACAAACACACACACAAACACTCCATACAACTGTATTAAAGCTTCATTCCACTTGCAAAACCACTTTTCTGCAAATTAATAACTATAAAATACATTGCCCCCTGCTGTAGTGCACTGACCCATCAGACCCCCATCAATATGATCTGGTGCCTCCTTCTCTCCAGCTGACATGGTGTCCAGTAATGGTGACTACTGTATGTTGCCTATCCACTTAACAGATGTGTGCATCTCATGCATAAAAAGTTTCTATATAAAATTGTGATTGATGCCAGAGCAAGCTATACAATTTTTTTTTTTTATTTAAAACCAGCTCTAGAAAATGGGAACCTGGAATTTATATAAACTTTAACCTCATTGAAAAACCTTTCCATATAGACTCCTTGTGTGACTAATGACATCATTGCTCAATGTCTTGGCCAAGATAGATTTAGCTATAGTTTAATGGCAGGCAGAACAGGTAACTCAGATTGTAAGCCCACTGTGTCAGTTGGTCACTGTTAGCATTGTATTTGTTTTGTATACTTTGTGCACTGTATGTAAACCCTCAAATGTACAACACCATGGAATTAATGGTGCTCTATAAATAATAATAATAATAATAATGTGGCGATGACTAAGAAATACTTGATTTTGGAGTAGGCACGCAACACAGGCAAAACCACTATAGAGCTCCCTGATAACTCTTTTGAGTTGAAAATGAAATAACTTCGTCTCTTAAATCCAGTGCAGTTATCACAAAAGTGCCAACAGAAACATATTCCTCATAGATCTTTAGAAAAAAGATAACATAGATATGAGATAGGTATTTGCTGTAGATAGATAGATAGATAATACTGTGCAGAGATGAATAGAAAGATAAATAATAGAGAAATGAGTAGAGTGAAAGAAAGATAATGGGGATGTAAAAGATTGATAGATATATTTAAATGCTGAGTGTCTTGTGCAAGCTTTGTTACAGATACGGTGGGGAAAAAAGTATTTAGTCAGCCACCAATTGTGCAAGTTCTCCCACTTAAAAAGATGAGAGAGGCCTGTAATTGTCATCATAGGTAGACCTCAACTATGAGAGACAAAATGAGAAAACAAATCCAGAAAATCACATTGTCTGATTTTTTAAGAATTTATTTGCAAATTATGGTGGAAAATAAGTATTTGGTCAATAACAAAAGTTCATCGCAATACTTTGTTATATATCCTTTGTTGGCTATGACAGAGGTCAAACGTTTTCTGTAAGTCTTCACAAGGTTGGCACACACTGTTGCTGGTATGTTGGCCCATTCTTCCATGCAGATCTCCTCTAGAGCAGCGATGTTTTGGGGCTGTCGCTGGGCAACATGGACTTTCAACTCCCTCCAAAGGTTTTCTATGGAGTTGAGATCTGGAGACTGGCTAGGCCACTCCAGGACCTTGAAATGCTTCTTACGAAGCCACTCCTTCATTGCCCTGGCGGTGTGCTTGGGATCATTGTCATGCTGAAAGATCCAGCCACGTTTCATCTTCAATGCCCTTGCTGGTGGAAGGAGGTTTGCAGTCAAAATCTCACGATACATGGCCCCATTCATTCTTTCATGTACACAGATCAGTTGTCCTGGTCCCTTTGCAGAGAAACAGCCCCAAAGCATGATGTTGCCACCCCCATGCTTCACAGTAGGCATGGTGTTCTTTGGATGCAACTCATCATTCACTCTCCTCCAAACACGACGAGCTGTGTTTCTACCAAACAGTTCTACTTTGGTTTCATCTGACCATATGACATTCTCCAAATACTCTTCTGGAACATCCAAATGCTCTCTAGCAAACTTCAGACGGCACTGGCACGTCTGGCACTGCAGGATCTGAGTCCCTGGCGGCATAGTGTGTTACTGACGGTAGCCTTTGTTACGTTAGTCCCAGCTTTCTGCAGGTCATTCACTAGGTCCCCCCGTGTGGTTCTGGGATTTTTGCTCACCGTTCTTGTGATCATTTTGACCCCACGGGGGTGAGATCTTGCGTGGAGCCCTTGATCGAGGGAGATTATCAGTGGTCTTGTATGTCTTCCATTTTCTAATTATTGTTCCCACAGTTGATTTCTTCACACCAAGCTGCTTGCCTATTGCAGATTCAGTCTTCCCAGCCTGGTGCAGGTCTACAATTTTGTTTCTGGTGTCCTTCCACAGCTCTTTGGTCTTCACCATAGTGGAGTTTGGAGTGTGACTGTTTGAGGTTGTGGACAGGTGTCTTTTATACTGATAACAATGTCAAACAGGTGCCATTACTACAGGTAATGAGTGGAGGACAGAGGAGCCTCTTAAAGAAGAAGTTACAGGTCTGTGAGAGCCAGAAATCTTGCTTGTTTGTAGGTGACCAAATACTTATTTTCCACCATAATTTGCAAATAAATTCTTTAAAAATCTGACTGTGATTTTCTAGATATGTTTTCTCATTTTGTCTCTCATAGTTGAGGTCTACCTATGATGTCAATTACAGGCCTCTCTCATCTTTTTAAGTGGGAGAACTTGCACAATTGGTGGCTGACTAAATATTTTTTTCCCCACTGTATATTGGATACATTGATGGAATCCTGATATATTGTGCTAGACGTACAGGGAGCAGCACAGGTATGCTGTACATGTACATCGCTATAATTATTATTCTGATTGGCAATGCAGTTTTCAGTAAACACTCGTCAAAGCAAAAGATTTATGGTTTGCAGGTATTTTGTATTAGGAATAATGACCCTCCTACTGCAAATGTATCAATATGAGCAGACTATATCATGAGTATAATCCCCATGATGTAAAAATGCCAAGCAATTCCAAATCAATGTACATTACAACATTACCTTCACTGTCATTAATTAAAGAACATGAGTCTTCTTGTAACACACTTTATGAAGGTACTTTTAGAAATATTTTTTTTCTGGTGATCACCATGTTTGAAATATTTAAGAAGCAATTGCTGAAATATATTCATAGCAACATAAATATCCAGATAGCTCTCTCTCTCTCTCTCTCTCTCTCTCTCTCTCTCTCTCTATATATATATATATATATATATAACAGTACAGACCAAAAGTTTGGACACACATTCTCATTCCAAGAGTTTTCTGTATTTTCATGACTATACAAATTGTAGATTCACACTGAAGGCATCAAAACTATGAATTAACACATGTGGAATTATATACTTAACAAAAAAGTGTGAAACAACTGAAAATATGTCTTATATTCTAGGTTCTTCAAAGTATCCACCTTTTCCTTTGATTACTGCTTTGCACACTCTTGGCATTCTCTTGATGAGCTTCAAAAGGTAGTCACCTGAAATGGTTTTCACTTCACAGGTGTGCCCTGTCAGGTTTAATAAGTGGGATTTCTTGCCTTATAAATGGGGTTGGGACCATCAGTTGTGTTGTTCAGAAGTCAGGTGGATACACAGCTGATAGTCCTACTGAATGGAGTGTTAGAATTTGTATTATGGCAAGAAAAAAGCAGCTAAATAAAGAAAAACGAGTGGCCATCATTACTTTAAGAAATGAAGGTCAGTCAGTCCGAAAAATTGGGCAAACTTTGAAAGTGTCCCCAAGTGCAGTGGCCAAAACCATCAAGCGCTACAAAGAAACTGGCTCACATGAGGACCGCCCCAGGGAAGGAAGACCAAGAGTCACCTCTGCTGCGGAGGATAAGTTCATTTGACTCACCAGCCTCAGAAATCGCAGGTTAACAGCAGCTCAGATTAGAGACCAGGTCAATGCAATACAGAGTTCTAGCAGCAGACACATCTCTACAACAACTGTTAAGAGGAGACTGTGTGCAGCAGGCCTTCATGGTAAAATAGCTGCTAGGAAACCACTGCTAAGGACATGCAACAAGCAGAAGAGACTTTTTTGGGCTAAAGAACACAAGGAATGGACATTAGACCTGTGGAAATCTGTGCTTTGGTCTGATGAGTCCAAATTTGAGATCTTTGGTTCCAACCACCGTGTCTTTGTGCGACGCAGAAAAGGTGAATGAATGGACTCTACATGCCTGGTTCCCACCGTGAAGCATGGAGGAGGAGGTGTGATGGTGTGGGGGTGCTTTGCTGGTGAAACTGTTGGGGATTTATTCAAAATTGAAGGAATACTGAACCAGCATGGTTACCACAGCATCTTGCAGCGGCATGCTATTCCATCCAGTTTGCGTTTAGTTGGACCATCATTTATTTTTCAACAGGACAATGACCCCAAACACACCTCCAGACTGTGTAAGGGCTATCTGACCAAGAAGGAGAGTGATGGGGTGCTACGCCAGATGACCTGGCCTCCACAGTCACCAGACCTGAACCCAATCGAGATGGTTTGGGATGAGCTGGACCGCAGAGTGAAGGCAAAAGGGCCAACAAGTGCTAAGCATCTCTGGGAACTCCTTCAAGACTGTTGGAAGACCATTTCAGGTGACTACCTCTTGAAGCTCATCAAGAGAATGCCAAGAGTGTGCAAAGCAGTAATCAAAGCAAAAGGTGGCTACTTTGAAGAACCTAGAATATAAGACATATTTTCAGTTGTTTCACACTTTTTTGTTAAGTATATAATTCCACATGTGTTAATTCATAGTTTTGATGCCTTCAGTGTGAATCTACAATTTTTATAGTCATGAAAATACAGAAAACTCTTGGAATGAGAAGGTGTGTCCAAACTTTTGGTCTGTACTGTATATATATATTTATAAAACATCTTTTCATAAATTCAAAGTGAAGGTCAAGATAACAAACTTTGGATTATACTTTTGATAAAGAAAATGACCTGTTTCCTTACTTATTTACCTCTTCTGATGTTCTGATCAAATCTGTGCAATAGAACTGTATGAAGAGGGACGGGGAGAAAGATGAAGCAGAAATGACTCATTTAATTCTGTAGACAGCCTCATATCTCTGCCTCCCTCTCCTCCCCATTCCTCCATAGACTTCATCATAAACTGATTTGCTTCTTTACAGAGTATGGAACAAAAATACTCAGATAACAAGTAAAGACAGAAGTAATAGTTAAAGACACAGGCACTTCTCTTTAGTGAAGTATACAGCAAAGTTTGCACCTTTCACCTGCACTATTGCTTTATGAATAAATAAGTCAAAGTTTAGTTTTAAGCCTTGCAGTAAGGGAACAAAATATGACATCTGCCAGACAAAAAATAGAGAAAGATGAGTAGAGGGAAAGAAAGATAATAGAGATGTAAAAGATAGATAGGCACAAGTACATTAGCACAAATACATATATATGCCTTGTTCTTTTGTCCCATCAAACGACACCATGACTAGATCAACAAAAATGATTAGAGCAGATGTGAATAGAGCCTTATTTGGCATATCTGTACTTTTTGGTATAGTAAACACCAGTTGTAATACCTACCTGTGCTTAAATCTCGCTATATTTTTCCAATAGATCTCTAAACTCATTTACAATGAATAACTTAAGAATTACTGGAGAACCATTGATGTGTGCATCTATTTTTAAGCATAATAGAATAAAACATTGCATTGATATAATGGAGGCATTTTAAGATGCTATTAAACAGAATAATGTTTGTTTTTTTGCATGAGTATGACTGATTAAAGCTGTAAGCAGCTCACAGTGTGTCATCTCCCAAGGTAAACAAACAGGCAATGGATTGTCTTCATGAGATGCGCTATTAATTATGCTCATTTTAGCAGCAGATCTGGGAGGATCTCACAATCTGCTAAAACTATTAACATTGCATATCATTTGCATTCTATTAAGAGTCCCAGTGTCATTACTATGCAGAACAGGCACGTGTATGGTGTTTAGGAACTGAGGTATGCTCAGATAGCCATGAGGTAGATAAATGATAGACCGATATACAGATAGATATGAGATAGATACATGATAGATAAAACAGGTAGTTGTATACTATTTATAAAGAGCTGGATAGATAGATAGATAGATAGATAGATAGATAGATAGATAGGGTAGATAGAATAGTTAGTTTATCATGACACCATGTACTAGTTAAAGGTGACAAGTGCCAATTAACAATAAAAACAAGTTGATCGGCTCTCGATTGCATCAGCCTTTTATACAGGCAGCACATCGTGGAGAAATAATCGTGGTAACATCCGGTTTCATTGATTATTGGCAGCACATCTGTGTTAACACAGGGCAATGTGCTGCCAACAATTTTGCATCCTTTGTGCTGCATATAAGATGCAAACAGCTGACGAACAAGCGTTTGCTTGTTTGTCAGCTGATCAGAAGCATAGTTACATGGGACAATTATTGGGCGCTATGTACCTATGATCTCAATAATACCTCAATAATCTGCTGTGTAATAGGCCCTTTACAGACAATATTGATGTCAATCCGTGAACAGTTGTAAAGCAACAAATAAATAAAAGGTACATTAAGAAGTCTTTTTTTCAAAAGAAAGGCAAATTTATTGCATGTAACTGTTATACCAAGACAACATTTATGTGCCATCTCATTTCATGGTAAAATTGAAAAATTTCAAATAAAACATACATCTGTTAAACATATGCCAAATTGAGCCTAAGCAGGTTACAATATATCTACATATTTACATTTATTATTTTATCTATTTTTGGTAAATCTACATATATGGCTAGATAGTGATAAGAATTGGCATAAACTAACACAGACATCAAGCAAATTTCTTTCAATTACAACTCTTCTTCTGCTATTACAACTGTGCCCATCTCTGGTAAAATACACTTAGTTCTGTTTTTCCTGCTATGTCTGTTATAGATGTTGGACACTATGGACACCAATAGAGTTGTATAGAAAAGAAAGTTCCATGAGGAATTAGTCTTCTGTAATGTACAATATTAAGTGTAAAAAGACTGAGGAGGAAGGGGGCAGATAATGGTAAATCCAACCCCTCCTTACTCCATCATTCATCACCAAGGAGAAGGCATGGATTGCAAGGAGCAACAATGGTCAGACAGCAGTACAAAACACATTAACAGTTAATGACAGACCTGAATTATACAAGTGTGTCCAGTTCGAATAATAGGACACAGAGACAAAGCATTAAAAATAATAATAAAATAATAATAATAATAATAGTAATAATGAACCGGGCACTATTAAATAATGCTGATAATTATTTTGTATCCTTTTTGGTGAGGGCTATTTAATACAAAGATGAAAGTCTTGTCATAAATATGAATCTTCTACTTGCATTTATGCAATGTGTTTTAAGGGATAATTTACTGTAAAGTTACACATGACATTCTGTTTATATGTGCTCAGTAAACTGGGAACATGCATCATTATATTTTTAGCTCTTTGGATACCATGAGCTGATGACATTGCAGCAGGTTTATTAATACTCCTCTAAAAGTAGACAAAATAAAGCTAGAGCAGACACAAACAGCTCTAAATTTATGTAAATGTAGTACCACAAAATGTATAATACTGTATAATGCATAATTTGGTGCATGTTGCTAGATATGTTGGACACTTTTGTTTTTGTTTTACAACTTCTTAGCTTACTTAATACCAGTATCAAAAATCCATGGAAGTAAAAGGTGCACCCCATGAATAAATCTGTAATGCATTTTACAACCCCTCTTAGCCACTCCCCTTTTTCTAGACACTTTATAGTGAGCTTAAAAGCACTCCAAAGACATACTGATAAGGAACTAAGGATCACATTGGCAGACAGTATCTGTAAAGCGCTGTGGAATATGTTGTCGCTATACAAGTAAGAGCAACAAAGAAATACATAATAAAACCCATAATAAATTTGGCACTTGCCATGTACTGTAGTTTTTGGTGAAATTTTTTGGAGAATTTGCTTAGTAAAGCCGCCTAACTGGAATTTTGAAATAATTACCATGGAAAAGTTGCTACGTCTGTGGCAATCTGAAGACTGTCAGGAGCAATGAAAGTTATGGCTATTGTAGCTGTTTGATTCCATAAGATTGAACATTGTGATTAAGTTATACAGATGAGCTTAGAGATAATGAATACTGTAGTTGGGTGTAGTGCAGGGGGTAAAAAGTAGACAGGTCCCCCTCCTCCCAGAACACAAGATGCACTTGGTTGAGGTAACTGATGGAGCTCCCTGTGAGATACTGGATACTTACAGTCTGATCTTCTGTGAATGGAATGGATAATGACCCCAAGTTCCCAAGGTTTGTTGCTGCCTGGTGAGCAGAAGCTTGGATTTGTGTGGTCCAAGCCTTTCCCAGCTTGTCTCATTCTGTCACTGGGATCACGGGCTCCCTCGGCTCGTTTGCACCTGCGTCGCTTTTGGCTCCTTCAGGAATTCGCTGAAGCTTGTAATCAGCTTTGTGAAGCTATTGAGTGCACGGCTGAGTGAAACTTGCAAAGCTCACACAGAACCGGCCTTGTGAATAGGAGTCAGCATGGGGCTGCTCTCCAAGCCTCTGGCCTGCCAAATTCCAGCAGAGACCCTTACAATCACTCCACACAAGCTGCACTGCTTCCCCACACTAAGAAAAGTTAGAAAAGAAAAGCTAAAATACCAATCCCTGAGGTTAGCAGTTGGTTCCCATATTAATGGTCAACCAGCATTGCTGATGCAAAACCAGAACTGTTAACTCAGTTTTAGGATCAGACATAATTAAGTGACTATGCAAAGAGCGATCTGGGAAGGGTTACTGACATCCCATTGTAACTTATATATAATTATAAGGTTTTGAATCCAATAAGATATAATTCACATCTAACATCTGATAAGTGGTCAAAACTCCAGAGTTAAAAATACATTCAATCCATGAACCTTGTCGGATACGATTCACCTTCATTTAAGGTTCTTTTCTTCTGGATAATTTATATTCACTTATGGCTGAGACTCTAAATCCTAGCATTCACTAGTATCAGTATTTCCCCTCAAGGACTTATTACCATTGATCCATTTAATGCTGTTATTTATTTAACATCATTTAATTGTACCAAAGAAGCGAGTAGTTTGCAAAGAGCTGCATTGTTTACCAGTGTTGCAAAACTGACAGTTAACCAGTGATTCTCTGTAACAAGTTATATAAATGCAAATGTTTTCTGTATGTTGAGCTAAAATACACAAAAGCCATAGCAGGATGGCAATATAGATTGTGTATTTTTCATTTGTGTCAATATTACCTTTTCCAAATATTCTCAGTGACAAGTCGCACGGATATGCAGTAATTCAGAAATTAGTGAATTTTCATACATGGTGGGGTGCTGGATTAAGAGGCTGGGAGAGTGTGAAACAAGTCAACGTGTAATTGTATGATAAGGCTCTCACGAGGTATTTATTGGCCAAGTTGCTATTTCTACTCCTTTCTAATCTCGTTTAGCACATTCATTCTGTGCAATCTGTCTCCATAATCTTCTGTGACAGAATGGCAGCCAATAGAAGCATTGCATGTTTGGAGAGCAGAGGAAATATGCAGAGACGTGATAAACCGATGCTAATTATCCATATTTAGGACACCAAGTGCAGAAGATCAAGGTTTACAAATAACAAACCAGAGCCAATGATGATGGCTTCCTAGTGTGGGATATATTGGAGGGGACAAGATAAGGGTTTCACATGCAGAAGAGATTTATTGGTCAAAGGGGTTTACCTCCCACTTTCCCACTGTTATTCTGCAGTAAATTTATTTAGGCTAAATTCACCAGAACATCACTCTTTTATTTGGCAATATGCCACAGCTTGCCCTGCTTTTGTGCTGGTTCAATAAAAGTCCTTGTAATATAGAGCCGGTTGATAAGATACAAATAATTGTGGTAATAGGCAAGTTCTTTTAAATTGCCCGGATAATCAGATGTAAGTCCAAGGATCATCCCCAAGGTGAAAGCGCCCTTTGTCAGCAGGGGCATTTGCTCGCCATTTGTAACCAGCAAAAATGGTTCTCAATTAAAAATAAACCCACAACATATACACGCTAGTACCCATTTCTGTAACTAAATAAAGAATAGGATATACCGCAGCTTTCTGGTTTGTGAAAATAAAATCTGGCAATTAAATTATTCTTTGATAAATAAACAGATCTATATTTACATAAAACAAGTAATCTTACACCAGTCTTAAGGTGTGCCAGAATTACTAAGAGACTCTGGCCTCTTAGTAATTCTTGCACATGAAGGTAAGTCTGAACTCAAATGTACACAACAATTTTGTGGTGTAAATTATAGTAAATCTGGTGGGCCAGAGCATCCCTCGCATGGTCTTCCAAGACTGCAGCCCTCATCTGCCCATTATCTAGAAAAGTGGCGGGAGGAGCACAGGAGCTTAAATGCATCATCATGCACCAAAAATGCACCAAGTTGAGGCATATTTTTGGCCACTTTTTGGGTAGATCTCTGAACCATAGTCTTTACTTATAAAAAATAAATTGTAAACAGAGCACTTGAAGTTGTTGCTGCAATGGGATAACAATCTGATTCCCACCTTTCAGATAAAATGTATAACAAAATAAAAGATAACTTAGTCTCAGAGCAATAAAAAACAAGGCTGTAGTAGTATCGCCGTAAACCACAAAGTCCCATATACCTTGTATTCCCCTTAAATGTCTTATTAGGAATATGGCACAGCACACTTATAAGGCTCAGTACAATAATAAAGGGGGCTCTCACCTCTTTACTGCTTTATGTGTTTTAGCCTTTAATGCAACTCCCAAAGTTTTAGTCTCTCGTCTTGGTGTATGCCACAACAAACACTTCAGAATATACTCTCTTCCAGCTGTCAGTCACAGGGGCTGTTGATGGACAGATTTCTTTGCAGGTGGTTAGTCTGTCCCTCCAGGGCTATGCTGCAGGTCTTTTGCTAGTGAGAAAATCTAAGAGGTTTGTGAGGATCCTATTACAACAAGGCCCCACGTAGCGGGCCACAGCAAGAAAGCACTGCGGGAAAAAACGCGGCAGAAAAGCATCGCAGCTTTTACGCCACGTGGGGCCACGGCCTTATACAGTCTTTTTTATTGCTCCTGGACTAAGTTGTCTTTTATTTTGTTAATGTCTCTACGTATGCGCTCAGCTGTAAAAATGTTGCATTCTAGACTGTGTATTTTGTAAATCCACCCAAGGACTGTTCCACTGTTCTCTTAAATACAAAGACCCTTGGTGCAAATTTCAATTTATATATATATATATATATATATATATATATATATATATATATATATATATGAGCCAAGAATGTAGAGCAGCTCTGAACCATTGGCTGTTATTGTAATTTTATGAAGAGAAGTCTAATGACAATAATATCTACCTAAAGAATGATGACCAGATTTACTGTAGTTCCAACTCTCTTGTTACATCTTGGCACATTTTGGTGCATAGATAATTTTTTTCCAAGATGCTATACAAGAGGACATGGCTTTGCAGGAAAATGTGTATGTTTTAAGAGGCAAATGAATGCACCAAAATTATGTTGTAAATTTCTGTCTCAAACTATGCAAAGTAAAATCGCAGCATGCCAACTATACCTGCGGAAACGCTGGTGTTTTCCATATAGGTATAATAGGGCTCTGCGGACTTTCTGAAATGCTGAACACAAAAACGTGATGCATTTCTGTTGTTTTTTTTTTCCTCAGCCTTTTTTTTTGCTGTATCTCGCTACGTGGGGCCTTAGCCTAAAACATAGTGTAGAACATTCTTAGGGCTCCTAGGAACCTATCTATCCAATGTCTAGCTCTCTAAGGCAAACACAGCCGAAGTCATGTCAAAGTGAAAGTGACATGTACTGTATGTCTATGGAAAAATGGATGGTTAACTGTGGATACAAACTCTGAGTTTAACCATACACTGCACTGACACTTGCGTTTATGCATATTAACATTTAAAATGCTCCAAAAATGACCCTTTTATTAAGGGAAAATGTGCTTGTCCATGGATTTTTAGAAACACATGGTGGTTATATTGCAAAAAAACAATAATTTCGTAGAAAAATTAGCCCGTTTTGATGACTTATAAGTGTTACAGGCTTGTTATTTGGGAGATAGATTTGTGGATGTGAGCCTACTTGAAAAGTGATGAAGAATTGGCTTTAAAAAAAAAAAAAAGCCACCAAAAGTTATCCCTTTATATACCTTTTATACCAACACTGTGGAACCAACAGTATAGTATAGTAAAATGTGACGGACCAGGCCATGTCTCACAGAATGGTGGCAGAGATGGTGGCTGTGGCAACATGTGTGGAAGTGCGGCAGGGCATAATGTGATGGATCGGGCTGCAGGACATGTCTGCAAAAGTGGTGGCAGTGGTGGTAGGCAGCTGTATTAACATGTGTGGTAGTGCGGCAGAGCATAATATGATGGACAGGGCCACAGGACATGTCTAGCTGATGGCAGTCATGGTATCTGTGGCAACATGTGTGGCTGGACATACTATGATGGATCAGGCCGCTAGACATGTCTTGCTGAGTGGTGGCAGTGGTGGTGGCTGTGGCAACATGTGTGGCAGTAAAGCAGGGCATAATATGGTGGATCGGGCTGTAGGATATGTCTGGCTGAGTGGTGGCAGTGGTGACAGCTGTTGCAACAAGTGTGGCAGTGCAGCAGAGCATAATATGATAGATTGGGCTGTAGGACATGTCTGGCTGAGTGGTGGCAGTGGTGGTAGCTGTTTAGGAGTAGCGGGCAGCATCAGTAGCATTACAGTAAATGGAAGGTGATGATGATAAATTGAGACCTTGACACCAGTATTTGGGGCATCAGCTGGAGGTGTTTGAAAATACTTACTGATCCATGCTTGATTCATTTTGATAAAAGTAATTTATTACTTTAAAGTCACTAAATCACCCCTGCCTACTTCCAAACTGCCAGTAGCAGACACAGTGACTGAATGGTGAAGCAAGGTGCAGTGGGCTCCCTGCTTCACCGATATACTCAACTCTATCTTCAACCTCAGGACATGCCTCATGACACCCTGGACAGTGGGACAGCACCTGAAATCCAGGACCATCCCGCTGAATCCAAGGCAGTAAGGAGGAAAGATGGATGAAGCAGCCTGACAGCCTGGTGTACGGTGTAAATGAAGTTGGGGCATAAGTTAGGTGCTTTAATTGTTAATTAACCCCTTAATGACCTGGCTAATTTTAGCTTTAGGACCAGGTCATTACTTTTTATTTTTCTTTCACTGTAGTTGTTCCTGTAGAGACCTTTTATCTGGTGGGATAAGTTGTAGTTATATAGTTTGAAATATACAATTTACCCTTTTATTATCATATCTTCATTTTAGAAATGAAATAAACCTTATGGACATCGAAAAACTTGGTTAATATTTAACAATAAGACTGGGGTCTCAAGCTGTGGCTGTGTGGTGTTAGTGTGTCATTTGTTAACCAATTGCAACATATTTGTATAAGAAGCCAACTCAATGATAAAAAAAAAAATGATCATACAAGTGAATTGAACTCAGTATACTCATGAAGACTATGAAAGCGCAGAAGAAATGAAATCCACAGGACACAGAGAAGAAGTGATCAGCTACAGTGGACCAGAGAAGAGGGAATTCTTCTTTTGAAGAAAAAGGAGACACAAGGGATTCTCAGCAGAAAACATAAAGTATAAATTTCATAATGAGGGGAGCAGACAGGGACTTTAAGGCTGAGGCCACACATTGCAGGAATGCAGTTTTTTTGTTGCAGATTTTGCTGCGGTTTTCTAAACCAAAGCCAAGAATGGCTACAAAAGGAATGGAAAATATATAGGAAGCTCTTACACTTCTACCTTCTGCTCAATCCACTCCTGGCTTTGGCTCAAAAAAAGCAGCAAAATGTGCAACAAAAAACTGCGTTTCCACAATGTGGGACCTTAGCCTAAAAAGGTTTTCTCATCTCAGAATTTCAGCTGCACTCTTGTCTCCTCTCACCTCCCCTTTCTGGTTTTCAGCTCATTCCAGCACTGAGTATGTGGCTGTTGTAAACTGCATAGTTATCTCTGGATTCATATACAGTAATAGCAAAAGTACTGATCAGGGTACTTTACGAGCCCTTACCAGGGCTCAAAAATTGAAAGCAGTTTGCAGAGAGTGGGAGAGAAGAGAATGTGTGTGGCTAGGGACAGATATTGAGTCATTATCCCAACCTGAGAAAAGGTCTATAACCTAGACAACCAGCTGAAAACACTAAAGTGAGGTTTAGGTCTATCTGAAAAACGAGCAAGATAGATAAAGCAAAATGTTTGGTAAACCACTTCAGTTAGATTAAGCTACAAATCTGAATATGATACTTAACATGGGAATACATCTTTGAGCATGTAAGGGGAAGTGAGAGTGAGAGAAGTGTACACCAGCAATGAATTGGCAAAGGTTTTAATGATGTTCATGTCCCGGTGGAGGTTACACCTAGGAGGTTAGACAACAGAGGCAACATTAGTTCTTTTACATATGATTAAGTTGTGGAAGCCCTAATGCTCTGTATTACTAAGAACAAATATATTGCCCACACTTATGTAACAGTATAAAACAAGTAACATAGATGATTTCATAGACCATGTTCATACTAGTGTGTGTCTTCACATTTTTTATAACCTAATTTATTTCAATGATACAAAAATACTTCAATCTGTATCAGCTTAGTTCATATCTATGTTCACAGCTGTGTCCAGGGTCCTGAAAATAAAACCATATAAAAACATTGAAATGTTATTGTGGACTAATATCATATATACATCAGTTATCTAAACAATTTGGATCAGTTATACAAAAATACACACAGAAAAAAATACAGCAAGAAGGCAATAGCATGATTGTGGATTGTGCTGTTATGCCTCTTGCTTTTAACTCTGTGGGGCAGATTTGTATCATATCTTTCCCACAGAGCATTGTTGCATATAGCAACCAATCACTGCACAACTTTCATTTTGTATTTTATCTTTTAGCCAAGAAGGCTTTTCTTTCAGATGTGATAATAAATTTGCCCCATGTCTATTGTATAAATGTTTATAAATAGTTACCAAATCTGTAAAAAAAAAAAAATTCGCTATAGCAGGGGTACTAAAATGCTTTTAGTATAGGTCCATTGACCAGATGCCAACATCAATTTTTCAGACAAAAGATGCGTCTGACTATAAGATGCAGAAGAAAAATTTGGAAAAAATTTCCAAATGTGGCATTAAACTGTGTGGGGGAGCTCTAATATGGCATTATACTGTGCAGGGGGCAACTAATGTGGCATTATACTATATGTAGAGGGCAGTAACAGGGCATTACATTGTGCAGGAGGCACTAATGTGGCATTGTTCTGTGTACGGGGGCATTAAGGAGCATTATACTGGGGTGGGGGCATTAAGGAGCATTATACTGTGGGTGGGGGCACTAAAAGCATTATACTGTGACTTGGGGCATTAAGGAGCATTATACTGTGGGTGGGGGCACTAAAAGCATTATACTGTGACTTGGGGCATTAAGATACATTATATGGTTGATGGTGGCACTAAGGAGCATTAGATGGTGGGTGGAGGCACTAAGGAGCATTATACTGTAGGTGGGAGCATCAATGAGTGCTATACTGTGGGTGGGGGCACTAAGGAGCATTATACTGTGGGTGGGGGCATTAAGGAGCATTATACTGTGGTTGGGGCACGTAGGAGCCTTATACTGTAGGGGTAACTAATGGGACGTTAGTGCCCTAACACAGTATAATGCCCCATAATTGTGCCTCCTCAAGATATGCTCCTTAGTACCTCCCCAAAGTATAATTCTCCATTAGTGCCCCTACACATCATTAATATTAATAGCGACTGAGAGAAACCTTCATCATCTTCTAAAAAGTTGTATAACATATATGAACATATATATGAACATATATGAACATTGAACAAGTTCAAAGAGGGCCTGGATGCCTTTCTCGAACAGAACAACATTACAGGTTATGGGTTTTAGATTTTAAGGGCACGTTTATCCAGGGTTTTATGCTGGTTGCCAGATTGGAGTCGGGAAGGAATTTTTTCCCATGAAATGGGGCAATTGGCATAAGCCTCATGGGGTTTTTTGCCTTCCTCTGGATCAACACTGTAGGGGACTGAAGGGTTATAGGTTGGACTTGATGGACTGATGTCTTCATCCAACCTCATCTACTATGTAACTATGTAACTATGTAACACACAGGTGCACCTGTTTGTTCATCACATGACCATGGACCATATATTACATGACCATGGACTGATTTTTAGCCACTGGTAGTAAGCAGAATGAATGACAGCATGGAGTGATCTAGAAAACTGTGAGCTATTGATACAGAAAGTATATTGGAAAATTGTACAACTTTTTATTATACAAATAATAACATTGGTCTCTCAATATTTTTGTGAAAGTGCTCAACAACCCCTTTAAAAGTTTCACATATAGTAAATTAAATTGAAATATACTGCACTGTATGTACCTTCTGTGCTTCTCCAAAACAAAATGTTAAATATGTTTATTTTTCATAGCAGTTATTAAATTATGACTCCTTACAACCTCAGAGGTCAACAGAGACGCTATAGAAGTGTATGGGGCATTACTTACCGATCCCCGCTCCTGCCCACAGCCACTTCCACTTCCCTTTTAGCCCTCCAGGGGGCCCCATGCATCCCATATCATGTCGCTGATGCTGAACAGCATCAGGTCGTCGCTGACAGTGACGTTATATGGGATGCATGGGGTCCCCTGGAGTGCTGAAGGCAGCCGTGGACAGGTGCGTGGATCGGAAAATAAATAAAGGCTGTTACCTGCTCTTCAGAAGTTGAGCAAACATTAAAAACAGTGTTAGGGTCTATTCAGATCACGTTTTTTACATCTGTTTTTTACATGCTTTTTAGATGTAAAAAACAGATGTGAAAAACGTGATCTGAATAGACCCTTACTTACGTCCCCTGGGCTTTGGGGCCGGTCTTCGGGCCTCTTCAATGATGTCATAGACAGCTGAGGCCTGTAATTGGGCCTCAGAGATCACGTGGGTTACGCCGAAGTCACGATGCATAATGACCCCGGCATGACCCATGTAACTGCGTGACATCATTGAAGAGGCCTGAAGACCGGCGCTGAAGAGACCCCAATGTATAATAATAGTTTGGGGGTGGTGAACCCCCAAAATTCCAGATTTTGCCGAACCCTAAATTTTTGCAATATTTGCAACGAACACCATAGGGGCCACTATGGGACTTTATACTCTATGGAGATCACTGTGGGACATTATGCTTTATGGAGGCCACTATGAGACATTATATTGTGTGTAGGGGCTACTATGGGACATTATACTGTATGGAGGGGCCACTATGGGATATTACACTGTGTGAAGGGGCCACTGTGGCACAATATACTCTGTGGAGGGGCCACATGGGACATTATACTGTGTGGAGGGGCCATTGTGTGGCATTATACTGTATGGTGGGGCTGCTATGGCACATTATACTGTGTGTAGTGGCCGCTAAGGCATATTATACTGTATGGAGGGAACGTTATGAGACATTATACTGTGTGAAGGGGCCACTGTGGTACATTACATTGTATAGAGGCCACTATGGGACATTATAGTGTGTGGAGGGGCCACTATGGGAGATTATACTGTGTGAGGGCCACTATGAGATTTTATACTGTGTGAAGGGGCCACTGTGGGACATTATACTGTGTGGAGGGGCCACTGTGGGACATTATACTGGGAGAGTTTTACCATGCGGGGGCCAGGTAAGAGGGCATTATGCCACATGGGAGCAGAGGGGGCCCAAGTCAAAAGTCTGCTATGGGACCCAGTGTTTGCTAGTTATGCCCCTGCCTATACAGTACATTTAGGTTGTGGTCACAGGTGCCAAAGCACCCCTTTTTACCTGTGATCACCGCATATTGGGATCTGTAAATTTTTACGTTCGGCAAATGAGCACACATCCTAGGTCCACCAAACAACTTATTTGCATTTGCATTAAAAGTTGATTTTCTTGTTACCGAGATTACACTTGTCACAGAAAGGTATGTTCGCTATGCCCAGTGGCGTAACTACCGGGGTAGCAGCGGTAGCGGCTGCCACAGGGCCCCGGGAAATTAGGGGGCCCGGCGGGCCCCTGATGTTTTTGTTTTTTTTAAATAGACCGTTACCTGCTGGAGTAACCTCAGCAGGTAACGGGCCCTATTTACTTACCGATCCCCGCTCCTGCTCACAGTCGCCTCCGCTTCCCCTTCTGTGGAAGCAGAGGCGGCCGTGAGCAGGAGCGGGGATCGGCAAGTAAGGCCGTGGGCCCGCGAACCCCACAAACACTGCTATCATTATACTCTGGGGTCTTTTCGGACCCCAGAGTATAATAATCAGAAGCCCAGGGGAGGTGAGGGAACATAAAAAACAATGCTACTTACCTCTCCTGCGCTCCGGCAGTCCTCGGGCCTCTTTGGTGACATCTCAGACGTCACGTGTCATTATGCATTGCAACGCCGGCCTGGCTCATGTGACATCTGGTCCAACATTGAAGAGGGCCGAAAGTAGCAGGTAGTGCATCGGAGCCAGAGAGAGGTAAGTAACATTGTTTTTATGTTTGTATCCTCCCCTGAGTCGCCGATCATTAAACTCTGGGGTCTGAAAAGACCCCAGAGTATAATAATTGTTCATGGGTGGTCCACAATGGGGCATAAGAGTGTGTGCAGGAGCCACTATGGGACATAAAAGTGTGTGCAGGGGCCACTATGGGGCATAATAGTGTGTGCAAGGGCCACTACAGGGCATAATACTGTGTGCAGGGGCCACTATGGGGCATAATAGTATGTGCAGGGTCCAGTATGGGGCATAATAGTGTGTGCAGGGGACACTATGGGGCATAATAGTTTGCGCAGGGACCAGTATGGGGCATAATAGCTTGCGCAGCTGCCAATATGGGACATAATAGTGTGTACAGGGGCCACTATGGCGCATAATAGAGTGTGCAGGAATGCGGTTTGTGCGGGGGGGGGGGGACATGTCAAATGTTCACCTTGGGGTCCAGTCATTCCTAGTTACACCACTGGCTATGCCACTAACTGTCCCAACAACAGCACATAAGTGGTTGAGAAGCAGTGGTGGTAGATTCCCTTTAAAGCCTCTGGCTATGAGTAGTAGTATTTGATATTGTTTTCCAGGAATTTAATCTTTCATATCTGCACTGTCAAATAAAAGTTGTATATGTATTAAAGTGTATTTCCAGTTATCTATACAAAAGAATAACCTGAAAATGCAATGTAATTGCTATACTTATTAGTTTTAATCCCTTTTCCTACTGTTTTTTTTTTCAAACTCTGCGCATGATTATTATGTATAGAAATGTGAAGTGAAATTTCAGATACATAAGAAAACTTACGCTTATTTTGTTGCACCAATTTCAAAGAGTGACAAGCAAGAAACTATAAGGGGGCATGCAAACTCCTGGGACATGTAGCTAAAGTGTATGTTTTAGAGCAGGGACATGGAAAGTAGTTTGAGGAAAAGGACATTGGCCACACGGCTGCATGTTCTATGGAGTGTGAGTGGGGTATAAATAGAAAATAGTAAAGGGGGAGAAAGAGGTGAAAGTGGAGAGCACGGATTGGATAAAGGGCAATGTGGACAGGTTTAGAGAGGATTTGTAGAAGAAGTCAGAGAGAACAGCACAAGTTAGTCTTCGAGTTGAGTGATTAAGACGAAAGACTGTTAATCGATTGGGCTCTGCATGTATTGGTTCTCATTCTAATCTTTGGGATTTTTTTCTATAGAAGAGTTTCCTGATCAGCATTGAAAAGATTTAAAATGGAGATGTGCCTGCTATTCCCAGGAGACCATAGAGGAAGAATGTCCTCTCCAAAAGATATTGGGACATGACCAGGCTGGGTAAGCATGTTCTGACTAAGCAAACTTTCAGGTTGCCATGTGACAAGTATAGGAGTCAGCTCAGAAGTTCAATGACTATTCATTTTTTTGTAGTGGGAAATATGCGGGCCATCAAAGGCTGCTGACAGGAAGACAGAATCAATGCAGTACATGAGTACAGCTAATAGTTCTGGGAGCATCTTGGTTGTAATAAGATGTGGTTCAAGAATGCACTACAATTAAATATGTCAACAAGAGTCATATGGTAAGGAGCTTCACCAGCCATGGGAATGATGAGTCACTAAAGCAATTGGCTCCAGCTGGGTACTGTGGGATGCAATGTTGATATGACCACATGGGAAGGAGTCTGAGCAAATTGGTATGAATCTTAAATTAAGGGGGCTTATGGAGAACATACAGTGGCTTGCAAAAGTCTTCATACTCCTTCAACTTTTTCACATTTTGTCACCTTACAACCACAAACTTAAATGTATTTTATTGAGATTTTAATGGAAGAGTGAAGAAATCAAGCCATACCTTTTAGAGGCTAACTGAGGGTGGGTTCACACCTGCGCTTTAGTGCGTCCGCTGCAAATACAAGTGAAAATCTCGGGGAACGGGATAGGCATCAGATACCGACAGGTTAGCGACGCATTGGTTAAAAAACCATTAATTTGAATGGGTTTTTAAAGCAATGCGTGGGTGTGCGCTTACACCCTCTGCGCTGCGAAGCCATTTTTTTTTCGTCGGACACGAAGTCCTGCATGTCCGACTTTGTTTTCGACGAAAAAAAAGGATTCGCAGCACAGAGGGTGCAAGCGCACACCCGCGCATTGCTTTAAAAACCCATTCAAATGAATGGGTTTTTAACCAATGCGTCGCTAACCTGTCGGTATCCGATGCCTATCCCGTTCCCCGAGATTTTCACTCGGATTGGCAGCAGACGGACTCAAGCGCAGGTGTGAACCCACCCTGAGTCTATTTGCAGGGCCGGTTTTAGACAAAGTGGGGCCCTGGGCAAAATTAAAAGCGGGGCCCCAAATGCTGATATGCAAACAACACCATCGTCTTGCAGTAGCAACCCCTATAATAACGCCTCCTTTCTGCCAACAAAAAAGTAATAAGAAGCCCCATTTTACCACACACAGTTCAAATGAGCACCTTTGTACCACCTAATAGATTTTTGCACCCAGTCATCAGTTATTATAGTGCCTCCTTATAAATAATAGTCTCTGCTTATAAATAATATTACACCTTTATCAGTAATAGCTCCCTTATAAATGATAAATAGTGCCCTGTATCAGTAATATTCCCCCTTATCAGTAACAGACACCCCGTAAAAATAATACTGCTCCCTTATAAATAATAGCCCCCTCATAAATAATAGTTACCCTTATAAATAATAGTCCCCATTATCACTAATAGCCTCCTTTCTAACTAAGCCCACTTAACAAAAATAAAAAGTTCCCCTCTTATAAATAATAGCTCCCCCCTTATAATGGATGCCTTATATATAATAGTTCCCCCCTTATAAACAATAGCCCATCTTATAAATAATAGTTCCCCCTTATAATAGCCCCCTCATACTTAAGTTTCCTAATTATATATAGTAACTCACCCTTATATATAATAGTTCTCCCTTATACAGTGTCGGAATGAATGGCCTTAGGCCCACCAGAGGAACTTGTTCTGGGGCCCCACCCAACAGCTTCCTGCTAATAGCCTACACCACGGCTCCTTCACTGAAGTCTTACATATGTGCTGACTATCTGGTGTTACTGAGTATGTTCCCAGTATAGTCAGCCCCTATAGTACTGTGCAGGCCCCAATAACTCCGGTTCATGCATAGTACTGTATGGGGAATGACATGGCCATGGAGCACTACATGTATGTACAAGATTATAGTGAGGGAGCTGTGATGCAGACATAGCACACAGGGCTTCTAGCAGGAATTGTGAGCCCCCCCACCACAGTATAATGCTCCATATAGTATATAATGCTCCACAGTATAAAATGCTCCCCTGAACCCCCCATAGTGGCCCCACATGGTATGTAAGGCTCCACACAGTATAATACTCCACAGTGGCCCACACAGTATACTACCCCTTAGTGGCCCCAGACAGTGCAATATGCTCCCCAGCAGCCCCACACAATATAATATGCTCCATACAGTATAATATGCACCCCACAATGCCCCCCTAGTATAATGCTCCAGTGGCCTAACACAGTACAACATGCTCCATAATGACCTCCACACAGTATAATAAACTCCCCAGAGGGGTTCCCCCAGTATAATGCTCCACAGTGGTCCCCCACAGTATAATATGTTCCCCACAGTCCCCCCCAGTATAATGCTCTACAATGGCCCTACAGAGTATCATATGCTCCTGAAAAGCCCCACACAATATAATACACTTCACAGTGGCCCCACACAGTATAACAGGCTCCCCACACTGTCCCTTCCCCCAGTATAAAGCTCCACAGTGGCCCATAGTATAATATGCTCCCCAGAGGGCCCCCGCCAGTATAATGCTCCACAGTGCCCCTTCCAGTATTTTGCTCCACAGTGGCCCCACGCAATATATTATGATATATTATGCTCCCCAGAGCATCCCCCAAGTATAATGTTCCACAGTAGGTGCCACGCAGTATAATATGCTCCCCAGAGGGCCCCCTAGTATAATGCTCATTAGTCCCCCCGAATAATGCCCCACAGTGGCGCCACGCAATATAATATGGTCTGCTGATGGCCCCCCCAGAATAATGCTCCACAGTGACCCCACTCAGTATAACATGCTCCAGAAATGGCCTCCACACAGTATAATATACTGCCCAGAGAGGTTTCCCCAGTATAATACTCCACAGCAGCCCAAAACAGTATAATATGCTCTCCAGAGCCCCTCCCCCAGTATAATGCTTCACAGTGGCTCAAAACAGTATAACATGCTCTCCAGAGCCCCCCCCCCAGTATAATGCTCCACAGTAGCCCTGCACAGTATAATATACTAGGGGGCCCCTCTGGAGAGCATATTATACTGTGTGGGGAAACCGTGGAGCATTATACTGGGGGGGGGCTCTGGAGAGCATATTATACTGTGTGGGGCCACTGTGGAGCATTATACTGGGGAGGGGGCCCCTGGAGAACATGTTATATTCTGTGGGGCCTCTATGGAGTATTACAAAGTGGGGGACTCTGGAGAGCATGTTATATTCTGTGGGGCCACTTTGGAGCATTATACTGGGGGGCCCCTCTGGAGAGCATATTATACTGTGTGGGGCCACTGTGGAGCATTACACTGGGGGGCCCCTCTAGAGAACATAATGCTCCAAAGTGGCCCCACATAATATAACATTATCTCCAGAGCCCCCCACATTATAATTTTCCACAGAGGCCCCACAGAATATAACATGCTATCCAGAGGGCCCCTTCCCCCAGTATAATGCTCCACAGTGGCCCCACACAGTATAATATGCTATCCAGAGGGGCCCTCCAGTATAATGCTCCACAGGGGCCCTACAGTGCTACTATTATATTATATTCTGGGGTCTCTTCAGACCCCAGAGTATAATAATCGAAGGCCCGGGGGAGGTAAGGGAAAATAACAAACAGTTATACTCACCTTGTCTTACCTCTCCTGGGCCTCCTCGCGCTGCTCCGTTATCCCCGCCGGCGCTGGCTTCTTCTTCTCTGCTGCTGACGTCATGCGTTGTGGACGTCACCGCTGAGGCCTGTGATTGGGCCTCAGCGATTACGTGAAGCACGCTGTCAGAACGCCCCACGTGATCGTTAAGGCTGAGGCCTGGCCTCAGCGGTGATGTCCGCAACGCAGAAGATGACGTCGGACGCCAAGGACAGGTGAGTAAAAATGTTTGTTATTTTTACTCACCTCGGAAACGGGCCCTGCGGTCCCTTTCTGTTATCGATATGGTCGGGCCTAACTCCGGGATCCGGAGCCATCAGGGGGCCCCTTTGGGGACGGGGCCCTGGGCAATTGCCCAGTTTGCCCCCCCCTAATGCCAGCCCTGTCTATTTGATAGTAAGCTTTCGAGAGTCTAGCTCTCTTCTTCAGACATGGTGTTATATAAGAAACTGAAAATTCGCAGACTCTTTATACACACACAAGACATAGATCTTCAAAGGATCTTAGAATCTTTAAAGAAAACAAAATGCAATATAAGTAGAGAAGTTATTTACGACAGGTCAAGAAATAAACAATCTGGAAACTTGTGGGGCGTGATAGAGGGATCAGTAATTCTTGCTGTTATCTGTTTGCAATCAGGTGGGGATTTGTGACCCTCACAGTTCATACATAGTGTGACATGAAACTGGCATGAATATTAAGTCCAAATTGCAAAATTTGAAATTTTTGCATTAACTTATATTCCCATTCCTTTCTCTCCCTCATGCGTCTTAAAATGTCCCATTAAAACCACAACCCGCAAATCTTCAATAGAGTGGCCTTCTCCGGAGAAATGTGTAGCCTCTGGGAGATCTGTTCTGCTGTTATTAATGGTGAATCTGCATGAGTTCATGCACTGACTGAGTCTCTGTCCTGTTTCCCCCACATAGAGGCCTGTGGTGGGACATTGCACACACATTATGAGATACACTACAATGGAAGACCTGCAGGAAAATGTCCCTCTAATTCTGTGCACCTGTTGTGATTGTGGGACAGGTACACTGTCAGCAGTGTGGATGTGCCTGCAGGTCTTGCACCTATTTTGCAGGGAAGGTGAGGTGCCATTTTCAGTTGGGGCCTTCAGGGCACTCTGGACAATAATATGCCTCAGGTTTGGTGGTTGTCAAAAGGAAAGGAGAGGGAGGACTGGAAATATGTCTTTGAGTCTGTTGTCCCTATGTAGCACAGGTTGGAGCTCCTTGGCAATCCTTCGTAGGACCTCCAGCTGTGGGTTGTAGGTGACAACTAGGGGAAATCCAGGTCCAGAAGCAGGTAAAAGGGCTTATCCCATAGGATCCCAGGCCGGGCTGCTTCTATATGCTCCCAAAGATACACAAAGATGGCAACCATGGGAGGCCTATCATTTCTGGCATTGGGACACTTACGGAAAACATCTCGGGTTGGGTGGAAAATCTCCTAAAACCCGTTGTTAGGGATACTCCAAGCTACATCCAGGACACCACTGACCTTCTTATCAAACTGAATGCCCTGGGCCAACTGCCTGAGGGTAGAAAATGGAAAATGGAAGACATACAAGACCACTGATAATCTCCCTCGATCAGGGGCTTCACGCAAGATCTCACCCCGTGAGGTCCAAATGATCACAAGAACAGTGAGCAAAAATCCCAGAACCACACGGGGGGACCTAGTGAATGACCTGCAGAAAGCTGGGACTAACATAACAAAGGCTACCATCAGTAACACACTACGCCGCCAGGGACTCAAATCCTGCAGTTCCAGATGTGTCTCCCTATTTAAGCCAGTACATACCCGGGCCCATCTGAAATTTGCTAGAGAGCATTTGGATGTTCCAAAAGAGTATTGGGAGAATGTCATATGGTCAGATGAAACCAAAGTAGAACTGTTTGGTAGAAACACAACTCGTCCTGTTTGGAGGAGAGTGAATGCTGAGTTGCATCCAAAGAACACCATACCTACTGTGAAGCATGGGGGTGGCAACATCATGCTTTGGGCTGTTTCTCTGCAAAGGGACCATGACGACTGATCCGTGTACATGAAAGAATGAATGGGGCCATGTATCGTGAGATTTTGAGTGCAAACCTCCTTCCATCAGCAAGGGCATTGAAGATGAATGTGGCTGGGTCTTTCAGCCTGACAATGATCCCAAGCACACCGCCAGGGCAACGAAGGAGTGGCTTCGTAAGAAGCATTTCAAGGTCGTGGAGTGGCCTAGCCAGTCTCCAGATCTCAATCCCATAGAAAACCTTTGGAGGGAGTTGAAAGTCTGTGTTGCCCAGTGACAGCCCCAAAACATCACTGCTCTAGAGGAGATCTGCATGGAGGAATGGGCCAACATACCAGCAACAGTGTGTGCCATCCTTGTGAAGACTTACAGAAAACGTTTGACCTCTGTCATTGCCAACAAAGGATATATAACAAAGTATTGAGATGAACTTTTGTTATTGACCAAATACTTATTTTCCACCATAATTTGCAAATAAATTCTTTAAAAATCAGACAATGTGATTTTCTGGATTTGTTTTCTCATTTTGTCTCTCATAGTTGAGGTCTACCTATGATGACAATTACAGGCCGGCCTCATCTTTTTAAGTGGGAGAACTTGCACAATTGGTGGCTGACTAAATACTTTTTTCCCCACTATATTTGGGGTTTCTTCAGGGCGTGCAAGGATAAATATGAGGTGAGATTATTTGCTAGGACATTTATGTCACATGATGAGGGGAAGTCAAGGTTGCAATGAATGAAATGAGGTTTCCCCCCAGAAAGTATGCAATGTTTTATTCCAAGGTCCAAAATTAATTAATATGAGAGATATACCTGTGCCACTGTAGGCAGGAAAGGGGACTTTGGGGGCAGATTCAGGACATTTTTTTACTAAGGCAAACAGTAATAGGAGTTGCACCACATGAGACTGAATCACACGTGTCCATAATCACAATTGCCCTTGGAAAAGAGTGACATAAGAAATGTTAAGTCCAAATGTCTTTCCTGAATTGGGACATCCCCATTTGGTGAGGTAGTATCCGGCCACAATGGGTAAACGTATGCAATCACAGCAGTCTCTTAAAAGGTAGAAGGAGGTAGTATGGATCTGGCACTGAGAATGGGCACCCCAACCTACAGCTCAAACTCAGTGCTTGCTGGAAACAATCTGGTCCCCAAGCTTGGTTATCTGTCAGACAATCAGCTCAGAGGACTTCCAAAGAGGCATTCACTGCTGCTAACTTCTGGAGAACCATCTCCAGAGATTATATGGTAATGCTGGAACTGTTACTAGGATAGCTCACCAAAAAAGTGATGCAACTAACTAATGGCACAGCGCTGGCGCTGAGTAATGATCACGCCTATCTCTGACTTACCAGGCAAAGATTAACTCCCTCTATGCCAGACTCCACAACCTCAACCCTATCAATAACTGCACAAAAAATAACATTTCTGAATGAACAATGCACTCCTGTTACACCCCTCCCTTTTTTGGATTGTCATTCCTGGAAACCAGTCTTAAAATGTAGAACCGCTTTAATATAAAATGTCCATGTAAATGAACAAAGACTGCAATAATGCAGGCCTAACATCAACAATCAACAGTCCCTTCTCACCAACCTACTTAGGGTGTTCTTGAATATGATCCAGAGGCCTATGGAGAACCTTGATCATTTCCAGTCTCAAGTTCAGATCTGCACTCAAGTACAGGTTCTGTACCTTCTGGTAGAGCCAAGGCTCCATATTTGGCTTTACAGCAGGTGGAGGCTGCAGCAGTGTCAAGATATGTAAAGGTAATTTGGGTTTCTATGGTGAAGGAACCTGCAGTCTCATATCTTAATGTCACCACTCTTGGTCTATATATAACCAGCCTAGTCTCTGGCTCCACAACTTCCTCCTTATTCCAGGATTTGGGCTCTGAGCTCAACAGTGTTCCATTTAAATATCTAACCAAATATATTCACTAAGCCAATAAACATTTAATCGATCTTTAATGCATAAAACTCCTTCTAGAACTTAAAGTACCAGCATGTCTACTCAGTTTATTCATACTTGCCAATTTGTTTTCTGTTGCTGGTATGTTAACCCATTCCCACAGGCATGTTAATGGAAATTTGGGGAAGAGTTGGGAAACCCCCATATATATTTAATGGACTGCTGGTCCTCCTGAAATCTGCAGGTTTGGCCAAAATATGTCTAATGTATATTGCCAGTTTAAGCTGCATGGTAGTATTAAGGTATGGGGTAGCTTTAACTTCACTTCCTGTCTTCTAAATACCTTAGGATGCTTCTCTTTAGCTCTTTTATGCTTTTACACTTTACTGCAGCTCTGATAACTCAGATTGGCTACTGTGTATAAGCATGGCTCAAGTTTACTAGGTAGTCCAAGCATGTGGATAGAATTTTCATTATAGCAAATGTCACCAGTGAGAAAAGCCTAAGTAAGGCTAAAGCCACAGTGGCAACGTATCACGGTTCTTCCCGCAGCACTTTAGACAGAAAGTTTGCAGAGGTTTCCTATGCGGACTTTCTGTTTCAATTAAACCTATGGGGAAACCGCCAGCGTTTCCGTAGGTATAATTGACATGCTGCGATTTTCAAAACCGCGGCGTGGTTTTTACTGCAAAGTGGGCATGGGATTCACTAGAAACGCTGCGATTTTTTTAGAATTTCTCTTTAAGCTGGCCACTGGCATTATGTATTTGTCAGCTGAAATGTACAATTCTGACCTGTTTATGGTTTCAGCCATTGTGCAAATAACTGAGAACTGACAAATATGTTCTAATTTTGCTCTGTTGTGTTGTGCTGAGTGTGCAGCATTCAGGGTCACATGAAGACTAGCTGAAAAGTAGCAGATTTGACCTTAAAAATGTATTTTTCCCTCCATACAGGACCTGGTGGTCTTTGTGCATGAACTCTAAGTTTAATAGAGAATCAGAGAGTTTCTTTAGCTGCCAAAAATGAATTTCAGCCTTTTGGTTGAGATCAAATGCTGAAAAATGATTTTCTCTGGCAAACTAGTGGTGGATGATAAAACAAAATTTGCCCATTTTAAATAGCTTAAATTTTCTCTTTGTGAATCAGAATAATTCAATTACAGATACCAAACATGGCATCCTCAATGTCTATTAAAGTCTTCCATTTATGCCTTTGCCAGCAGCTCACATTGATATGAGTTGATTAGCATCTGATAGACATTGTTTTGCTGTAACAGTCCTTATTCATTCTTTGTGTGTTTTATCCTAAAACGTTATTATGAACTCCAAATGAACTCAGATTAAGATTTCAATGTGATAACATTCTCAAAATCTATAAGAAGCAGCTTGGACTTGAAGCATGCCAAAGATAGTGTCTAATCAAATAGTGTTTGCAACTCTCTGATTCACAATGTGAATACTGAGATGGTAAATTACTACTGGTAGATAGAGAAGAAAAGGTTAGTTAGGTCACTTTCCACCTAAATAGAAGAAAAGAAAAATGTGTATGAGCTCAAAAAAGCCTGTCAGTAGTAATGACTACAAAATCCGACAACTTCATGTTATTGAGAAATTACTGGATGACACAGGTATCTGCAACTCAAAGAACTGGGCCAGTGGGTAACTGGATGGTCCCCATCTGATCACTCAATATAGGGCATTGACAGTGTACTTTATTTGTTAAGGCACTGTAACCGGTATGCAGCTGTCTGATGTAATTATTATAAATGAATCTACAAAAATAATTTGAGATTGTTCTTTCAAGTTTCCACAATACAATGGTATAAAACATGTTAGGCTTTGTCCTATTGTAAAAAATGAGCAAAACTACTATTACTGCAAATCACTAGCCTCTAGTTGAAAATATACCTCTAAGTACATATTAAAACCCTGATACAAGTTCCAACAATAATTCACAGAAATAAAACCAAAGGGCCAACATCAACCACATAATAACTAAATAATTCTAGCCAGTTACTCACACTTTGTAGAAAATCAATCACATTGGTACTTATTCTAGTTCCAAATTCATTGGTTTGAATCCAGGTAGTGACTGAATAAGACCTAATAAACACGTCCACATCCGCAGTAATCAGTAGTGATTATCATGACAGTATTTGCTGAGTTACTGTAACGTCTCTGCCGTTTCGGGTCTCGGCTCCGCCCTCCGCTCGCACGCTGTGGCGAAGGAGGCGTGTTCAGTTTGGTTCTTTGTGTAAGTTTCTTGCTGCTCAGTCTGAACATGGTCCTAGTCAGTGTAATGGATTTCCGGCCCCACCCGTGTTCTGAACATTTCTCTCTGGACGGTATAGAGTTAATCTCTTCCTGGCCTGTGTGATTGACAGCCTGTGTACCTATCAGGTCTGGGGGCTGGTCCCAGACTTTCTATAAACAGGTTGTCAGCCCTCACATAGTCGCCGGTTATTGCTCTATCTTTGCCTGCTCTCCTTGTTATATCCCTTCTACTTTATTACCTGATTCTCTGACCCTTTGGCTTGCCTTTTGACTATTCTCTTGGATTTTGATTCTATACTGCATTGCTCGTTTGTTACTGACCCCTTGGCTTGATCACTCTGCTTCTGTGTTGTTTTTGTCTTGTCTTGTTCTGTGTGTCACTTACTCAGTATAGTCTTCTGGTTGTCCTTTTACCGTTTAGGGTAACTGAGGCAATAGGAAGGGACAGTGGCTGGGGTGAGATTAGGGCTCACTTGTCTCTGTCCCTCCTCCCAGACCGCTGCTGTAGTGTCAGGGTGTTGCTACGGTTGGCAAGACCCTTACAGTTACCACATGTTTTGTGTATATGATTTTTTTTTCTCTGAAAACTTAACCACTTGCAGTCTGCTAAACAACTTTTAACTACTAGCTGGTCCACGTATGCCAATCAGTTCCCCTCGGAAGAAGCTTTTCCAGGTAAAACACATGTGGGGCCAGTTACTGTTATCCTTGGTTGGTATCTACTTTTGGGATATTTCTTTGGATATCTGATTTTTTGTACTGTTGCGTATGTGCATATTGTTCCTATATAATACATATTGTAAGCAGATGATTTATGCTCTAGGGTGATATACAAAGAGTGTTCATTAAGTTATCTATCTGCATACGAAAACAAAATTTTCTGAGAAAATTTAACTCTCTACTTTTCAATGTAATCCCCCTTGACTTCAACACACTTATTCCACTTCACTTCTAGGATGCCCTCAGAATAGAAGAAGACTTCTTACTGTTGCAGGAACACTTTTACCGTCAGTTTGACTGCACTATCATCAGGATATTATTGCTCATGCAGAAATTTCTTCAGGTTATGAAAGAAAAATGTAATCACTGGGAACCAGGTCTAGACTGTAGGATGGATGGTTAAGCTCCATGAAGCCGTATGCTCTGATAGCAGTTTGTGATCCTTGTGAGCTGGCGCATTGTCGTAAAGCAGCAACACACCTGCCGACAACTTCCCACAGTGTTTTTCTTTGATTGCCTCATGTAATACCTTCATTGCTGAAGCATAGGTGTCTCCAGTAATTGTTGTCTTATGTGGCCTAAATTATATTCATAAAATAATGGAATTGGTGACCCCCTGTGCTTCCATTGCATGGACTCTTCTTAGGTCTCAAGAAAATGGTAGTAGACCCATGTTTCATCACCAGTAACAACCTAAAAATAGAAGTCTCCTGGATTTTATCTAAGTATGTTTAAATTCTCTTGGCTAAATTACTAGTGACATGTTGTTTGCTCAGGCATTAACATTCACCAGGAACTGACTTTTGAGATCATCAAAACATCATGAATGATACTGGAAACTGTGCCAACTGGAGTGCCTAACTCATAAGCTATAGCACTGACTTTGTCCCAACAATTTTCCAAATTCATGGCCTCCTTTATGACACATTTTCACTCCATCTTCAATTGATTCCCTACCCCATTTAAACTGCTTGGACTAAATCTTTACTTGGTAGTAGGAAGGTGCATCATCATCATATACAGCAATCTCCCATTTATGGATTTCTTTAGGTTTCTAGACCGCACTGTACTGCACTTGCCATCCTGTCACTTCTAGTGCTTTCATGTGTGTTGAACGTCTAACCACAGCCATTTTTCGACTTATGGTTTATTTTTCTGTTAACAGTCACGTGAGGGCTTAATGTTTGCAGGAAATATTGTACTTTGTAATCATACCAAATAATATTCTGTACAATTTACTGGAAAGCAGGAAAAAAATTCAGAATGGGGTGGAATTAGAGAAAAACTGCATTTGCACAACTTTCTTACAGGTTTCATTTCTATTCTGTTTACTGTGCAGCCAAAATGATATGTCACCTTGGAACATTCTTGTATATATGGTATTTGTATTGTTTATCTTTGCTGCTGTAACACACTGAATTTCCCCATGGTGGGACTATTAAAGGATTATTATTATTATTATTATTATTCTGTTTGGTACAATTATGGCAATGCCAAATTTAGATTAATTTTTTTTTTTACGTTTGACATTGGATTGCTGCACCCGTATCTAATTCTAGGGTCAGTGTTCCACTCAAAAATAGAGGTGCCCTTGCACCACTTGGGAAAATGGTGCCTCGGTAATGTTTGACTGAGCTCCTAAGCAGCTGCCATATTTAAATAACTGCCATTCTCCATAATAGTATGGCAGATGTTGGGAAAGGTTCAAAGGCAATGTGTAACCCAAAAATGACTTACGTTTTAAATCAAGTTTTATGTAAAACATATTTTTAAAGAATTTTTGGTGAGATTTTTAAAATTTTTCCATGTTGTTATCTATATTTAAAAAAATAAATCCTGAAGTTCTGACACTGTCCACTAGGCCATATAATATGCTGAGACATCCTAATTATCAGCACCCTGATGACACAGCTGTCACGTATATGTAGATAAAACACATAATCTACCAGTCACAATAGTTGGTTTCACAGATTATCTACTCCCCTTTCTACATAATAACCTCTTCCCAGGTCACAGACCATGGTTAAAAAACTCTACCATACAAGTGAATAGGGTCTGTTCCAGACCATTGTGTTTATGGCCTATGGTCCTTCTATAGCAGGGGTCGGCAACCCCCCGACACGCGTGTCAAGAGCGGCATGTGAGGCATATTTCCCTGGCACGGCGACCCGGGTCCTTACCCAGCAGTTTCGATCGAACCAAACACGGCCGAAACAAAACTGCTGTTATTATGCTCGGGAGTCTCTTCAGACCCCTGAGTATAATAAGTGGAGGCTCAGGAGAAGTGATTAAACATAAAAGAAACAATGTAAGTCACGTTTCCTGTGCTCCGCAGCCGCTTTGTGCTCTGCAGGCACTTCTGTCTGACGTAAGAGACAGCTGACAGGACCTCTGGGGTCACATCTGACGTCATTAGGCATAATGCGACGTGACCCCTGAGAACCAATCAGCGGTCGCTGACTACAGGCAGAAGCGCCCGAAGAGAACACAGCGGCTGTGGCGCGCAGGAATGGTGAGTACATTTTTTTTTATGTGTGTCACCTCTCTTGGCCCTCCACTTATTAAACTCTGAGGTCTGAAGAGACCCCACAGTATAATAATAGCTAATGAGTGGTGAAAATTATAAAAGTTAGAATGTTATACCATGTGCAGGGGCCGCTATGAGACATAATACGGTGTGCAGGGACCACTATGGGGCATAATACTGTGTGCAGGGACCACTATGAGGCATAAAACTGTGTGCAGGGACCACTATGGGGCATAAAACTGTGTGCAGGGGCCGTTATGGGACATAATACTGTGTGCAGGGGCCGCTATGGGACATAAAAGGGTGTGCAGGGGCCGCTATGGGACATAATACCATAATACGGTGTGTGCAGGGGCCGCTATGGGACATAATACTGTGTGCAGGGGCCGCTATGGGACATAATACGGTATACAGGGGCCGCTATGGGACATAATACAGTGTGCAGGGGCCGCTATGGGACATAATACGGTGTGCAGGGACCGCATCATGTGAACGCAGTTTTACATCAAGCTAAAAGTTCCAGTGGCCTAAGACTATAGCTGCATCCAGATACATAGTGTGTTTCCACCATAAGGTTGCTGCCATACGGTGCTCCTGGACACATACAGTACAGACCAAAAGTTTGGACACACCTTCTCATTGCAAGAGTTTTCTGTATTTTCATTACTATAAAAATTGTAGATTCACACTGAAGCCATCAAAACTATGAATTAACACATGTGGAATTATATACTTTACAAAAAAGTATGAAACAACTGAAAATATGTCTTATATTCTAGGTTCTTCAAAGTAGCCACCTTTTGCTTTGATTACTGCTTTGCACACTCTTGGCATTCTCTTGATGAGCTTCAAGAGGTAGTCAAATGAAATGGTCTTCCAGCAGTCTTGAAGGAGTTCCCAGAGATGCTTAGCACTTGTTGGCCCTTTTGCCTTCACTCTGCAGTCCAGCTCACCCCAAACCATCTCTATTGGGTTCGGGTCTGGTGACTGTGGAGGCCAGGTCATCTGGCGTAGCACCCCATCACTCTCCTTCTTGGTCAAATAGCCCTTACACAGTCTGGAGGTGTGTTTGGGGTCATTGTCCTGTTGAAAAATAAATGATGGTCCAACTAAACGCAAACCGGATGGAATAGCATGCCGCTGCAAGATGCTGTTGTAACCATGCTGGTTCAGTATTCCTTCAATTTTGAATAAATCCCCAACAGTGTCACCAGCAAAGCACCCCCACACCATCACACCTCCTCCTCCATGCTTCACAGTGGGAACCAGGCATGTAGAGTCCATTCGTTCACCTTTCCTGCGTCGCACAAAGACACGGTGGTTGGAACCAAAGATCTCAAATTTGGACTCATCAGACCAAAGCACAGATTTCCACAGGTCTAATGTCCATTCCTTGTGTTCTTTAGCCCAAACAAGTCTCTTCTGCTTGTTGCCTGTCCTTAGCAGTGGTTTCCTAGCAGCTATTTTACCATGAAGGCCTGCTGCACACAGTCTCCTCATAACAGTTGTTGTAGAGATGTGTCTGCTGCTAGAACTCTGTGTGGCATTGACCTGGTCTCTAATCTGAGCTGCTGTTAACCTGCCATTTCTGAGGCTGGTGACTCGGATGAACTCTTGCCATAATACAAATTCTAACACTCCATTCAGTAGGACTATCAGCTGTGTATCCACCTGACTTCTGAACAACACAACTGATGGTCCCAACCCCATTTAGAAGGCAAGAAATCCCACTTATTAAACCTGACAGGGCACACCTGTGAAGTGAAAACCATTTCAGGTGACTACCTCTTGAAGCTCATCAAGAGAATGCCAAGAGTGTGCAAAGCAGTAATCAAAGCAAAAGGTGGCTACTTTGAAGAACCTAGAATATAAGACATATTTTCAGTTGTTTCACACTTTTTTGTTAAATATATAATTCCACATGTGTTAATTCATAGTTTTGATGGCTTCAGTGTGAATCTACAATTTTATAGTCATGAAAATACAGAAAACTCTTGGAATGAGAAGGTGTGTCCAAACTTTTGGTCTGTACTGTACATTTACCACTATTTGGTGGCTGTACATGTACTTTCGTTGCTTCTAATCGGAAAGTACAGGTACATCCCAGGAAATAGCAATAAACGCATGTGTCCTAAAGCATCTGGTGGCAGCACTTCTGTGTTATGGTTTGTGGTGTATGACTTTAGTTTAGGGGTTGTCAGACTTACAATTATTGACCTGCACTCCGAGTACCTCATCTTTGATTTTTTAATTAAAATCGGCACGCCGAACAAAAAAGGTTGCTCTATAGGAAATAATAATAATAATAATAATAATAATAATAGTCCTTTAATAGTCCCACAATGGGGAAATTCAGTGTGTTACAGCAGCAAAGATAAGCAGATACAAATACAAATACAACATGTACAGGAATGTTCCAAGGTAAGAGGCATTACTTTGATAGCCGACAGACAGATAGGAAGTAGCGGGGGGGGGGATTTAACAGGCAGAGAGATATTTTAGTTCTCTGTGTGTAATGATCTCCGCTTAGGTCGGTGTTGGTTGTACAGCCTAACCGCGGTGGGGAGGAAAGACTTCCGATAGCGCTCCTTCTCACACCTAGGGTGGAGCAGTCGGTCACTGACAGTACTGCTCAGTGCGATCACAGTCTAGGAAGTCCTAGAGTGTTTTACGTTTAGTGGCAAAAGTTGAAATGGCAAAATATTTAGGATTTTTTTTAAATATATAGTTATTAAATTTGAAAATTAAAAACAGCATCACCAAAAATTCATTAAAAAAACCCATTAAACATAAAAACATTATTTAAACAATGGGTCATTTCCTGGCAATGCACTCCCTTTAAGTTAACACAGAAGAGAGAACAAGGTGAAAGAATCAAACTCCTGCCTTAAGATCACTTGGATGGAGATTTAAAGTGTTTCACATTTAAGAAATAAATTGGAGAGAGAGAAGAATTTTTTTTTAAGCATTTCTTATATTTAACCAGGGCTGTTTTAACTCATTGGTGTTTCCAGTGCATAGGTTTTATAAGTGGGGCCCCCCCATCCCCACCACTTATACATACCTGACCCGCACAAATCATAATGCCCCCACATAGTATAATGCCTCCTTAGTGGCTCTATTCAATATAATGCCTCTGAGTGGCCCTTCATATAGTTAAATGCCTCAGAAATTTTATATTATAATGTCCCCTTCCAGTTGCCCCCACACTAACATGTCCCCCTCCAGTTGCCCCCACAGTACAACAGATCAAACAAATAAATCAAAGAAATTATATATCTCACCTATCCCAGTTCCCCTACTGTTCTCTCCTCTCTGTTTGCTCATGGAGGCATCAGGGAGCTGCAGATGTGATGTAAGTGACATCACTACATCGCACCTACTGCTCCCAAGTCTCTGAAGGCAGAAACAGGGGCCAAATGGTAATGCAGGCAGCGGACGGCTACATGCTTCACCATTGTAACCAACTCATCTGTGCCTGGCAGAAAATACTGGGGTGGCCTGGACCCACTGCCCAGAACAGCTGGACAACATTCTAAATACAGGACTGTCCCACTGTCCTGAGGGAGCACCGTTTCCCCTTTGCTTAACGGAGCTCTGCATTTAACCCTAACATTGATAAAGTTCTAGTATATGTATTTAAAATAAGACTGAAAATATGAATGCAAGTGATCCTACATGATGCACTCTACTCAAATTATGGCTTACATAAGTATTTTTCTTTAGAAAGAACCTTGAGTTATATGAAATGAGTTAGGCACTAGCTACACGACTATCGTTTCTTACTGCAATGGAAAAATAAATTCAGATGCTTATAATATTCTACTGTTCCATCAACTTCTTTCCAGAAATCAGGGGTACTTTGTCATGTGTTTACTTTTCAATTTACTTTTCTGTTCTATCACTGTCCAATTAAATAGCAATGATACAAAAACTGCATCATCTATTGCTGCTGCACCAGAATTATTATTCTTGATAAACTTTTAGTGATTTTTGTGACAAAAAAAATGTCTTTTCACAAACTAAATGTTTCTCTTCTCTATCAATACTTTCCCACTGAGCTTTTTGGTGGAAAAGGCTATTAATAACTACAGAGAATGTTTTCCAAATACAGAGAAAAAACTTGCACAGGAAATCTTTTTTTCTTGTGATAAAGTTTTCAAGATATTTTATATAACAACTTTCATAATGAAATATCTTCAATTTTTCTGTTCTGTTATGTTATTTTCATGTACATGCAAGTATCCATGCTGTAGGTTCAGAATTCTACATCATTTAGGTTTGTGTTTTGCTAGTGCTTATTCTGATTGGTTTTCTTTGGGGTTCTGATACTATGCATTGTTCCAGTTGTAGCTCATTTGTTGGGAAATCATCTGGATTATTTTTTAACATAACATTTTTTAGCAATATGAGTTTGTGTTTTAGATGAAACTGCAATGTTCCAAGACTGGTTTCATACATGATTATTGCTTTGTGTTTAAAGGGAGTCTGCCACCAGAAAAATGTGCATTTATAATGATACAAACTAATAACAGTACCTTGTAGGGCTGCTTCTACACTTCCAAAGATTCCTTTCTTATTCTGCATCGCGGCCCTACTATCATGAAAATCAATGTTTTATTTGTGTGCGAATCAGCTGAAAAGGTCTTTAGGAATGCTTCTTCTCCTGCTGGGGCTTCACTGTCTGCTCCAGATAACTGCCACTTAGCTCCACCCCGCCCCCTATTGCTTGAATGACATCTCTCACTCTCACTTCTGCTCTTCCGTTTGCAGCCTGATGTCATCAGGCATGTGTAGCACAGTTATTACTGAGTTTGCCATAGCTGATCCACATGAGGGAGTGCAGGTGAAGATGTCCCTCAAAGAATGGAGGGGTAGAACTGGGCCGCAATTAGGCCTGTCATCAAGAACAGGAAGCAAAGCCCTGACAGGAGAAGAAACACCCCTAAAGCACTTTTTAGCTAATTTGCATACAAATAAAACACTGATTTTCATGAAAAAGGATCTGTAGTGGAGAATAAGAAAGGTATCTTTGGAAAGTGTAAAAGCAGCCCTACAAAGTACTGTCATTTGTTTGATGCTGATTTTTCTGCAGATACTCTTTAAAATGCAAGAAAAAATGTTTGAAGTGTTTTTATGGCATTTATACATTATTTTATACATCAGTGAAAATATGAACAAAGGAAAAAAAAATATGCAATAGCTTTCTAATAGGGAATAACAATCTTGCTAATAGCACATTTTTAGCCAGTCAGCCAATGTCCTATTTACTCAGCCACCTAAAATCCTACTCTGCACTGATGAGGAGCAAACACTCTGAAACAGGACTTGTTAAAGAGTCAGACATTGACTGAAAGGGAGCTACCTATAATAGGTAGCAGTAACAACATTTGTTTTTTTCTCAGAATTTTAATAATGTCAGTAAGTTGCCATTAGGATAACTTATATGTTCACAATTTGCAAAAACTTCACGTAAGAGAGATAAAACCTGATGAGAACTGACGGTGTTCTTCTCTATTGCATGTATCCTTAAATTTTCACTATGGGCTGTTGTTGGGCCTGTTAATATGTTGTTGCTACTGTCCATGTTAAATCACAACTCTATATATATCTGTTCACAGATCTATTGATTGTGCTGCCAATGACATGTATGTTACATTGATACAACACCCAATTGTCATATACTGTACAGGAATTTGGTGGAACAGGCAAGCCTGCATATTGTGTGGGACTTCACATGTTAGTTTGCTGCACACTGAAGTTGTAAAGCATAGGACACAGCACTAAACTAAATCTGCATCACATGTGGGAGAACACACTAAAGCGGATTCATGCAATGTCCCAATGTGGACCTGATACTATATAAAAAGATGCCTAAACACAACTTGTGACAGCGGTTAGTTAACAAATAGGGGGAAAGTAGTACTCTCACACACTGGCACACCGTCTCAGGAAAGCATAGAAGAGAAAAATAGATGCACCACTCACAACAACAGTTAGATATGATGTAGGGGGTACCAAAGACTGGTGATTTCTGGCATCTAAGAGGGTAATGGAATCTGCTTACAAAGTGCACTCTGCTTTGAAATGCTAGAGGAAAGTTATGATACCTACCTAGCACTAGCAAGACACCAAGTCTGAATACATGACATTACTTGATATGTTGGTGAGAAAAGTCCTACTGCCTTCAATGACGAAGTGGGAGACCAACTCCTGTGATGGTGGGTGTGCTTCTTAAAGAATGATATGCATTCTGAGTAGTCAGTCTGTCCCCTTCAGATGTAAAATAAGGGCAAATCCTGTAGCCAGTGTGTGGGGCAGAGAACTACACTGAGATAAAGGTGTATGAAGAGCACTTACCATAATGCATAATTAATTGGAACAGTGAAGCAAGGACAGTATGAGACTGCTACTGAATTGCCACATGATAGTCTTCCTGAGAGAATGAAGCACTGTGTGACAACACAAAGGTGAGCTAGCATTGAATAGTGTGAATTATCTGCCAAAGACTGTGTTCTGTTACACTAAGTTCTGTGTCACTTTAAGAAGTGAAGTCACTAAGAATTGGGTCTCTGCAAAAATATGTAACAATAAAGCTTATACTTTCTAAGAGACTGCCTCTTGTAAGACTGTTATGGGAAACCACCAAGCCAGTTGATGCAAACCCTGAGTAATCATCTGTTCTAGTTCTCTGCTGTGTCTGTGTCATTGGGCCATCCTCATGTGGAGCACTGAAAAATACCAGTTTCACATTCAGCGTGGGGTTAACACTAAAATCTATACTTCTATTATATATTTTAATCTTGTTATAGAACTATTGCAATATCAGTGGATGGTCTATTAGTTTGCAGATTCCTCTTAGGACCAGGGAGTAAGTCAGTTTCACAGTCCAATCTACAGTTACCCAGAAATGGCTGCACATGATAATAAATATTGAATCTTGTTTATTTGGCTTTGAGAGATAATAGTTCAATTATCTGTCAAATATAACTGTCAAAATTCTTTAAAGTGTAAGGTGATGCAGTCGCACACCTTAAAGAGGACCTGTCACAAAATGCTAAATTACATACATTATTTGATTCTCACTGTACCCCTGAACAATTTGGTATTTTTTGTTTTAAAATCCATCCTCCCGTTCAAAAAATATGGCCTATGTTATATATGAATTATCTCTGATTCTCAAGTGGGAGGTAACCTTTCGTATTTCTCTAATTCACATATAGCCTTTCATGGGACTGTATCGTTTGAACAAGTGAATAAATTTTACAATAACAAACATCACATTGTTCAGAATAGCGAGAATGATGTATATAATTTAGCATTTTGACAGGTCCTCTTTAAACAGTTGGTCTCCTACATGAGAATGGTTAAACCCATGTCCCAACTGTGACAAAGACTGTGACCTGCAGGGAGCTGTGTCTGGATGCCAGCTCAGGAGGAGAACGCTGAATACAGCTCTGTGCTGTCCACACAGGATTGCCATGATGGCGCACAGAGTAGTCATATTGCCACCATCCTGCAGCCCTGGTGATTGCTTGACCAGGACTCACCTACATAAACTGTAATTATACCCATGCTGGTATAAGGCCCCTGTTCATTTAATTCTGTTTTACTTTAAAGGTAGTTGTAATAAATGAAACAGTACAGTAGCATAAGATGTGTATGTTCCAAAATAGCATACCCAGCATTTGAATAGCTCACTTGATAAAATCAGAATATATTGGGTAATGATTTTACCCAATTCTTTGTGTTATATAATATATACATGTTAAGATTTTCAGTTACTAGCCATATTACCACTGATTTTTATAAAAGTATGAACATTAGTTCTCTTTAGAAGTACTACATCTTTAGTGCCAAATTTTGAAAACTATATCTAGTTCCACAAAGAAGCATAACTATGTTCTTGCCATGACCATCTATGCCTCCTTTGATGCATCACATAATTTTATTGGTCACTATAGGTAAGCTTATTATCCACCAAACTCCCCAAGTCTATTTCAGTGGCAATCTTCCCCAGTAATTTACTATTTAAAGGGGTTTTCCCAACATACAATGTTTTTTTTAAACTTGAACAACTATGCAGATAAACCATGTGCACTGTACATGTGACTTCACCCACCTCCTCTGTGCCCTCTCTTTCAAGATATGCACCCCAATAGCACCATTACATTTTCAGCTTTCCATGGTCAGAGCGGCAGTCCTTAGTATGGAGCATATAACTGTCTGCTTACTAGTAAAAACTACATTTCCCTGGTATACCTTGCTCTGTGTGCTTTCTAACTGCCGCACTGGCCATTACGCCTAATAGAAATCATTCCTGTGCTGCACATGCTCCTTCTGCTAGGATGGCACAGGTATGGTTATGTAGCCCTGATCTAACAACAGTGCTCAGTGACATATACTCAACAGTTTCTAGTGACATATACACTTTTGCTAATTGCTTTCAATAGGTGATAATGATATTTTGCAACTTACTTTTTTAGCTGGGCACAGAAGGGAAAGGAGCGCTATTTCATTTTGAAGCACATGTTTAGATGGTTTGATTTTTGGACACCATGACACTTTTTCAGAGCTCTTGAAATGCTAGTAAAGTGGGATCCCCTGACACATGACCCCATTTTGGAATCTACACCCCTGAAGCAATTTATCCAGAGGTACCGAGAATATTTTTAACCCACGAATGTTGTATTAATTTATTTTACTAATGAGCAGCTGATGGAGAAAGGTGAAAATGGCAATTTTTCCAGGAAAACGTAATTTCAGTACGCAATATTCTGTGTCCGGCTTGTATCAGAGATGAACACTACAAAAAGTGTTTTGCCCAGGATACCCACTAAACCGTTTTTGGCGTATGTGTATCTGCTGACACAAGCTGGGTGTAACATATTGGGCACTGAAATGGCATATATCTGGAAAAAATGCAATTTTTACACAGATGCGCATTTATTGCAATGCTCAAGGGTTAAAAATGCTCACAACACCGCTTGATAAATCACTTGAGGGGTGTAGTTTCCAAAATGGGGTCACTTATCTGTGGATTCTACTTTACTGGCAATTCAGTGGCTTTGCAATAGTAGCATGATGGTCAAAAACCAAGCTGTGCCAAAAAAAAACCAAATCCTTCTGTCCTTCTGTGGCTGGCTGTATCCAAACAGCAGTTTATACCCACATATGACATTAAGTACATTATCCTGGGTACAGCAGTGTCATACATGTGGGCATAAAGTGCAGTTTGGGCACACAGCAGGGCACAGATGGAAGGGAGCAATATATGCTTTTGCAGATTTAGATAGTTGGTTTTTGGACGCTAGGTCGCATTTGCACAGACCCTAAAATTGTCCCTACAAAATGGGGTCACTTCTGGGGGAATTTCAATTTACTGGCACCTCCAGGGCTCTTCAAAAATAACATGATGTCCAGAAAATCCCTCTAAAGCCCCTTGCAGGCGACCATAGCAGTTTTGGAAATCGCAGCATGTCAATTATACCTACAGAAACGCCGGCAGTTTCCCTATAGGTATAATTGAAGCAGAAAGTCCGCAGAGGAAACCTCTGTGAACTTTTTGTGAAAAGCATTGCGGGAAAAAACGCAATTTACAGTACCTTCAAAGTGAACGGGATTCTGGCTAATCCCACCCACACATTGCAGAAGAAAATCTGCAGCGGAAAAATCAGCATTGTCACAGTATGTCAATTATATTTGCAGAAACGCCGGCATTTTCCGTATACATATAATAAGGGCAGAAAGTCTGCAGAGGAAAATTCTGCAAAAATGCAATGAAAAATGCTGCGGTAAAAAATGTGATACGCATTTTTTTCTGCAGGGTCTTTTTTACTGCATTTTGCTATGTGGAGCCTTAGCCTTAAAGTTATTTTTCTAGTGCTATGGGATATTCACAGCTATCCACAGCTATGGGAGCCTCCATGATGTGGTCCCCCTCTGACCCGGCGGTCATGTGATCCACCAGGTTCAGAGTCTGTTAGAGCTGCTGGGTCCTACAGGACCCAGATCAGCTCTGTAGTTATAGGCAGGAGGCTGTATTCCTCTTGCAACTGGGGCTATATGTATCAGCCCCAGTTACAGGGGAAATCAGCCCCCCACCAAAAAAAACAGTGATCGGATGTCCCCAAAGGTCTATTATGACCTTATGGGTACACAATGTCAAAAAATAAAGAAAGAAATAAAGAAAAAAAAAGTAAAAAATAAAAATTAAAGTAAAAGTACAATAATTAAAAAAATAAATAAAATAATACGCCAATAACATGCCCTTATCACAGGTTCTAGCCCTACCCCCGATGACACAATACAAAATAAAAATTACCGTGACGAAGAGGAAAAACTTTTTTATAAGGTTTTTTTAGTAGCACTTTGTGGTAATAAATAAAAAAAAAATAGAAAAGTGAAAAACGGACACATTTTCCCTCCTTTTTTGTTTAGATTTTCCCAGATCTAAAAAAAAAATTAAAAACATGCAAAAATAAAAACAACATCAAAATAAAGCCCTATGTGTCACCAAAAAAAGACGCAGAAATTAGATGAATAACGCAAAAGATAAAAATGTTCTAGCCCTCAAAATCACACATACGAAAAACCCAAAAATGTGTCCTGAACCAGAAATGGCCCGGTACTGAAGTGGTTAATAAATATAACCCCTTCCTGACATGCATTGTATTATTACTATTATGGCTGATGCTGGGTCTTTAAAGATGGCGACTGCTCTGCTGCAGAGTGGCTGCCACAGCCACTAGGTCTCCACTGTAATGTACAATGGAGACCTAGAACTAGTGCCCAAATTCAGAATCCACTCTGATCGTGGGCATTGTATTCCGATATGCGCCCCTCCACATTTGAAGAACCGCCCCCAAGGCCGGTCCTCGCCAGCTCTGTACCATATATGTCGCAGAAAGGCTCCCATACCGCGAGATTGTGGGTTACATCTAGTTCCTATGGCAGCTCGACGCCTTCTAAAGGCTCCCAAACCTGCTTTAGGAATATAACTATTGAGGCTGGTTATAGAGGACTTTCATGGAGCGAAAGTCCAATAGACTGCAATACAATTTCAGGTTCAAGCCTCCTAGGGGGGCTAATAAAATAGTTAAAAAAAGTTTTTCAAAATATAAAAAAAACAATAAAATCCTAAAAAATCAAACACCCCTCATTCCCTAGATTTGAAATAAAGATAAACAAACTATACATCCACACATCTGAAAACACCTGGTCCACAAACAAAAAAAAACAAAATCAAAAGAACCAAACTGCCGTTTTTTTCACTGTTTCGCCACATCTAATGTGTACAACCAGCTTAACTGTCTTTTGAACACTATAGCAGTTAGCTTAGCTCCTATGTAAAGATCTGAATAATAGGCAGATAAACAATAACATTCTGAATGTCTGCATCCACCTCTAGAGAAGCTAAGGATTTCACTGCATACACTGCAAAACTCTAGCATCCTCTAGCTGTTGCTGCGGGCAGCCAAAATGTAGTATTCTAATATAATGTCCTTGCAGGAGATTTTGAACTCTGTGGCCTATAAACAGCAATCAGACCACTTCTAAGATACAGTCATATGAAAAAGTTTGGGCACCCCTATTAATCTTAATCATTTTTAGTTCTAAATATTTGGGTGTTTGCAACAGCCATTTCAATTTGATATATCTAATAACTGATGGACACAGTAATATTTCAGGATTGAAATGAGGTTTATTGTACTAACAGAAAATGTGCAATATGCATTAAACCAAAATTTGACCAGTGCAAAAATTTGGGTACCCTTATCATTTTATTGATTTGAATACTCCTAACTACTTTTTACTGACTTACTGAAGCACAAAATTGGTTTTGTAACCTCACTGAGCTTTGAACTTCATAGCCAGGTGTATCCAATCATGAGAAAAGGTATTTAAGGTGGCCAATTGCAAGTTGTTCTCCTATTTGAATCTCCTCTGAAGAGTGGCATCATGGGCTCCTCAAAACAACTCTCAAATGATCTGAAAACAAAGATTGTTCAACATAGTTGTTCAGAGGAAGGATACAAAAAGTTGTCTCAGAGATTTAACCTGTCAGTTTCCACTGTGAGGAACATAGTAAGGAAATGGAAGACCACAGGGACAGTTCTTGTTAAGCCCAGAAGTGGCAGGCCAAGAAAAATATCAGAAAGGCAGAGAAGAAGAATGGTGAGAACAGTCAAGGACAATCCACAGACCACCTCCAAAGAGCTGCAGCATCATCTTGCTGCAGATGGTGTCACTGTGCATCGGTCAACAATACAGCACACTTTGCACAAGGAGAAGCTGTATGGGAGAGTGATGCGAAAGAAGCCGTTTCTGAAAGCACACCACAAACAGAGTCGCCTGAGGTATGCAAAAGCACATTTGGACAAGCCAGCTTCATTTTGGAAGAAGGTCCTGTGGACTGATGAAACAAAGATTGAGTTGTTTGGTCATACAAAAAGGCGTTATGCATGGTGTCAAAAAAAACACAGCATTCCAAGAAAAACACTTGCTACCCACTGTAAAATTTGGTGGAGGTTCCATCATGCTTTGGGGCTGTGTGGCCAATGCCGGCACCGGGAATCTTGTTAAAGTTGAGGGTCGCATGGATTCAACTCAGTATCAGCAGATTCTTGAGAATAATGTACAAGAATCAGTGACGAATTTGAAGTTACGCCGGGGATGGATATTTCAGCAAGACAATGATCCAAAACACAGCTCCAAATCTACTCAGGCATTCATGCAGAGGAACAATTACAATGTTCTGGAATGGCCATCCCAGTCCCCAGACCTGAATATCATTGAACATCTGTGGGATCATTTGAAGCGGGCTGTCCATGCTCGGCGACCATCAAACTTAACTGAAGTGGAATTGTTTTGTAAAGAGGAATGGTCAAAAATACCTTCATCCAGGATCCAGGAACTGATTAAAAGCTACAGGAAGCGACTAGAGGCTGTTATTTTTGCAAAAGGAGGATCTACTAAATCTTAATGTCACTTTTCTGTTGAGGTGCCCATACTTTTGCACCGGTCAAATTTTGGTTTAATGCATATTGCACATTTTTTGTTAGTACAATAAACCTCATTTCAATCCTGAAATATTACTGTGTCCATCAGTTATTAGATATATCAAATTGAAATGGCTGTTGCAAACACCCAAATATTTAGAACTAAAAATGATTAAGATGAATAGGGGTGCCCAAACTTTTTCATATGACTGTACATTAAAAAGACACTAAAACTGAAAACCAAGAATAAAAACTAAAATATACACAATATAGATCATTTTTAGTTATATCTGCAGGACTAACTGTTACAAATCTTACAGATATTGATTGGGCAGACAGTGCTTCCTGCCTCTGTGCAGTGTCATTACCAGCTGGGAACTGGCTATAAGCATTAGCATGATATCACAGGAAGTTCAAGGGGGGGGGGGGCAAAGGTTATCATGGAGGCGGCAGGACTTAGCTCCCATTCAGTCTAATGCTGTCATGAAGTGCCATTGAGTATAATAGAAAACAGTGTAGCTCCAGAGCATGAACTACACCAGACAGAGGGGAGGATTATGTGTGTGGTTTTCATCTCCTTCGTGCAATTCACCCGGCTTTCCCATATTAATGAAAGGCAAAGCTAGCTAGCTGTGTCATAAATTAGAAAAGTTAATATAGGTAAATTTTGTCTGTATTACAGCACTGACTGGTATGTTACCCAGCTTTCTTGGGACCCTGAATGATACACCTGTCAATTTAAGCAACAGAGCAAGAAGGAGGGTTTACATAGGTGTACTCCACAGTCCCTAATATAGCATTAGCTGGTAGCTTTCCTGGGACCCTGAAAAGCACATCTGACATGTGTGATTTATTTAGATAAATGTAGTATTCAGAATTCCCTATCACAGCTACACATGCTATGCTACCCAATTTTTCCAGAAACCTAACATGCAAATTAAACAAGTTTTGGCATGAATGCAAATTAAACAAGCTTTGGCATGAATGCAAATTAAACAAGCTTTGGCATGATTTGGGAGAAAGTAGTGGTATTCATTTAGTATTCATATAGTTAGTATTCAGCAATTTAGTATTACTGTATTCCCTGGTATGTTACTCAACATTCCCAAGGTATGATTATAGTGCAAGGAGATAGATTTATGGGGGTAAATACTGTATACATGATACTTTATTACAGCTCCACATGCTATGTTACCCAGCTTTCCCAGAAGTCTGAAATGCAAATCTGGTAAGCTCTGGATCAAGTAAATTTGTTTTTAATTATATGACTTATTTTATTATTCAGAGGTCCCTTTTACAGCATTACCTGGTATGCAACCCAGCTTTCCCAGGACCCTGAAAAGCAAAACAAGCATGAAATTCCTTACTATTTAATACACATACATATAGTATCAGGGCAATAGTGATGTCTTGTATTCAGAATAGCTCCATTGGTTGATAAACATTCATAATATTGCAGGGATAAAGGAAAGAGGGAAATTCTGAAAGCATTAATACACAAATACACAAATTTGACATTGTTGTGTGACTTTCCCTGTGGGGCTGTACTGGATTGTATTATTGACACTGTAAGTGAGGTACAGCCGACTGGTGTCACTGTGTGTATGCTACTACTGGCAGCACTGCTACTGCTGGTACCTGTGGTACTACTGTTCGTATCTTTTTCATACTGTCAGTTACTTGGGGGATTACTTCCAACAAAATGGTCGCGCTCTCTGTATAGATAAAAAGCATTCAGTTTTAACCTCAATCTCTCCTCCAAAACCTACTGGCTCATGTGCACTAGCATTAGAGAGGGAAAGAGAGAAGGGGACTGTTGCCATAATGAATATATTGTTTTTTTAAATTATATCTTATGATTTGTAATTACGATATAAGAGAAAAGATGAGCATGAAAAATCAGGAGGTGAACTGTCACATAGGAATTTTTTTTTATATTATTTGTTTGGATTTTGGGTTTCCTTTAAGACATTAATCAAAATAGACTTTTGGATTTATTCAGATTTAAAAAAAAAAAAAAAAATCAAAGTGGATATTCACGTTAAACACTTATTTGTCTGGCATTTATATTGCTCCCACATATTTATGCTTGTTACTTTGGAAATGTTCATTCAAATGTTCATCCAAATATAAGTGTCCATGTCCTTCCAGCCATGATTATTGAGACTGCTGTAAGGACTCACTTACTTCCTCTGCAGCCACTTTTAGCATAGATCTGCAAGATTTTGATGGTGTGTACATTAAAAGTGTGATTACTGTATGTTATTATACTATTGAGGTCAGTGTAATATGGGTTTATAGCGCCTTTAAACGTTACGATACACTAAAGGCTTTATTTTATTTCCTTGGATTTAAAGTGCAAGTATATGGAATAGCGTTTTATATCAACATGGCATACATCATTTTGACACATCTGTGAAACACTGCAGGGAAAGAATATTGATAAATCTCCCCACTGTTTGTATTTTCTATAATGATAGAGTTGACAGTTAAGCCATAGGTATCTGTACTGTATGTATTTGGGAATACAGGGGAGCCAACATCTATGCGACTGATCCTATGATTTCATATTCCAAATGCAATTCACATGCAGTATATCAACAAAAGGTTAAAAAAACAAACAACATATATACTGTGTGTATATATATATATATATATATATATATATATATATATTGTGTGTGTGTGATATCACGCTGGAGCAGTTTAACCAATTGAAGAAGTTCACATTCACATCTGCGTTCGGTTTCTGTTCGGGGAGTCCGCTTGGGCAAGCAGCACTTTCCTCTCCGCATGTTTCCGCATGTTTCCGCATGTTTCGTGCGGAAACCACATTATAGTCTATGGGGTCCGCAGGTTTCCTTAGGTAAACCGCTTTTCTATGCATATAATCCGCTTGGGGACCCCCCGAACGGAAACCGAACACAGATGTGAACCGACCCTAGCTCTGCTACATATGTACATTGAGGGGAAAAAAGTATTTAGTCAGCCACCAATTGTGCAAGTTCTCCCACTTAAAAAGATGAGAGAGGCCTGTAATTGACATCATAGGTAGACCTCAACTATGAGAGACAAAATGAGAAAACATATCTAGAAAATCACATTGTCTGATTTTTTTAAGAATTTATTTGCAAATTATGGTGGAAAATAAGTATTAGGTCACCTACAAACAAGCAAGATTTCTGGGTCTCACAGACCTGTAACTTCTTCTTTAAGATGCTTCTCTGTCCTCCACTCATTACCTGTAGTAATGGCTCCTGTTTGACATTGTTATCAGTGTAAAAGACACCTGTCCACAACCTCAAACAGTCACACTCCAAACTCTACTATGGTGAAGACCAAAGAGCTGTGGAAGGACACCAGAAATAAAATTGTAGATCTGCACCAGGCTTGGAAGTCTGAATCTGCAATAGGCAAGCAGCTTGTTGTGAAGAAACCAGTGGGAGCAATAATTAGAAAATGGAAGACATACAAGACCACTGATAATCTCCCTTGATCACAGGCTCCACGCAAGATCTCACCCCGTGGGGTCAAAATGATCACAAGAACGGTGAGCAAAAATCCCAGAACCACACGGGGGGACCTAGTGAATGACCTGCAGAAAGCTGGGACTAACGTAACAAAGGCTACCATCAGTAACACACTACGCCGCCAGGGACTCAGATCCTGCAGTGCCAGACGTGTCGCCCTGCTTAAGCCAGTACAAATCTGTGCCTCTCTGAAGTTTGCTAGAGAGCATTCAGATGTTTCAGAAGAGTATTGGGAGAATGTCATATGGTCAGATGAAACCAAAGTAGAACTGTTTGGTAGAAACGCAACTCGTTGTGTTTGGAGGAGAGTGAATGAGTTGCATCCAAAGAACACCATACCTACTGTGAAGCATGAGGGTGGAAACATCATGCTTTGAGGCTGTTTCTCTGCAAAGGGACCAGGACGACTAATCCGTGTACATGAAAGAATGAATGGGGCCATGTATCGTGAGATTTTGATTTCCATCAACAAGGGCACTGAAGATGAAACGTGGCTGGGTCTTTCAGCATGACAATGATCCCAAGCACACCGCCAGGGCAATGAAGGAGTGGCTTCGTAAGAAGCATTTCAAGGTCCTGGAGTGGTCTAGCCAGTCTCCAGATCTCACCCCCATAGAAAACCTTTGGAGGAAGTTGAAAGTCCGTGTTGCCCAGCAACAACCCCAAAACATCACTGCTCTAGAGGAGATCTGCATGGAGGAATGGGCCAACATACCAGCAACAGTATTTGCCAACCTTGTGAAGACTTACAGAAAATGTTTGACCTCTGTCATTGCCAACAAAGGATATATAACAAAGTATTGAGATGAACTTTTGTTATTGACCAAATACTTATTTTCCACCATAATTTGCAAATAAATTCTTTAAAAATCAGACAATGTGATTTTCTGGATTTGTTTTCTCATTTTGTCTCTCATAGTTGAGGTCTACCTATGATTTCAATTACAGGCCTCTCTCATCTTTTTAAGTGGGAGAACTTGCACAATTGGTGGCTGACTAAATACTTTTTTTCCACACTGTATATGTAATACATATCAAACAAACAAAAAAAAAAAAGGAAACATCTATTAACCCTTTTGCTGCCAAGGATGTTTGGACAGTTTTCATCTGTGTCTGCACCTCTGGGAAATTATAAAATTAAAAATTCATGCTGAGCCATTATACCCATATATTTTATGAAAGTGGACACCTGGCACATTGTCAAAAAGGTACTCAGCTACACACAGGCACATTGATGCAATTTTATGTCTCAGTAATTTTTTTTATAAATACATTAAAAAAAAAATTATGATTTTGGCTAATATTCTAGCTGAAGCAAATAATGCAACCTAAAAATAAACGTTCACAAATATGAGTGTTATTTATATGTACATACCTTGCAAAACAAACTACCAAAAATCTGGTTTTAAATTGGCAATTTCTAAAAACAACTTTTCAAGAATAATACTTACACACCATGAAAAGTGAGTAGATCCCCATACTCTATATATTTCCTTACAGCAGACAACCTGTTGATTGCAGTTGTCCCAATGTACTGTTTACAACCATGTTCACGTAACTGTGTCAAGATTATAAAAATGCATTAAATCTTACATTTGGACCTAAACCTTGCACCTAAGCAGAGGCTTAAAAGAAGTGCATAACCATTTTTTTTTATTTATTATAACCAGATGAAACATATCCTTTTTTTTCTAATTAGAGTTTTTATTCTATTTGCTGTAGATGATTATGGTTGGCTACCATCTTGTCAGAGTTTGTCCTCTGCTCTGTTACAAATATTTCAACATAGTCATTACCATAGGTAGCAATAGTCTGGAGCCAACAAATTGAGCTCTATGGGAGAGATCTCTAGGCATGTTCTATGGAGGGAGGGGGAGAAGATAAGCTGTGACATCATCTAATGCCAGTAGTGGGTGTAATGAAGGGTGTTGTAGGGTGTTATCTTCTATTGTAATCATTTGTATCTTGTCAGTGACATAAAGTTATGGCTAAAAACTAAGCCCCTAAGTAATTGGTAAGTGTCAGTCTATTATTAGGATTAGTGGCCATTGTGAATATTTCAGGATAAAGTACTTATTTTTAAAAATATAGATATTGACAAGTAAATAAAAAATATATATACAAAAAATGTTTAACATAAAAGTTTGGCTTAAAATAAAGGTAATTTTCTGATGACACATTTACAATGTAAAATAAAAGATCAAGGTGTGCAAAAACAACCCAATCTAGCTCATGAGTTATTTGTAGTAAGGATGTGTCAGATACTTCCATAGCTACTGAAGATACATTCTTGTCACAGAAAAGGTAAACACATCTAGCAACTGATGTCTATTTATAACAGAAACTGATAAAATATTGTAAGATTGTATATAAGTATAAAACTAGATAACTAATTAAATTTTATCATTACAAGCTATTGATATTGAAGCAGATTTTTTAATTCTAACAAATGTTTGGATACTATAAACTTAGATCAGTCATTCTAAAGATGAACCAAATTTATCAAAGTGGCTACTGCTGTACGATAAGTTTGGTGCCTCTTTAACCTAAAGTCCCATTTTGAGGAAAAGCTGCTTTTTTGCAGATTTTGCTGCACTTTTTTGAGCCAGAGTCAAAAGGAATGGGGAATATTAAGGAAGCACTTATGTTTCTCCAGTCTGTTTAGTCTAGTCCTGGCTTTGGCTTAAAAAAAGGCAGCAAAATCTTCAGCCAAAAAGCTACTTTTCTGCAACATGGGGCCTTACGCTAAGACTAAGGCCTTACATAGCAAAACTAAGCAAAAAAAAAACGCTGCGGAAAAAATGCAGAGGAAACACATTGCTTTTTAGCAGTATTTTTGATTGCGTTATCGCTGAGTTTTTCTCTGCGGACTTTCTGCCCATATTATACCAATAGGGAAAATGCCAGCGTTTCCACAAGTATAATTGACATGTGCGATTTTGGAAAACGCAACTTTTTCACGCTGTGGATTTTTTTCTGCAATGTGTGGATGGGATTAGCCAGAAACCCGTTCACTTTGCAGGAACTGTAAAATGCAGCGTTTTTTGCTGCAGCATTTCCACAGTGGCAAAAATGCTGCGTTTTTGCAACGTGGGGCCCAGCCAAGGCCCCATGTTGCAGAAACGCAGCTTTTTTTGTTGCAGATTTTGCTACGGTTTTTTTTTTTAGCCAAAGCCAGGAGTGGATTGAGCAGAAGGTAGAAGTACAAGTGCTTCATATATATTTCCCATTGCTTTTGTAACCATTCTTGGCTTTGGCTCAAAAAATACAGCAAAATCTGAAACAAAAAAGCTGCGTTTCTGCCTTAGCTAAGGTCCCATGTAGTGGGCCGCAGCGAAAAAGCGCTATGGGAAAAGTCATGGCAGAAACGCATTGCAGTTTTTCCTACAGTGCTTTTCACAGAGGCTTTTTCTGCGGACTTTCTCCTTTAATTATACCTATAGGGAAACCGCCAGTGTTTCCGTAGGTATAATTGACATGCTGCAATTTACAAAACTGCAAAGGTTTTTTAAATCGCAGCATTTGCACTGCACATATTTTTTTGCAGTGTGGATGGGATTCACTGTGTGGGTATTTATGCCACATGGGGCCCCGGCCTTAAATAGTTTTGTTCATCTTATGAGTGGTCAAAGTAAAAACTGCAAGATTTAAGAAGTTTGTTCTTAATGTAGTTAGTGACATGGAAAATTTTGAGAAAAAAAAACAAACTCTTGAATAAGGCTAAGGCCCCGCTTAGTGAAACACAGCTAGAAAACAAATACAGCAAAAACGCATTGAAGCTAAAATTATTAAGCTTTGAAAGAACCATTTCAATTACACAAATACTTCTTATTGCTCAGGAATGGTGGGGGGCTACAGAAAATAATTCAACTGTGCCAGAATCAGTGGAGCAAGTAAGGCAAAGAGCTGGACATGGTGAAAGGTTTTCTTTAACTCCACCTATTGTTTGTCTCCCTTTTTGGTGCATTTTTAAAACATGATACATTTAAACCATGTACTTTCCTCCCAATCTGTTGTCCTTTCCAGTTAAGCCACATACCCACGTCAAGTACTGTGCAAAGTAAGGTGCAAGTAAGGTAGGTACTTGAAACATCTAACAAATGTACAATACAAGTCATGAACGCTTTTTTGCATTTTTGTGCAAAACTGACATATGTAGGGAGCTGCACGTATCTACTGAAGTATGTTGGTCAAACTTATGACTTTGTCATATGTTTGATAATAAAAGCATATAGGGAGAATTGATCTCAGGGCAGGTGTCACCATCCAGCAAGTTTGGCAAGTGCCAGGGCCCATCAGAGGAGGGGGGCCCAATCTACTGTTTCTTGCTCTTTATATTAAACAGGCAAATCTCAGCCTAACCTTCAATTATTCTTCATTACTGATATAATGTATTCTTATATACAAATATACCTGTATAAACAAGTACATTTTCAGCAGAAGGAAAAGCAATGGAAATAACATGGACATATTTGGTATCCTTGTAATCAGATTAACCCACATAATACTGTAAGCCATGTTATGTTTATGGTGACTGTTAAATTATGTAAACAACAATGGCACAATTTATTTTTTCAGCTTTTTTTTTGGTAGAAATAACTGAAAATATGTGGCATTTTTACCAAAAAAATGCAAACATACAACACAAACTGCAATAAAAACATTACAAAAACATACCCTTATTGGGTTGGTGCTACACAGTGATTTTGCAATGCTACACGAGGTTGGCATGGTTACAATTCTCAGTCTTGCCCAAAAAATCAATCAGTACACAATTTTTTATTTTATCTCTGAGTGCGGTGGTCATCCCAGTCCCATACACTTACATTACTTGCTATGTTGCAAAGTAATGTGGTATATAAGGTTGAGGCATAAGGGAATTCAAGGGACCACATAATGCTACCTGCACTCCAGAATTCTGGAGTATAAAAAAAAAATCACAATTTTTGCAAATTTAACTTTTTTTTATTCACAACATCCTTTTACACTTATACTGTTTTTGTTCCCCTCTTCTTCCTTGAAACAAATGTTCAGTTTCACTCCGTGGGGTGTAGATGGTATTGGTTGTTGGTTTAATTTATGTGGTGTTTTGTTTTTTTGCCCCTTTTTTTTAAAATTAAAAAATTTTTTTTTCTTTTTACATATTTTACCCCCTACCTTCTGTCTTTAGCCCGGGGGTGGTGTGGGGTTCCTCCTTGGACCTAATTGTGTAAAATTTTTTTTTTTTTTTTTTTTTTCTTTTTTTTTTTTTTCCTTTTCCCCCTCTTTTTTTTTTTAATTCACAACATATGTTTCACTCGGTGCGGGCTCGCATTTTATAATCACTTAATTACTGTTGAAAAACAGTAATTATATTTTTAATTTTTAATTTTTTTTTTTATTTTTTTTTTTTCCCTAATTTAATTTAAAAACCACACACAACAAATAATTTTTTTTTTATAATTCACTATATAAAAAAAAATTTTTATGTTTTTTAAAACCCTACCCCCAAGGAATAAAAAAAAATTTTTTTTTTCCTCTTTCTCTCCAACAACCCCCCCTTTTCTCCCCCCCCAAAAAAAAAAATTAAAAAACATTTTTTTAAAAAATTTTTTTTTTTTTTCACTTTTTAAAAACCTTTTTAAAGGAAAAATTTTTTATTTTTTACATTTTTTAAATACCAGGTCTGTAATCTTTATTAACCCTCAATAAAATGTAGATATTAAGTAAATTATCACTGCACAGTACATAGTATTAGTAAATAAAAAATTTTATATAAAAAAAAGATTTAGAAAAAGAATTCTAAGGAAAAAAATCAGTTTTACAAAATCTACATTTAGTGATGTTGTCTTTTTGAGATGGTAATCACAACTTTAAAGTACTTCCTCCAATCATTGCTGAACAATTTTTGTAGTGTGGCAGAATGCATTTTACGGCTGACTATTGCTCCATGATCCAGTTCAGACCGTCACGTGACCATTGTAGACCTATTTGGTTGATGGACTGGAGTTACCATAGTCACCTTGACCAGTCTTCGGCTGCACTATAGCACTATAAGTAGAGCAAAGCACTATGTGTTCCTGGGTGTTTTTCAGATTACCTGTAGCAGATTCATATCAATTGTTCAGCTAGTGGTAAATGTCGCAATTTTCCGCCACAGCAAGAAAGCCGGCCTTTAACAGTACCTGCAAAGTGAATGGGATTCTCGCTAATCCCATCCTCACATTGCAGAGAATTATCAACACTGGACATGCTGTGATTTCAAATGCCGATGTGTTTTTGTAAATTGCGGCAGGTAAATTATACCTACGGAAACACTGGCGTTTTCTGTATACGTATAATTGAAGCAGAGAGTCCGCAGAGGAGAACTCTGCGGACTTTCTGTGAAAAGTGATGCAGGAAAAACTGCAATGCGTTTCCACTGCGGTTTTTCACGCAGCCCTTTTTGACTGCTGTTCACTACATTGGGCCTTAGCCTAAAGAATGTTTCCAGCATGTGCATTCTCACAAGCAAAATTAAGATTTTATTGTCCTTCCTGAGGCTAATTCCAAACTAAGGTTGTATTGTCTTTTTGATCCATCATAAGATCAGAACAATGGACAATAACACTGACAAAATACAACTTCCCATTTGTATCAGCCATTGTGACAGTTTTACAGTCTGTTGTTCTGATCTTCTGACAGATTAATACAAGAGACTGTAACACTTTAGTGTGAAGCTAGCCTAACATTGTACCACAAGTTCATAGTATATAATCCGCTTATTGCTGCAGCATTTGTATTTTACTTTATCTTCCTTATGGTGCTGCTTGGTTACAGTTTACACCAACATGTATAGTAATGCTGATTTGGAAAAAGACCTGGGGATTTAAATTTGTCTTAATAATATTCCAACATCCTTATGGACTATGTTGGAGAGACACCAAAAACATTTGGTGATCTTGAAACTCTGTAGACAAGTCCATGTCAAATAGACAAAAGAAATACGTAAAAAGAATGGGCCATCTCTTTGGTTGATTCCTGCTTTAAGCTTAGTCATATCCTTCTCAGATTGTGCTTGTAGATCATATGATCAGAATGCCCAACAGAAGTGATGTTTTCAATCCAGTCTATACATTCAGTCCTCTGGTTTATTTCTGCAACACTTTAACATGGTTATTAATTGCTAATTTGGACGCTTTACTCTACATAAGTCAATGGTTTAGCATTTTTTCACTGCTAGCCTTCAAATGAGTTATTTACCCTTACCATAAAGCCATATTAGGTCATACAATGGGACAGACAGATTTACTATATATAAAAAAGAAGAATCTGGCACTTATATTAGATATGAAAAAAACTCCAGTTTTTGGTCACAGAGACCTTCATCAGATATTGGACTGAGCAGAAGCAGGAATGGGAGTATTAGTGGAAGAAGCATCAGGAGCAAGTTGAGTGAGCTGAAAAAAGGATGCTCTGGACTCTGTCCTGGAATGATTAATAAAATTTGAGTTTTTTTCATATCTAATATGAGTGCTGGGATTTTCTTCATATAGTCCTTATTGGGTTGAGCCCCTATCCATGCACCTATTCCACACTGAGTGCTGAGTCATTAATACTTATTAGACAGATTTACTATGATTGGTGTTTCATATGTCAGTCATAGTAAGAAGCCCACTGGAGTGACTGGCACCAAATTTATTAACAGGCCTCTTAGTATATTGAACACATCTTTGGACCAGCCTTGCCCCAGAAACAAATCTACACCAGCTATAATTTATGCCAGTTTCAGCTATAAATTGAATTACAAATGTCTGGGCACAGTGACCCTATGTTGTGTCATGAGTTACATCAAGGTGTAAAAAGGCAATTTTTTTTTGTTTTACTACAATATATCTCCATATTTCAATATATTATGGTTTGTGCATATAAATGTATATTGGAATATGGAGATATTCTGATATATTGTAATAAAAACAATGATAATGTGACCGATTCTTAAAGGGGTTGTCCAGCCAAGAATTTTGCTTATGGAAAACTGACGAAAAAAATGTAAAAAGTCATACATCTTCAATCTCCTGCCACTTCAATTTCAATGCTTCCCTACATATCTCTGTACATCCTACTGCAGTGATAATGTCCTTATATGAACAGTGAATGGCTTCACAGATCACATTCTCATAGTGGAATGACATGCAAGTACAGAGATCAGCAGGGCACTGAGCTATTTAAAAAAAAAAAAAAAAAAGGGTTGTTTTGGGTTCACTGGTTCAGACCAAAATGTTGGTTTAGGCCTGAAACAAAAGTGCAAATTATCTTAATTATCTTAGCCCTTTCTAGCTCTTTAATTCAAACACAGACTTAGTAATGTCAAGGTGACAGCAACAGGTATTGTTAAGGCTAAATGGTTGGTAGTCAGTACCTACAAAAAGTTTTTTAAAAACATACTGCACTGTAACAAAAACTCAATTGCATAGTTAATAGTGAAATGTATAGAACTTCAATGGGTTTTGGCTTTTGGCAAGGGAATAAGTGAAATTATGCCAGATATGTACAAAAAAATGCCCTATGGTGGGAACAAATTGTTTGTTCTTGGTTTTGGGCACAGTAGAGATTGAAATAGTGGGGGGAATTTATTAAGATTAGTATTTGATATACTAGTTTTAAACAGCTCCCCTGCTGCCATGAGATGTGCCAGAATTATTAAGAGACTCCAGCCATATAATAATTCTGGCACAAGAATTGATATCTACCCTAGTTCAGCTATAACTCACGCCAGAAAAGTTATAGTAAATCTGTGTCCTGGCCCTTGTTGATCCCTGCCTGCTTTTTTCAAAAGTGGCAAGCCGGTCTGAAATTGAAAGAGATGCATTTTTTAGCTCAGATGACAAAGTTCATTCTCTTATCACTCTCTATCAATTAAATCTAAGTCTTCTTCACCAGTCAAACTTGTAACTCTCATCTCTCAGTCTGCCTGAGATGTTGTTATCTGTGGTAATCTCTCCCTACAAAATAGACGTCTTCTCTTCCTGCCTGGATTTTTTACAATGCCTCTAAGGCTATTATCAAAGGTGTAGCTATAGGAGATGCAGAGGTAGCTACAGCAGTCACTGGACCCTGAGAGGACCCCAAAGGTCCTTTGCCACATAGAATATACCACTATACTAAATGGTTCATGGTAGGTAGGGGACGTGTTACATATTCTTCATTGGGGCCTATCAGCTTCAAGTTATGCCTCTAGCTATCATGAAATATTACTGAGTTATCAGACCTACAGTGGGTACGGAAAGTATTCAGACTCCTTTAAATTTTTCACTCTTTGTTTCATTGCAGCCAATTCCTAAAAGCAAAAAAGTTCATTTTATTTTTAATTAATGTACACTCAGCACCCCATCTTGATAGAAAAAAACAGAAATGTAGATATTTTTGCAAATTTATTAAAAAAGAAAAACTGAAATATCACACGGTCATAAGTATTCAGACCCTTTGCTCAGTATTGAGTAGAAGCACCCTTTTGAGCTAGTACAGCCATGAGTCTTGTTGGGAATGATGCAACAAGTTTTTCACATCTGGATTTGGGGATCTTCTGCCATTCTTCCTTGCAGATCCTCTCCAGTTCCATCAGGTTGGATGGTGAACATTGCTGGACAGCCATTTTCAGGTCTCTCCAGAGATGCTCAATTGGGTTGATGTCAGGGCTCTGGCTGGGACAGTCAAGAATGGTCACAGAGTTGTTCCGAAGCCACTCCTTAGCTGTGTGCATAGGGTCATTGTCTTGTTGGAAGGTGAACCTTCGGCCCAGTCTGAGGTCCAGAGCATTCTGGAAGAGGTTTTCTTCCAGGATATCTCTGTACTTGGCCGTATTCATCTTTTCTTCAATTGCAACCAATCGTGTCCCTGCAGCTGAAAAACACCTCCGTAGTATTATGCTGCAACCAACATGTTTCACTGTTGAGATTGTATTGGGCAGGTGATGAGCAGTGCCTGGTTTTCTCCACACATACCGCTTAGAATTAATGCCAAAAAGTTCAATCTTCGTCTCATCAGACCAGAGAATCTTATTTCTCATAGTCTGGGAGTCCTTCATGTGTTTTTTGGCAAACTCTATGCAGGCTTTCATATGTCTTGCACTGAGGAGAGGCTTCCTTCAGGCCACTCTGCCATAAAGCCTCGACTGGTGGAGGGCTGCAGTGATAGTTGACTTTGTGGAACTTTCTCCCATCTCCCTACTACATCTCTGGATCTCGGCCACAGTGATCTTTGGGTTCTTCTTTACCTCTCTCACCAAGGCTCTTCTACCATGATTGCTCAGTTTGGCTGGACGGCCAGGTCTAGGAAGAGTTCTTCAATTTAAGGATTATGGAGGCCACTGTGCTCTTAGGAACCTTGAGTGCTGCAGAAATTCTTTTGTAACCTTGGCCAGATCTGTGCCTTGCCACAATTCTATTTCTGAGCTCCTTGGGCAGTTCCTTTGAGCTCATGATTCTCATTTGCTCTGACATGCACTGTGAGCTGTGAGGTCTTATATAGACAGGTGTGTGCCTTTCCTAATCAAGTCCAATCAGTTTAATTAAACACAGCTGGACTCCAATGAAGGACTAGAACCATCTCAAGGAGGATCAGAAGGAAATGGACAGCATGTGAGTTAAATATGAGTGTCACAAGGGCCAGTTTTAGACAAAGTGGGGCCCTGGGCAAAATTAAAAGTGGGGCCCCAAATGTTGATATGCAAACAACACCATCGTCTTGCAGTGGCAACCCCTATAATAATGCCTCCTTTCTGCCAACAAAAAAGTAATAACAAGCCCCATTTTACCACACTCAATTCAAATGAGCACCTTTGAACCGCCTAATAGATTTTTGCACGCAGTCATCAGTTATTATAGCGCCTCCTGATAAATAATAGTCCCTGCTTATAAATAATATTACACCTTTATCGGTAATAGCTCCCTTATAAATGATAAATAGTGACCTGTATCAGTTATATTCCCCTTATCAGTAACAGTCACCACGTAAAAATAATACTGCTCCCTTATAAATAATAGCCCCCATAAATAATAGTTACCCTTATAAAAAATAGTCCCCATTATCACTAATAGTCCCCTTTATAAATAAGCCCTCTTAACAATTATACCCCCCATACAAATAGTTCCCCACCTATAAATAATAGCTCCCCCTTATAATGGATGCCTTATATATAATAGTTCCCCCTTATAATAGCCCCCTCATATTTAAGTTTCCCAATTATATATAGTAACCCACCCTTATATATAATAGTTCTCAGTTATACAGTGTCGGACTGAAGGGCCTTAGACCCACCAGAGGAACTTGTTCTGGGGCCCCACCCAACAAATTCTTGCTAATAGCCTACACCACAGCTTCTTCACTGAAGTCTTACATATGTGCTGACTATCTGGTGTTACTGAGTCTGTTCCCAGTAAAGTCAGCCCTTATAGTACTGTGCAGGGCCCAATAACTCCATGGCCATTCATGCACAGTACTGTATGGGGAATGACATGGCCATGGAGCACTACACATATGTGCAAGATTATAGTGAGGGAGCTGTGATGCAGACTTAGCACACAGGGCTGCCAGCAGGAATTTAGAGCCCCCCCCCCCCACAGTATAATGCTCCACATAGTATATAATGCTCTACAGTATAAATTGCTCCCTTGATCTCTCCACAGTTTTCCCACATGGTATATAATGCTCCACAGTGGACCCACACAGTATAAAATGCTCCGCTGAGCCCCCCATAGTGGACCCACATGGTATATAAGGCTCCACACAGTATACGGCCTCTTAGTGGCCCCAGACAGTACAATATGCTCCCCAGCCGCCCCACAAAATATAATATGCTCCATACGGTATAATACGCATCCCACAGTGCCCCCCCAGTATAATGCTCCACAGTGGCCTAACACAATATAACATGCTCCACGATGGCCTCCACACAGTATAATATACAGCCCAGAGGGGTTCCCCCAGTATAATGCTCCACAGTGGTCCCCCACAGTATAATATGCTCTCCACAGTCCCCCCAGTATAATGTTCTACAATGGCCCCACAGAGTATAATATGCTCCCGAGAAGCCCCACACAATATAATAAACTCCACAGTGGCCCCACAAAGTATAACAGGCTCCCCACACTGCCCCTTCCCCCCTGTATAAAGCTCCACAGTGGCCCATAGTATAATATGCTCCCCAGAGGGCCCCCACTAGTATAATGCTCCACAGTGCTCCCCCCCCAGTATTTTGCTCCACAGTGGCCCCACACAATATATTATGCTCCCCAGAGTGTCCCCCCAGTATAATGCTCCACAGTAGGCCCCACGCAGTATAATATACTCCCCAGAGGGCCCCCTGATATAATGCTCCTTAGTTCCCCCCCAAATAATGCCCCACAGTGGCACCACGCAATATAATATGCTCTGCAGATGGCCCCCCAGAATAATGCTCCATAGTGACCCCACACAGTATAACATGCTCCAGAATGGGCTCCACACAGTATAATATACTGCCCAGAGAGGTTCCCCCAGTATAATGCTCCACAGTTGCCCAAAACAGTATAATATGCTCTTCAGAGAGGCCCCCAGTATAATGCTCCAAAGTGGCTCCAGAGAATATAACATGCTCTCCAGAGCCCCCCACATTATAACGCTCCACAGAGGCCCCATACAGTATGCTATCCAGAGGGCCCCCCCCCCAGTTAAATGCTCCACAGTGGTCCCACACAGTATAATATGCTATCCAGAGGCACCCCCCAGTATAATGCTCCACAGTGGCCCCACACAGTGTAATATGCTGTCCAGAGGGCCCCCTGCCCAGTATAATGTTCCACAGGGGCCCCACACTGTATAATATGCTATCCAGAGGGCCCCCTCCCCAGTATAATGCTCCACAGAGTCCCCACACAGTATAATATGCTCTCCAGAGGGCCCCCTCCCCAGTATAATGCTCCACAGGGGCACCACACAGTGTAATATGCTATCCAGAGGGGGCCCCCCATTATAATGCTCCACTGTAGCCCTACACAGTATAATATGCTATACAGAGGGACCCCCCCCCAGTGGCCCTACAGACTCCCTTAGCATTAGGATTATATTATACTCTGGGGTCTTTTCAGACCCCAGAGTATAATTATCGAAGGCCTGGGGGAGGTGAGGGAAAATAACAAACAGTTATACTTACCTTGCCTTACCACTCCTGGGCCTCCTCGCGCTGCTCCGCTGACCCGCCGGCTTCCTCTTCTCTGCGGCTGATGTTATATGTTGTGAACGTCACCGCTGAGGCCTGTGATTAGGACTCATCGGTTACGTGAGCACGCCCCACGCAATCGCTAAGGCTGAGTTCTGGCCTCAGTGGTGGTGTCCGGAACGCCAGAAGATAACGTCGGACACAAGGACAGGTGAGTGGAAATGTTTGTTATTTTTACTCACCTTGGAAAGGGGTCCTGCGGCACATGACGCTGGGTCCCTTTCTGTTATCGATATGGCCGGTCCTGACTCCGGGATCCGGATCCCAGGGGCCCCTTTGGGGTCGGGGCCATGGGCAATTACCCAGTTCCCCCCCCTAACGCCGGCCCTGAATGTCACAGCAAAGGGTCTGAATACTTATGACCATGTGATATTTCAGTTTTTCTTTTTTAATAAATTTGCAAAAATATCTACATTTCTGTTTTTTTTTCTGTCAAGATGGGGTGCTGAGTGTACATTAATGAGAAATAAAATGAACTTTTTTGCTTTTAACAAATGGCTGCAATGAAACAAAGAGTGAAAAATTTAAAGGGATCTGAATACTTTCCATACCCACTGTATAGTCCATCATGATTGATTGTCCCATGAGATCTGCTTACAAAGCATTTTGAGGAAATCCACTTGATCCCCAAGGTCATGTGATCCATTTCTTCTTTTTTCATGCTTTCATATTGCCACCATCGGCCACTCTTATGTACTTGTAGATAACTTTTTATGTATTTTAAAATATCAGTAGGATGTTAGCAGAGGTGTAATTGTAGGGGTGCAGAAGTAGCTGGACCCTTAGGAGGTCCTAAAGGTCTTTACCACATAAAATATTCTAAATGGTACAAGGTAGGTCGGGGCCCCACTACAGATTTTGTATTGCGGTCCAGGAGTCTCAAGTTATTTTTCTTGATGTTGCTCATGTTGCAAATGAACAAGACTGATTTATAATTTTTTTTTGTTTAACCCCTTATTTTCAGCAGCAGTTAGTCCAATGTGTCAATGCTGTGCAGGATAGTGAAATTCCAAATTTTATTCCAAACTTTTAAAATATTTAACCCTAAGCACAACATATGCAAATGATCAAAAAGCAATCACTCCAAATCTATATTGAATCAATAGCAACCGACAGCAAAGTATAGTAGGCTGACTTATAAATACAAATACTGTCAAACCTGAAATTCAGTGGGCAGTGGGTGCTCTGATAAAAATCCAAAATGCTTGGCATTGTAGGAGAACCCTTTATTTGTCTTCCCCTCAATTTATGTTGTTTACTCTCCCTACAACAAATTTGTACCTTTGCCATACACTAGAAAAAAAAAAGCTACAATGCCTCTGAGCTGTTCTGCCCCTTGCATTAACCCAATGTCTTACCAGCAAATTGTTGTGGTTCATCCTTAAGTGATCATGTTCAAATTATTCATAGAAAACCTTTGTAATTTTGTTAGCACAAGTGAAATCCATTATTCTGTTCAATAAAACAAGTAATTTGACTTGTTAGGTTTAAAGGTATGTGTGCACTGGTATTTGTAAAGTTCTATAATGGGTTCACAAAGTCCAAAACAAATCTACTTTCTCAAGATTTTTTTTTCCTAAAAGCATAAGATTGTCAAAAAGTTTATTTCACTTTAAGGCGTCCAGTATTGCTAGATGGAAGAGAGCAATTTGGATCTGCGCAGAATAGAAAAAAAGGGAAATCCCGAATAAAAAATTGCACGGGAGAATAAGAATATCACAAATGTGTATATACTACAGTATCAGCATTGTCTCAAATATAGACCCACGCTCATTTGTAAAGAAGATCTATAATTGGAACATGCAAATAGAAATTTAAAAAAAATTAAAATGATTGGTATATGAATGAAAATGAGCAGTGTAGAAAAATATGTTTTCAGCATGCAGGAGGACAACATTCTTCAACCTGCTTCTAAGCTGTGCAAAATCTATTTGGTGATAAAACATTGTGCAAGAGTACAGTGTTTAATGAATTAGATGACAATGTCACTGGATATAAACCCCATTGAGCTTTTATGGAATAAGCTCGCCAATAAGATTAAGCAAAAAGCCCTATACATTGGTCATGCGGCTAGGAGGAACCACTAGAGTTAAGCCCCATTCACATATCCACATCTGCAGACATGTGAGGTCTGTGCTCTTTCACAGGCAGCATCCCACCCTACTAATTTGCGGCTAGAGTGATGTCCGTGGTTGATCTTCTTTTCACGTCTGCAACCTACAATCTGAAAAAAAAAAACCACTGACGTCTAAATAAACACATTGCAAAGAATATCTATGTATAGCATCTGCGAAAAATGAGGACGCCTTACATATATTAAATGTGGATGTGTGAATAAGGCCTTAGTGAAATTTCACCTAAATACCTTAATATATACCTGAAAGATCTATTAACATGAATCAATTTGGTTAAAGACAAAAACTTCAGTTGTAGTTCATTTACTGTAGTTCTGAATTGTGCCCCAGAACTACAGTACTACAGTTACTGATACATATTGTTTTCTATTCTGTTTTTATTGTTTAATATTAGATTTTTTTTATTCTAATTAATTATATGACTATGGGGCAGACATCTTGCTTGAATAGCTGTTAACAACATTCAGGAATATACTTTATAGCAGCCACATAGACCATAGGAATCTGTAATCTGGAGATAATTCATTGACTTCTATGGAAGAATGTTACTGTGGCTGGTGTCACCTTGTGCTATCTGTATTCAGGTGTTACCTTTCATTGTAATATTGCCTGTGATGATAATGAGATGATTGGTGTAAAGTGATCTTACCAGAAAAGGAAGCCTATTATGAGTCATAAATGTGAAAAATGAAAAACTTCAAGAGTTTATTCCTAATATAAGTAGTGACATGGAAAATTTAGAAAAAAATCCTAAAAATAATCTTGAATAAACATGCTTATCATAAAAACTTGATTAAGACAATAGATCATTTCCTGGTGACACATTTTCTTTGAGACAACAGCTACAAAGGTCTTTTGCTGAGCAATGGTCCCAATAAAATAGCAGGCTACAATATAGAAATCTACTGCTATTAAACTTATTTACTAATAAAATAGAAGATGGGATTAATAGCACTGTCTCTGTTTTGCAATCAATGCCAAGCCTTTGACTACAGTCTATGGAAGATTTTCATAGGTTACAAAACAATGTGGATACGCTGGGTGTTTGCAAGTTCAATGTGGATAAATGTAAAGTTAGGCTACATTCACATGACAGTGATGGCAGCATTAAATTCAATATGGGTGAATTGGGGCTATTCACATGACCGTTAGGCTGACAGTCTGTTGTAACGGACTATCAAAATATAGGTCATGTTCTATTTTTTCATGGATCCCTCTACTGTAATGTATGGGGGAATCAGTGAAAATGGCCACCCCTCGGGTGCAAGACAACTATGAAAAATTTATGTTTTTTACAGCTGTTTTGCACCTCGCGTTGTCTGAATGTAGTCTTATAAATCTGAGTAAAAAGAATCTGCATGCAACACATGCCCTAGGGTAGTAAAACTGGGAGAGTCACTTGTTGAGAAGAACTTGTGTGTACTTGAAGATCATAAATTAAAAAACAGCATGTAATGTCAATCAGCTTCTTCTAAGGCCAACAGGAAATTGTCATGTATTAAAAGTGGTATAGACTCCAGTGAGAGGGAAGTAATATTACCACTTTACCAAGCATTGATGAGGCCTGATATGGAATATGTAGTTCAATTCTGAACTCCAGTTCATAGAAACGATAACCTGAGTTTAAAAAGATATAAAAGAGAGCCAAAAAAAGAAAAGTGGCCAGGAAGACCACAGTTATCAGGAAAAGATTAAAAGAGTTAGATTTATTTAGTCTTGAGAAGAAACATATAAGACATGATTAACCTGTATACATATATAAATGGCCCATACAATGTATGGTGAAAAGCTGTTCCATGTCAAATCCCCTTAAGAAACTAGGGATTACTCCCTCAATTGTGAGATGTAAAAAGGTGACAAGGCTTCTCCACCATGAGAACTATGAATCTGTGGAATAGCCTACCCCAGGAGCTGGTCCCAGCAGCAACAGCTGACAGCTTAAAAAAAGGCTTAGATGTCTTTTTACAGCAAAATAGCGTTGATGCTTATGTATCTATAAATTTTCCTCACCTCTTCCATTTGGCCATGTCCTTTCCCATCCCTTGAACTTGATGGATGTAAGTGTTTTTTCAACCATGACGCAACCAAAAGTTGCTGTGTATTTCTAGCCTAAATCAAGAAGGGGATTAATTTTCCATTTTTCTTTAGATCCATTGAAATAATTTATTAGCACCTAAAGTCATATTGTTAAATTAATGTTAAATTCTAATGTTAACATTTGCGAAGGTGATTATGTTTATAATATATGAAAGCCATGCAGGGAAAATAACATTTAGTAATAGTAAAGGTTAAATAGGAATACAGTGCTATTCTGAGCTTAGATGCGAATAATGCATTTAAGGATGTGGAGTATACAGTAGGTATTTATGAAACTTCTCAGTTTTTTGGTAATGATTTTAGGTGAAGGTGCTTTATAAATACCGTGTCTAAAGAAAATAAAGGTAGTAGCTATTCTTTTCAAGTTACATAGGAAACAAGTGTATTTCCTGCCTCTACTCATTGCTTTTACACAGGAGTTCTTGTCTTCATGGGTAAATAATACAGGTGACATACAATTCAAGAAGAAATGCTGCAGTGCAAAGATAATATTTCATTATTATTTGAGAGATGTAAGGGATTGTCTGAGAAGTGTAATAATAATCATTGAAATAGTTTGTAAGTTTTCTGGTATTCATAGATATGACTTCTTTTTTGACTGAGCTAGATACAACTGATTCAAAAAGTGTGCCAGACAGAGAAACATTACATGCAGTATTTTTCTATGTACATTGGTGAGGTTTCCAGCATCCTAATAGATGCTACTGGACACAAAATTTACCCCACACCAAAATTACTACTACAACTATATATATTCCATTTATAAGTATGATATAATATTATATAATATTTGGCTCTACCTTAGGAAGGTCCTTTACTACAATTTGTTTTATGTGTATTCTTCTATGGTGTCTGATTTGTTTTGTTTTTACCTATGTTTTTCAGTGTTCAAAACTACTAAAAAATGTAAAGAATTAAATGTACAAACCAGTGTAGATGTATTTAGAAAAAAATAAGACATGTTTCCAGAATGTCATCAAGTGAGTAAATAAGATATTTTGTAATATTATAATTGTTATGCCAAGAGAATTGATTTGGGTTATAAAACAGTCTTGATTTTGTAAAAGTCTTGGAAAAAGATAACTTGGGTACCATGTGGAGGACTCTTTTTTTATTGTTTCATAGATTTGGATTGAAAATTAGAGAAGAAGGGCTTAGGAAGAATTTACACATCTATACAATGGGACAATAAATGAAAAAAAAAATCCCAAATATGTGTAGTATATAAAATTTGTATTAAGAAATGTTAGCAGTATTTATATTTGTTATATGCAATATGTTTCGAGATTCAACTGGGTATATTATATTTGTTTTAGAATATTTTAGAACAGTCTAATTTGAAAAGTCCATGGAATTTGATACAGATCATTCTGATGCAATGTGGGAAAGAAAACTGGGATAAGTGAAAGAGAGTTAGTATGCTCAAAAAAGTATATGTGTACATAGTCTAAACTGTATAGATTTTAGATCATAGATGTAAAGGTGAAAAATAAGATTTAATCCATTTTTTGAAAATTTCCTCATTTTTTATGACATTGGTACAAACTTTATTACAAAATATTTTGGGGGTAAATATTAAATTGTGCTTGATATTGCAAGGGTTTTGTTTGTTGACTAAGAAAATGTTTATTCCTTAGTGTCAGAGAATGGACCAGATATAACATTGTGAAAGGGTGATTTAAGAAACAGGGTTAGAAAGGAGATGATTTGCTTGAATAGACCTTCTATCTCCAAATTCTTAAAAAATAATGGATTTGTTTATTTACAATATAGAATAAGGGTTCTGTACAGAAACAGTGTGGTAAGAGGGGTGAGGGATAACTTTTTACTGCTATTCTCAATTATAAAAATGCGCAGTTACTCATGAACTATAAAATTAAAATAAAGATGTATCTAAAATCTATTGACTGTGATATATTTCTGTTAAGGTAACAGTTTAGGACAATTTGGTAGCATTACTTGAAAACAATGTGAAACAATATAATGTTTTAACACATTGTTAATATTTGGTAAATTAAAACAAAATATATAAATTACTATGTTTGTGCATTTAATCCTTACAAGAATATGTTTTGAAAGTTTTATAAACATGGCCACTATAAAAAAAAAATTTACATAACCATTCTACATAAAATGCATTCATAAATTTGATTTGACAGAAGCCACAATTACATTTTTCTTGCTTACCCATTATTTCTACCCATAAGGTGCAGTGCTTTTATACAGGTAATCTATTTATAAGAAGGAGCAGAGGTCATTAAGTTACTGCATTTGTCAAATAGAAATCCATTTAAAAAAACTTTTTTGTTCTAAAAAGCATACAATATCTCTTCTCACATATGAACTGTGCTCCATGATAACAAAGCACAGAGAAGCTAAAACTTCACAATCATGGAGGTGTATTTTCATCAGGCATTCATAGAAGAGTGACATCAGATAATGGTATAGATTGCTAGTGCTATATTCTACTAAATGGACAAGCAGCAGCAATGTTCACTTGATGATCCTGGCATTTCCTTCACAGCTGTTTTGTACTATCAGTTTTTACAAAAGAAAATGTTGTAGTTGACTTTATATAAACGCATCGCAACAAACTACAAGCCGACAAAGCTGACGTGATCAAGTTTTCTGGTGTGATCATGAAATGTCCTTAATGAGAACGATCACAGCAGGTACTAGAGAATACCTAGTCCCCTGGCACTGCTTCCTGTGCTGCCAGTCTGCTATGTACTACTTCTCTGCCCTGCATACACAGATTAAACGCCTTGGATCTAAGTTTGGATTGTGCACAGGCACGTTAGTATACAGCGTCATGTGTCGGACATGAAATGTTAGAGTACAGAAAAATGACAATGTCATTATATGGTAGATTTTGTAGCATTGAATTTAAGCAAATTTAGATTATTCACACGTTGTCTTTAGAGGAGCTGTATGTTCAGCATACACATTATGTTTAATAGAGTCATGTGCCACTGGTGCCCTTAATGCCAGGGCAAGCAGCCCAGTGATAACACAGACTCTTTATAATAGATTTAATCTGTCTGTACTGTTCATACCTTTGGTACTAAATACTTCTTGTTACTGATCTTAATGGAGCAGCAAGTAAGTAATTGATCTATAAACTGAAGGACTCCAGGTCTAACATTATCAGTGTGACACTGGTGTGTAATGATCATGCGGCAGCCCTGGCTAATACTCCCAGTAAAGGATATCTATTCCTCCAGCATGTCCTCTCCCTCATAAGGCTCACATCTCCTCATTTACATAGTTTGATCCAATTTAACTGGCAGCTTTAATCTGCATTGTCCATTGGGAGCAGCATTTACCCTGCTCGCTCCATTAAATCCCAGCTATAACCGTGTGCCTCTGGGGGGGTTTAGCAGCATCTCATGCCTTTCTGCTGGGAACATCGAGCAATTTCATGCTTACCCGGGGTATCTGAGACACCTCCGTCTGTCCTCCAGCCAAGCACATGTCCTGCCTGCAGTTGCCTGCCCTGGAGGGGGGCATTAACTCTTTAGACTCCATCATAGTTATTCATCTGCTAGCTTCTGTCATGCTTCCACGGAATAAATTGCCTACAGTTTACTTAATATCAATAAAAGTAATATTTTTCATCTTTGTACCACTCAAGTAAGGTACAAGCTACTCTTTTTTAAATTCACACTTCAGAAATAATAACTATCACCATCAACACCATTATCATCTATGTCATTAACTATTGACATGACAAGTTACTAACTGTGCTTTATGTTCCTGTACCAACTCCCCTAGACCCCCATGGGCTGACATGCAGGCAATGGGACAGCTCTAGCTTTGTACAGGCATCTTCCATTCACACTGTAACAGCAAGTCCCCCCTCCACCCCCCCCCCCCCTCCAGTATACACACAGTATATTACATGCTAATGGATACAACATTGTACTCCATGTAAAGTTTTGGAATGTTTCTTACATTTAGAGCCACATCATCTTAATTACATAGTATATGGGTTGAGGGAAATGAGGATTCACTTGTTGACAATGTTCTCTGGGCGATTTGCGCTGTTTCTTTTCCACTAGGTGATCGTGAAAGAGTTTGACTCTCAGATGACCCCGGGGTCAGGACTTGTGTGCAGTAATCCCACTCTGTGAAAATACAAAACACTGTGCCCCATGCCCACTCCTATTCATCTTAATCTCTGCTGACACATTGCATAGACACTGGGCTGCACAACCTGTGTCACCAGCCTGAGGAGCCTTCAACCATTAGAAATAAATAATCGTGTCTTTTCTCCCCGTGCACACCGATTAAGATTCACAAGTGTTTTATATATCAGTAAAATACAACTGAGCTTCTCATGAGAAAAGAGCTTTTTACACTACAGTCTTGTACATTGTGCATCCAACCACTGTATACTTCAAAAAGATCAATAAAAAACTATTGTCAAAAAAGGAATTATAGTGTGCAAAACTAGACTCTTTCCCATAAGAAGGGGAAAAATACAAAGCCCCAGTGGCCGAATAGTAATGTATGATCTCAGCATTAAATGGTGATTGATATCCATATACATTATGAATGATAGCCTTTATATAATAAGATATACGGTGTTTACTGTCAAAATTACTCACAGGTTGAGGCTCTTATTTAGTGAGGCCAAAAACTCCAAAGGCACACTGCACATTCAACACAGACTGCACTGGCTGGCATCTTTACTACAAGAAATTTCTCTGTACACCAGTCATTCCCTTCCATGCAACTGGAGTAATTATTCTGCATTTCAGCAATACAGAGAAATGCCTGACATATGAAAGCCAGGCTGATTTATCCTGCGCAGGAATTATATTGTCTCCACATCTCAAACCCTGGGCTCTCAGCACAAATTCAGATAAAAGACAATTCTATAACTGCTACAAACTTAATTCTCAACTCCAAGAAACAGACTGTACAAACCCACAGGCCATCTATCTACAATGTCCGGTTTTCTAATCAATTAGATATCAAAATATTGGATTAATTTGTTATTGCACAACTCATATAAACGGTGCTTAAACATAGTAACAAACATAGTGTGTATATACAGTATATATACATGGCCCTAAGCAAACCTCTGATAAACGAAATGTCCAGTAAACATGGAAAAGTTCAGCTTTAATAGAGCTTAATTATGACATCATTAAATTAATAGAGGCCTTAATGAAAGTGTTGCAATGGGTTTAACGAAGCACGTAAAAAGCCAACAGGACACAAAAGGACCAGTCATTAGTGCGGTAATTACAATGGGTTCAGTACAGATTGGAGCGGTTTGTTGGGAAGTGAGCACATTTAGCGTACTGTAAGGGAGAAAATGACTGCTCCTTATACAAGGAAATGTCATGTATAATGGCAGCAGTTATGTGTGTGACTACATGAATAAGAAGAAACCAAATTCCTTCTGATTTACTGCATAATTTCAGCCAGACTATTTCTCTGCCCTGAATTTATCTATCAGGATAAGCAAACGCTTTTCTCAAATAATCCACAAAAACACATTATAGAAAAAGTCGCCCCTGCCAATAAATAAGGACATAGCTAACGTGTATCTGCAGCAAAAAAAACTATTCACAAGAGTAAAACTTTTTTTCCTACAACTAAAGGAATTTTCAATAATATCAAAAACTTTAGAACTGATACACGCAGTAAGAACATGTCATTATATAGAGATTGTTGATAAAAATGGGAGATTAGATTGATAAGAATACAGTGATTTTAACAAATCCATAAAATAATACCATAAAATGTATATGTCATGTCGTAAAATGTAAAGTTATTTGAAAATGTTCATTTGTGACCCCGATCAGTTCAGATCAATCGTCCAGGAAATATATTCAATAAAAAAAAACATCTAGTTCTTTTTCAGTTGAAAATTTATTTTGCTTAAAATTCACCTCATCTTTCTGATGTCTTTTTGTTTTGTTTTTAAAGCAGAGAAGACGTTTAATAAACTATGTACACATTAGGAATCCGTACCGGCTAGAATAAAAAATATTTCACCAGCAATGTACAAGAAATGATAAGAAAAAAAAGAAACATACGGAAACGCTTACAAAAAGACTAAACAAATAAAAAAGGGAAGAAACTCTAGAGCCATAAATAAACAACATCACGTACAAGATCAGAACTAAAGAAACGAAAACTGCAACAAGGGGGCCAAATGAAAGCAACAGAAAGAAAAAGAAACGTATCCGCTGCTATACTACAGAACCGATAAATACTGTACAGAACCCCACCGGACCCATTATCTATCAGGGAAAGTGTCTACAGTGGCCAGAATGGTTATTATTAGCTGTACTTTCCAACTCTTCCATAGTATTATTATTATTTTACAATCATCAAAACATGAAAACATTTCTGTACAAAAGGAAACAAGTGTGACAAGTTCTGGGCAGCGATCACATAGAGGGTGCAGTGCCCCATGATGCCAGGAGCAGCTTTCCTATAGTCCCTCTGCCCTGTTAGCTGAAGTCTCTGTCCTATCAGATATGTGTGAGGGGCACGGTGCCGTTTACCCCCGTGCTGGCTGCCCCCTGGTAGTGTTGCGGTAAGCTGTGCAGTCTACTATTTGCCGCTGCCGCCGCTGCAGCAGCTGCCGCAGCAGCAGCCGCAGGGTCTCCAGCCTCTCCCCCACTGGGCAAGTACATACTGATCATCTCCCGCAGATCACCCGGGCAGGGCGGCCGGCTGTGGGAGCCTCCTCCAGTGACAGGGGGACTCACGCTGGGCTCCGATTTAACCAAAGAACCCAGGGCACTGAGGGAGCCCGAGGACACCGCAGAGGACGGGGAGCCTTGGTGCTGTTGCTGGCTGGTTGAGTAGCCCAGCGCCCCATAACTGGAGGGAGAGGCGCTCATGTAACTTTGTGCCCCGGGTAGCAGGCTGTACTGAAGGGCACTCATGTCATAGCGGTGCATGGGTTGGGGGGGAGGCGGCGGCGGGTGAGGAGGGGGGTTGTGGTGCGGGTGGTGGTGCGGGTGATGGTGTGGATGGTGAGGGTGGTGAGGGTGATGTCCCCCGCTGCCAGGGTGCTGCTGCTGTTGTTGGCTATAGGCGAGCTGAGCCTCTTGCATCATGGCAGCAGCAGCTGCGGCGGCCACAGAGCCCGGGTAAGCCCCATTAGCCCAACCGTTCATATGAGCGTATCCTCCGGCCCCCGCAGATGCCCCTGAACCCGGGCTTTCCAGGCGCTGCACCACCACTCCGCCTGCCCCGCCACCTGCTGCCGCTCCTGCGCCAGTCCCTCCACCAGGGCTCAGCCCTACCCCCATGTGCCCCCCTCCGGCCGCATGCAGCAGCCCCCCAGCCAGGGAGTACTTGTCCTTCTTCAGAAGGGTCTTGGTCTTGCGCCGGGGCCGGTACTTGTAATCCGGGTGCTCCTTCATGTGCAGGGCTCTCAGCCTCTTGGCCTCGTCTATGAAGGGCCTCTTCTCAGCCTCGGACATGACTTTCCACTCTGCCCCCAGTCTCTTACTGATCTCGGAGTTGTGCATTTTGGGGTTCTCTTGGGCCATCTTTCTCCTCTGCCCCCGGGACCACACCATGAAGGCGTTCATGGGCCGCTTCACCCTGTCCTGGCTGGCCTTGTTCCCCCCTCCTCCCCCGGCCTGCCCCGTGTTACTGGGGGGCTGAACCCCGGGGGAGTGCAAGTCCGTCTCCATCATCATGCTGTACATTCACACCGCTGTCTGGGGGCTTTCTACACAGGGCTGGCACACGGTGCGGCTATGGCACCTAGCGGCTCCTCCGGCTGACTGCTATCTACACTGCTGCTGAGGAGACGGAGCACTGGAGCATCAGGTCTGGGCGGAGAGACAACTCGAGGAAAGTTTCTGCTCCGCGGACACAACAGGTGAAAGCAGTGGGGACGCGAAGACTCGGCTCTCAGCTCCTTCTGCAGCTGAACTCTAGTCACCGGCTCCGCTCTGCTCTTCGCCCGCTCTATGAGAGGCTCCTCGGCCAGATCAGTATCCGGGATGTGGCTGAAGCCTCAGCAGGTGCAGGACATGGCAGGTGACCCGGGAAGTCGGTGTGTCTCTCAGAGGATGAAGGATGAAAGTGAAGTCAGCGCCACAGTCCAGTGCACAGTCCTCCTCACACAGTTTGAAGCAAACCAGGGGGGCGCCACAATCAGCTCTCCCGTCTCTCTATGATACAGCAGGACGGGGTGGTGTGTGCCGGCGGCATGAGACACTAGAGGCAGCGAACAGCAGCCATACCCCACACGCCGCCTGCCATTAAATGATTTTGCCTTGGCCAATGGGAGGCCGGCGGCCGGCGGGGAGGGGGAGGGCTGAGCCCCGGAGAAGGGGCGGGCACAGGACGCCGCATGTCACACACTGCCTGGGGGAGGGAGGGCTGATTAGCAGGACACCGGGCCGTGACGTCACGGGGGAAAATATCAACCGGATCACGGGAGATATGAGCTGAAAATACGTCCTGGTGCAGGCAGAGGGGCACACCACTCACTGCCCTGCTATCTGCCACACAAGTGATACAGGGCACTAGTAACAGACAGGGGGAGGGGGAAGCAGAGCTCCGTCAGTTTATCTGGAAATAAATCTCTATATAATATTAGTAATAAGCAGTGACGAATGGACGGTACCAACACTTGACATGTTATCTGCACGGCGCAGGGAAGTGTGACAGACAAAGTTTCCTTGCCAAGAAAGCATGGTGTAGCGTGCACGGGATCCTGGCTGAGTGTAATAGATGTGTAGTGGAGAGGTCAGGTGTGAGGAGGATGCAGGGAGCAGGTGGAAGTAGTTGCTAAGTGACAGCAGAGAGACAGTCACACATGTGTCAATCATCCATCAAGGATCCTCTGCCACGACTCTGATAACATCTATAGAAGGGTGGCTGGGGGGCTTCTGCCTATAATTAACTTCTCATTGTAATGTATGGAGATAGCAGCTCGTCCTAATGCACCTGATCTCAGGATCTAACCAAAATCACTATATATAATATATATATATATATATATATATATATATACAAGAATCAGCAATAAGCACTAAGGTCTGACATATGTATCAGCAAAACTCCGGGAGCTTTAGGAGAACTAAATTCATATAATGAAATTTGTAGATCGATAGAAGAGAGATACAGATGGAAAGATAGATAAAGATAACAAATAGAGATAGATAGATGGCTCAGATGGATGGATAGCTTAAATAATTACAATAGATAGATAATTACATAGCTATGAGATGGATACATCATAAAAAATCGTATAAATAAATACAATATTATTAACCAATGTGTGAATTCAGTTTATCTATCATGTTTGAAGTTATAACAGTGTGTATTCACAATACATATATCTACATATAGCTATAGATCTAGAAAAAGAAAAATAATTTAGTTTTGTACAACTGTAAATATTACGATACAGAAAATGTACACCTGAACACTGAATCCGGCGGGTAGTGCAGAAATCAGACAATGGCATTGACATCAATTGTACACCTTTTGGATTTTATAGACTACAGTTTGGAGCTCACTAAAAGAGCCAAATTCCTTCCAAGGAGATCTAATTGCACCCTCGTACCAGGGCCGCCTACTTCTCCACACGACAGAAACGCACAGAAGTCACTTCTCCACAACAGGTCGCAAAAGTGATAAGAAACAGACGGTGCCCAGCTTCCACCTGCCCATTACCTGTCGGTACAGATAGACTCCCAGCTTCCTCCTGCCCATTACCTGTCGGTACAGATAGACTCCCAGCTTCCTCCTGCCCATTACCTGTCGGTACAGATAGACTCCCAGCTTCCTCCTGCCCATTACCTGTCGGTACAGATAGACTCCCAGCTTCCTCCTGCCCATTACCTGTCGGTACAGATAGACTCCCAGCTTCCTCCTGCCCATTACCTGTGGGTACAGATAAACTCCCAGCTTCCTCCTGCCCTTTACCCGTGGGTGCAGATAAACTCAAAACTACCTCCTGTCCATTACATGTGGATGCAGATAAACTTACAGCTACCATATGCCCACTACCTGTGGGTGCAGAGCTTCTCACCCTACAACCAACAGATACACTAGGTGTCCTTCATAGGATTGTTCGCTCTCTGCCTGACACATCTTATAAACAACAACAAAAACTACAACAGAAAATTCAATGAAAAAATATGTTTTCATACTGTTGACTCCAATATTTAGCCCGTTAGTTCTCCACAGTCTTGTGAGATGAACTTCAACTGGTCACTGCCTTATCTGTTCGGTGTACTAGAGGTTTATATGTTACACGGCCACATTTCAGAAAATTATCTGTATACATCATTACAGTATGACTAGCCCACCTACTGGGAAGATACTGATTTCGGTAAAATTGCACTAGCTGCTTCAAGCACATCCTGCCATTTGTGCGTGGAATATGTTTTTTTTCTGCAGAAGATAATTTGTCAGACTTGTAGAAACTCCTCATTGTCCCAATAGCATTATTTTGTCTCCCACTGCCTCTAGAGTTCCTAACCTGAAGCCACCCAGCTTTCTTCCATCAGTACATAGAGAAGACTGTGGAGGGCACAGCACCCACTCTGCCCTTTGTCAGTGACACACTCTTCAAAGCGTTTGATCGCCGTCTGCTGGTTACAAGTACTGATGACCTGGACCACTACCAGAACACACACGATTTATATATGGATTAAATGACAACAAAACTTTTACCTTTTAACCAATGTCTCAATAAACTGCTTATTTATAGAATATATTGATGAAAGTATTTTAATGTATAACGTCCTATAAAAGGAAATTTGTAGTTCCACAAGTCCAAAAATGCCCTACTACCCCTAGTCCACCAGAATATCACCAGAAATAGCTTAATAGTAATAGCTTGTCTGCTACTTTTGGTGTTATGCTATCCTGTACAATAAAACCGCATCTATGACAACAGGACAGAGTGTTGGTACAGGTTCTGTATATTGTGTTGTAGAGTGCGGAGGGATGGAGAGTTCGTCCACAGTCTCACCCTGTGAGCAATACTCACACATATAATTCAGATTTCACAGCTGACCTGCTCTGTAAACCTCAATCAGCTTCTAATTGAAGAGAAAACAAAATCTCGCTTCCCTACAGCAGAGCTAACGATTTAATCATTATATCAGACATTATAGCTTTTAATTAGCCTAATGCTGATACTGTATGGAGAGAGATCATTCAATACAGGTCTTGATGAATTCTCTAATTGGGTTAACAACGGGGAGACACGTCAATACTCAAGCTGTGTGGAAGCCCCTTGGATGGTGAATGAAAGACATAGAGGGACAAGAGAGCATCCACCTTGGAATCTGTTTCCTTCTCATCTCCTCGAATATCTGCGAACATATGGGCGACAAACTCTGTCTTTCATAAAACTAACACAAATGTAACAAAAGACAACAAAGAACAGTGTTATGTGACTACACTGCGGGACATGACAGACAGAAAACTTCCATCCACTGCATATATATATATATATATATATATATATATATATATATATAAATAAATAATAATCATTATCTCAACTAGAACCAGGGAAAACTAAATAAATGCACTTATAGTCACAGTGTCATTACATTTATCTATATTAAATTTATAAAATATCATATTTATTGGAATTTAATTTGATTTAATATGCGTTATATAAATTTGATTTTAATTCATCATTTAAAATTAATTAATCAATAATAGATTCAATAGAGAAATTCTGCTTCATTTCAAGTTTCGGGTCAATTGTAGTTGTATGTTATTGTGTACACTTTGCAGTTTATATTAAACTAGTGATTTCAGCTTTTTTTTAGTTTGCACTTTATTTTAGTAAAATTGATGGACGCGTCATAACAGAGTAAAATACATTATTGAGATAATAAGGTCCTGCAATAATAAATGAAATTCTCTATGGAAATCATTTCGTGGTAAGAAATCCCAATTTAGCTGAAATGTAGACGACGGCTCCTTGCAAGATTACTTAAGATGTCACAGTTGTAACATATGATGCACAAGGAAATATTCTTCAGAGGAATATTTCTCCTGACAACAATACATTAGGATGGTAGCCATCGGTTACAATTAGATTAATGGCTCTCTATGTAGGGGAAGTATAGGCTGTAGTGTTTTGGTAATGGGGGTGGGTTTTTTTTGTACAAGTTAAGTGTAGTATTTCATGTGTAACAAAAGATGATAAATCCTGGGAGATAGGTGCCACTCAGACATATGCAGCAGTAAATATTTCCCTTGTTCCTCATTAGACTAAATAGAAAAGTGATTATTCAAAAGTAGAAGACAAGTCAGAAGGAATTATGCACACTAGAAATGAGGCTACCTCGTCCTCTCCACTTCCAGGCCATCCCTGCTCCTGCAAATTACATTAACTGCACTGACTTCAAACAGTACAAACATGACATGGGGTTCACAGGAGAGGGAGCAGATCATCCCACTCCAATCTCTCCTCTCATCCAAATTACATCTACTCCTTTAATACACTTTACAAGCAGATTAAAACATCACTCTGACACCAGTTCAAAACCGACAGTCTCCTACAATTCCCTCTATCTCATAATGGAACTTGATCTATCTATCTATCTATCTATCTATCTATCTATCTATCTACATACATATATCTTCACCGCAGTACTCCGGACAGGAAATACAATAGATTACAGTGGGTTTTCTACAAATTTTATTTTTCTGTTCCATGTCATAAACGAAATAGTTATAATTTATATTCATTCAGCCCAATATTTAGCTGCCATATATAAATGCCAGACTTTCTGTATCCAATATATATATATATATATATATATATATATATATAAAGCCAATGTAAAATGCAGCATACCATAATAATAATATACAGCGTAAACAATAACAGTGGTAAAAACCAAGGAGCTTCTGATTTCTGCGTTTCCCGCTCCAGTAAATTGTAGTATGATTTTAATCCTTTGTAGGGAGCAGTGGTGTGGTTCCATATGCCAGGCAGGTGCAGTTTTTAGATGCCAGGAAGCCTGGTAATCCCCCTGATATACCTCCCCCAGAAGAAGCTACTGCTGTTGCCACTTGTGAAATAATAATAATGCACCGGGAGCCTTGGTCGCTTTATCTGAGAACGCTGCGTTATCGCCGGGATTCAACGAGTCATTTGCAGGCAGCATATTCCAACAGCGGGGATTTCCTGTACTCTCACTGCCAGGTACCTGAATCCATGCTAACCCCCGGCTCCACTATACATATGTCTAATATATGCAGTGGGATATTACTTATTTTCATGTACAAAAATGTTCCTGGGTATTCTAATTTTATCATGATCATGATCATCTTCGTTCAACAATCAATACATGTATCATAAACTAAATAAAAATAGTTTATGATACAGTTTCATAACTCAGTTTCATTAAGTGAAATTGAGAAAAATAAAAGTACATAATAAATCTTCTCTAATTCTACCTATTACATAAAAGTCAAAGCATATCTTAATGAGTTAATTGACTTGCAGCGCTATCACTTTAAACAGCTGTTTTCAAAGATTGTCCCAAGTTCGTTCATACAAATCAATATTTGCCTAGCCTGTTGCTATATATATATATATATATATATATATATATATATATAATAATACTATATATTAGTAAAAATAACAATGAGAACGATGATAGTATAACATATAGCCTGTAATTAAGAGCGTCTTTATCTGTACTTATTGATTGATTGAAGGGTCTTGTCATCCTAATTAGTCAGAATGAGAATGTAATTTCACATGAAGAGTGTAGATCATAAAGATTTACGTGAATGCAACATTATCATTAAATATATATCACTATATCACATTCTACTGTAGGGTTGCAGTGGAATAAATCATAAAATATATACAACTAAATTATATTATAAATTTAATCTATCTATCTATCTAGTATATATATATATATGTGTGTGTGTGTGTAAATGTAGATGACAGATTGCTCAGTTGTGACAGGGCAAGCTGCAGCTCTGTTATTTTACTAACATGATGAAAGTTGCCCCTATAGAAGAAGCAAGAGAATAAGCTGAGGACTGGACCCCAGCATGCTAAAGCTCCCATCCATTATCCATCACAACCCACTATAAGAAGCTGGTTGAGTGTATTGACACCTCCCCTCATGCCCCCCTTTATGTAACCTCCAAAAGCATCACTTCACCCCATAGCTCCCCCTTTACCCCAATGTTCACATGCATAGCTCCACAATTCCGAAATCAACGCAAACATGCAGAAAACAACTTATGAACCTAGCACATATATTCATACAACACACCCAAAGGGTAAGAAGTAATAGACTTACAGTACACCTCTTCCAGGTCATTCATCTTCCCCATTGCCAGGCAGAAGCTTCAGCTAGAATAGAAAGTCTATACTATGATAAATATATATATATATATATATATATATATATATATATCTATCTAGTAGCCTTTACCTATTTCCCTACATGAGGCACCAGCCCAGGCAGAGCTCCCCAAGCGGAGTGCCCGGCTACACACATACACTGCAAGGCAGGGAGACAAGAAAATGAAATTTATTATTGATAGTAAAGACTTTGAAGACAATTTCAAGTTATTGTTTCTCTCTCTGGAAAAAGGAGGCCTTTTTTCCTAACATAATGAAACGTCTTTTGTGTGGCAGGGAACAATACAAAACAAGTAGTCTAATAAATAGCCACTTTTTTGTTCAGCCTCGACAGTGAATAGAACTGAGCAGTTGGTTTGAGAGCAGCTGGGACGCTGTAAGCTGGGAGGTGGAGCTCAGGCCCTCTCATGTCTATTCTCTGGATCTCAGGATCTCCCTCCTTCCTTCCCTCTCTCTCTCCCCTGTCTGTTCTCCTCTCCTCCTCTCCTCATTCCCTGCTCTTCCATAATACAAAGCACTGCTCTCCAGATCTCCCACTCCTATCTTTCCCTTCTCTCTATCTCCTTCACTCTCCATTTCTTCCTCTCCTGTGCCTCTTCTACATCTGCTCTATTTCCAATTCTTTCCCATCTGTTCCTTCCTCTTATTATTTCCTTCCTTCCATTTCTTGCAACCTTTCCTATCCTCTTTTTCTATCTTTCCCTTTCCTGATTTCCTCCTTTTTGTCATCTCTTTCACACGTCCCTATCACTCACTTCCATCCTATCTCTTTTTTATTCTCCAACTTTTCGTTCCCTGCAGATTACTCCTCTTCTCTCCATCTTTTCTATTCCTGTTTTCTCCAGTCTATCGCTTTCTCCTTCTCCACACACCTGCCTCTCCGTCTCCATCCCGTCCCCTCCTGCCAATCTCTTTCTATCTCTCCTTCTTTCTTTCTGTCTTTTCCCCCCCTTGGTTCCTCTCCAGCCACCTCCTTGTCCTTCCTTTACCTTTTTCCATATCTAATCGTCTTTTGGACTCCTGCCATCGGCATCAATCTATTCCTTTTATCCATCTCTCCTTTTACACACTCCTTCTTAAAGTCCGACTTGCAGATTTCTAACCCTTCATTGTCAGTTATATTTATTAACTCCTCCTGATCTGGATATTTGATATTATGGGTGGTTGATTTAGACGTAATATTTCTGTGTGTGGTTTATTGCTCGCTTCTTTGCCAGATTGCTTTGAATTTCTGTACCTGTAACCATGAAGCTTGCTGCCTTCTATTCACACAAGAAGCGTTAGGAGGTGCAGCTACTAAACCACACAAAGCACGAGGTAAACGTCCTGGATGTATGTCTGCAACGAAAAGTCAGCATTGCGATAAATAATAAGTAGCAGAAAACAATTTGCAGCCTCTCCAATACCAACTGATATCTGGTAGAAAAAAATGTAACGCTGTCTGTGTGTGAACTGTAACATAGAAATAACACAGAGTGTGAAGTGGTAATGGACAGACCTCGGAAAAGTTTTCTTGTAGGCATATTTTTATCACAGGGCAATGATATGGACAGAACTGCGAGATGACAGTAAAAAGACATGAATGTGATGATGAGGCTTTAATGGGCAGTGATATTGAATGAAACTGCAGGAACATAATTTGAAGGCAAAAGGTATTTAATATAATACACAGTAATATGTGTCATGGGGTGAACATATACACACCCACAAAATACAGACATAACAACATCTCTATGTGTATCTATCTATTTATCTATCTATCTAGTATTAATCTTAGAGAAACACCTGTCATTTATCTCTGCAAAACAGAGTATCACTATCCACAAATAGTATTTCTAACCTGACTGCACTTATTATTTTTTTTCAGGAATGAGGTAGGGATAGTACAGAGGAAGGAGGGGTGGTTTTGTATGGAAGTATTTGCCATGCATTGCATTGTGAGCTGGAGGCAGCTGTCAGTAAGCTGGCTTTGACAGTCTCTGCTAATAGTAGGTGTTTGGCTAAGAGCACAACACTTTGCAGATGCCAGCCTTTTCTATACACACATGCCCTGACAATGAATCGAATTTGACCTTTTTGGCGTAAGCATGGTAAGGCCAGTTTCACAGGAAGGTATTTTTCATCCATAATGGGGCCGATTTATTATTCCTTTTGCTCCTGAATTGTGGCGTGTTTTAGTGGCTGTTACTACTTTTTCACACATTGTGCCAAATTTACTATGGCACTGTGCCATTGTTATAGTGCTTTGCACTTATTGCACCTTTTTTTCCCAAATCTGGTCTGTTTATATGGTGTATATGTTTTAATCTAATTCATTATTTGCAACTTAGTAAAAAGTCACAAAATTTTGGTGCAAGCACATTCTACTTCTATTATGGCTTAAAAATTTACATTAGAAATCCTTAGTGAACTATGTCCCTCCCCCAGAGAATTGTGACAAATCTATGAACCAACATGAGACATTTTGAGAAATTTGTCACAAAAAACACACTAAAAAAAAAAAAAAACAAGCCAGGTTGGAAAAGTGATATAAAAATTCCCTAATAATAAATCTGGCAATAAATTGGGCATATTTAATAATGTGGACATATCTGGAAATTATTCAGAATTCAGATTTGTACTTTGAATGGCCAGCCTTGTGCACATGATCCTATTTGAGATCATGCAAGTTGCAAAAATGATTTAAAAGGGATCATGCATACCACTGTATAAAATATAAAATAATTTTCACTGCTTTCAGTGCTTCTAGGGGAAAATTTAGCACATGATATGGAACACCTTACTAAAAGACATGGGCCACAATAAAGCATACAATATGGATTTTTATAGTTCTTTATCACACAACATATTACAAATCAAAGTATGTGTATAAGACCTTATCACATTTGTTGCAGATATTTCAGTAGGTAATGTTCAGCAAAATAATCTGCTGCAAAATACAGTACAAGGGAATATGATAGGGTTTTACAAAACAGCCCACAAATATTTTTATGCAGTGTTTGCATTGTATTCCCAGCCAGTATTAAACCTGTGTTCACATCAATGTTATATTATTTACATGTGTTTTCTAAAAAAGCATAAACATAAAATGATAGACTACTTTACAGAATCCTCACATTCAATATGATACAAAATGATGCAAATGATCTAAATGTGCATTAGATTGGGTTAGGTTAGGGTAATTTTTTTCTTGACTGATATTTGGTTGTATAACCTATAAGCAATGGCTGTGTCAAAATGACAGATTTGTCCTGTGTAACTATATAGCAGTTAATTGCCCCCCAAATACTCACACACACATAGACACACACACAGACACACACACACACACACCCTTGTATGGAGCAATCATATGCAGCTTTATTAATCACAGAATATATCATTAAAATACCATGGGGTATAGAGACAGAAAACCTATATAATAAAGTGATAATTGTTCAGTATGTAATTTCTCAAAAGGCAGCAAAATGACATCTGTTTACTATGAAAATTAATATTGTATAGCCCATCCCATAGTGAAGTACTAAAAATGGTAATATAAAGCATCAAGCACATCATAACACAGTAAATACATAACAAAGAGTTAGGAGTACTTAGTGGAAGATGTGCATAGACCAAGAACAGAGTATCTGCCCCAACATCATCTGTGGGTCTTCTATCCCTTAAATTTTTTTAGAAATGAGTTTTTATTATTTAGTTTTTATATTTTATTATTAATAAAAATGCATATGATCCATAAAACGTTGTGTTTTGTGCATATTTTTGGACAATGAAGGCTAAGTTCACATTTCTGATTGTAAAGTCTGTTGCTCTCATCCATGATAGGAAGAGAGCAAGGGGCTGGAATGACTGATTTAGATGAAGCCCCGTCCTGAATGCAGGACTTTTTCTTCCTTCTGAAAAGTAAACAAACATGATGGAAGAAGGCCTTATGCACATGACAGTCCTGTTTTTCACAGACCTAATGACCATGAAAAATGGCCATGCCTGTCAGTGCAACTGCATGGACTGCCATTATTCACATGGCAGTGTGAAACAGTCGTCACATGGCCATTATAGAACCCATCATTTTCAATTTATCTATTCGCATGCCACTCTGTATGTCCGTTTTGACAAAGATAGTGCATGTCAGTTTTTTTGATGGCGATGACAAATGGGCCATCAAAAAAATGGACTTGTGAATAGACACACTGATTTCATGTGTTCTCAAAATGGACATGTTTTGAGAACACATGATGTTGCTAACACGGCCATCACATGTCCATTTTTTGCGGTAATGTGAATAATCCCAATAGCGTCAGTCATGTTTTTTTTTTACACTGGACTGAATGCAAATGTAGGGGATGCATCTGCATCTGTCATTCCTATAATGGATGAGAGCACCAGACTTTACAATTGGAAACGTGAATGTAGGCTACATTCATAAGACCAAGGTACAAAACAACCATTAAAAACTTCCATTTTTCATGGCCATCTTGCACTCAAGGGGCACCCTTTTTCATGGATCCCCCATACATTGAGTGTATGGAGGGAATCCGTGAAAACAGACAAAAATAGGTCATGACCTATATGTTCATGGTCCGTTAGAAAAACGGATGTCACGCGGCCATTAATCACTGTCATGTGAATATAGCTTAATTCTTAGTGATGTTTGGTTGTGTTCATACTGAGGCTAAGTTCAGTAACTACACACATTCTGGCAAAAATTACAGCACAAATTACACCATTCTGTGCTATTTTGGACATGGACAACATAAGGAAAACCTGATGGACCACAGTGTAGACAATGGGGTACGTAGGTTGGCACTGGCATCTGTCACATGACAGATCTGGCACCACCATATTTCATTTTTCTTTTCCTATAATGGAACAGAAAATGTAAATGTGAAAATAGCCTAATATGCCTAATATGTGTTTGTATATCTCAATATATAATATACATCAATGCGTCTCTGAATATGTATGTAAGTGGGGTAGTGTTATGTGTTCTATTGACAGCTGTTGAAGGTGTATGGTCACCTTAAAGTTTAACTAAACTTTTAGACAACTTTTGATTTTCTGGCAGTATTTGTGTCATTAATACATTTTGTAATATACTTTATTAACACATTTTTGATCATTTCTGTGAAATCCTGCCTTTTTTTGCTCTTTTTCTTGCTTCTGTATTGAGAGCTGTTCCTGCCTCTCACTGAATGTTACTGTATACAGGAGTACAGGACTGTGTAGTAGAGAAAATGAGGGGGGGGGGGAGGGTCACTCCAAACAGTTATGTCTCAGACGTTCTAAAAAGTGCTATTTAAATTATTTTCAGAGATATCACTGATTAAAAACCCAGTAGGGATTAGGATATTTATATGCAGCTGTATGATATATATAATATAAAAATCCCAATCCCGACTGTGTTTTCAACCAGTGAGATCTCTGGAAATAATTTTAAATCTCCTTTTTCATATGACACAAAAATTTGTACATTTTTTTAATGTTCGAGATAACTGTTTGAAGTGACCCTCCACTCATTTTCTCTACCTCTTACACAGCCCATACTCCCATACACAGTAACATTCAGTGAGAGGCAAGAACAGCTCTCAGGATTTCACAGAATTGATCCAAAATTTGTTAATAAAAATATATAAAAAAATTTATTGATGACATAAATACTGCCAGAAAATCAAAAGTTGTAAGGCTGAAGTCCCTTTTTTGTTGCAGATTTTGCTGAGTTATTTTGAGCCAAACCTAGGAGTGACTATAAAAAGAATGGGAAATATATGTATAACTACTTTCCGAAATGTGGGGCCTCAGTCTAAAATCCAAAATACTCTGAATACTGGGCCAATAACTATGAACGAATGTTTATAGGATGTGAATGTGCCAGTGGTCTTCCAACAGGTGACCATATCTTTTATGCAACACAAAAAATCATTGTCTGTTGGCAGGGTGTAGCGCATCACCCTGTGTAAACAGAGATGTGATGCAGGCAAGCAATAAAATTGTATTGAGAACAACCAATGCCATTAGGGACTGTGTCTCCACCATGTAGTCTGCATTGGACTGTGTAATAGAGCCTCCCTCTCCTCCTCTTCATTGCTTGTATAGCAGGTATTGTATTTAAAGTGGTTTCTGCAAAAAATCTATTATTATTTGATACTAAACAGTTATACAATGATCCAGTATACTTTCTGTGTCAATTTCTGACAGTTTTCTAGACCTCGGCTTATTGTCATCCATTGTGGATAAAAATCAGTCCATGATCATGTGATGGACACACAAGCAAAGATCTAGAAAACTATAAGTAATACAAACTATAACATTTATTTGCTGTAACTGGAAAACCCCTTTAATGGTTGTTAACTGTTTGTTATCAGCACTGTATACATTGATCCCATTATTATCCCATATTTGTCTGTAATGTTGCCCAGCTAATATTAAATGGTGTTTAACTTACACAGAAAGCATCCCCAGCTTGGGGACTGGATACGGCTATAGCGCATCCAGTACAATGTGTGTCACCACCCTAAGGCTAAGGCCCCATATAGTGAGCCGCAGAAAAAAAAAAAAAACTCTGTGCAAAAAACCGCAGTGGAAATGCATCACTTTTTTTTCTGCAGCGTTTTTCACAGAAAGTCCGCAGCATTTCCGTAGGTATAATTGACATGCTGCAATTTTCAAAAACACAAGCATTTTTGAAAACGCAGATCTTCCGCTGCAGATTTTTTTTTTTTTGCAATGTGTGGATGGGTTTAGCCAGAATCCCATCCACTTTGCAGATAAAGTAAAACGCAACGTTTTCGCAACGTGGGCCTGGCCCAAGATAGTTCTGGTTGGATAGAAATTAACCTGTAAAACTGTGATGATTTCCCTCAGATCACCTGTATGACACTGTTATTTGCAAGTTGGAGGACCTATGAGCATAATACCCCCCCATAAAAGATTATGATAATAACTCTATTTATTTGTGTTATTGTGAAGTTAATATAGAGAAAACCAATGATCTGTGATAGATAGGATACTATAGCGGTAGTTGTCATCCATACGGAGTTTTTCCCCTAATTTTTGAAACATCAGATTTTCTATGATTACTCCTTAATGCTCTATTAGCAATGTGTTCTAAATTCTATTTATATTACCGTAACACACTAATAACTTCAATTAGACGGTAGTGTGCATGGAAGTATGTTATCTAAGAGATAATTAGTACTGTAATATTCTGCTCTATAGTTTAGGAAACATATTCTTCTTTTTAAGGAAGTTGTCTTTTAACACAATACATAAATGTATATTTAAAAACATACATCTTGAGTAGTTTGGAAAATACTATTGTCCCAGATTTAAAATCATCACATAGTATATGATAATTACAAATGCAGCGTTTTGGCCACAGCGCAAACGCAGCGGCAAAAAACACCACGTTTTACAATACCTGCAAAGTGGTACAAATTGAGACAGAGATCTGGTACACTGTTTACTGGTGCAAAATTGGCGCTTTTTTGGTACATTGTCATTTGCACCAAAAATGTGCTATTTTGTACTTTTTATGACCTGCTCACTACTGTTGAGAAAAGTGGGTGGGAAGGGCAGGTATCAAGGCAGGAAAACTGGCTTGAGATATGCCTGAATTCTACGTCAGTACTTGAAAATTTCAGTTCTGGCCCATGGAAATTCCCACAGTGCAGCAGAATAATGAAGAGGCTGGTGCCTCTTAATAAATCTGGCACATCTACCACTAGGGCTCTTCTGCAATGGGATTAGCCAGAATCTCATTCACTTTGCAGGTACTGTAAAATGCAGCATTTTTTTCTGTGGCGTTTCCGTAGGAAAACTCTGTGGACTTCCTGTGAAAAACCCTGTGGAAAAAAATGTCTTTTCTGCAGCGTTTTTCAGCCTTGAGGCTGTGGCCCCACATTGCAAAAAACACAGAATTTTACCTGCAAAGTGGACAGGATTCTGACAAATCCCATCCACACTGCGTGGGGCCTTAGCCTAAGGCTAAGGACCCATGTAGCGTCCAGCAGCAAAAACGTCTGCGAAAAAACCACGGCGGCAAGGCATCACAGTTCTTCCTGCAGCGCTTTGCACAGAAAGTTCACAGAAGTTTCCTCTGCGGACTTTCAGATGTTTTCCAGGCAGCTCCTGCGCTCCTACTAGCAGTTTTTCATTCATGTTCAGTATTCTTACTTATGGATGTGTATATATACAGTCATATGAAAAAGTTTGGGCACCCCTATTAATCTTAATCATTTTTAGTTCTAAATATTTGGGTGTTTGCAACAGCCATTTCAATTTGATATATCTAATAACTGATGGACACAGTAATATTTCAGGATTGAAATGAGGTTTATTGTACTAACAGAAAATGTGCAATATGCATTAAACCAAAATTTGACCGGTGCAAAAATTTGGGTACCCTTATCATTTTATTGATTTGAATACTCCTAACTACTTTTTACTGACTTACTGAAGCACAAAATTGGTTTTGTAACCTCACTGAGCTTTGAACTTCATAGCCAGGTGTATCCAATCATGAGAAAAGGTATTTAAGGTGGCCAATTGCAAGTTGTTCTCCTATTTGAATCTCCTCTGAAGAGTGGCATCATGGGCTCCTCAAAACAACTCTCAAATGATCTGAAAACAAAGATTGTTCAACATAGTTGTTCAGGGGAAGGATACAAAAAGTTGTCTCAGAGATTTAACCTGTCATTTTTCACTGTGAGGAACATAGTAAGGAAATGGAAGACCACAGGGACAGTTCTTGTTAAGCCCAGAAGTGGCAGGCCAAGAAAAATATCAGAAAGACAGAGAAGAAGAATGGTGAGAACAGTCAAGGACAATCCACAGACCACCTCCAAAGAGCTGCAGCATCATCTTGCTGCAGATGGTGTCACTGTGCATCGGTCAACAATACAGCACACTTTGCACAAGGAGAAGCTGTATGGGAGAGTGATGCGAAAGAGCCGTTTCTGAAAGCACGCCACAAACAGAGTCGCCTGAGGTATGCAAAAGCACATTTGGACAAGCCAGCTTCATTTTGGAACAAGGTCCTGTGGACTGATGAAACAAAGATTGAGTTGTTTGGTCATACAAAAAGGCGTTATGCATGGCGTCAAAAAACACAACATTCCAAGAAAAACACTTGCTACCCACTGTAAAATTTGGTGGAGGTTCCATCATGCTTTGGGGCTGTCTGGCCAATGCCGGCACCAGGAATCTTGTTAAAGTTGAGGGTCGCATGGATTCAACTCAGTATCAGCAGATTCTTGAAAATAATGTACAAGAATCAGTGACGATTTTAAGTTACGCCAGGGATGGATATTTCAACAAAACAAAAAACAAAACCACACCCCACTACTACTCCACCCTTATACAAAAAGAAAAATTTTTATTTTTTTTAATATTCCTCCCCCCCCCCCCCACCCAAATTTTTTAAAAAACATTGGGGTATTTTTAAAAAGCGCTCCCCACACCCCCCCCCCACAAAACTAAACAAAACCGAAATTTTTTTCTAAAGAGGAATGGTCAAAAATACCTTCATCCAGGATCCAGGAACTGATTAAAAGCTACAGGAAGCGACTAGAGGCTGTTATTTTTGCAAATGGTGGATCTACTTATTTATGTTTCTTTTTTGTTGGGGGGCCCCTTTTTTTGCGCCGGTCAATTTTTGTTTATGCTTTGCCTTTTCTGTTAGTACAATAAACCTCATTTCAATCCTGAAATATTACTGTGTCCATCAGTTATTAGATATATCTAATTGAAACGGCTGTTGCAAACACCGAAATATTTAGAACTAAAAATGATTAAGATTAATAGGGGTGCCCAAACTTTTTCATATGACTGTATATATATATATATATATATATATATATATATATATATATATATAATAATAATAATAGTCCTTTAATAGTCCCACAATGGGGAAATTCAGTGTGTTACAGCAGCAAAGACAAGCAGATACAAATACAAATACAACATGTACAGGAATGTTCCAAGGTGAGAGGCATTACATTGATAGTAGACAGACATATAGGCCATAGCAGGGGGGGATTTAACAGGCAGAAAGATATTTCAGTTCTCTGTGTGTATTGATCTGGTACATTGTTTACTGGTGCAAAATTGGCGCTTTTTTGGTACATTGTCATTTGCACCAAAAATGTGCTATTTTGTACTTTTTATGACCTGCTCACTACTGTTGAGAAAAGTGGGTGGGAAGGGCAGGTATCAAGGCAGGAAAACTGGCTTGAGATATGCCTGAATTCTACGTCAGTACTTGGAAATTTCAGTTCTGGCCCATGGAAATTCCCACAGTGCAGCAGAATAATGAAGAGGCTGGTGCCTCTTAATAAATCTGGCACATCTACCACTAGGGCTCTTCTGCAATGGGATTAGCCAGAATCTCATTCACTTTGCAGGTACTGTAAAATGCAGCATTTTTTTCTGTGGCGTTTCCTTAGGAAAACTCTGTGGACTTCCTGTGAAAAACCCTGTGGAAAAAAATGTCTTTTCTGCAGCGTTTTTTAGCCTTGAGGCTGTGGCCCCACATTGCGAAAAACACAGAATTTTACCTGCAAAGTGGACAGGATTCTGACAAATCCCATCCACACTGCGTGGGGCCTTAGCCTAAGGCTAAGGACCCATGTAGCGTCCAGTAGCAAAAACGTCTGCGAAAAAAACCACGGCGGCAAGGCATCACAGTTCTTCCTGCAGCGCTTTGCACAGAAAGTTCACAGAAGTTTCCTCTGCAGACTTTCAGATGTTTTCCAGGCAGCTTCTGCGCTCCTACTAGCAGTTTTTCATTCATGTTCAGTATTCTTACTTATGGATGTGTATATATATATATATATATATATATATATAATAAATAATAATAGTCCTTTAATAGTCCCACAATGGGGAAATTCAGTGTGTTACAGCAGCAAAGACAAGCAGATACAAATACAAATACAACATGTACAGGAATGTTCCAAGGTAAGAGGCATTACTTTGATAGCCGACAGACATATAGGAGTAGGGGGGGGGGGGGGGGGATTTAACAGGCAGAGAGATATTTCAGTTCTCTGTGTGTAATGATCTCCGCTTAGGTCGGTGTTGGTTGTACAGCCTAACCGCGGTGGGGAGGAAAGACTTCCGATAGCGCTCCTTCTCACACCTAGGGTGGAGCAGTTGGTCACTGACAGTACTGCTCAGCGCGATCACAGTCTCATGCATGGGATGGGACTTCTTCTTCTGCATGGAGCTCACCACGGACAGTATCCTTCTGTCACCCACCACCTGCACTGGGTCCAGTGGGCTCCCCAGGACAGAGCTGGCCTTTCTAATCAGCTTGTCAAGTTTATTTCTGTCCCTGGTTGATATACTGCTCCCCCAGCAGGCCACTCCAAAGAAGATGGCTGATGCCACTACCGAGTTGAAGAAAGTTCTAAGAAGTGCCCCCCGGATTCCAAAGGCTCTCAGCTTCCTAAGCAGGTAGAGCCTGCTGTGGCCCTTCCTGTACAGGGCCTCCATATGATCTGCCCAGTCCAGCTTATTATTAAGGAGCAAACCCAGGTACTTATAGGTGTTCACAATCTCGATGCCCGTCCCCAGGATGTCCACTGGTTTAGGAGGGCTTCTGCCTTTACGGAAGTCCACCACCATCTCCTTGGTCTTCCCCGCGTTAATATTCAGGTGGTTCCGGTGGCACCAGTCCACAAAATCCTGGTTCAGTTCTCTGTACTCCCTATCATCATCATCTGTGATGAGACCCACTATTGCAGAGTCGTCAGAATACTTCTGTAGGTAGCAGCTGGATGAGTTGCACCTAAAATCTGCAGTGTACAGTGTGAAGAGGAAAGGGGCGAGAACCGTACCCTGAGGTGCCCCCGTATTACAGATCATGGTACCTGACACACAGTCTTGGGCTCTCACGTATTGAGGTCGATTTGTGAGGTAGTCTAGGATCCAGTTGGAGAGGTGGTGGTCCACTCCAGCAAGGCCCAGCTTGTCCCTCAATAACCTGGGCTGTATGGTGTTAAAAGCACTGGTGAAATCAAAGAACATTATTCTCACTGTGTTCCCTGGTTTCTCCAGGTGAGACAGAGCCCTGTGCAGAAGATGGATGATGGCATCATCTACCCCAATGCCCGGCCGATAAGCAAACTGGAGGGGGTCCATAGCGGGGCTCACTAGAGGGCGGAGATGTGTGAGAATCAATCTCTCCAAGATCTTCATCAGGTGGGATGTCAGTGCTACAGGTCTGTAGTCATTGAGGTCCATAGGGTGGGGTTTCTTTGGAACTGGTACCACACAAGAAGATTTCCATAATTCAGGGACTATTTCCTGCCTCAGGCTCATATTATACATATATGTAATTATACCACACAGCTGGTCCCCGCAAGTCTTAATTAGCCTTGCACTGATGTCATCTGGCCCTGCGGCTTTCCTCGCCTTGATCTTTTTCATCTCCTTCCTCACCTGGGCCCGTGTGAAGGTCAGACTGTGGCCAGATAAAGACGGATTTCTGGATTTACTGGTCTGTTGGGAAGTGGCCGCATGGGGAGAAGTCATTGTGGTGGGGGGAGCTGAAGGACATTCTGGGGTGGGAGGAGCGGGTGTGTGATCAAATCTGTTGAAGAATAGGTTTAGTTCATTAAGCCAATTAACATCTGCCTCAATCTGGCAGACAGGCTGTTTATGACCCGAAATTGACTTAAGCGCCTCCCAGACCCCCCCCCTTATGTCTTTTCTTTCCATTTGCTTTTCCATTTTTTCTTTATAACTGGCTTTTCCTTGCCTGATTAGATGCCTCAGCTCCTTTTGTACTTCTTTCAACCCCTCCTTATCTCTTGTCCTAAATGCCATCTTTTTCTCCTTAAGAAGTGCTTTTATATCAGAGTTAATCCATGGTTTGTTATTGGAGAAGCACCTCACCACTTTTGTGGGTACTGTGTTGTCCACACAAAAATTAATGTAGTCCGTTATGCAGTGTGTGAGTCCTTCTATGTCTTCTCCATAAGAATCCTGCAGAACTTCCCATGCGGTTGTGTCAAAACAATCCCTCAGAGCCTCATCACTCTCCTCGGACCATATCCTCACTGTGCGGGTGACAGCTGGTTCTCTACATACAAGTGGCTTGTACACAGGTCGGAGATGCACTAGGTTGTGATCCGATCTCCCCAGGGGCGGTAGGGCTGATGAGCTATATGCCTCCCTCGCGTTGGCAAAGAACAAGTCCAGTGTTTTGTTGTCTCTTGTGTGACAGGTTACATACTGTGTGAAACTGGGCAGTGTGGATGATGGAGAGGCATGGTTGAAATCACCCGACACAAGAAGGAGGGCCTGGGGATGTTTTAACTGTAGAAGGCTCAGCGTGGCTTGTAGGACCTTGCAGGCAGCGTCAGCTTTCGCAGAGGGGGGGACATATGCAGCTATCACGATGACATGCGATAGTTCCCTTGGTAGGTAGAAAGGTCTCATGCTCACAGCTAATAGTTCAATGTCCTTACAGCAAGTTTTCTCCTTAATCACAATGTGCCTAGGATTACACCATCTATTATTCACAAACATTGCCAGCCCTCCTCCTTTCCTCTTACCGCTCTCCCTTGTCCTGTCTGCCCGAAGGAGTTTAAAACCATCCAAGGAGACCAGAGGGTCAGGAGTAACTTCAGTGAGCCAAGTCTCTGTAAGTAGCATCATGCTGCACACCCGAAACTCCTGATGATGCCTGGTGAGCGCTGTTAGTTCATCCATCTTGTTTGCAAGAGATCTCACATTGCCCATGATGATGGAGGGAACAGCTCGTCGGTAACGCCTCTTTTTAATCCTCTGAAGAGTACCAGCTCTGCATCCCCTCACCCTCTTTTTCTTTCTCCAAAGCTCGCGGGGGATGTGTGACCAGATGGTATGCAGTCCTGCTGTGTCTCTAAGCTGCAGAATTTCCTTTCTTGTATAGACAAAGGAATTGTCTGCATACACAAAAGATCCCATTTTCAAGCAGAACAAAAAGACAAAAGCAAAAAAAAAAAAGTATCACAAGGGTCCAAGTCTTTGTGTGTGTTTCTTCATAGTGCAAAGTCCTTAAGTAGAAAGGTAAAAAACGAGACAAAGAAAGAAAAATAAGATATAGAGTCTCAGAGCTGCTGTAGCAGGCAGCCACTCCAGCGGCGCCATCTTGGAAAAAAAAAGATATATATATACACATGCACATTATGTACTTACATATATATGAATGCATCTATATAAAGCATATATAATATATATACTGTATATATATATATATATATATCTAAAGTGAAAAAAAGTTCTGTGACAGCATTCAAGATAATAGGGATAAAGCCACTCCCTTAGTTGCACGGCAGAACCCCTTCTCCCATTAGGGGTTACTTACAAAGAAGAAAAGCAGTCCAGTCTGCCAGCAACCATATAAAGCATCATAGGAATCTTATTTTCTTTATTCAAAACATAGCATCACACACCGCATATATATATATATATAGTCATATGATATAGTGGGCACCCCTATTAATCTTAATCATTTTTAGTTCTAAATATTTGGGTGTTTGCAACAGCCATTTCAATTTGATATATCTAATAACTGATGGACACAGTAATATTTCAGGATTGAAATGAGGTTTATTGTACTAACAGAAAATGTGCAATATGCATTAAATCAAAATTTGACTGGTGCAAAAGTATGGGCACCTCAACAGAAAAGTGACATTAATATTTAGTAGATCCTCCTTTTGCAAAATAACAGCCTCTAGTCGCTTCCTGTGCTTTTAATCAGTTCCTGGATCCTGGATGAAGGTATTTTTGACCATTCCTCTTTGGAAAACAATTCCAGTTCAGTTAAGTTTGATGGTCGCCGAGCATGGACAGCCCGCTTCAAATTATCCCACAGATGTTCAATGATATTCAGGTCTGGGGACTGGGATGGCCATTCCAGAACATTGTATTGTTCCTCTGCATGATGCCTGAGTAGATTTGGAGCTGTGTTTTGGATCATTGTCTTGCTGAAATATCCATCCCCGGCGTAACTTCAAATTCGTCACTGATTCTTGTACATTATTCTCAAGAATCTGCTGATGCTGAGTTGAATCCATGCGCCCTCAACTTTAACAAGATTCCCGGTGCCGGCATTGGTCACACAGCCCCAAAGCATGATGGAACCTCCACCAAATTTTACAGTGGGTAGCAAGTGTTTTTCTTGGAATGCTGTGTTTTTTTGACGCCATGCATAACGCCTTTTTGTATGACCAAACAACTCAATGTTTGTTTCATCAGTCCACAGGACCTTCTTCCAAAATGAAGCTGGCTTGTCCAAATGTGCTTTTGCATACCTCAGGCGACTCTGTTTGTGGCGTGCTTTCAGAAACGGCTTCTTTCGCATCACTCTCCCATACAGCTTCTCCTTGTGCAAAGTGTGCTGTATTGTTGACCGATGCACAGTGACACCATCTGCAGCAAGATGATGCTGCAGCTCTTTGGGGTGGTCTGTGGATTGTCCTTGACTGTTCTCACCATTCTTCTTCTCTGCCTTTCTGATATTTTTCTTGGCCTGCCACTTCTGGGCTTAACAAGAACTGTCCCTGTGGTCTTCCATTTCCTTACTATGTTCCTCACAGTGGAAACTGACAGGTTAAATCTCTGAGACAACTTTTTGTATCCTTCCCCTGAACAACTATGTTGAACAATCTTTGTTTTCAGATCATTTGAGAGTTGTTTTGAGGAGCCCATGATGCCACTCTTCAGAGGAGATTCAAATAGGAGAACAACTTGCAATTGGCCACCTTAAATACCTTTTCTCATGATTGGATACACCTGGCTATATAGTTCAAAGCTCAGTGAGGTTACAAAACCAATTTTGTGCTTCAGTAAGTCAGTAAAAGTAGTTAGGAGTATTCAAATCAATAAAATGATAAGGGTACCCAAATTTTTGCACCGGTCAAATTTTGATTTAATGCATATTGCACATTTTCTGTTAGTACAATAAACCTCATTTCAATCCTGAAATATTACTGTGTCCCTCAGTTATTAGATATATCAAATTGAAATGGCTGTTGCAAACACCCAAATATTTAGAACTAAAATGATTAAGATTAATAGGGGTGCCCAAACTTTTTCATATGACTGTATATATATATATATATATATATTGCTTTATATAGTTGCATTCATATATATGTAACTACATAATGTGCATGTGTATATTAATATATATATATATATATATATATATATATATACACACACATCCATAATTAAGAATACTGGACATGAAAAACTGCTAGGAGGTGCGCAGTGGGAGAATGGGAGGGGCTGCCTGGAAAAACATCTGAAAGTCCGCAGAGGAAACCTCTGTGAACTTTCTGTGCAAAGCGCTGCAGGAAGAACTGTGATTCCTTGCCGCCGTGGTTTTTTCGCAGACTTTTTTGCTGCGGGACGCTAAGGCCCCACGCAGTATGGATGGGATTTTCCAGAATTCTGTCCACTTTGCAGGCAATGTAAAATTCTGTGTTTTTCACAATGTGGGGCCACAGCCTCAAGGCTAAAAAATGCTGCAGAAAAGACATTTTTTTCCGCAGGGTTTTTCACAGGAAGTCCACAGAGTTTTCCTATGGAAACGCCACAGAAAAAAAAGCTGCATTTTACAGTACCTGCAAAGTGAATGAGATTCTGGCTAATCCCATCCACATATTGCAGAAGAGCCCTAGTGGGAGATGTGCCAGATTTATTAAGAGACACCAGCCTCTTCATTATTCTGCTGCACTGTGGGAGTTTCCGTCGGCCAGAACTGAAATTTCCAAGTACTGGCGTAGAATTCAGGCATAACTCAAGCCAGTTTTCCTGCCTTGATACCTGCCCTGCCCCACCCACTTTTCTCAATAGTAGTGAGCAGGTCAGAAAAAGTACAAAATAGCACAAAACGCAGCAGAAACACATCACATTTTTTTTCCGCAGCATTTTTTCTTGCCTTATTAAATGAGGCAAAACTCACATGCAGCGTTTTATTTTCTGCAATGTGGGGATGGGATTAACCAGAATCTCATTCACTTTGCTTGAACTGTAAAAATCAACATTTCCACAGCAGGAAAAATGCTGCATTTCTGAAATGTGGGGTCTTAGCCTAAAGCATGCAGTTTTCCCTGAATGATGCTAATGATAAAGCATTGACATCTTTTGCACATGTCTTCTTCACTCTCCCTATGCATCTACCATGCTGTCAGCCCGAAGCATGCCTGTGTGATGGAGACAGGGGTATGGATAGAATTGTTAAAAATAAGTAAAAATAAAAAAGTACTTCTGTTGCCTCTGATCACTACACTTATTTATTAACTCAAGTTTCTATTAGGTACTGACATGAAGACATCATAGAGTAAACATGATATATCCAGCATCATTTCTGAATATACAGGAAATATTTAGCTTAATGCATTAATAGCCAAAACTGTAATATTGTCTCTTAGATAAGCTAGCACTTTACAACAAGTTTTTAATTTAACAAAATAGTTCTAGTTCATTGTCCCTTATCACTCAGTTTTTTCTCTCAAGGTATATTTCTGTTAAAATCTAAGAACATGTTTTTAGTTCAGTGCTGATACTCTAATTCATTGTCTCCAGTTTATTCACACCGATAAATTGTCAACATAATAGCTATGTTTTGTAAGGTAGCAATGGAAAGTAGTGATATTCAGGTAGCGACTGTAGAGTACTACATATGCATCTCTCGCTTTGTTATTCCACACTAGCTAGTTAGCTTATTAGAAATTCAGTCAAATACAGGAGCAGACCATTTCATTCATTTAGCTCTCTAGAAAATCGAAAGCTTTTCTAATAAAAAGAAGCTGTATTATAACATTTCATTTGGGGGCCTGTAACTTATAAAGAATATTTAAATCCAACAGCTCAAACATATAGTTAATATATGTCCATAATAAGGATTGCAGGTTTGGTATGATCTGACAGTCTGCAATTCCCTGTGAAGACATACTTTCTGATTAAATTGTATATATTATTCATTTACAATAGGTCTATAGGCTGTCTACCAAATGGACTCATATTGCTAAATACAATACCTCTTTGTTATTATCCCAGTTTGCACAGGATTCCATTCTGCTGTAAATGTTCATAGTCAGGAAGAAGACAAGGAATAGGTTGTGAGAAGCTTCATTTTTAGTTCATTGTAGACTAGCCCTGTAGCTATTCAATACAAGTGAACATATTTCACTTAAATTTTCACATATGTATAGTTTGCCTATATTTTTTTCCCTACTAATTAAAAACAGCTACTGACAGATTATTTTTTTCTAATCTGTTTGAATTTTCTAATGATATATTTTTCATGTTCTATTTTCTGTACATGATTATGGGGCTGTTTATAACAGCGTTCATAGACATGCTTTACAGCAACCATGTGGACCATAGGATCCTGTGGACTAGAGTTACTCTTGGGAGAGCGTTGAAATCATGCATTGTGTGACAATTTGTAGAGAGGGCAAGGGGGAGTAATGTAGATAAGACCATAACCTATGGTTAATGGCGTGATTTTGTGTTATCGTTTTAGTGGTGTTACCTTTCATTGAATGATAATGAGATGACTGCTGAAAAGTTATCTCTATAGTATAGAAAAGGTAAGTGGCCAAAGTGAAATCTAGAAGATTTCCAGGGTTTTTTATATATATAAATATTTTGATGAAAAATTAAAAAAAAATCTTTTTTTTTTTTCAAAAGGAATTCAAAAATGTTGAACTCTTTTTAAACCATAAGGCATTTTTTGTTGACGCAATTGCTTGAATTAACAGCCTTTGTTCCTACTTGTAGAGAGAATCTTCACATGCAGTAAGAGAGAATTATCAACAGTTTCAGAAGTTACATGAATATAAATTTCTGAGAAAATTGAGCAAAACATTATTATAATGGCACACATTATATATGGTATGGTATGGCATGGCATTATATATTTTGTGAAACTCTCAGCTATGTTAGACACATTCCTCATCCTTATGTTACCTCATACTTGACATATTTATACATCAATAGTTTGCACAAAAAATTAATCTTTAATAAATACACAGAATTTTCCAACAATTTTTATTATGCCTTTTCTCTTGATACAGAGCTGGGTCCCCAGGGTTCAAGGCTGGGTCTGCTGTTATTTAGCTTATTTATTAATGATATAGAAGATGAGATTAATAGTACTGTCTCTATTTTTGCAGATGAAACCAAGCCATAGGCGTAGCTAGGGGTTTAGCACAGGGGGGTTCGGACATGTCCAAGTGGGCCCGTATAGTGACCGTATAGTGGTATATATCAACTCTACACAGGGCTCTGCAGACGTTTGGGTGAATACAGTGCAGTAACATTTTGTGACTTACAGGTGACGTCTCTGACTAATCATTCATATTCCCCGTCTCTTTCATCTGGACCGCCATGACCATTTATTCCAGTCTCTGTAAAGTTTGCAGCACAGACATCTTTGGCTCCTCACTTTTCAAGGCACCTGACCCACATTGTCCTCACTTGCACACCCATCCTGCTGCTACCCCAATTATAAAATATATAATATAACCCCCCCATAATGAATAATACCCCCAAGTGCATCTTTAAATTAATAATGTCCGTGTGTACCCTGTATAAATAGTGCCCCTTATTAATAATGCCCCAGACATTTTCCTAATTAAAAGGCAAACAAAAGGTAAAAAAAAAATAGTGGGGTTCCAATACCTGGGACCCCAAGAATCAGCTGTTTGAATGAACTGTAGTACCTGTGTAAGCGCCGTGACCCTGTAACGTCTCTGCCTGTTCGGGGTTTCTGCGCCACCCTCTGCGCCATAGTCTGAACACTGTCCTAGACTATGTAATTGAATGTCAGCCACACCCGTTCACTGCCCTTGTTTCTTTCGGTTCCTCAATAGTTAATCTTAGCCTTGCCTGTGTGATTGACAGCCTGTCTACCAATCAAGTCTGGGGCAGGTCTTGACTTGCTATAAACAGGTCATCAGCTCACACAGGGTCGCTGACTATTGAGATTCTGTCCTGTGACTTTGTCCCTGCTAGCTCCTCTTCTGTTATTATTGTATTCTTATTCCTGATCTCTGGCTTTGACTTTGACTATTCTCTTGGATTTCGTTTTGGTACTGTATTGCTCGACTGTTACCGTCCCCTTGGCTAGCTTACCTCCACTTGTTGTTGTTTGTCCTGTCTGCGTTCTGTGTTACAGCCTACAGAGGGTGTACGTAGGTTACAAACAGACTTGGACAGACTGAGTGTTTGTTCATCCACATGGCAAATAAGGTTCAATGTGGATAAATGTAAAGTTATGCATCTGGGTAAAAATAATCTACATGCAACATTTGTCCTAGGTGGAGTAAGGCTAAGGTCAAACGTAGCTTAAAAAAAACACAGCAAAAACACATTGCATTTTTCCACAGCATTTTTCATTGCGTTTTTGTTGCATTTTTCTCTGCTTTTGTTCTTCTCTAATTAAATCTATAGGGAAAAAAGCTCACATTTCTACAGCTAAAAGTGACATACTGTGTTTTTCAAAAATGCATGTGGATGGGATTAGCCAGAATCTCATTAACTTTACTTGTACTGTACAACACAGTTTATTTCTGCTGCATTTCCACAATGTGGAGCCTTAGGCAGGGTTCACACTACCGTTGGAGTCCGTTATGAAGGTGTCCGTAAAAAAAAAACAAAAACGGACACCTATCATAACGGACACTAACTGATGTTAATGTGTCCGTTTTTTTAACTGATCCAATTAATGGTTCAGTTAAAAAAACGGACACATTAGCATCAGTTAGCATCAGTTAGTGTCCGTTAGCATCAGTTAGTGTCCGTTTTTTAACACTGTCTGGTTTGTTTGTTTGTTTCTCCTTTCTGAGCATGCACAGGAAAAAAACGGACATAAAATAACGGACAGTAACTGATGGCTATCAGTTACTGTCCGTTATAAGTCCGTTACCCATAGACTTCCATGTTAAAAAAATAACGGACACTTGCTGTCCGTCAACAATCCATGTAGGATTTTTTGTCCGCGGAAAAAAAACTGACTTCTTACGGATTTGGTGTAAACGGACACAAACGGACACTAACGGACACAATATAAAAATCCATTGAAATGAATGGAAATTTTAATGGATTTCTGACGGTTCAGCTAGTGTCCGATGCTAAAATCTTGTAATGGACAATAGCAACGGACACTACTGACGGTCACCAATGGTAGTGTGAACGCCCCCCTTAGCCTAAAGCTGGGAGAGTCAGTGGTGGAGAAGGACCTGGGTGTGTAGATCATAGATTAAATAATCACATGTAATGTCAATCGGCTGCTTCTAAAGCCAGCAGGATATTGTTATGTATTGAAAGGGGTATGGCCTCGTAGGACAGACATTTAATATTATGACTTTATAAATCATTGGTGTGGCCCTATCTGGAAAATGAAGTTCATTTCTGGGCATCAGTTCATAGAAAGGTTTCCTAGAGTTTGAAAAGGTTCAATGGATGGCCACAAAATTGATAAGGGGCATGGAGGACCTCAGTTATGAGGAGAGATTACAGTTAAATTTGTTTAGTCTTGAGAAGAAGCAATATGCCTTTTTAGAGCAAAATAGCATTGATATTTAAGGAACTGTATAGAACCCTAATTTCCTTTAGTCATGCCCTTTCCCATCCCCTGGTTGAACTTAATGGACATATGTCTTTTTTCAACCATACTAACTACGTTACTATGTAAATTGTACTTCCAAATGTTACCATTTAATATTCCATAAATTGCCTCTTTGGAGTAATGGCAATGCCCTTGTTGTTCTTAAGAGCTCATTTGCATATTGGCAAAACTAGCAATATCTTGGCAAGGCAGACACTAATTCACTAAGGGAAAATACCAATTGATTCAGTTGACCCTAACTAGATATGGGACAACCTCTGAAAATTAGTTTCCTCCGGGGTTCGGGGCAAAGCGATCCTCGGGTTCGTTTCAGTTCAAGCTTTTTTGGATAGAAACGGAAGTGAAATTATTATACTCTGGGGTCTCTATAGATGCTAGAGTATAATACGTTTAGGCCCAGGGGATGTGTAAAAAATAAAACACATTCATATTCACCTTCCGTTACCTCTTTTGGGTCTCCTCGTGGTGTCCGGCGCTCTGTCTCTGCCTCCTTGATGGCATCTAGGAATGAGTTGATGTACTAGGATCAGGTGACAGATTCCCTTTAAGATTTTAAAGCAAAGCACTTGTACTAGTATACACAGGAATAACTATATGAACTTTGGAGATCCAATCAAACCATTCAAGACAAAACACCCCAGTTATTGCAAGATACAGTACATCTAAGTGCCTTTACAAAACATGTGGATATATTTAAAATTCATGTACATGCTGTATGTTAAAATATAGTGCAGTAAATGTAACTTTGAACCCTGAGATCTGCTGCACAGCATATAATACAACAGGGCTCATCATCCTTTTTTGCATGGTGTGCATGCTATAATTCCCTACATGAAATTCATATCATGCAAGTCATCACAGCAACCAATTGAGAGTGGGTTCACACCTGCGTTTGAGTCTGTCCGCTGCCAATCCGAGTGAAAATCTCGGGAAACAGGATAGGCATCGGATACCGACAGGTTAGTGACACATTGGTTAAAAACCCGTTCATTTGAATGGGTTTTTAAAGCAATGCGCGGGTGTGCGCTTACACCCTCTGAGCTGCAAATCCTTTTTTTTCGTTGGAAACAAAGTCGGACATGCAGGACTTCGTGTCCAACGAAAAAAACGGCTTCGCAGCGCAGAGGGTGTAAGCGCACACCTGCGCATTGCTTTAAAAACCCATTCAAATGAATGGGTTTTTAACCAATGCGTCGCTAACCTGTCGGTATCCGATGCCTATCCTGTTTCCCGAGATTTTCACTCGGATTGGCAGCGGACGGACTCAAACACAGGTGTGAACCCACCCTAATTTTTAAGTTAGACTGTGATCTTTGAGTTTTTTTGCAAAGATAATCCTTCGCTGGTGGCTATGACTTTTGGCTGAACACAGGGCTCAGAGTCATCTGCAGTAAGTCTGCTTTGTGGGGGGCAGAAGATGCCTGTCACACAGCCTGTTTTTTTATTAGTTGAATAAATCAATACAAATGTATTTAGCCTTGTATAATTTAATGAATGCCCACCTCAGCATGTTCAGTTGCCATATTCTACTTTTGTACTTCCTTCAAGTTACAAAAAATGATTTGCACAAGAATTTCTGACTAGGCTGGGTCAAAACGTAGGCACTAGGTCAACATGCCCCATGTTTTACACCACAGTGCCTGCTCCACACCAACTGTATTTCTATGGTCCGTGGAAGAGATTTATGCCTGGAGCAGTGCTTTTTGCTTAAAACAGCAAAGAGAACCCTGTGCTAGGTAAATTTACCTGAAGTGCCGATTATGGCACAGGTATCAGAGGCTGTTTACCGCAGAAATACAATTTATATGTATATATCTAGTTTTTGGGAGAACCTATAACTATCTGGACAACCTCATTCCATATGACCCATTAAAACAAAATAACATGGAGGGGTATCCAGTTATGGTGGACACATGAATTTCATCACCCATTCATTTAAATATAGGCCATGTAATACTGCAATGAACAGATGCTTGCAACTTTGTCTAGCAATAACAGCTGATCTTGAAAAATTAAGCTGGGCATACTGTACACATTATACTAACATTTCGCAGGACTGACTGACGATCTAATGTGATGGCGCTATACAAGTAAGCATAATAAATAAATGTGTATTCGATATTTAGCAAACTTTAGTTTAGCTGAAGTTAAAGAAAAAAGGAACAGGCATGTTCAGGGGTATAACTAGCAAAGACTGAGCCCCGTAGCAAATTTTTGACTTGAGGCAACCCTCACAGCATAGCGCTCCCTTTCTGGCCTCCACACAGTATAACGCCCCATTTAAAAACACTATAATGTCCCAAAGTGGCCTCCAGACAGTATATCCCATAGCGGCCCCTCCTCACAGTATAATGTCCCATAGAATCCCCACCACACAGTATAATGTCCCATACCAGCCCCTACACACTGTATAATGTCACATAGTGGCCCTTCACACATTATGTCATACAGCGGATCCCCCCCACACAGTATCATGTTCCATAGTGGCCCCTCCACACAATATTAAGTCCATTGTGGTCCGCCCACACACTATGTTCCATCGTGGCAAATATTGCAAAAATTTCGGGTTCAGCACTTGTTTTTATGTTCACTCACCTCCCCTGGGCCTCCAATCATTATACTCTGGGGTCTGAAGAGACCCCACAGTATAATAATAGCAGTATTTGTTGGGGTTCGCCCAACAAATACTCTTGCCGCAAGCCTGTGGCATTACTTAATGATCCCCGCTCCTGCTCATGGCCGCCTCTTCTTCTCCTTCTGCCCTCCAGGGGTCCCTGTTCATCCCATATCATGTTGCTGGGATGCACAGGGCACCCTGGAGGGCAGAAGGGGAAGCAGAGGTGGGCGTGAGCAGGAGTGGGGATCAGTAAGTAAATAGTAATAGTAATCCCAGCAGGTAACGGCCTATTAAAAAACAAACAAAAAAAAAACACTTACGCCACGGGGCATCTTTAACTTCAACATGACCAATCCTTTGTTCTCAAGAGAGAGAAAAGTTATCTCCAGATGTGTCTGTCAGCAGCTTACTATGTCAGCAATTGAGAACATAATCATATTCAACCAAGATGAAAGCGCCTGTGTAAGACTATAGTGGGGGAGAAGAAAAAGCTGTCATATTTGGCGACAGCTATCAAAAGTGTATGGCCATCTTTGTGTATCTACATCAGGCATGATCACCTTATCACTGGCTTTTATCCCTTCCCACATTAACACTTACAGTGCCTTGCGAAAGTATTCGGCCCCCTTGAACTTTTCAACCTTTTGCCACATTTCAGGCTTCAAACATAAGGATATAAAATTTTAATTTTTTGGTGAAGAATCAACAACAAGTGGGACACAATCGTGAAGTGGAACAAAATTTATTGAATATTTTAAACTTTTGCAAAAAATAAAAAACTGAAAAGTGGGACGTGCCAAATTATTCGGCCCCCTTAAGTTAATACTTTGTAGCACCCCCTTTTACTGCGATTACAGCTGCAAGTCGCTTGGGGTATGTCTCTATCAGTTTTGCACATCGAGAGACTGAAATTCTTGCCCATTCTTCCTTGGAAAACAGCTCAAGCTCAGTGAGGTTGGATGGAGAGCGTTTGTGAACAGCAGTTTTCAGATCTTTCCACAGATTCTCGATTGGATTCAGGTCTGGACTTTGACTTGGCCATTCTAACACCTGGATACGTTTATTTGTGAACCATTCCATTGTAGATTTTGCTTTATGTTTGGGATCATTGTCTTGTTGGAAGATAAATCTCTGTCCCAGTCTCAGGTCTTTTGCAGACTCCAACAAGTTTTCTTCCAGAATGGTCCTGTATTTGGCTCCATCTATCTTCCCATCAATTTTAACCATCCTCCCTGTCCCTGCTGAAGAAAAGCAGGCCCAATCCATGATGCTGCCACCACCATGTTCGACAGTGGGGATGGTGTGTTCAGGGTGATGAGCTGTGTTGCTTTTACGCCAAACATATCATTTTGTTCGATTTTGGTTTCATCTGACCAGAGCACCTTCTTCCACATGTTTGGTGTGTCTCCCAGGTGGCTTGTGGCAAACTTTAAATGAGACTTTTTATGGATATCTTTGAGAAATGGCTTTCTTCTTGCCACTCTTCCATAAAGGCCAGATTTGTGCAGTGTACAGTCATGGCCAAAAGTTTTGAGAATGACACAAATATTATATTTTCACATGATCTGCTGCCCTCTGGTTTTTATGTGTGTTTGTCAGATGTTTTTATCACATACAGAAATATAATTGCATTCATATTATGAGTAACAGAAGCTTATATTGACAGTTAGAATGAGTTAATGCAGCAAGTCAATATTTGCAGTGTTGACCCTTCTTCTTCAGGACCTCTGCAATTCTCCCTGGCATGCTCTCAATCAACTTCTGGACCAAATCCTGACTGATAGCAGTCCATTCTTGCAGAATCAATGCTTTAATTTTGTCTGAATTTGTTGGTTTTTGTTTGTCCACCCGTCTCTTGATGATTGACCACAAGTTCTCAATGGGATTAAGATCTGGGGAGTTTCCAGGCCATGGACCCAAAATCTCTATATTTTGTTCCCTGAGCCATTTAGTTATCACCTTTGCTTTATGGCAAGGTGCTCCATCATGCTGGAAAAGGCATTGTTGAGCGCCAAACTGCTCTTGGACGGTTGGGAGAAGTTGCTCTTGGAGGACATTCTGGTACCATTCTTTATTCATGGCTGTGTTTTTAGGCAAGACTGTGAGAGAGCCGATTCCCTTGGCTGAGAAGCAACCCCACACATGAATGGTTTCAGGATGCTTTACAGTTGGCACGAGACAAGACTGGTGGTAGCGATCACCTCTTCTTCTCCGAATAAGCTGTTTTCCAGATGTTCCAAACAATCGAAAAGGGGATTCATCAGAGAAAATGACTTTACCCCAGTCCTCAGCAGTCCACTCCCTGTACCTTTTGCAGAATATCAGTCTGTCCCTGATGTTTTTTCTGGAGAGAAGTGGCTTCTTTGCTGCCCTCCTTGAGACCAGGCCTTGCTCCAAGAGTCTCCGCCTCACAGTGCGTGCAGATGCACTCACACCTGCCTGCTGCCATTCCTCAGCAAGCTCTGCACTGCTGGTAGCCCGATCCCGCAGATGAAACACTTTTAAGAGACGGTCCTGCCGCTTGCTGGTCTTTCTTGGGCGCCCTGGAGACTTTTTGGCACCAATGGAACCTCTCTCCTTGAAGTTCTTGATAATGCGATAGATTGTTGACTGAGGTGCAATCTTTCTAACTGCAATACTCTTCCCAGTTAGGCCATTTTTGTGCAGTGCAATGATGACTGCACGTGTTTCTTTAGAGATAACCATGGTTAACAGAAGAGAAACAATGATGGCAAGCACCAGCCTCCTTTTAAAGTGTCCAGTGGTGTCATTTTTACTTAATCATGACAGATTGATGTCCAGCCCTGTCCTCATCAACACCCACACCTGTGTTAATGGAGCAATCACTGAAACGATGTTAGGTGGTCCTTTTAAGGCAGGGCTGCAATGATGTTGAAATATCTTTTGGGGGATAAAGTTAATTTTCTAGGCAAATATTGACTTTGCAAGTAATTGCTGTTAAGCTGATCACTCTTTCTAACATTCTGGAGTATATGCAAATTGCCATTAGAAAAACTTAAGCAGTAGACTTTGTAAAAATTAATATTTGTATCATTCTCAAAACTTTTGGCCATGACTGTACAACTGATTGTTGTCCTATGGACAGACTCTCCCACCTCAGCTGTAGATCTCTGCAGTTCATCCAGAGTGATCATGGGCCTCTTGGCTGCATCTCTGATCAGTCTTCTCCTTGTTTGAGATGAAAGTTTAGAGGGACGGCCGGGTCTTGGTAGATTTGCAGTGGTCTGATACTCCTTCCATTTCAATATGATCGCTTGCACAGTGCTCCTTGGGATGTTTAAAGTTTGGGAAATCTTTTTGTATCCAAATCCGGCTTTAAACTTCTCCACAACAGTATCACGGACCTGCCTGGTGTGTTCCTTGGTCTTCATGATGCTCTCTGCGCTTTAAACAGAACCCTGAGACTATCACAGAGCAGATGCATTTATATGGAGACTTGAGTACACACAGGTGGATTATATTTATCATCATCAGTCATTTAGGACAACATTGGATCATTCAGAGATCCTCACTGAACTTCTGGAGTGAGTTTGCTGCACTGAAAGTAAAGGGGCCGAATAATATTGCACCCACCACTTTTCAGTTTTTTATTTTTTACAAAAGTTTAAAATAACCAATAAATTTAGTTCTACTTCACAATTGTGTCCCACTTGTTGATTCTTCACCAAAAAATTTAAATTTTATATCTTTATGTTTGAAGCCTGAAATGTGGCAAAATGTTGAAAAGTTCAAGGGGGCCGAATACTTTCGCAAGACACTGTACATATACATGGAGCAAATCAATATAACACTGCATCCCCTTGCACATGTACATGACTGTGATTGGCAGTCACTCTCCCAGGGTGACATTCAAGATTCGGTTCTTTTATAGACCATATTTTTATGAATAGTTTCTGCCTTTGCCCAGCCTCCAAATATTACACATTTATTGCAATATGAATACATTTTTTAAGACTGCAGATTCTAACAACAGTCTTACTTAATTTCCTGACAGGTGCAAAACGTGGCAGAATATACTCTTAGTAAATCTTGCATATGATCTCAAATCTACGCCAGTCAGGAACTGGCATAAATTCATGGTATAACTCATACCAGTTTTCTGGCACAAGTTATAGAAAATCTGGCGGACTGGGGCTTCTGCTCCACCCATGGTCTAAAAAAAGTGTGGAGCGTACCATAGCAGCTGAGATGTGCCATTGTGTGCCACAAATATGCCAAGCTGAAGCATATTTTTGGTCACTTTCTAGGCACAGAAGTTTTATTAAATGTGGGAATGTGTATACAGTATATTTTACAGCAAATTTTAATTTCATTTTCAGAATCAGGTAATGAAATTTGGTAGTGAGTAGAGGCGTTTATAACTTATTATTGACATTATAAATGTGATTTTTTTTTTTTCAAAACCTTTTTTGCTCCACAAAAAAATCAGATAAGATCATTGCTGAACATAAACGATAACTGTTTTCAAGTAGAGATGGGCGAATCGATTCGTTGCGAACTGATGTCGAAGTGAATATTCTAAATTGTTCAGTTTTTAACAAAACCGAATAAATGTAAATTTGTCTCGGAGTAACTAAAATGGCCACCCCCACATGTATTGAACAGTAAAAATACACAGGAGACACGTGTCTTGTAGGTCACTGTGATGTTCTGGCACCTCCTGACAGCCTCTCAGCCAATAGTCAGTGTTAGGTGAACACCTTACAGTGCTGATGTCATATACAATATATAAGGTGGTGTGAGCTGGAACATGAGGCATATCAGTGAGGGTGGAAGAAGGGGATGGATGTGTTATTCATCATTGCATAATGTAGAGCACTGAGTGCTGCAAAGTTTGCAATACAGCCAAGAGTAGGAGAATTAGAACTCAATTTAGTCAGATTTAATCAATTTACAGGCAGATTAGTGGTAGAAGGAGTGAGCGAGAATATCTGTGCTGTGTGAGCAGTAATACACACAGACAAAAACAGTTAATCCTTTCATTGCCAATAATCTAATTTTGTCTGTTTTGAAATAGAGCAGTTTGATCTGTCCACAGATTATTTAACATAGTTTTTACTGACAAAGTCAGTCCTGGTAGTGAAAAATCTTTTCTGAGGCTAAGGCCCCATATAGTGGGCTACAGCGAAAAAGCACTGCAGGAAAAACTGCAGCGAAAATGCATCACTGTTTTACCCAAAGAGCCTTCCACAGAAATTCAGCAGAGTTTTCCTCCTGTGGACTTTCTGCTTCCTACCTATATGGAAACTGCCAATGTTTCCATAGGTATAATTGGCATGCTGTGATTTCCAAAAATGCAACGGTTTTAGAAATTACAGCATTTCTGCTGTGGGTATATTTCTGCAATGTGTGGTTGGGATGCGCTAGAATCCCATCCACTTTGCAGAGACTGTAAAACACCTTGGCAAGAGTTTCATTTTTTTTTTCATTAACTACATACATAGTGCTGTTCTAAAAGCAAAACGCTGTGCTAATTTGAAAAAAACGGGTTTTTTACCTTTTTTTTTATTCAACCACTAAACAGTGTGATGGAGCCTGCTAATCTGAAATAAATCTCTGTTTGTTAATATCTTTTTTGTTATTCAATACATAGTCTTGCAGCCTACATTTATCTGAAAAACTGTCTGTTATTTATGGGGGGCTGTACCGCCGCTCATGCTGCCACAGCTTCCACCACTCAGCCAGACATGTCTTATGCCCTGGTCCATCACATTCCACTATACAACACTGATGGTGCCACAATGTTGTCATCAAATAACCAAAACCATTTTGATTTCACATCTCCTTCCATAAATTTTTGGTAGTTTTTTTTTGAAAAGCCAATTCTTCATCACTTTTTAACTAGGCACTCGGCCACAAATTTGTCTCTGAAATAACAACAAGCCTGTAGTTACAAGTACTTACAAGTCATTAAAACAGGCTAATAATTTATCTATAAAACCATTGCTTTTTAAATATAACCCCCATGTGTGTCTAAAAAAACACGGGCAAGCACCTTTCCCCTAAAAAAGTGTAATTTTGGAGCATTTCAAATGTTAAAATGCACAAAAGTGAATGGCAGCGCAGTGTATGGTTAAACTGTATGTATTTACTGCTTAACATTAAAGTTTCCATAGAAATACATGTTACTTCACTTCACAAAACTTCCGCTGTGTTTGCCTTAGAGAGATAGAAATTGGATAGATAGGATCCCACGGTGTTATACAAAATGTTTTAAGACAATTTAACCTGGGGTTCATACCAAACTTGTTTGACCCAAAACAAATCTTTGTCTTGAACCACCCAAACCCCCCTACCCAAAAAAAGAGAGAATCTTGAGAGGTTCATCTCTATTTTTTTTTTTTCAAGAAACATTAGTGTAATTTTGAATAAAATGGTATGCACGTGAAGATACTGTATGGATCTGTAGCTTTGTGTCACAGAATGTACAATACAACTATGTGCTTGAACTATTAAATTGGAATTAAATTATGTGCAATACTGAGGTTTTATTTACTACAATGTATGACTGTGTATGAGTTCAGACTGGGCATATTTAATAAAGAACTGTAGCTAGGCTTTGCTCATTGGGGTAAAAATATTCAGGGTGGACCTCCTTTTCCTACAAACACACACACACACACACACATACACATACCACTGTATAGGTATGATGAAGGTCACAGATTAATACATGGAGCAGGCTCAGGAGCTGAACATCCTCCATATGAAGTGGATTTCAACTGTATATTTAACAGCTGACACTGTGCTGCAATGGCTGGGATCAGAGATAACCCCATTCCCTGCTGTGTAATCCCTTAGATGCCGCAACCAATAGTAGAACTCCTTCTGTAACCTGAACACTTTCCCCTCCATACAAAAAGTCTAAAAAGTTTAAAAAGTCATATCAAATGTTTAACAATCTGAAAAACAAATAAAACAAAAAACAAAAAATAAAAGTTCAAAAACACCAAATTATTAAAATATCACATTATTTTTGTTTGTGTGGTGAACAGCCTAAAAAATATAATATGGTAAATACAGCCACCATGCCTCCCAAAGAAGATGGAATAAAAAGACAAAACAAAACAAAAAAAAAACACAGCTAGCTTGATTGAAAAATAAAAAAATGTTATGGATCTCAGAAAGATGATATAGTGTATTGTTTTTACCAAACAATAAACCACATAAAAATTAAACTCAAAATCAAAGCCAAAATAAGTTTTTCAATACATTATGTGGTACATTAAATGGTGGCTTTAAAAGTACACCTTCTCTTGCAAAAAAAAAAAGTTTTTATATGCCAGTGTTGATGGAAAAGTAAAAAGTTTATGGCTTTTAGAAGGTCGGGATGAAAAAACAAAAATGTTTCCACCAAAACTGTGTTGGAAACATGTTAAGTAAATTTGTGCCCTGTTATATAATATAGTGCAACATGCAAAAACTGTAACACACACACATTCATAGTACCACTACAGAACATACAAACATGATTTTGCTATACTGCACATATAGTACTGCTATAGGATACACACATACATTCACTACATACATGCACACTACATACACATAGATATACAGTGCTGGCCAAAAGTATTGGCACCCTTGCAATTCTGTCAGATAATACTCAATTTCTTCCAGAAAATGATTGCAATCACAAATGCTTTGGTAATAATATCTTCATTTATTTTGCTTGCAATGAAAAAACACAAAAGAGAATGAAAAAAAAGTCAAACCATTGATCATTTTACACAAAACTCCAAAAATGGGCCGGACAAAAGTATTGGCACCCTCAGACTAATACTTGGTAGCACAACCTTTAGACAAAATAACTGCGAACAACCGCTTCCGGTAACCATCAATGAGTTTCTTACAATGCTCTGCTGGAATTTTAGACCATTCTTCTTTGGCCAATTTCTCCAGGTCCCTGAGATTTGAAGGGTGCCTTCTCCAAACTGCCATTTTGAGATCTCTCCACAGGTGTTCTATGGGATTCAGGTCTGGACTCATTGCTGGCCACTTTAGAAGTCTCCAGTGCTTTCTCGCAAACCATTTTCTAGTGCTTTTTGAAGTGTGTTTTGGGTCATTGTCCTGCTGGAAGACCCATGATCTCTGAGGGAGACCCAGCTTTCTCACACTGGGCCCTACATTATGCTGCAAAATTTGTTGGTAGTCTTCAGACTTCATAATGCCATGCACACGATAAAGCAGTCCAGTGCCAGAGGCAGCAAAGCAACCCCAAAATATCAGGGAACCTCCGCCATGTTTGACTGTAGGGACCGTGTTCTTTTCTTTGAAGGCCTCTTTTTTTTTTCCTGTAAACTCTATGTTGATGCCTTTTCCCAAAAAGCTCTACTTTTGTCTCATCTGACCAGAGAACATTCTTCCAAAAAGTTTTTGGCTTTCTCAGGTAAGTTTTGGCAAACTCCAGCCTGGCTTTTTTATGTCTCTGCGTCAGAAGTGGGGTCTTCCTGGGTATCCTACCATAGAGTCCCTTTTCATTCAGACGCCGACGGATAGTACGGGTTGACACTGTTGTACCCTCGGACTGCAGGGCAGCTAGAACTTGTTTGGATGTTAGTCGAGGTTCTTTAGCCACCATCCGCACAATCTTTCGTTGAAATCTCTCGTCAATTTTTCTTTTCCGTCCACATCTAGGGAGGTTAGCACAGTGCCATGGGCTTTAAACTTCTTGATGACACTGCGCATGGTAGACACAGGAACATTCAGGTCTTTGGAGATGGACTTGTAGCCTTGAGATTGCTCATGCTTCCTCACAATTTTGCTTCTCAAGTCCTCAGACAGTTCTTTGGTCTTCTTTCTTTTCTCCATGCTCAATGTGGTACACACAAGGACACAGGACAGAGGTTGAGTCAACTTGAATCCATTTCAACTGGCTGCAAGTGTGATTTAGTTATTGCCACCACCTGTTATGTGCCACAGGTAAGTAACAGGTGCTGTTAATTACACAAATTAGAGAAGCATAACCTGATTTTTCAAAGGGTGCCAATACTTTTGTCCACCCCCTTTTTTATGTTTGGTGTGGAATTATATCCAATTTGGCTTTTTGACAATTCTTTGTGTGGTTTTCCATTGAAGACAAATTAAATGAAGATATTATTACCAAAGCATTTGTGATTGCAATCATTTTCTGGAAGAAATTGAATATTATCTGAAAGAATTGCAGGGGTGCCAATACTTTTGGCCATCACTGTACAGTGGTCCCTCAAGTTACAAAATCTGTTTGTTCTGTGGTGACCATGGCAAGTTAAAAGAATTCTAACTTGAGCGCTTGCAAAGTCCTCCATTTGCAAACTCAAAATAAGACATGAAGATTTCAGAAAATGAAGCAACTAATTAAGCTTAGCAAAATTAAGCTAATTAATGTACCAACATTGAGAAGAAAAGAAAACTAGGACAGTACATCCACATATTATTCTTTGATCTAATGGCACTAAGTTAAATTAAAGAGGTTTTCCCATTAACTTAGCCATCATTAAATTTATAGACAATTAAAATGTAAACATTTTTCAAATATAAATAATTACATTTCTTTAAAATTTTTTTGACAAGCGCCAGACCAAAAACTCTGCAAAAATTTTAAATTACGTGTATTTGCAAAAATATTTAACTTAATTGTCTACAAATTTATATTCATGAGAAAAACACTTTAATAAAAATACTGAACATGAGGTTCTTAGCATAAAATTTTATCAAATTCCACAAGGCCACAAACCACTTAACAGTGACCTTGTTCTAGTGAATACTTACACTAATGGGTACAGAACTGCATTGCATTTTACACCATTGTAATGCGGTAATTGCAAATGGAGAAACCCAGTAGACTGACAGTACCTCAGTTGCCAAGCTTAGTTCCCATGGCTCTGAGCCCCACCTCCCCACAGTCACAGCACCACAGCAACAACTATCAACAGAACAGATTGCACAAGCTCACCTTTCTATGTATTCTCTTCAACACTGAAATTGCAGCACCAAGGACAAGTCATAAGGTTATGCAAATCTAGGAAATAGAATCTGTTGCTAAGATCTATAAATATGATCATATTTTCAAGCACCTAGCTCAAATCTGTGACATGTGAGAAGGGCCAGATTGAAAGCAAAGCTTTTTAGCCACATGAAACCCCAAAAATCAGATCAAGTAGTATGGGATGATTGTGTGATGACCCCTGTTCATCAATGTGCCAGTTATTGCCACTTGTTGTAAACTGAGAGGGACAGAATCCTTGAACTGAAGGACCTTGGTTTCTCATTCAGGCAGATTGTTGCCTGTACAGGTGGTTGGAAGAACAGCAAGCAACTGGAATGCCAGCAAGAGTTGCACGGGGGTGAAACTCTGCATGGATGGATTGTCTTATTGGAAGAATGGTGCATTCTGTACTGCTTGTGATATTAAACTTCACATCACAAGCCTAGGGTGGGAAACAGTGTTGACACAAACCATTAGAATGCATTTCAACATTGGGTTATTAGCCAGTCATTCAGCAAAAGGTGTTCGATTGACCTCACACCACCTCTCTCAAAAGCTATTATAGTGCACAGCAAAATGGCAATGGAGGCTGGAATAGAGATCTATCTTCTTCAGTGATGAGTTCTGCTTTTGTCTTGAACTCAATGATAGCTAGACATTTGCCTGGGGACTACATGAACAACTCCATGAAGGGAACTTCATACTGATCCTTCTCCTGTGATTATGATGTATGGTGGCATAATGTTTGGTAGCCAGACCCCTCTAGTCTTCATTTAAGGTACACTAACTGCTCATCATTACATTATTTTGGTTGTGGAACCAGTGGTATGGCCATTTCTACCACTGCTGCAATTTCAATGTTGAGGAGTATGTTGAGAACAAGCTTCTCTTACTATTATATCATTACAGTTGTGAGTTCTAATACTGAAAGCTTCCTGAGATGGTATCACATTTGTACTTGAACTAGTAATGTAATAATTCCTGATTATTTGTCAATTGTATAAAAGCTTTTTCAGGTTAGTTAAATGGATCAGAATGTGAAACAATAAATGAAGAATTTACTTTAACCTACTATGAATGGTATGTTAATGTCACAGCTTTTTAAAAAAATTTATTCACTGTATCCAATATATCTGTAGATATTTTAACTTTAGATATTTAAGACTAATAATCTAAATAAAAAAAATCTTACAGTTCTGTTAAAATGTACACAAAACTATATCTCACCAAAAAGACAATAAATACAGCGATGTCACAGCACAGATAAAATACAGTGATGTGCAGGTATAATAAATACAGGCGTGTCATAATACAGTAATAATAAACACTGATATCTCTTCACAAGGATAATAAAGATAATGGACTGAAGAAACAGAGACTGTAGAATGGGAGACCAACTTTCATTGGTGGCTCCAGGCCGCTATAGAAATGGGGGGTAAAGTGAATGTGACTCCCCAGATGTGCCCTTGATCAGAGATACCTCTGATTGCAGACACTGCCATCCCTGTTGAGAGGGCGATATGTCTGATTACCCAGCATACACTGCACTATTACATCTGGAAGGGAGTAATTTTTATTACCTTTCATTTTGGAAAAATACAGAAAAGAAAGCAATTTCACCATAGTTTTTCATTAAGGATGTCTTAAACGTTTTCTTCAATTTGTTACAGTTAGAAGGTACCAAATATGTTTCTATTATTTGGGTACTGTGTTGGTTGAGATGACTGACGTTGTTATGATTACAATTAATACCATTTTACATTTTGATGTATCCAGAATGGACTGGTGTTTTCATATATGTTACATATATTATGAAAGGTGTTACATATGATCCCTATCACATTTTGGTATGCGTCTGCATAATTTTGGTTTGTCTGTGTGATTCTACCACAGATGTCCAGAAATAATTAAAATGATGTGTGAAACCCTGATGCATTATGTACTCAATCAGAATCATCTTTAGGAGAATTATGCCCAACTGATGCAGTATTAATCCAAGGTAGGGCAACACTCCTGGAATCTGTATACTGTTCTTGGGTGCAGGTTCTGCGTGGGGATGACCACCTCTTCTCTTCATGTAAACCTATGGTATCTCATGTCCACAAGGCGCCAGTCATAAACGGATGCCTGACAAAGAGTAAATCACTCGAAATGTTGCATCATTATGAACATAGACAAGCAGTGTTAAGCAAATACATTTCATGAAGCATAACCGCTCTGGAGTGCTCTTTTTTGGTTTCCTAATGCCCAACTGAGTCGTGACAATTTTATATGTGACAAGATTGCTGACCAAATCTAAAGTAATAATAGGAGAATAATGCCCAACTGAGTCATGTGACAAAATTTATATGTGATAAGATTGCTGCCCATATCTAAAGTAATTTCTTTTTAAAGTGACATCATCACTACTTGCACAAGATCACTACCAGTTTAACAGAGAATTTTGCATTGACGTATATTTAAACCAATGAAAAATGTAATTAACTTCTTGTCATGTAATATAACATATCTAGAGCAGACTGGGAAGGTCTACATAACAAAAAATCTAAATCAGTTATAGGTGTTTGTGGCATCTTCATAATATATTTTATGGAACATATTACCCTCTATGTAATTATCTCAACAATTAAATTCAGATTACAATGTGTTTGTGAACTGCGGGAGAAGTAAGATTTCATCATTGTCATTGTTTTGGTGCCAAATTATGGTACAACGTTACAATGAAATTATATGGAATTATAGTAATAACCGGCATCACAGTCTGCATCTAGAGAACATAGGTAAACAAATGAAAGAGAAAGCAACTCAATAGCAAAACTAAAACCTGGAACATCCCATCATGTTTATCAACATATGTAAAAATTATGTTTTCTTATTTTTTCAGAATATTTGCATTTTATTAGTGCTATTACTTAAAAAGCATTTTAGGGTTCAACCAGCCCCCTGATTGTTTACCTGATGTAGAGGTCAGATACAAACCCTAAACACATCACAATGCCACCTAATGGAACAGAAAATAATCTAGAAAAGAATGGAGGGCTCTGTATCGAAAATAGAGTCTATTAGGACACCTTTTTATATTGCTAATATACATTGTGAAACTCCCACAACAGGACTAAAACTGGATCGACAGACTGCAGCTTTAAGTTAACGCGTTAATTACGTTTTATGCTAAACAAATTTTAAGGAATTTTGGTAAGGTATTTTTTTTTTTAATTTCCATGTTATTTATAATTTTTAAAAATTCTGAAAACCCTGCAGTTCTGACTCTAGCCACTAGGCCAGTTAATATGCTGAGAATTCCTGTTTTCTGAAGGAAAATTCTTTATGATCATCAGAGCACTCTGAATCACAGCTATCATGTATATGTAGAGAATCCACCAGTCACAATAGTTGATTTCTGGGTCTTCCCAAGACCATTGTTTTTTTGGCCCATGGTTTGTCTACAGCAGGCAAGAAGTCACAAACTATTTTAGGCTTAGTGGTAAGAGTTGGAATCACAAGATTTTTAAGACTGCTTTTTTAATATAGATAATATAATGGAAAAATATAAACATCATCAGAAATATGTTTAACATGAAAAAGTGACGTAACTTCAGATAGTTCTGTGAAGTACAGCCCTCATAGGTGAGTATATTTTTCCTAGAAAGGAACAACTCTGAGTTCAAAGTATACTGCTGTTGAGTTTTTTTTTTCTAAGTGATACTGAAAACATCCTTTCCTAGTCTACGTGAGGCTAAGGCCCCATGTAGTGAACCACAGCTAATAAAACACAGCAGAAAAAAAACAGCAGTAACGCATCATGTTTTTTTGAGTATTGTTTTCTGTTGCGTTTTTGCTGCATTTTTTTCTTCCCTTATTAACTCTATAGGGAAAACGTGAGCTTTTCTGCAGGTAAAATTTACATTTTTGAAAAAGTCAGTTTTCCACTGCATTTTTTTTTCGCAGTGTGTAGATGGGATTAGTCAGTATCTCATTCACTTGTCTGGTATTGTAAAATGCAGCGTTTTTTTCTGCTGTATTTCCACAGCAGCCAAAAATGCTGCATTTCCGGAACGTGGGGCCTTAGCCTGAAGGGGTTTTCCAAGACTAAAATACTGATGGCCTACCTGGCTTCAGACTGGCCCACTGTGGTCCTCTGGTGGCCCAACTCCTCTTAATGGGGTTAGTTTTAACTTGGTCCTATCCACGCTGATTATGCTATAAAAGGTTTAGAGCAGGAAGCAGATACTCCCTATGTTCGCATTATGGGGCCCCTTTGATAGAGCAGGCAGGCTGATTTTTAATACATTCACTAACTTTTTGTTTCTAATGCTTCCCCTGCATTGATATTTATTTACTCTCTTTCCATTAACATACCACTTTCCTAACCAGCTCAGCAAGAACAGTCAAAAGAGCAGAACGGTCCGTCAAAATAACGGTCTCCATTCACACATAGCATCCATTCACTCACATTGAATTTAATGCTGCTGTAGTGACGTCTGTTAAGAAAACAGATGTCACATGGCCATTAATCACTGTTGTGTGAATGTAGCTTTAGTCTATTGTACTTGTTTTTGTATTATGTACGTAACCTCTTTTCCTATGTACAGTATCATGAAATTAATAGTTATCTGAAAAAAATAAATAAATAAATAAATAAATAATAATAATAATTTTTAAGCATTAAAAAATAGAGTAACCCTTGAGGCACATGGAGTACCCCACGGTGTTTCTTTTGCATTGATTCATACATCTAACCCATCCAATCACCATACACACAAGATTATACGACCCTGCCCATGTGCACCCTGCTTTAGCTTATAACAATTGGCAACCATCAGTAGCTTACTGCTCCTGCCATCACTACTCAGCACCTTGTGCAGTCTCATCTTTCACCAGTTGCAAGTTAATAGACCAGAGGCAACATGCTTTTGTAAGCCACTGGTTCTAACATAAGATGGAGAGGAGTGAGCATGCTATGATCATTTCTCTCTTAGGGCTTATTCACACAAAAGTGAAAAACAGACGTCTGATATCCATTTCTGCAACACCCATCTCATGTCCGTGTTGAGAACATATTGAAATTCAATGTGTCTACTCACATGTCCGATTTTTTGATAGTCAGTTTTTCATGGCCATCAAAAAATTAACCTGCACTATCTTTACCCATTTGCACGGGAACGGAACCAAAAGAAATCAATGGATCCATTTTTAACATATGTAAAAATAGATTGTCATTCGTTTTACATCCATTAAAAATGAATAAGTGGCTTGGGATAAAAAAAAATTAAAGACCAATGAAAGTCATTCACTATTTTCACTTAGTCAAAAACTGATGTAAAACTGATGACACTCGGCCATTAAAAATGGAAAAACGGAACACAACAGATGCAAAACTGAAGCAAACAGACATTAATGTCAGTTTTTAACAGACATTAGAGCCATCAAAAACGTCACTGCTGTGTGCAACAGGCCTAAAGTTATATTCACATGACAGTAAATAATGACTGCGTAACATCCATTTTTTTAATATCAGTGAATGGGGACTATTCACATGACCGTTATTTTGACTATCATGTCTATCATGTCCTATTTTTGTCTGTTTTCATGGATCCCTCCATACACTGTAATGTATAGGGGATTTGTGTAAATGGGTGCCTCTCGGGTGCAGGACAGCCATGAAAAATGGACATTTTTCACAGCCGTTTTGCACCTCGGTCATCTTAATGACTCTTGAACATTAATTACATTTATGTTTTTGACTGATCTTAGGCCTCTTGCACACGACAGCAAGAAACAGTCACGTGACGTCCATCACACATTCGTTTTGAGAACACATGGAATCCAATGTTTCTATTCACTTACAATGAGGTCAATGTTTAACTGTGTACTCCCAGCAGTAACCTATCCAAAATACAGAAAAATTTACTTCAATGTATCTAGTCAATTGTTGTTTTTTTGACAGTCCGTTTTTTCACGTCTGTCAAAAAAAACTGACATGCACTGCCACACAGACCCAATAGAAATCAATGGATCCATTTTTATCGGATGTAAAACGGATTTATGCTTATTTTACGTCCATTAAAAATGGATCAGTGGGTTGGATCAAAAAAGAAAGATCAATAAAATGCATCAGTTTTTTTCACTGATGGTCATTAAAAACGGAAAAATGGAACGGATGCAAAACTAATGCAAAATGTCGGAAATGGAAATTGATGTCCATTTTTAATGGACATTAGAGCTATCAAAAACGTCACTGATGTGTGCAAGAGACCTTACATCCATTAAAAACTGACATTAATGTCCATTTTTGTTGGTCGATTTGTATCTCTTTTGCATCCGTTCCATTCTGTTTTTCTGTTTTTGATGTCTGAGTTTCAGCAATTTTGCATCAGTTTTTAGCTTTTAATTAAAACAGATGAATTTTATTTGTATTTCTTTTTTTGACCCAACAAAAATGTCAGTCCATTTTACATTCAGTTAATGTCTATGCAAACGGATCACTATCAGTTTGCATCCGTTTGTGTCTGTTTTTGCATCCATTAAATGGATGTAAAAAACAGATGTAAAAAAAGTGATATGAATAGAGCCAAAGAATAGTGGAGGTAAGTTTTCTGACGGACGTAAAAAATGGACTGTCAAAAAAACAGATGTGAATAGACACATTGAATTCAATGTGTTGTCAAAACAGACGTGTGACGGAAGCTGCAAAAATATCACTTGCAAGGGCCTTAGTGCCCTTGCACATGACCGCGACCTGTCCATGGAAAACAATCCGTGCGCGGCCGGTAGGACCTGGCCTGAACTCAGCTGTGTGCATAGGAGTCACTGCATCTTAGTCAGTTATGATACAGTGAGCTCCCAAGCAATCCAATCGCTACAGTAATGAACTGACATAACACTATCAGTTCATTACTGTAGTGATCGAGCCAAGTGTAGGCCTTGAAACCAGAAGGCAGAGTGGAACTATGTATAATTGTCTACTCTGGGTGTAGTTTATATGGTCTGGTCTATTGTTTAATCTTGAGAAAGTACCTGAGAATGTAAGATTGATGTAGGCTAGCTTTACATGTGTTTGTTTCCCAATTTAGTCCTCCTACGAAACATTCAATAAAAATTGCCGTTTTTAATAGTGAGTGTTGTGGATTTTGTTTATTGGGATATCTGAAGCACAACTAATTTCTATCACTGAAATCAGTGGGGCTGACAGCATAGTACCACTGATCCCAGCAAGCCCAGCGAAGAACTTGTGGAGACTCAACATCTTGTGAGTAATGCTAACATCTGTCCATATTTGATTGCCACCTGGAAAAATACCTTCACAAGCATATTATTTTATTATTTGACATAAACATATATTAGATACACATTTTGTGTTACTTTAAATGAAATTTCATTGGTGATGGTTCTTTGGAAATGCTGAGCATTATGGCATACCATGTTGGTAGTAAAATCATATCACGTATAAGATATAAGATATAAGTGCAATAAATAGCCATTTTAAGTATTCCTTGACCTGTGGAACAGATACTCCAATTGTCATCACACATCAAACTGTTGGGTTAGTCAATTTTTCAACCAACTTTCTTGAATCTGAAGATAATAAATTGATATGAAAAGAAACAACTGATAGAAAATATTAAATAAATGTATATGATTTACAAGTTAATGTGTAAAAAGCATCTGTAAAAAATGCATAAAAAGTAAAAACAGAATCTACAACACATTACAGAAAATTAAATGCCGCTTGAGACCAGTTTTATAACTTAATATCGCATTTCTGAACAAAATAATGTTAGCTCATAAGCTTCAAGAAACACTATAATTATGATAAAAATGTTGTTCAAAGTTAAATATAAAGTAATCAAGATGTACAAATAGTATGCCATAGAATGATAATCATTTTGCCTTACATACAAACAGGATGCATTGCATTAGCAGCATGTAAAGTACACTGCTTTCTGCTAATTCAGGAAAAGAATTGATCTTAATATACACAGCACATGTGAGAAGAAGCGTCTCATGTATAACATATAATTTGTCAGCAATAGTAACCTAAAAGGGCTCAAGCATTCCATCTTGCATGAAACTTATTGATTTAAATGCAAGAGTTTTTTTTTTTCTAGCTGCTGCATAGCAACAGTGATGCTCTAAAATAAATAAGCAATTTGCCTGATTTTCAAAACCTCATAATTTACTTGACCAGCATTATGTCATTTGCCCCTTAAGGCCGGGGCCCTACGATGTAAAAATGTGGCGGAAAAATGTTGCGTTTTACATTACCTGCAAAGTGGATGCGATTCTGGCTAATCCCATTCATGCATTGCAGAATAAAATCAGCAGCGGAAATGATGTGATTTCCAAAACGCAAGCATTTTTGTAAATCGCAGCATGTTAATTATACCTAAGGAAACACTGGCGTTTGCCGTATAGGTATAATAGAGGCATAAAGTTTGCAGAGGAAAACTGAAAAATGCTGTGGAAAAACTGCGATGAGTTTCCGCTGCAGTCTTTTCTGCAGCGTTTTTGGGCTGCGGCTCACTACGTGGGGCCTTAGCCTTAAGTGGTAAAGATGGACTCAGATCATGCCCTGGTAGATCAGGAATCCTTTCTATATTTGAGAACTTTTTTGATCTCCTCGAATATTTGAACAGTTCAGATCCTGCTTGGTGCTTTGTATAAGATAAATACATTATTGTTCATGTCTATTCTATGTCTACTTTTTTTTCTTGCTTTGGAGCTAAAGTTTTTTTTTTTTTTTATGTAAAAAGAGCTTAGTTCTCCATTCGGTTATGTGATTTTCTACCATTTTTAATAGAATCGGCACAGGTACATAACAATAGAGAAGACAAACCCTTTCCACATGTCCTTGGTATAGGGGCATCACAGAGGAGGGTGCTCTGCCTAGGATATCCCTCTATTAGCCAGAGTAACTGGTATTTTATGAAGTCCATTAATTTCAATGGTTAGCATTTACTCCTCAAGTAGCCAAAATAGCCAGTCACTGCTTTCTCCACAAATACATTGAAAAGAATGCATAAGTGTGCTGTCCGCGCAAATGTGTAATGTTAGTGTGTAATGTTAGTGTGCTAGCTGTGTTTTTCACAGCTAGAATACTGACCTATTAATTTTTATGGCCCTATACACACGACCATGTATTATCACTGTGCCGTGAGATCAGTGAATGGGGCTGTGGAGGCATGGTTGGCACACAGATGTCATCCATGTGCTGCCCATGATGTTCAATCACAGCCAGGCTGCATGTGCATAGTCGTGTGCATGTAGCCTAAGGGTTAGAGTTAGGAAATGTGAACGCAATCACATTAATTTAATAAGGTTAGGGTTCAGACTGTTGCAATAAATGAAATATTAAAACTATGTAATGTTAGGTTTCAGATACCAGTGTGAGACCAATCTTTGTTAATTATAATTTTCAGTCATATGGATTTCACAGTCAATTTAATTGTTAATAAATAAGAATATTTTTATTTCCTTAGAGTTGGGGTTAGGAAATGTGTTTTATGCTAAGGCCCAATGTAGCGAGCCGCAGCCAAAAAGCGCTGCAGGAAAAACTGCAGCGGAAACGCATTGTGGTTTTTCCTGAGCAGGAAAAACCTGCTTCTATTATACCTATATGGAAAACATCAGCATTTCCATAGGTATAATTGACATTCTGCAATTTACAAATGTTTTTGTGTTAAGAAAATGTACTATGCAATTCAAAAGACTAAAATGACGCAATCTATGAAATATGGTGTTACCAAAGATCAGAGAAGACATATCACAATCTTTAAAGGGAACCTATCAGGTGGTTTTTCCACCCCAAATTGACCCCACTAAGGCTAAATTTACACATAAAAGGTGCAAAACGTCTTGCACCCAAGGTGCACCTGTTTTCACGGATCCCCCATACACAATGTATGGAGGGATCTTGTGAAAACAGCCAAAAAATAGGACATGACCTATATTTAGACAGTCCGTGCCAACGGAATATCAAAACAACGGTCATATGAATAGCCCCCATTCACTGACAGTAAAATTAATGCTGTGTCATTTCAGCCTTATGGCACTATTATGTGACAAGCTTTCCTATGGTTCCCCTCACTAAGCTTTCACTTTCTAAAACGTAGGGTTAAGGCTTATTCATACGAAAGTGAAAAACAGACGTGCGACAGCTGTTTTTGCAACTTCCGTCACACGTCTGATTAGAGAACACATTGAATTCAATGTGTTTATTCACATGTCCATTTTTTTGATGGTCCGTTTTTTCACGGCTGTCATAAAAAAAACAAAAAAAAACAAAAACCATGCACTACCTTTATTTGTCAAAACGGACATTGGTAGGGCCATGTGAATATACGGGTCTCTGATGAGCTCTATAATATCCTTGTGACGGCTGTTGCAAAAACAGCCTTCGTATAGCCATTATTCACTGCTATGCCATGCATAAAGTCTTTTAGGATTTTAAAATATTATTTAAGCATATTAAAATGAAGCTTATCTAGTAATAGGGGACAGGGAACAGCTTGTGAGGTGTGATTAATACGTCTCTCCCTGCCTGATTTCAGAGTGGTATCTATCTAACTGTTGGCCAAATGTTGCTGCTGTAACTGCTTCTATGTGCACTGTCACTGCGCTGTGCCTGCAGCAGATTTAGCTGGCAGTTATTGTACCACTCTGACATCAGATAGAGAGGGAACTGTCAATCAAACCTCACAGGGTGTGATTTAGCTGCTCCGTGCCCCCGCCCCCCCAAGACAAAGTAAGTATAATTGGCATATTCCAGTATAACATATTAACATAACATATCTAATAACTATGCTTTATAGCAAGAGAAAGCTTAGTGAGAGACACCATAGGAAAGCTTGTTACTTGATGCTGCACATGTTGGCCCTGCTTAGGGTGGAAAAAACAGGTTCCCTTTAAAGTAACAGCTACATAATAAACAAATGTGATCACCACCACCAAATATTTTAAAGATAAAAAGTAGTTTGAACTCCAGAATACTGAAAAAAGACGTAATAAATATTTATAATGGGCTATTCACTGATAAAACAGTAGTGATATGTTGGCACTATACAGAATACTTTGGATAATTTTAGTAATTAAATGTGTTAATTACACTAAATCTTTTGTTACGGACATCAGTTTGGGCACTTACAAATGTAATAGCATAATTGTGCCTAATAAAGTGCTATTTATGCTCGTATTCATGCATATATGTGTGTCATTCATATGAAATTTAAAGCAGAATTGTCATGGAGAATTTTAATTGTATGTGCAGCATTATAGCACAACTGACATGTAATAATTTATGTCAAAAATCAGTTTTACTGTAATAGAAGAAAAATGGAACAGCTTCCAATTTACCTCTTTTGATTGCATTGCAAACTGTAAAGTAATCAAATACTATATATTTCAAACTAAAGCTATACATAGTTGTTTTTAATATTTATGACATGTAAAAACTCTTACTGTTTATATGCCCTTAAAGGGGTTGTCCAGTTTCATATCATGGATATACAAGTGCGCAGCTCGTCACTGCACAGTAATTAGTCATGACCATCGACTGTTCATCAGAATGACCACGGACTGATTTTTATCCACTGGAACTAAACAAAGAATGACAGTAGGCAAAGATATCTAAAAATATAGAACAATATGAGGAAAAGGGTTTTTTTTAGACATACTTGGCTCTTATATTACCAAAAGCAATAGTTTTATAGAAAACATTGTCTGCAACTGGACAGACTGTCAGCATAAACTATGTTTAAACACTCTGTAGACAGATGAAAATGCTCTACTGCAAAACAGACTACTGCAAACAGAGAAAAATAAATTATTGCCAATAAAAAGGTTAACTGTCTTTTGTCTGTATTACTGGTGCAATCATGCTCACATAGCACAGATATTCTCCCTCCCTCCTATATATGATTTCTATCACTAATCTTCCATGGCCATAAGTAGCACCTTTTTTTAAGCAAATATATATATATATATATATATATATATACAGTACAGACCAAAAGTTTGGACACACCTTCTCATTCCAAGAGTTTTCTGTATTTTCATGACTATAAAAATTGTAGATTCACACTGAAGGCATCAAAACTATGAATTAACACATGTGAAATTATATACTTAACAAAAAAGTGTGAAACAACTGAAAATATGTCTTATATTCTAGGTTCTTCAAAGTAGCCACCTTTTGCTTTGATTACTGCTTTGCACACTCTTGGCATTCTCTTGATGAGCTTCAAGAGGTAGTGATGGGGTGCTACGTCAGATGACCTGGCCTCCACAGTCACCAGACCTGAACCCAATCGACATGGTTTGGGGCGAGCTGGACCGCAGAGTGAAGGCAAAAGGGCCAACAAGTGCTAAGCATCTCTGGGAACTCCTTCAAGACTGTTGGAAGACCATTTCAGGTGACTACCTCATGAAGCTCATCAAGAGAATGCCAAGAGTGTGCAAAGCAGTAATCAAAGCAAAAGGTGGCTATTTTGAAGAACCTAGAATATAACACATATTTTCAGTTGTTTCACACTTTTTTGTTAAGTATATAATTCCACATGTGTTAATTCATAGTTTTGATGCCTTCAGTGTGAATCTACAATTTTTATAGTCATGAAAATACAGAAAACTCTTGGAATGAGAAGGTGTGTCCAAACTTTTGGTCTGTACTGTATATACACACGCGCGGACAAAATTGTTGGTACCCCTCGTTTAATTAAACAAAAACCCACAATGGTCACAGAAATAACTTGAATCTGACAAAAGTAATAATATATAAAAATTCTATGAAAATGAAGAAATGAAAGTCAGACATTGCTTTTCAACCATGTTTCAACAGAATTTAAAAAAAAAAGAAAACTCATGAAACAGGCCTGGACAGAAATGATGGCACCCATAACTTAATATTTTGTTGCACAACCTTTTGAGACAATCACTGCAATCAAACGATTCCTGTAACTGTCAATGAGACTTCTGCACCTCTCAACAGGTATTTTGGCCCACTACTCATGAGCAAACTGCTCCAGTTGTCTCGGGTTTGAAGGGTGCCTTTTCCAGACAGCATGTTTCAGCTCCTTCCAAAGATGCTCAATAGGATTTAGGTCAGGGATCATAGAAGGCCACTTCAGAATAGTCCAATGTGTTCCTCTTAGCCATTCTTGGGTGTTTTTAGCTGTGTGTTTTGGGTTATTATCCTGTTGCAAGACCCATGACCTGCGACTGAGACCAAGCTTTCTGACACTGGGCAGCACATTTCTCTCTAGAATCCCTTGATAGTCTTGAGATTTCATTGTACCCTGCACAGATTCAAGACACCCTGTGCCAGATGCAGCAAAGCAGCCCCAAAACATAACTGAGCCTCCTCCATGTTTCACAATAGGGATAGTGTTCTTTTCAAGATATGCTTCATTTTTCCATCTGTGAACATAGAGCTAATGTGCCTTGCCAAAAATTTCGATTTTTGTCTCATCTGTCCATAGGACATTCTCCCAGAAGCTTTGTGGCTTGTCAACATGTAGTTTGGCAAATTCCAGTCTGGTTTTTTTATGATTTGTTTTCAACAATGGTGTCCTCCTTGGTTGTCTCCCATGAAGTTCACTTTGGCTCAAACAACGACGGATGGTGCGATCTGACACTGATGTTCTTTGAGCTTAAAGTTCACCTTTAATCTCTTTAGAAGTTTTTCTGGGCTCTTTTGTTACCATTCGTATTATCCTTCTCTTAGATTTGTCATCAATTTTTCTCCTGCGGCCACGTCCAGGGAGGTTGGCTAAAGTCCCATGGATCTTAAATTTCTGAATAATATGTGCAATTGTAGTCACAGGAACATCAAGCTGCTTTGAGATGGTCTTATAACCTTTACCTTTAACATGCTTGTCTATAATTTTCTATCTAAGCTCCTGAGACAACTCTTTCCTTCACTTCCTCTGGTCCATGTTGAGTGTGGTACTCACCATGTCACCAAACAGCACAATGAGTATCTGTAGCCCTATATACAGACCCACTGACTGATTACAAGATTGTAGACACCTGTGATGCTAATTAGTGGACACACCTAGATTTAACATGTCCCTTTGGTCACATTATTTTTAGGGGTACCATCATTTCTGTCCAGGCCTGTTTCATGAGTTTTCTTTTTAAAAAAAATTCTGTTGAAGCATGGTTGAAAAGCAATGTCTGACTTTCATTTGTTCATTTTCATAGAATTTTTATACTGTATATTATTACTTTTGTTAGATTCAAGTTATTTCTGTGACCATTGTGGGATTTTCTTTCATTAAACAAGGGGTACCAACAATTTTGTCCATGAGTGTGTATATATATATTTATATATATATATATATATATATGTACTTTACATTATTAGCAAATGTGCCAAGCAGAGACAATGTGTTATTTAACTCAATTGCAGTGCAGACACAATATTTTTACCATTTTTGCTGGTAGAGATTGGTGAACCGCTTTATAACGAGTTGGGTTTGAACCAAAATTTCCAAATTGTTATGTTTTTAACAAAACCGAACAAATGGTGATTTGCTTTGGACGAACAAAAAGGGCTGCACTAGCAGAAAATAGCCACTACATCATGTTTGACCAGGTAGTACAGAGGAGACATGTGTGTATGACTCAGACACCACCTGACACCTCTCAGCCAATAGACAGTGGTAGATGGACCTTACAGTGCTTATGTCCTATGGAATATAAAAGCTTGTGCATTCATTCTCAGCCTTTAGTTGCTGACTGTAATGGTGGACATGCAAATAGAGCCATGATCCATCTCACTGTATCATAGGCTATAGAACAGTTCTGAAAAAGAAGTAGGCATTTCAGCAAACATTAGAGGACTAGGCAGTGGTGAACCTAGCCTCTTTGCTGCCTGAGGTGAACTATCGAAAGATGCCCCCCCCCCCCAAAAAAAAAAAAAAATATAAAATTGCGTTTACATGCTGTTAGCATCACACGCTGTTATTGTCGTACAATAAACATACACAAACTTATGAAACCGTTTTTAAGAATTTTTCTTCCTGTATTACTTCAGTATCAGAAATCAACAACACGGCATTAACAATGAAAGTAACTTCACATATCTTCTGCTTGGTGGATGGATGAGACCACGTGGCCCCTATTCTCTATAATAGGAGCCCCGCAGATAGCTGAATACTGGACTTCAGGTATCTTCGGCACTCCCATCGAAGTGAATGAGAGTCACGCGGGTTCGTCCATCCACCAAGCGACACACCTATATTCAGCTGCAGCCAGGCTGGATTCCTAACCAGTGGGGGAAAAAAAAATCCAATTCTCAGGCTCAGTGGGGGTCTCAGCTGACAGACCCCCATCAATCAGGTATTTATCCTCTATCATTTAGGTGAATACAGAGCAGTAACATTTTGTGACTTACAGGTGACGTCTCTGACTAATCGGTCACATTTCCCTTCTCTTCCCTTTGGACCGCCATGATCACTTCTTCCAGCTGTGACTTGTCTCTGTAAAGTTTACAACACAGTCATCTTTGGCTCCTCACTTTTCCAGGCACCTGACCCACATTGTCCTCACCTGCACACCCATCGTACTGCTACCCCAATTATAAAATATGTGATATAACCCCCCCATAATGAATAGTACCCTCAAGTGCATCTTTATATTAATAATGTCTGTGTGTACCCTGTATAAATAGTGCCCCTTATTAATAATGCCCCAGGTGTTAACTAATTAAAAGGTTTTCCAGGCCATTAATAAACTAATCAGTGGGGCTCAAAAACCCAGGACCCCCACTGATCAGCTGTTTGAATGAACTGTGGTACCTGTGTAAGCGCCGTGACCGCTTCTCTGTTTACATAGTGTCATTCATCTACTGTAATAGCTGCCATGTCATGTAACTACAGCCTCGTCCTATACATGTCTATGTGACAAGACTGTAATTACATCACACGGTCACTATAAACAGACAGCGCGTGATATAAACAGGCACCATAGCCCCTTCATACAGCTGATCAGAGGAGGGGTCCACTGATCTCTTATTGATAATCTGTCCTAAGGATAGATCAATAAAAATGAGCTACAAAGCCCCTTTAATATAGCCCAAGTGCCAACTTAAAGGGGTTGTCCAGGATAACCACTTTTTTAATATGAGGCTGGGGAAGGTGCTCCGGTGTCTCCCAGCGTGTTCCAGTCCTGCTGCTCCAGTGTTTTCTTCCCCTCAGCGGTCATGTGTGGTGGGGACTTCCCCCAGAAGAGAACACCAGAGCAGCAGAACCAGACTGCGGTGGGAGACATCGGAGCACAAGGGACAGGTGAGTAGGTGTTTTACATGGTATTATGGCCCACAGCGGCCCCTGCACACAGTATTACATGGTATTATGCCCCACAGCGGCCCCTGCACACGGTATTATGCCCCGCAGCGGCCCCTGCACACGGTATTATTCCCCACAGCGGCCCCTGCACACAATATTATGCCCTGCAGCAACCCCTGCACACGGTATTATGCCCTGCAGCGGCCCCTGCACATGGTATTATGCCCTGCAGCAGCCCCTGCACACGGTATTATGCCCTGCAGCGACCCCTGCACAGGGTATTATGCCCCACAGCGGCCCCTGCACATGATATTATGCTCCATAGTGGCCCCTGCACTCGGTATTATGCTCCATAGTGGCCCTTGCACACAATATTATGCCCCGCAGTGGCCCCTGCACACGGTATTATGCTCCATAGTGGCCCCTGCACACAGTATTATGCCTCATAGTGGTCCCTGCACTCGGTATTATGCTCCATAGTGGCCCCTGCACTCGGAATTATGCTCTATAGTGGCCCCTGCACATGGTATTATGTCCCATAGTGGCCCCTGCACTCGGTATTATACTCCATAGTGGCCCCTGCACACGTAATTATGCCCCATAGTGACCCCTGCACACAGTATTCTGCTCCATAGTAACCCACCCATGAACTATTATTAGACCCCAGAGTATAATCATCGGAGACCCAGGTGGTGACAAACATAAAAACCAGTGTTACTTACCTGGGCTCCGGTGCGCTCCCTGCTTTCAGCCCTCTTCAATGTCGCACAGACCGGTGTCGCCACATAATGACGTCGGGCTGGCTCACGAGACGCCTGGGATGTCACCAAAGAAGGCCGAAGCCTGCTGGGAGCAACATCGGATCGCCGGAGAGGTGAGTAACAATGGTTTTTATGTTTATCAGACCCCGGAGTATAATAATAGTAGTATTTGGCCTCACTTACCAATCCCCGCTGCTGCTCACAGCCACTTCTAATTCCCCCTTCTGCATCCGATAGCAGAAGGGGAAGCAGAAGCGGCCACAGCATGAGCGGGGATCGATAAGTAAATAGGCCATTACCTGCCGGGGATACTCCAACAGGTTACGGCCTATTTATATATAAAAAAAAAAGTTATTGTCACCTACCTGCAATCCCATGATGGAGCCGCCGCTGCCGCCTCCTCTTCTTGTCCGCAACGTCTGCGTGTCAGTGTAAGAGGCGCGATGACATCATTGTATCGCCGCCTGCGCTGACATGCAGAGGTCTCGTAAACCAGTCCAGGACAGGCCCTGCTCAGCTTTGTTTTTTTTAAAGTGGCCTGTCCTGGGCTGATTTACTTTAAATAAATAGTAAAAATGCCACCCCCCAGACAGTGACGGACAGTGCCGCCTGAGGAAGCTGCCTCACTTCGCCTCATTAGCAGTGCACCCCTGGGACTAGGAGAACTAGGCAGATTAGTGCTAGAATTCAAAAGAGACAGGAAGATAGGATCACATAGACATAGTGAGGGGGAATCTGTGCTTCTGTTACTGTGGATGCTGGTTGCAAAGACAGACAGTTATCCCTCTCATTACCAATAATCTAAATCTGTCTGGCTTATTCGCAATAGAGCAATTTAATCTCTATACACATTCTTTAAATATACTTTTCAATGACAAGATAATCCTGTTAGTAAAAAATGTTCTGTTAAGGGATTTTTTGGTCAAGAGTTAACATTTCATTAAATACATACTGCTGTTCCGCTAAGCACTGATTTTGCCTGTGCAAATCTGAAAAAAAAAAAAACATCTTGCATTTTCATGAGGTTGTTTTTTTTACTTTGGTGACCAAATAGCGTGATGAAGCACTGTTGTTAATCCGAAAAAAAATATTCATTACTTAATATAACTCTGTGCATATTTACATACACAGTAGTGCAGCCTCTGCTAATCTAAAAAAAAAAAATCTCCATTATTTAAGGGTTTTCTTTTAGTCTGTCATTCACTCAATATAAAGTCTAGCAACGCAAATCTGAAAAAAATAACAGTAGGAGTTTTTTTTTATGTTCACCCAATATACAGTCTAGCCTGCGTTAATCTGAAAAAAATTGTTGTAATTTCATGGGGGTTTTTCCCACTCTGATGGCCAAATACACAGCATGATGGAGCGTTGTTGTTACTATGAAAAAAAAAATTAATTGCTTAAACATTTCCTCTTATGCAAAATTTTCATATATACATACATAGTAGTGAAGCCTCCGTTAATCTAATAAAAAAAATCTCTGTTATTTAAGTGTTTTTAGTGTGTTTTTCACCCAATATACAGCGTAGCCTGCGCTAATCTGAAAAAAAATCAGGCAAGCCATTGGTTTCACTTCCCCTCCCTCATTTCATGATTCACCTTTTTCAGCTAGAAAGCTAGGTAGTAGATACACTTATAGTGTTCCCCAAATTTTTCTTAAAATTATGTCAATAATTATTACTCAGTCACTCACTATACTACTTACATGGTAGGTGATGCGTACATTGAGTGGCACTGTTGCACATGCTGGAACATCAGTTTGAGCAGCAGTATACAATTACTGCATGTAGCAAACCTCAGAAACAATGAAGACTTTTGGAAGATAGTCCAACTTTGGAACATAGTCCATCAACTGACAGCCGGTGCACCCCAAATTTTTCATGAAATTCTGTCAATTGTCAGTCCACCAATACAATGTTGATGTGGCATTTGCTCCCATACAGGGATAACCAGCAGGATCATCTAGGTACTTTTCTGTCTCCCAAGTGTTCTCAGAGTCGTAGAATCCTTTCCATTTCAGAAGACATTCTAGCTTTTTGAACTCGAAGGATAGGGACGTCTCCTTTTATGATCATCTTCCATTTACTGTACTACTGCTGATGCTGGCTGCTATTCCTAAACAGCTACCACCACTCAGGCAAACATGTCCTGCGCCTGGTCCATTATATTATGCCCTGCTTCATTGCCACGCATGTTGCCACAGCTGCCTATCAGCACTCAGCCAGACATGTTCTGCGGCCTGGTCTATCATATTCCACAATATCAGCCACAAATTTATCTCCCAAATAAGCCCGTAGCACTTACAAGCTATCAAAACGAGCTAACTTTTCTACAAAACCATTGCTTTTTGCAATATAACTACCACCACATGTGTTAAAGCCACAGGCAAGCGTCTTTTCCTCCAAATAAGGGTAATATTTAGAGCACTTTAAATGTTATAATGCGTAAAAGTGAGTGATAGTTAAACTCTGAGTTTGTATGCTCTTCTTACCATTCGTTTTTTGATAGACATACATGTCACTTTCACTTTGACATAACTTCGGCTGTGTTTGCCTTAGAGAGCTAGAAATGAGATAAATAGGTGTCTAGGAGCCCTAAGAGTATTCTACACTATGCTTTAAGCCAATTCAAGGTGTAGTTCGTACCAAACTTCAACTCAAAACATATCTTGGTCCTAAGTCTAAACACATTATAACACAATATAAAAAAGTCATAAAATAATATTTAGAAATGCAGCCATGTCATATTAGTCAAATATCAAACTTCTTAAAAAATAGAATAGTTTCATGGAAGGAATTTTTCTTCTAAAATTTAATTTCTTTGGTGTAATATTTGATTTTTCAAGGTAGAATTTTGAAGATCTGCATGTTCACAAAATATAGAGTCTGATCAATGTTTTATTTTCAAACCTTCTTTGAAGAAATAAAAGTACAACTCTTATTGATTCATATGCTGTATATGTTGCTTAACTTTTCATCAAGTGTGGAAGGAAATTTGACAATTAAGGAAAAATACGTACAAGCAGGGAATGGCAAACATTTGGGCAGTTGAAGTTGACTTGCTAGTAGGAAAATATAAAATTGTTAATAAATTATTTTCCATTTTATAAGCATCAAGTCTTTCAGTAGTACAGAATTTCTTTAAAGGATTATTGATGCAACTTGCTTTTTTATAGACTCAATTCCATCTGTAATCTGAAGTGTGTAAATGAAAATATTTAAATAAAGCAACAACCAATAGCAAACCCGAGGCATTCCCCTTAAAGTTTTGGCATCCATCTAAAAGACATATAATTACTCTACTTTCTACATTTAGCTAAATATCAATCTATTTACAAAGCTTTTTACTGACTTCTAAATGCTAAGATTGTACTGTAACCTCCTGCCAGGCACTATATCCAATTCTTGGCAGTAGCTTAAAAAAGACACATTCTTAACACAAACTTCTAATTACTTTTAAGGAAATCATATTGTTTTTGTATTTTGTTGTTAATTTAATTGTTTTAAAAGTCATTAATCCCAGCTGATCCCATTAATTTATGTTCTAAATACACAAAGTAATAGAATACCACAAAATTAATTGTATACAGGCAGTGGTTACTTAATTTGCCATTAAAGGTGTAATCTGGCAGTTATTATGCTTTTATTATGTTTTTTTTTTATGAGAAAGTCTACTGTTGATTAGAAGTGTCCAGTGAACAACATGTAGTAACTGATACTGTATATAGATTAAACATACTGTACATAAAATGTTGAATAACATAAATGAATTGCTGTACTTATCACTGACCATGAATTACAGTGTATATCTTACCACCAAGATGCAGTAACGATACTGAGGCTTCTTAGCTGAAAATTTTTCACAGTGATACACCACATCAATTCCCATGACAGAGATCAAACTAGGATTACCCTGATGGTACATCTAAATATGTCTCACAAGAGTAGTATCACGGTAAGCAATGTCATCCAGGTGGTCACCCACTCTACATCTGAGTTCTCTACGTGTCTTCCCCATGTATTCCAAACCACAGTCACTCGTTGCCTTACAGATTACTTCTTTGGTTTTGCAACTGATATAGTCACGTAAATAATATGTGATGCCGATGACTGTACTTGAAAAGGTTTTACCAACCTGAATGCGTGGGAGGGCCACAGATCCACCCTAGCTGTAGCAGCCATTAATCTTATGATCAAGCCAAGTCCCTGGAGGAGAGGGTGGGGAGAAGTGACTAAGAAGTAGGTGATCTTGATTTGATCTTCCATTATGATATGTGACCTGTTGATAGGGGTCAATTACATCCTTTATATTAACGTCTAATAATAACACTGCCTTTGCCCTTCAAAGTGTGCGCGTCCATATTCCTCAGCTGGATCCCTGCCATTGCTTCTGAGGCAGGACACTTGTTGTGATACATGGGGACTGCCATTGTAAAGGCAGGAGCTAACGCAAGGGACAGGGTCAGAAGCATAGGGTCAGCAGGTCCACATCTTACACTGGTGACTGCCAATATTTTGGTAGAGTACCCCACCCTCCCGCTGATCCCCGGAAGATGTCCACCATTTGGTAAGACAATTCTGTTATACTATTGTTTTTTTTAAGGACTCTAAAATCCTTTGAAGACCATGTGTATAAAAATCTGTGAATTTTCAGTTCTTGTATAACACCATGTCTGATGAAGGAAGCTTGTGCTTCTGAAAGCTTACTTATAAATATACTCAGTTAGCCTCTAAAAGGTATCGCCTGATTTCTTCACTCTTCCACTACTTTCAATGGCTAACACGGTACAACATTATACTACTATCATGCTATTGGTTAGTCAGAGGAGTGTTATTGGGACTCTGTCCTGTTTTGTATATGTTTTTTGTCTTTGTCGTTGCACATATTGTTGCAGATTTGTTATGCCTTTTACAATAGTTTTCTGGCATACAAGAAATGAAAAGTTGCAAATTATTTGCACAAAATATTGATTTGAACAAAAAAATTGTGATTTTTAAAAATTTGCACTGCCTTCGCCACTTCAATAAAAGGAGGCTTGGTGGGGCCATTGGTGTAAATGACGGAAGATATGTATACTAGCTATGAGCCTGGTGTATATTTTCCCCCAAGTGCACAGTGTGTTCCCCATCATATATGAGGAGCACCCTCAGCCACCCTCTGACCAATTATATTTGAATATTGTTAGCAGGCCTTTTTGTGGGTGCCATTCGTTGCAACAGTGGTGCTATTTTAGTTTTATTATTAACAGCTAGGTTTTTTTTGCTTTTCAACTACCCTCATCCATGCTTGTGTCTATTTTACCAGAGCCAGATGTACTTTTTATTTAAAAATTTTTGGGAGATGAAATGGCGAAAAAATGGTGGTCAATGTATAGGAAAAATATTTTTATAAGTTTGTAGTTTGGTCATTTATGGATACAGTGATACCACAGTGTTTGTTATACTTTATTTATTTTTATATGTGTTATAGGGAACAGAATTTGAAATTTTAGTTATTTATAGTTATTTAGTTATTTTTTTTATATTTTTTTATAAACATTTTTAAATTTTATTAAACTTTTATTTTTAGACCCAAGGTCTTGAACCCCAGGGGGCCTGCTAACTAATACAATGCACTATAATAACTTTGAGACACTTTAACTTACCCAAGTGATTTTGAGAATGCTTTTTGTGACACTTTGTATTTCATGTTAGTGGCAAACTTTGATAGATATTTTTTTTTACATTTATTTATGAAAAAATAGGAAATTTGGTGGAATTTTGGAAAAATTAGCAATTTCCAAAACATAAAATTCTCTGCCCTTTAGACAGATCATCATTCCACCATAAATTTTTCATTTTCTCAAGGGATTAAAGAACAAAATACACCCCGCAATTTACATATGTAATTTGGGAAAAAGTACGGAAATACCCCACATGTGGATGAAAGGAGTGTACAGGCTACAGAAGGAGTGCCATTAAGCTTTTGAAGGGCAGAATCATCATTTATAATTTTCAGTTGCCATGACATATTTGCAGAGTCCCTAAGGTGCTAGTGCAATTTAAAATACCAAGAAGTGACCTCATTTTTGAAACTGCACCCCTCAAAAAAATTATCAGTAGGCATAGCGAACATTTTGATTATAGAAATGGTTTCCAAAGAGAAATGCGTAGCGCATAGTGCAAAATGAAAATTGAAATTTGCCCAGATATATGCTATTTCAATGCCCAATAAACTGAAATTACATATTTATGGAAAATACCTTCCATGGCAACAAGAAAAGGAGTTTGGCAACACGACAGCAAACACTGATATGACTGAAGAAAAAGTGCCTAACTTTTATTGAAATTCTTAAAATATAATATATGTTTTGGTGCATATATATATAAAATCAAAGCTAATACTAGCCAGTGAATAAACCCCGGTCTTTCGGTGGAGTATTTTAGACTGTGGGGGAATAAAAACATACACATAAAATATATACATTGTGAATATATAATAAATGCAATCAAAAACTATTTTTAATGCATTTATTATATATTCACTATGTATATCTTTTATGTATATATTTTTATTGCTGGTTTAGACTGCATTTATATTTATATTTATGGTAATTAATTGGATAATTGGAAATTGGACCCTACCTGATTATGGGAGGGGTATTTAAACTTGTTTGTATCGCCAGTCTGGTTGTATGGCTGCTGATCTAAGAAAGGGGTCTATCCCCGAAACACATTATCTTAGACATTTTATTCAAATAAACCAACTTAAAATTATATACAGATGACCTCTTTTATGATTAACATGGTTTGGCGAGAAGCGCAGAGCCTGGTAATTTTTTTTTCTTGAGTCTTTAACTTTGTATACTGCCCATTAATAACACACTCCTTTTCTATCCAATTCTATCCCTATGTGTTTCAAATAATCAGGGGATCTGACTCAGGGAGGCTACAGGTAGAGTATCTAAGATTCATTATTCTCATGCACGGCATTCCGCCATTATCTAGTGGCCGTATGGGCCGGTGGTATGCTGGTATAAATAAACATCAATTCTGGCATTGTTTTTTAACGTTGTAAATTTTTTGCCATTCACCATAGTGCATAAGTAACATGTTACCTTTTTTCTATGGGTCGGTATGGTTATGGCAATACTCAATTCATATTGTTTGTTTATGTATTTCTAATTTTGCAGAATAAAAACCTATTTTGGGAAAAAAATCTAATGCTTTTATATCGCTATCTTCGTTTAATTTGTAATTTCGTGCCAAAGATAGTATCACACCCTAGTATCAGGACACACTGGCTAACACAGAACCTAAGAAAAATTATACATACTAATCAATGATGTATCTAGCATGGAGGCAGGATAATCAGTTGTTATGGGGCCTGTGGAGGAAGTGCCTCTCACAAAACTTTGTTCTTTTTTTATCTATGTCAGTCTGAGCATCGTAAATGCTTCCACTTTGCTCTGTTTATAGTAGTAGTATAGTAGTATAATGTTGTACCGTGTTAGCCATAGAAAGTAGTGGAAGAGTGAAGAAATCAGGCAATACCTTTTAGAGGCTAACTGAGTATATTTGATAGTAAGCGTTTGAGAGTGCTAGCTCTCTTCTTCAGACATGGTGTAATACAAGAATCTAAAAATTCTCAGACTTTTTATACACTCACAAGACATGGATCCTCAAATGATCTTGGAATAACAAAATGCAATATAAGTAGAGAAGTTATTTACAACAGGTAAGGAAATAAACAGTTTTGAAAACTTGTGGGGCATGACGGAGGGATCTGTTATCTGTTTGCAATCAGGTGGTGATTTGTGACCCTCACAGTTCATACATAGGGTGACATGAAGCTGGCATGAATATTAAGACCAAATTGCAGAGTTTGAAATTTTTGTATTAACTTATATTCCCATTACTTTCTCTCCCTCTGCGTCTTAAAATGTTCCATTAAAACCACAACCCGCAAATCTTCAATAGAGTGGTCTTCTCAGGAGAAATATGCGGCCACAGGCAGATCTGTTCTGCTGTTCTTAATGTTGAATCTGTGTGAGTTCATGCGCTGACTAAGTCTCTGCCCTGTTTCCCCCACATAAGGCCTGAGGTGGGACATTGCACACACCACCAAACCTGAGGTGTATTACTGTCCGGAGTGCCCTGAAGGCCCCAACTGAAAATGGCACCTCACCTTGCCTGCAAAACAGGTGCAAGACCTGCAGGCACATCCACACCGCTGACAGTGTACCTGTCCCACAGTCACAACAGGTGCACAGAATTAGGGGGAAATTTTCCTGCAGGTCTTCCAATGTGGTGTATCTCATAATGTGTGTGCAATGTCCCACCACTCTTCTGGCCTCATGGATGAAATCAGGGGCTGCTGAGGTACAGTGAGAGGTGCAAGCATCATTACCCAGTATGAACCACAGAGTATAATAATAGCAGTCTGATTGAAACTGCTGGACAAATCTCGCAAATATTCACAGTCAAATCTCGCGTAGTTCACTCAAGACATACTCACCTCCAATAGACTCCCATACACCGCCATAATATTCAACTGTATCTGCGGATGCCGATACCGTTGATTACAAAGTTGAAATATAATGGGGGCAAATGTGCAGTTACTAGACATGGACAAACCAGATCCAAATAATGGGTCCAACCTGAATATTAAATCAAAAATATATAGGAATGATAATGGAAATGACAAATATCACATCACAAAATCCAATGAAGTGATGTCAAAATAAAACATAACTTCTAATACTATATTAATAAGGACAACATCAAATATGGAAACTCTCTTTAAACAAAGCAAAATATGCACATGCTCCAAATAGTACTACACTAGGTAAAAACAGATATCTTTATACTAGAAAACATGCTCGAGTGACGTAATCGCGCATGGGCAGTGGCTCAGAACATGGCTAGAAAGGTCTGAACGGTAAGAGATGGAGCAAGCCCAGGACAGATTCTCCCACCTGCACCTGCGCAGCTCACACCGTGATATATCATATAGATGAAGATACATAATGACGGGCTGCCTTAGTTGATTTCAGTGTGTTGTAAATTCAGTGTGTCACCTGCCAAGGTTTCCTAAGCCTTTAAATGGTCCCTCAGTCTGGTTCAGTAGGACACACAATCATGGAAGACTTCTGATTATGAATTGAATTACTGAAATGAATGAACGTTTCAAAAATATTCTAATTTATTGAGATGCACCTGTACGTTTGTTCTACCTAGGGCGGGGGCTCTGAGTTAGGAATCTAGGGCCTCATTAGATAGGGCATTAATAGGGATATATTTTCTGCTATCCACTATCCCCATCCTACGCAGGGTCGGACGGACTGGCCCACTGGGAAATCGGTGAATCCACCGGTGGGCCCCGAGCCCCGACTATACGTCCTCATTTTGCCGATGCAGATGCATTGGTCAGGGGTCCGATCGGGATGCCGATCGGGCCCCTGACCAATGACATAACGATCACAGTCACAGGGGGTGCGACCGTGACCGGCGGGGTATGGGGCCCGTGCACAGCTGGAGATGGCCGGGGCCCCGGACCACTATGATAGCAGTCAGGGAAAGCCTGGTTCCCCGACCGATATATATACTGTTATTGGAAAGGGGCCCTGGTATATTGCCATGCCCCTTTCCAATAGATGGCAGCCCAGGGGAGGTGACTGAAAATAATAAATACATATTACTCACCTCTCCTGGGCACAGTGTTCTCTCGGGCGCTTTTCCATCATGTGCCTGAGGCCTGTGATTAGGCCCCAGCGGTCACGTGGGGCGAGCGGCGTAATGACATCAGTGTGCCCCACCTGACTGCTGAGGCCCAATCAGAGGCCTCAGAAGCGATGTCTGAAGAGGGCCTGAAGACGGCAGGATAGAGTGAGGATGCTAAGGAAAGGTGAGGAAAGGTGAGTATGGATGTTTGTTAATTTTTAATCAGCTTCCCTGGGCCTCTGATAATTATACTCTGGGGTCTGAGGAGAGTCCAGAGTATAATAATAACACCGGAGCGGAGGGGGGGCTGTTGGGAGCATATAATACTGTGTGGGGGCCACTGTGGAGCATATAATACTGGGTCGGGGCCACTGTGGAGCATGTACTACTGTGTGGGGGCCACTGTGGAGCATATAGTAACTGGGTAGGGGCCACTGTGGAGCATATAATAGTGGGTGGGGGCCACTGCGGAGCATATAATACTGGGTGGAGGCCATTGTGGAGCATATAATACTGGGTGGGGGCCACTGTGGAGCATATAATACTCGTTGGAGGCCACTGTGGAGCATACACTACTGTGTATGGGCCACTGTCGAGCATATAATACTATCTGAGGCCACTGTGGAGGATATTATACTGTGTGGGGCCCCATAACCATCACTATCAAGAATTTGCTGTAGGTAGGGGGTAGGGTGCCCTGGACAAAAGTTTGCACTGGGGCCCACAAGAATTTAGTTACGCCACTGCCCCCGACCAATGCATTTGCATTGGCAAAATGAGCACTAATAGTGGTCAGTGGCTGGATCGGTAACCTTGGGGGCCCCAGGCTGCAGGCAACATTGTAATGATTAAAGATGGCCAGCTGCCGGCATGGCGCAGCGGCAGGAGACCATCCCTACCTTCTTGTGGGCCCTCCCCTGTAGCCTGAATCCTGATGGACACCCGTTGGAACCAATCCAGTTGCTGCAAGCGTCACTGATGTACTGACGCTGTGCACAGTGGTGGGTTTCTGCATAGGAGCCCAGACCAGCAGTGTGACAGGTAAACTTACCCACACAAACAAAAAACAACATTTCCCCCTATTTTGCCCCCAAATCTTTCAATTTCACTGATCACTCTGATAACTACAACCCCCAGAAGATGCTCTGGGTCTGTTGAGGGTTGTAATGGCCCCCCCTCCCACCCCAGCTAATTTCCCACCATATTGCTATGCTGGTGCCTGCTCTAGGGCTCCAGCATAACAATATCTAAGTTGCAGAAACTCCGAATCTGCTATAGTGGAGAACAGTGAAGGGGACAATGTATGGCCACACACACTGATTACAAGCAAACAGGTCACGGGTGAGTATGTTACCTTTAGTAGCCATTCAAACACCTTTGTGTCAACTTCTGGGCATGTTATCTGGCCAAAATCACCAGGGTATGTGAACAGGGTCATTTTGATGTTTTTGGTTGTCATTATGATATAAAAAGAGAAAACACAGAAGTTTGACAATAAATGGCTTCAACCAACCACTAACCATGAGTGGAGAAAAAGTTTTTGTGTTATCATTCATATTCTCTGAAAAAAGGCCAAAAAAACAAAAAATCTGCCAGGGTCAGGGGCGCACCGCTAATGAGGTGAAGTGAGGCAGCCGCCTCAGGGGGCACTATCCATCACTGTCTGGGGGGCGGTATTTTTACTATTTATTTACTGTAATGTAAACCAGCCCAGGACAGGCCCCGCTCATCTTTGTTTTTTTTTAAAGCGGCCTTTCAGACCCCAGAATATAATAATAGTTCATGGGTGGGCCACTGTGGGGCATAATACCGTGTGCAGGGGCCACTATGGAGCATAATACCAGTGCAGGGGCCACTATGGAGCATAATACTGTGTGCAGGGGCCAATATTTAGCATAATACCATGTGCAGGGGCCGCTGAGGGACATAATATCGTGTGCAGGGGCCACTATGGGGCATAAAACCGTGTGCAGGGGCCACTAGGGAGCATAATACCGTGTGCAGGGGTTTCTGTGGAACATAATACCATGTGCAGGGGCCACTGCGGGGCATAATACAGTGTTCAGGGGCCACTATGGAGCATAATACCGTGTGCAGGGACCACTATAGAGCATAATACCGTGTGCAGGGGCCGCTGCAGGCCATAATACCGTGTGCAGGGGTCGCTGCGGGCCGTAATACTGTGTGCAGGGGCTGCTGTGGAACATTATAGTGTGTGTAAATGGGGCTTTATAAACAGGGGCTGTGGCGCCTGTTTATATCATACGCTGTCTGTTTATAATGACCATGTGATGTAATTCCTGCCTTGTCACATAGACATGTACAGGATGAGGCTGTAGTTACATTACATGGCCGCTATGAGATGAATGAAACTATGTAAACAGAGAAGCGGCCACGACGCTTACACGGGTACCATTCAAACAGCTGATCAGTAGGGGTCCTGGGTTTTTGAGCCCCACTGATTAGTTTATTAATGACCTGGGAAATCTTTTAATTAGGTAAAACCTGGGGCATTATTAATAAGGGGCACTATTTATACAGGGAACACACAGGCATTATTAATATAAAGATGCACTTTATATTAATAAGTATTATTCATTATGGGGGCTTATATCATATCTCTTATATATATAAAAATGAGTTCCTGTCTGTCTGTCTGTCTGTCTGTTCTTTATGCGCGACCAAACGACTGGACCGATCCTCACCAAATTTGGCACATGTACATCAGGTGTCCGGGAATATTATAGACTGGGTCTCAGCTCTCTTGGACGTACCGTTCCTGAGGTACAGTATTCCCAATACAAGCCTGCAAGTCTTTCACTCATATTCCAACTGCCATACACACGGTCACATTTCCCTTATCAGCCAATAACAGCTCGCAGGCGCTTACTCTCCTCAGGCACACAGGTTTCCATAGCAACCAAGCTATGTATGACCTGTATTAGTGAATAACAGTTCACAGGACCTTAAATATTCAGTCATATCACGTGTATCAGCCAATATAAGTTCACATTTAATTTACCAGGTTTCCATAACAACACAGCCATAAATAGACTGTACCTATACTGGACTCAGTGGCATAACTAGCAATGGCAGGGCCCCAAGGCGAACATTTGACATGGGACCCCCCCCCCCCCCCGCACAAACTGCATTCCTGCACACACTATTATGCCCCATACTCTCCTCAGGCACACAGGTTTCCATAGCAACCAAGCTATGTATGACCTGTATTAGGGTGGGTTCACACCTGCGCTTCAGTCCGTCCGTTGCCAATCCGAGAGAAAATCTCGGCGAACGGGATTGGCATCGGATACAGACAGGTCAGCGACGCATTGGTTAAAAACCCATTCATTTGAATGGGTTTTTAAAGCAATGCGAGGGTGTCCGATTGCACCCTCTGTGCTGCGAAACCGTTTTTTTTCCTCGGACACGAAGTCCTGCATGTCCGACTTTGTTTCCGACGAAAAAAAAAGGATTCGCAGCGCAGAGGGTGCAATCAGACACCCTTGCATTGCTTTAAAAACCCATTCAAATGAATGGGTTTTTAACCAATGCATCGCTGACCTGTCTGTATCCGATGCCAATCCCGTTCGCCGAGATTTTCACTCGGATTGGCAACGGACGGACTGAAGCGCAGATGTGAACCCACCCTTAGTGAATAGCAGTTCACAGGACCTTAAATATTCAGTCATATCACGTGTATCAGCCAATATAAGTTCACATTTAATTTACCAGGTTTCCATAACAACACAGCCATAAATAGACTGTACCTATACTGGACTCAGTGGCATAACTAGCAATGGCAGGGCCCCAAGGCGAACATTTGACATGGGACCCCCCCCCAGCAACCCCCCCCATGTACAAACTGCATTTCTGCACATACTATTATGCCCCACAGTGGCCCCTGAATACACTATTAGGCCCCATAGTGGCCCTTGCACACAGTATTCTGCCCCATAGTGGCCCTTGCACACAGTATCCTAGTGACTCCTTCATATAGTATTATGCACACTTCCCGCAATTCATAATGACGTCGGACTGGCTCACCGACATCTGGGACGCCACCAAGGAGGCCCGAAGCCTACTGAAAAGACCCCAGAGTATAATGATAGCAGTGTTTGTGGGGTTCACGGCCCACAGGCCTTACTTACCAATCCCCGCTCCTGCTCACAGCCGCCTCTGCAGAAGGTGAAGTGCAGGTGGCCGTGAGCAGGAGTGGGGATCGGTAAGTAAATAGGGCCCGTTACCTGCTGGTGTTAAAAAAAATAGGGCCCTGTGGCAGGTGCTACCACTGCTAAACCGGTATTTACACCACTGACTGGACTGCCATACTGGATTTCAGCATTCTTATAAATTGAAACGTTTTTTAAACTACTCATGTCCCCTGCAGCAAAACGCATGGCTGCTGCTCGAGCTAATGAAAACTCTCAGCAGACCCAAGCCTATCTCCAATCTGATAAGGTATGTTACAGACAACAGCGAGCTGCTGAAACTCCCCAGCAGACCCAAGCCCGTCTCCAATCTGACAAAGCATTGTCAGCCACATGCACACAGCTGCACTCCAGGTTTCAATAACAACCCAGCCATTTTTCTTCACTGCTGTAGGTCAGCTTTAAAGGGGCAGGGAGCTGTGGATGACACTGTTACACAAGGTCACATACACACAGCTTTACTCCAGGTTTTCCATAACAACCGATCACAGGTTTTTCACTGATATCCAAACTGAGATGCACATGATCACATGACACTTATGGACCAATGGAAAATCGCAGGTTCAGTCTTGACATACACACAACTTTACACCAGGTTTCCATAGCAACCAAGCTATTTATGCCCTGTATGAGTCAATAGCAGTTCACAGGTCCTTAAATATTCAGTCATATGACGTGTATTAGCCAATGTAAGTTCACATTTCATTTACCAGGTTTCCATAGCAACACAGCCATAAATAGACTATACCTATACTGGACTGCCATACTGGATGTCAAGTGCAAAACTGGGCAATTCTTATGGGGTCACTACACAAACTAAAAATGAAATATACCCATGCGAAGCCGGGTCCTTCCTCCAGTATTTTATAATTGGGGGTAGCAATAGGATGGGGGCTTTGTGTAGGTGAGGACAATGTGGGTTGGTGCCTGGAAAAGTGAGGAGCCAAAGATGTCTGTGCTGCAAACTTTACAGAGACAAGTCACAACTGGAAGAAGTGGTCATGGCAGTCAAGAGGGAAAAGAAAGGAAATGTGACCGATTAGTCAGAGACGTCACCTGTAAATCACAAAATGTTACTGCACTGCATTCACCTAAATGATAGAGGATAAATACCTGATTGATGGGGGTCTGTCTGCTGAGACCCCCACTCAGCCATCTGTGGCGCTATTATTATAGAGAATGGGGGACATGTGGGCTCGTCCATCCACCAAGCAGAAGATGTGTGAAGTTATTGTCATTGTTAATGCCGTGTTGTTCATCTGATACTGAAGTAATACAGTAAGAAGAATTCTTAAAAACTGTTTTATAACTTTGTGTATTGTGTATATCGTGCGGTGATAGCAGCATGTGAAACTAGTAGCATGGAAACTCACATTTTTTTTTTTTGGGGGGGGGGCGTCTTTCTATAGTCCGCCTCAGGCAGCAAAGAGGCTAGTTTCACTACTTGCCAGGGTATGTAAACTTTTTAGCACAACTGTATACAATCATATGAAAAAGTTTGGGCACCCCTATTAATCTTAATCATTTTTAGTTCTAAATATTTGGGTGTTTGCAACAGCCATTTCAATTTGATATATCTAATAACTGATGGACACAGTAATATTTCAGGATTGAAATGAGGTTTATTGTACTAACAGAAAATGTGCAATATGCATTAAACCAAAATTTGACCGGTGCAAAAGTATGGGCACCTCAACAGAAAAGTGACATTAATATTTAGTAGATCCTCCTTTTGCAAAAATAACAGCCTCTAATCGCTTCCTGTAGCATTTAATCAGTTCCTGGATCCTGGATGAAGGTATTTTTGACCATTCCTCTTTACAAAACAATTCCAGTTCAGTTAAGTTTGATGGTCGCCAAGCATGGACAGCCCGCTTCAAATTATCCCACAGATGTTCAATGATATTCAGGTCTGGGGACTGGGATGGCCATTCCAGAACATTGTAATTGTTCCTCTGCATGAATGCCTGAGTAGATTTGGAGCTGTGTTTTGGATCATTGTCTTGCTGAAATATCCATCCCCGGCGTAACTTCAAATTAGTCACTGATTCTTGTACATTATTCTCAAGAATCTGCTGATACTGAGTTGAATCCATGCGACCCTCGACTTTAACAAGATTCCCGGTGCCAGCATTGGCCACACAGCCCCAAAGCATGATGGAACCTCCACCAAATTTTACAGTGGGTAGCAAGTGTTTTTCTTGGAATGCTGTGTTTTTTGGCCGCCATGCATAACGCCTTTTTGTATGACCAAACAACTCAATCTTTGTTTCATCAGTCCACAGGACCTTCTTCCAAAATGAAGCTGGCTTGTCCAAATGTGCTTTTGCATACCTCAGTCGACTCTGTTTGTGGTGTGCTTTCAGAAACGGCTTCTTTCGCATCACTCTCCCATACAGCTTCTCCTTGTGCAAAGTGTGCTGTATTGTTGACCGATGCACAGTGACACCATCTGCAGCAAGATGATGCTGCAGCTCTTTGGAGGTGGTCTGTGGATTGTCCTTGACTGTGCTCACCATTCTTCTTCTCTGCCTTTCTGATATTTTTCTTGGCCTGCCACTTCTGGGCTTAACAAGAACTGTCCCTGTGGTCTTCCATTTCCTTACTATGTTCCTCACAGTGGAAACTGACAGGTTAAATCTCTGAGACAACTTTTTGTATCCTTCCCCTGAACAACTATGTTGAACAATCATTGTTTTCAGATCATTTGAGAGTTGTTTTGAGGAGCCCATGATGCCACTCTTCAGAGGAGATTCAAATAGGAGAACAACTTGCAATTGGCCACCTTAAATACCTTTTCTCATGATTGGATACACCTGGCTATGAAGTTCAAAGCTCAGTGAGGTTACAAAACCAATTTTGTGCTTCAGTAAGTCAGTAAAAAGTAGTTAGGAGTATTCAAATCAATAAAATGATAAGGGTACCCAAATTTTTGCACTGGTCAAATTTTGGTTAAATGCATATTGCACATTTTCTGTTAGTACAGTCATGGCCAAAAGTTTTGAGAATGACACAAATATTATATTTTCACATGATCTGCTGCCCTCTGGTTTTTATGTGTGTTTGTCAGATGTTTTTATCACATACAGAAATATAATTGCATTCATATTATGAGTAACAGAAGCTTATATTGACAGTTAGAATGAGTTAATTGCAGCAAGTCAATATTTGCAGTGTTGACCCTTCTTCTTCAGGACCTCTGCAATTCTCCCTGGCATGCTCTCAATCAACTTCTGGACCAAATCCTGACTGATAGCAGTCCATTCTTGCAGAATCAATGCTTTAATTTTGTCTGAATTTGTTGGTTTTTGTTTGTCCACCCGTCTCTTGATGATTGACCACAAGTTCTCAATGGGATTAAGATCTGGGGAGTTTCCAGGCCATGGACCCAAAATCTCTATGTTTTGTTCCCTGAGCCATTTAGTTATCACCTTTGCTTTATGGCAAGGTGCTCCATCATGCTGGAAAAGGCATTGTTGAGCGCCAAACTGCTCTTGGACGGTTGGGAGAAGTTGCACTTGGAGGACATTCTGGTACCATTCTTTATTCATGGCTGTGTTTTTAGGCAAGACTGTGAGAGAGCCGATTCCCTTGGCTGAGAAGCAACCCCACACATGAATGGTTTCAGGATGCTTTACAGTTGGCATGAGACAAGACTGGTGGTAGCGCTCACCTCTTCTTCTCCGAATAAGCTGTTTTCCAGATGTTCCAAACAATCGAAAAGGGGATTCATCAGAGAAAATGACTTTACCCCAGTCCTCAGCAGTCCACTCCCTGTACCTTTTGCAGAATATCAGTCTGTCCCTGATGTTTTTTCTGGAGAGAAGTGGCTTCTTTGCTGCCCTCCTTGAGACCAGGCCTTGCTCCAAGAGTCTCCGCCTCACAGTGCGTGCAGATGCACTCACACCTGCCTGCTGCCATTCCTCAGCAAGCTCTGCACTGCTGGTAGCCCGATCCCGCAGCTGAAACACTTTTAAGAGACGGTCCTGCCGTTTGTTGTACTTTCTTGGGTGCCCTGGAGCCTTTTTGGCACCAATGGAACCTCCTCTTCTTGAAGTTCTTGATGATGCGATAGATTGTTGACTGAGGTGCAATCTTTCTAGCTGCAATACTCTTCCCAGTTAGGCCATTTTTGTGCAGTGCAATGATGACTGCACGTGTTTCTTTAGAGATAACCATGGTTAACAGAAGAGAAACAATGATGGCAAGCACCAGCCTCCTTTTAAAGTGTCCAGTGGTGTCATTCTTACTTAATCATGACAGATTGATCTCCAGCCCTGTCCTCATCAACACCCACACCTGTGTTAATGGAGCAATCACTGAAACGATGTTAGGTGGTCCTTTTAAGGCAGGGCTGCAATGATGTTGAAATGTGTTTTGGGGGATAAAGTTCATTTTCTAGGCAAATATTGACTTTGCAAGTAATTGCTGTTAAGCTGATCACTCTTTATAACATTCTGGAGTATATGCAAATTGCCATTAGAAAAACTGAAGCAGTAGACTTTGTAAAAATTAATATTTGTATCATTCTCAAAACTTTTGGCCATGACTGTACAATAAACCTCATTTCAATCCTGAAATATTACTGTGTCCATCCGTTATTAGATATATCAAATTGAAATGGCTGTTGCAAACACCCAAATATTTAGAACTAAAAATGATTAAGATTAATAGGGGTGCCCAAACTTTTTCATATGACTGTATTTGATGTTGTCCTTTTTAATATAATTAATATTAAAAGTTATGTTTTATTCCGACCTGAATATTCCAAAATTTTCGGTTTCAGCCAATGGACGATAGTAGGTGGACACCTTACAGTGCTGATGTCATATACACTATATAAGGTGCTGTGGGCTTGAACATGAAGCATTACAGTAATGGTGGGGAGATAGGAAAGGGTCTGTGTTTCATTTCACTGCGTCATACAGAACAAAATGAGTTCTGAAAAGCTTACAATTGCAAGCAACAGTTAGGAATAGGAGAACTGAATCAGATTTAAGCAATTACAGGCAGATTAGTGATAGAAATCATAGATAGAAGTGAGGGAGCGTATTGGAGCTGATATATACAGTGTTTAAACATACTTTTACTGTTTATAAAAAAAATCTTTTTTAAGGGTTTTTTTGGGCAAGAGTTAAATTTTTTTCATTAAATACATAGAAACTACTGTTCTAACAGCAAAGTGCTGATTCTGCCTGTGCAAATATAAAAAAAATCAGATATTTAAGTGTTTTTTTTTTTTTCGTTCAACCAATATAGTCTAACACAGCCTGCGTTAACCTGAAAAAAAAAACTCTTGTTAATGTTTTTTTCTCCTCATCCAATACACAGTGTGTGTTAATCTGAAAAAATATTCGCTTCTTAAGTGTTTGTTTTTTTTGTTGCTGCTCATATATGCAGTATTGCAACCTGCACAAATCTTAAAATATAAACATCATTTAGGCTTTTTTTTTGTTGTTCATCCAATATAGAGTTTAACAACCTGCACTAATCTGAGAAAATAAAAATTATTGCTCGTTAATTACCTTAATTCATTACTTAACTTCCTCATCTCACTCACAGGAAGATATTGTATCTAAGAGTGATGGGATCTTGTATCAGGCTTCTGTGTGCTCCCCTTTCTCCTCGTACATAACATGTAATTTACTGCAGGGCCTTTCTGGACTGTCAAACATGTCTCGTTTATAGTCTTCATCTATTTCTTTTGCTCAGATCACCAATACACAGTGTGATGGAGTGTTAATCTGAAAAAATATTTGCTTCTTAAGCATTTTTGTTGTTGCTCATATATACAGTATTACTTAAGTGGATTTTTTTTTTGCTCAGCCAATACGCAGTCTAACTGCCTGCGCTAGTCTGAAAAAAAAACTCTTGTTATTGAATATTGAAAAACTATCAGGAGTGTGGTATTGGTAATTATACTGGTAGGGGCACTTGGGGTATTCTAGAGGTGGGAATTATGAAGTGGTGCAAGACTCCCATGGCAATGATGATGTGTCAGAAAAAAATGTCAGGGAAGATGATGACATTGCCGGTCATTATTCTACTATGGGCAGGACTAGCCAACTGGGTTAGGGTGACAACAAGATGACATCAGAGGAAGGGAGTGCTCGCAGTGGCTATAGTAATAGGCCAAGCCAAAACTCGATTGCAACATCATAAAATAACTGCTAAGGGCATTCCTAAGTTGAGCTAAGGTAGTGGCCGTGGTGGAAGACACATTTAGAGTACTTCTGGCAGCATCAGCGTGTATGGAAATTTTTGGGTTGTTACCAAATGACAAATCCATTGAACTGTGGAAGATATGTAAGCAGAAAATAAGCCATGGCCTTGCAGAAACAAATATGCAAACTATGGCTCTTTCTGTACTCACATGAAAAGGCATCACCAACTAATTTTTCAAAACAGAAATGGCAATGGCAGGCAAATTGAGCAAGATTGTCCTACTCCTTATGTCCGAGAACTTTCTTGTAGATGGGTCACATCCACTCCTAGCACATGGAATGTGTGTCCAGGAAATAGCAATATGCACTCAGTCAGCAGGTGGTTCATCAACTTAACTAGCACCAGCCAAATTGTACATAATGCAAACTCTGCTGTGCCACTTAGTAGACTTCACTGCATTTTACCAGCTGATGGAAAGTTGTCTCTGCCTTATATCTCCATGTATCAGAATGTGAGCCACTCCTTAGATATGCCAATGTGGGTAAAGGTGAACACCACCGTTTACATGTGAAGCAGCAATTGTGGGCAGGAACAATGCATGGCTTTCAATGTTTTGAGAGGCTAATGGTGACAGTTCAACAAGGACATGACAGATCTTGTGTGTGTATACCCAGTTCCAACACCAGTTCCTCCTCCAGTTACTCTTCGCTGGACAACCTCCTGTCCCTAACTTCACATGGGCAAGTCTTAATGTACTATTTGTATTGTCTGTTGATATTTATGTGAATATATTTGTTATTACATATCTGAATGACTGTATGTATTTGTGTTTATTTATATGCATATATTTGTGTTACTTTGCTAAAAGACTTTTATTATTTTCTTCACGTATAAAGAACAATAAACATATATTCAGAAATAATGTAATGCAAAAATCTAAGATGACTTGACCTTGTTTTCCAGAATCTTACTGGCAGCCCTTGGCATTAATTTGTCTAATCGGCAAGGGTTTGATTAGAGGTAGTTATAGCTTATGTTTAGATATCATGTATTTACTGGCAATCTATTTACAGGTTCACCTGTTGATGTTTGGATCAGATAGGTGCTGTAATGAATTTGTTCTAACTGTATTCACAGAAGGGAAGGATTTCCTTTAGAAGCGAAGTCTTAATTGATCATAATTAAGACATGACTACAGCAGTGGAAAACAAATGATAAGTTCTCTCTATTAACATCAGAATGCAGTTTCAGTGAATGGTTGTGACCACTAATTAAAAATGCCACTCAAACTCAAGGAAACTTTCTTTTCCTTAGTGTCAAGGCTTCTTGAATTGGCATTGGCACAGCTCTGCATTGTGCTTCTATTATTAGAACTAAGCATTACATGCTGCAGAATATCAGTAGAACTAAAAGTAGACCTGAAGCTGTTTTCAAAGAAAACTAAATAGATCCCTTCCTCTAGCACACACTGTGACATTAGTGAAACGTAACAAAGGTAAACAGCCTAGAGGAATAATATTTAGATTAAATCAGCATAATATGGTAACTACGGCAATATGGCAGCCATATGAAATATGAGTGCCCTAGCTCAGCTTTTTTGTGCCTCCCTTTAATTTTTTTGGAGAGTGACTGCATGTGCATGGCCAGTTATTTGCCTAGAGAAGAGATACAGGACCCCTCATTCTCAGACAGCCCCAGCTGTCTAAATGTTCATGACATATCTTTGTATGTCATAAACCATGAATGAATTGTTTCATAAAAACAAACCCCTTGTACATATGCCCCATTAGGAACCACATTAAGGACCCCTTCTTTTAGCCCGAAAGGAGAGCAGCTGGAAAGATAGATTTTTTCAGACTGGAGGGCTCATTACGATAATTAAATGTATGGTCTCCTAGTTCTTCAAACAGTCATTATGTAATATCACATGAAAAGAGATAAGCTATGTCAGCATCCTATGGTAATATCAACTGATCTCCAGATAGATTTTTTTTATTGCAAATCTGGGTTTCCTTTCAAGATAAACCTTTTAACTAGTGTTAAAAACATTTACATAGTTGATAAGATTAAAATGATCCATAAAGTTCCACCTACAATCCTTCCAGGATCCAGAGGAAAGAATAATATTAGAATAAATCCCACACATCTTGTTCCCATAACTTGAGATATTTAATATAAGAAAGGCATCAAAGGCATGTTGAGCCATCACAACCTCTTCTGGAGGAAAGTTCCATAGTATCACTATTCTTACATAAAAAAATTTGACCGTTTTTTTGTTCTTGCCAAACCCTAAAAAATCCAGTGACATTATATACCCTGCCTCTGAAAATTAGTTTTTGTTGTACCAAAGTAGTACAGTAAAATTTGACCAGTTTTTAATTTGCAAAATATAAAAAACAGTGGTTATATAAACTGTATATGCAATTGTTTTTGTTGCATAAAAGTGGTACAGTAACATTTGACCTGTTTTTGTCTTGCCAAGCACCAAAACCCATTAAAGTTATATACACTACACTACAGTCATGAGAAAAGCAAAGAACATCATCTTTGAATTCTATGGTTTCCATATCAGGACATAATTAGAGATAGGTGAACCTCACAAGACTTGTTACAATGAACATTTGTGAGGTTTGACCCTCTGGTTTAGTTTCGGGCCAAACTTGTTTGGCATGAACCAGAAGTGCTATTATTATACTTTGGGGTCTTCTCAGAACCCAGAGTATAAAAAGTAGAGGTTAATAAAAATGACAAGCCGTTATAATGACCATGCCTCACCTTTGTCAGGCATCTTCCTGCTGTGCATAGGTCCCCGGGGTTCTTTTTCGGCCTCTGGCTGATGTCACAGACTGAGACCTGTGAATGGACCTTAAATGTCATGTAGGGCACAAAAGTAATGACGCTACGTCTCCGAGGCATGTGGCAGCAGCCAGAAGCTGAAAGAGAACACTGGGGGACAGTTGGATAATAGTGTTTCGTGGGCAATGAACTCCAAAGTTTTGGGTTCAGGTCAAACCCAAAACTATTGCAAAATTTAGTTTAATACTAACTAAAATGAAGAAGAACACATAACAGATTTTACTGTTTCATTACTTATTGAACAAAAATCAGGTCGAAGTTGAAAAGCCATATGTGAAAAGCTATGAATGAACAGCTTATAGAACCACCTTATAGCAACAATAACTTGTTATAAGTTATAATAAGCAATCATTTTCTGTAGGACTTTATCACTCTCTGTTTATATAGTGGCTTCAGTTCTTTGAGGTTTGTAACTATTGGTTTATGCAGGTCCACAGCATTTCAATTGCGTTGACTTCTGGACTGTTACTAGTCCAATGCAACACCTTGATTCTTTTGTTATTTGTATTCTTTTATAGATTTCCTGCTGTGTGTGGGATTACTGTGGTGTTTTAATGACCAAGTTTCGGTCAAGCTTTAGCTGTTGGACAGATGGCCTCACATTTGACTCTAAAATACCTTGCTATACACAGGAGTTCATGGTTGTCTCAATGACTTCAAGGTGTCCAGGTCCTGCAGTTGTAAAACAAGCCTATATTATCACCCCTCCATCATTGTGCTTGACAGGCGGTATTAGGGGTTTGTGCTGATATGCTCTGCTTTATGAGCTCTGGATTATGGCCAAACATCATCACATTGGTGTTATCTGTCGAAAGGATATTGTTCCAGTCTTGAGGTTTGTTCAGGCCACTTTCAGACCAATATTGAGGGACCAGTGTTATTGTTTGTATAATAAAAAATGCACCTTGTGAAAGATCCTCAGTGCGCCAACACCACGTTGGCCCACACCTGAGTCTTCTTTCATAAAAAACCACACTCACCACCAGTGAGTGCTGGGTCCACAAGATAAATACAAGACAAGCTTTCTAAATTTTATATATTTATTAACCCCTAAATGGGTCGGTATTAACATCTAACACATGCAGTTCAGAACAGATATACAGATGTATGCAAACATTAACCGTTACGAGTTACAAGATACAGTGCAATGAAATAAAAGGGCATAAAAGTGAAATAGTTACTTTACCACGCATCTCCTTGATGTGGTTCTATAGTCCAACACTCATACATGCTCTGGCATGTGTGAATAACCCAGTGGAGGCTCTTAGCATGTGGCATCAACACAACAATCCAGCCTGCATGCTCCTCACAGTATTCCAATAGTCTCTCACAGTGGAAGTCTGTCTGTAATCTCCTGTAGTCTGTCTGTAAAAACTCCCCCACTGGCCTCTTACCTCATCTTTTATACCCTTGATGACACCACCCAGAATGAGGTCATCAACAACAGCAAGTCTGATTGATTAACGCACTCAAGTCACGATTCTTTGTATGGAGATGAGACCAAGTGAAATGATACAATGTTATCAGCCATGTCTGATCTACCAGCTCAGGCTGACCAATGCATGTTTGTTTGATCACTCAGGGCGGTGTAGGAATTCAATGGAGCCCTGCTGGGATGGATACAAAGCCCTATTGTTCCAGTCCGCCCACTATTGGCAATATACCTATGAGTAGGCTGTGCACATTATGAATGAATGGAAGAAAGCGGTAGATACGATATCCAGAGATCAAAATACATCTCTGAGTTATAGCCATATTTAAGTGGAATCATCACACCTCCCCCTTTAGATGGAGCTTGTAGGAAGTAGGGGCCTGTGCCCCTCTTTTGAGAGCACCTCTGCCACTTCAGCTCCTCAGGCTCTGGCCCCAAGGCTTCACAACCCCCCCCCTGGGGTCCCAGCAGACTCGGGCCTTGTCAGACTCCGAGAGTGGTTGGGCGGCACGCGCCTTCAATATGTCCAGACTAGGGTCAGCTTGGACAGCATCTCTGAACTCTTGACTGGAGTGAGACAAAAGAGAGGTGCATGTTACATAGCTGCCGGACCCTTCTGGCTCTCTAGTCTGACTAGGGACACTTCTAAGGCTCAGGGCCTGAGCCACGTACACTTGGCTACCTCCCGCCTGTTCTGGGTCCGCTTTCTGAGTGCTGGCATCCCGTAGCTTTACACTCATGACCTCAGGCCCTTGGGGTACCATTCCAGAGATCCCATCCCGGCAATCTCTGCTCTCCTGGCTACCCTTGGCCTGCTCTCTCAGGGTCTCTCTCACACTAGCCGCTAGTTGGGAGAGTTCTAGGGGATTCTGCACCTCCCCCTTTGCTTCCAAGCCTACATCCTGTCCCTCCTGTACTTGGGTGGGTGATGGTGATACCTTGGGCAAATGACTGAGATCATGCTTCCCCAAACCATCCCCCCACAATACATTGACAGGTAATACATTTGACATACCCCCTTCTTGGATCACACCTCCAGTACCCCATGCCATCTGCACTTGGGCCATGGGCACTCCTGAAAGAGAACTGGACAGAAGAGACGTATATGTCTCATACTGGCCGGACTCCTCCGGCTTCAAGGGAGTGAGGCTAGTCATGGCGGTCTCAGCACCGACTCCAGGTGGTGTAGGCAACGGTTCAAGGGTCGGAGTGCCCTCCACCCTTGTAGCACTCTGGCTGCGGGCTAACACCGCACTACCAGCGATCCGTCCTTCACCTGGATCGGCCATGAGATCCACATAGCCTACCTGACCACCTGGCACATGGTCAGCAGTTGGGTGCTTATCGGATGCACTGGGCGAAATAGTAGAAGTCGCTTCCAGTGACTCAGAAGAGCTACCCTGTACACTTTCACAACAAGCATTGGCAATTACATTGACAGTACATTCATTATCAATTGTTAATTCACACCGGGCCTCAATAAGATCGGTGGTAGACATATTGACAAGCTGGGAGGGAGACACCCCCGCAGATGTGGGTGTGTCTACCGACCAGATCTCATTGGCTCCTAGCACCGGAGGGAACAAAGCATCAATAACATTTTTGCTGAGCTGGGTTGCAGGAAGTTCAGTTGCATCTTCCCTGCTCTCAGCTGCAGGCAACTCATTAGCATTTACACTTACTGCCATGGGAAATATCTCAGAGGGGGGGTTACGGGCCCTCTCTGCAGATATGATAGACACATTATCAACATTAATCATAGACAGTTTATCACAGTAAATTGGGGTGCTCCCCACCCCATATTGGGACATCATAGGTTCTAAATCAATTCCCAACAGTACATTAGCAGGCAAATCAGTCAATAGTCCCACAGTCCGCATTCCTTTTCCTGCACCCCAGTCCAGATACACAGATGGGCCACCTGCTGTGGCTTGGGAAGCAGGGAAGTTCTCAGGGCGGTTGGGGCACTCCTCCTTGAAATGTCCTGTCTGGTTACAGGCATGACACCGCTGCACCTCCCCTTGGGGTTTTGGGAAAGTCACTAGGGTGCCCAGAATTCTTGGGACAGGGGAAGGACCACCCGGGGCATAGTTTGTCTCACCCGACCTGACGACAGACGGCTGTGGTGACCTCCGGCCTGGCTTCTCCTTCCAACTTGAGGGTCTCTGCAGGGTTGTTGGAGTTTGCGCCTGCTGGGAGAGCTCCATTCTTTTGAGCTCAAGCTGATACTGCCACTCTCGTTGTGCTGCCTCACGATCTGCCTGCCGTTCTGCGGCCTGCCGTTCTCGTTCTGCTGCCTCACGATCTGCCTGCCGTTCTGCGGCCTGCCGTTCTCGTTCTTGTTCTACAGCTTCCTGAAAACGGTACAACACCTGCAGGTATGTGTTAAGGTCACTGGTGCCTACTTGCTGCAGAGCCATTTGCCAGTATGAAGCCATTCCCCCAGAAGGGCTGGGGTTACTGGTCCCTCCTGGTGAAGTAATCCTTGGGACCGGGCTGCTTGCCGCGCTTCCTGGCCTAGCCCCAAAATCAGGACTCTGCTCGATTCTCTGCATAGCTGTGGCTTCCTCCATTTCAGCCATACGCTCAGGATCTCCAAAAGCCTGGTTCAGCAGTTCTGGGGCTCTGCTTCTGAGCCCACTAGCCATCCACTGGTATTTGCCAAATAAAAGATAGGATAGAATACAAAGAGTAAGGAAGGGGACCAGCACTGTATCAAACTTTCACTGTATCTTAATGCTTGCTTTAATACCGAGCTTGTCTCATAGGATTACTACAATCCCCAGCGTTTGAGTGATAAAGGTCACCAACACACGCTGTTTATCCTAAGATCCCACTACGCTGCCACCAATGTGAAAGATCCTCAGTGCACCAACACCGCGTTGGCCCACACCTGAGTCTTCTTTCATAAAAAACCACACTGACCGCCAGTGAGTGCTGGGTCCACAAGATAAATACAAGACAAGCTTTCTAAAGTTTATATATTTATTAACCCCTAAATGGGTCGGTATTAAGATCTAACACATGCAGTTCAGAACAGATATGCAGATGTATGCAAGCATTAACAGTTACTAGTTACAAGATACAGTGCAATGAAATAAAAGGGCATAAAAGTGAAATAGTTACTTTACCACGCATCTCCTTGATGTGGTTCTATAGTCCAACACTCATACATGCTCTGGCATGTGTGAATAACCCAGTGGAGGCTCTTAGCATGTGGCATCAACACAACAATCCAGCCTGCATGCTCCTCACAGTATTCCAATAGTCTCTCACAGTGGAAGTCTGTCTGTAATCTCCTGTAGTCTGTCTGTAAAAACTCCCCCACTGGCCTCTTACCTCATCTTTTATACCCTTGATGACACCACCCAGAATGAGGTCATCAACAACAGCAAGTCTGATTGATTAACGCACGCAAGTCATGATTCTTTGTATGGAGATGAGACCAAGTGAAATGATACAATGTTATCAACCATGTCCGATTTACCAGCTCAGGCTGACCAATGCATGTTTGTTTGATCACTCAGGGCGGTGTAGGAATTCAATAGAGCCCTGCTGGGATGGATACAAAGCCCTATTGTTCCAGTCCGGCCACTATTGGCAATATACCTATGAGTAGGCTGTGCACATTATGAATGAATGGAAGAAAGCGGTAGATACGATACCCAGAGATCAAAATACATCTCTGAGTTATAGCCATATTTAAGTGGAATCATCACACACCTGTGTTTCCATCACATGACAAGGACTGTATATCACATGACCATGGTCAGAATTTCATCCACTAGAGGTAAGCAGAATGAATTACAGCAAGCAGAGATCTAGAAAACTGTAATGAATTGATACCGAAAGAATATTGGAAAATTGTACGACTTTTCATTATACAAACAATAATATTTGTCTCTCAAAATTGGTCTGAAAGTGGACAACCCCTTTAAGCCATGCTATTATGTTCTTTTTAGAATAAAGATGCTTTCCAAACAAGCCTTACTTGTTTTTAGAATGAAGGGGCTTTGTCAATCTTTCCAAACAAGCCATACTTGTTAAATCCTTACTGGTCCTCACACGCAGTATAATTTCCACTTCAGTACCCCATAATCAATATAATGGCCCCCACACTACTCCCACACTCAGAATAATGGTTTCCACACTGTAGTGTCAGCTGTCAGCGTCTGGAGCAGAGCGGAAGTGGGGAATGGAATGGTGAGTAATGAACCACTCACTCCTCGTAATGCCTATAACTGCAATGATGATCTCCATCGGTACTGATGGAAGTGCTCATTGTGCTTCTAAAGTATAAGCAATGCTACCTCCTATGCTGTCCATGCTACAATATAAGTTTGTGGTGATAGATGGGTCGCAGTTATGATGTACGGTAGTTTTGGTACGCAATCAGAGGGTTGAGAAATAGAAAAGAGTTAGAGTTGGAGGGATTGACCATTAGGAGGTATGCAAATGGATCTGAGTGGGGATGGTTAGGTTATCTATATGTTGATGGGGAACAATAAGGGAGAGCCCACTATATGTGAACTATGTGAACTATGATAGGTAGATGTATGATCCATCCGCTGTCATGGTCTGGGGTTATACCTTACCTCCGGCTCATTTAGAGTACGGTTGTGAGAGAATAATATGGATCCGGATTGAACTCTGTTTTGAATCTCCCCTCTGGTTTCATGACCTGGTATATGGAGGAATGGGGGTTAAGTATACAAAATTACCGCTTGACGCTTGATCATCGGAATTGCTGAGACGCAGCGGCCAGATGATCAGCAGCTTATGTGGAGTAGGTGAAGATCAAATGTGAATCAGTAGATTCACCGTCTAGCGATGGATCACTGGAATTGTTTACATTCAGTGGTCACATGATCGGCAGTCACATGAACACAGTAGAGGACTGAGGTGGACACACCCCCTAGGAGGCGTGACAGGTGGAGTGAGCTAGTGATTTCTATTGGCCCACTGCAGACAGCATCAGGAAAGGGGGTGGCACCGAATGAATGGGCTGACCTTTATAAAGCAGGCAAGGTTCAGTGTGGCGTCGGCTACTCTATACACTGGAGCACACCATCAGTGCTCCAGGAACTGCAGTTGTAACTGCAATTTTGAAATTTATAGCAGCTTAGACCAATTTATAAGTTTTAGTATTAGCTCCTGATGAACCTGACACAGAACACAGGGGAAACGCGTAGAGCAAGTTTATCTTCTATTTTTGAGTTAGTTGACCATGAGCCATACTACTTGGGGGCATAAAGAATTGACAGGAGACTGGGGCAGTCTGAGTAGCCTGGAGAGTAGTTGGTGGAATTTGAGTCACTAATGGAAATGGTAGCTGTATATCCCTGGAGTCAACATAGGGAATATCAGTAATGGCTGCAATATAGGTGTTTATTGAGCATAAGGGTCAGAATATCGTGGTTTCCCTTATGGTTACAATATTTTAATGACAGGAAATGAAATTACTGTGACCTGTACCTAGATTACTGGCTTATGTACATACTACAGACTAGGGTTGTGGAGGTATAGCATGGCTGTGCGGGAGTCTAGTCAGTGCTTTACAAATTGTGTGTGGGGACCAGGTGTTTGGGTTTTTCTAGCACTAAGAGCAACTGACAAAATACGGACCTGTTGCATGACGCAGTTGTGATACTATAACCTTAGTCTAAGGGTGGTGAAAGTATCTAATTACACCCTAGGTCCAGTGGAAAGTTGGAGAGTGTGAATACTGTCTAACATTTAAACCCTGAATAAACTCTGAATAGACAGGCACAGACCACATTGATCTGTCTTTTAGTAGACTAGTGGACGTCCTTTGTGTATTTTTTATTTTAAGATATTAAAAGTTGAGTTTTATCGTTTGAAACCATTTATTTTCTGTGAACCATGCTACCTCTTGTGTCACCCCCTCTACCTCATAGATTGTAAACTCTTGCGAGCAGGGCCCTCAGTCCCTTTGTGTTAATTGACTATTTCTTTGTAATGTATCTTTTTTGTCTGTACTTGAACCCTACAAATTGTAAAGTGCTGCGGAATATGTTGGCGCTATATAAATAAAATGTATTATTATTATTATTATTATTATTATTATTATTATTAATAAAGTAAAGATGGCACATGTGCATGAGAATCCAACTAGGCAGGAAGGGGGATCAGTGATTGTCAACGCGTAACCCTAGGCACATGTGACACATTTGGATCCAATTGGGCAGCGGGGGCAGTAATTCCCTATAAGGTACAGAAACCGCAGGTTGAGAACCACTGCTGTAGAGTCTAAGATATAGCTCTTGGATTTTTGGCAATTTTAAATTTTAGGGTAAATTTACTGGGATGTCCACTCCTGGGAAGACTGTCAACTATCTTCAATGTTTTCAACTTGTGAATAATCTTTTTTAATGTACAATTATGGAATTCAAATTGTTTGGAAATTGCATTATAACCCTTTTCATATTGTTGGCAGCAACAATTGCTTCTCTAAGATTGCTGATGTCTTTCTTCCTTGACATTGTGTATGCACACATCTGAATGATCCAGACTAGCAAACTGTCAACATTTCTGTTTTTACAGAGGTGATCACACTTGTTTGTGATCACTAATAATAATAATAACTTTATATAGCGCCAACATATTCCGTAGCACTTTACAAATCAGAGGACACATGAACAGATGATATGAGACATTACAATGTGACAAAGAAATAAACATATCAAACAATAGGAGTGAGGGACCTGCTCGCAAGAGCTTACATTCTATGAGGAGATAATGGGACACAAGAGGTCAGAGGGCTGGTTTGCTACCATAGTCCAGCCATCTTTTAATAGAAAAGGTTGTGTAACTGAAGCAGTATGAACCCCTCACCAGCCAGTATCTGTGAATAAACATATACTAAGTGCAAGGAGTGCAGTGTAACTTCTAGATGGAGGGGCCAGGATCTGAGGAACGGAGATGGAAGGATAAAAGGTGTTATTGTTCTACACCTCTGCACACTACACTGTGATCAGGTCACGTGATAAGCCTGACCATACAGATCTGATTTTAGGGCAGTTTTGAGGCTGCTGTAGTTGGAGATTAATCGGATTGTCTTGGGTAAAGCATTCCAAAGCACCGCTGCAGCTCGAGAAAAGTCATTTGTGGTTTACCAGAGTTTCCTTATTATGTCCTGATATGTAAAGCATATCAATACAGGTGTTCTTTGTTTTTCTCATGAATGTACCTCTGCAATAGAGTTTTGTTGCATAAAAGTGCCTGAATAAAAAATGTCTGGTAATAGTCAGTGTGACAAAGGACAAGATAATGTAAGAAATGGAAACGCTGATGCCACATCATCTGCACTGCCAGTAAAAATGTTGAAGGGTGGCAAAATTGTCTGGCATCTGTGTTAGGCAATGGCATAAAGTCATAAAATTAGGAAGGAGGCAGAAAAGATTGTGCAGTATATGGCTGACTCATCATTACAGAAGTTACAGAAGGATGGCAATGACAGTGACACAACGCTTTTAAGTTAGTGTTCAGTAAGTTTAGTGCATTCCTCCTCCTTCACTGCCTCCGCCACCACAATAGTTGAATATTTCCATAGCTGCTAATCTATCCTTTATTGAAAGGGAAGTCAGTAATAGTGTCACTATGTTAAGCAGGGAGTGGGAGAAAGAGGCAACAGCCATTGTTGTCAGTGTGCTGCATCACAAAAATCACAAATTCACTCCTACATACATTGAAATAGTCTGTCTCCAAGTGAAGTCACAATTGACGCATGGCAGCACTCATTTTGTTGCATACAGTGTGCCAGTGTCATCTACAATTGAAGATACCATATTTTCTGTGGTAAATCAGCAATGCATTTTACCACGCTGCTAACTTCCTTTAAGTTCACCTGTCGTTGCATACAGTGCTCCACCCATAATTGCCATTACCATTGCCAATTTTATAGTGTGCTACATTTTCAGCTGACTAAACAACTTTTTTCACTACCCAAGTGACAAAACATCTTTAAAAATTGTAATTGAAAATGCATTTATTTTTTTAAATTTATTGACATATGAATTCTTCTCCTTATACTGCTAGCATTCCACTCTGCAACTAAATAACTTCTTTCACTGCCCACATACCAATTTTTTTTCAAATAAATTTTAATTTAAGTGTTATTAAATCCTCTTAGTGGCTGGGCCACCAAAGGCTTCCCAGGGTGTATTAAACTCGAAGTTATACTTCCTTTCAGTCACTTTCTTAAAGTGACACTGTGGGGGGCGTGGCTTGGCATGAGCGCGAACGGCAGCAGACACTGAGAGCTCCGACCGGTGCCCCACTAAAATAGGTCCATAAGCACTTCAAAATGGACAAAACGAGAAGCAAAAAGACCCCAGGGGAGCCCCTTACCTCCCAGTCACAGGAGGGGACCATCTCCAACTACTTTCTTTTGCTGCTGGACCCTCTGATGCCGAGGCCTGCAAGGGAGCGCCGACACCATCTTTTCAGCAGCGTGCACGATCTGACAGGCCAGAGAGCAGGGCTGCGCATCCCTTGCTGACAGCCCGACGGCTCCCTTCCCCTACACTGGCAGAGGGAGCAGCCTCACCGACAAGGAAGACATCCTCCTCACACTCTCCCACCAGTGCTGACAGCGACCAGGCGCCCAGCGCTTCCAAGGCAGCACCAGCACCAGATTCGAGAGCAGCGGCGGTGCGGACACCGCTGATCAACCAGACCCAACCAAACAACAGGCCTCATCTTTACATCGCTACAGACCAGACCCACAGACCCCGACCACCGCACTGTCTGATCTGTCCTCAGGAGAGGAGGAGGATCCACCTTCCACCTGCAAGAAAAAAGTGAGTAGCCGTCAGGCATCTATCGCTAGCCACGTTTCGGCGGAGTCTGTAGTATCTCACCTCCCCCCTCCGGAGGAAGCGGCCATTACGCTACAGGGACATCCAGAACTGCAGGCGTTACTTGCTTTAAGCAGAAGGGACATGGATAATCTAGCCACAGATCTGAAACGTGCGTGGCATCATGACCTGCAAATAGTTAAAACAGATATCACAGACCTACAACTCCGAGTTGACAATTTGGAGCAGTTTCAAGCGTCAGTGACGTCTTTCCTTCAGTCGCTCCAACAGATGTCATCTGCCCATACCACTCATTACCGCAGGCTCACTTCCCATGTAGATGACATAGAGAACCGTAATCGCCGCAATAATATAAGGATCCGCGGCCTACCAGAAACCACTCAGACCGCCAACCTAGTAACGGCACTCACAAGCATATTCAATACCATCTTGGGGCACCCCCCCAAGACACCTGTAGAAATGGATAGAGCACATCGGGCCCTCCGACCTCGCAGCGCAGAACCAACGAGACCGAGGGATGTCATATGTAGGATCCACTACTACACTGTAAAGGAGGATATAATGTCCAAAGCCAGAAATCTCAAGAGCATCGACTTCAGGGGTGCCCCTCTATCCATATTTCCGGATCTCTCCAGACACACTCTACGTCAGAGAACGGCACTGAAACCGCTACTTGCTGTACTCCAAGAACGAGGGATTCCCTATCCGTGTGGGGGTTTCCTTTCGCTCTCCAGGTTCGCAGGCAAGATAAGCTGATCGTCTTGACATACCCGGAGGAACTTCAGGATTTTCTACGTGCACTTGATCTTCCGATGATCCGCCTCCCGATCTGGGAACAGATGATCAGCGGCTCAGATCGCCCAGCTCCTCCTACGATGGTCCGAACCACTACTAGAGATCGAGCAACGACTCCTCCAGGTCCCCAAAGACCTAGGCGTAGACGTTGCCTGGCAACAGAACGTGACCAGCCGGCTTGAGCTAACTCTTCCCAGGTGAACCTATCTTGCTGGACTTTATAGTTCGGGGTTATACCATTGTTGAAATCCAAATGTTCTTCTGCCTATTTTTGTTGAATTTGCACTCCTTCATTAGAGACCTATTCACTATGTTGCCTCTTCATGTATAATTTAACATAGGGGGCCACATAGTCTCTGGTTATTTGTCATTTCTTGACCTCTTTATCTCTACTTCTTGTCTTGCTGCCTTGGGCTCGGCCTTCTTCGTTCCCACATAGCTAAGGTTCTGCAGTGCGGAACCAAACGGAGACGCGTGCTCCTACCCCATAATCCCACTAAGGGTGTCCTGTATGCCCTCTTTAACCTTAACTTCCCTCCTCCCTCCTGCTCCCCGAGGTCCCTGACCCCCAACTCCGGGTACCACTGACCCAACTCTAACAGCTACTGATCTCGCCCTCTCCTTTTCCGCCTTCACTCTCCCTCCCCTCCCCTTCCACTACCTATGGCGGATATTATAATATCCTTATTCAATGTTAAGGGTTTGAATGTACCTGAGAAGCGCTCTCAATGTCTTTATGATGCCCACAAGCGTAGAGTCCAGATTCTCTGCCTACAAGAAACACATTTTCTTGCTGACCATGTGCCCACTATTAAAAACCGCTACTTTCCATTATGGTCTCATAGTAGTAACACACAGGGTAAAACTAAGGGAGTTGCCACCTTTTTCCACAAAAACCTCCCCGTAAAGATTATAGATTCTATGACAGACCAGGACGCTAGATACATCTATCTCATATGCGAAATATATGGATCAATGTACACAGTAGCCAACATATATGCACCGAACACTGGTCAGATCCCTTTCCTTGTCTCAGCCCTGAATGCCCTCCAATCTTTTGCCAAAGGCCATCTCATACTATGTGGAGACTTCAATCTCCCTTTGAACCCTTTATTAGATACCTCTGAAGGTAGGTCCTATATCTCCTACAGTGCCTTAAACAAGCTCAGGAAGCTTTTACACTCCATGTTGTTGTGCGATGCCTGGCGGATCCTTCATCCGACCGATAAACACTTTTCCTACTACTCCTATGCTCATAACACATATATTAGAATTGACTATATTCTTACGTCTCACGCTATTTTTCCACAAGTGACCGCAGCTGGGATTGGTACAGCATTCCTCTCTGACCACTCTCCAATCATATGCACTATACGTATGTTGCCTCCAGGACCTCGCCCACACTCTTGGAGACTGAATGAGTCGCTCTTGCTTGATGCTTCATGTATGACCGATCTCAAACTTACTATTTCCAATTTTGTGACAGACCATGCCCATGACTCCACCTCTCCACCAATTCAATGGGAAGCCTTAAAATGTGTGCTTCGCGGAGTGCTGATGAAACATGGGGCTAGAATTAAGAAGGACTCAGGTCTTAAGTTCCAGTCGCTCCTTCGAGACTTAGCTGCCCTTGAGGCACAACATAAATTATTCCTACAACAATCTACCCTGGTTCTCACAGCGGGTTCTACACCATTCCCTATTACTTCATATCTCACAGAAAATAAATGGTTTCAAACGATAAAACTTAACTTTTAATATTTTAAAATAAAAATTGCACAAAGGACGTCCACTAATCTACTGAAAGACAGATCAATGTGGTCTGTGCCTGCCGATTCAAAGTTTATTCAGGATTTAAATGTTAGACAGTATTCACACTCTCCAACTTTCCACTGGACCTAGGGTGTAATAAGATACTTTCACCACCCTTAGACTAAGGTTATAGTATCACGGCCGCATCATACAACAGGTCAGTATTTTGTCAGTTGCTCTTAGTGCTAGGAAAACCCAAACACCTGGTCCCCACACACATAATTTGTAAAGCCTCACTGACTAGACTCCTGCACAGCCATGATGTACCTCCACAACCCTAGTCTGTAGTATGTACATATGCCAGTAATCTAGGTACAGGTCACAGTAACTTCATTTCCTGTCATTAAAATGTTATAACCATAAGGGAAACTATGATATTCTGACCCTTATACTCAATAAACCCTTATATTGCAGCCATTACTGATATCCCCTATGTTGACTCCAGGGATATACAGCTACCATTTCCATTAGTGACTCAAGTTCCACCAACTAATCTCCAGGCTAATCAGACTGCCCCAGTCTCCTGTCAGTCCTTCATGCCCCCAAGTGGTATGGCTTGTGGTCAACTAACTCAAAAATAGAAAATAGAAAATAAACTTGCTCTGCGCGTTTCCCCTGTGTTATCTATATCAGGTTCATCAGGAGCCAATGCTAATAAACTTATCAGTTGGTCTAAGCTGCTATAAATATTTATCAAAAATGCAGTTACAACTGCAGTTCCTGGAGCACTGATGGTGTGCTCCAGTGTATAGAGTAGCCGATGCCACACTGAGCCTTGCCTACTTTATAAAGGTCAGCCCATTCATTCGGTGCCACCCCCTTTCCTAATGCTGTCTGCAGTGAGCCAATAGAAATCACTAGCTCACTCCACCAATCACGCCTCCTAGGGGGTGTGTCCACCTCAGTCCTCTACTGTGTTCATGTGACTGCCGATCATGTGACCACTGAATGTAAACAATTACAGTGATCCAGCGCTAGACGGTGAATCTACTGATTCACATTTGATTTTCACCTCATCTACACAGGCTGCTGATCATCTGGCTGCTGCGTCTCAGCCATTCCGATGATCAAGGGCCAACTGGTAATTTTGTATACTTAACCTCCATTCCTCCATATACCAGGTCATAAACCCAGAGGGGAGATATCCAAAACAGAGTTAAATCCGGATCCATAGTATCCTATCACAACCATACTCTAAAGGAGTCGGAGGTTAGGTTTAACCCCAGACCGTGACAGTGGATGGATCATAAACCTACCTATCATAGTTCACATACAGTGGGCTCTCCCTTATTGTTCCCCAAACTATAGATAACCTAACCATCCCACTCAGATCCATTTGCATACCTCCTAATGGTCAATCCCTACAACTCTAACTCTTTTCTATTTCTCAACCCTCTGATTGCGTACCAAAACTACTGTACATCATAGCTACGACCCATCAAACACCACAACATTATATTGTAAATCATACCTCACCACCTAGATTCAGGCAATGCAAAAGATAGCGGAAGAGAGACCCCTAAACGTCTACCCATCTAAATACGGGGCGATAGATGACACGATACACCTCCCATATTTCTCACCCCTATTTATCTTTCTTCAATAAATGGCGCAAAGGATATCAAATCATTGAGGCCTCTAGGTTTGACACAGTTAAACCTAAATATCCATTCCACTTCCTTCCTCAAAATTGCCCTATCCCAATCTCCTCCTCGTGGTGATTTGCGTACTAACTCAATGCCCTGAAATCTCAATGTAGATGGGTCATCTCCATGTTTGCTCCAGAAATGTAAACTCAGGGGACGTTCTTCTCTCCTGTTGATATATCCAACATGATCTAATATCCTACGACGTAATTCCCTTTTCATTTTACCCACGTAGTTCACTGGGCATGGACAGGATGTGACATATACCACACCCACAGAGCGGCAATTAATGAAATCTCTCGTATAATATTTTTTACCCGTAGCTGCCGCCGTAACTTCACGTCCCTTCAAAATAAATTCACAGGCCCTACAACCACCACACCTAAATGTGCCTGCCGGTCTTTCACTCCCCAACCAGGTACCCCCAGACTCCTCTGATTCCAGATGACTATGAACTAGTCTGTCGCTGAGGTTACGGCCTCTTCTGTAGGTGATTGATGGATATTCAGATACCCTATCCCTTAAATCAGGGTCCTGTCGCAGGATATCCCAATATGACCTCAATATGTCAACCACCATTCTGGAACCTTGATCAAATGTCCCGATTAATCTAATGATGTTTTGGGGAGGCGGTTCATCTTTTGGTATAAGTAATCTTTGTCTGTCACATTCTGTCGCAAAACGTCTAGCATCCTGGAGCACATTTATCGGGTACCCTCTACTCCTAAATCTTTGTTCTAATAACTGAGATTGAGCATTAAATTCCTGGACCGAAGAACAGTTTCTGCGTACACGTAAAAACTGTCCCTTGGGGATCCCACTACGAAGTGGTCTCGGATGGGAGCTTTCCCACCTCAAGAGATTGTTTGTTGCTGTCTCCTTACGATACAAAGTGGTGGATATATTCCCATCACTCCCAATTGATATACTAAGGTCCAGGAAATTAATATTGTTTTGACTGATGGTCGCTGTGAATTTCAAGTTCAAATCATTAATGTTCAATTTCCTCACAAACTCCCAGAAACATTCCACTGAGCCAGTCCATATTAACAATATGTCATCAATATATCTGAGCCATAGGAGGATGTGTCTAGTCCATTCCTCCCATGCCTCAGAAAAGACGTGACGCTCCTCCCACCACCCCAAGAACAAGTTGGCATATGTCGGGGATGCAGGGCTGCCCATGGCAGAACCCTGCAACTGGTGGAAGAAGCGTCTATTGAACGTAAATACATTCCGAGTCAGGATAAATCTCATCAGTTCCATGACCAACTGATTATGGGAATCCATGTGTAGGCCCCTCATATGTAGGAAATACTCCACAGCCCCACACCCCAAATCATGGGGTATGGAGCTGTATAACGCCTCCACGTCCAGGCTTGCCAATGATGAATTAGCTGTAACCTGTACTCCCTCAAGGTGCCTCAAAACGTCCATTGTGTCCCGGACATACGACGGCAGGGCCAGCACAAATGGACGCAAGATCTTATCCACGTAAGCGCTGGCCCCTTCAGTTATGCCGCCATTGCCCGAGACGTTTTGCGACAGAATGTGACAGACAAAGATTACTTATACCAAAAGATGAACCGCCTCCCCAAAACATCATTAGATTAATCGGGACATTTGATCAAGGTTCCAGAATGGTGGTTGACATATTGAGGTCATATTGGGATATCCTGCGACAGGACCCTGATTTAAGGGATAGGGTATCTGAATATCCATCAATCACTTACAGAAGAGGCCGTAACCTCAGAGACAGACTAGTTCATAGTCATCTGGAATCAGAGGAGTCTGGGGGTACCTGGTAGGGGAGTGAAAGACCGGCAGGCACATTTAGGTGTGGTGGTTGTAGGGCCTGTGAATTTATTTTGAAGGGACGTGAAGTTACGGCGGCAGCTACGGGTAAAAAATATTATACGAGAGATTTCATTAATTGCCGCTCTGTGGGTGTGGTATATGTCGCATCCTGTCCATGCCCAGTGAACTACGTGGGTAAAACGAAAAGGGAATTACGTCGTAGTATATTAGATCATGTTGGATATATCAACAGGAGAGAAGAACGTCCCCTGAGTTTACATTTCTGGAGCAAACATGGAGGTGACCCATCTACATTGAGATTTCAGGGCATTGAGTTAGTACGCAAATCACCACGAGGAGGAGATTGGGATAGGGCAATTTTGAGGAAGGAAGCGGAATGGATATTTAGGTTTAACTGTGTCAAACCTAGAGGCCTCAATGATTTGATATCCTTTGCGCCATTTATTGAAGAAAGATAAATAGGGGTGAGAAATATGGGAGGTGTATCGTGTCATCTATCGCCCCGTATTTAGATGGGTAGACGTTTAGGGGTCTCTCTTCCGCTATCTTTTGCATTGCCTGAATCTAGGTGGTGAGGTACGATTTACAATATAATGTTGTGGTGTTTGATGGGTCGTAGCTATGATGTACGGTAGTTTTGGTACGCAATCAGAGGGTTGAGAAATAGGAAAGAGTTAGAGTTGTAGGGATTGACCATTAGGAGGTATGCAAATGGATCTGAGTGGGATGGTTAGGTTATCTATAGTTTGGGGAACAATAAGGGAGAGCCCACTGTATGTGAACTATGATAGGTAGATTTATGATCCATCCGCTGTCACGGTCTGGGGTTAAACCTAACCTCCGACTCCTTTAGAGTACGGTTGTGATAGGATACTATGGATCTGGATTTAACTCTGTTTTGGATATCTCCCCTCTGGGTTTATGACCTGGTATATGGAGGAATGGAGGTTAAGTATACAAAATTACCAGTTGGCCCTTGATCATCGGAATGGCTGAGACGCAGTAGCCAGATGATCAGCAGCCTGTGTAGATGAGGTGAAAATCAAATGTGAATCAGTAGATTCACCGTCTAGCACTGGATCACTGTAATTGTTTACATTCAGTGGTCACATGATCGGCAGTCACATGAACACAGTAGAGGACTGAGGTGGACACACCCCCTAGGAGGCGTGATTGGTGGAGTGAGCTAGTGATTTCTATTGGCTCACTGCAGACAGCATTAGGAAAGGGGGTGGCACCGAATGAATGGGCTGACCTTTATAAAGTAGGCAAGGCTCAGTGTGGCGTCGGCTACTCTATACACTGGAGCACACCATCAGTGCTCCAGGAACTGCAGTTGTAACTGCATTTTTGATAAATATTTATAGCAGCTTAGACCAACTGATAAGTTTATTAGCATTGGCTCCTGATGAACCTGATATAGATAACACAGGGGAAACGCGTAGAGCAAGTTTATTTTCTATTTTCTATTTTTGAGTTAGTTGACCACAAGCCATACCACTTGGGGGCATGAAGGACTGACAGGAGACTGGGGCAGTCTGATTAGCCTGGAGATTAGTTGGTGGAACTTGAGTCACTAATGGAAATGGTAGCTGTATATCCCTGGAGTCAACATAGGGGATATCAGTAATGGCTGCAATATAAGGGTTTATTGAGTATAAGGGTCAGAATATCATAGTTTCCCTTATGGTTATAACATTTTAATGACAGGAAATGAAGTTACTGTGACCTGTACCTAGATTACTGGCATATGTACATACTACAGACTGGGTTGTGGAGGTACATCATGGCTGTGCAGGAGTCTAGTCAGTGAGGCTTTACAAATTATGTGTGTGGGGACCAGGTGTTTGGGTTTTCCTAGCACTAAGAGCAACTGACAAAATACTGACCTGTTGTATGATGCGGCCGTGATACTATAACCTTAGTCTAAGGGTGGTGAAAGTATCTTATTACACCCTAGGTCCAGTGGAAAGTTGGAGAGTGTGAATACTGTCTAACATTTAAATCCTGAATAAACTTTGAATCGGCAGGCACAGACCACGTTGATCTGTCTTTCAGTAGATTAGTGGACGTCCTTTGTGCAATTTTTATTTTAAAATATTAAAAGTTAAGTTTTATCGTTTGAAACCATTTATTTTCTGTGAGATAATCTACCCTGGTTGCGCTGATGGCTATGCGTCATGAGATCAGGTCCTTGTTGGAACACAGGCAACAGCGACTTCGCCAATTAGGCATTCTATGAGTGGGGTAACAAGGCGGGTCGTCTACTGGCCCGCGCCGTAAGAGAGCGTCAGGCCACCTCTTACATAACGGCCATTAAGAACCCATCGGGAGCCACAATGCACTTAACTACAGACATTGCTGAAGCGTTCCGAGGATACTATGAATCCCTTTATAACCTTCCTCAGCCACACACCACCAATCGGACACCTGATCCCCCCTTTACACTTCCTCAATATATTGCACAAACAGCTTTCTCTTCTCTTAAACCCGAAGAGTCCGACCTTCTGGAGTCACCTTTTTCCACCCAGAAGCTTGAGCTGGGGATCTCGGACTTACCGGCGGGTAAAAGCCCGGGACCAGACGGGTTCACAGCTCGGTTCTACAAGATTTTACAGTCTGATTTTGCACCCCTTCTATTGAAATCCTTTAACTCTATCTCGCCTGACACTCAATTCCTCCCCCTCCTTTTTACACGCACATATTACGGTTATACCCAAGGAGGGTAAGGACCACCTGCCCTGCCCTAGTTATAGACCGATATCCTTGATCAATACTGACGCCAAACTCTATGCCAAACTGATAGCTAATAGACTGAGTCAGTATATGGAAAAGTTAGTACATTGCGATCAAGTTGGCTTTATCCCACATAGAGAGGCACAGGACAACACGTTGAAGGCCTTCTCGGTGATCTATCATGCAAAGAGTTCACGAATCCCTATGATGCTTCTCTCTTTGGACGCGGAGAAGGCCTTTGACAGGGTTGATTGGGGCTTCTTAGAAGCTACTCTCTCGCAGGTAGGATTGGGGCCCAGGATGCTTACCCGCATACGCTCCCTTTATAATTCCCCGCGGGCACAGGTACGAGTTAATGGCGCACTTTCCTCACCTCTTACTATACGCAATGGCACCCGCCAAGGTTGTTCTCTCTCACCTATGCTCTATGCCTTGGTGATGGAACATCTACTAGTAGCAATTAGGGACATTCAGGGTCTCAGAATCCGAAATCTACATCTTAATATCTCAGCATTCGCAGATGATGTCCTACTCTTCATTACTCAGCCGCTCACAACTATCCCATCTCTCCTCCGAGTAATCAACTCTTACAGCTACTATAGTAACTACAAACTCAACCTGTCCAAATGTACCGCTCTTAATGCCTCCCTGCCAGAGTCACAGCTTCGTGGTCTCCGCTCCTCCTTTCCCTTTACATGGTCCCAGAAAGCAATTAAATACTTGGGAGTTCAGCTCCCTAGCAATCTAACCGATTCCTATACGCTTAATTTCCTTCCGATCCTGCGTACCTTGCAGACAGATCTGAAACGCTGGGACACCAAAGGCTTCTCTTTGCTGGGACGCATTAATTTGCTAAAAATGAATGTCCTCCCCAGACTACTCTATCTATTTCAGACTATCCCTATAATGTTACCCAAACACTACTTTACAACTATCCCGAAAACATTTACTAAATTCATATGGGCATCCAAGCCACCGAGAATTGCAAGAAGTATCTTGACCAAACCCAAAGAGTGCGGTGGATTGGCGGTACCGGTTGCTCTCACTACTTCCAGGCTGCGGTCACTTCGTGCATTTTAGATTAGCATCACTCGGAGCGCTCTAAACTCTGGGTCGCCTTAGAGGGTTCCTTGAGTTCACTTCCACTTACTGCCCTCCCGTGGATTAATAAGCATTACTGGACAGATAACTCCACCCATACACTTCCATACGTCGCGCGTCAGGTTCTTGGATCGTGCCGGCGCTATGGTGCTGTGCGTGGACTGTTTCTAAACAATGGACCTATGACACCTATCTCGGGCAACCCGGATTTTCCTGCTGCGCTCCACTCCTCCTTTTTATCCCATACCAGGGGTCAACAGATCCTTTGATTCCACCAAATTACAAGCACAACATCTCTCCTCCCCCGCCAAGAGCTGACCCCTCCTGGGTCAGACCCTGATTCTGCCATATCCCATTGGCAATACGCCCAGCTAACTCACCTATACGCCACTCTTAAGGTAACACACAACTTGCACAGAGAGTTACTGCCTTTTGAACGCATATGCCTCTCTGCCCATACCCCAGCTCACACAATCTCGCTCATCTATGGCATGCTGCGGGAGACCGCTACTGACTCCCTACCTGCTTATGCGAGTGGATGGGAGAGGGAGCTGGGGGGTCTCGTTCGCGCCAGATGTGTGGTCATCGGCATTCCAGGCGTGCCACAAATTCTCTATTTCCTGCAAGGCACAGGAGACTAACTATAAGATACTGTCCCATTGGTACAGAGTCCCATCTGTTCTCCATGAGATGTATCCCTCCACCTCAGATCGATGTTGGAGATGTAACTCCGGTAAGGGTATGATGAAGCACATTTGGTGGGAATGTACACTCTTACGCCCCTTCTGGTCAGAAGTTCGTCGTATAATTAAGACAGTTACGGGCATTTCATTAGGCGATGACCCGGCCCCCCTTCTTCTTTCCATCTTCCCGAGTAAATATGAGAAAAATACCTGCAAATTGATAGGCTTCATGCTCGTGGCCGCAATGTCTGTGATTCCTAGACTATGGAAATTTCAGACACCCCCCTCTCTGGTGTCCTGGCTTAAAGAGATTTTGCTCATTCGTAGCATGGAAAATATGCTGGCGGAGCTGCGACAGGATGACAGGACCCATCAGCAAACATGGCTCCTCTGGAATCTTTTTTACCACTCCAATGAATTCCAGTCTGCCTTTCCCTCTATATCCCCCAACAGGGACCTCCGCCCCCCCCCCCCTGACTTCTTCTAATCTTTTGTCATAATAATGTACTTGTGTTTTGACTTTACCCTACACTTTATTGAATTCTGTGTTTGGCTCTGCTGCGACAGAGCCTATGTTATTCCCTATATCCTATTCCATTAACTTCTCCTCACCTCCTATCCCCTAGCCTCCCTGCCCCCCCCCATCCATGTACTTCCCTGATCATTTTGTTGTTTATACTGTTTTATCTCTGACAATATGAAAAGTGATTTCTTTGTTCGGCCCTGCTGCGACAGAGCTCATGTTCTACCCCTCTAATTTGCTCCATTTGTCATTCCTCAACCCCTATCTCCTTCCCCTACCTCCTCCCCTTCCCCACCCATGTGCTTCCAGCTTCAAAATGTTGTTTGAGATGTTTTATTTCTGTTTTTATGTAAAAATTTAATAAAATACTTAATGTTAAAAAAAAAGTGACACTGTGAATGTAAAAGACAACAATGTAAACCTGTGCCACATCATCCACCAGTAAGAATCTGTTAGGGGACTTGCACCAAGTGGATTTTCACATACCTTCAGCTGATACCAATGACAGCGCTGACAGTGCGGATGATTCTATTGGACTGTCTGCCTGAACATTAGATACCATACTGTACTGCTTTTATTGACATAATAAAAAAGATTATATGGTATATGGAACCTGATTACAAATTGTCCATTGAGGACCAAGAGCTTCAAATTACTCTTCTTGTGTGCATTATCCCTATACTGTGACATCACTGTTTGTAATAATTTTGTATTGTGATATCACTATGTGTATTATCTATACCAGTGATGGCGAACCTTTTAGAGACCGAGTGCCCAAACTACAACCCAAAACCCACTAAATTATCGCAAAGTGCCAACACGGCAATTTAACCTTAAATTAACCAGGATCTATTTTATAGTGACCGTGCAATGTTATTACAGCCTGTAATAATATCACATGTCTGCTATAAAACAGATACTGTGTGATATAAATGGTGAAGGGCTCCCACACAGTACAATGTGCTCCGAAGTGGCCCCAAGACAGTACATTTCGCTCTGAAGTGGCCTCCAGACAATATTATATGCTCCAGAATGGCCCCCACACAGTATTATATGCTCCAGAGTGGCCCCCACTCAGTATTATATGCTCCACAGAGGCCCCCGTACAGTATTATATACCCATTTTGCCCCCACCCACATTATATGCTTCACAATAAGCCCCCCCACACAGTAGTATATGCTTCACAGTGGGGCCACACACAGTAGTTTATGCTTCACAGTGTCCCCCATACAGTATTAGATGCTTCAGTGTCCCCCATACAGTATTAGATGCTTCAGTGTCCCCCATACAGTATTAGATGCTTCAGTGTCCCCCCATACAGTATTAGATGTTTCAGTGTCCCCCATACAGTATTAGATACTTCAGTGTCCCTCATACAATATTAGATGCTTCAGTGTCCCCCAAACAGTATTAGATGCTTCAGTGTCCCCCATACAGTATTAGATGCTTCAGTATCCCCCCACACACAGTATTAGATGCTTCAGTGTCCCCCATACAGTATTAGATGCTTCAGTGTTCCCCCCACACAGTATTAGATGCTTCAGTATCCCCCCCATACAGTATTAGATGCTTCAGTGTCCCCCATACAGTATTAGATGCTTCAGTATCCCCCCCATACAGTATTAGATGCTTCAGTGTCCCCCATACAGTATTAGATGCTTCAGTGTCCCCCATACAGTATTAGATGCTTCAGTGTCCCCCCCACACAGTATTAGATGCTTCAGTGTCCCCCCCCACACAGTATTAGATGCTTCAGTGTCCCCAATACAGTATTAGATGCTTCAGTGTCCCCCCCACACAGTATTAGATGCTTCACAGTGTCCCCCATACAGTAGTATATGCACCACAGTAGGCCCCACACAGTAGTTTGTTACTTATTTTGTCCCACGAAGAGCTGCAGTCCCACGAAGAGTGTCTTCCTCCTCCTCCTTCTGATCGCAGGCGCTGATGATTTACGTCATCTCGCCTGCGTCGGGGCAGAGGTCACACTCTGCAGTCAATGTAGGCCGCGGTTCCGCGGACCGCGGCCTACACTGACAACTTTCAGCTGTGTGTGCGTTTGCACATACAGCTGAAAGACATGATCGCTCACCAACGGGGAATCCTGTACCGGATTCCCCATTAGTGAGCGATCATGGCGACGGCGCGCGTGCCAACTGAGAGGGCTCTGCGTGCCCTCTCTGGCACGCGTGCCATAGGTTCGCCATCACGGATCTATACTGTAAAATCACTATGTGCGCTATCTCTGTATATGTGAGACCAAAATAACTGTACAATATTCAAATTCTCAACTTGTTTCTTAAGGTGGTCATAGCAGAGTGGGTCCCCATTAAAAGTTTTGTTAAGAGGCCTCATGATTACTTGTTACACCCCTTTCTGCACTTTCTATTTTCTAGTTCAAGTACAGAACAGAATAAAACTTACGGAGTCACAAAATCTTGGTTTTGTGACTCTTTAAATGCCACTTGCATGGTTTATCATCATTTATGCTAGGTTTCTGGCATAAATGATGCCTTAAATCTAGATTTCAGTGTAGAAGCACAGCCTGCCAGAGAATGCGCCTGATTTATATCACAAATCAGAGGAATCCTTCAGTGGCGCAGGGATTATTGAGATAGACATACAACATGTTGGTCTTGATAAATCCCCCTACTAATGTCTTTTGATATTGGTAAGTTGAAAGTAGTTAAAAATCGGGTAAAAGATAAGACAAGGGGAAGGCAAATGAAGAAATAAATAGATTTTTATATATATACAGTACAGACCAAAAGTTTGGACACACCTTCTCATTCCAAGAGTTTTCTGTATTTTCATGACTATAAAAATTGTAGATTCACACTGAAGGCATCAAAACTATGAATTAACACATGTGGAATTATATACTTAACAAAAAGTGTGAAACAACTGAAAATATGTCTTATATTCTAGGTTCTTCAAAGTAGCCACCTTTTGCTTTGATTACTGCTTTGCACACTCTTGGCATTCTCTTGATGGGCTTCAAGAGGTAGTCACCTGAAATGGTCTTCCAACAGTCTTGAAGGAGTTCCCAGAGATGCTTAGCACTTGTTGGCCCTTTTGCCTTCACTCTGCAGTCCAGCACACCCCAAACAATCTCGATTGGGTTCAGGTCTGGTGACTGTGGAGGCCAGGTCATCTGGCGTAGCACCCCATCACTCTCCTTCTTGGTCAAATAGCCCTTACACAGTCTGGAGGTGTGTTTGGGGTCATTGTCCTGTTGAAAAATAAATGATGGTCCAACTAAACGCAAACCGGATGGAATAGTATGCCGCTACAAGATGCTGTGGTAACCATGCTGGTTCAGTATTCCTTCAATTTTGAATAAATCCCCAACAGTGTCAGCAGCAAAGCACCCCCACACCATCACACCTCCTCCTCCATGCTTCACGGTGGGAACCAGGCATGTAGAGTCCATTCGTTCACCTTTTCTGCGTCGCACAAAGACACGGTGGTTGCAACCAAAGATCTCAAATTTGGACTCCTCAGACCAAAGCACAGATTTCCACAGGTCTAATGTCCATTCCTTGTGTTCTTTAGCCCAAACAAGTCTCTTCTGCTTGTTGCCTGTTCTTAGCAGTGGTTTCCTAGCAGCTATTTTACCATGAAGGCCTGCTGCACACAGTCTCCCCTTAACAGTTGTTGTAGAGATGTGTCTGCTGATAGAACTCTGTGTGGCATTGACCTGGTCTCTAATCTGAGCTGCTGTTAACCTGCGATTTCTGAAGCTGGTGACTCGGATGAACTTACCCTCCGCAGCAGAGGTGACTCTTGGTCTTCCTTTCCTGGGGCGGTGCTCATGTGAGCCAGTTTCTTTGTAGCGCTTGATGGTTTTGGCCACTGCACTTGGGGACACTTTCAAAGTTTTCCCAATTTTTCGGACTGACTGACCTTCATTTCTTAAAGTAATGATGGCCACTCGTTTTTCTTTACTTAGCTGCTTTTTTCTTGCCATAATACAAATTCTAACACTCCATTCAGTAGGACTATCAGCTGTGTATCCACCTGACTTCTGAACAACACAACTGATGGTCCCAACCCCATTTATAAGGCAAGAAATCCCACTTATTAAACCTGACAGGGCACACCTGTGAAGTGAAAACCATTTCAGGTGACTACCTCTTGAAGCTCATCAAGAGAATGCCAAGAGTGTGCAAAGCAGTAATCAAAGCAAAAGGTGGCTACTTTGAAGAACCTAGAATATAAGACATATTTTCAGTTGTTTCACACTTTTTTGTTAAGTATATAATTCCACATGTGTTAATTCATAGTTTTGATGCCTTCAGTGTGAATCTACAATTTTTATAGTCATGAAAATACAGAAAACTCTTGGAATGAGAAGGTGTGTCCAAACTTTTGGTCTGTACTGTATATATATATAAATTCCTGTTTCGTTAAGGTACTCCTTCCTAGTTCAGATATAACCTTAATTAACTTACTATAGGTAGGAGTGCGGTACTAGGATTTCTCTCATAAATTGGTAGATACAGTATGGGGAAAGTTGGGGAACTGGAAAATATCTATTCTGATCTAGTCTAAGTCGTGAGTGATCTTTCTAGTCCATGAATGCTCGTCCATAAAATATAATTCAACGTTTGTCCTCAGTGTCAATAAACATGTAACAGCCAATATTGAGTAAAATGTGTATGGTTATGTTGGCAGAACAATAATTCAAACGGTAAATTTTAACATGAAATTATTGTTTCAGCTGACCAATGACAGACCATCATTGTCAGGAAAGAAGTTGATTGTCTTTAACCTCTTTTTTCATTTTTGACTCCCCGTCTTCCAAACCCCATAACTTTTTAATTTTTCCGTTCACAGAGCCATATGTTTGCAGGACAAATTGTTCTTCATAATAGTACCATTTGTTATTCTGTGCAATGTACTGGGAAGCTGGAAAAAAATTCAGAATGGGGAATTGGAATTGGAGAAAAAGTGCATTTGTGCGACTTTCTTATGGGCTTCATTTTATGGTGTTCACTGTGCAGCCAAAATGACATGTCACTGTGACATGACTGTATTCTATGTTTCAGTACAATTCCAGGGATACCAAATTTCTATAGTTTTATTTATGTTTTAACCCCTTAACAAAAAAACAAAACTTTGCAAAAAAAAAATATTTGCAGTAACTTTTTTATATTTCTGTGTACGGGGATGCATAGGGCGTCTTTTTTTTTTAGTTATACCATATTGAGGAATGTCTATTGCTTTGATCACTTTTTATTCAAATTTTTATCAGAGGTGAAACAGCAAAAAAACAGCCTTTCAGCACTTTTGATTTTTTTTTCGGGGTTTACCAAAAAATATTTGTATTTTATTAAGTTTGTAGACCTGGCATTTACAGACACAGGGATACCTAATGTGTATGTGCTTCACAGTATTTTTTTAGTTTTATATGTATTCTAGGGAAAGGGGAGTGATTTGAACTTTTAGTTTTTTATATTTGTTAAAACTTTTTTTTTTTTTTTTTTACTATTTTATTATCCCCCTAGGGGCTAATAAATCAAAAGATTGCAGGTCCCATAGACTGCAATACAACCGTAGACCAGCCTCAATAGAAATATTCCTATGGCAGGCCTGGAAACCTTCATAAGGCAAAGACCCGATGGTAATGGCGGCCGCTCTACAGCAGTGACTGCCATCTTTAAAGACCCGGCATGAAGGGGTTAAAGTTTCCTTCCATTGGTCACTAGTAACAAACAATCTTTATTTGAATAAACATTCCTGTAGGCCGGGGACCCACTTGGCGTAAATGCTGTGGTTTGGCCACGGTGGAAACGCTGCAGAAAAAAAAATGCTGCATTTTACAGTCTTGTCACGTTTCTGGAAACCACAATATGTCAATTATACCTACAGAAATGCTGGCATTTTCCCTATAGGTATAATTGAAGCAGAAAGTCCGCAGAGTTTTCCTCAGCAGACTTTCTGTGAAAAGCGCTGCAGGAAAAACTGCGATGCCTTTTGCCTTAATAATGCATTAAAATCTATATCATGCAAAATCTAAAATAGACATAACGGGATAGGTGTATTGGAGCTCCAAATTTATATAATATCACCTCCCTTCCACTATTTACCGAGGGACATAGTAATATAATATTAAATAATAGTGTATCGCCCCACTTTATAAATTGTGGTATATATATCTTAATGAAAGATCCCAGTGCCAAACAGCTGTACTAAGTGGTCAAGTAATTGTACGTTAATGACCAAAATGATGCCTTAGTACAGGACTGTTATATAAATCCTTGGATGACAAATATCTAGCAAGTGTCATTGCTGAATGCAAAGTGCTATGCATTCCCAGCCATTGCTAGGGCATCCCATATGGGGAAACGTCATAGCATTTGGGATAACCCCTGCTCTGTCATTATATATATTGCGGCTAATAAATACAACATGGCTGTGACAAAGACAGGTAAGTATGTGGGTCCCAACTAGTACTGGAGTGTAGTGAACTTGTCCAGCACAAGCAGTTAGTCGTAAGCATGCATTTAGCTGCTATAAGTAACTAACTTAGGAGATTGATAAGTATGGAATGGTTGGATAAATTCTATCTGTCGCACAGTTTTCTATCCCTAAAGCTAAAGGGTGACAGTTTCCCTATAAAAATTATTCATCAGGGGGGCGTGGCTTGGCATGGGTGCGAAAGGCTGGAGACCCTGAGAGATCCGACCTGTGCCCCGCCAATATAGGTCCAGAATTACCTTAAAATGGGCAAAACGAGAGTCAAAAAGACCCCAGGGGAGCCCCTTACCTCCCAGTCGCAGGAGGGGACCATCTCCAACTATTTTCTTCCTATGCTGGAGCAGGAGGGACCCTCCAAGGCCGGTGAAGGAGCGCCAGCGCCATCCTCTCAACAGTGCGTGCGATCCAGCGGGCCGGAGAGCAGCGCTGCGCATCCCTTACCGAAAGCCCGACGGCTCCCTTCCTCTCCGCTGGCGGAGGGAGCAGTTACACCAACCAGGGAGACTTCCTTCTCGCGTTCTCCCACTAGCTCTGACAGTGACCCGGCACCCAGCACTTCTCTGGCAGTACCAGCTCCAGAGGTGAGAGCAGCGGCGGTGCGGGCACCACTGCTCGCCTCCACCCAACCAAACAACGTTGAACCTAGAGGGGCTGGATTGGGAGCAGCTTCACCTTCACCCTCTAACAGGCCTCATCGCTACAGACCAGACCCACAGACCCCGACCACCGCACTGTCTGATCTGTCTTCAGGAGAGGAGGAGGATCCACCTTCCACCTGCAAGAAAAAAGTGAGTAGCCGTCAGGGATCTATCGCAAGCCATGTTTTGGCGGAGTCTGTAGTATCTCACTTCCCCCCTCCGGAGGAAGCGGCCGTTACGCTACAGGGACATCCAGAACTACAGGCGTTACTCATTTTAAGCAGAAGGGACATGGATAATCTAGCCACAGATCTGAAACGTGCATGGCGTCATGATCTGCAAGTAGTTAAAACAGATATCTCAGACCTACAAATCAGAGTGGACAATTTGGAGCAGTTCCGATCATCAGTGACGTCTTCCCTTCAGTCGCTTCAACAGATGTCATCTGCCCATACCACTCATTACTGCAGGCTCACTTCCCATGTAGATGACATAGAGAACCGTAATCGCCGCAATAATATAAGGATCCGCGGCCTTCCAGAAACCACCCAGACCGCCGACCTAGTAACGGCACTCACGAGCATATTCAATACCATCTTGGGGTGCCCCCCCCGAGACGCATATAGAAATGGATAGAGCACATCGGGCCCTCCGATCTCGCAGTGCAGACCCAGCGAGACCGAGGGATGTCATATGTAGGATCCACTACTACACCGTGAAGGAGGATATAATGTCCAAAGCCAGAAATCTCAAAAACATCGACTTTAGGGGTGCCCCTCTATCCATATTTCCGGATCTCTCCAGACATACTCTACGACAGAGAACGGCACTGAAACCTCTACTTGCTGTACTCCAAGAACGGGGGATTCCCTATCGTTGGGGGTTTCCTTTCGCTCTCCAGGTTCACAGGAAGGATAAGCTGATCATTTTGACATCCCCGGAGGAACTTCAGGACTTTCTCCGTGCACTTGATCTCCCAATGATCCGCCTCCCAGCCTGGGAGCAGATGCTCAGCACCTCAGATCGCCCAGTTCCTCCTACGATGGTCCAAACCGCTACAAGAGATCGGGCAATGACTCCTCCAGGTCCCCAAAGACCTAGGCGTAGACGTTGCCTGGCTACAGAACGTGACCAGCTGGCTTGACTTAACTCCTCCCAGGTGAACCTTTCTTGCTGGACTTTATAGTTCGGGGTTAAACTATTGTTGAAATTCAAATGCTCTTCTGCCTATTTTTGTTGAATTTGCATTTTTCATTAGAGACCTATTTACTATGTTGCTGCTTCATGTATAATTTGATATAGGGGGCCACATAGTCTCTGGTTATCTGTCATTCCTTGACCTCTTTTATGAGTGGGGTAACAAGGCGGGTCGTCTACTGGCCCGCGCTGTAAGAGAGCGTCAGGCTACCTCTCATGTAATGGCCATTAAGAACCCATCGGGAGCCACAACTCACTTAACTGCAGATATTGCTGCGGCGTTCCGAGGATATTATGAGTCCCTTTATAACCTTCCTCAGCCACACACCACCAATCGGACGCCTAAACCCCTCCCCCTTACACTCCCTCAATATATTGCGCAAACAGCCCTCCCTTCTCTTAAACCTGAAGAGTCCAATCTACTGGAGTCATCTTTTTCCGCCCAGGAGCTTGAGCTGGGGATCTCGGGCTTACCAGCGGGTAAAAGCCTGGGACCGGACGGGTTCACAGCTCGGTTCTACAAGACTTTACAGCCTGATCTTGCACCCCTTCTACTGAAATCCTTTAACTCTATCTCGCCTGACACTCACTTTCCCCCTTCCTTTTTACACGCACATATTACGGTTATACCCAAGGAGGATAAGGACCACCTGCTCTGCCCTAGTTATAGACCGATATCCTTGATCAATACTGACGCCAAACTCTGTGCCAAACTGATAGCTAATAGACTGAGTCAGTATATGGAAAAATTAGTGTGGCTTTATCCCACATAGAGAGGCACAGGACAACACGCTGAAGGCCTTCTCGGCGATCCATCATGCAAAGAGTTCACAAATCCCTATGATGCTTCTCTCTTTGGACGCGGAGAAGGCCTTTGACAGGGTTGATTGGGGCTTCCTGGAGGCTACTCTCTCACAGATAGGATTGGGGCCCAAGATGCTTACCCGTATACGCTCCCTTTTTAACTCTCCGTGGGCACAGGTACGAGTTAATGGAGCACTTTCTTCACCTCTTACTATCCACAATGGCACCAGCCAAGGTTGTCCTCTCTCACCTATGCTTTATGCCATGGTGATGGAACATCTACTTGTAGCAATTAGGGATAACCCAGACATCCAGGGCCTCAGAGTCCGAAATCTACATCTTAAGATCTCAGCATTCGCAGATGATGTCCTACTCTTCATTACTCAGCCGCTCACAACTATCCCGTCTCTCCTCCGAGTAATCAACTCCTACAGTTACTATAGCAACTACAAACTCAACCTGTCCAAATGCACCGCCCTTAATGTCTCCCTGCCAGAGTCGCAGCTTTGTGGTCTCTGCTCCTCCTTTTCCTTTACATGGTCCCAGAAAGCGATTAAATACTTGGGGGTTCAGCTCCCTAGTAATCTTGCCGATTCCTATACGCTTAATTTCCTTCCGATCCTGCGTACCTTGCAGACAGATCTGAAACGCTGGGACACCAAAGGCTTCTCTTGGCTGGGACGCATTAATTTGCTAAAAATGAATGTCCTCCCCAGACTACACTATCTATTCCAGACTGTCCCTATAATGTTACCCAAACATTTCTTTACAACTATCCCGAAAACATTTACTAAATTCATATGGGCATCCAAGCCACCGAGAATTGCAAGAAGCATCTTGACCAAACCCAAAGAGTGCGGTGGACTGGCGGAACCGGATTGCTCTAACTACTTCCTGGCTGCGGTCACTTCGCGTATCTTAGATTGGCATCAGTCGGAGCACTCTAAACGCTGGGTCGCCTTGGAGGGCTCCTTGAGTTCACTTCCTCTTACTGCCATCCTGTGGCTTAATAAGCGCTACTGGACAGATAGCTCTGCCCATACACTTCCATACGTCACGCATCAGGTTCTTAGATCGTGCCAATGCTATGGTGCCCTTCGTGGACTGTTCCTAAATGATGGACCTATGACACCGGGCAACCTGGATTTTCCTGCTGCGCTCCACTCCTCCTTTTTATCCTATACCAGGGGCCAACCGATCCTTCGATTCCACCAAGTCACGAACACGACATCTCTCCTCTCCCGCCAAGAGCTGACCCCCCTGGGTCAGACCCTGATTCTGCTGTATCCCATTGGCAATACGCCCAGCTATCTCACCTATACGACACTCTTAAGATAAGGCACAATCTGCACAGAGAGTTATTGCCCTTTGAACGCATATGCCTCTCTCCCCATACCCTAGAGCACACAATCTCGCTCATCTATGGCATGCTGCGGGAGACCGCTACTGACTCCCTACCTACTTATGCGGGTTGATGGGAGAGGGAGCTGGGGGTCTCGTTCGCGCAGATGTGTGGTCATCGGCATTCCAAGTGTGCCACAAATTCTCTATCTCCTGCAAGGCACAGGAGACTAACTATAAGATACTCTCCAGATGGTACAGAGTCATGTCTGTTCTTCATGAGATGTATCCCTTCACCTCAGATCGATGCTGGAGATGTAACTCTGGCCGGGGCACAATGAAGCACGTCTGGTGGGAATGCACACTCTTATGCCCCTTCTGGTCAGAAGTCCGTTGTATAATTAAGACGGTTACGGGCATTTCTCAAGACGATGACCCAGCCCCCGTTCTTTCCATCTTCCCATGTAAATATGAAAAACACACCTGCAAATTGATAGGCTTCATGCTCGTGGCCGCAAGGTCTGTGATTCCTAGACTATGGAGGTCTCAGACGCCCCCCCTCTCTGGTGTCCTGGCTTAAGGAGATTTTGCTCATTTGTAGTATGTAAAATATGCTGGCGGAGCTGCGACAGGATGACAGGACCCATCAACAAACATGGCTCCTTTGGAATCATTTTTACCACTCTAATGAATTTCAGTCTGCCTTCCCCTCTATATCCCCCCAACAGGGACCTCCCCCCCCCTCCTGACCTCTTCCAATCTTTTGTTATAATAATGTAGTTTTGTTTTGATTTTACCCTGTTCTGCTCTGCTGCGACAGAGCCTATGTTATTCCCCCTATTCTACTCCATTAATCTCTCCTTCACTTGGTGTCATTGAACATGTATGGCCAATTTGAGTTATAAAAGGACTAAAATGTGTATAGCTGCATCAGTGGAACAACACTGTTGTTTTGTCAACTGGTGATGAACCATTAACCTACTTCACAGTGCCTTGCAAAAGTATTCATACCCCTTGAACTTTTTCACATTTTGTCACCTTACAATCACAAACTTAAATGTATTTTATTGAGATTTTAAGTGATGGACCAACAAAAACAAAGTAGCAGATAATTGTGAAGTGGAATGAAAATGATACATGGTTTTCAAAATTTTAATCAAATAAAAATCTGAAAAGTGTAACATGCAGAAGTATTCAGCCCCCTGTACTCTGATACCCCTAAATAAAATCCAGTGCGCACAATTGCCTTCAGAAGTCACTTAATGAGTTAATAGAATCCAGCTGTGTGTGATTTAGTCTCAGTATAAATACACCTGTTCTGTGAAGGCCTCAGTGGTTTGTTAGAGAACACTCCACAAGGCATTATGGGAAAAGGAGCTGGGAAGCTCATGCACCCTCTGTTGGATATAACAGATCTCACTGAGTCTTGAGACAGCAAATGGGATTTTAGCCAAGCCAATTTCACTCATCTGCATACAGCGCCGTTTCGGGATTTTTGTCCCTCATCAGTGCAGAGCAGAGTGAACTGGCTGGCTTGTGGGATCTGTTATATCCAACAGAGGGCGCATGAGCTTCCCAGGTCCTTTTCCCATAATGCCTTGTGATATGTAGATGCTTAGTAGAGGGCAAAAGGCAATTCAAAACTCTACACACCTTCACTGGTGCTCTCCCCAAGGAGAGAGATTCCCTTCTTGAAGAACACTAGCAGCATCATGAAGACCAAGGAACTCACCAGACAGGTCAGAAATAAAGTTGTGGAGAAGTTTAAAGCGTTAGTGTAACGGTCCGGAATCTCTTATTGCAACTACATGGGGTAATTGCAAGGCTCATAATGTAGTCAGGAGGAAGCCAGTGGTCGATGCACAAGATGAGCGCCAGTATTAGAGAAGTAAGCAAATAACGTAATCAGGAGGAAGCCATTGGTCGATGCACAAGATGAGTGTTAGTATTAGCAGCTGAGCAGGAGAGACTAGCTAGATTACAGGCTAAAAGCACAATAATCTTGCAAGGCAGGAAGTACAAGGCTGGGTTTAAATAGGATGTTCAATCAGGGAACAGGGTGGAGAAAACCAGAGAGGCAGGACCTGAAACTAGAGGCACTGGGAACTAGGCTTCAGATGAGCACAGGAGTTGTCCCAGAAGCTGACTAGCTTAGTTGAAAGAGCTGCATCCTGGGACACCAGACTCCTTGGGTTCAAGTCCTAACTAGAGATGAGTGAATTTTTCAAAAATTCGATTTGGCAGCTTCACTGAATTTCCCAAAAAATGTACTTTGCAGCAAATTAAAATCAGCTATTTTCCTGGATGCATAGAGTCTGGATATGGGGATATGCATTTTACACTAAGGAAACATTGGAATAGCCTTTACACTGTGTGCAGAATTATTAGGCAAGTTGTATTTGAGATGATTATTTTTATTATTGAACAACAGCTATGTTCTCAATCAACCCAAAAGACTCATAAATATCAAAGCTTAATATTTTTGGAAGTTGGAGTGGTTTTTTTTTTAGATTTGGCTATTTTAGGAGGATATCTGTTTGTGCAGGTAACTATTACTGTGAAGAATTATTAGGCAACTTAATAAAAACCAAATATATACCCATCTCATTTCTTTATTTTCACCAGGTAAACCAATGTAACAACAGAAAATTTAGAAATAAATATTTCTGACATTCAAAAACTAAACCAAAAACAAATCAGTGACCAATTTAGCCACCTTTCTTTACGATGACACTCAAAAGCCTTCCATCCATAGATTCTGTCAGTTGCTTGATCTGTTTACGATCAACATTGCGTGCAGCAGCCACCACAGCCTCCCAGACACTGTTCAGAGAGGTGTACTGTTTTCCCTCCCTGTAGATCTCACATTTTATGAGGGACCACAGGTTCTCTATGGGGTTCAGATCAGGTGAACAAGGGGGCCATGTCATATTTTTTCTTCTTTTAGACCTTTACTAGCCAGCCACGCTGTGGAGTATTTGGATGCATGTGATGGAGCATTGTTCTGCATGAAAATCATGTTTTTCTTGAACGATACCGACTTCTTCCTGTACCACTGCTTGAAGAAGGTGTCTTCCAGAAACTGGCAGTAGGTCTGGGAGTTTAGCTTCACTCCATCCTCCACCTGAAAAGGTCCCACAAGTTCATCTTTGATGATACCAGCCCATACCAGTACCCCACCTCCACCTTGCTGGCGTCTGAGTCGGAGTGGAGCTCTCTGCCCTTTACTGATCCAGCCTCGGGCCCATTCATCTGGCCCATCAAGAGTCACTCTCATTTCATCAGTCCATAAAACCTTTGAAAAACCAGTCTTAAGATATTTCTTGCCCCAGTCTTGACGTTTTATCTTATGTTTCTTGTTCAAAGGTGGTCGTTTTTCAGCCTTCCTTACCTTGGCCATGTCCCTGAGTATCGCACACCTTGTGCTTTTTGATACTCCAGTAACGTTGCAGCTCTGAAATATGGCTAAACTGGTGGCTAATGGCATCTTGGCAGCTTCACGCTTGATTTTCCTCAATTCATTAGCAGTTATTTTGCGCCTTTTTTTTTTCAATACGCTTCTTGCAACCCTGTTGGCTATTTGCCATGAAACGCTTGATTGTTCGGTGATCACGCTTCAAAAGTTTGGCAATTTCAAGACTGCTGCATTCCTCTGCAAGACATCTCACAATTTTTGACTTTTCAGAGTCCGTCAAATGTCTCTTCTGACCCATTTTGCCAAAGGAAAGGAAGTTGCCTAATAATTAAGCACACCTTATATAGGGTGTTGATGTCATTAGACCACACCCCTCCTCATTACAGAGATGCACATCACCAGATTTACTTAATTGGTAGTTGGCTTTCAAGCCTATACAGCTTGGAGTAGGACAACATGTATAAAAAGGATGATGTGATCAAAATACTCATTTGCCTAATAATTCTGCACACAGTGTAGAAAAGCTATTCTACTCCTACCTTTGCCATTGCATCACGCCCCCTGCGATGTCCTGGTCCGCCGGGCATGCGCAGAGCCGCTCAGATTAGAGTCAAGATGGCCGCCCAACATGCGCAGAGCCGCTCGGAATAGAGTCAAGATGGCCACTGGACATGCGCAGAAATGTTCTTGTATGGGATATAATCAAGATGTCCGCCGGACATGCATAGAAACGTTCTTGTATGGGATATAATCAAGATGTCCGCCGGACATGCACAGAGCCACTCGGAATAGAATCAAGATGGCCGCTGGACATGCACAGAAACGGTCTTGTATGGGATATAATCAAGATGGCCGCTGGGCATGCGCAGAGCCGCTCGGAGTAGAATCAAGATGGCTGCCGGACATGCGCAGAGCTGCTCTTGTAGAAATAGGATAAAGATGGCTGCTACGAGCGGCTCTGCGCATGTCCGGCGGCCATCTTGATTCTATTCTGTGCGGCTCTGCACATGCCTAGCAGCCATCTTGATTCTATTCTGTGCGGCTCTGCGCATGTCCGGCGGCCATTTTAATTATTTTACTATACGAGTGAGGAGGACCAGGACATCGCAGGGGGCGTGATGCAACAGCAAAGGTAGCAGTAGAATAGCCTTTCTAAAGGCTATTACGACTTGTCCTTAGTTTAAAATGCGATTTGATACCATGAAGCGTGAGGAAATCCAGATTCGATGCGAATCAAAGATTTCCTGAAATTTGGATCAAATTCCACTTCGTCAGCTTCGATTCGCTCATCTCTAGTCCTGACAGTTAGGTTATAAAAACATATGCCAAGCTTTGAGCATCACAAGGAGCACTGTTCAATCCATCATCCAACAATAGAAAAAGCATTCTAGAACTGCAAACCTACCAAGACATGGCCGTCCATCTAAACTAACAGATCAAGCAAGGAGAGCACTGGTCAGAGAAGTAGCCAAGAGACCCATGGTTACTCTGGAGGAGCTACAGAAATTCACAGCTCAGGTGGGAGAATCTGTCCACAGAACAACTGTAAGTCGTGCACTCCACAAATCTGGCCTTTATGGAAGAGTAGCAAGAAGAAAACCATTGTTGAAAGGAAGACATAAGAAGTGCTGCTTGCAGTTTGCCACAAGTCATATAGGGGACACAGGAAACATGGAAGAAGGTGTTCTGGTCAGATAAGACCAAAGTTGAACTTTTTGGTGTAAATGCAAAGTGCTATGTGTGGCGAAAAAGTAACACTGCTCATCACCCTGAACACACCATCCCCACTGTGGAACATGGCAGGGGCAGCATCATGCTGTGGCAATGCTTTTCTTCAGCAGGGACAGGGAAGCTGGTCAGGATTGATGGGAAGATGGATGGAGTTAAATATAGGGCAATCTTGGAAGAAAACCTGCTGGAGACTGCAAAAGACTGGGAAGGAGATTCACCTTCCAGCAAGACAATGACCCTAAACATACAGCTACAGTGGAATGGTTTAGATCAAAGAATATTCATGTGTTAGAATGGCCCAGTCAAAGTCCAGACCTAAATCCCATTGAGCATCTGTGGCAAGATATGAAAATTTCTGTTCACAGACGCTCTCTATCCATTCTGGCTGAGCCTGAGCTATTTTGCAAAGAAGAATGGGCAAAAATCTCAGTCTCTAGATGTGCAAAGCTGGTAGATACATACCCCAAAAAACTTGCATCTCTAATTGCAGCGAAACGTTGCTCTATAAAGTATTGATATAGGGGGGCGAATACTTTTGCAAGTCATACTTTTTAGATTTTTATTTGATTAAAATTTTGAAAACCATGTATCATTTTCGTTCCACTTCACAATTATTTGCTACTGTGTGTTGGTCTATCACTTAAAATCTGAATAAAATACATTTAATTTTGTGGCTGTAAGGTGACAAAATGTGAAAAAGTTCAAGAGGTATGAATACTTTTGCAACGCATTGTATCTGAATAGGTATGTCCAGTGGTGGAATTACATTTTTTTTAACAACCGGTTGTGTTGGTCAGGTGCAAAAGGTTGGCAATGCATGAGGCACACTGCTAAAGTTTTGGGGGGTGGGAGGGAGGGAAAGTTTTCAGTCTATGTCCCCTTTAGCGCAAACATCACACCCTCTTTTGGAACCACTCAAATTGCCTTCTTTCACTCAGTGTTCCCTGTCTCGAATATAAATTATGTATATTAAATTGGTTATGAACTTTTCTAATACTGATAGCCTATCCTAAAGATAGGCCATCAATATTATATCTGCAGGGGTCCAACAGCCACCACTGCACATGCAAGTGAGCAGTACAAATCCCAGCATGTTAACATTACTGTTAGTTGCGCTTTAGCTGTGCAACTGAATGTTTTACCCCACAGATGTAGCATTGATGGCCTATCTTAAGGATAGGCCATCAATATTAGAAAAGTGGATCACTCCTTTAATATTCCCCCTAATGTCCCACACAGGATACTGACTCCCACCAGTGCCCCGTACAATATAAAGGCCCCCATTACTGCCCCATACAATATAATGGCCCTATCAGTGTCCCACATACACTATGATGATCCCATACATTATAATGGCTCCCATCAGTGTACTATACATTATAATGGCCCTCATCACTGCCCCATACAGTATAATGGCCCCCATCCTTCTCCCATACAATATAATTGCCCCATCACTGCCCCCATCCAGTATGGACATATTAATTGTTTTTTTCTAAAGCAAACGGGTGAAGAAATTTTGTAAACAATGTAGAAAAGTTAAGAATCATATTTTATTCTAATCTATCATCTATCTATCTATCTATCTATCTATCTATCTATCTATCTATCTATCTATCTATTGTTATCATTGTGTACAGCAATTACAGTGGAGGAAGCCTCACAAAGTTTGGATTCAGGAATGTTCACAAGTCAGGGGCAAAAAAAATTAGTTTTGGAACAAACGTTTTTGGTCCAAACTATATTTGGCAGGAAAAGTTGTTTATTACACTCTGTGGTCTCTTTTAGCCCCAAAGAATAATAACTGGAGTAAATGGAGGGAGTTTAAAAATAAAAATAACACTACTTACCTTTCCTGGGCTTCGCTACAGCATTCTCAGATGTTCTAGTCATCTTTATGACATCATTTGGACCCCCATGTCAATGCTAATGCCTGTGATTGGACTTCAGTGGGCACATTAGGGCGATGCAGGTCATCACACTAGCATGAAGGTGCTCATACATGCACTGGTTTTTATAGTGTTTTATAGGTTTTGGCTTCAAAAGTTGCATCAAAAAACCTGAATTTATGCATTTAGACGATAATATGCAATTTTTATCTAATGTTTTTAAGTGACAATATGAGTAAGGACTCGGTTGCTTAGTATGATACATGTCAGAGGATTTTGTTTTTATTTCATGATGTGCATACATTGTTGCATTTATGCCAGAGACTCACGTAGCAAAACAGTTGCGTTTTACAGTACCTGCAAAGTGGATGGGATTCTGACTAATCTCATCCACACATTGTAGAAAAATATCTGCAGCGGAAATGCTGCGATTTCATAAACCGTTGCAGTTTTGTGAATCGCAGCATATCAATTATACCTACGGAAATGTTGGCGTTTCCTATATAGGTATAATAGGGACAGAAAGTCCACAGCGGAAAACTCTGCAGACTTTCTGTGAAAAGCGCTGCGAAAAAAACGTGATGCTTTTCTGCTGCGGTCTTTTCCGCAGCGCTTTTTCACTGCTGCTCGCTACATGGGGCCTTCGCCTTAAATGTATCTTCAATAAAGTCTTGGATTTTACAAGTTTGATCTGCCTGCTGGAATTCCACTGCAACATTTGGGTTCATGTGATGCATTCTAATAGTCATGAAATGCATTTCACTTGGTTAAAAATTCTTTTAGGACTTTCACTTCTATTGCTAATACAGTAATTCTTGTTTCTATTTAAAATTTCCATGACACCAAAATTTCCAATTTAAGATTTTTATAATCATGAATGAGAAATGGACCAGCATAAAACATTTTGTTGACATGCGATTTTGGTGCATACGGCTTAGGACTTTTTCTAATGAAAACTGCATTTGTGATACTTCATATAAAATGTTTACATTGCTGACATTTCATTTGTCAATTAAAGAAAATTGCAGCTGTAAAATGTGAATGCTTATTTCATTGTGATCATGCCCTTGTATCTATAGACACCTTTGTGCACATATAGGGCACAGTGTTGGAATTAAGGCACTCTTTCAGCCATTTACTACTGCCTTCAGAAAATCCTATTAACCTACTTAGAGATCCGAATATCACTTGATAACCTAGTTCATCTCTCTTATACAATGATGGACTTTACCTGAAGTAGTTAGTATTACATGGTAAATCGATACAAAAAACTTGCGCTTCTGCTTATCTTACATAAGAGACAGGATTATCCTATTCATCTACTCCTGGTAAACCTGGTGTGTGTGCAGGTTTTTATGTGCTTTAATAAAGAGATTTCGGCTCACTTTGAGCACATATTCACAATAAACTCTATAACTGCAGAAAACTGCTGGAAATTCCCTATAGCAACTCATCTCAACTGCAGGAGGTATGTAATTATTGATAAAATTGCCGTTAGGTTAAAAATTTGAGTCTGAAAAATCAATTCTGCTTCATTGACGAAGACGAATTTGAATTCTGATCAATGGTGGTTAAATTCGTAATTATCAATAACGCATTTTTCGCTGCATTGGTTAACCTAATACTTATTATGGATCAAATCACTTCTTGGTTAGTTATCAAACTATTTCCACAATGTAAAGTTGTTTGTAAAGCAATTAATCAGTGGGTTATAGTTTATAATTGGATGACGGCTCAGCTTGCATTTTATCTATTGTATATGAATGTTACAGATATGTTTTGTACATTACATTATTATTTTGTCATACAGACACTTCAAGGGTAGTTTAGGAACTTTTGTGTGCTATTATGTCAAGATAATCACATTGCTTGTTCTTGGCTAGGACTGCAAGACCATATTTACATCTCATGCTGCCTGCATATGCCCCCATTATGGCTGGTGCTACATAGCAATTTTGGATGCAACACCAGCCCTGACACATCTCAAGTAATGCAAGTGAATGGGGTGACATAATGATCCCAAGGTTGCTGCCACCGGGACATTTGCAAGAAACAGTGCTTGTTTTTTTTTTTTTTTAGGGGTGGGGGCTGTAGTATTGTATCTGTAGTATTGTTTGGTAGCCTCTAACTGTCCAAGAAGAAGTCATGTGTGTCACTCCACCAACCAGAATGATGTTAACAAACTTCATGCGGTCTATTGCAGACACTCCTGGGCAGTCACCACCCCCACTCCCCCATTACAGGAGAAAAAACTGCTCTTGCGGACGTTCCTCCCAATCAGTGGTGAACCTAGCCTCTCTGCTGCGGCGGACTATAGAAAGGAGCCCCCCCCCCCCAAAAAAAAATAAATAAAATTGAGTTCACATGCTGCTAGCTTCACACGCTGATATTGTCGCACAATAAACATACACAAACTTATGAAACAGTTTTTAAGAATTCTTCTTACTGCATTACTTCAGTATCAGAAATCAACAACACGGCATTAACAATGAAAGTAACTTCACACATCTTCACCACTTTTTTAATATGAGGCTGGGAAAGGTGCTCCAGTGTCTCCCAGTGCGTTCCAGTCCTGCTGCTCCGGTGTTTTCTTCCCCACAGCACTGTGATGTCCCATGTCAGCAACCTCAACGGTCATGTGCAGTGGGGAGTTCTGCCAGAAGAAAACATGGAGCAGCAGAACCAGACCGCAGTGGGAGACGTCAGAGCACAAAGGACAGGTGAGTAGGAGTTTTTTTTGTTTTTTTTTTAATCACTTTCCCCGGTCTCATATTAAGAAAGTGGTTATCCTGTGTTAAATATTATTAGATTGCAATATTCATGACCTGTATGGATTAAATTGTATTCTGCTGTCAACACTCTTCTATCTTACGGTACATGGGTGTGGTTAGGGTATACTATTCTAGTATTGTCCAAATACAGTAGTAGAAAGTATAAGGATGTTGGGGAACACCCCCTCTCATGATTATAAATGATTGACAGACACACATGTCTATATCTTTCGGCCTGTCTTGCTGTCTGTCTTACTTCTTCTGACACCTTGGAAGGATGGCAGAATTGTCCTTCAGAAGACCAACACACATGGATGAATAAGCATGAACCAAGGTGTCTGCAAGAGACCAACTTGAAGAAACTTAACTATGAACTTCTCCCATGATGTAAGCTAAATAAGACGTTGACTGATATTTCTGTTATGCTGGTAGTTTCCTGTATCTGTTTTCCATGAAGACTTAAATTAATTTCTATGTTTTTATAAGAAGCTGAATCCTCCAATAATGTTACCTTATGGGTCAACACGTAAGAATTTCATTCAATTGTAAAAGTATTTTACATTTGGCGAGATAGTATTTTACATCCTGGACAAGCCTTTTAATTAATTGCCCCCTTATATTATATCCGATTCCCCCTGACATAAATACTGCTCCCCTAATGACCCTTTACATAAATGATGCCCCCTTCCATTCATAATGTCCCCAATGACTCCTTATATAATTGATGTCCCCTAATGAACGCTTATATAAATGACTACCCCACCCCCATATATATCTATATATAGATATATATATCTATATATATATAGATATATATATATCTATATATAGGTATATTATATATAATGCTCCCTAATGGTCCCTTATATAAATAATCCCCCTTGTTTTAATAATGCCCTTATATAAATAACACCTCTTAAGTTCATAAACCTCCCTTATATAAAATGCCCCTTCCTAATGACCCCTTATCAGGGAAGTAACTAGCAAAGACTGTGCCCCCCAGCAAACTTTTGACTTGGGCCCCCCTCCACAGCATAGCACCCCCTTTCCTGGCCCCCACACAGTATAACGCCCCATTTGCACACACTATAATGTTCCACAGCAGCCCCTGCACACAGTATTACACAGTATTATGGTCCACAGCGGCCCCTGCACATGGTATTATGGTCCACAGCGGCCCCTGCACACGGCATTATGGCCCACAGCAGCCCCTGCACATGGTATTATGCCCCGCAGCAGTCCCTGCACACAGTATTATGCCACACAGCAGACCTCTGCACATGATATTATGCCCCATAGTGGCCCCTGCACACAGTATTATTCTCCATAGTGGCCCCTGCACACGGTATTATGCGCCATAGTATAATGATAAGAGACCCAGGTAGTGACAAACATAAAAAACACTGTTACTTACCTATCCTGGGTTCCGCTGCACTCCCTGCTTTCGGTACTCTTCAATGTCACACAAACGTCACGTGGGCCAAGGCCAGCGTCGCTACATAATGACATTGGCCTGGCTCATTTGATGACTGGGATGTCACCATCGAAGGCCGAAGCCTGCTGGGAGTAACACCGGATCGTAGGAGAGATGAGTAACATTGTTTTTGATGTTTATTACCTCCCCTGGGCCTCCGATTATTATCTTTTCAGACCCCGGAGTATAATAATAGTAGTATTCGGCCTCACTTACCAATCCCCACTCCTGCTCACAGGCACTTCTGCTCCCCCCTTCTGCATACCATAGCAGAAAGGGAAGTGGAGGCGGCCACGAGCAGGAGAAGGGATAGGTAAGTAAATAGGACCCGTTACCTGCTGGGGTTACCTGCGATCCCTTGATGGAGCTGCCACCTCCTCCTCTTGTCCGCACATAGGACATCTACATCTCAGCACAGGATGCCCGATGACGTCATTGTATCGCCGCCTCTGCTGAGATACAGATGTCTCCTAAGCCAGCCCAGGACAGGTACCGCTCAGCTTTGTTTTTGTTTTTTTTTTGAAGTGGCCTGTCCTGGACTGGTTTACATTAAATAGATAGTAAATAGATAATGCCACCCCTCCAAACTGTGACGGATAGTGCCGCCTGAGGCGGCCGCCTCACCACCTCGAGGCTGCACATCAGGAAATTCTGGCAATTGCCAGATTAACTGAACTGCTCTGCTTCTTTTCTGTACTGAAGTCCAGCAGTTTACTAAAAGGTAAGTATATATGTATATAAATATATACTTATCTATCAAAGATTATGCATTTTAGTCTTTATGTATGCAAAATACTCTATAAGGTCGGGGCCCCACATGGTGGAAATGACGCGGCAAAAACAGCGGCATTTTACAGTCCCTGCAAAGTGGATTCTAGTGATGTGGATTCCCATTCACACATTGCAGAATAATAACTGCAGTGGAAATGTTGTGATTCCAAAAACATTTCATTTTTGGAAATCGCAGCATGTCAATTATACCTACGAACACGCTGCAGGTTTTCCTGTAGGTATAATTGAAACATAAAGTATGCAGAGGAAAACTCTGCGGACTTTCTGTGAAAAGCACTGCAGGACAAAACCGCAATGCTTTTCCGCTATGGTTTTTCGCTGCGGCCTGCTACATGGGGCCTTAGCCTAAGAGTATGTCCACATATACACATTTTCTACTACTGATTGCTGCAAATCCTTAGTAAAATCTTCAAAGAATCCCATGCAATGTCCATGTGTGAATGTTTAGATTTGTTGCATATTTTGCAGTGGATTTGTCATGGATTTTACCCTATGCATTGAAAGGTCAAATTCAACAAAGATTTTTATACAGTGCGTGGATGGATTTGTTAAAATGTCTCCCACTTTGCAGCTACTATAATACTGTGCAAATTTTTCATCCAGATGGAAAATCAGTGTATTTTCCCTGTGTGAACATACCCTCAGTGGAAGTGGAAAGTCTACATATTTTGCTGCATTTTACTGCATTTTGTGGGATCAAAGCCAGGATTTGCTTCAAAATGATTGTGAAATATAAAGCAATCACTTATACTTCACTTTCGTCCCACCAGCAGCACAATATTGGGGTATTTCTGCCCCTGTGTGCTGGTAGGACAGAATGGAATTTTTAATGAACAATAAATGGTTAACAGTAGCGCCTCCCCTTCCTCAATATAAGGAAGGAAGTACCAACCCCCAGCGTGTTTTTTTCTGTCCTGTGTTGGTGGGACAGTTGGAGGGAAGGTTATACCTTCCCTCCATAGTGAGGTTATTCAGATTTCTAGATGACTTTCCCCTCCTCTTTCCTGTTTGAGTTTGTTTGTCTATCCTCCTGTGTGAGGACTCTTTTTCTGCCTTTGGTTCCTTTTGGAACAAAATTCAAAGGTTAAAACTCCTTGTCTGTCTTTCCTGCCTCTGCTGCTTAGCTGCAGGGAATGGCCTTTTTTCAGCTGTTGCTTAATGGGCGGCCAGACAGGTCTGCTGCCTTTAAGTGTCCACCCTGAACCCTTGTGGCTATGTAAGCCTTGCATTACCTGTTTTATTGCGATCACGGCATTTCCTACTACTTCTCTCTAGCTCCTGTGTGTGGGGGCACAGGAGTCTAGAGTACGCTGGCTTGCGTACCTGATGACATCATTGAACCTCCTTCAGGTGAACCGCTAGGAAATGTTTTTTGCCTTAACTTCCGCCATTTTTTTCATAAAATCCGTGCAGGGCAGCCTTTTTCTTCCAAAAAAAAAAGTGAAGAGAAATAAAAGGCTTTTATTTTCTGTGTAACCTGTCACAGATATTGGAAGAGTCTTTGCTCTCCATTTTTTTTTTTATATAAGTCTGCTGCTTCCTTTCCTCTGCCTCTTTGTTGTTTGGCAGACAGTGTGCATGCTGGGCATTCTAGTTCAACAGACTTGTACTGTTGTTGCGTCTTTTTCTGGTTTTCTTGCTATTTATTCTTACACTTGCGGTAAGATGTCATCCTCTGCATCTGGTGGTGATGAGTCCTCCAGGTAAGTCTGCGTCTTGGTGCAAACATCTAACCTGTTGCTCCTGTGAAATTCCCTTGCCTGACGATTACGAATTCAATACATGCCACCAGTGCCACCCCAAAAAAAAAAAAAACTCGCTGAGGAATCCACAATTAGAGATGTGGTTATTTGGGTCAAGGAGTATTCAGAACACCATGAAGGACTAGAAAGAGTCCATGACTCACTTGTCTGAGAGGTCCAGACTCAGTGAGGCATCCGCTTCTGTCATACAATCTGATGAGGTGTTCAGGATCATAGAGGAAGTTAATTCTTCATCTGAGGATTCAGACAAGGATATAACAAAACCGATTTTTCCTCTGGAGAGTGGCAATGCATCACATTTTTTCCCGCAGCACTTATCACAAAAAGTCTGCAGAGGTTTCCTCTGTGGACTTTCTGCTTCCATTACACCTATAGGGAAACTGCCGACATTTCTGTAGGTATAATTGATATGCTGCGATTTCCAAAACCGTGACAGTTTTGGAAATCGCAGTGCATTCGCTGCACGTATTTTTCCGCAATGTGTGGATTGGATCTGTTAGAATCCCATCCACTGCGTGGGGACTGTAAAATGCAGTGCTTTTTTTTTTGGCAGGCTTTGTGTAAAAAAAAACCAAAAATAAAAACAGTTCTATGCAGTTTCACAGGATGTGTTATTTATTTTACACAGACAGAACTGTAGTGCTGTGCAATTTCATCAAATTTACACTCTTAGACAGAGTTTGTTCTCAACTGTCACAATAACTCCTGTGATCTCCTCCTATATCTGTCTGTCTAAATCAAAGGAACACTAAACCCTGAAAACAAAGGAAAAAAATAAAAAGATGTATCATATAGTCCATCTATAGTTATGTTTGCAGGATTAACTGCTTAAGTCCAGGGCCCCATGTGACAGAAACACCGCAGCAAAACCGCAGAGTTTTACAGTCCCTGCAAGGTGAATGGGATTCTGGCGAATCCCAACCAAACCTTGCGGAAAAATACGTGCAGCGGATATGCTGCAATTTACAAAACTGTTGCAGTTTTGGAAATCGCAGCATGTTAATTATACCTACAGAGACTAAGGCAGTTTCTCTATAGCAGTGGTCCCCAACCTTTTTTTTTGCGACGGCCCGGCAGGGAGCGGGGGCCGTGGTGGGCAGTTTAGGGGCGGGGCTTTGGTCATATGGTGGCGGGGTTATACAGCAAACAGCACTGTACACCAGGGCGTGCTGGAGGGACCTTGGTCTACAGCGCTGTATACTGAGGTCCCGTCAGCACGCCCTGGTGTACAGCGCTGTTTGGTGTACTATAGAGAGCGTAGATTGGGGGATCATGTTTAGTATAGAGCTAGGAGCCACAACACTGTTACCAGATTGCCGACTTTGCTTTCATTATGCCTATAGAGCAGGGGTCCCCAACCACCGGTCCGCGGACCGGGACCAGGCCGTTGGGGGTCTTTTGCCGGTCCGCGGACCGGTGGTTGGGGACCCCTGCTCTATAGGCATAATGAAAGCAGAAAGTCCGCAGAGGAAACCTGCTATTTTTTGTGAAAAGCGCTGCGGAAAAACCGTGATGCGTTTCCGTCGTTTTTTTTTCCCTCAATGGTTTTTGCTGCGGCCCACTACGTGGGGCCTTAGCCTTACTGCTGTTCGGAGCAGTTTAGCAGAAATCTTGCATATACTCAATGTGCAGACACTGCTTCGTGCCTCCCTGTAGAACATGAGTGTCCAAACTTTTGGCAAAGAGTGCCAGATTTGGTAAGGTTAAAATGTGTGGGGGACGACCATTCAGCCTCACATTCTTTTAATCATTAACATGAAATGTAAATGAACTGTTTTATGAAATTTTTATTGCAAATGGCATACTTTTATTTCTTCACACAAAACACAAATAAACCTAAGCAAGCTCCAAATCTCTCTGCCTTTCATATTTGAAGACCAAAATCAATTCATTGAGATTTTATAATTTATTCACCTCAGAAGACTAAACAAATAACTTACCTGCACTAATATGAAGGGTGGTACTGAGATCTCGACTGTAGTAAATAGGCCAGGTCTGGCTCAAAAATTAGCCCCCATCACTGCCCCTACACAATATACTGTAACCACTGTATGGGGGGGGGGGGAATAGTGCAGGGGCCACTGTATTGGGTCATTACTTACCTGTCAGCTCCCCGTTCCTGCTCTGTCTCCCTGCTCTGGGTGCACTGTTGTGACGTCTTGAGCAGGAAGAAGCGGGAGGCACCGGAGAGCAGACAGAATTTGTGCAAAGTATTGGTACTTAGCTTGTAGGCCACAGGCTCTATGTGGCCTTTGGCCTACAAGTCAGGGAGTGATAACAAAACCGGGTTGGCGGTGCTTCTTCTCCCTGGTTCTTCTGATTCGGTTTTAACAACTGGATTGGCAGAACCCGGGAGAACCTGGCTGCATTCAATTATCGCTCCTGCTCATAGCCACCTCTTCCCTCTTCAGCCTCCAATGGGCCATGTACATTGCAATGATGTAATGTGCGGTGCATGGGGGTCCCCTGGAGGCTGAAGATGGAAGAGGAGGCCATGAGAAGGAGCAGGGATAGGTAAGTTAATAGGAGCTGTTATCGGACCTCTACTGCCTATTAAAGAAAGCAGTGGGGGTTTGTTAGGGATGCTTAAAGGCACAGGGCCCACCAGGGGATTCACTGGTACCCTGGTGGGAAAGTCTGAGTCTGAGCGACAAGGTTTCTTCACTGTTAGGTCTGTGAATCAATGGAATAGCCTACCCCAAAAGCAGGTCATAGCAGCAACAACTAACATGTTGAAAAAAGGTTTACATGCCTTTTTACAGTAAATTTGATGTTTATGGGAATGTATAGAATATTTATTTCCTTCACTCATCCCTTAAGTCATAACCTTTTCCATCCCTTGGTGGAACTTGATGGACATACATTTTTTCAACTGTACTATATAACTATGCCCATGACTGATGAAGAATAGAGAAGGAGAGAGAGGTAAGCATTAATGTGATACATATTTTCCTGACTTCATATATAAGTTCTCTTAAAGGGATCATGTCAGCAGAGATTGCCATTATATTACAGGACTTTTAATTACCTCTTTAGACACATGGAAAGTGAGCTTATAATACCACTATTCCCAACAGTTTTGTCTTGGACTTTTTGAATCATGAGAAGTATTTTTTATAGGCATATAGTAGTCCAAAATGTTCAAAAGCCAACATTTGTCAAACCCAAATCTTGAATTACAGGAATTCTACTATATACATTTTTGTCAAAATTGGAAAATACAACTATAAGCCTTTCAACATAGCACCATTGGGCAAATGTACAGATATTTCTTTTCCTCTTACTTAATTATTTACATACATTTTTGCAATGGTCTTACGATTTCCCATTGAGAAATTCACAGTTAAAATAACGCTATTAATGGGTTCTAGAAGTTTCCTTTTGAGTGTTGTCAATGTTATAACTCCTAATTGCCTTTATAATTAGTAATGTGTCAATCATGGCTTGAAGAATTTAATGGCAAGTAGTGATGGCTAAGAGAGGTCTCATAGTGAGCATTTTTTGATGGTGATATGCAGTTTCTCAGGGCAGGCAGTTATTTATCCATAGCAAGATAATGGTATCTATGTGACAAAAAGAGAAGAATTCCTACCTTATGTGAAAAGCAACATACATATTGTTGTTACAATATCTCCACTACAGGTAATGCATGAACATAAGGCAATCATTAAATTCCTAAATAAACAAACATTATATATTTGTGTCAGTCTAGCAATTTCAGTTCTAAAGAGAACAGGCCTTATGTACACAACAGTGACGTTTTTGATGGCTCTAACGTATGTTAAACAGGGATGTACATGTCTATTTTTAATGGCCATTTTCCATCCGTTTTGCATCTGTTCCGTTTTTGATGACCGAATGTCATCGTTTTACATCAGTTTTTATTCCCTTTCCGACATCTGCTGTAATAGTATGGAACTAAGTGGCCACCATAACTGCCGGATTTCTGCTGTATTAAACTAATGTCCGTGATCAATGCGAGTATTGCTGGCACCCAGAATGAGATCCAGGGCTGTCGTTCCATTTATATAACAGTCGGAAGCTTATTAAAGGCCCCCAGGCTTGTCTGGCAAGCATTTGTATGACAGGCTGCTTTATGCAGCCTGTTATACATATGCAAATATTTTGCAATGCATTGTAATACATTGCATTAGTGATCAGACCCCCTGGGGTTCAAGATCCCTTAGGTGGTCTAATAAATGCAATTAAAAAAAAAAAAAAAAGTAAAAACTAAAAAAAAAATAAAAATAAAAGTTCAAATCACCCCCTTTCCCTAGAATACATATAAAAATAAAAAAATTACTGTGAAACACATACACAATAGGTATCCCTGTGTTTGAAAACCCCCGGTCTACAAACTTATAAAAATATTTTTCCCATACGGTGAATGTCGTAGCGGGAAAAAAAAAAATTAAAGTCCCGAACTGCCGTTTTTTTTGCTGTTTCGCCTCTGATAAAAATTTTAATAAAAAGTAACCAAAACAATAGACATTCCCAAAAATGGTGACATTTTAAGGGGTTAAAATGTAAATATAACTATATATATTTGGTATCCCCGGAATCGTACTGAAACATAGAATACAGGTGTCATTTTGGCTGCAAAATGAACACTGTAAAAACAGTCCATAAGAAAGCCACACAAATGCACTTTTCTCCAATTCCACTCAATTCAGATTTTTTTCCCAGCTTCCTAGTACATAATACAGATTAATAAATGGTACCATTATGAAGAACAATTTGTCCCGCACATATTAAGCCCTCATATGGCTCTGTGAATGGAAAAGGAGGAGGGGTATGTTAGAAAAGACTAATGTCAATTTTTGTTTTTAGATATGCTCATAGTGACTTTTGTGCATATTGTATTCATATGAGTCACAAGCAAAGCAACTTGCAACAGATACTATAAAACCCCTTCAATTTTTTTCTTTAGAACTTTGCTTTATATTATATTTTTGTTGGTACTTCAGACATGATAAACTCTGTGATAAATTTCAGCTATTTATTTATTTTTTTTACTTTCATTTATAACAAAATGTTTTCATAAGTTTGAGTTCAAAATGCTGTCCCGTCTTTTTTGTCATCTGTAGTAATAAATAAATTAACAGTGATGTAATCATGCCTATTTAATTTTTGGATAATATCACACAGTCCGGAGCTGCACTAGTCTAAAACTCCTGCAACCGCGGTGGCCATTGACCAAAAGGTTTTATAGGTAATTACTAAAAACACACCATGGGTGTGCAGGTTTCTGGCAGCATGTGGTAGCTGGATCGGGTGGTCTTCTCTTAAGTTACAGCATTTAATAAAATAGATCAAAGCTGTTCACACATGTTGGCAATTCTGTAATAATTAGCATATAGCACCATTGATATATTTAGTTACGTATAAATTTATATTTTTTGTGTTTCCGTGAACTACCAGTTCCCAGAAAATGTATTATTTGATATCCAATTTTTATATCTTGTAAGATTAAGGCTTCTATAACATTTCCTTGTATTTAATTATATAAAAGTTAATATCCAAATAAGGTGTGTCAAGGAAAAAAAAGTGAGGTTCCAGAGTGCTATCCTTTAGCTACACTGCGTTCTTTGCTGAGGGTTGTGGGGCCTTGGCCTAATAAGCATAATCTCATTACACTGCAAATAAAAGTTTCCTATTTATCTGCAGATTTCAAATGAATCTAATAAGGCTTATGATACAGTCACCCAATACCCTAATCATATTTCTGCCTATCTAAAAGCAATCAGTAATTGTGTTATAGCAGAACGTGCTGACAATACCTCTGACACAGAAAGGAGAATGAGAGCCCAGCTGTACTAATTAAATTAAATGCTAGGCTGATGGAATACATTTGCTGAAGCTTGGAGAGTATGGGTGCAGAATTAATAAGCATTACAGCTTAGAGCGTGAGATGATATCATAATGGATGCAAGGTTTTGATGTGGAGAGCCTCATTCAGATTCAATGTACCATAATGTACGGATGTGACAGCTGCTCAGAGAGGTGCAAAACCTTAAACAAAGTGCATAGCAAACTTTTTTTTACTTTTCTGTTATCTCCCATAGAAACAATATATTGTAGATCACCTGAAATATGTGCCTTTCCTTAAAAAAATAAATAAAAAAAAATTACATACATACATATATATTATGTGCTATTTAAAATATGCCAAAAAAAATAAAACACATTTAGGACATACACAAAAGCCACAGAAATAAAAAATGCCATAAACCAACGCTTGTTTGTACTGCATATTTATTTCTCCATTTAACTTTAATGAAACATCTGGCAAAGATGCAAAAGTAAAATTCAGATTAAAATGACATGAAAATGCCATGGCATTTGACTGAAATGAGCTCTGTGTACCACCAATCTCAGACTAAAGCTTCACATAGCAAAATGCAGCTAAAGAAGGCTGCAGAAAAAAGCCACAAAAACATGTTGCGTTTTTTTCCACAGTTTTTCATTGACATTTTGCTGCATTTTCCCCTGCGTTTTTTTTGTTAAATCCAAAAATCTATAAATGCTTGTGATCCCACAGATAAAATGAACATTCTGGATTTTCAAAAACACATGTTTTTGACAATGCAGTTTTTCTGCAGCCTAAGGCTAAGGCCACAAATTGAGAAATGCAGTATTTTCGCTATCGCTGAAGTGGAGCAGAAAAAAACTTGGCGCTTTATAGTAACAGCAAAGTGAATGAAATTTTGTGTTATTTCATCTACACATTGCAGAAAAAAATGTGCACGTTTTTGAAAAATGCAGCATGTTAATTTTATCTTTCGAAATGCAACATTTTTCCATAGATTTATATAAAAATGCTGCAGAAAAGTAGTGAAAAACGCAAAAATGTTTCTCTGTTGAGTTTCCACAATGGTAAGGCCCCACGTGCGAGCCGCAGCCTAAAAGCGCTGCAGGAAAACCGCGGCGGAAACACATTGCGGTTTTTCCCTCAGCGCTTTTCACAGAAAGTCCGCAGACTTTCTGCTTCAATTATACCTATACGGAAAACGCCTCAGTTTCCGTAGGTATAATTGAAATTCCGCGATTTACAAAAATGTGGCAGTTTTTAAATCGCAGCATGTCTGCTGTGGATATTTTTCTGCAATGTGTAGAATCCCATCCACTTTGCGGTGTTTACGGTACGTGGGACCCCAGCCTAAGGCCGGTTGCAGATGTCCATGGTCGTGATCAGTGTGCTAATCGTGTATTTCATGGACAGCACACTGACCTATTCTTTTCTATGTGCCCGTACATACGACCGTCAATTTCAAGGTCCCGTGTGCGGGCTGACAGTCCGGGCCGCAAAATATAGAACAGTTCCTATTCCTTTCCAATTTTGCGGCCTTTGCTTCCGTGGCTCCTATTAATTTAATAAAAGGGTGGCACACGGGGGACATCCCGAGTGGCACCCGTGCCTTTAATTCACGGCCGGCCCGTTGCAGCGCGGTTATCTAAGACTGAGGCTACATGTTGGAAAAAGCTGCGTTTATTGATGAATATTTAGCTGCATTTTTGTTTTAACAAAAACCAACAGTGTCTTCAAAAAGAATGAAAAGCACTAACAGTGGGGAAAAAAAGTATTTAGTCAGCCACCAATTGTGCAAGTTCTCCCACTTAAAAAGATGAGAGAGGCCTGTAATTGACATCATAGGTAGACCTCAACTATGAGAGACAAAATGAGAAAACATATCTAGAAAATCACATTGTCTGATTTTTTAAGAATTTATTTGCAAATTATGGGGGAAAATAAGTATTTGGTCACGTACAAACAAGCAAAATTTCTGGCTCTCACAGACCTGTAACTTCTTCTTTAACCCCTTCAAGACCGAGCCCAAAAATGCGTTAAGGACCAGGCCTCGTTTTTCAAAACTGACATGTGTCACTTAATATGGCAATAACTTTGAGACGACTTAATTTACACAAGTGATTTTGAGATTGTTTTTTCATGACACATTGTACTTCATGTTAGTGGTAAACACTAATGAATATTTTTGTATTTATTTATAAAAAATAGGAAATTTGATGGAAATTTGGAAAAAAATCGCAATTTTCAAAATGTGAAATGCTCTGCTTTTCAGACAGATAGTCATACCACCCAAATACATTAATACATATTATCTACCATATCTCTGCTATATATCGGCATCATCTTTTAATCGTCCTGTAATTTATTTTGGATGTTAGAAGGCTTACAAGTGTAACAGCGATTTTCCAGATTTACAAGAAAATTTCCCAAACTAATTTTTTAGGGACCACTTCAGTTCTGAAGAGGATTATAATGGCCTATATATTAGAAACCCCCATAAATGACCCCATTTTCAAAACTGCACCCCTCAAATAATTCAAAATAACATTTGGGAAGTTTGTTAACCCTTTAAGCATTTCACTGGAATTAAAACAATATGGAGGTGAAATTTAGACATTTAATTTTTTCCCACTAATTCCTTAATTTAGCCCTAAAATTAACACATTCACAAAGGGTTAAAGGAGAAAATGCATCTCACAGTTTGTTATGCAATTTCTCCCGAGCACGGAAATACCCCATAAGTGGGTGTAAACTGATGTTTGGGCGAATGGCAGCGCACGGAAGGGAAGGAGTGACACTGGGCGTCTGAAAAGCAGATTTTGCTGGAATAGTTTTCAGGTGCCATGTCTCATTTGCAAAGCCCCTAGAGTACCAATACAAAGGAAAACCCCAAAAACTGACCCCATTTTGGAAACTACACCCCTCACAGAATTCATCAAGGGGTATAGTGAGCATTTTGACCTTACAGCCGTTTCACAGATTTTGCTAACACTGGGATGTATAAATGAAACATTACTAAAATGTTACTTTATTCCCAAAATTTTCATTTTCACAAGGGGTTAAAGGAGAAAAATCACCCCACAGTTTGCAAAACAATTGCTCCTGAACACGGCAATACCCCATATGTGGTCGTAATCTGCTGTATGGGTACATGGCAGGGCTCAGAATGGAAAGAGCGCTATTTGGCTTTTGGAAGGCAGATTTTGGTGGAATAGTTTTCAGGTACCATGTCGCATTTGCAGAGCCCCCAAAGTACCAATACAGTGGAAACCCCCTAAAAGTGACCCCATTTTGGAAACTACACCCCTCACAGAACATATCAAGGGGTATAGTGAGCATTTTGACCCTACAGCTGTTTCACAAATTTTATTAACATTGGGACATTAAAATGAAAAATTACTTTTTTTTCCAATAAACCGTCAATTTAGCCCCAAATTTTTCATTTTCACAAGAGGACAAAGGAGAAAAAGCTTCCCAAAGTTCGTTACACAATTTCTCCTGAACACAGAAATGCCCCATATGTGGTTGTAATCTGCTGCATAGGTACATGGCAGGGCTCAAAATGGAAAGAGCACTATTTAGCTTTTGGAGGGCAGATTTTGCTGGAATAGTTTTCGGGTGCCATGTCGCATTTGCAGAGCCCCTAAAGTACCAATACAATACAAACCCCCGAAAAGTGACCCCATTTTGAAAACTACACCCCTCATAGAATTTATCTAGGGGTATAGTGAGCATTTTGACCTCACAGCTGTTTCACAGATTTTATCATCATTGGGATGTAAAAATGTAAAATTACGTTTTTCCAATAAACCGTCCATTTAGCGACCATATTTTAAATTTTTGCAAGTGGTTAAAGAATAAAAAACACCACACAGTTTGTTACACAATTTCTTCTGAAAACAGAAATGCCCCATATGTGGTTGTAATCTGCTGTATGGGAACATGGTGGGGCTCAGAATGGAAAGAGCGCTGTTTGGCTTTTGGAGGGCAGATGTGGCTGGAATAGTTTTCGGGTGCCATGTCGCATTTGCAGAGCCCCTAAAGTACCAGTACAATGCAAACCCCCTAAAAGTGACCCCATTTTAGAAACTACACCCCTCAAGGAATGTATCAAGGGATATTATGATTTTGAGCCTAAAAATGCTTCCCAAAAATTAATGTACAAAGTGAAAATTAAAGTTTTTAAAGAAATATCCAATTTCAGTGCCTAATACGTTGCGGCCACTTTGTGGCATCAGAGACATGAACTCTTAAAACTATTAAGTGGGCTATCCCGGGGACAAAAAAATTAAATATGTGGGTATAAACTGCTGCTTGGGCACACAGCAGGGCTCAGAAGGGAAGGAGCACTGTGTTTTTTTAGCTTTTGGAGTACTTTCTCGTCGCCATGTTGTTTTTGCAGAGCCCTGGAGGTGCCAGTAAATTGGAATTCCCCAAGAAGTGACAACCATTTTGTAGGGGCAATTTTAGGGTCTCTGCAAATGTGACATGGCGTCCAAAAAAAACAACAATCTAAATATGCGCTCCAAAAGCACATAGCGTTCCTTCACATTTGTGCCCTGCTGTGTGCCCAAATGACAGTTTATGCCCACATGTATGACACTGGTGTGCCCAGGATAACGTACTTAACAATGCCATATGTGGGTATAAACTGCTGTTTGGACACAGCCAGGCACAGAAGGGAAAGAGCGCTATTTTGGTTTTTGGAGCACAGTTTGCTTTTTGGACACCATGCCACTTTTGGAGAGCGCATGAATTGCCAGTAAAGTGGAATCCGCAGACATGTCACTCCATTTTGGAAACTATACCCTTCAAGGGATTTATCAAGTGAGGTAGCGAGCATTATTAACCCTTAAGTGTTGCATTCTTTTAATTTCCAGAAATGAATGCGCAGCTGATAATGAAAAGTTAAAAATGAAATTTTTCTATAGATACGCCATTTCAGTGCCCAATATGTTGTGCCCAGTTTATGTCTGCACAGAAAACACTCCAAAAACTGGTGAGCGGGGATCCCGGGCACAACAGCTTTTGGAGCGTTCATCTCTGATACAAGCCGGGCACAACATATTACGCACTGAAATGTCGTATTCCTGGATAAATTGTCATTTTCACCTTTCACCATCAGCTGCGTATTCATTTACGGATAATAAATTATAGCAACACTTGGGGGTTAATATGCTCACTGTACCCCAGGATAAATTCCTTCAGGGGTGTAGTTTCCAAAATGGGGTGACATGTCAGGGGATTCCACTGTACTGGCATTTCAGCTCTGCAAAAGTGCAATGGCGTCCAAAAACCAAATAGCGCTCCTTCCCTTCTGTGCTCGGCTGTGCCCAAACAGCAGTTTATACCCACATATGACATTAAGTATGTTATTCTGGGTACAACAAGTGTAATACATGTGGGTATAAACTGCAGTTTGTGCACACAGTAGGGCGCAGAAGGGAAGGAGCACTATGTGGCTTTTGGAGCGCAGATTCAGATGTTTGGGATCTGGATGCCATGTCATGTTTGCAGAGCCTCTAATGTACCAGTAAAGTGGAATCCCCTAGGGAATGACCCCATTTTGAAAAGTTCACGCCTCAAAGAATTTATCAACGAGCATTAGTATCCCAGACGTGACTGCATAGCGGATGGGGAAAAGTGAATATGTAAGCTGTGCGTAGAACATTGGGTACACTAAATTCCCTACTATTTCCCCAGTAGTTCCTATTATTGGGGAGGTCACTCTGGGGGTCACTTCTGGTTTATTATCCCTTGTAAGCTCTAAATCTGGTTTGTACCCTCATATATGCTCGCACAGCTTATACATTCCCTTCCTGCCGCAGCCAGTTATGTTCTAATGATTTGGCGATTTTTTGGGGTTTTTGTCTCCACATTGTATGAGCTATATTTTCTTTATTTCTCTGGTGATGTAGCCATATGAATGCTTGTTGTTTGCAGTATGAGATGTATTTTTTAATGACATCATTTTTAGGTGCTTACAACTTATTAAATAAATTTTATTAACTCTTTCTTGGTGGATTAAAAAACAACCCCATCAATTCTGGCACTGCGTTTTACCGTTTAAATTTTTCACCATGCAGCGTAGAGCGTAAGTAATATGTTATCTTTATTCTGCGGGTCGGTACGATTATGGCGATACCTCATTTATACTGTTTTTTTATGCAATACCAATTTTGCAGAACAAAAACCCATTTGGGGACATAAATCAATTTTTTTTTGCATCGCCATCTTCTAAGATGCGTAGCATTTTTATTTTTCAGTTTAGAGAGTTGGTTTAGGGCTTATTTTTTGCGGGACAACCTGTGCTTTTTATTGGTACTGTTTTGGGGTACATATGACTTTTTGATCACTTTTTATGGCATATTTTGTAAGGTGAGATGGCGAAAAATCATTACTTTTGGTGGTTTTTTTCCCCGACGTTCACTGTGTACATTAAATATGGTTTCAGTTTTATTGTACAGGTTGTTACGGATGTGGCGATACCAAATATGTATTGTTTTTATTAATTTTTAGGTTTATGTTTTTATATAATTCATTTTATATAGGAAAAGGGAATTTTTGAGGCTTTATTCTTTTATTAATTTTTTCACATACTTTATTTATTTATTTTTTCACTTTTTTACTTTTTCATGTGTCCCATTAGGACACCTGAGCCAGAGATACTGTGATCTCTGGCTCAGTACTATAGACTGCAAGACACGAGCATGCAAGTGTCTTGCAGCCTATACAGGAAGTCAGCGCTATGGAAACACAGCGCTGACTTTCGCAGGTCTCGGCAGGATCGACCAGGTACTGGGGGCTCCAGGCAGCCTGGGGTCACTGGGCAGACCCCGGGCTGCAGATTATCGATATCGGGACCCCCCGATATCGCCGCGGGGGGTGCCGGGGGGCGGCAAGATGGCGGAACCCCTTGGATGCCGCGGTCGCTATTGACCACGGCATCTTAAGGGTTAAACAGCGGGGATCGGTGTTGCAGCAGGAGCCTGGCTGTCAAATACAGCTGGGCTCCCGCGGTGATCGCACGGGCTCTGCTTCTGAGCCCGCTCGATCACCGTCACGTACCTGTACGTGGGGATGCGGTAACTAACCACATTCTCCCACGTACATGTATGTGAGAATGCGTGAAGGGGTTAAGAAGCTCCTCTGTCCTCCACTCATTACCTGTAGTAATGGCACCTGTTTGAAATTGTTATCAGTATAAAAGACACCTGTCCACAACCTCAAACAGTCACACTCCAAACTCCACTATGGTGAAGACCAAAGAGCTGTGGAAGGACACCAGAAACAAAATTGTAAACCTGCACCAGGCTGGGAAGACTGAATCTGTAATAGGCAAGCAGCTTGGTGTGAAGAAATCAACTGTGGGAGCAATAATTAGAAAATGGAAGACATACAAGACCGCTGATAATCTCCCTCGATCAGGGGCTCCATGCAAGATCTCACCCCATGGGGTCAAACTGATAACAAGAACGGTGAGCAAAAATCCCAGAACCACACGGGGGGACCTAGTGAATGACCTACAGAAAGCTGGGACTAACGTAACAAAGGCTACCATCAGTAACACACTACGCCATTAAGGACTCAGACCCTGCAGTGCCAGACGTGTCCCCCTGCTTAAGCCAGTACATATCCGGGCCGGTGTGAAGTTTGCTAGAGAGCATTTGGATGTTCCAGAAGAGTATTGGGAGAATGTCATATGGTCAGATGAAACCAAAGTAGAACTGTTTGGTAGAAACACAACTCGTCGTGTTTGGAGGAGAGTGAATGCTGAGTTGCATCCAAAGAACACCATACCTACTGTGAAGCATGGGGGTGGCAACATCATGCTTTGGGGCTGTTTCTCTGCAAAGGGACCAGGACGACTGAACCGTGTACATGAAATAATGAATGGGGCCATGTAACGTGAGATTTTGAGTGCAAACCTCCTTCCATCAGCAAGGGCATTGAAGATAAAACATGTCTGGGTCTTTCAGCATGACAATGATCCCAAGCACACTGCCAGGGCAACGAAGGAGTGGCTTCGTAAGAAACATTTCAAGGTCCTGGAGTCTCCAGATCTCAATCCCATAGAAAATATTTGGAGGGAGTTGAAAGTCCATGTTGCCCAGGGACAACCCCAAAACATCACTGCTCTAGAGGAGATCTGCATGGAGGAATGGGCCAACATACCAGCAACAGTGAGTGCCAACCTTGTGAAGACTTACAGAAAACGTTTGACCTCTGTCATTGCCAGCAAAGGATATATAACAAAGTAATGAGATGAACTTTTGATATTGACCAAATACTTATTTTCCACCATAATTTGCAAATAAATTCTTTAAAAATCAGACAATGTGATTTTCTGGATTTGTTTTCTCATTTTGTCTCTCATAGTTGAGGTCTACCTATGATGACAATTACAGGCCTCTCTCATCTTTTTAAGTGGGAGAACTTGCACAATTTGTGGCTGACTAAATACTTTTTTTTCCCCACTGTATACTTTTCCCTTCTGCTAAATCCACTCCCGGATTTTACTTCAAAACAAAACAAAAAATGCAGCTTTTCCACAATATGTGGCCTTTTGCATCCTTCTAAGTTTCCTCGGCACCACAAATTTCGGTACACACAAATTACTCCTGGATAGTTGGGAGAAGTTGATCTTGGAGGATGTTTAAATACCATTCTTTATTCATGTGTGGGGTTGCTTTTGATCCAAGGGAGTGGGATCACTCACAATTTTGAAAAGAGCACTGCCATCAATAAAGAATGGTATCTCCAAAAGCAACTTCCAGCATGATGCAGCACAATGTCACAACTTGATAACTAAGCGACTCTGTGCATGCAAGTAAAAAATACAAAAATTGTGATAAACTGCAAGCATTGATTAGGTTAAGAATAGGTTGACATCTGTCAGGATTTGGCCCATATGCTCCAGCATGTCAGGATGAATTGCAGAAGTCTTGAAAAATAAGAGGCAGCACTGTAAATCTTGAGCCTTTGAGGAAACTTAACATATTTGTAAATAAACGTTTAAAACTTAAAATATGTATGAAATGCTTATAAGTGTACTTCAGGATACCATAGAAACATCTGACTAAAAGGTCTAAAGGGTTAATAAAAGATCTAAAAACACTGAAGCAGCAAACTTTGTAAAAAAACTAAATTTGTGTTAGACTTAAAACTTTTGGCCATGACTGTAGATCTTTATGATGCTGTGAGTGCAGGTCAGTAAACCAGCGGTCTATCATAATCATAATACAGCACAGTACCATACTTCCATGCCGCTTGATCAGTGGGCAAAAGTTTAAATTCTTAGACTGGGGCACCACGTGGCATAAACCCAGCGGTTTGGCCACTGCGTTTTACAGTCCCTGCAAAGTGGATGGGATTCTAGCAAATCCCCTCCACACATTGTGGAAAAATATGTGCAGGTATCACTGAGTTTACTGCAAGCCCGTTCTCTCCTGCAGCATGATAAGTGTTCTGTACAAACCTGTTTAATGTAATATAAATTTACTGTGCATATTATTTGATCTGCATTTATATTAGATTTCTAATATGAAAATATGATGATGATGATGATGATAAATAATCTCTCATGCTAAAGGCATTGTCTGTATCTAGTGAGGTACTTCATAATGTCCTGTTCATCAAACAGTCAAAGCCCGCCCACCAGCTTGTAGAAGAATACAAGAAGCAAGAAGAAGAGACAGCAGGCAAACTACTGAGAGAGGAAGATGGGGAAAACCCTGTTAGGCTAAAGCCCAACGTTGTAGAAATACAGCTTTTTTGTTTGCAGATTTTGTTGCTTTTTTGAGCCAAAGCCAAGAATGGTTACAAAAGGAATGAGGAATATATAGGAAGTACTTCTACCTTCTGCTCAATCCACAACTAGGTTTGGCTCAAAAAAACATAGCATAATCTCCTCAGCCTTAAATAGCATTTCAGGCACCAAAACTAATTGCGATGTTACACAGGAATGGTGGAGACTAAAGAGAATTTTTTTTTTTATCCAATTTGTATTTCTAAGTAAATTTTACATTATCTTTCAGCGCATAAAAGTCCTTTAGACTGTAACTATGGTTTCATTTATTTTATACATAAATCCATCAAAATCTGATAAAGTTACTTGAACAGGTAATGTATTGAAGCATTTCACCTTATTTTCCAAAACATTATTTAGCCCAGTGTGCTCTGCTGCCTTAACCTGGTGATAGATCAGGTTTCATCTAGTGATCTTGATCTATTTTTATGGGGTTTGCCAAACCCTTGTCTATTGACTTTAGTTTAGAGGGTCCAATAGGAATCATTTTTCCTGTTTGAGCATCTAAACTTTCATCTAAAGTGACAAATTGTGCCTAATTCAGATTTATAAAATATTGTATATGTGTTACAAGACAAGTAACATAGTAGCATAGTAACATCATTTGTTAGGCTAAAAAAAGAAATAAGTCCACCTACTTTAGGCCATTCTCTTGCAATTTTGATCCATTGGAAGACTCTTATATTAATATAAGGTATCCCTATCTCTGGCATGCATACAAATTCTATGATATTAAAGGGGTTGTCCAGGAATATGTATTTTATAGCCTGTATAATTCAAATATATTGGGTATGTGTCCACAATATGTACCAAAAAATTGAATGAAAACTATTAAAATATCAATTTATTAAATACTCTTTACTTTTTTTTTTTTTTTTTTAAAGGGACTAATAGCCAAAATAATTTCCCTTTCTTAGTCAATCATACTAGTCAAAGGCTACAGTGGGGAAAAAAGTATTTAGTCAGCCACCAATTGTGCAAGTTCTCCCACTTAAAAAGATGAGAGAGGCCTGTAATTGTCATCATAGGTAGACCTCAACTATGAGAGACAAAATGAGAAAACAAATCCAGAAAATCACATTGTCTGATTTTTAAAGAATTTATTTGCAAATTATGGTGGAAAATAAGTATTTGGCCAATAACAAAAGTTCATCTCAATACTTTGTTATATATCCTTTGTTGGCAATGACAAAGGTCAAACGTTTTCTGTAAGTCTTCACAAGGTTGGCACACACTGTTGCTGGTATGTTGGCCCATTCCTCCACGCAGATCTCCTCTAGAACAGTGATGTTTTGGGGCTGTCGCTGGGAAACACAGACTTTCAACTCCTTCCAAAGGTTTTCTATGGGGTTGAGCCACTCCACTCCAGGACCTTGAAATGCTTCTTACGAAGCCACTCCTTCATTGCCCTGGCAGTGTGCTTGGGATCACTGTCATGCTGAAAGACCCAACCATGTTTCATCTTCAATGCCCTTGCTGGTGGAAGGAGGTTTGTGTTCAAAATCTCACGATACATGGCCCCATTCATTCTTTCATGTACACGGATCAGTCGTCCTGGACCCTTTGCAGAGAAACAGCCCCAAAGCATGATGTTGCCACCCCCATGCTTCACAGTAGGTATGGTGTTCTTTGGATGCAACTCAGCATTCACTCTCCTCCAAACACGATGAATTGTGATTCTACCAAAGTTCTAATTTGGTTTCATCTGACCATATGACATTCTCCCAATACTCTTCTGGAACATCCAAATGCTCTCTAGCAAAATTCAGACGGGCCCGGATATGTACTGGCTTAAGCAGGGGAACACGTCTGGCACTGCAGGATCTGAGTCCCTGGTGGTGTAGTGTGTTACTGACGGTAGCCTTTGTTACGTTAGTCCCAGCTTTCTGCAGGTCATTCACTAGGTCCCCCCGTGTGGTTCTGGGATTTTTGCTCACCGTTCTTGTGATCATTTTGACCCCACGAGGTGAGATCTTGCATGGAGCCCATGATCGAGGGAGATTATCAGTGGTCTTGTATGTCTTCCATTTTCTAATTATTGCTCCCACAGTTGATTTCTTCACACCAAGCTGCTTGCCTATTGCAGATTCAGTCTTCCCAGCCTGGTGGAGGTCTACAATTTTGTTTCTGGTGTCCTTCCACAGCTCTTTGGTCTTCACCATAGTAGAGTTTGGAGTGTGACTGTTTGAGGTTGTGGACAGGTGTCTTTTATACTGATAATGTCAAACAGGTGCCATTACTACAGGTAATGAGTGGAGGACAGAGGAGCCTCTTAAAGAAGAAGTTACAGGTCTGTGAGAGCCAGAAATCTTGCTTGTTTGTAGGTGACCAAATACTTATTTTCCACCATAATTTGCAAATAAATTCTTAAAAAATCAGACAATGTGATTTTCTAGATATGTTTTCTCATTTTGTCTCTCATAGTTGAGGTCTACCTATGATGTCAATTACAGGCCTCTCTCATCTTTTTAAGTGGGAGAACTTGCACAATTGGTGCAATACTTTTTTCCCCACTGTATATGGGCTAATAAACCTCTAGCCTGACCTGTGTGCATGTATAGCTGTGTAGCACACCCAACAGGTCCCCACTGTCTAATTGATATTAGAAGATTGAAATGAAATTGAGTCATGACTCAGAGCCATTCCCATTTGAGCACCTCTAATGAACCCCTGCCATATAATATTCAGGGTAGGAAAGCATTAGGTGCGTTATTATTCCATTCAAGACTAATGTGAATTAGACAGTGGGGACTGTTGTGCATGCTACACAGCTATACATGCGTATAGGTCAGGCTAGATGTCTATTAGCCCACTTAGCCTTTGACTGGTGTGTCTGACTGAGATAGTGAAGTTATTTTGGCTATTAGTCCCTATTCACAGCATCTAATAGATAGGTATTTTAATAGTGTTCATTACGGCAGTTTTTCTGCACTTTTGGTACATATTAAACATACCCAATACGTTTGAACTACAGTCATATGAAAAAGTTTGGGCACCCCTATTAATCTTAATCATTTTTAGTTCTAAATATTTGGGTGTTTGCAACAGCCATTTCAATTTGATATATCTAATAACGGATGGACACAGTAATATTTCAGGATTGAAATGAGGTTTATTGTACTAACAGAAAATGTGCAATATGCATTAAACCAAAATTTGACCGGTGCAAAAGTATGGGCACCTCAACAGAAAAGTGACATTAATATTTAGTAGATCCTCCTTTTGCAAAAATAACAGCCTCTAGTCGCTTCCTGTAGCTTTTAATCAGTTCCTGGATCCTGGATGAAGGTATTTTTGACCATTCCTCTTTACAAAACAATTCCAGTTCAGTTAAGTTTGATGGTCGCCGAGCATGGACAGCCCGCTTCAAATTATCCCACAGATGTTCAATGATATTCAGGTCTGGGGACTGGGATGGCCATTCCAGAACATTGTAATTGTTCCTCTGCATGAATGCCTGAGTAGATTTGGAGCTGTGTTTTGGATCATTGTCTTGCTGAAATATCCATCCCCGGCGTAACTTCAAATTCGTCACTGATTCTTGTACATTATTCTAAAGAATCTGCTGATACTGAGTTGAATTCATGCGACCCTCAACTTTAACAAGATTCCCGGTGCCGGCATTGGCCACACAGCCCCAAAGCATGATGGAACCTCCACCAAATTTTACAGTGGGTAGCAAGTGTTTTTCTTGGAATGCTGTTTTTTGGACACCATGCATAACGCCTTTTTGTATGACCAAACAACTCAATCTTTGTTTCATCAATCCACAGGACCTTCTTCCAAAATGAAGCTGGCTTGTCCAAATGTGCTTTTGCATACCTCAGGCGACTCTGTTTGTGGTGTGCTTTCAGAAACGGCTTCTTTCGCATCACTCTCCCATACAGCTTCTCCTTGTGCAAAGTGTGCTGTATTGTTGACCGATGCACAGTGACACCATCTGCAGCAAGAGGATGCTGCAGCTCTTTGGAGGTGGTCTGTGGATTGTCCTTGACTGTTCTCACCATTCTTCTTCTCTGCCTTTCTGATATTTTTCTTGGCCTGCCACTTCTGGGCTTAACAAGAACTGTCCCTGTGGTCTTCCATTTCCTTACTATGTTCCTCACAGTGGAAACTGACAGGTTAAATCTCTGAGACAACTTTTTGTATCCTTCCCCTGAACAACTATGTTGAACAATCTTTGTTTTCAGATCATTTTAGAGTTGTTTTGAGGAGCCCTTGATGCCACACTTCAGAGGAGATTCAAATAGGAGAACAACAGGAGGGCTCTGTCTCACCTGGAAAAACCAGGGAACACGATGAGAATAATGTTCTTTGATTTCTCCAGTGCTTTTAACACCATACAGCCCAGGTTACTGAGAGACAAGCTGGGCCTTGCTGGAGTGGACCACCACCTCTCCAACTGGATCCTAGACTACCTCACAAATCGACCTCAATACGTGAGAGCCCAAGACTGTGTGTCAGGTACCGTGATCTGTAATACGGGGGCACCTCAGGGTACGGTTCTCGCCCCTTTCCTCTTCACACTGTACACTGCTGATTTTAGGTGCAACTCATCCAGCTGCTACCTACAGAAGTATTCTGACGACTCTGCAATAGTAGGCCTCATCACAGACAATAATGACAAGGAGTACAGAGAACTGAACCGGTTTTTTGTGGACTGGTGCCACCAGAACCACCTGAAGATTAACGCGGGGAAGACCAAGGAGATGGTGGTGGACTTCCGTAAAGGCAGATGCCCTCCAAAACCAGTGGACATCCTGGGGATGGGCATCGAGATTGTGAACACCTATAAGTACCTGGGTCTGCTCCTTAATAATAAGCTGAACTGGGCAGATCATATGGAGGCCCTGTACAGGAAGGGCCACAGCAGGCTCTACCTGCTTAGGAAGCTGAGAGCCTTTGGAATCCGGGGGGCACTTCTTAGGACTTTCTTCAACTCGGTAGTGGCATCAGCCATCTTCTTTGGAGTGGCCTGCTGGGGGAGCAGTATATCAACCAGGGACAGAAATAAACTTGACAAGCTGATTAGAAGGGCCAGCTCTGTCCTGGGGAGCCCACTGGACCCAGTGCAGGTGGTGGGTGACAGAAGGATACTGTCCGTGGTGAGCTCCATGCGGGAGAATAACTCCCATCCCATGCATGAGACTGTGATTGCGCTGGGCAGTACTGTCAGTGACCGACTGCTCCACCCTAGGTGTGAGAAGGAGCGCTATCGGAAGTCTTTCCTCCCCACCGCGGTTAGGCTGTACAACCAACACCGACCTAAGCGGAGATCATTACATACAGAGAACTGAAATATCTCTCTGCCTGTTAAATCCCCCCCCCCCCCCTCTGCTACGTCCTATCTGTCTGTCTGCTATTAATGTAATGCCTCTCACCTTGGAACATTCCTGTACATGTTGTATTTGTATTTGTATCTGCTTATCTTATCTTTGCTGCTGTAACACACTGAATTTCCCACTGTGGGACTATTAAAAGACTATTATTATTATTATTATTATTAACTTGCAATTGGCCACCTTAAATACCTTTTCTCATGATTGGATACACCTGGCTATGAAGTTCAAAGCTCAGTGAGGTTACAAAACCAATTTTGTGCTTCAGTAAGTCAGTAAAAAGTAGTTAGGAGTATTCAAATCAATAAAATGATAAGGGTACCCAAATTTTTGCACCGGTCAAATTTTGGTTTAATGCATATTGCACATTTTCTGTTAGTACAATAAACCTCATTTCAATCCTGAAATATTACTGTGTCCATCAGTTATTAGATATATCAAATTGAAATGGCTGTTGCAAACACCCAAATATTTAGAACTAAAAATGATTAAGATTAATAGGGGTGTCCAAACTTTTTCATATGACTGTAAATAATTCTAAAATATAAGTGAGATTTTCAGACATTTGACCCAGTTTCCCCTTCCCTTGTGGAACTTATGGCAATGTATAAAAATATTTCAAAACAGACAAGTTCTCCCTTAGTCTCCATGACAACAAAATATTTAAAGGTCACTGACTGAACTATAAAACTTCAAATTACATGAGAAAAAAGTACTTTATTACTGAAAATATATTGTTCAAAATTATTGTAGCTTTTTTGTACAATTATTATGAGATTTTTTTATAATGAATTCAAAACTGAGTGTAGTTTGAGCATTTGCCATTCTCGACCCTATGTACCATTCCGTGTGGTTTGGTATGTTGGTTCAAGAAAGGTCTTTCCTGTGTGAATCTTTCTGAACATCAACAGGTAATTCATTATGTTACCATTTTTGTATGTACAGCCACTAGCACTTCTTGCCTGCCTAGACAATTTCTTTGATACTGTCACACTTAAAAGAGACTTAATGAAAAGAAATAAAGAAACAGCACCGAGCCGTGCCTAGTGTAACTCCGTTTGGTATCAAATCACTTATATAACAGTAGAAATAGATAGAGTGGTCTCTCACCTTATATCGTTGTGATTATGGCCACAACTACCTTTAATGCAACAGTCTGGTTATGAATCACTCAAAATCCCTCAGGTGACTGCAGGATCATCTACGTCGGTGAAGGACGTCTGCATATGAATGATGAATGGACTGGCTCCAAAGAAGGTGCCAAAAACAAAAAAGAAGGATCCGAGCGTTGTTCAGTAGGGGTGATGATGATTTTATTTTTTTGTTTTTAAACTATTTTAAAACAACTCCTTGGCACAATCCACTAGCACAAGCGCGTTTTGGACATGGAGACGCTATATAAATCAAGGAGGTACAGCGGTCAGCGATTCATTAATATGTAAGTAAGGGGCTGTTATTTTGAACTATTTTAATATAATGAAATAGCAATGGACAGTGATCTCTTAATGTATTAACCATAAACAATGTTTGAAGTTTCTGTTTATTAATTAATGAACAATTGTGGGCATTTCTATAGATGAACCTTGTGATTTAAAGCCCTTCTTGCAGCAGAGGCTCTATGCTTTGTTTTTGTTTGCTGCATACTTAAGAAAGGAGCAGTGGTGCTCCGAAATGCATTTTTAGCATTGTGTTTTTATTGGCAATCTAATAAAATCATCATCACCCCTACTTGACAAGGCACGGATCCTTCTTTTTTTGTTTTTGGCACCTTGTTTGGAGCCGGTCCATTCATCATTCACACTTAAGAGAGACACATTTTTGGACTCAAGCTACCTCAAGGCATGGATTCTAGTACTAAATACAGATACAATTCAGGCATAGCAGATTTTCAATGAGGATATTATGACCTGCAGTCAAGGAAAAACAGAAATATCAGCTGCATATAAAGAGCAGGGCATGGTGGAGATAGGGGGGACTTTTTTCAGGCCTAGGAGTTTTAAGTTATACTTCTATTCTTTCCCTAAAATTAAAGTTGGTCAAGCCTAGATATTGATGACAATTGGATATTGGACAATCACTTTAGCTCTCTGGCATTAGCTTGGTGCTGTTTTGGGCTTGAGCTTTAAGATGGTCATACACTTTAAATACACAAACAGTTGGACATACATTTGTACAGCTATTTTAACCAACTCCCTTATACAAATGCATACTGAATTTGAATCCATGTGTTCTTAATGGAGAAAGGAGAGTAAATTGCTGCCAGACACTTCTGTTGGTCGGTTATCTCCTGTTAGAACAAAATATCAGCCTTGTTGAAATTCTTTCTCAGCACCTTCTGTTGGGGGACAGTTATCTAGTCCTGCAGAAATCAGCATATATGACCAACTTTGTTCTTATGTCTATAGGCACCTTTAGACCAGACTAATTTGAGACAGACTTGTTGTTGTAGATATGTTGCTTATTAATTCCATTTTGAAGGCTGTGGCTGTCTGGGAATGATTCCAGTAACTACTTAATCACTCCTGAGACATTTTGCACAAGAGAATTACAGACTAATTGTGCAGCAGCCGGTCTGATGTCTGTCTGAGGCCGGGGTCCAATGTTACGAAAAAGCAACGTTTTGGCCACGGCAAAAAACGCTGCGTTTTACATTACCTACAAAGTGGATGGGATTCTGGCTAAACTCATCCACGCAATGCAGAAAAAAATCTGCAAAGGAAATGCTGTGATTTCAAAAACGCAAGCATTTTTGTAAATTGCAGCGTGTCAATTATACCTACAGAAGAGCTGGCATTTTCCATATAGGTATAATAGAGGCAGAAAATCTGCAGAGGAAAACTCTGAAGACTTTCTGTGAAAAGAGCCGTGGAAAAAAAAGCAATGCATTTCCTCCAGTGTCTTTACCGCTATGTTTTTTGGCTGCGGCTCGCTACATGGGGCCTTAGCCTAAGACAGGTGGACACCCAAAAGAAAAGACAGATATAGTGAGGGGGATTTATGAAGACTGATGTTCTCAATCACAGTCTTCATATCTCCTGCACCAGCAGAGGGTGCGATTCATTTATGAGGAGGCACACGCCTCCTCATAAATCAGATGCACCATCTGCAGTGCTCATAGCTGGCATAGATTTCAGGCATAATTTTTACCAGTATACTCCCATAAATTACCATTTCTAAATGAATACCTGAGAACACAAAACAACATTAGCAAGATGCTACACAAAGACAATTAGTTCATGAGGTGATATGGGTACCTTCTACATGTTACCAAAAATACATAATGAATACAATCCATGAAGATCAATTATTTTTAGTGTTGGGACTTTAACTGAGAGTATTTATGGTTGGGTTGCGAATACCCCAAAACCCTTGGTGAGGAGCACACTCAGCAATATCCAAGACACCACAGATATTCCCTACAAACTCTCAATCCTTGGTCACCTACCTGAAGACACAATATTGGCAACCATGGTTGTAGAATCTCTTTACTCCAATATTCCCCACGAGGATGGCATAGCCACATGCAATATGGCATAATCAACCAGCCCTACTATTCATCAGGTTCGTATTCCACCACAATTACTTTTCATTTAACAAAAATATATACTTATGGTGTATGGGGAGTGCTATGGGTAGCAAAATGTCAACGCAGTATACTAACCTGTTCATGGCGAAACTAAAGGAGGAGTTTTTATCAATTTACATAATTTAACCTCTAGCATACTTCTGGTACATTGATGACCTACTATTAACTTAGACTGGCTTAGAAAATGAATTACGGTCTTTTCATAAAAGTTTCAGTAAGTTCTATCCTACCATCAGACTCACTCTCACCTACTCTAAATCTCAAATACATTTCCTGGACGCAACCATATACATCAATAACAACACTATACAAACTAAGGATATCTAAGAAGGAACAGCTTTCATCTACAACACATAAAAAATCCATCATTTACAGCCAAGCTCTGCAGTACATTTGGATCTGTTCATTCAGTAAAGACAGAAAACAACACTTGTTAAGATTAAAGAATACATTCTTACAAAAGGAATATCATCCACGAGTTGTAGATAAGCAGATAATAAGAGCTAAAAAAATTCCAAGGAGCAGTCTCTTAGTGCCCTTAGTGGTTACATAAAATGGTTACATATAACCATCAAATAAAAATCTTGAGGAAAATTGCTGCTGAACTTCAAGAAATATATCACAGGGTCAATATACTAAATGTAGTATTCCCAGATTTGCCTTTCCTCGCATATAAACAACTTAACAAACTTAACAAACAAATTTCTTGGTTAGAAATCCTCCTACATTTCCATGGAAAAGCAAATAATGCAAGACTTGTCATCAAGCATGGTCCACAAACCAAACACACAGCTGGACTATAAAATTTCTGGAACATTTTCATGTACATCCTCCAATGTGGTGAATATGATACTGTGTGCAAGGTGACCCAATGAAGGAATTTACATTGAAGAAACAAAACAAAAACTGCAGGTCAGGATGAATTTACTCAGGCAAACAATAACGTTTCAGCTGGATATCCCCATGGGAAAACACTTCTCTGGGCCAGACCACAGCTTTTCAGACTTAAAAGTCCTGATTCTAAAAGATATCATCAAGATTGACAGAGAAAAATTTGGGAATTCAAGCCGATGATAAAATTCAGATCATTGACAAAAGAACTCAACACCTGGATTTATGAGCCCATGCCAGTGTTGTGCTGTGTCATTCCTTTGGAAATGCCTGAAGAAGAAGCCTCTGTGCTTTGAAAGTTGTAGTTAACCAATAAAGGTATCATACCTACAACACTTTTGTCTTTTTGACACAAAAGTATCAAATATTGCTTGATGTTTTCTTGCTAACAAGGCAGCTAATGGAAACTGACATGAATTGTAGCCTAAACCGTATCTCCTTGCCTCTCCTTAATTAATAAGGAAAGAACAGCTATATTCAGTTATACAGAACATCTTCTATTCTATTAATACTAATTCATTAAATAAGAACTAATTAATACTAATAAGAGTAACATTTATTTGTTAATTCTGTTTCTTCTTGGATACATTTTGCCAGTTATCTATCTTACTTTTAATATTTCCCATATTGTCTCTTCCATTACATAGTGCAATCAAATGTTTGAGAAATATATAATAAATTATTTTATACATTTCCTAGGAAAATATTGAAAGACTAGTCTTTTAAAAAACTGAAAATTGAAATGGCTAATGTATAGTTTAAGGACCTACTCAGGAACTGTTAGAGATTTACCAAGAACCCCAGATATGCTGGTTGACAACTAGGGAATACGTTGTGCATTTGTTTACTTTAATGTGGAAGAAGCAAAATAGGAGCTCTTTTTAGTTACAAAAAATTGCACTTATATGGTTTAGAACCTAAGGGAAGTTCCACTGTATAGTTAAGAAACTGTAAATCTAATATTGTTTCTCTAAGGCTAGGGCTAGTTTTAGACTTTTTTTTTTTTTTTGCATGATCCTTGTGTTTTCTGAGATTGCACATCAATCATTATACATAGGGATGAATGAGAGTGCCCATGATTCACTGTGTGTAAGTGAATCACAGGCAATTTATTTTCCATCGTTCTATTCAGGGATTTTGATGCGATTTTCAAAAATCATGCTTCAAAAGTCTCCCATAGGACAACATGGAAATTGCTGGTACAAGGAAATTGCTATGAAACCTCAGTGAAATCACTGGGAATCTTCCAGCAACAATTACTCTAGTAATAAATCACTTCAGCAAATCCCAAGTGTATCTCCAGTTTGAAGAAAAATATTTTTTTTCTAGGTGATTGTTTTGTTTATGTTGATCAAATTGAGTCTGGTCTTCAACACCAGGTTCATGATGCTGTGCCAAGGAGTTAGATGGAGACAACTACTGTATAGTGTGTGTATGGTGAACAGTTGTTGCTGGTAATACTGATGTTAAACATTTTTTATGAACAAACTTTTCAGTGGCACAGGAAAATGAACCACACTAAATTTGCACATTGAGGGATATTTACTAAACTAAATGTGCCAGAATTCTCTCTTTTCCTTTGTAATCTGTTTATTAAAGTTTATACACATAAAGAGAAAGCTGTCACTAAATAGGACCTCCCGCTGGACTCCTAGGCATAGAAAGGGATTTAAATGAATTGATTACAAATTTTACAGAATCTTTTCCTGATAAATGATTTATCAGTCTACTCAACAAATCCTGCTATGTAACATAATGTTGACAGATCAGGCTACATTTTCAACATGACAGATTCACTTTAAATACCTAAAGGGTTTTCTGGCATTATAGTATTGACAATTTATCCTTAGGATAGGTCATCAATATCAGATGAGATGGTGTTCTCAGGCTTGACCATTGTTACATTTGGAGGAAAAAGGGAGAAGCTTGCAAGCCTAAGAACACCATCACAACTGTGAAACACGCGTGTGGCTGCATCATGTTGTGGGGTTGTTTTGCTGCAGGAGGGACTGGTGCACTTCACAAAATAGATGTCATCATGAGGAAAGAACATTATGTGGCAATACTGAAGCAACATCTCAAGACATCAACCAGGAAGTTAAAGCTTGGGTGCAAATGGGTCTTCCAAATGGACAATGACCCGAAGCATACAGCCAAACTGGTTACAAAGGCTTAAGGATAACAAAGTCAATGTTTTGGAGTGGCCATCACAAAGCCCTGATCTCAATCCTATTGAAAATTTATGGGCAAAGCTGAAAAGGCAGGTGCGAGCAAGGCGGCCTACAAACATGGCTCAGTTACACCAGTTCTGTCAGGAAGAATGGTCCCAAATTCTTACCAACTATTGTGAGAAGCTTGTGGAAAGCTATCCAAAAAATTTGACCCAAGTCATACAGTTTAAGGGCAATGGTACCAAATACTAATGAAATGTATGTAAACTTTTGACTTTGGAGAAAGTAATAAAAATGCCTTAAAAAATTTTCTCTCTCATCATTCTGGCATTTAGCAAATATAAATAATTTTGGTAATCCTAATTGACCTAAAAAGGGAAAGGTTTATTCTGATTTCATGTCAGATAGTGAGGAAAAACATGCATATGTATCTTTTATATAGTGTACTGTATGTAAACTTCTGGTTTCAACTGTTTTTTATTAGAGGAAAATACTTCTTTGTCCTGTTATTTTCCTCCTTCATACCCTACACTTATCACTATCTCTAAATAAACTTCAGCTCCTTACTCTAGCAGTCTCCACACAGAGCAAAGATAGCTTAGGGAGAGGTGGCTGCAAATTACCTCTATCTTTTAAATTATAGTAAGTTTTTTCTTAAGATGGCCATAGAATTAGCAATATAAGCAAACAATATGATCAATTTAATGTGACCACCCTTTGGAAGAGGAGTCCTGGAAGTGATGATAAGGCCCCCAAAGAGCCCTAATCTCAGCAACATCAAGTCTGTCTGGAATTATATAAAACATGTTAGGATTTAAGCAAGCCTATATATCCAGATGATCTGTGGTTAGTTCTGCAAGATGTTTGGAACAATCGCCTTGCCGTGTTCCTTCAAAAACTGGGCCTCCTGTGATCCGTTGTTATCTTCTGGCCATTTCTGGTCTGTGGCTGATGTAAGGCGTTCTGGATGTCACCGCTGAAGCCTGTGATTGGGCCTTAGTGGTTACTTGGGCTGCGCTGGCCTCATAACGTCAGCGTGCCCCAACGTGACTACTAAGGCGCAATCACAGGCCTTATGATGATGTCTGGGATACGTGACCTCAGCTGCGAAGAGCAAGCCGGCAGAGGCAGAAGAATGACACAGGGATGGCCAGGAGAGGTGAGCCTAGGTGAGTATAAGTGTTTGTTATTTTCCATCACCTTCCCTTGGCTCTTCTTAAAAATAATAATACTGAAACGAACCAGAGGGCTGACCTTATGAATATTCATCAGAACAAATTTTGAGGGGTTTGCCTGAAGTGGCTCAAGTTTCTTGGGAACATATTATACTTTGTGGGATCAATGTGGAGCATTATACTGGGTGCCCTCTCTAAAGCATATTATATTGTGTGGGGCTACTGTGAAGCATTATACTAGGGGGCTCTCTGGGGAGCATATTATATTGTGTGGGGCCACTGTGGACCATTATACTAGGGGAAAGGCACTGTAGACCATTATTATGGGTGGGACAGTGTGAGGAGCCTATTATACTGTGAGACTTATTCTTATGTACTGTGTAGAGCCTATTATATTGTGTGGGACTGCTGGGGAGTATATTATACTGTGTGGGGACACTGTGGAGCATTATACTGGGTAGGGCTTTTTGGGGAGTATATTAAACTGTGTGGGGACACTGTAGACCATTATAGTGGGAAGGGCCCTCTGGGGAGCATATTATACTGTGTGGGGCCATTGTGGAGCATTATACTGTGTGGAGGCCATTGTGGAGCATATTATATTGTGTGGGTCCAGTGTGGAGCTTTATACTATGTTGGGGCTCTGGCAAGTATATTATACTGTGTGGATAATTATAAACCATCTTCAGTAACTATGGGGGCTCATGGGAGCATTTTATACTGTGCGGGGCCACTTTGGGGCGCTCTGGGGAACATTTTATACTGTGGAGCATTATATAACATGTGGAGCATTATATTGTGGGGGGGGGGCTCAAAATTTCTGGCATTCCCGATACAGTACTGTGCATGAACCAGCCATGGAGTTATTGGGGCATGCACAGTGCTATAGGGGATGTCCATACCGGGAAAACACTATGCAATGCTGGATAGTCAGCACATATGTAAGATTTCAGTGAAGGAGCCGTGGTGTAGGCTACTAGCAGGAAGCTGTTCGGTGGACCTCCATATCAAGTTCCTCTGGTGGGTCCTAGGCCCTTCAATTCAACAGTGTGTGCATGGCATAAGTTCCCTGTGTAATTGGTCTATGTGTTATGTGTATGATGTGTGTGAAAAATGTGTCCCATGTGTTTTCTGTGTTTCCTGTGTGGATTTTGTGCTCCAAGTTTCCTGCATGAGCTGGTTGTGTGGCACATGTAAACTTTGTGTGCAGTATGTGTAGAGCTATAAAACATGTAAAACATAAACTTGGCCCATATATGGAGGTATTTTTTTCAATATTGTCTGCTCTTGTTATTTGTGAAATATACAGTGGGGAAAAAAGTATTTAGTCAGCCACCAATTGTGCAAGTTCTCCCACTTAAAAAGATGAGGGAGGCCTGTAATTGACATCATAGGTAGACCTCAACTATGAGAGACAAAATGAGAAAACAAATCCAGAAAATCACATTGTCTGATTTTTAAAGAATTTATTTGCAAATTATGGTGGAAAATAAGTATTTGGTCAATAACAAAAGTTCATCTCAATACTTTGTTATATATCCTTTGTTGGCATTGACAGAGGTCAAACGTTTTCTGTAAGTCTTCACAAGGTTGACACACACTGTTGCTGGTATGTTGGCCCATTCCTCCATGCAGATCTCCTCTAGAGCAGTGATGTTTTGGGGCTGTCGCTGGGAAACATGGACTTTCAACTCCCTCCAAAGGTTTTCTATGGGATTGAGATCTGGAGACTGGCTAGGCCACTCCAGGACCTTGAAATGCTTCTTACAAAGCCACTCCTTTGTTACCCTGGCGGTGTGCTTGGGATCATTGTCATGCCGAAAGACCTAGCCACATTTCATCTTCAATGCCCTTGCTGATGGAAGGAGGTTTGCACTCAAAATCTCACGATACATGGCCCCATTCATTCTTTCATGTACACGGATCAGTCGTCCTGGTCCCTTTGCAGAGAAACAGCCCCAAAGCATGATGTTGCCATCCTTCCCCCCATGCTTCACAGTAGGTATGGTGTTCTTTGGATGCAACTCAGCATTCACTCTCCTCCAAACATGACGAGTTGTGTTTCTACCAAACAGTTCTACTTTGGTTTCATCTGACCATATGACATTCTCCCAATACTCTTCTGAAACATCCAAATGCTCTCTAGCAAACTCAGACGGGCCCGGATATGTACTAACTTAAGCAGGGGGACACGTCTGGCACTGCAGGATCTGAGTCCCTGGCGGCGTAGTGTGTTACTGACGGTAGCCTTTGTTACGTTAGTCCCAGATTTCTGCAGGTCATTCACTAGGTCCCCCCGTGTGGTTCTGGGATTTTTGCTCACTGTTCTTGTGATCAATTTGACCCCACGGGGTGAGTTCTTGTGTGGATTCCCTGATCGAGGGAGATTATCAGTGGTCTTGTATGTCTTCCATTTTCTAATTATTGCTCCCACAGTTGATTTCTTCACAGCAAGCTGCTTGCCTATTGCAGATTCAGTCTTCCCAGCCTGGTGCAGGTCTACAATTTTGTTTCTGGTGTTCTTCCACAGCTCTTTGGTCTTCACCATAGTGGAGTTTGGAGTGTGACTGTTTGAGGTTGTGGACAGGTGTATACTGATAACAATTTCAAACAGGTGCCATTACTACAGGTAATGAGTGGAGGACAGAGGATCCTCTTAAAGAAGAAGTTACAGGTCTGTGAGAGCCAGAAATCTTGCTTGTTTGTAGGTGACCAAATACTTATTTTCCACCATAATTTGCAAATAAATTCTTTAAAAATCAGACAATGTGATTTTCTGGATTTGTTTTCTCATTTTGTCTCTCATAGTTGAGGTCTACCTATGATGTCAATTACAGGCCTCTCTCATCTTTTTAAGTGGGAGAACTTGCACAATTGGTGGCTGACTAAATACTTTTTTTTCCTCACTGTATATTGGCTTTAAGTATTATATACTGGAATGTTTAAGTCATCATTTTATATGTGTGAAGTAGGGCACAATTATTTTCAGTTACATTGATTCGATATGTTATTAGGGTTCATTATAGATGTGTTTTTATTTAAAGGCAATGATAGTATGTGTCCATTGGTGAATTTTTGTGTATGCATATTCCCTGGGGTATATACTCAAAGAATTTGTCAACCAATATTAATATGTGGACAGATGGGCTAAACTGGTCACTTCAACTGACCATTATCGGAAAAATATCACCATAGTTTACAGTGGAAATGTACCATAACAAACAAATTGCATTGCAGATGCTTTTTTTTTTTATTTTCCCTTATTATTAATGTCCAGGAAAAATATTGAATTTGGGGTAATGCAAATGAATCTCTTCCTAATACAAATTATTTGCCATGGGATAAAATTGTTAGTATAACAAAATTAATATTTTTGTGTATGTCTCTGTATGTTTATTATATATGAAAAATAGCTTCAGTTGAAGTGTACCTAACTCCATTAAATTGTATCCTATAGTGGATCTCAAAAGCAAAGATTTCTAGTTGTTGCAATATTGTGTATCATTCTATCCATGCTGTACAAATTGTCAGCTCTATAGTATATACAATGATAAGACCTGTTATTAAACCCATAGTAGAAAGCGTTTCTTATATGTTATTATAAGGGTTATTATTGGAGATTTGGACATATTAAAATATACTCAATTGTTACGTCTTCAGATGTATACAGCACATTAATATAATGTATGACTATTAGGTCATATTTTATGCTATGTGATTTAGACTCCCTTTAATATCAAATGCTTAACGTTATTTGCAATATCAGTCGTTTAAACCAGACTACATTAACTGCAAATCTTACACAAAGAAAGCGTCTTCCTGAGAAGATTTTCTGTTTATGCTTCCTGGAATTATTACCATAAGTGTATGTCCTATTGCACTGGTGTATGGAAATGCAGCCACAGCATGCTTACTTCAGTACTTCTGCAAACTTTTGCTAAATGCACACCAATTAAATGGCTGAAAACATCACACTTAAGCCGATACCATGCAGATAAAGCTGGCCATTAAATTGCAATTTAACATACCCAGACTCAGTGACTGCTGACAACTCTTAAGGGTTGTAATCTCATTTAACCCCCTCTTGTCATGACCAGACACTCCCCTCTAACATAATGCACACTAAATTAGACTTGACATGGTAACAACAGAAATAAAGCCCTCTTTAGCTTAAAAGTCATGTCACAGTAGGTAACCCTGACCTTCAGCCGCATTCATAGAGCCCAATTCTTTCCTGAGGACCCCACAGGCATATTATGCCTCAGGAAGACATGCTATTGGACAGACTATCTATCTTTCTATCTATGTCATATCTCTCTTTTTTCTCTACTAATCTGTAGCACACAAACATGCAAACACACACCTGTATGAAATATGTATTAAGGAATAACATTAGCAATAATGCAACTGTTGAAGTTCCCTTGAGACAAATTAAAAATAGTGAAGTAGTAGACAATATAAAAAGTCCCTTTAGTAATAAAAGATGAACCCTGATTGCTAGATCCAATCTACTTAGGCTCAATATTTTTCTTAGCCTGCCGTGATCTGTCACGTAGAAGCCGAGGGGCATCTCTGCTGGAGCAGAAGTGTTACTCATTTTATACATTCGGCTCCTTGCATTTTAAATGAGGTCAGCTTGGTTGGTGGTGTACGTCTTCAAAGCTTCTTCTGCTACTGGCATTTACTGTAGTTCTGTTCTCAGAAGGAAATCTAACAGTTTCTAACATTTTCTAAGAAAAACAACTTGCCTTAGATTTCTACAAAACGATCAGCATTTCTTTAAAAGCATAGGAAGGAGGCTTTATAAGGTTACCATTCCATAATTTATAAACTTGGTAAAGTTTAGGCGCTATTTCACAACATGAAGGCTGCATTTATTGCTGATATGGCCTTGTCACACCTGTTCACTTCTACTAAGTATTTATTTAAAGCAATGCAGACAGCAAGATTATATCTAGCATCCTCACAGAGAAACACTGACAAAGTGGTATAAGCACATATTGAAGAAGATGAGAAGGAGTACCAATGTAAATATAATGTTTTGGACAATAAAAAAAATCACATTATTCGTAAATATGTTATTTTTCTGATACATTGACATGTTTAAAAGATGTTGTACTAATCCTAAAAACACAAGTCTCTCCATTCCTGAAATTGGGAGCTCTTATCTTAAAAGTTGTATTTTTTCCAGCAGTCTATGAAAAATCAGAAGCCAGCACACATCGAAAGCCTGTGTAACATTTATGCATTGTGAGGAAAGGACAGAAAATTCCAATCTAAGAATAACTAATCACTTGATCTGATTCAAGTGTGGAAGCTGAAATCTCCTCCCTTGCCTTAGTTCTCAGCTAAACTGATGTCAGACTCTAGTGTTTACTAAATACAATTTATGCCAATGAGCTGTGTGACTTACCAGTCTGTGCTCTCCCAGAGGCCCCACTGTAGAAGTCAAAACTTTCCAAGCTTCTAAGTGCACTGAAGAATCATGAAGGGAAAGTCAATTGCCTTGTTGGTTGTATATTATTATTCCACTGATTCCAAAGACAGCTGCCTGCAGATCAATCCAAATATTAAAAAAGCCCTCATTGACTTGGTCCATGCAAGACTAAAATTAACTAAACTTGGTAGAATAAACTGCATAATGTTTATTCGAACTTCCCAGTGCTGCTGTGTAGTAGAGCTCTGCCTGCCCCAGCCTCTTTACCAATGGAGTGGTTTATTTAATTTGTCAGTATAATAGAAGCAGTTTGAATAAGAGACAGAGAATGCAGTGTGGTATAAAAGAAACAAAGGCTAAAAGTACCACTATTTTGATTCCCTTTTTAAAATTACTTCCAAAGTGTGATATCTATTGTGAAGAATAATGCTGAACAAAGCACAGTGTCTTGGCAATATTCACAGAGCTTATTCACACAGCCAGTTCTGTCTGTACATTCAGAGGCAGAATACACTTATAAATGATGTATTGGAAGCACTATAGTTTCCATTGTATTTCCAGTGTAAACAAAAAGACAGAGGGAGCTGAATGGCATATGGGCAGGGAGGCCATAGTTTATTCAGGCATCTCTACCACATTGTGGAGGTAATCTATTATGATTATTTCATTGCAGATCTTTTTCATGCGCCAAAATAATTTACTATCGCAGTAACTAATAGGGAAAAAAAACCTTTAAAGGTCAATGTGTTAATTTAAAATACTTTCTGTGTATTAAAATGTATTTTTATGTATATCTTTGATTTCTGTCCATCAGGGTGTATATAGCACAATTAGTCTTTGTATCTTTGTCATTTGTAAATATTTGTCAACATGAATTAGAATTTGAAAAATTTACAAGCTACTGCTCAATAATCTCAATAGCTCTTATATCTTGCTTGGATTGACAGAATTACTATAAGTAAATTGCTTTATGTGCTATTTATTCTTTTTAATATTTTAGTTTTTATTAGAAAACAATGTACAATGTCTACAAATGTTAGTCTGCATGAAGTCAATGTACATTTACAACTTGAAGCCATAATTGAAGCTATATTTTACTTGAAACAAAAATCAGCAGCCTCATCTGGTTATTACTGCAGTCAGATAGCAATATTACGCTACATAATTCTACATAAATAGAAAGTAACAGAGTAGTTGACGGAAGGTTTGTACAGAACTGTAAGAGGGCACCTTAAGGCTAAGGCCCAATGTAGTGAGTTGCAGCCAAAAAGCGCTGTGGAAAAGACCATGGAGGAAACGCATTGCGTTTTTTTCTGCAGGACTTTTCACAGAATGTCCGCTAAGTTTTCCTCTGTGGACTTTCTTTCCCTATTATGCCTATACGAAAAACTTTTCCGTAGGTATAATTGCCATGCTGTGATTTACAAAAAAGTGACAGTTTTTGAAATCACAGCATGTCCGCTATGGATAATTTTCTGCAATGTGTGGATGGAATTAACCAGAATCTCATCCACTTCGCATTTAGCATAAAAACTACACCCAGGCTAAAAATTCAGATGAGTGGTTGGTGCAATGAAATGTCAATCTGTATAGTTGATGTGGCCAAACTGCTGAGCCATTGTGTTAGGATTATGTAATCCTGTACTTTTTACAAATAGAATTAGATTATCAAATAAAATTAGAATATCTTTGAAACGTTTATTTATTTCAGTAATTGAATTAAAAAAGTGACCTCCTATATTTTCTAGATCACAGGTGTCAAACACAAGGTCCGCGGGCCGAATGCGGCCCGCTGCCTTCTGTTATCCGGCCCGGCCTCACGCAATACAAGAGCAATAAATATGGCTCAGGCGGCACTGTCCCTCACTGTCTGGGGGGCGGCATTTTTCTATTCAATGTAAACCAGCCCAGGACAGGCCGCTTTAAAAAAAAAAAAAGCAGGGGCTGAGCGGGGCCTGTCCTGGGCTGGTTTAAGAGACGTCGCATCTGAGCGCAGGCGGCGATACAATGACGTCATTGCGCCGCCTACGCTGAGACACAGACGTCGCGGACAAGAAGAGGAGGCGGCGGCGGCTGCATCAAGGCATCGCAGGTGAGCATAACTTTTTTTTATATAAATAGGCCGTGACCTGCTGGAGTATCCCCAGCAGGTCACGGCCTATTTATTTACCTACCCGGCGCCTGCTCATGGCCGCCTCCACTTCTCCTTCTGCTATGGGACGCAGAAAGGGAAGTGGATGCCGCTGTGAGCGGGGATCGGTAAGTGAGGCCGCGGGCCTCAAATACTACTATTATTATACTCCGGGGTCTTTTCAGACCCCGGAGTATAATAATCGGAGGCCCAGGGTAGGTGAGGGAACATAAAAACATATCCTACTTACCTCTCCTGCGATCCAATGTTACTCCGAGCAGGCTTGAGGCCTCTGGTGACGTCATCAGGTCGCGTCGCCGGCCTGATCACGTGACATGTGTGCGCAATTAAACAGGGCCGAAAGCTGCAAGGAGTGCACCAGTGTCCAGGATAGGTAAGTAACACTGGTTTTTATGTTTGTCACCTCCCCTGGGTCTCCGTTCATTATATAAAGTTTGACAATTTAGAAAGGGACCTGAATATCTTTAGAGGAGGATCCTGAAATCAACTTTATCAGGACTGTGGGAATTCTGTATCATCTACAGTATAAGAGTCCTATATTCAGCCTCTTGCTGTCCGTTACTAGTATATGCCTTGTGAATATTTTTGGGGTGTTCTGAGTGTCAATGGTGAGGAAAAAAACTCTATCTATCTATCTATCTATCTATCTATCTATCTATCTATTTACATTCAGTAGTGAAAAGCATTGGATTTTAGCAGGCACATACTGTGAGTCATTTTATTTCGCTATGCATCTTTTGCTCACAGTACTTTACTTTTCAGATATTTAATTGTCCTCCATTAATCTGATGAATTTTAAAGTATACTAAGTTGATCTAGTCATCTCGAGACAATAGTTTCCATGATTATTTTGATGTTATGAGTTTATAAGTAATTTTACTCATTTCTCATAAGAACAAAAGTATCTGTGTGCTATTGAATAGGCCATAATAGTTTCACATAAATTAAAGTTTTATACCTTATTCTTATGTGCCATTTAATTACATTTTAACTTTAATGCTGTAAAATTATTAAATATGTTTTCCAACTACTAAGATTTATCCCCTATGCACAGGATATGGGTTACATATCTGATTACAATGGGTTCAACCACTGAGATCCACATTGATCATAAGAACAGGGATTCTGCATGTTAATGGAGCAGTGGTGTGCATGCATGGCCATCACTTCATTAACTCCAGAACGTCAATGAGATTTCCAGATTGGCAATCTCTGCCAGTCCCAGAGAAGTGCATGGAAGGTTGGTCATGCATGCACATCACCTTTCCGTTTATATGGAGCACTTAGGGACCCCTGTTCTTGTGAACTCTGCAGTTTCAAATGGTCAGAGCACGTGTGATCAAACACCAATCTCCAATCCCGAACATGGAAAGGGTCTTATTAGGGAAAAAACATTTTACTATTTTACTTTTATTTTTCAAACATATAAATAGTACAACTATATAGACGCATAAATCCTGTATATGGGTTATCAATAGCACATCAACCAATCGGATGATATAAGCAGTAATGGCACTTGTAAAAACACAGTGTACCAAGCACCAAAAAAAAAGCTACATATATGGCCCAGCTGGGTTACTGCAGCTCAGCTTCAGTTTACTTGAATGGAAAGTGATCTGAGTAAATCTAGCTGAGTCACTGCGTGGTGCACAAAGCTATGTACTTCTGACTCAGTACACTGTGTTTTTGCTGAAGCCACTGTCCTACTTTGAGATAATGGGTGGGGGTGCCAGATGTTGGAGTTAAAATTGTGCTACATTTGTTTTTATTAAAGGCTTCAGATAACTAATACTACATACTTACCTGTCTGTTCTGCCTTTATTCAGGTCCCCAGTCTTCCTGACCTTTGACCCTCACAGCAGTTCATCAGCCAATCAGTGCCAATGAATGGCTTGTGAACAGGGAGATTGTCAAAGATAGGCACCTGAATGGAGATTCTCTGCTGAATCCCGGATCAAACAGACAGGTAAGTATGTAGTATTTGTTATTTGAAGTCTCAGTTGGATAAAAAAAAAAAGCTGGAACATCGCTTTAAGAATAGGTCATCATCATTATCATAATCCTGGAAAACTCCTTCACAGCATTTGTCATTATCATCAACATCAAAATATAACATGAGCATAAACAGTGTAGACATCAAAGCTATGTGTATATAATTTTACTTTGCATAATATAGAAAAACATCTACATTGATAACTGAATACTGTCAAAAATCTGCTGTTGATGGATCACTGCTATCACATGTCTTTATTTAGTGGTTTTAGTACATAATGGTATATTGCCGTAAACAGAGGCTTAACATGAAGCTCCTGGGCCCCAAAGCAAAATCTGCACCTGTAGAAGAGACACCTGTTATGTTGGGAAGAGACACCTTACAGGTACCCTAAAGCTATATATATATATATATATATATATATATATATATATATATATATAATGAACATAAAAAAGCTTTATATTCACCTACTAGGTGCATTCCCCATGCCAGTGTAGTCCTTCAGTGAAGCCTTTAGTGTGCATGCGCAGATTTCCTATAGATTTTAAAGGGGTTATCGTATGAATATTTTTCACACTGAAAGACTGGTCTAAATTAATTTATAGTGTTTCTACAATTTAAAAAAAAGTTGACTTTTTTTTTTGCTTCCTGTTCTTCTGGGGACAGATTTTGGAATAAATGAGTCACATTCCCTCACTGGCAGATGACAGAAGCAATCTTCACAGCTATATTACCATGTTACTGCAAATCAGAGCAAAAACAGTTTCTAAAGTCTTCTTTGTAGTAAACAGAAGATAACTATGCAGAGACTTCAGTGTAAGGCTAGATGCACACGATGAAGTTTCACCCGTGAAAATTTGACCATGTGTTCGCCGGATTTAACAGATTGACCTTCATGCCGGGAGTGGGACTCCTAGCATCATAGTTGTCTATGATGCTAGGAGTCCCTGTCTCCTAGCAATTTACAGCCCTGTACCGATTACAGTCGAGTATAATCGTATGTCGCTGGGAGGCAGAGACTTCTAGCATCATAATTAACTATACTGCTAGGAGTTCCGCTTCCAGCATGAAGGTCAGACTGGTAAACACGCGGCCCGAGTTTCAAGAGTGAATCTAGCCTAAGGAACATGACTGAGTATGCATATCTACAAGCAGTCAACTTATCTGGGGCTGTTCACACTGAGGAATTTGGAGCTAATTTTTATGCGCCTTCTGCCTCAAAATTAGTTCCAAATTTGTGCCAGAATACTGTATGCCTCTCATTGTTTTCAATGTCGAAATTAAATGCATCCAGCTCAATCTTCCTGTAGATTCCACAGTTGATTCAGCTGCAGAACCCGAAAGAGAGGCTCGCACTGATTATCCCCATTGTGTCTGAGGCTAATCTTCAAGTGAGTTCCACAGGGCTGGAATCTGGAGAGGAATCTGAAGCAGAAGAGCCCCTCAAATTCCTCTCCAAATTCCTCTGTGTAAACCTAGCCTTAGATCAGACGTAGGCAACCTGCGGCACTCCAGCTGTAGTAAGACTACAACTCCCAGCATGCATACTTGCTCTGCTGTTCTTGGAAGTCCTTTGGAAGTGAATTGAGTATGTTGGGAGTTGTAGTTTCACAGCAGCTGGAGTGCCAAAGGTTGCTGACCCCTGCCGTAGATGGATGTGCGCATTTTATACACTTTGAACACCAGATGGCATCATACTATGTAAGTGAATGTCATAGCTTTCACTGGATATTTATTTTAAAAAGCATGTAAATTGCAAATATTAGTTTTTTTGCATGATCAATGCAATGAATATGATATTTAAAAGGAGGCTACCACCACTAAAATTGCTTCTTTTCAAACATCAATTTTTTAATCTGTATGCAAATCTGACAGTTTAGTGCACCCAGGGAACAGTCACACCTGCCAGAGCACCCCAAAAAGGATTGCACAAATAATGTCAGTGTACAGCAGTTGTATAGATATACAGTTTCATATGTCTGGGGCATATGTTTGGTGAAACACTTTAAAAACACAAGTTTATGTTTCAGACAGTTAAATGGTCACTAACTTTTCAGACAACTCACTCTCATTTCATATTACTGTAGGGAACTGCCATTTCTACTAGTATATAATGTATCTGGCTTCTTTGCCCCTGCAGTTTGGCTTCAGAGACCCCAAGCATTCAGTGCAAGTTTTGTTTTGTAAATACAGTGAGTCAGACACATGTGAGGCAGAGCTGCTGGGGGGAGAGATGTGAGCAGAGCTGCTGAGACAGACATGTTATGTCTGGGGGAGTCTAAGAGCCACTTGTTCCTCTTTACTTCACAGTATATAGTTAGGTATGTGTTACCCCCTATATACTCACAGGACCTAGCTAGTAACCGTAGTTAGGGATCAATATATATATAGTTCAGGGCAGTGATAGGTTAGGCTTCCGAAGGCCAACTAGCTAGTTAGAGGCCCGGTTGCACTAGTAGTTTAGCTGGCAGGTTAAGGACTCAGTGTTAGGGTAGTCAGGCCTGCATCTACTGCCGTCACCGTCGCCCTGTTTGCTGCCTGTGAAGAATCTCACCATCATCATCATCATCTCCTGATCGGCTGTCTGTCATCTCCTGGAAGAATCCGAGGATCCACAGTCATCCACAGGGGCCCCTGCATCTCTTCTGTTGCCTGGAGGTATTGTGCACTGGACTCTTGCTATATATCTATATATATACCCGGGTATATAACCTAAGACGGTTGAGGACTTGCTGGTAGTTGTAGTACTGCTGTGTTCTGAGTAGATTTTATGTATGTATTATTACCCTGTTGATTCTTATAAAGCTACTGTTATAATCTTATGTGGTATCTGTATGTATTCTTCAGACTGTGAGATTAGTACAGTGATCCTTGTTAAGGCTACTAACTGTACTTCATGGGTAAGTCCCAGGAAGAGATTCTCCCTGTAATACAGATGCTCTATCCTGGGTGGAGGCACTGATATATTTCATATATGTTCCCACTCTTCCCTTCAGCGAAGGCTTCAGGTCCCATTATACACACAGGTCAGCGCCAGAGTCTGTTGCGGGAGGGATAATACTCATACCCCCCCCCCCAAATAGGGCTACATTTGGAGGCACTGCTGAGATTTAGAAGTGGGAATAGTCATTGATATGGAGAAGCGATATAGCTCAGAGGGGAACCTCCCACTAGCTACTACATGTGATTACCGACCTCCTGTTCCTCCACTGGTTCAGGTAAAGGAAGAACCCCGCTCAGCCAGTTATCCCCCCAGTATGTACGTCACTAGCAGTTCCTCTAGTGACAGTGCTATTAGCACTTTAGCCAGGCTGACTGAAATGTTAGCTCAGGGCCTGCAGGCCACTCACTACAAGAAACTAAAAGTATTCTCTGGTAATGTCCCAGTACCACAAGGGGAGGAAAACTTTGAGATATGGAAAGAACATACTCTCCAATGCCTGAAGGAATGGTCTTGCTCTGAAGAAGGCAAGCGGCAGCGTATCAGTGAAAGTTTGTGGTCTCCTGCTGCAGAATTGATCCACTTGTACAGAGACTCTCATGAAGGAGTGAGTGCATTGGACTATATACAAGTACTGTCTGATCACTTTGAGCCATACTATGACCTTGCTCAGATGGTTGCTGATTACCGAATGGTTCGTCAAAAAGAAGGGGAAAATGTCTCTACTTTTATTAACCGTTTACAGCTACTTCTTTCACGTCTGGTGTACCACGCAGCTATATCTACTTCAGAGGTAGACGCTATGAGAACCAGTCAGTTGGTGAGAGGGTTACAACCTCATCATCCTCTTGCTCAAGTACTCAAGGTCTTACTATCTGATAGAGTCCTTCCATTTCCTGACTTAATGAAGTTAGTGAAGAAACAAGAAGCTGACATTAGTTTTAGTACCCCTAAGAAAGCGAAAAGCATCTCTAAAGAAGATGTTGTTCCTAATTCAAACAAGGACAAACCAGCGGAGTGGTCAGAACTTAGACAGTCCGCCACTCCACCCACTGCCACTCAATGGAGGAAGGATGCTAGAACCTGTTATAAATGTGGTCAGACGGGCCATACTGCCAGACAGTGTACGGAGGACAGTGAGGGATTGGGACACAGTGCTGTCTTCTCTATTCAGAATCAAAGACACCGAAGGAAGGCGGGCCGAGTAAAGACCAGAGGCGCTATCGCGGGCTCCAGGTCCGTTGTCAAAGTCACTGTCAATGGTCATGCCGCTCCTGCCCTGTTTGATACAGGATCTCAAGTGACCCTGATTTATCGCTCGTTCTACCAAAAGTATCTGAGGGATATACCTCTTCAGTCTACAGGACAAATGAAATTGTGGGGGCTTAATTCAGGATCATATCCTGTAGATGGCAGCCTACAAGTAGTTATAGCTGTCCCTGAATTAGAAGATCAGAGTGTCGCTCCCATGAAGATTACGGCTCTTGTCTGTCCTGATACAGGGGATTCTTGTGCAGCTCCTGTGATACTTGGCACTAATTGTCCCGCAGTGCATTATGCTTTTCAGAAGTTTCTTGGAAGAGATTGGAACCCTGCAGCTCAGCCGGTGAATATATCTTCTGATCTTAGAGAACTCTGTGATGCCCTGTCTACTGGCTATCGACATGGAATGGTATATCATATCGGTGAGAGAACCGTGGAAGTTCCTGCCGGCGGGGAGAGAGTTCTGAGAGTAGCCTCCAGCATTGCTCCCGATTTGCTTGAAGGGGGGAGTTATGTCCTTATGGAAACCCCTGAAGAAATGATTAACCAGAATGGCTGGATGGTGATCCCAGAGAGAAAGGACTGGAGAAATAAAGTGGAGTTATCTACCTGTGTGACAGTGAGGAACTGTTCACCGCATCCGATCGTAATTGGACCATTTCCAGAATGTGGCCCACTGCTACCCTGTGCTTGGAGTAAATCCATACGCTGAAGTGTGCAGGATTCAAATCCGAGATGCAATCCCTAATCTCAATCTTGACTTGAGTGATCCACATTTACCAGAGGCCTGGAATCAGCGACTGACACAGAAGTTGTCTGAATTATCGGAAGTGTTCTCCATGGATGATATGGATGTAGGTTGTGCTAAAAGTGCTCAACACACTTTCCGATTGACCGATTCTACTCCCTTCCAGGAGCGACCACGGAGAGTTGCTCCAAAGGATGTTGATGAGTTAAGACAGACTCTACAGCAAATGAAAGGTCAGGGGATCATTGTGGACAGTAAGAGCCCCTATGCCTCACCTATTGTGGTGGTAAGAAAAAAATCTGGAGCAATTCGCCTATGTGTGGATTACAGAACTCTGAACCGGAGAACCTTACCTGATCAGTATACACTGCCGAGAATTGAAGAAGCTCTGGAAGCTCTGAATGGAAACTGTTGGTTCACAGTGCTGGACCTAAGATCGGGATACTATCAAGTCCCAATGGCACCTGAGGATCAGGAAAAGACAGCCTTCATATGCCCCTTGGGTTTCTTTCAGTTCACTCGTATGCCGCAAGGTACAAAAGGTGCGCCAGCAACGTTCCAAAGGTTGATGGAAAGAGTGTTAGGTGATTTAGTGCCCCGGGAATGCCTTGTATATCTTGACGACATTATTGTGTTTGGAAAGACGCTGGAAGAACATGAAGAACGACTCATGAGAGTACTCCAACGCTTAAAAGAAGAGGGGCTGAAGTTGTCGGCTGACAAATGCAAATTTTGTAGATCTTCGGTCACTTATGTAGGTCATATTGTTTCTGCTGAAGGAGTTGCTACCGATCCTGGTAAGATTGAAGCTGTGGTGAATTGGCCCCGACCGCAAAATATTACGGAGTTGCAATCTTTCTTGGGGTTTTGTGGATTCTATCGACGATTTGTGGAAGGATATTCAAAAATTGCTCGAGCCCTCCTCGACCTGTTGAAGAGTGATGCAGGAGATCCGGGAAAGAAGAAAGGGTCTTCCAAAAGCCTTTTTGGCGATAGGTGGACTGCAGATTGTGAAGAAGCATTTAAGTTGTTGAAGAAGAAATTGACAGAAGCTCCCGTTCTGGCTTATGCTGATGCACAGAAGCCATATGTGCTACATGTAGATGCCAGCTTTGAAGGATTAGGTGGCGTGCTGCACCAAGAATACCCGGCCGGGTTACGGTCCATAGCTTTCATAAGTCGAAGTCTTTCTCCCAGCGAGAAAAATTATCCAGTACATAAATTGGAGTTTTTGGCGCTCAAGTGGGCCATTGTTGATAAATTACATGACTATTTATACGGAGCCACGTTTGAAGTAAGAACAGACAACAATCCACTGACATACGTTTTGTCAACCGCTAAACTCGATGCTACAGGACATCGCTGGTTGGCAGCTTTATCCAACTACCAATTCACACTCAAGTATAAATCGGGGCCTAAGAACATTGGGGCAGATGCTCTATCAAGACGGCCTGGATTACCTAGTCCGGAAGTAGTGGATGAATGGGAAGAAGTGCCAAGTCCTGGAGTAGGAGCTTTGTGTGCCATGGCTGCTGTAGTTGAAGACCGAGTAGCTTTTTCTGAAACTCGGCTTATTGACTCTATTGGGGGAGGTCCCGAAGCTGTACCAGACATGTTTGCCTACCCTGCCGCTTTAGGATCCTTTGAGAGTTGTTCTATATCTTCAAAGCGAATGATCTGGAGTCAAAAGACTGATCCTTTAATTGGACCTCTTTATCAAGCAGTGAGTTCTCAAGACAGAGAAATGTTAAAGACATCCCTACCCTCTGAATGCAGTCAACTTCTACGAGATTGGGAGAAGTTTGAAATAGACAATGGCCTACTTTATCGTGTGGTGCTGTATCATGATCACCCTGGAAGGCGCCAACTAGTTATTCCGAGCTGCTTTCAGAAGATGATTTTCCGAAGTCTGCATGATTATCACGGTCATTTGGGACCTGAGAAGACTTATGGCCTAATACAAGACCGATTCTACTGGCCCAAAATGAGAGATACCGTGACTCGTCTGTGTAGGTGCTGTCGCAGATGTTTGCAGAGGAAGACTGTCCCGGTTCGAGCGGCCTTCATGGGACACTTGAAGAGTTCGGGCCCCATGGATCTTGTCTGCATAGACTTTCTTTGTATTGACAACGACTCCAGAGGATTTGGAAATGTATTGGTGGTGACTGATCACTTCACACGATATGCTCAAGCCTTTCCGACTAAGGATCAAAAAGCAGTCACTGTTGCAAGAGTGCTTTGGGAAAAGTATTTTATCCATTATGGCTTACCACACCGGTTGCATTCTGATCAAGGCCGGGATTTTGAGAGTAACCTGATCAAAGAGTTACTTCAGTTGTTGAACATCCGCAAAAGTCGGACGACGCCTTACCATCCAGAGGGAGATGCCCTTCCTGAAAGATTTAACAGGACTTTACTTGATATGCTTGGTACCTTACGAATTGAGGATAAGCGATCCTGGAGTCGAAAAGTGGAGGCTATGGTGCATGCCTATAATAGTACAAGGCACGAGAGCACAGGATATTCACCATACTTTCTGATGTTTGGAAGAGAGCCTAGGCTACCTATTGACATCTTGTTGGGAGTCTCTACCGATGGTATCAGTCATCGAGATCATTACCGATACGTGGCACGTTTGAAAGAAACACTTAAGAGTGCTTATCAGCTGGCTGAGGAAAATGCGGCCAAAGTGAATGAAGGACATAAAAGGAGATTTGATCTTCGAGTAAGATACCGAGAATTGAACCCTGGGGACCATGTTCTGCTACGGAATTTGGGAGCATCTGCAAAACATAAGCTGGCTGATCGATGGCGGAGTGAACTCTTTACAGTGGTAGATCGGTTGCCTGGAATACCAGTCTACAAGATAAAAGGACGGGACGGGAGGATCAGGACTTGGCATAGAAATCATTTGTTGCCTGTACCTCAGATTGATGGTATGGATATCTCCAATGATGGCTTGGCCTGCGATTCTCCACAGTCCTTAGCCGATATTCCACCTGACCTTCCTGAAACTCCTGAGAGTGATTGGACTGTGGCTCCTGAAGTTCCTAGATCACCAGTATCTTCTCCTTCAGGGAGACCTATGAACCCTCAAACTCCAGAATTCGTACCTAGATCTGTGTCTACAGATGAGCAGGGATCTAGCTCTCCTACGCCACCAGCACCATCCCCTCCCATGGCAGACAACCCTAGTTTAGGGCCTGGACATGCTAGTTTACCTCAGAGAGAGGTACGGAGAGGAGAGAGAATTAGACACCCTCCACCTATGCTGACATATGATAGTTTGGGGGACCCCAGATTTACTACTCAGCCTCATTTATACCATGCTTGGGTGGGTGCAGTGTCCACTTTGGTCAATATGTTACCAATTTTCGCTCCTGCTGGCATGTATACCTATTAACCTGTTGTGACTCTGTAAATGCAAAAGCAACCATATTGATATTGTCATTGGTAATGTTGACTGTATACTATGACTTTCTATGTCTTTGACGTGACGTAAAGATTTCACCAGAGGGAGAGTGTAGGGAACTGCCATTTCTACTAGTATATAATGTATCTGGCTTCTTTGCCCCTGCAGTTTGGCTTCAGAGACCCCAGGCATTCAGTGCAAGTTTTGTTTTGTAAATACAGTGAGTCAGACAGATGTGAGGCAGAGCTGCTGGGGGGAGAGATGTGAGCAGAGCTGCTGAGACAGACATGTTATGTCTGGGGGAGTCTAAGAGCCACTGGTTCCTCTTTACTTCACAGTATATAGTTAGGTATGTGTTACCCCCTATATACTCACAGGACCTAGCTAGTAACCGTAGTTAGGGATCAATATATATATAGTTCAGGGCAGTGATAGGTTAGGCTTCCGAAGGCCAACTAGCTAGTTAGAGGCCCGGTTGCACTAGTAGTTTAGCTGGCAGGTTAAGGACTCAGTGTTAGGGTAGTCAGGCCTGCATCTACTGCCGTCACCGTCGCCCTGCTTGCTGCCTGTGAAGAATCTCACCATCATCATCATCATCTCCTGATCGGCTGTCTGTCATCTCCTGGAAGAATCCGAGGATCCACAGTCATCCACAGGGGCCCCTGCATCTCTTCTGTTGCCTGGAGGTATTGTGCACTGGACTCTTGCTATATATCTATATATATACCCGGGTATATAACCTAAGACGGTTGAGGACTTGCTGGTAGTTGTAGTACTGCTGTGTTCTGAGTATATTTTATGTATGTATTATTACCCTGTTGATTCTTATAAAGCTACTGTTATAATCTTATGTGGTATCTGTATGTATTCTTCAGACTGTGAGATTAGTACAGTGATCCTTGTTAAGGCTACTAACTGTATTTCATGGGTAAGTCCCAGGAAGAGATCCTCCCTGTAATACAGAGGCTCTATCCTGGGTGGAGGCACTGATATATTTCATATATGTTCCCACTCTTCCCTTCAGCGAAGGCTTCAGGTCCCATTATACACACAGGTCAGCGCCAGAGTCTGTTGCGGGAGGGATAATACTCATACCCCCCCCCCCCATAGGGCTACATTACTTAAATAAAAAAGATTACTGCTTTTTGCCTCAAAAACATCTCTAAAATTCCTGCCACAAGGTGTCTCCCTTCTAGCTAATTTACAGCTGACTGCTTTGTTACCAGATGAGTACGTCCTTAGCAGCAAGACGGAAAGACAGTGATGTGAGGGGGGGAGGGGTTTTCTCTCTTAACACAATGAATGCAGGTGGGAGGGGCTGATTCTACTTACAAAACAGTCTTCTATGTACTTTTGGTTGCTTGTGTGGTTACAGATGGAATATTATTCACAGACAGAGGCAAGCAGCTTTACTGACTGTGCTCATAGATTGCTGTTTTCCTGTGTCATGTCTGCCTGGTAGATGCCAGAATGGAGTGGGCATCTGTATATATGCCCACAGCCTAAAAGCAAAATATAAAATGCTCTTCAGCCAAAATGGGATCATTAGCCACAGAAAAACTGATATGAAGGCTTATATGGTCATAGAACAGACTGCCCAACAAGACCCTGTGCATATTTCAACTTTTCATTAAAATTCATATACCTTTTAAGAAATTCTGTCAGAAGAGCAGAATTGAATTCTTTGTCTAAAAGTAGCCAGCTTACACATTCTATCATGAAAATGAAAAAAAAAACAGTTCTGAAAATGTTTAAGTAATTATATTTTTAGAACTGCCATTAAAATATACACTAATATCGATGCAAGTATACAGTAAATCTTTTGTGTTATCTCCTTTTACTTTGGTGAATCAGAAAATGCTATAACTAGAGATGAACGAATTGAAGCTGCAGAAGTGGAATTCGATCCAAATTTCAGGAAATATTCAATTCGTATCGAATCCGAATTTCCTCACGCTTCGTGGTAGCGATTCGCATTTAGTTCAAAATGGCTGCTGTACATATTAGGACATGGGGCAAGGAACTCTGGGAACGCGGGATCACCCACAATGCCATGCGTGCAGCCAATCAGCAGCCAGCCCTGTGATGTCACATCCCTTTAACCCCTTCGCAAGCGCACATGGCATTTTTGACCGCTGCATCCAAGGTGTTAAATCCCCCGATCTGTTATGGAGCAGGGTATTAGCTGTGACAGCTAACACCCTGCTCCATAACCGATCAGGGGTTTTAACACCTAGGATGCCGCAGTCAAACATGGCCGCGGCATCCAAGGGGTTCCACCATTTTGCCGCCCACCTGCCCACCCCTGCTCTCTGCAGCCAATAAATAGCTGTTTTTGTTACGCGATTCGCTGCGATTTAATTCGCATAGAATAGAATCGTATCACAAAATTCGGAGAAGTTTCCGAATCGAATTTTTGAATACTTCGCTCATCTGCAGCTATAAATAAAGAAGAATCAAGTAATGGAAATGAAAATTTGATGGCATGCAAATATTATTTGCAGTTTAGCACAAATATATATGTAGATGAACACAGTTAAATAACATATATATATATATATATATATATATATATATATATATCTTCTCCTATCTATACTGTGAAAGTTTTATTGTTTGACCCATTTTCAAGATCCTGACATAAGACAAATGCTAGCGATACTTTGACCCATAAAATAAATGACCTGAGGTGATGTGAATGAACCATAAGCACACCACTTTTCCATCAGCATTGCCATTCTCACCTGACTTATATTCAAGATTTGATGGCTTGCTACTTTTTCCAAGTGTTTGTACAGTACCGCCATGCTGCTCTGAAGTCAATCAAATACCATGCCATTTACAAACAATGTGATCGAGGTCAGCTAGCACTAAAGAGTGTTATTGTCCTGTCCATGGCCTACCTAAAAACGCTTGTTGAAGGGGAAAATAGATGATGATAGAACACATGCATTACTGATGTCTAAGGTGAGCTTGCTTTTGACTTGGCCAAGGCAATTGTTCAAGTCCATTTCATTTCATTTCTGAGAAAACATGTGACCTCTGTAATGATGACAAGGTCAATGAGAATCACAGACATCTGCCTAAGTGCCAATCATAGATGTTCAACATTAAAGGCACAACTACAAATAAGCAGACCGATTTATGGATGGGTCAATAACAAATGAGAGCATGGTGAACATGTCAGAACTGTACATTCATTTTATAACCTCTTTACTGTAAATCTAGCACAACATTGCACTGAAAAGGGTTACTTGGTGCTAAATGTATAAGCTATATAGGTGGTTAATTAAAGGTATTGTTAGTGGATGTCCCAGCATATGCAATGGAAAGGAATTCCTTATAAATAACATACAAATAGCACAAAAATAAATAATAACAATATAAAATTAATTCTATTAAAATATATTGAAATTTGAGTCTAGTTCTGAAAATAAATGGAAATATGTATTGTCAGTTAATTTTATTGTTTAATGTTAGACGGCAAGCACTCTGCATCTCTTTTTATATCTGTTCACCTATATAACTGCCTGTTAACACTAGAATACACACAAGTGCAGCAGCTCTAAATATACAGTATGGTGTATGATTAACTATTATGGAGGATATATCTGCTTTAGAATAATGCATAAGATGGTTGATAGGCAAACAGACTGAGTCACTAATTATAGTGTATTATTCACAATGAGAAAGACTACATTTAATTTCAATGTTAAGGTCCTATGACAAGTCAATTATTTGGCCAATTATTGGAAACTATAATCCTAGGTACAGTCATTTCTGATAATCGGCTTGTGTATAGGTGTCAGTGTTCAGCTGATGAATTAGTAAACTTGTTTGGCAAATGATTGCATCTTCTATGGGTCACATAAAATCATTGTATGTTGGCAACGCACCTGTGTAAACAGGGCTATATGCTACCAACAAATGCAAACTGAATTTATTGTTCCTCCCCATATAGCAGTTATGATTGCTGCATGTAAAATAATGATTGTGTCTGAGTAAATGTTCCCTTACATGGACTCTCAAAGGGAGTCTATAACTCAATATAAAGTCTAATCATCATTCAATAAAACATTGTCGGCACTAGGTTCACACTAGCATCACTTCTCCCTTGGTGCGGTCCATTGGAGGACCAGAAAAATGGAGTGTCGGACCGCTAAAATAGCGGTACCACAAAGAGGCCTTTTTCCTCTGCCAAATTTCAGGTGGACATATCTCTGGTGCAGATGTGAATGTAGCCTTAACTATACCTTGTATTTTATTTATTTAAGATATGCGGAAAGTATTAAGATTAAATCAAGTCTCAATGTTGACAGCTATTCAATTCCGGAGCAGTGAACTCCAAGAGCTGCTTGGTTTGTTACAGTCTATCTGTATGAACAGAAGGGCAATTTATGTAAAGGCCCCTTTAGAATGAAGGATAAGCACTTGAAAACTTTTATAAACAAGTGAAAGTGAGAAGTTGTCTAGTAATGGAAAACAATGAGATTATTGCTTTGTTTGTCATTGTTTTGATGGCATTCATTTTATATGTTTTAACTCAGGCATCGTCTACAAAATGGATGAGAACTGATATATGTAAAAATTTGACAAAGTTCTGTTAAACAATTGAAAGGAGTCAGAACATATGCAATTATCTATAGATATAAAGGTTTGTCGTTCAAGTATTAAAAATTCACTCAACGTACACTTGCCTCAGTTATCTACACATGTACAGGGGCCTTAAGATTTTTGAGCCAGAGGAGGACACAATTATGCTGCTTCTTCTTAGGTCAGGTGAGGAGTACAAAAATATATGCTGCAAAAACTGCAGTTTATTTGCATCAAGAGTTTTTACATCTAAACATAAATGATCTATCAATACGACTATTTTTGGATTTACAAATGATTTCCATTGTTTTAGACAAATCAGTCTTCAACATCAACTATTTTAGAACCTCTTCCATACCTAACTAGCTATCTTTTCTAGTAATTTATCATAGAAAAATTCAGCTTGTGAAGAATGTTATGGGTACAACACATATCGGACCACTGAGATTGTCCTTCATCTATGTGGAAAACAAATGGAACCATCAGCATTTTTATGACCTATACTAACATCAATGTTCTGTAAGCTTTAGAGGGATTTCCAGAAGAGATAAGCTTTATCAGCAATACAAAATAGTTACTGCATCATGCTTCCCAAGCATAACAAAGAGGATTAACCCTCACAAAGTGGAAAGTGACAGCGAATTAAATACCTAAACCTACTCATGTTTAGAGTTTCTGATATTTACTTTATTAGTTTCTAAAAAGATAGGCTGAAAATAAGTAATTTGTTTTATGTTAATCTCACATAAAATCGTTTTTTGACTACTCAGCTCTCATACTCATGACCATATTACAAAAAAATTGTGGCATGCAGAACTGTACAGAAATGTTCAACTCTTAGCTGCTTTAAAGGCAGAATAAATGCTTCAGAGAGCCATACAGTGCCATGTGTTGTGCCTACAAGTCTGAATATGTGCTGCCACAAAGAGTCTGCCATGGGCTGTTATGCAAAGAAAACTTTAAAACCCTAAGGCCGGGGCCCCACATGGCATAAATAGGTTTAATTGAAGCAGAAAGTCAGCAGAGGAAACATCTGTGAATCTTTCTGTGAAAAACGCTGCGGAAAAAAAAAAACCGCAATTGCCTTGCCGCCATGGTTTTTGCCACAGCGCTTTTTTGCTGCATTGTTTTTTCTGCTGAGTAAATGCAGCAGAACAAAATTCTGCACTTTACAGTACCAGCAAAGTTTTTGAAAAATTCATCATGATAATTTTACCTGCGGAAACATTTGTATTTTCCCTATAGATTTAATAAGGAAAGAAAAACGCAGCAAAAACACAATAAAAAATGATGCGGAAAAAAACGCAATGCATTTTTTTCCGCAGCATTTTTTAGCTGCGTTCTGCAATGTGGGGCCATAGTCTAAAGACTTTAAGAAAAGGCAGAGAGAACAAATGGCACATATTTAGATTTTTTAAATGACATTTTTTTTCATGACGTGTGTTTGTTTTGCTGATGGTGGTTAAAGTAGAATTATTTTATACTGTGTCATTGGAGTATATTTTTGACTTGGATTCTCCAGTGAAAGTCTATACAAATACAATTCAACAACATGTGAATGGCAAACAGTGAGTAAAGGCTTGTATCAGTTTTACAATCTACTAGAAAACAACAAAGAAACTTGAAAGTCAAAAGACTTTTTACAGGTTCCTCTTAGGCAGGGGCCCCACGTTGTGAAAACGCAGCTGCATAAAATGCTCCGTTTTACATTACCTGCAAAGTGGATGGGATTTTGGCTAATCCCATCCACCCATTGCAGAAAAAAAATCTACAGCGGAAATGCTGCAATTTCAAAAACGCTCACGTTTTTGTAAACTGCAGCATGTCAATTATACCTATGAAAACACTGGCATTTTCTGTATAGGTATAAAAGAGGCAAAAAAGTCCACAGAGGAAAACTCTGCGAACTTTCTGTGGAAAATACTGCGGAAAAAAAATCCAATGCGTTTCTGCCACTGTCTTTTCCGCAGTGATTTTTGGCTGCAGCTCGCGACGTGGGGCCTTAGCTTCAAGTACCTATTATGCGAGGTGGTTATCGTCTGAAAAATCGATATATTGAGCAATTGTACTCAATCATTTTCCAGTCTGAGCATATGCAGTGATTGAATAACACCCTTCTAACTAACTTACTTTATCAAAAATGTATATTTGCCCAGATCGCTGGGGCAGTCATGTGACTGCCCCAGGCACATTTTCTGATTTCCCGGTGACATTCCGTTTCCCCATTTCCGGAAACGGAACATCGCCAATACTACCACTCCCACACCCCATCTTACTAACCTGTCTTCATGTCCTGATCTTCTGTGCAGGAATTGTCACTTCCTTCACTTCTGCCGGTGCCTGCAGACGGCTCTATTGTACAGGCGCCGGCAGACATAAAGAGGAGATGGAGCCAGCCTCCCACACCTGCGCAATAGATTCGGAGCACTCCGGCTCTATTGCGCAGGTGATGGCAGATGAGAAGAGGAGAAGGACAAAAGGATCTTCCTTGCCCAGAAGATCTGGACAGGAAGACAGGTAAGTATGATTACATGGGGAGGTGGGATGAGTTAGTTAGGTAGGGCTAGTAGTCTGTGGGCTAGCTAGCGAAACAGGGAGGGGGTGTGAGAGAGGAAAGGGAGGGAGAGAGAGGGGGATCTTAGTGAAGAGCAATGCATCATGGTAGTTGTAGGATAAGACAGCAGGAAGCTACCCATGTAAACAGATGCAGAGGATACCAGGAGCTCCCAGAGAAACCCAGAAGTCACTGCTAAAGGTATTTAGGTGCACTTATTAACCCATTAATAGCACTAACAGACTTTAAAAAAAAAAAAAAAAAAAAAAGTTTTTGCCTTGATAACCCCTTTAACTATCTACACCTGCATTAACACACATGAACTAAAAAAAAATCTGTACAGTATGCAAAATTACAGCAAAGATTGTAAAGACAGCAATTGTAGTCACACACGACTTGCTGTTGGGGGGGGGGGGGGGCATGCAACACAGTTGCTGTCTATAGAAAAGAATTACTTTTTGTTGCATGACTTAAGTGCGATTTTATGTCACACGATACATGTTGCTGTGTAGCCCTATGCTTATTCACACAAATTTATCTTCAAGTGTGAAAGAACTTTTAGTATTCTGGCAAATTAATTATAAAGCTCTAATCACATTGCAACACAGGCTAAATAAGAAACATATATATGTAACTCTTTTAAATTCAATTTTAACAAGTCCTTGTTAACAATTTTAGATGGAATAGGCTAATTGCTGTAAGTAGAAACCTTGTCATTCCGAAAAGTAGCAATTCCCTTGTGAAGCCTTCTGAGACATTGAAATTAAAATGTGAGTAAATTAAACACAGACTTGCCGTGCACATTATGTGGCAAATTAGTAGAGAAAAATACAGATAAATGTACATCTTTAGGGTTATCCTAGACCCCATGATGAGACAGGTATTATTGCCCTTTGTACGATTATTTAAACCCTGTAGGAAAGCTCAGTGTTAGCTTATGTCAGAGCTCTGTTATTAGACAACTTTAATTAGGATCTATCCTGCTGCTGCTAACAAGTATTTAATTAACTTCCAGGCAGGGTAATTAGGTTCAGATTGTGGCTGATTTGCTGCCTCACCTTATGTTGACACTTGGCCTACAGTACATCAGCCTACTCAACTGACAGTGTAATAGATAGGATCTCTGAAAAGCCAAATGTCACGCCTGATTGGTCTAATAAAAAAAAGAAGATAAAAGACATAATAATGACTGTCAGGTCATGGTCCAAAAAGGCAGCAAAGGGCACAGATCAGACAAGCTACACAAAGGCCTGTAAACAGGAAAGGAAGGAGAGAATAATTAAACATGATATATCCATAATAAATTTGATCTATTTATGCTTCAAGTCAAGACATTAGAGAAGCATGTCAGAAGTAAATTAGTATCAGAATGCTCTATATCTGTCCATTTCTCTAAAGTTCAAACCCTTATAGAAAAGTGGCCTTCAAAATATTGGCAGTGATTAAGGATAGAAACTTATGTGGAGACCTATCAAAAATGTTGGTGTTTTATGCATTCAAATGTGTAAAATTGCTGCATGGTAAAGCAGTGTCTAGCCCATGCCTTTAACCTGTTTATGACCACTCATTATACATGTACAGTACTGCGCCTGGCCTGGGGTTTTAAAACCTCTCCACTCTAAATGTACAGTATGGTACATGTACAATCTAGCAGGAGCAGGTTGGGTGCCCAACTGGTAGAAACAGCCAGGGGATCCTGAGCAGTAAACAGAAACAATTTACAACCGCTTCTGTCAGCTATTTTGTCTACATATGATAGTGCTAGCACATCACTTATCATATAACACATTATATCATTACCCAGATCACCTCTGCCAATAATGTGTATGGATTTACAAAAAAAACAAAAAAGACAACATAAGTTAAAAAGAAAAAAAAAAATGTACTCCCAAACCCAATGTCACCATAGCCATCCTATTCACCTATAAGACTTTGCATACTATACATACTAATATTTATTTTTTTAAAAAGGGGGCTCCAAAAGGGGGCATGGCTTGAAAATGTTAAAACCACCACTGTTTTTATGTTCTCTATTTTTTTAGCAATTGCTGAAGCCAAATCTAAAACCAAATCAAATATTTGGTTTAAAAATATGATTAAAATAAAATTTCTACGCATCACAACGAAAGAGTTCAAGACAACTTATAAATTAAGTATCACCACCTGGTTGAAAAGATGGCGTCAATAATTGGCTGTAAGCCAGCGCTGTGCACCTCACTTTATAATGCGGCGGGCACCTAATATAAAGCTTTATTTGTGTGTATTTTAAATACTAGCATCCACCGCCCTTATGGATTTTAGGTGTATGAATGGTTGCATTATTATCAGCCTTGTTCACCAGTGGGCCTTTGTGGTCATGTAGGTGTGGCCTTTTTTCAAGGATATGATGTCCTTATTGAGGTGTTTTTTTTTTTTTTTAAATATAGGGATTGGCAGGACATGGGAAACCTTGACGTGGTTTTCAAGCTTACGTATTTTGGCCAAAATATTAACTTAAACCTCATAGCCATTAGTACATTTTTTTGCTGGATGCAGCCAGGTCCTGTTATGTGACGTCATTAATTGGCTGTAAGCAAATACTGTTTGTCCCATTTTGTCATGTGACAACTAATACAAAGTTTTACTTGTGTAATTTTAAAATTCTAGCATCCAACCCCTTCATGGATTTTAGGTGTATAAGTGGTTGCATTCTGCACCTGTACTATCTTCACCAGTGGGCCTGTCTGCATCCTTCAGAGAACTATGTTTTCATCTGATATCAGGTGAGTATTGTTGGTTTTTTTTCAGTGATAAGATTTTATGATGTCCTTTTTCAATTAAGTAATAATAATAACAATGATGATTATTTTCCAGTTTATCATCCTTCAGATTGCTTGTGAATCAGGAGGTTTATATTCAACCTTAATATCCCAACAAGGTATCATAAATCAGCTGAATCAATATATGAAAAAGGTCCTTGTAAACTTTCATGATGTAGAACACCAACCATACAATAGATCCAATTGCATTTCCTGTACATGAGCTTTATAATACCTAACTACTAGCATAATATGTACATTAACGAAATCAGACATAAGACTAGTCATATAAAATATCCATCTCCAAGATAACTTCTCAGTTTATAAAGAAGAAAAATATAAAATTGTTATTCACTAAAGCTTTAATTTACTTTTTGCCATTTTAGTTACTATATTAGTCACGTTTTGCAGTATCTGATGTCACTATATGGCAGTAGTATTCAGTCAGTGAAGATTTAATTTAATTTAGTCCATGTATGGCAGTATAATTTAGTGCTGTAGGTTGTATTATTCATTGTATGGTAAGATAATGTAAATTATGACATAACATTTTGGGGAAGATTTAGGAAGACTGGTGATTTCAAAATAAGCCACACCCTCCACTGGTTTGTGCATCTGGAGTGAAATCTACACCAGCTCATAGCTCGCTTAGATCTCCAGCATCATTTACACTAGCATTTCCTCAACACGCCCCCTTTTTGTGAAAATGGTGTTGGTGGAACAAAAATGTTGCGATAATTTAAATTGCAACTGGATTTGAAAAAGTAACAAACCCAAGGTGAAAAACAAAAGACTCGCATAAGAACAATAATAAATTTATGTTTTTATGTAATCAATGTATTTATTTATTTTTGTTGAACCCAAATCTAAAACCAAATCAAATATTTGGCCTAAAATATTAAAGAAACTGAAAATAAAATTTCTATACATCACAATGAAATAATTCAAGATAACGTATAAATTCTAGCAGATTAATGTCTGTACATCACATTTCACATACTTTCTAAGCATTTATTCACTATTGCAATTTTATTTATTCTAACTGTGGTTTAGTTAATGTATACAATCTATAAAACTCTGAATTCAGAAAATTGAACAAAACACAGACTTGTACTACCTCCTCTTTACTCTCTTAACAACAGAATCATGTCACTTACATGCAATATAGTGTTTGGCCTTTTCTTAAGAAAAATAACTTTCCCTCACCTATGTCAATTAGCAGCTAAACAATATTGAAGTTGTATTTTACCTTTTTGCACATCTCTTCCAAGAATCCGAACATTTAAAAACCATCTGACACGACAGAACAGAGAGCTGCAAAGGGTTTCCTATATACCAGTCAAGAAGCCAGATGGATAACAAGTCTGTGGTTAACCTCATGAGTACTGACGAACTTTGTTTAGAACTGCTCAAAGAAGTATGAAGTCTTAATACTCTTCAGATCAGAACCCTGCAATTTTCTGTCAGGAAGACATCTAATGTACACAGTATTAACACTCAAAAAGTGTCAGTTAAGAAGATTGTTTGACAAGTTGTATCACTTTGATAGCTATATAGTTTTCATCTTCTTGACATATGATGTTTCAATCTTCTCTATGAAAAGATCCTCTAGTCAAACTAAGAGTTGATTGAAGATGTTGTTGCACTTAACACATGATTTACTACAATGTTTTAAAAACTCTTTTACAGTAAAAATGGATAGCTTGATCTCTGAATAGAGGACACAATGTCCATGGGGGTGAAATTAATTTTAAAGTACATCTCTCACTAAATGTCCCTTTTAGTTGTCCAATCATTTTGAAGTGATACCATTATATTCCTCATTATATGACCTGTTTCTGTATTCAACACTGGTATCCTACTGACAGGGTTGGTGCTACCCACCACAAATCCCACACAATTGTGTCAGGCCCCAGAGATCATGGTGGCCCCTCAATGATCACATACTGCCAATCAGTATGGCAGGAGGCGCATGGCTAGGCCAAAATATCTGGTGCATAATTTAGTGCAAGGACAGGATAGAGAGAACTGCACAATTCTCTCTATGATTGAGTAAAATAATTCAGAAGAAATCTACCTCGTTATTAAGGGTAGACCTAAGGGAGTCTGTGCAGGTGCAGACTTTCCTTGGAGAATTGCTAAATAAATGCCTATACTGCCCAGCAGCTCAAGGGAAATAGTGATAATAACACATTTTATGATAGCATTTATTATTGCCTTAAGGAGCTTTACATTAACAAGTAATTTTTATATACAATAATCTGGAATATTTAAAATATGACATCCAAAAGGTTACATTTATGTCAGATTAAATTAATTTACTAAATTCACAATCATATAAAAACTTAATTGATTATTGATTTTGAAATAGTTATAGTCAGAATTTGCCTCTCACATGCAAAAAAATAAAGAAGAGAAGAAAAATGAAGCAAATATGTGTTGGACAAAGAGTTCTGTTAATCTCTAAAGTTCTATCTCTTAATGTTTCTCAGCATAGCACTTGCCATAAGTTGTAATAGGCAGATTGTTTCAATGGAAATGGTTTACTTGTACCAATATATTCTCCTCTATATTTTATAATATCTGCAATTTGAAAAAAAAAGCAGAAAGAGATGTGCAATTATTCCAGTTACAGTAGCAATTGTGGATGTACCAGCATCCAATTACTCACTCTGTCTGAAAACCAGCAGTTACCAGCTACGGAAATAACTGTAGGTATTTCTCCATGACTTCATGAAAAGAACATTTAAATGTATGGGAGGTACAAATGTGTTACTCCCAGAAGTACATTTGTATGAATAGCTAAACAAATTGAAAAGAATATGTAGTGCTATATTCTGTAAATGTATGGTTAATGACTTATGTGTAAGCATGTTGTAAAGAATCCAACTGCACCTTAGTGCTCAATAAATATATCTTAAACTTTCAAACTATATTGTACTTTCATCCAATTTCCACTAAAATATTAATAGTAACAAAACTTGCTTGTTCTATCCCTAGTAACCATATAAAACATTTTTGTACCTGGTTTAGGAGAGATCTCTTTGCTTATGTTATTAGTGCAGAATTCTAAGGGATTCCCCCTGTATGACATCCATTTGTCCTGATAGGGTAGATTTTTAAATAAAAGATAGCAATGGATTCTAATATGATATAAGCTGCATATACTTTAAGGGGGCATTCCCACACTAGGCACTTATTTATGTCTGCCAGATTAAGGTCCCACTGAATGAATGGTCAGTTTGAAACTAGCCAACTGACTAGTCAAGTTATTATAAGCTAGACACCTGGTTCAGAGGATCCCCAAATGATAGGTCTTGCGGGATGTTCCCAGGTGGCAGTGGTTAGTGTGGGTTTCCTCTGGGTGCTCCGGTTTCCTCCCACACTCTAAAGCCATACGGATAGGGAATTTAGATTGTGAGCCCTATGTGGGACAGTGACTGACAATGTCTGAAAAGTGCTGTGGAATATGTTGGCACTATACAAGTAAGAAAAATAACTAAATAAATAAATAAAAGCAACTGTAGCAAAAATTGCTAAAAAAAAAGTTTTTAGAACACAGTGTATTGCACAGTAACAATGCTGAGACCTGACACATTTGAAAAGATCTATATGGACATGTGAGAAGTGGGCCATGAAGCAGTAAAAGTAAGTAGCCTAGTGTATTGAACTTTCCTTTACATCATGTGGACAGCTAGGTATGTGTATGTTGCTTACCTGGAGAAGAGATTGCAACAGGATGCATTATGGTAAGAAGGCAAGTGTAAGGGAATTGCCAGTTGAGCAATTCCCCAGTGGTGCTGCTGAAACCTGGGAGGAAGGGAATGACAGAGACAGTGAGTTCTAAGCTGAACTCCCCCCTCTCCCTGCTAGAACTGCCCTAGGCGACAGACGACAACTGGGTGACAATCCCTTCTCTAGACAAGTGTAAACACTAAATACAGACAAGACAACACAATGCAGAAGAGGAGTCAGCAAGCCAAGGGTGAATGCTAGAGAGACAAAGCAGTACCAAAATTGCAATCCAAAAGAGAAGTCACAAGAAAGCCAAAAGTCAGAAGTCAGAAAATACAATACAATAAGAGCTTAGCAAGGACCAAGTCACAATAGCCTGCAAACCTGTGTGGGCTGAAGACCTGTTTCTAATAAGTCCAGAACCCGCCCAGACTTGATTGGCAGAAAGACTGTCAATCACACAGGTAAGGCTAAGATTAACTATTTGAGGAACAGAGGGAAACCAAGGTGAAGGAGATGAGTGTGGAAAATCAATTACAGAGGTGAGGGAATGAGGGAACAGGACAGTGTTCAAACAATACAAGAAGAACCTAAAGCAAGGAATAATAACTGAACATGCCACCTGCGCCTCCTACCCCACAGCTCGCGAGCGGAGGGCGGCACAGCGGCCTGAACAGGCAGAAACGTTGCAGCAAGTCATCTGAAGCAGTGTGATTCTCTGGGAAATGTTCTACTGGGAAACCTTGGGACATTTTCTGACATGTACCACCAACCTAAATGTAGTTACAGCCAAGTAACTACAGTAATGGCAGTGGCCTCTATCAGCAGGATTATATGCCCTGCCACATTGCAAAAAATGCTCAGAAATGGTTTGAGGAACATGAGAAACAGTTCAAGGTGTTGACTTGTCCTCCACATGCCACAGACGTCAATCCAATAGGGCATCTGTGTGATGTGCTGGAAAAATAATTCTAATCTATAATAGCCCAATCTTGCAATTTACAAGAATTAGAGGGGACCTTTCACCACTTCCATCAACTTCAACTCTAAGTGGTGCTGATATTAGTCCAATGTCAGGTGGGTGGTCCAAGGCTATAGCAGATAGTCTGTGACTGTCCACCTGATAGTAGAGAGCTTATTTAGCATACTTGGTGCTGAAACTAACAAATGATAGCTCAGGAACAGTAGGGGCTACAGAAGAAATTTAAAATAGACTGGAATCAGTGGAGCAGTGCCGATTGAAGGATGTAAAGAGTTGGAGTGTAAGTAAAGGTCCTATTTAAAGGGGATTCCAACTTTAGACATTTAAGGGGTTATACGGGGACATTAAAAGTTTTTTTTTTGTTAATGTGTGTTGCCTGTGTATTTTTTTTTTTTTTTACTGTATTATTTCTATTAATGTATGCCTTAGTCATGTGATGCAGGAAGTGGTGTCTTCACAACCCTGCATTACATGACTTTGGCAGTGGTTGAGGTCGGATTGACTTTGGCAGAGAGCAGTTTAGAGTGTAACCAGCCCCTTGCAGTCATGTGATGTATGACAAAGTCTCCCATAGGAAGTTAAGTGCAGGACAGGGGTTGGCTATATTTGCTAGCAATTCATGTATATTTATAAGGGGGTATCAAAAATCATCGGCGGGGCTGACTATATTTCGATTTTGCGCCACAGTACGTGCTCTGGTGCTAAATTCAAATGGATGAATTACAGGAGAGACGCTTTTGCCCTTGAATTCAGTATGAACATGCTCTTCTGTGATAACGGGATCACCACCGGTAATAACGGTGGTGTTACCACTATGATCTATCCCTGAGCTGTAATGCTATGATGTCACAGTACAGGCATAGTAAGTACCATTGGTGCCAGTGGTTAGAAAAACAAAAAAAACATAGCGGAGCTGACACTTCTATTGCCAGCGGCGGCCCCGCTATGAATAGACACTGTGGCAGGAGCTTTGGTGCTAAAGCTCAAATGGACCAATCACAGAAGACCTGCTTCTGCTATTGAATTCAATAATGACAGCTGCTCTTCTGTGATAACGGGTTCACTGCTGGTAATAGCAGCAGAGGTCCCGCTATGATCTATCCCTGTGCTGTGACATAGTACAGGGATAGTTAAAGAAACATTGGTGGCAGTAGTTGAAAAAATATTTAAAAAAAGCAGAGCTGCCACCGCTGCTACCGCTATGAAATCAATAGTGGCCACCGACTCTTCTATGATTGGCCCATTTGAATTTTGGCGCTAAATTCAAATGAATAAATAACAGGAGAGCCGCTGCTGCTATTTAATTCAATAGCGGCAGTGTCTTTTCTGTTATAACTGGACCACTACTGGTAATAGCAGTAGAATTCAAATGAACGAACAACAGGAGAGCTGCTGCCGCTATTGAATTCAGCAGTTTTTGGAAGCGTTTTTTGCACAAAATGCTCCAAAAAAGTGCTAAGGTTTTTTCTGCCTCTCATTCAATTTAATGGGGTTTGCAAGGCAGAATCTGCCTGAAGAAAAATCAGTTAGAGGAAAAAAATCTGCTCCTGAATCTCAATGAAATCAGTGAGAGAATTGGGAGGTATTTATTGAGGCAGATTTTGAGTGGGATTCCACCTAATAATCCACCTGCACAAACTCTGTGTCAGCATATAAATGAGCAATGCAACTTGAACATCATAAGATGCGCTACAGCAGTTGGACCCCTGTTGACCAACAATTGATGTCGTATCATGTAGATAGGCCTTCATTGTTGAAAACAATACTGTGAGTCAGTATGACATGGACATGACCATCGTCACTCTTAGAACCACTGCACACTTTACTTATTTGGCCAAAACTGACCAACTAACTCAAGTGTGAACTCAGCCTTACAGGTTGATGTTAGTGCCAGGTATAAAGAACCGTACAGAGGCCCAAGATCCTACTGTAGCGTGAAAGAGAGAACTCCTTTTACACCGTCGTCCGCTGATTCCACATAGATGTCTACAGAACTTGTTCTATTAAACGCTTATACAAGTAGAACCCCCCCTGACAGAGTGTAGAGGGTGTCAGCAGTAAGTTTGTGTTGACTTCACTGATTATTTTGCCCTTCCTCTGATCCTTCAGAATAATAACCCCCCCCAAAAAATGGATCCTGTCTGTTGAGCATCTGCCTTCACTCGGTCAGGATTTGGTTAGTAATCCATCAGTATTGCTGATGCCAAAAAAAAAAAAACAGTAGTGGATCCAAAACAGAGAAGACACGTGAATGGAATATTTGCATGTCTTCTGTGTTTTGTACCCACTCCTGCTTTTAGCTACCAAATCATAAGCCAATTATGATGAGACCATACAGGCCTTACAGCTGCTACACAGACAGGATCCGTTGTGCGTCTCATTTTTCCTTCCTTCTGACAGATCAGAAGAAGGGTCAAATAAATGATGATGTCAACCAGGCCAAAGAGGCAAAATAGTGGCTCAGTCATGGAGTGGGGAGGGTGGGAACAGCATGAGAAGTGACATAGTGTTGAGGTAGCAGCAGCATGAGGAGGCCACAGAGTGGCAAGGTGACATAACCGGTCTCTTTTGTCAAGATTTGGGTGAGGCAGTGGAGGCTGAGGACACAGTGGAGGATGAGGCGAACATTGTTGTAGGACTAACGGCGTAAGAACGTGGAGGCGGAAGCGGCGTCATCTGGCCAAGTTGCTGGTGTGTCTTGGCAGGAACCACATTCACCCAGTGGGCCGTAAATGACATATATTGTCTTTGACCGTAGTTACAGCTCCACATGTCGGCGCTGCCATGCACTTTGGCAGACACCGAAAGGCTCAAGGACTGCCCACCTTTTGTTCTACATATTTGTGCAGGGCTGGTACTGCCTTTTTTGGCAAAGAAATGATGGCTTGGGATTCTCCACCTTGGCACAAGCCATCAGTTCTCTGAAAGGTGCAGAGTCCACCACTTGGAATGGGAGGAACGGCAGTCCCAGCAACTTGGACAGGAGCATGTTTAGCTTCTGCACTGTTGGGTGAGTGCTATACTATTGTCTCTTTGAAATTGCTTCAATGATCGTTTGCTGATGCAATGACTGACTAGGAGGAGTAGGAGCATCAGGACCAGCAGATGATAGGAAGGACACACAACTTCCTTCGGCTGAGGTGGTGGAGCCTTAACTGCCTGAAATGGGGTGCATGCCATTGGGTGATACAGCGGTTGCTGTGGCAGGCTGGATCACCACATTGGAGCCACGGTTCTCCCAGGCTACTTTATGGTGATGCTGCATATGTTGATGCATGGCTGTGGTGCCAACATGACCACAGATTCGACATTTGGCCATGTTCAACTTCCCCGGCGGCTTAACAATCAACTGCCACGCTACCGACTTGCTGGCTCCGTCACTGCCTCATGTGCAAGCTGCTACCCTCTTCTCCCGATGATGATGATGATGATGATGAAGCCCCTTTTTCACCCGGCTCCCAATTGCGATCGGCTACATCATCATTGAGTACTGTCTGTACTTCACTGATGTCCTCCTCAACGGTCTCTTAGCAAGGAGCCTGACCGCTCGCAACACCAGCTTCCACACCACTCTCCTCATCACTACTTGCCCGCCTATCAGAGGAAGCAGCGGATATCTCCTCCAGATCTTGGCTGGGCACTAGCTGCTGACTGTCCTCTAGTAGCTTGTCCTCGCTGTATAGTGGAGCTGAGCCCACAGCATAGAGTACTTCTCTGGCTGAGGGAACAGAAAAGGACAGAGGCAGGTTGAGGACAGGTGAGGGCACAGGGCCTGCCCCCGAGCCATGCCAACTAAGGGTTATGTCTGACAAACCCACCGACTCTTGGCTGGGGGTGTCTGATGTGACTTGGGATGAAGTGAATGACCGAGTCAATCGTTCTAGAACTGCTGGATTGTTGGTCAAGACACGACAGCTAGCTGACACTGGGAGCTCAGGCCTCTGGATGTGACCCCCTACTGCCACGCCCCCTTACTCTGCTTACCTGTGCCTGCGCCAGAAACATTTAGGCCTGTGCCCCTCCCCTGTGCAGGGCCTGTCGCTTCTCTGTTTGACATACTGTTAGATCAAATAAGTAAATGAAAAGGAAATTAATACAGGGTAAAAAGGACTATAATTTTCTCCCTTCAACACACAACGGCGAATAAGCCACTTATTTTTCCCCCACTAATAAACACCAAGAAAAGGTTTTACAACATATAACTCCACCGCAAAAGGACTAATAAGACCCCAATAATTTGAATTACACAGGTATGATGTATTGCAAACCTGCAATGGGCAGCAGTATAATGGCAGTCAGTGCAGCAAGGTGTATTAGGATTGTTCCCATTACCCAGGCTGCAAACACCCCAAATGAGCCCTGTTCTGCTTCAGTGCTCTCTTTCCCTGAACATCGATTGAGCAAAATATCAGTTTTCAAGTCTTTTCAACCACTTTCCCTAGTGCATGCTGATGTCACTCCCTGCACTAAGTACACTGGAAAATGCCTGAATCCAAGATGGCAGAGGGTATTTATAGGGCTGTGACATCACAGGGCTGGCTTGCTGCTAATTGGCTGCACGCATGGCATTGTGGGTAATCCTACATTCCCAGAGTTCCTTGCACCATGTCCTAACATGTGCAGCAGCCATTTTAGGAAAAAATGTGATTTGTTACCACGATGAGTGAGGAAATCCGGATTCGATGCGAATCGAATATTTCCTGAAATTCGGCTTGAATTCCACTTCATCAGCTTCAATTTGCTCATCTCTACTCTCATACATAAATTTGATTTAGCATATGTTATGCAGAATCTTATCATGTAACTGCATTGTCACTGTTTTGCTCCTGGTGGTGAAATTTTTTTTTTCTTCTTGTATACTATATATTACAACCTGTTCTCCCATTCCCTAATAGTTCAGTGTGTTATTAGGTTGATTCCCAAGGTTACTGTTTCAAATTAACGATCAACTAGGAAGAAGATTTCCCAAGAAAGAGAAAAAGCATCATCCAGCTCATCGATAGCGGTCTCTCAGTCAAGAAAATTGACAAACTGCATCATGTGAGTGCCATGACAGTTGGAAGAATACAAAATAAAATCTGTTTATCCATTCAAAAGTCAAGAGGTGGACGTCCAGGAAAAATATTGCAGTCAACAAGTCGGTTCATCACAAGGTCTATTGGTTCTGGTGTAACAAACATGGCAGTGGAGGTGGCTCATATGCTACGTAATAGTGAGATCACAAACATCCATGCAAGGGACGCGCAATACACAGTATCATCATAAGAAGCGTCAGCTTGAGTTTGCAAAAAAGTGAGAAAAGTGGACAGTAGAAGATTGGAAACGAGTGATTTGGAGCAATGAGACGAAAGTCAATAGACTGGGCTCTGATGGGTGCAAATGAGTATGGAAAAAACAAAGGAAAAAGTGGCTAATGGATTGAGAAAATGAAGGAACTTTCAAGTTTAGTGGAGGAAGCCTGATGATATGGGCTATTTTACAGCCAAAGGTGTTGGATATTCGACCAGGATCGATGGTGGTCTCAATGTTGAGTTATATGTTTGTATCCTACAAGATGAGTTACTTAATACACTTAAGTACTATGGATATGAAAAAGAGGACATAGTGTTAAATAGTTAAATGACAATGAAGTAAAGGTGCTGGATTGGTCTCCAGCCTTCAACCCAATAGAACACTTGTGGGTAGAGTTGAAGAAAAAGCTGTATTCGTACCCAAGTGAGTTGACCAGTATGCACCAACATTGGGAACGTGTAGAAGAGACCTGGGATCAGATTTTGGTCAAGACATGTTTGAATCTGCTCAAGAGCCTGCCCAGAAGGATTCAGGCAGTGTTGAAAGCCAAAGGTGAATTTACAAAATACTAACAAAATAATAAAAATTTAAATTTAGATTTTTAGGAGCAAAATAGTAACAATGCAGAACAAAGAAGGTAACGTGGGGTGGAACATCAGACACAGTGGGGCGTGACTGAAGTTGTGGGGGATGGGCTAGAGAAGCAGGGGAGCAAAATACAAGATGCTTTTGGCAGGAATCAGATGATTTGGACCAGTAAAAATTAAGTGTAAGACTACAGAAGATGATAAAGGGGAGTAGGTGGATACAGCAAAGGAACCTGGGTAAATGGAGAATGCTGGGAATTGACAACACAATAGGGGCATGGAAAACACCATAAAAAAATACAAATAGAGGGAAAACTAGCCTCACCCCATTGCAGCACATGCACTTAAACAGTTATTTATAACAGTCCGCAAAGAACCCCTTTAAAAGCATATCCACGGGATATACTATAAATGTCTAATACATGCATGTTCCACCTCTGGAATCAACATATCTATATGAAGAACATGGGTCACCTGATCCTCAACTTGCTTGGTGAGGTGTCAACTGTTACATTCAGCAATTTAATAAATGGGGAGGTGGCCATGAAGGTGAGTGGCTCTGTCAATTTACTTCTATGGGACAGTTACTGAAAGATCTAGCCCTAATCCTTACCATTGCAGCAAGAGTCAGATTTATAATGGCATGGGCTTAGCTTCTGAGATTATGCTATCCCATGCCAAACAGTTATAGCATTTTACAGAAACACCTACCAGTAGCATAGATATATGGTGCAATGTGAGAATTGTTTAAAGAAATTGTCTTATCAGAGACATTGCAGCCTGCACATGTCACCACAGGAAAACAGCTGATTTTTCCAAGGAAAGCCCCAGGAGAAATGTAGTATATGGATAGGAATTTTTACCATGTGATAACTCCTTAAATTCTAACAAGTATTCCATTTTTTTTTATTCCAATTTTCTCAACTTTCATGTTTAACCCATTCCTGACATCCGCAATAATAGTAAGGCAGATGTCGGGTATATAAATATGGCGGCCTTTCTGCGGTGTGATGCTAATTCCCGCAATCAGCGCCTGCACTGATCGAGGATATTAACTTACAAAACACCTCAGTCAAACCTTTTTGCCATAGGTTGCCAGCATAAGTGATTAGACCCTTAAGGGATCTAATAATTGCAGTAAAAAAAAATAAAAAAAATAATTTTAAAAAAAAAATTAAAAAGAAATAAAAATTCCAATCACACCCCTTTCCCAAGAATACATATAAAAGTTAAAAATAATGTAAAACACATGCACATTAGGTATCCCTATGTCCAAAAACGCCCGATCTACAAACTTATTGAAAATAAAATATTTTATAAAATATTTTTCACATTCGGTGAATGCCGTAGTGGGAAAAAAAAAATCAAGAGGTAAATCACAGGTTTTTTGCTATTTCATTTGTCATAAAAATTAGAATAAAAAGTGAGCAAATCAATAGACATTCTCCAAACTTGTATAACTAAAAAGTACATCTGGCCCCTCAAGGATCCATGTACATGAAAATATAAAAAAAAGTTACAGTTGTCGAAATAAGGCAATTTTTTTTTTTCAGAGTTATGGATTTTTTAAGAGGTTAAAACATTTTAAAAAATATATAAATATTAAATGGCTCCATTACAACGTACAATTTGTCCTGCAAACATTAAGCCCTCAAATGGCCCTGTGAACGGTAAAATAAAAAAAGTTATTTGATTTGGAAGGTGGAGAGACAAAAGTGAAAATCTAAATCATAAAATGCTTGCAACGGGAAGGGGTTAAAGTTATTAAACTTTCCAACATAAAACTGTAATCAACAACATTTTTGCTTTCAACTCTGTTAGGATACCTCCTTTCCATTTATTTTTCCTGTTATCCATATCTGGCTCCTAGCATATGCAAATAAACCATCATATGGACAAAAGCTACAAAACGTCCCAATGAGACTCATAAACAGGATAGGATCTGGAGATGAGGTGAAACATTGTTAGTAAACCTTTATTTTCAGGCATTATCAGCAGATCTCCATTGGGGTTCTCTACTGAGCTGTACCAAAGACATAATTTCCTTACATGCATAAGACTGGAATCACTTCTGCAGTTTTGCTTGTAGTTTTTGAGGGAGTTTTTAGCCAAGCACAGAAATGGATTCAAGGGAGAAGTAGCAATCTTTCCTTTATATGTTTTCTTTTTTTGGTATCTAGTTGTGGCTTTGTATAAAATAACTTCATCAAAAACTGCAACAAAAACTGCATGTGTAATTCTATCCTAGCACAATAATAAAGATATCTATTACCTGAGGTGATTTAAAATACACAGTTACTGTGTCACTCAACTATGCCATACTGTTGGGTATGGGATAATATATAGACCAACATCACCAGGATGTAAACGTATAGGATAATATATACTGTTGGGTATGGACTGCCTTATCTAAATACATTTACATTGATATAACACAGTTTACATTTCCTGCCCTCCATTTTTCTGATATATATATATATTTGCCTGCTGTACTTTTGCTGCGTCATACCTGTTTCAAACAGAAATCTTGCTCTTTCTTTATGGCAGAAAGAATCAGTTTACCCGAATGTTGCTCTGTTGTGACACATTGCAGTAACAGATATTTTATGATATCTGTCTAGCTTTTCAAATTGCATATGGAGGTGCTCATAAGCTTTATGCTAACTACATCATAAGGTTACAACCTGACAAAAAAACAATTTCTTCCTCATGTTTACTGTTGCATCTTTTTGGAAAAGTAGTATATCAGGCAAACAGTATGCTTTTTGGCATGGCCTAGGGCATGACAGCTGGCATGGACCATAGCTTGCTTGCCAATCCCCTTAGGCTCTTACAAATCACTTGAAAAAAGCATTGATGAAAACCCTATTCAGCTTCCAAAAATGTAAAGAAAGGAAGAAAAAAAAATCCCATCTCAGAAACCTTTGCCAAACAACACAGAAAACAATCACTCTGATGCTGTGTTGCACTTTGATAATGGATGAACATTGTGGGCCAGTAACAAGTATAAATGGTGCTTGCAGTTATTTGCAAACAGTTTAACTTTACAATAAAACAATAATGTCCATTTTCATGTAGCATGAGTTCTGTGGTGATATTACAGGGAAAACAAAACTTGCAGAAACACAGTTCTTATATTTGCATCTGCACAATAAATTTGGGTAAAACATATAATGATGCAAATTAACATTTTCTTGGATAGAATTCTTCTAAACTGCTTGCTGGAAACAAAAGCAAATAATTCTAAAAAAAAAATAAAAAATTAAAATAAAAAACGGTGGACATCACCCAAGCAAGTTCTTCATTTTCTTAAGGAATGAAGAAAATTGTGACAAGAACTATCATAGACACTTTCATTCTTTTCATTATATTCACTTTAGAGGTGGACGAACCGATTAGTCATGAGCCGGGATCGACCTGAATATTCCAAGTTGTGTGGTTTTTAATGAAACCAAATAAATAGCAATTTGTCTTGGATTAACTAAAATGGCCACCGTCTTATGTATTGCGCAGGAAAAATACAAAAGATACATGTGTATGAGTCTCTGTGTGACGTTCTGGCTCCATCTGATATCAGCTGACAGACTCTCAGCCATTAGTCAGTGGTAGGTGGACACCTTTACAGTGCTGATGTGATATACACTATATAAGGTTCTGCGAATGGATTATTCATCTCACTTCATGATACAGAGAGCACTGAGTGCTGCAAACCTTGCAAATTGCAATAGAGCTAGAAAATCTTAGGAGGAGAGTTTAATTAGATTTAATCAATTACAGGCAGATTAGTGATAGAAATCATAGATAGGAGTGAGGGAGAATATCTGTGCTGTAGTGAGCCTGACTGCAGTGCTATAGACAGACAAATGAAAATTAACCTTTTCATTGACAATAATCTAATTTTATCTAAGTCTGTTGTGCAATAGAGCAGTTTCATCTGTCTACACAATGTTTAACCCCTTAACGACCTTGGACGTACTATTACGTCCTGGGCGCTAGGTACTTCGCGCACCAGGACGTAATACTACGCCCAAGGCCGGCCGCCCGCTCACTATCTGAGCGGGCGGTATCGGAACCGGGTGTTAGCTGTATCTGACAGCTAACACCCTGCTCCATAACCCCCGGTCGGCCATAACTTCCGATCGGCGGTTTTAACCCCTTGGATGCCGCGGTCAAATATGACCGCGGCATCCAAGGGGTTCCGCCGTCTTGCTGACCCCCCCGGCACCCCCCCACGGCGAGATCGGCGGGTGCCGATATCTCTAATATGCAGCCCGGGGTCTGCCAAGTGACCCCAGGCTGCCTGGAGCCTCCAGTACCTGGTTGATCCTGCCGAGACCTCAGGAAGTCAGCGCTGTGTTTCCATAGCGCTGACTTCCTGTATAGGCTGCAAGACACGTGTATGCTCGTGTCTTGCAGTCTATAGTACTGAGCCAGAGATCAAAGCATCTCTGGCTCAGGTGTCCTAATGGGACACAAGAAAAGTAAAAAAAAGTGAAAAAAAAAAAAATAAAGTATGTGAAAAAAATTAATAAAAGAATAAAGCCCCAAAAATTCCCTTTTCCTATATAAAATGAATTATATAAAAAATAAACCTAAAAATTAATAAAAACAAGACATATTTGGTATCGTTGCGTCCATAACAACCTGTACAATAAAACTGAAACCATATTTAATGTACTCGGTGAAATTCGGGGGAAAAAAACGGAAAAAAACCGCCAAAAGTAACGATTTTTTGCCATCTCACCTTACAAAATATGCCATAAAAAGTGATCAAAAAGTCATATGTACCCCAAAACAGTACCAATAAAAAGCACAGGTTGTACCACAAAAAATAAGCCCTAAACCAACTCTCTAAACTGAAAAGTAAAAATGCTACGCATCTTAGAAGATGGCGATGCAAAAAAAATTGATTTATGTCCCCAAATGGGTTTTTGTTCTGCAAAATTGGTATTGCATAAAAAAACAGTATAAATGAGGTATCGTCGTAATCGTACCGACCCGCAGAATAAAGATAACATGTTACTTATGCTCTACGCTGCATGGTGAAAAATTTAAAAGATAAAACGCAGTGCCAGAATTGATGGGGTTGTTTTTTAATCCACCAAGAAAGAGTTAATAAAATTTATTTAATAAGTTGTAAGCACCTAAAAATGATGTCATTAAAAAATACATCTCACCCTACAAACAACAAGCCCTCATATGGCTACATCACCAGAGAAATAAAGAAAATATAACTCGTACAATGTGAAGACAAAAACCCCAAAAATCGCCAAATCATTAGAGCATAACTGGCTGCGGCAGGAAGGGAATGTTTAAGCTGTGCGAGCGTATATTAGGGTACACCCCAGATTTAGAGCTTACGAGGGATAATAAACCAGAAGTGACCCCCAGAGTGACCCCCCAATAATAGGAACTACTGGGGAAATAGTAGGGAATTTAGTGTACCCAATGTACTATGCACAGCTTACATATTCATTCACTTTTCCTCATCCGCTGTGCAGTCACATCTGGGATACTAATGCTCGCTACTTTACTGGTACTTTAGAGGCTCTGCAAACATGACATGGCATCCAGATCCCAAACATCTGAATCTGCGCTTCAAAAGCCACATAGCGCTCCTTCCCTTCTGTGCCCTACTGTGTGCCCAAACCGCAGTTTATACCCACATGTATGACACTGGTGTACCCAGGATAAGGTACTTAATGTGATATATGGGTATAAACTCCTGTTTGGGCACAGCCGGGCACAGAAGGGAAGGAGCGCTATTTGGTTTTTGGACGCCATTGCACTTTTGCAGAGCTGAAATGCCAGTACAGTGGAATCCCCTGACATGTCACCCCATTTTGGAAACTGCACCCCTGAAGGAATTTATCCAGGGGTACAGTGAGCATTTTTAACCCCCAAGTGTTGCTATAATTTATTATCCGTAAATGAATAGGCAGCTGATGATGAAAGGTGAAAATGACAATTATTCCAGGAATACGACATTTCAGTGCGTAATATGTTGTGCCCGGCTTGTATCAGAGATGAACGCTCCAAAAGCTGTTGTGCCCGGGATCCCCGATCACCAGTTTTTGGAGTGTGTGTCTGTGCAGACATAAGCTGGGCACAACATATCGGGCACTGAAATGGCGTATCTATAGAAAAATTTCATTTTTAACTTTTCATTATCAGCTGCGCATTCATTTTTGGAAATTAAAAGAATGCAACACTTAAGGGTTAATAATGCTCGCTACCCCACTTGATAAATCCCTTGAAGGGTATAGTTTCCAAAATGGGGTGACATGTCTGCGGATTCCACTTTACTGATAATTCATGGTCTCTGCAAAAGTGGCATGGTGTCCAAAAAGCGAACTGTGCTCTAAAAACCAAAATAGCGCTCTTTCCCTTCTGTGCCTGGCTGTGCCCAAACAGCAGTTTATACCCACATATGGCATTGTTAAGTACATTATCCTGGGTACACCAGTGTCATACGTGTGGGCATAAACTGTCATTTGGGCACACAGCAGGGCGCAAATGTGAAGGAGCGCTAAGTGCTTTTGGAGCGCATATTTAGATTGTTGTTTTTTTGGACGCCATGTCACATTTGCAGAGACCCTAAAATTGCCCCTACAAAATGGGGGTCACTTCTTGGGGATTTCCAATTTACTGGCACCTCCAGGGCTCTGCAAAAATATCATGGCGACCAGAAATTCCCTCTAAATCTGAACTCCAAAAGCTAAAAAAAACCACAGTGCTCCTTCCCTTCTGAGCCCTGCTGCGTGCCCAAGCAGCAGTTTATACCCACATATATAATTTTTTTGTCCCTGGGATAGCCCACTTAATAGTTTTAGGAGTGCATGTCTCTGATGCCACAAAGTGGCCGCAACGTATTAGGCACTGAAATTGGATAGTTCTTTAAAAACTTTAATTTTCACTTTGTACATTAATTTTTGGGAAGCATTTTTAGGCTCTAAATGATAATACCCCTTGATACATTCCTTGAGGGGTGTAGTTTCTAAAATGGGGTCACTTTTGAGAGGTTTCCATTATATTGGTACTTTAGGGGTTCTGCAAATGCGACATGGCATCCAAAAAATATTCCAGCAAAATCTGCCCTCCAAAAGCTAAATAGCGCTCTTTCCATTTTTAGCCCTGCCATTTACCCATGCAGCAGATTACAACCACATATGGGGCATTTCTGTGTTCAGGAGAAATTGTGTAACGAACTTTGGGGTGCTTTTTCTCCTTTGTCCTCTTGTGAAAATGAAAAATTTGGGGCTAAATTGACGGTTTATTGGAAAAAAAGTAATTTTTCATTTTAATGTCCCAATGTTAATAAAATCTGTGAAACAGCTGTGAGGTCAAAATGTTCACCATACCCCTAGATAAATTCTATAAGGGGTGTAGTTTCCAAAATGGGGTCACTTTTTGGGGGTTTGTATTATATTGGTACTTTAGGGGCTCTGCAAATGCGACATGGCATCCGAAAACTATTCCAGCAAAATCTGCCCTCCAAAAGCTAAATAGCGCTCTTTCCATTTTGAGCCCTGCCATGTACCCATGCAGCAGATTACAACAGCATATGGGGCATTTCTGTGTTCAGGAGAAATTGTGTAACGAACTTTGGGGTGCTTTTTCTCCTTTGTCCTCATGTGAAAATGAAAAATTTGGGGCTAAATTGACGGTTTATTGGAAAAAAAGTAATTTTTCATTTTAATGTCCCAATGTTAATAAAATCTGTGAAACAGCTGTAGGGTCAAAATTCTCACTATACCCCTTGATATGTTCTGTGAGGGGTGTAGTTTCCAAAATGGGGTCACTTTTAGGGGGTTTCCACTGTATTGGTACTTTGGGGGCTCTGCAAATGCGACATGGTACCTGAAAACTATTCCAGCAAAATCTGCTCTCCAAAAGCTAAATAGCGCTCTTTCCATTCTGAGCCCTGCCATGTACCCATACAGCAGATTACGACCACATATGGGGTATTGCTGTGTTTAGGAGCAATTATTTTGCAAACTGTGGGGTGCTTTTTCTCCTTTAACCCATTGTGAAAATGAAAACTTTGGGGATAAAGTGACATTTTAGTAATGTTTCATTTATACATCCCAGTGTTAGCAAAATCTGTGAAACGACTGTAAGGTCAAAATGCTCACTATACCCCTATATGAATTCTGTGAGGGGTGTAGTTTGCAAAATGGGGTCACTTTTTGGGGTTTTCCTTTGTATTGGTACTCTAGGGGATTTGCAAATGAGACATGGCACCTGAAAACTATTCCAGCAAAATCTGCTTTTCAGACGCCCAGTGTCACTCCTTCCCTTCCGTGCGCTGCCATTCGCCCAAACATCAGTTTACACCCACTTATGGGGTATTTCCGTGCTCGGGAGAAATTGCATAACAAACTGTGAGATGCATTTTTTCCTTTAACCCTTTGTGAATGTGTTAATTTTAGGGCTAAATTAAGGAATTAGTGGGAAAAAATTAAATGTCTAAATTTCACCTCCATATTGTTTTAATTCCAGTGAAATTCTTAAAGGGTTAACAAACTTCCCAATTGTTATTTTGAATTATTTGAGGGGTGCAGTTTTGAAAATGGGGTCATTTATGGGGGTTTCTAATATATAGGCCTTTATAATCCTCTTCAGAACTGAAGTGGTCCCTAAAAAATTAGTTTGGGAAATTTTCTTGTAAATCTGCAAAATCGCTGTTACACTTGTAAGCCTTCTAACATCCAAAATAAATTACAGGATGATTAAAAGATGATGCCGATATAAAGCAGAGATATGGTAGATAATATGTATTAATGTATTTGGGTGGTATGACTAGCTATCTGAAAAGCAGAGCATTTCACATTTTGAAAATTGCGATTTTTTCCCAAATTTCCATCAAATTTCCTATTTTTTTATAAATAAATACAAAAATATTCATTAGTGTTTACCACTAACATGAAGTACAATGTGTCACGAAAAAACAATCTCAAAATCACTTGTGTAAGTTAAGACGTCTCAAAGTTATTGCCATATAAAGTGACACATGTCAGTTTTGAAAAACGAGGCCTGGTCCTTAACGCACTTTTGGGCTGGGTCCTTAAGGGGTTAAACATACTTTTTACTGACATTCAGTCCTGTTAGTTTAAATCTTTGTTAAGGTTTTTTTTTTTTTGCTTTATTGTTTGTAAAAGAAGCATGAAATACAAGCACATGTCCCACAATCCGGAATTGTTAGGCTGCCCAGAGCCACCAGGGGTAAGGAGGGAATTAGGTAGGAGTGAGGTAGGGTTCTGATTGAAGGGAATGGGGATAGGAGGTCAGGGTGAGACATATACAGGAAATGTTGGCATTTTGTGAGTCATATTGTACATCTGGAATTTGAAAACTGTATTATAAAATAAGTGCTTCTTAGACTATGAATATTTGTATTTGTTATTTAACCCCTTAATGACCGGGCCATTTTTTGTTTTTGCGTTTTCGTTTTTCCCTCCCCACATTCCAAGAGCCATAACTTTTTCATTTTTCAGTTCACAGAGTCACATGATGGCTTATTGTTTGCGAAACAAATTGTACTTTGTAATGTCACTATTCAATATTCTGTGCAATGTACTGGGAAGCTGGAAAAAAATTCAGAATGAGGTGCAATTGGAGAAAAACTGCATTTGCACCAAATTCATATGGGTTTAATTTTTACACCATTCACTGTGTGGTAAAAATGACATGTTACCTGTATTCTGTGGGTCAGTACGAACACGGCGATACCAAATTTATATAGTATTGGTAATGTTTTGATACCTTTTAAAAAATTAAAAACTTTGCTAAATAGAAAAAAAAATTTTGCATCGCCATATTGTGTCACCTGTAACTTTTTCATATTTACATGTATGGAGCTGGGTAAGGCGTCTTTTTATGTGGGACAACATGACGTTTTTATTGATACCACTTGGGGAAAGATCTGATGGTTTGATCACTTTTTATTCAATTTTTTATAGGAGACAAAGTGTTGAAAAAAATGCTATTTGGCCATTTTGATTTTTTTTTCCCCGCTACGCCGTTCACCGTATGGGATAAATATTTTAATATTTTAATAGTTCGGGCATTTTGGAGCGCGGGGATACCTAATGTGTTTATGTTTACTTTTGTTTATTTACTTTTATATCTGATCTAGGGAAAGGGGGTGATTTGAACTTTTGTGTTTTTTTTAATTTTTACATACTTTTAAAAACTTTTTTTTTAATACTTTTACTTGTATGATCAGACTCCCTAGGGACCTTGAAACCTAGGGAGTCTGATCGATCATACTATTCACTGCGATACTACTATATTGCAGTGAATAGCAAAATGCCTTCACTGCTATTAGACGATGCCTCTGGCATCGTGTAATAGCTATACTGAAATGACAGGCCTGGAAGCCTTCAATAGGCTCCCGGCTGTCATGGCAACCAAGCGCCGCCCTCCGATGACGTTCCGGAGGGCGGCGATGAGGTAAAAATGGCGGCGCCCTTGTCGGCTCCGCAATTTAGATGCCGCGGTCGCGTTTGACCGCGGCTTCTAAAGGGTTAACAGCCGCGATCGGTGCAGGCACCAATCGCTGCTGTTAGCTGCGGGTCCTGGCTGTATTATACAGCCGGCACCTGCGGTGTATGGAGAGTGCTCAGCTCCTGAGCACTCTCCATACATCGTCATGCGACTCAGGACGTACTATTACGCCCTGCGTCGTTAAGGGGTTAAGCATAATCATAGTCTGATATTAGTATAGATAGTATGAACATAGATATTATACATGAGGACAAAATTGTTGGTACCCCTCGTTTAATGAAAGAAAAACCCACAATGGTCACAGAAATAACTTGAATCTGACAAAAGTAATAATATATAAAAATTCTATGAAAATGAACAAATGAAAGTCAGACATTGCTTTTCAACCATGCTTCAACAGAATAAAAAAAAAAAAAAAAACTCATTAAACAGGCCTGGACAGAAATTATGGTACCCTTAACTTAATATTTTGTTGCACAACCTTTTGAGGCAATCACTGCAATCAAACGATTCCTGTAACTGTCAATGAGACTTCTGCACCTCTCAACAGGTATTTTGGCCCACTCCTTATGAGCAAACTGCTCCAGTTGTCTCGGGTTTGAAGAGTGCCTTTTCCAGATGGCATGTTTCAGCTCCTTCCAAAGATGCTCAATAGGATTTAGGTCAGGGCTCATAGAAGGCCACTTCAGAATAGTCCAATGTTTTCCTCTTAGCCATTCTTGGGTGTTTTTAGCTGTGCTTTGGGTCATTATCCTGTTGCAAGACCCATGACCTGCGACTCAGACCAAGTTTTCTGACACTGGACAGCACATTTCTCTCTAGAATCCTTTGATAATCTTGAGACTTCATTGTACCCAGCACAGATTCAAGACACCTTGTGCCAGATGCAGCAAAGCAGCCCCAGAACATAACAGAGCCTCTTCTATGTTTCACAGTAGGGACAGTGTTCTTTTCAAGATATGCTTCATTTTTCTGTCAGTGAACATAGAGCTGATGTACGATTTTTTTTTCTCATCTGCCCATAGGACATTCTCCCAGAAGCTTTGTGGCTTGTCAACATGTAGTTTGTCAAATTCCAGTTTTGTCAGATTCAAGTTATTTCTGTGACCATTGTGGGTTTTTCTTTCATTAAACAAGGGGTACCAACAATTTTGGCCACATGTGTATGTTAGTCCTAATCAGAATGATACATGATAGGCTCAGAAATGGAATTTCAATGAGATAATTGGGACTCATATTGGGATAATTTATTCTCAAAGATACTCACTATACATTCGAATTGTTGGATTTCCCTTATTTTTTAATACATTTCTGGAAAAGGGACTATATGGGGTATTCCAGCTGATAATTATCATCCATTTAGCTGTCAACAGTATGTGTGAAATTAGTTTTCTGTATTTCTTGGGGGAGGCCAGGAGGTCCATGTTTAGTAGGGCTGACCATGGAGTTTTGAGAGGTGTAGTTTTAAGTTTCTTAGGCGTTCTACCCGCTTTCAGTGTGCTGTGGCAATGGGGCATGACCACCATATATGGGTCATATTTCCCATTCCGCCACAGTTTCTGAAGCGAGAGTCAGAGTATATGGGGGAGAGTTTAGACAAACAGACTGGTGTTAGGTACCATCTTGTGAGGACTTTGTACAATGTTTCTTTGACATTATTTGACTTTGAGATAAAGCTTTTTTGTCAAAAATGTGTTACCAATAAATATTGGAAGGTAGCTAGCTCTCTCTCCCAGGCCTGTGTATAAGGAATTATGCCTGAGAAAGCAATGCCAAATAATTGCTGGTATAATAGGCAGGTCAGGCCCTTATCTCTTGAATTATTGTGTTGTTATGTGATATTTACATGGATAATCATGTATTTTAGCTTATATATTTTTCAATGAAAAGGGCAAAAAGCACAATTTGCATATGTTCACCTTATTTTGAGGAAGGAGATAAAGGATCTGGTGCTATCATGTACACAATTATATTACTAAGCATCTCAACTATCTAGATATTTTAATTTATAGGTTGCATATTATATTGAGAGGGGGCCACTGTGTAGCACATTATACTGTGTGGGACCAATGTGGAGCATATTATACTGTGTGGGGTCAGTATGGCGCATATTATACTGTGTGGGGCCCCTTCACTATTTACATCACACCCCATCTGTTTTATAGCAGTCGTGTGATATTATTACAGGGTATAATTACATCTTGCAGTCACTATAAAATAGATTTTGTGCAATGTAAATAGTGAAAGGGTCAGAGCACTCACAAAAGCAACACAGTCCCTTCAAACAGCAGGGACCCTGGGTGTTGGACCCCACTGATCTCTTACATCTCTTACACTGGTAGGACCCCGCACATCAGCTGTTTCCCAAAACATGCAGCTCCAAGTATTGTTTACATGCCATGTGCTGCGCTTCTCACACACTGTATTCTTGATAACGGCAGTTGTGGGTATTATAGTTGTATCCCTTTCAAGTATCTGAGATACCGCTGCAGTACCCATAACCATCGCTATCAAGAATATGCTGTAGGGAAGGGGTAGGGGGGTTTGCACCCACAAGCCTTTAGTTACGCCACTTCTTTTTCATATATATTAGTCTTTTACTGTTTTGGTTTATTTAGACATTTAAATATGTTTTATTAGATTTCTATTGTGTCCATAAATCATACATTTCTGATATATAAGCAACATTATTTCAAATCTAAACAAAGTGTATAGGCGTATGAATAAATGAAAACCTAAACAACTTCTCATTGTCATTTCACTGCTGCTTTTAACTTTCACTCAGCTAAATTAATGAGACCCCCTTCATACCACATTTAATGGCTGTAAAGGTTTGGCAGACTTCAAAAAATAATGGTAACCACAGTCATCTTTAAAAAAAAAAAACACTTTGAGACTGAATTATTCATGAAATATCAATTAAAAATGAGCAACCTGCAGAGGTAGGACAAAGCAACAGAAAGGCAATAGAATAGGAAACTTGATCAGTCAAAGGAAGTCTTTTTAAGATCTTTCACCTTTTTGGTGCAATGTGCTATGTTTGTGATTACTTTATGAAAAAAAAGTTTTGGTCTGAAATGTTGTTTAAAGTAATTAAAGTACAATATTTTCTGGTAATGCAAAGTGAGTGCATTGGAAAAGCTATCTAAATATATATATATATATATATATATATATATATATATATGTGTGTGTGTGTGTGTGTGTGTGAAAAACTACTGCATTGTAAGAATGTGTGTGTGTGTGTGTGTGTGTGTGTGTGTGTGTGTGTGTGTGTGTGTGTGAAAAACTACTGCATAGTAAGAATGCTTTAAAAATTAGAAGTGTTAATATAGTTTATTTCTGTCTATTAAGTGAATGAACAAAAAAAAAAATCTAAATCAAATCAATATCCGGTGTGACCATGCTTTGGAGGAGGAGAGATGATATATGATAACATGGAGTCCATAGAACCCTGATCTCAATATCTTTAAATCTGTCTCTGATTATCTGAAGAAGAAGAAGAAGTTTACATCTACATCCACAGAAGATCTTAGTTCTCTAAGATGTTTGGAGCAACCTCCCTGATGAGTTCCTATGTATAAGTGTTCCTAGAAGTGCAAGTGGACCAAGCATTCTTACTGTGCATGTACACGTATGGCAAACTTTAATTTGGCATTTTGGATTGCTTTTAGCTGTTTTTGTTCAAAGTTATCACTTGCTAGTTGTGACACATATATCTGGACATGTTCAGTCATGAGGAAAAGTAAGGTAGGGCACATCTGTACATAGTTTTTAAAAGTAAAAATTAAAAATGTAGTTAAAATCTCCCATTTATAGTGTACTTAAACATTAAGCACCATTTTTTTCTTAACCTGCAAGTCTATAGGTCATATGTACAAACACACATTACTTTCTTTGAAAGTGTATTGGAAATGGATTTTTGTTTCTATTTTTGTTTATTCTTTTTTGTTCAGGTCACTGCACTGGCTTCTTAAATCCATCAACATCAATTCTCAAATTACAGCTCTTGAAAGTAGACTTTTCAATTCAACATTTTTATGTTCAACATTTCAGGGAGCATGTCATTCTTTTTTATACTTGACCTATTTACTTCTTTAATGTTGTGGTCAGTTAATAACATACTTATATTATAGATTTTCTTGATACTTTTTATACTATATTTCATTAACCTCTTTTGGGGCTTCAGAACAAATTTATTTTTAGCATTTTGTTATTGACACATTTTGAGAGCTTTAACTTTTAATTGTTTTTCATTGTATGAGGCCTGACTTTATTTGAGGAAATATTGAAGTTTATTTGTTATAATTGTATTGTATTATTTTAGGCCTGTATACAATTTGTCATTTGACTTTAGAAATTTTTATTGAGTGAATAGAAAAAAGAACAACACAATTTGATTTAAATAATGCATTAGCAATTTGTTACAGTTGTGGTTGTATCATATACCTAATTTCTTAACTAAATAAAAAAAACAAACAAACACTAAATGTATATAAATGTGAAAATATTTTGTTTAAATGTCAATAATTTGCCAATAACTTAGACCCTGACTACAGCAGTGTGATACTGACTGTATTATAAACCACACCTACTACTGATGGCACAACACAGCTCCTGATAGTTCATTATATGCACTATTACACAGTATAATGTCCCACAGTGGCTCCTTCACACAATATTATGGCCCATAGTGGCCTACAAACAGTATAATGTCCCACAGTGGCTCCTCCACACAATACAATGTCCACAGTGGCCCCTACGGTGTTCGTTATGAATTTTGCAAAAATTTCGGGTTCAACTGAAGCCCAACATTTTTGGCGTTCACCACCCACAAACTATTATTGTACACTGGAATCTCTTGAGACTACAGAGTATAAACATCCATGGCCCAAGGGGATGTGAAGAAACATAACTAACAGTGTTACTCACCTCACCTGGGCTACGCCGTGGGTCTTCAGGTCTCTTCAATGATGTCATAGACCGCTGAGGCAGCCCAGGAGAGGTAATAATAGCAGTTTAGTTTCAGACATGTTTGTTCTGAACAAAACCGCTAGGTGCACCTTGCAGGACGAATCTCGTGAGGTTTGCAAAAAATACTCTTAAGTGTCGCAGCTCTAGTTACCAATCCCTGCACCTGCGCCTGGCCACCTCCACTTCTTCTTCAGCCTACAGGAGGTCCCCCTGGAAGGATAAAGGGGAAGAGGAGACAGCTGTGTACAGGAGCCTAGATCAATAAGTAAATGGGGCAGTTAATGGCCTATTAAAAAAAGAGCAGCCAACAAACAGTATATAATTATATTAGGGTAACTGATTTTATAATGAAAGTCTTTTATATATTATGTCTCTCTCTCTCTCTCTCTCTCTCTCTCTCTCTCTCTATATATATATATATATATACAGTATATATATTTATTTACTGTACAATCAAACATTTGGTAAGGAAAATGTAATACATTTGCAGGTTTGAGTGCAAAAATTGCCCATAGCTAAATTTTAAGCTAGAGAGCAATCAAGACACATGCTGGTGTGGGCAAGCTGATACTTTCTTGTCCTATGTATATTACCATTTCCTATAGATGCTATTGTGGTTTACATTATAATATTCTGCAGTGAAAATTTATACTTTCCAAAGAGTGGTAATTCTGCTCAGCTAGCATCTTGGTGAATGTATAATGCCATTAGCACAGACATGGATATTCTATCATACATAGTTGTATTTAGGTGATGTTCATTTGCAGTTAGTTGCAGAATATACTGTAGGTCTACTTTTTCATTTAACATTGTTAAAGTTTAAGGGAAAAGAAAAACAAGACCAGGGTTATTGATTACATTATATTCAATGCTTGTTTACTAGGTGACAACGAAAGTGCTAGCTTCAATATTGTCATATGATATACAGTACAGACCAAAAGTTTGGACACACCTTCTCATTCCAAGAGTTTTCTATATTTTCATGACTATAAAAATTGTAGATTCACACTGAAGGCATCAAAACTATGAATTAACACATGTGGAATTATATACTTAACAAAAAAGTGTGAAACAACTGAAAATATGTCTTATATTCTAGATTCTTCAAAGTAGCCACCTTTTGCTTTGATTACTGCTTTGCACACTCTTAGCATTCTCTTGATGAGCTTCAAGAGGTAGTCACCTGAAATGGTCTTCCAACAGTCTTGAAGGAGTTCCCAGAGATGCTTAGCACTTGTTGGCCCTTTTGCCTTCACTCTGCGATCCAGCTCACCCCAAACCATCTCGATTGGGTTCAGATCTGGTGACTGTGGAGACCAGGTCATCTGGAGTAGCACCCAATCACTTTCCTTCTTGGTCAAATAGCCCTTACACAGTCTGGAGGTGTTTATGGGGTCATTGTCCTGTTGAAAAATAAATGATGGTACAACTAAACGCAAACCGGATGGAATAGCATGCCGCTGCATGATGCTGTGGTAACCATGCTGGTTCAGTATTCCTTCAATTTTGAATAAATCCCCAACAGTGTCACCAGCAAAGCACCCCCACACCATCACACCGCCACCTGCATGCTTCACGGTGGGAACCAGGCATGTAGAGTCCATTCGTTCACCTTTTCTGCGTCGCACAAAGACACGGTGGTTGGAACCAAAGATCTCAAATTTGGACTCATCAGACCAAAGCACAGATTTCCACAGGTCTAATGTCCATTCCTTGTGTTCTTTAGCCCAAACAAGTCTCTTCTGCTTGTTGCCTGTCCTTAGCAGTGGTTTCCTAGCAGCTATTTTACCATGAAGGCCTGCTGCACACAGTCTCCTCTTAACAGTTGTTGTAGAGATGTGTCTGCTGCTAGAACTCTGTGTAGCATTGACCTGGTCTCTAATCTGAGCTGCTGTTAACCTGCGATTTCTGAGGCTGGTGACTCGGATGAACTTATCCTCCGCAGCAGAGGTGACTCTTGGTCTTCCTTTCCTGGGGCAGTCCTTATGTGAGCCAGTTTCTTTGTAGAGCTTGATGGTTTTGACCACTGCACTTGGGGACACTTTCAAAGTTTTCCCAATTTTTCGGACTGACTGACCTTCATTTCTTAAAGTAATGATGGCCACTCGTTTTTCTTTACTTAGCTGCTTTTTTCTTGCCATAATACAAATTCTAACACTCCATTCAGTAGGACTATCAGCTGTGTATCCACCTGACTTCTGAACAACACAACTGATGGTCCCAACCCCATTTATAAGGCAAGAAATCCCACTTATTAAACCTGACAGGGCACACCTGTGAAGTGAAAACCATTTCAGGTGACTACCTCTTGAAGCTCATCAAGAGAATGCCAAGACTGTGCAAAGCAGTAATCAAAGCAAAAGGTGGCTACTTTGAAAAACCTAGAATATAAGACATATTTTCAGTTGTTTCACACTTTTTTAAGTATATAATTCCACATGTGTTAATTCATAGTTTTGATGCCTTCAGTGTGAATCTGCAATTTTTATAGTCATGAAAATACAGAAAACTCTTGGAATGAGAAGGTGTGTCCAAACTTTTGGTCTGTACTGTAGATGTTAGATTTACATGCAACATGGGTCACTAAATTAGTAGTTCAGAAAAAGAAAGACCTAGTACAATACGGTATTATTGACAAAAAAACAATGGGATCAATTTGTTAACCCCATCCCTCTGCAACCATTTTTCAATTTTTAGTTTTTTATGCCCTGCTTTCCAAATGCAATAACTTTTTTATTTTTCTGTTCAAAGAGCTGTATGAGTGACAAATTGTTCTTCGTAATGGTACCATTTAATATTCCATACTATGTACTGGAAAGCTGGAAAAAAATTAGAAAGGAGTAGAATTTTTATATAATTTATAGTGGAAGAGTGAAGAAATCAGGCGATACCTTTTAGAGGCTAACTGAGTATATTTGATGGTAAGCTTTCGAGAGTACTAGCTCTCTTCTTCAGAAATGGTGTTATGCAAGAAACTGAAAATTCACCAACTTTTTATACATAAAAGACATGGACCTTCAAAGGATCTTAAAATCTTTAAAAATAACAAAATGCAATATAAGTAGAGAAATTATTTACAACAGGTCAGGAAATAAACAATCTGGAAACTTGTGGGGCGAGACGGAGGGATCAGTAATTCTTTCTGTTATCTGTTTTCTATCAGGTGGTGATTTGTGAGCCTCACATTTCATACACAGTGTGACATGAAACTGGCATGAATATTAAGTCCAAATTGCAGAGTTTGAAATTTTTGCATTAACTTATATATCCATTCCTTTCTCTCCCTCTGCATCTTAAAATGTCCCATTAAAACCACAACCTGCAAATCTTCAATAGAGTAGCCTTCTCTGGAGAAATGTGCGGCCACTGGGAGATCTGTTCTGCTGTTATTAATGGTGAATCTGTGTGAGTTCATGCGCTGACTAAGTCTCTGCTCTGTTTCCCCCGCATAGAGGCCTGTGGTGGGACATTGCACACACATTATGAGATACACCACATTGGAAGACCTGCAGGAAAATGTCCCCCCTAATTCTGTGCACCTGTTGTGACTGTGGGACAGGTACCCTGTCAGCGGTGTGGATGTGCCTGCAGGTCTTGCACCTGTTTTGCAGGCAAGGTGAGATGCTATTTTCAGTTGGGGCCTTCAGGGCACTCCGGACAATAATACGCCGCAGGTTTGGTGGTTGTCGAAAGGAGAGGAGAGGGGGGACTGGAAATATGTCTTTGAGTCTGTTGTCCCTATGTAAAACAAGTTGGAGCTCCTTGGCAATCCTTCGTAGGATCTCCAGCTGTGGGTTGTAGGTGACAACTAGGGGGACTCGGGCTTCATTCTGGGTCTCTTTATATGTGAGCAGACTATCTCTGTTAATGGCTGCCGCTTTGTTTAATTGGTTGTCCGTCACTTTTGGTTTGTATCCCAATTGGAGAAACTTTGTCCTCAGATCCAGGAGGTGCTTGTCCAGGTCTGCTTTGTCAGAGCAAATACGATTGTATTGTATAGCCTGGCTGTAAATAATAGATTGTCTTGTGTGCTTGGGGTGGAAGCTGAATTCTTCACTCTTCCACTACTTTCTATGGCTAACACGGTACAACATTGTACTACTATATAATTTATATACATTTTAACCCCTAAAAAAAAATCCAAAACTTTGCAAAAACAAAAAAAAAAAAAATTCTGACACATATTCTGACACCTATAACTTTTAGATAGATACTGTAGCTAGATAGATAGATTTCCATGTACGGGGATGCATAAGGTGTCTTTTTTTTTTGCAGGGCCAGATGTACTTTTTTTTTATACCATTTTGGGGAATGTTTATTGTTCTGATCTGAAAATGCAATGTCAGTCACACAAAAATAGATCTTATATCGAGGGCCGCTTTAATCATAAGGCCAACGGTACAGCTGCACTGAGCCCTATGGTTGCGGGGGCCCCCTAGCCGCCCTAGATCTCTCTATATAGATTAATGTAAGCAAATAATAGCCAAATCAGGAAGACTTCCATCCACAGACAGTTATTTTGAGGTTTTTGCCTCAGTGTAGAGCAAGGTACTGGCTGGCTGTGTGAGAGGTCTTGACATGGGTTAGAAAGGGTAGATCTCATTGATGAAAAAGAGGAAAGCTCTGCGTCAAGACCTCTCACACAGCCAGCCAGTTCCCTGCTCTGCACTGATGAGAGGCAAAAACCTTAACAAAGCTGTCTGCGTCCTTTTGTAGGAGTTATTCTGGCTTGGCTATTATTCCCATATTATGCCCTTAGGTTTCTTTGAAGAAGAGCAAATATGCAAAATTATTTGCATATTACTTATACAATACAGCACAGGCTATGTTTCTCTCTATTTGGCTCTTCACTTTCCAGGCATCTGACCTACCTTTTCCTTACCTACACAAACTCCCCATTCTGCTGCTACCTCCATTTATAAAATGTAATACAATCCCCTGGAAATTAATTAAGCTGCATTGCTGTCCTAAAATAGCAATGTCCCCAGAAGGCTTCCTTCAATTAGAAATGACCCTAATTTCCCTCTAAGAGAAATCATATTTCTAAATGCCCCCTCAGATCCCTTTATATTCATATTCCCCCAAATGTTCACTGATGCCTTCCTTTGTACCGTGTTTCTCCAAAAATAAGACCTACCCCGAAAATAAGCCCTAGCTAGATTTTCCAGGTGTTTTGGAGTAGGCTTGAAATATAAGCACCACTCCAAAAATAAGCCCTAGCTAATTTAACCCCTTCCACATCTGCCGTGCGATTACAGTGGATGCTTAAAGATGGCGGCTGCTCTACTGCAGAGCAGCTACCGTACTGGGTCTGCGTGGAGACCTGGAGTTTATGCCTGCAATCAGTGTCTATCCTGATCGCGGGCATTGTTCAGCGTGACCCCCCTGCTTCCTACCAAAGTAGCGCAACCAGGAGTTATTGCCCGCGATCAGAATGGACTCTGACCGTGGGCATTGCTAAGTGTGACCTCTGCGCTTCGCCCTGCCGTCCCCACGGCCGGTCCTCACACCCTATAGCTGCTATACCGGGACTCCTTGTATAGTGGAGACCCGCAGTTAATGCCCGCGATCAGAGTCCACTGATCGCGGGCATTGTTGAGTGTGCCAGTCCATGAACCCCCCTCCCCCCCCTAAATCCACCCCCCCAAAGCAGAGCAACTATTCCCGGGGCCTGTCCTCACCGGCCCTGTATCTTTCACTTTGCAGGTCGGCTCCCGCGCGGTGAGATCGCAGGAGCCGACCTGTTCCTTTGACAGCCCGCAGCATTATGAAGGCTCCCAGGCCTGTCATAGGAATATTACTATTGCCTCAATAGTAATGTAGATAATCTCCCATAGACTGCAATATGTTGTATTGCAGTCTATGGGATGATTGCAGGTTCAAGCCCCCTAGGAGGGGTTAATAGTAAAAAAATAAATAAATAAATAAATAAATACATACATAAAAGTTCAAGCCCCCTCCCACTTTCACTAGAATACATATAAAAATAAAATATTACTGTGAAACACATACACATTTGGTATCCCTGTGTCCGAAAACGCCCGCTCTACTAACTAAAATATTTTACCTCTATGGTAAATGCCGTAGTGGAAAAAAAAAAATCAAAAGTGCAGAACTGCTGTTTTTTCACTGATTTCACCTCTGATAAAAGTTGAAATAAAAAGTGATCAAATGTGATTGTTGTTCATGGAAAAAATTAAGACCTACACCGAAAATAAGCCCTAGCCATTTTTTCGGGAGAAAAAAAATAATATAAGACCCTGTCTTATTTTCGGAGAAACACTGTATTAATATTCCCCACTAATCTCCTTATATTAATATTACCTCAATGAAAATTATACCCAGCTACCTACAATCCCCTGATGTGTGAAGCTGCTTCCTAGAGCCAGCATGCCACTTTAAGCCTTCAGCCTATAAGGAGCTGAGACCACTGTTAAGGTATGAGCTTCCCAATGCTGGAGGCGCAATGAAGTGATGTTGTTACGTTGCCTGTGTTGGTATGCAGATTTCTTGTCTGTGTCTCTGTCACCTTATAGGCTGCAATCCTAAGGTTATGTATGGCCTCCAGAGAGTGGTTGGGCAGAAAATCAATGGCTTCCTGCTCTACATGGGGTTCAGAACTGGACTGGGGCACGTCTTCTTCTGGCTTTCGCTTGGCAAATCACTTCACAAATCTCATTAATTTCATTCATTGTTTTTAAAATTTACTGGTAAGTGTGAAACTTCGGAATATTAGTTTATTGTTAAATGTCGTAAACTTAGCTTATTGTGTATCTTTTTAGTATTGAATAGACTTACAGTATAGCCTTTTGCCTTTCACACAGTAGTAATGGTTGTGTGAAATTTTGTAGCATTAGACTTTTGCTATGTTCTTAAGGAGTATTTGCTAGAGGAGAAAACTCTTATTATTATTAAGCATGCCATAAACACTGTGCTGGCTAGTTATTTTTATTGAAATACATATAATTAAATGTCTTGAACAACTATTGTATTGTAAGTTCACCCAGTATTAGCAATAACAAAACCAGTAATTGACTCTGAGGCCTTTTTTAGATAGCCACATTAGATTAGAAAGGCAAAACCAACAATTGGTTATAAAAACACAGTAATCATTTGCAAAAAAAGATAACCTTGTCTTCTATTCTGTTGTTTCCTATGGGCTATGCAAATGTTGTTGAGCAAAGACAGCAATCAGAATCCCATACCTCAAATCCAAAAAAGATTCTGGAATTATTCAGAAAATTCTATATGATGTCTGATGACAAAAATGAGCAATAACTTACAATCTACTCCTTCCTCAAACTTTCCCTGACTAATACAGGCCTCCTAGACTTTACCTAGACCAAATCAGTGATGGTCTTTAAAGTATATGAATTTGACTCTTTGACTTAGCCTGCCTCCATATAAGAATATATGTCATCCTTAAACCAGACAAGCACCTCCACTCACTTCTACAGGCATTAAATTATTAGCTAAGCTACTGGCTTGAAGACTCAGTTCATTTATTCTTTCCCCAATTCACCCTGAACAGATGGGCTTTATACCTGTCTGTTGTTCTAAATTTCCAGAAATTATTTAGAGAAATCCAACCTACCCACTTTAATGTTTGACTGAATTAAATGGACATTCTTATTTGCTTCCTTAAACAAATGTGGCTTTGCCCCCCTCATTTTTAAATAAATCCTAATTCTCTAGGATCTCTGTGCATTGTTGGGCATCCCATCCTTTCCAGCTAGAAGCACTTTACAAAGCTGTCCCCTTTCCTCTTTCATTTTTATTTTAGTTATGGAACCATTATCAGTGAATATTCCAAATAATAACTGCTTTCTATCTCATTCATGAGAAGGTTAGTCTTTATGCCAACGACACTTTATTTCTCTTAGAGCCTGTCAATTTTCTTCGTGCTACCTTCTCTTCTCACACTTTGGATCCTAGCTTGGACAGGCAGACAAGGAGCAGGCATAGAGTTCTGTTTAGGCACAAAGACCTTGGAGGATGCACCTACAGCTGTTTATGACAAGGCATGCATTTTGTTATAAGTTAAGTGCAAATTCCGGCAGGGATCATAGTTATTTGTTGTTTAATATATCTTTATAGGGTCTTACGCTATTTTTATAATGAGCTCTAGAAAAAAAAACTTTTGAAAGATATACATTTTCTTCACTATTCTTTAAAATCAAATTATTGTTCTAATTTAATTAATTTACTACACTTCAATATACATGCTTATCATTTCTTTTTCTACAGGTGATCTTAGGTAAGCTACTTTGTCTTTCACGTTATCACTTATCTGTGACCTGTAAGTTGGACACTCTACTTTTAGACGTTCTACCTTATTGAACACAGACAAATATTTCTTTTGGTTTCATCCTCTTGATTTTGAACCATTTATTACAGTTCTACAGAACCCTGATATTAAGCTGCTCTTTGAGTCTTATCTAGGTATAATGTGTTGTTCATTTGAAAGGCTGGCGCTGAGAAGAAGATGCAGAGGGTGTAATGACAGCCATTATACAGAGCTAAACCTACACTTTCCACAGTCAGCAGTAGGCATGGAGATAAAAAAGGAACTCTTAGAAACTGAGCCTAGCACTAAATATGTCATAAACACCCAAGGAATCTTGTTCCTCTGCTTCCCAAATAGAAAGTCAAAATACATTGATAGGTAAACTACTACTTTTTCATTTTACTGATACAGAATAAAGTCACAAGATTTTGTACAGCAAATACAAGAGTTTTAAGCATGATTATGTGCAACACATGCTTAAATGCTGATGTGTGATTTTTATTAAAATTCATTGGATATTTATTTATCACATTTAAAGCTATCATATAAATCATTTCAAGGGCCATGTATTTTGCATTGAGATCTAATCATATGGCATGCAGTCTTAACACCTTATACCATTTTATTCCAACATACATTTTCATGAGAATAAATAAAGTCTATGGGGCAGATTTGCTAGTAGTGTTGATGTTTTAGACATTGCAATTATAGACTAGATATTCTTAAACTGTGCCAGTTTTATCAAAGTGTTTTATGCTGTTTAATTATTAAGCCACTTATTAGTTGACTTAAAAGTTCATGGCGCATTTTTGGCACATGGAGACCCAAATTAGGTCATGCCCCTTTCCATGTAGGCCATGCCCCTTTTCTGTACAAATTTGAAAGGTGTCTAAAAAGTGTCTAAAACACTTGATACATGTAGTTCACAGCATAGTAGACAGTTTTTTGGTGCAAATTATGTCAAATTCTGCACATTTTGCTTAAAAAATCTTCCCCTATATACATACTATATCTTTATTTTTACTCTCACATATTTTTTTAGCTCATATCAAATTAAAAACAGAACAAAATGGTCTCCAACAAGTGAGAAATCCTCAAGCTAGCCTCATATTTGTGTATGTTATTGAACATCTCTTTCTACGTTTGATACTCTGTCAGTGGTTTGCAAATATTGCAAACTTATTAAAGTGTTGTTTGGTAGATACTGCATGTTTGTCCCCAGATGCAATTTTCAATAAAACATAAGCACAGCTGATATTAGAATTCTAGGGGAGAATGTGAATATAACAGACTGATAAAAGATGGTCAAATGTATAGGGGAAAAATGGTTAAACAGCTGCAGGAGCTTTTAAACTAGAGAAGATTTTACAAATATTAGGTTAGATAGAGTAGATAGAGGGATTTGGAAGGAGTTGATGGGGATATAGTTAGGGTTGGGGTTAGCAAGGTAAGTTGGGAGGTGACTGGAAAAGCATATAAAACTAAACAGTGACACATAGGGTACTGGCTGCAACACAGCTGTAGCCAGTGCTTTGGATATTAAGTAAGTGAAAGCATTAACTCATTATCAGCTTTTCCTTATTACTGTCCATGTGGTAACCCGCCAAACTGTGTGGCCAATAATAAGGGAATGCCTGTATACAGATCCGTTTTTAGGTGAAAGCATCATCGGACAAAGCACTGACTGCAGCTGTGTTGTAGCCTTTAACACATGTAGCCTGTAGAGTGAAGAATAAAAATGTCTTTAAAAATGTTACAAAAAAACAAAACAAAATACAATGTTTAAATCACCTCTTTACATATACAGATTACATATAAAATAAACAAAAACAAACATTTGGTATTCTTGCATTCAAAAATGCCTGAACTATAAAAATATAAAAATAATAATTTCCCATGGTGAATGCCATAATGGGGAAAAAAAAAATTGACTAATTTTTTTCATCTCTTAAAAAAATTAATTAAAAGTGGTCAAAACATCATGCATTCCCCAAAATGATATCAATAAAAACTACATCTTGTCCTGCAACAAACAGACATGGGTGTCAGAATATAACAACACAAATTTTTATTTCATTTTAAGTTTTAATGTTTAAAAGTATTAAAACTAGAGATGAGCGAATCGAAGCTGCAGAAGTGGAATTTGATCTGAATTTCAGGAAATCTTCGATTTGCCTCGATTTCAGTTTCCTCACGCTTCGATGCATCGAATTGCATTTTGTGATAAAATGGCTGCTTCACATGTTAGGACAAGGGGCAAGGGACTCTGAGAATGCGGGATCACCCACAATGCCATGCATGCAGCTAATCAGCAGCCAGCCGGCCCTGTGATGTCACAGACCTAGAAAAACCCTCGGCCATTTTAGGTACAGTCATTCCACATCTCTCTTACTGCAGGGACAGACGTCAGCAGGAGCTAGGGAAAGACTTAGAAAACAGATAGAAGTTCATGGAAAGAGGATTACAAGTGTAGGGGAAGCATAGGGAGGAATTGAAAGAAGAATTTGGGGTGGTTACAGCGTCATTTTAATACACATTGCAACACTCACTGCCGTTATACTGCTGCTCATTATTCATACCTGTGTCTTCAAGGTGGAACACAACAAGCCTTTTGCAGTGCAGTACAGCAAAAAACAGTGATTTATCATCCACTAAGACTTGGAATTGGACCTTTGTGATACTTTTTTTTGTTTTTATCTGTCTTTTTGTCCTGCTGAAATGGGAACTCTTGTGTGTGCAGGCATTTCTTTTGTCTACACAAGAGAGAAATTACTGCAGCTTAGAGTCACAACAACAGGGCTGCATACCATTTGCCCACCCATCCCCCAAGAACTCTGGAGAAAGAAAAAGCGGGGGAGGGGCTGCAGAGCAGGAACTCTTCAGAGGATTAAAAAGAGGCGTTACCGACCAACTGTTCCCTCCATCATTATGGGCAATGTGAGATCTCTTGCAAACAAGATGGATGAACTAACAGCGCTCACCAGGCATCATCAGGAGTTTCGGGTGTGCAGCATGATGCTACTTACAGAGACTTGGCTCACTGAAGTTACTCCTGACTCTCTGGTCTCCTTGGATGGTTTTAAACTCCTTCGGGCAGACAGGACAAGGGAGAGCGGTAAGAGGAAAGGAGGGGGCTGGCAATGTTTGTGAATAATAGATGGTGCAATCCTAGGCACATTGTGATTAAGGAGCAAACTTGCTGTAAGGACATTGAACTATTAGCTGTGAGCATGAGACCTTTCTATCTACCAAGGGAACTATCACATGTCATCGTGATAGCTGCATATGTCCCCCCCCTCTGTGAAAGCTGACGCTGCCTGCGAGGTCCTAAAAGCCACGCTGAGCCAGTTACAGTCTCAGCACCCCCAGGCCCTCCTTCTTGTGTCTGGCGATTTCAACCACGCCTCTCCATCATCCACACTTCCCAGTTTCACACAGTATGTAACCTGCCACACAAGAGACAACAAAACACTGGACTTGTTCTTTGCCAACGTGAGGGAGGCATATAACTCATCAGCCCTACCGCCCCTGGGAAGATCGGATCACAACCTAGTACATCTCCGAACTGTGTACAAGCCACTTGTACGTAGAGAACCAGCTGTCACCCGCACAGTGAGGATATGGTCCGAGGAGAGTGATGAGGCTCTGAGGGATTGTTTTGACACAACCGCATGGGAAGTTTTGCAGGATTCGTATGGAGAAGATATAGAAGGACTCACACACTGCATAACGGACTACATTAATTTTTGTGTGGACAACACAGTACCCACAAAAGTGGTGAGGTGCTTCTCCAATAACAAACCATGGATTAACTCTGATATAAAAACACTACTTAAGGAGAAAAAGATGGCATTCAGGACAAGAGATAAGGAGGGGTTGAGGGAAGTACAAAAGGAGCTGAGGCATCAAATCAGGCAAGGAAAAGCCAGTTATAAGGAAAAAATGGAAAAGCAAATGGAAAGAAAAGACATAAGGGGGGTCTGGGAGGGGCTTAAGTCAATTTCGGGTCATAAACAGTCTGTCTGCCAGATTGAGGCAGATGTTAATTGGCTTAATGAACTAAACCTATTCTTCAACAGATTTGATCACACACCAGCTCCTCCCACCCCAGCATGTCCTTCAGCTCCCCTCACCACAATGACTTCACCCCATTCACCCCATGTGGATACTTCCCAACAGACCAGTAAATCCAGAAATCTGTCTTTATCTGACCACAGTCTGACCTTCACACGGGCCCAGGTGAGGAAGGAGATGAAAAAGATCAAGGCGAGGAAAGCCGCAGGGCCAGATGACATCAGTGCAAGGCTAATTAAGACTTGTGGGGACCAGCTGTGTGGTATAATTACATATATGTATAATATGAGCCTGAGGCAGGAAATAGTCTCTGAATTATGGAAATCTTCTTGTGTGGTACCAGTTCCAAAGAAACCTCACCCTATGGACCTCAACGACTACAGACCTGTAGCACTGACATCCCACTTGATGAAGATCTTAGAGAGATTGGTTCTCACACATCTTCGCCCTCTAGTGAGCCCTGCTATGGACCCTCTCCAGTTTGCTTATCGACCGGGTATTGGGGTAGATGATGCCATCATCCACCTTCTGCACAGGGCTCTGTCTCACCTGGAAAAACCAGGGAACACAGTGAGAATAATGTTCTTTGATTTCTCCAGTGCTTTTAACACCATACAGCCCAGGTTACTGAGAGACAAGCTGGGCCTTGCTGGAGTGGACCACCACCTCTCCAACTGGATCCTAGACTACCTCACAAATCGACCTCAATACGTGAGAGCCCAAGACTGTGTGTCAGGTACCGTTATCTGTAATACGGGGGCACCTCTGGGTACGGTTCTCGCCCCTTTCCTCTTCACACTGTACACTGCTGATTTTAGGTGCAACTCATCCAGCTGCTACCTACAGAAGTATTCTGACGACTCTGCAATAGTAGGCCTCATCACAGACGATGATGACAGGGAGTACAGAGAACTGAACCGGTTTTTTGTGGACTGGTGCCACCAGAACCACCTGAAGATTAACGCAGGGAAGACCAAGGAGATGGTGGTGGACTTCCGTAAAGGCAGATGCCCTCCAAAACCAGTGGACATCCTGGGGTACGGGCATCGAGATTGTGAACACCTATAAGTACCTGGGTTTGCTCCTTAATAATAAGCTGGACTGGGCAGATCATATGGAGGCCCTGTACAGGAAGGGCCACAGCAGGCTCTACCTGCTTAGGAAGCTGAGAGCCTTTGGAATCCGGGGGGCACTTCTTAGGACTTTCTTCAACTCTGTAGTGGCATCAGCCATCTTCTTTGGAGTGGCCTGCTGGGGGAGCAGTATATCAACCAGGGACAGAAATAAACTTGACAAGCTGATTAGAAAGGCCAGATCTGTCCTGGGGAGCCCACTGAACCCAGTGCAGGCGGTGGGTGACAGAAGGATACTGTCCGTGGTGAGCTCCATGCGGGAGAATAACTCCCATCCCATGCATGAGACTGTGATCGCGCTGGGCAGTACTGTCAGTGACCGACTGCTCCACCCTAGGTGTGAGAAGGAGCGCTATTGGAAGTCTTTCCTCCCCACCGCGGTTAGGCTGTACAACCAACACCGACCTAAGCGGAGATCATTACATACAGAGAACTGAAATATCTCTCTGCCTGTTAAATCCCCCCCCCCCCGCTACGTCCTATCTGTCTGTCTGCTATTAATGTAATGCCTCTCACCTTGGAACATTCCTCTACATGTTGTATTTGTATTTGTATCTGCTTATCTTATCTTATCTTTGCTGCTGTAACACACTGAATTTCCCCATTGTGGGACTATTAAAGGACTATTATTATTATTATATTAATATCTGCAGTTATCTGTTCTAACGCCTTTTTCAAGGCATTTATTATAAGGGGCTTATTCACTATTCTTTCAAAGCATAACAGTACAGGCCATTTGTCATTACTACTGTGCCAAAGAAAACTGAATTCTTATCCAGTTATCTCTGCAGTCATCTGTTCTAATGCCTTTTTCAAGGCGTTTATTAGTAGGGAAACAAATAAGGGGCATATTCGCAGTTCTGTTCCAAGTATAAAATTACAGGCCATTTTGCAGTACAGTACTGCCAAAAAAATCATAATTCTTATCCAGTAATCCCTGCCTTTATAACGCTTTTATTAAAGGTGTTTATTAGTGGGGAAACAAATAATGGGCATATTCGCCACTTTGTTCCCAGTATAAAATTACAGGCCATTTCTCAATACAGTAGTGGCAAAAATCAATAATTCTTAGCCACTAATCTCTGCAGTTAGCTGTTATTCTAACACTTATTTAATGGTGTATATTAGTGTGGAAACAAATAAGGGCCATATTCGCCATTTTGTTCAGAGTATAAAATTACAGGCCATTTCTTAATACAGTAGTGGCAAAAATCAATAATTCTTAGCCACTAATCTCTGCAGTTAGCTGTTATTCTAACACTTATTTAAAGGTGTTTATTAGTGGGGAAACAAATAAGGGGCATATACCATTCTGTTCCAAGTATAAAATTACTGGCCATTTTGAAGTACAGTACTGCCAAAAAAAAATCATAATTCTTATCCAGTAATCTCTGCCTTTATCATGCTTTTTTTAAAGGTGTTCATTAGTGGGGAAAGAAATAAGGGGCATATTCACTGTTCTCTTCAAAATAGAAAATTACAGGCCTTTTTGCCCTGTATTTATTTCCTTTGAAATTATGTTTTTTCATCTAACAGTATGTCAGACAGAGAAGTGACAGGCCATGCACAGAGGAGAGCCACAGGCCTAAATGTTTCTGGCACAGGCATAGGGTGCAGCAGTGTGAGCTGGTGTTGGGAGCGGTCAGGTTCCTGGCTCAGAGACCATTGAGGAGGACATCAGTGACCTTCAGACATTAGTGGATAACAATGTAGCCAATTGCAATTGGGAGCCGGGTGACGAAGGGGCTTTATTGTCATCGGGAGAAGAGGGTAGCAGCTTGCGCACAAGGTAGCGGTAGAGTCAGCAGGGTGGCAGTAGTGGGAGGTCAGGAGTCAAATGTGCCCGGGGTAGAGTACCTGCTTTGCAGCAACCTATCTGTCAAGAACGCAGTGGTGCAGGGGGTCACGGAGGCGGTAGCAGTCACTTAGTGCGGAGTGTTGGGATAAAATCACCTACTCAGCAGTGTGGCAGTTGTTTGTTAAGCCGCCAGGGGAGGTAAACATGGCCATATATTCAATCTGTGGGCAGAAGGTGAAGTGAGGCCAGGGTGCCAATGTTGGCACCACAGCACTGCATCAACATATGCAGCATCACCATACAGTGGCCTGGTAGAGCTGTGACTCCAATGTGGTGGTCTAGCCTGCTGCAGGAACCGTTGCATCACCCAGTGGCATGCACCTTATTTCAGGCAGTCAAGGCTCCACCACCTCAGCCAAAGGAAGCTGTGTGTCCTTCCCATCATCTGCTGGTCGTAATGCTCCTACTCCTCCTCCTCCTGGTCAGTCATTGCAATTCTGTCAGAAAATACTCAATTTCTTCCAGAAAATGATTGCAATCACAAATGCTTTGGTAATAATATCTTCATTTATTTTGCTTGCAATGAAAAAACACAAAAGAGAATGAAAAAAAAGTCAAATCATTGATCATTTTACACAAAACTCCAAAAATGGGCCGAACAAAAGTATTGGCACCCTCAGCCTAATACTTGGTAGCACAACCTTTAGACAAAATAACTGCGAACAACCGCTTCCGGTAACCATCAATGAGTTTCTTACAATGCTCTGTTGGAATTTTAGACCATTCTTCTTTGGCAAATTTCTCCAGGTCCCTGAGATTTGAAGGGTGCCTTCTCCAAACTGTCATTTTGAGATCTCTCCACAGGTGTTCTATGGGATTCAGGTCTGGACTCATTGCTGGCCACTTTAGAAGTCTCCAGTGCTTTATCTCAAACCATTTTCTAGTGCTTTTTGAAGTGTGTTTTGGGTCATTGTCCTGCTGGAAGACCCATGACCTCTGAGGGAGACCCAGATTTCTCACACTGGGCCCTACATTATGCTGCAAAATTTGTTGGTAGTCTTCAGACTTCATAATGCCATGCACATGGTCAAGCAGTCAAGTGCCAGAGGCAGCGAAGCAACACCAAAACATCAGGGAACCTCCGCCATGTTTGACTGTAGGGACCGTGTTCTTTTCTTTGAAGGCCTCTTTTTTTTTCCTGTAAACTCTATGTTGATGCCTTTTCCCAAAAAGCTCTACTTTTGTCTCATCTGACCAGAGAACATTCTTCCAAAAAGTTTTTGGCTTTCTCAAGTAAGTTTTGGCAAACTCCAGCCTGGCTTTTTTATGTCTCTGGGTCAGAAGTGGGGTCTTCCTGGGTATCCTACCATAGAGTCCCTTTTCATTCAGACGCCGACGGATAGTACGGGTTGACACTGTTGTACCCTCGGACTGCAGGGCAGCTAGAACTTGTTTGGATGTTAGTCGAGGTTCTTTAGCCACCATCTGCACAATCTTTCATTGAAATCTCTTGTCAATTTTTCTTTTCCATCCACATCTAGGGAGGTTAGCCACAGTGCCATGTGCTTTAAACTTCTTGATGACACTGCGCACGGTAGACACAGGAACATTCAGGTCTTTGGAGATGGACTTGTAGCCTTGAGATTGCTCATGCTTCCTCACAATTTTGCTTCTCAAGTCCTCAGACAGTTCTTTGGTCTTCTTTCTTTTCTCCATGCTCAATGTGGTACACACAAGGACACAGGAAAGAGGTTGAGTCAACTTTAATCCATTTCAACTGGCTGCAAGTGTGATTTAGTTATTGCCACCACCTGTTATGTGCCACAGGTAAGTAACAGGTGCTGTTAATTACACAAATTAGAGAAGCATCACATGATTTTTCAAAGGGTGCCAATACTTTTGTCCACCCCCTTTTTATGTTTGGTGTGGAATTATATCCAATTTGGCTTTTTGACAATTCTTTTTGTGGTTTTCCATTGACGACAAATTAAATGAAGATATTATTACCAAAGCATTTGTGATTGCAATCATTTTCTGGAAGAAACTGAGTATTATCTGACAGAATTGCAGGGGTGCCAATACTTTTGGCCAGCACTGTATGTGCACTAATCCAACGGTGCTGAAGCTGAATGTGCTCCTGTCCAAGCTGCTGGTGCTGCAGTCACTCCCTTTCCTATTGGTGGACTCTGCACCTTTCAGAGAACTGACGGCTTGTGCCAAGCCTTGGTAGGGAGTCCCAAGCCGTCATTTCTTTGCCAAGATGGCAGTACCAGCCCTGCACCAATATGTAGAACAGAAGGTGGGCCAGTCCTTGAGCCTGTCAGTGTCTGCCAAAGTGCATGGCAGCACCGATGTGTGGAGCTGTAACTACGGTCAAGGACAATATATGTAATTTACGGACCACTGGGTTAATGTGGTGCCTGCCCAGACACACCAGCAACTTGGACAGGTGACGCAGTTTCTGCCTCCATGTTCTCACACCGTTGGTCCTGCAACAATGTCCGCCTCATCCTCCACTGTGTCCTCAGCCTCCACTGCAGGGACCATTCACAGTGCTCCTCCAGCATACCACATGTGCAGGGCACAGCGGTGTCACGCTGTTCTACATCTTGTTTGCCTGGATGAAAGAAGTCACACAGGGAATGAACTGCTCCGTGTCCTCAATCAAGAAATCGAATCCTGGCTTTCTCCAAGAAAACTTAAAATCGGAACCATGGTGACCGACAATGGGAAGAACATGGTGTCGGCATTCAATCTGGCTGTCAAGCATTTCCTTAAGTGTTCCACCCATCTGCAAAACATCCTAAAAATGGCAAGGAAACCTTGCATGCACTTCAGTCACTCGTACACCGCCAAGCACACCCTCCTGGAGCTGCAGCGGCAGAATGGCCTCCCACAACATAGGCTGATATGCGATGTTTCCACCCATTGGAATTCAACCCTCCATATGTTGGATCCACGATATGAACAGAGAAAAGCCATAAACAATTTCTTGATGATCCAAGCGGACAGTGGTACTCCTCTGTGTAACTTTAACGTTAGCCAGTGGCAGCTCATGCGTGACACCTGCCGTTTGAGGAGGCCACTTTGTTAGTCAGTCACCAGGACTACAGGATGAACACCGTCATTCCACTGATTCACATCCTGGAAAAGATGCTTTTCAATCTGGCTGGTCAGGGGACTGGAGATGTGGCGCCTACATCTCACGGCCACATGAGCCTTGTGGGGGCTGAACTAGAGAAGGAGGAGGATGAAGAGGACATTGGATCACAAGCAATGTGTAGCCAAATGGGTGGAGAGGAGGAGCAGGAGCAATCGGAACCCCAAGGAGAACTCACCTATCCACTCAATATTTGGACCTTTGTGAAGATGAGTCAGGCCTGGATCAGCCAGGATTTCTACCCACCAATGCCTGATGCAACAGATTAAATGATCCATGCTGCCTTACCACACTTTGTCACCGGGTCACTGTATGGCCTCGTAAGGCTGCTGCTACCTCCACATTATATCATTTTGCCATTCTGTGGCCTCCTCAAGCTGCTGCCGCCACCACACTCTGTCACCAGATCACTCTATTGCATCCTAAGGCTTCTGCTACCTCCACATTATATCACCTTGCCACTCTGTGACCTACTTACGCTTCTGCCACCTCCACACTCTACCACTGGGTCACTGTATGGCCTCCTAAGGCTGTTGCTACCGCCACATTATATCACCTTGTCACTCTGTGGCCTACTCATGCTGCTGCCACCTCCGCACTCTGCCACTGGGTGACTATATGGCCTCCTCCCTCACACTGCTGCCACCTCCTCACTCTGCCACTGGGTCACTGTATGGCCTCCTAAGGCTGTTGCTACCTCCACATTATGTCACCTTGCCACTCTGTGGCCTACTCACGCTGCTGCCTCCTCCACACTCTGCCACTGGGTGACTGTATGGCCTCCTCACACTACTGCCACCTCCTCACTCTGCCAATGGGTCACTGTATGGCCTCCTAAGGCTACTGATACCTCCACACTCTGTCAAAGGGTCACTGTATGGCCTCCTAAGGCTGCTAACACCTCCGCACTCTGTCAACGGGTAAATGTATGGCCTCCTAAGGCTGCTGCTACCTCCACACTCTGTTACCAGGTCACTGAATGGTCTCCTAAGGCTGCTGCTACCTCCACACTCTGTTACGGGGTCACTGTATGGCTTCCTAAGGCTGCGGCTACCTACACACTCTGCCACTGGTTCGCTGTATGTCCTCCTCATGCCGCTGCCACTAGGTCACTCTATGTCCTCCTCATGCTACTGCCACTGGGTCACTCTATGTCCTCTTCATGCTGCTGCCAATGGTTCACTGTATGTCCTCCTTATGCTGCTGTCACTGGGTCACTGTATGGCCTACTCATGCTGCTGCCACCAGATCACTGTATGCCCTCCTTATGCCACTGCCACTGGGTCACTGTATGGCCTCCTCATGCTGCTGCCACTGGGTCACTGTATGGCCTCCTCATGCTGTTGCCACTGGGTCACTGTATGGCCTCCTCATGCCACTTCCACTGGGTCACTCTGTGTCCTCCTCATGCCGCAGCCACTGGGTCACTGTATGGCCTCCTCAGGTGAGGGGTTGTTGCCCTCCTCTGCTGCTGACGCTGGGTAACTGCATGTCCTCCACATGCTGCTGCCACTGGGTCACTGTATGGCCTCCTCATGTCTCTTCCACTGGGTCACCCTGTGTCCTCCTCATGCTACTGCCACTGGGTCACTCTATGCCCTCCTCATGCCGCTGCCCTTGGTTCACTGTATGTCCTCATGCCACTGCCACAGGTCACTGTATGCCTTCCTCATGCTGCTGCCACATGGTCACTGTATGGCCTCCTCATGCCGCTTCTACTGGGTCACTTTGTATTCTCCTTATGCTGCTGCCACCGGGTCCCTGTTTGCCCTCCTCATGCCGCTGCCCTTGGTTCACTGTATGCCTTCCTCATGCTGCTGGCACTGGGTCACTGTATGGCCTCCTCATGTCTCTTGCACTGGGTCACTCTGTGTCCTCATGCTGCTGCCACTGGGACACTGTATGGCCTCCTCATGCCACTTCCACTGGGTCACTCTGTGTCCTCCTCATGCTGCTGCCACTGGGTCTCTGCATGGCCTCCTTATGCCACTTCCACTGGGTCACCCTTTGTCCTCCTCATGCTGCTGCCCCTGCTGGGTCACCATCTGTCCTCCTCATGCTGCTACAACTGCTGGGTCACTGTTTGTCCTCCTCATGCTGCTGCTACAGCTTGGTCACTGTATAGACTCCTCATGTCACTGCCACTGGGTCACTGTATGCCCTCCTCATGCTGCTGCCATTGGATCACTGTATGCCCTCCTAATGCTGCTTCCACTGCTGGGTCACTTTCTGTCCTCCTCATGCTTCTAAAACTGGGTCACTGTATGCCCTCCTCATGCCGCTGCCAACTCCACATTATGTTGCCTTGCCACTCTGTGACCTACTCATTCTGCTGCCACTGGGTCACTCTATGGCCTCCTCATGCCGCTTCCACTGGGTCATTGTATACCCTCCCCATGCCGCTGCCACCGGGTCCCTGTTTGCCCTCCTCATGCCGCTGCCCTTGGTTCACTGTATGTCCTCCTCGTGCTGCTGCCACTGCTGGGTCACTGTATGTCTTTCTCATGCTTCTGGCACTGGGTCACTGTATGGCCTCCTCATGTCGCTGCCACTGGGTCACTCTATGGCCTCCTCATACTGCTGCCACCTCCACATTATGTTGCCTTGCATCTCTGTGGCCTCCTCATGCTGCTGCCAACTCCACATTATGTTACCTTGCCACTCTGTAGACATCTATGTGAAATCAGCAGACGACGGTGTAAAAGGAGTGCATTCTTTCACGCTACAGTAGGATGTTGGGCCTCTGCACGGTTCTTTCTACCTGGCACTAACATGGACCTTTAAGGCTGAGTTCATACTTGAGTTAGTTGGTCAGTTTTGGCCAGTAACTGGTGTGCAGTGCAGTGGTTCTAAGAGCGACGACTGTCATGTGCATGTCATACTGACTCACAGTATTGTTTCACTACCACAGTAGGCTCCCTATGCGTGTTACTGCAAGGTACAATGTTCTACACCACTATACAGGCTCTCTGACACCAGGAAATAGGTGTATTTTAACACGATTCACCGTGAATTATTCCGGATTGAAGCAAATTTTTTTTGGAAATTCGAATTGAACTGTAGAATCCAACTTTTGAGGAATTCGTTCTTATCTAATTAAAACATACAAAATACAATATGTATTTGGTATCAATGTGATTGTACTGACCAACAGAATATGGGTAATTTGTAATTTTTATCATACAGCTAATACCATAAACTAAACCCATAAGCACTTGGTGTAAATCCATTTTTTTTCTGTTCCGTTATAAATTTCTTTTCACATCTCCAGTACTTTACATAGAATATTACATGGTGCCATTGTTAGCAAATTCCAAGTAATGGAATTGTGGTTTAGGCAATTTTCAAATACACTGCAAGAAACTGGCTGATTATAGGTAGGAAGCAAAACAAGCTATTTATAATCCAACACCATTCTGGTGGGTAGAGTCTAAGACACCCCTAAGGTTTTCTCCAGAGCTTGTTTCAAGGCAGGTTGAATTTTTCCAGTCAGGGACCCAGGGAGCCACACCGAATCTGGCATCAGAAAGTAGGTAAACTTGCAAACTAAAGTACAGACCAACAAAGCTACAGTGGACAAGGTGTAACATACACACCAGGTCAAAACCAAGAGAGCACAGGAGTATCCAAATTGGTAGCAGACGTATAGCAGTGTCTAAACCAGGGTCCAGCCCAGGACTTCATGGATAAAGCCAACTCCTCAATGTAAAGTTTAAATACCCTACCTCTGGTCAAGATTGGACAATGAGGCTGCACTATGATTGGCTCAGCATCTCAAGGCTCTGATTGACTGCAGACCCAGTCAGAATTTGATTTGTAGACACAACATTGAAGCAATGGCTGTGTGCAGTGTTGCACTGAAAAATATGATTGCTACAAGAGAGATCACACATATCGAGATTCCTAACAGTCATTATGAAGAACAATTTGCCTCCAAGAATTAACATTCACACAGCTCGGTAAATGGAAAAAGTTACTTCTCTGGGAATGTGAGGAGGAGAAAACACAAAAATGTCCCAATTCTTAAACTGTAACTAAACTTTCAGACAACTTTTGATTTTCTTGCAGCTTTTGTGTCATTAATAAATTTTGTAATATACTTTATTAACAAAATTTGGCTGCTCTCTGTGATATCCTGCATTTCTTCACTCTTTTCCTCGCTTTTCTATTGAGAGTTGTCTCCTGCTTCTCATTTTTTCATTGTGCACCGAGTAGGGGGCTATGTGAAGTGAAAAGAAAATGAGGGTGAGGGAGGGTCACTTCAAACAGCTATATCTCAGGCATTATAAAAAATAGTAACGTCTACCTGTATGATTTCCAGAGATATTACTGGTTGAAAACACAGTCAGGATTGGTATATGTTTAGCTGCAGCTGCATATACTGTAAATGTCCCAATTTCAACTGTGTTTTCAACCAGTGACATCTCTGGAAATCATACAATCAATTATGTAGAACTGCATCCTTAGCATCATATGAAAGATGAAAAATCTCCTCTTTCATATGACACCAAATCAAAGCAAGTTTGTCCATTTTATAACGCCTGAGATATAGCCGTTTCAAGTGACCTCTCCCACCCTCATTTTCTCTTCACTTCACACAGCCCCTACCCTGTACACAATGAGAAAATGAGAAGCAGGAGACAGTTCTCTATAGAGAAACAAGGATTTCACAGAAAGGAGATGAAATGTATTAATGACACATATACTTGCCAGAAAATAAAAAATTGTCTGAAAGTTTAGTTACGCTTTAAAGAGTTAAACAAAAAAAAGTAATTTTAATATTAAATGTTTAACATAGATAATGGCATATAAAAGGGATGAACTGGAGTTTCTTATGACTCCAGTTCTTATAGAATTCTTATAGACTACTAGCAGAAGGACCCAGCTTCGCACGGGTATATTTCATTTTTTGTTTGTGTAGTGTACCCATAAGAATTGGACAGTTTTGCACTTGACATCCAGTATGGCAGTCCAGTATAGATATAGTCTATTTATGGCTGTGTTTGCTATGGAAACCTGGTAAATGAAATGTGAATTTAAATTGGCTGATGCACGTCATATGACTGAATATTTAAGGACCTGCGAACTGATATTGACTCATACAGGTCATAAATAGCTTGGTTGCTATGGAATCTGGTGTAAAGCTGTGTGTATGTCAAGACTGAAGAACCTGCGATTTTCCATTGGTCCATAAGTGTCATGTGATCATGTGTATCTCAGTTTGGATATCAGTGAAAGACCTGCGATCGGTTGTTATGGAAAACCTGGAGTAAAGCTGTGTGTATGTGACCTTGTGTAACAGTGTCATCCACAGCGCCCTTCCCCTTTAAAGCTGACCTACAGCAGTGAAGAAAAATGGCTGGGTTGTTATGGAAACATGGAGTGCAGCTTTGTGCATGTGGCTGACAATGCCTTGTCAGATTGGAGATGGGCTTGGGTCTGATGGGTTGTTTCAGCAGCTCGCTGTTGTCTGTGACATACCTTGTCAGATTAGAGACAGGCTTGGGTCTGCTGAGAGTTTTCATTAGCTCGAGCAGCAGCCATGTGTTTTGCTGCAGGGGGCATGAGTAGTTTAAAAACGTTTCAATTTATAAGAATGCTGAAATCCAGTATGGCAGTCCAGTCAGTGGCGTAAATACCCGGGTAGCAGTGGTAGCGGTTGCCACAGGGCCCGCGACATTAGGGGTCCCGGCGAGCCCCTGATGTTTTTTTTTAATAGGCCGTTACCTGCTGGTGTAACAGCAGCAAGTAACGGACCCTATTTACTTACCGATCCCCACTCCTGCCGTGTGCAAGGGCCACTATGGGGCCTAATTAACGCGGGGAAGACCAAGGAGATGGTGGTGGACTTCCGTAAAGGCAGATGCCCTCCAAAACCAGTGGACATCCTGGGGACGGGCATCGAGATTGTGAACACCTATAAGTACCTGGGTCTGCTCCTTAACAATAAGCTGGACTGGGCAGATCATATGGAGGCCCTGTACAGGAAGGGCCACAGCAGGCTCTACCTGCTTAGGAAGCTGAGAGCCTTTGGAATCCGGGGGGAACTTCTTAGGACTTTCTTCAACTCTGTAGTGGCATCAGCCATCTTCTTTGGAGTGGCCTGCTGGGGGAGCAGTATATCAACCAGGGACAGAAATAAACTTGACAAGCTGATTAGAAGGGCCAGCTCTGTCCTGGGGAGCCCACTGGACCCAGTGCAGGTGGTGGGTGACAGAAGGATACTGTCCGTGGTGACCTCCATGCGGGAGAATAACTCCCATCCCATGCATGAGACTGTGATTGCGCTGGGCAGTACTGTCAGTGACCGACTGCTCCACCCTAGGTGTGAGAAGGAGCGCTATCGGAAGTCTTTCCTCCCCACCGCGGTTAGGCTGTACAACCAACACCGACCTAAGCGGAGATCATTACATACAGAGAACTGAAATATCTCTCTGCCTGTTAAATCCCCCCCCTCCCCCTGCTACGTCCTATCTGTCTGTCTGCTATTAATGTAATGCCTCTCACCTTGGAACATTCCTGTACATGCTGTATTTGTATTTGTATCTTCTTATCTTATCTTATCTTTGCTGCTGTAACACACTGAATTTCCCCACTGTGGGACTATTAAAGGACTATTATTATTATTATTATTATTATTATTATTAATAATGTGTGCAAGGGCCACTATGGGGCATAATAGTGTGTGTAGGAATGCAGTTTATGTGGGGGGGGGGCGGTTGCCGGGGGGGGGGGGGGAAATCAAATGTTCACCTTGGGGCCCAGCCATTGCTAGTTACGCCACTGAGTCCAGTATAGGTACAGTCTATTTATGGCTGTGTTGTTATGGAAACCTGGTAAATTAAGCGTGAACTTATATTGGCTGATACAAGTGATATAACTGAATATTTAAGGACCTGCGAACTGCTATTGACTAATACAGGTCATAAGTAGCTTGGTTGCTATGGAAACCTGTGTGTCTGAGGAGAGTAAGCGCCTGTGAGCTCTTATTGGCTGATAAGGGATATGTGACCGTGTGTATGGCAGTTGGAATATGAGTGAAAGACTTGCAGGCTTGTATTAGCTAATGTTGGTCATTTTTTGGGAATACTGTATCTCAGGAACGGTACGTCCAAGAGAGCTGAGACCCAGTCTAAAATATTCCCGGACACCTGATCTACATGTGTGCCAAAATTGGTGAGGATCGGTCTAGTCGTTTGGTCGCCCATAAAGAACAGACAGACAGACAGACAGATAGACAGACTGACAGACAGAAACTCATTTTTATATATATAAGAGATGATGTTATGAGCATAACAGTAACCTGGCTAAATGAGAGCCATGATTGGGTAAAAAAAAGTGTAGAAAGTTGTATTGTGTTTAGAAAGGATAGAAAAGATAAAAAGGAGATGGGTTTGCCTTTTTATAAAATTGAGTTTAAATGGAGTCTGCCATCAGAACCCAGCCCCACAGATAGATAGGTTAGGGTTACCTGAATCAAACTGTGTTTTATGCTTGTGCCTTAGTTGCCAAGTTTGCTTAGTTTTTGTCAATATGCAAATTAGTTCTCTTAGAGTATTGACCTTGCTACCAAGAGGTAAGCAGCATCATCCTCTTTGTTCCAAAGAGCTAATTTGCATATTGACAAAAACATCGATATCTCAGCAATGGAGACACCTATCTCCAAGGGTAAAACACCTTTTGATTTAAGGAACCCAAACTTAAACAAAAAAAAAAACAAAAAACAAAAAAACAAAAAACAAAAAAGTCTGTTGGGCTGGAGTGATATGCTGGGTTCTGGGGACAAACTCCCTTTATGACCAGTTCTGAATGATGACAATGAGAAAGCTCTGACAGAGTGGAGACTTTATGGGTTGATGTCCATGAACAGGAAATAATGGTAAATTACAAATGCGTGCTTGTTCTAAGTCGCCAAACATAAAAGAACAGTCTATGGATGAACTGCAAGAAATAGAAAAGGAAGTCCTTATTATGGGAGATTTTAACTATTCTGACATTGATCAAAACATAGAGTCTGCTGGATGTGCTAAAGGCTGTAAACGTATAGCTTTAACTTAGGATAACTATTTCTCTTAGATGGTTGATGAGCCAACCCAAGGAAATAATCAGCAGGATCTGGTTTTGTCAAACAGACAGGATACATTATCCGATCTTCTGTTTTGGGAGTACTTGGTGTCCATAATATGATAAGTTTCAAAATAATTTTCAGTAAAAAATCACAAAAAGGAACCATGAACTTTAGAAAAGCAATTTTAGTCAACTAAGGCCTCATGCTCATCACTGTAGCTTTTATTATTGTGGATAAAAGTACGGACCTATTAATTTCTGTTAATGGACCATACATATGGCCCTAGTTTTTTGCGCCCATGTGTCCATGCCGTATACATTTGCAGCACAGACAAGTGTCTGATCATACAAGTCTTTTTGCAGATCCAGATCCATGAGATGCAAACATGTTCTTTTGCGAATTGCAGATCAGTATTTGCGGACATTAAAAGCCACTACAGTCATGTGCAGGAGGCCTAAGCGAGTAGCTCAGATTTTTAGACTGGCATCAAATCCTAGCAAATACGAACACTGAAGATAAATGGTGTTTAAACATATATCACAGAAATCATGTATTAAGCTTTACCTCTCTGTAACAAAATGTTTAGGAATTGAAGGAAGCCAAACCAAGAAGCAATTAAAACATCGAAGGCAGATAATTTAAACAAATCATTACAGTCAAAAATCTCTAAAGTAAATGTAAAAACAAGTTAGTAGCAGGAAAAACAAACTATCACTAGTGACATTAAAAAATATCTTAAAAAATATTTTAAAAATATATAAATGCCATTGACAATATAAAAGGCCATGACAATATTGGCCTTTTAAGGCTGAGCCCCCACGTTGCGGAAATGCACCTTTTTTGTTGCAAATTTTGCTGCGGTCTTTTGAGCCAAAGCCAAGAATGGCTACAAAAGAAATGAGAAACCTATAGGAAGTACTTATACTTCTACCTTCTGCTTAATCCATTAAAAGATGACCATGGAAATATAGCTATAGCGGACAGGGAAGCTTGAGATATTAAACTCATACTTTTCATCTGTGCTCACAAATGTTCTGCCAGCACTAAAGATGAGCAAACCTCTAAGGATTTGTTTTGTTTTAGGTTCGGGTCCAAGATGTGTTTCGGAATGAACAAGTTTGGTAGAAAGCACACCTTAACTGGCTTAAAACATAGTGAAGAAGACTCTCAGGGCTACTTGAAACCTATCAATTTAATTTCTAGCTCTCTATGGCAAACACAGTTGAAGCTATGCAATGCATTGTAAAATATCGGCATTTGTATGGCAGGCTGGATAAAGGAGCCTGCCATAAAAATGAATGGCAGATATGCCTGGGAACTTCAATAGGCTCCTGGCTGTCATGCCAAAGGGACCCTGACCCTGGATCTTGCTCCAGGTGCCAGGGATCCCCGGCAAAATGGCTGTTACAGCGGTTGTCGGGAAGGAGTTAAAGGGTTTATCCAGCTTCAAAAAATTTACTGGAAATATATCCACAGCAGTGCTAAATACTCAGGGTTGAACCTAAACTCTTTGCTGCCTGAGGAAAACTATAGAAAGGTGCCCCCCCCCAAAAAAAAAAAAAAAAAAAAAATTGGGTTTACATGCTACTAGCTTCACACGCTGCTATTGTCGCACAATAAACATACACAAAGTTATAAAGTGAGCTTGCAAACGAAAAATCACAGCTGTGGTTAATGACCTGAAAATAAATCAGATAAACGGTGCTGAATTTAAACAGGATATATATTAGGAAGTGTTTTGTATTGATGTATCCTGCTATTTGGACCATATTTTTTTAAAACTGGAAACCTTTTAAAGTAAAATTTAAGAGCCCTTCTTTACCTGTTACACGAGTGATGAAGAACATTTAACTTATCCTAAACCATGAGTAAAGGAAGGAAAATTGTAAATAAATTACATCATTTCTTTCCACTATGCACTGAAAAAGAAACTGCATCAATACTGTATCAAAAACTGCATGTGTAAGTCAAGCCTTATAGCCCAATTAAATACATGGACATTAACCGAACTGCTGCTTCCATATCATTTGTAAGAGTGGTATTAGTGTGCTGAATTGAAAAACTATCACTGAAAGGTTTATCTAGCTTATACAATTAACTGTGACATTTATCACAGAACTTATTGCAGCCATTAAAGACTAATTTATATGCTATAAAATAATGTATTAAAATCAATGGCTCATTACTTGCAAATTTGCAGTGATTTATAGCACTGATTAATAAAAGAAAACTGTAAGAATGCATACAGTTAAGTAAACAAGGTTACTTGAAATAAAGACATTTGTAAGAATTCACATTTTGTAGCCATAAGGTAGAAAAAAATAAAAGATTATTGTTTCAAATAAGATTAAGATCTACAATTATATAATTCAAACAAATCCATTTAATGTACAGTGATAAATGTATTTTTTTTCCACAGAAAAATTATGTTACAGTAGAATTGATCAAAATTCTCATCACAGTCAATTAATCACGTCTTCCTATTTAAAAACAACGCTGAGAAGGTTATATTACTGTAGAAATTAATTAACTAATTTCTCAAACTATGTTCTAAATAGTCTGAGATACATCAGATTTCCCATAGAAAAATATCAGTTCTACCTAAAAGTCAGGACCTATGCAGAGGAAACGGGCTTAGCTTTTGTAGCTGCAATTTAAAATTCATTATTTTCAAATGTGACGACGGTATTTTTCAACAGATAAAGCGCTTTCTTATCCATGGCAGGAAAACTGAATGTGACCTGCCTTTCTGATTAGAAAGCCTATTCTTTTCTCCCAGGTACATTTCATCCACAAAGGGAAATATTTAATTTGTATTTAATCATATTTCTTCTGTGTAATATTTGGAACTGTTTTCTTGGAAGCTTACATGGTGCTACAAAAAAAAAAAAAACTTCATACACTCATAAAATTCCAAACCTAATCAAACTATAGCCAGAAAAGTACTGTATATCTGTGAGAACCTTTTATCAGAGATGGGGTACCAATATCTTTCATTTAAACATTTATAGATAAGTACTGTAGAAACTTTTTTAAAGGCAAAATCTAAGTGATTACCCAGAAATGCTATTTTAGACACAACCTAAATTATTGCCCTAGATAGAATAAAACCAGTCAATTTTAAAGTGAAAATGTAGCAGCTTTACAACATGATAATTTTGTTTCTATTCATGCCCGGATGAATAATATGACTGCCAAAGACACCGTAAGATGTAGAAAGCCCCATCTGGAAACCATTTTTGTATGAGATTCTCGATATTTCTCCAAAATATGCTTAGAGAGGACTTTTCACCACCTCCACCAATTAAAGTTCTTAGGATCAGTAAATAGGTGCTGCTCCACTGATTCCAGCACAGTTGGAATTTTTTCTTTAGCCTCCACTGTTCCCAAGCAACAATTGCAGTTAGTTTTGGTGTATGATGTGCTGTTTAAATTCTGTAAGGTCAGAAAGGCAGTGTCAGGCAAAGGATGTGATTCAGGGTTCCAATCAGAGGCAGCCAGTGTCAGAGCTCAGAATCACAGCCCTTGTCTGCTCCTGCCTGACATCACCATCCTGACAGTACAGAGCCTAAATAGCATATCAGGCACCAAAGATAACAGTATTGATTGTTTGGGAACAGTGGGGGCTAGAGAAAAAATTCCAACTGTGCCAGAATTAGTGGAGCAGTACATATTCATTCATGTAAAGAGCTGGACTTGCTCAAGGTGGTGAAAGGTCCTCTTTAAATTATGCATGTGCAGCATGTAGAAGGCCAACATTTTGACCACATCCTTTAATAAACCCAGAAGTATAGTTCCCACTGCTGGCATTTTACAGTATAATAGGTGCTGACCACTCAGTAATAATATCATACTTCTAACTAAATATAATGGTAAATGAATAAAATTACAAAAAAAATAGTTATAATAGTTACATTTACAAGTCATGCAGTGGGTAAATACTACCAATCAACTGGTTTGAGTTGTTAAAATCATGATCACAAATCTTCCACCATAATAATAATGTTGAGTACAAAACTGTAAAAAGTCCAATGTCTATATATAATTACTTGATGATCTTGACAATGTCAACCAAACCTAATCAATCATGTGACTAATATAAAATGTATGAATCACTACATGTAAATACTCCTCTTACACTGCCTACATGATCGGACAGCATCATGGAGCACACAAGTACTCCATGACGTTGAAATATTATTAAAACACTGCACAAATTGGCAAATTACGATTTTATTGTACACATGCAGTCTGTAGAGAGCAAGAATGACTTTCCTTACTCACTCTTATGTTGTACAGGAGGAGCAAAGGGCAGAAGTCCAAAAGGGTATAAAGCAAGTACTAAACACAGTTCTAGGCAAAGTAAACAGCCAATTTCAGACCATCAACATCAATTTTCACTGATGATTGCTGTAACATAATTCCCCCTCCATGATCACCAATCTATTAGATAAAAAGTCTCCAAATCATGTCCTATTAAAATCTAAAAATATTTATCCCATACGGTGAGTGGCAAAGCAGGGAAAAAAAAATCTAAATAGCCAAATGGTGATTTTTTTCAATACTTTGCGTCCTAAAAAAACTTTCCCCCAAATTGTATCAATAAAAACAACATCTTGCTCCGCATAAAAAGACACCATGCCGAGCTCCATACTTGTAAATATGAAAAAGTTACAGGTGTCAGAACATGGCAACACAAAAAAAAAATTCTATTTTGCAAAGTTTTTCATTTTTTAAAAGTTATCAAAACATTACAAATACTATATAAATTTGGTATCAACGTGGCCATACTGACCCACAGAATACAGGTAACATGTCATTTTTACCACATAGTGAACACTGTAAAAATTAAACCCATATGAATTTGGCGCATTTTTTTTTTTTCAATTCCACGTCATTCTGAATTTTTTTTTCTAGCTTCCCAGTACACTGTACAGAATATTGCATGGTGTCATTACAAAGTACAATTTGTTCGGCAAACAATAAACTATCATGTGAACTGAAAAAAAAAATTATGGCTCTTGGAAGGTGGGAAGGAAAAAACAGATACACAAAAATTAAACTTAGCTCGGTCTTTAAGGGGTAAAAGATCACTTTTTCATATAGACATAACCAAACATAGTTAAGATGTAACTTACAATTTATTAGGATGGGCATAATACAATAACTTCCCTGGTTTTGTCTTGTCTCCTTTGCTTTTTATACTCATGCCTACTGTGGTGAGTACTGACTGTCCCTTTATTATGATCCTTCGATTGGACAAGTACTGTCAGAGGGGGCATTCCTTACCGCCCAGTGATGATGGTGAGCTGTGAGGAACGCCCTCCTCCCCCCAGTACAGGACTATGGATGAGTACTGTCGGGGGGGGCATTCCTCACAGCCCAGCTAGACTGTCAGGAACGCCCTTCTGACAGTGGGCTGAGATCGGTAACAGCACCAATATCTCCAGCCATGGGGCACATAACGGGAAAGCCGACAGTGCACTGAATTCAGCGCACTGTCAGCTTTCTAGCGGTACAGTGCCTTGCGAAAGTATTCGGCCCCCTTGAACTTTTCAACCCTTTGCCACATTTCAGGCTTCAAACATAAAGATATAAAATTTTAATTTTTTGGTGAAGAATCAACAAGTGGGACACAATTGTGAAGTGGAACGAAATTTATTGGTTATTTTAAACTTTTGTAAAAAATAAAAAACTGAAAAGTGGGGCGTGCAATATTATTCGGCCCTTTTACTTTCAGTGCAGCAAACTCACTCCAAAAGTTCAGTGAGGATCTCTGAATGATCCAATGTTGTCCTAAATGACTGATGATGATAAATATAATCCACCTGTGTGTAATCAAGTCTCCGTATAAATGCACCTGCTCTGTGATAGTCTCAGGGTTCTGTTTAAAGCGCAGAGATCATCATGAAGACCAAGGAACACACCAGGCAGGTCCGTGATACTGTTGTGGAGAAGTTCAAAGCCGGATTTGGATACAAAAAGATTTCCCAAACTTTAAACATCCCAAGGAGCACTGTGCAAGAGATCATATTAAAATGGAAGGAGTATCAGACCACTGCAAATCTACCAAGACCCGGCCATCCCTCTAAACTTTCATCTCAAACAAGGAGAAGACTGATCAGGGATGCAGCCAAGAGGCCCATGATCACTCTGGATGAATTGCAGAGATCTACAGCTGAGGTGGGAGAGTCTGTCCATAGGACAACAATCAGTCGTACACCGCACAAATCTGGCCTTTATGGAAGAGTGGCAAGAAGAAAGCCATTTCTCAAAGATATCCATAAAAAGACTTGTTTAAAGTTTGCCACAAGCCACCTGGGAGACACACCAAACATGTGGAAGAAGGTGCTCTGGTCAGATGAAACCAAAATCGAACTTTTTGGCCACAATGCAAAACGATATGTTTGGCGTAAAAGCAGCACAGCTCATCACCCTGAACACACCATCCCCACTGTCAAACATGGTGGTGGCAGCATCATGGTTTGGGCCTGCTTTCTTCAGCAGGGACAGGGAAGATGGTTAAAATTGATGGGAAGATGGATGGAGCCAAATACAGGACCATTCTGGAAGAAAACCTGTTGGAGTCTGCAAAAGACCTGAGACTGGGACGGAGATTTATCTTCCAACAAGACAATGATCCCAAACATAAAGGAAAATCTACAATGGAATGGTTCACAAATAAACGTATCCAGGTGTTAAAATGGCCAAGTCAAAGTCCAGACCTGAATCCAATTGAGAATCTGTGGAAAGATCTGAAAACTGCTGTTCACAAACGCTCTCCATCCAACCTCACTGAGCTCCAGCTGTTTTCCAAGGAAGAATGGACAAGAATTTCAGTCTCTCGATGTGCAAAACTGGTAGAGACATACCCCAAGCGACTTGCAGCTGTAATCGCAGCTAAAGGTGGCGCTACAAAGTATTAACTTAAGGGGGCCGAATAATATTGCACGCCCCACTTTTCAGTTTTTTATTTTTTACAAAAGTTTAAAATAACCAATAAATTTTGTTCCACTTCACAATTGTGTCCCACTTGTTGTTGATTCTTCACCAAAAAATTAAAATTTTATATCTTTATGTTTGAAGCCTGAAATGTGGCCAAAGGTTGAAAAGTTAAAAGGGGCCGAATACTTTTGCAAGGTACTGTATATAAAACAGCATGTGCCTGAGGACATGAAAGGTCCACTTTAACTAATCACAGGTTGGAATACCCTTTGGAAACACTATTGCAGTCCTACCTTTCTTCTTCTGTTTCTGACAGCCGTTTTTTAATTAAATCCTTTTTTTCAGATATGCTAATTAAGCTCAGGGAGCACAGGGGCAATGCTCTGTATGCTCGGCTGCTTCTGGTGCAGGCTGAGCATACAGTCTATGCTCTGGCTGGCCATCTTTACTTCCTTCCAAAGCGTACTGCGCAGGTGCGGGTTTTGGATCTTGCCGAAGATACTTGCTGCTGGTGACGCAGCAAAGAGGATGATGAGGAGCATTCATTTGCAAAGAAGGAGGCGGAATGCAGGTGATGACGCTGCTGTGCTCGGAGCACAGGGGGTAACGCCCCCTGTGCTCCCTGAGCTTAATTAGCATATCAGAAATAGGATTTAATTAAACAATGCTGTCAGAAACAAAAGAAGAAAGGTATGGCTGGAAAAGCCTTTAGAAAGGCTATTCCAACATGTGCTTAGTTAAACATGCATATATCTAATGATAGACTCCATTTAACATTATTCTGTATTTTGTTGTATTGTATTGCATTATTATTGTGATTATATTGATATTGCAATATTATATTGAAATTTTTATGATCTTTGAGAATCTTCAATTGTTTTTTCACACAGAAAATGTGGCATATCCCATTTCTTAATTTACACATATTCCCTCTTTTTTTCTTTATTTTATAAATTCAAGGGGTTTTGTACTCATTTTTTTTATTATTTTACAGTGCTTCTGAGGAGCCATTAAACATAAAAAACATTACTTACCTGTCCCTATTCCTCCATTTCCAGTGGCAGCAGCTCTATTCTTCTGCATAAGTCACCAGTGATATCCTACAGCCAATCACAGGCGCTTGGCGATGACCGCTTCAGACGTGTCATGTGACTGCTGTGAAGTGCCAGTTGTGAAGAGGTGACCACTGAGGCCTGTGATTTGCTGCAGCATTCACCTGCCACAAACACCAGGAAGACCTATAAAATGAAAACAGGAGCTGCAACAACTGGAAACAGAGGCACAGGGAGAGGTGAATACTGGTTTGTTATATTTATGGGCCCCTCAGCAACACCAAATAATAAAAAAAGTTGGAACACCCTCCATTAAGGAAGGTTGATATTTTCTTGATTCACATGTAAAATGTCCAGACTATAGTACTCTACTTTAATCTGACCATTCTTGTGGCTTGCCATACAGTGGGGAAAAAAAGTATTTAGTCAGTCACCAATTGTGCAAATTCTCCAACTTAAAAAGATGAGAGAGGCCTGTAATTGACATCATAGGTAGACCTCAACTATGAGAGACAAAATGAGAAAACAAATCCAGAAAATCACATTGTCTGATTTTTAAAGAATTTATTTGCAAATTATGGTGGAAAATAAGTATTTGGTCAATAGCAAAAGTTCATCTCAATACTTTGTTATATATCCTTTGTTGGCAATGACAGAAGTCAAACGTTTTCTGTAAGTCTTCACAAGGTTGGCACACACTGTTGCTGGTATGTTGGCCCATTCCTCCATGCAGATCTCCTCTAGAGCAGTGATGTTTTGGTGCTGTTGCTGGGCAACATGGACTTTCAAATTCCTCCAATGGTTTTCTATGGGGTTGAGATCTGGAGACTGGCTAGGCCACTCCAGGACCTTGAAATGCTTCTTACGAAGCCACTCCTTCGTTGCCCTGGCGGTGTGCTTGGGATCATTGTCATGCTGAAAGACCCAGCCACATTTCATCTTCAATGGCCTTGCTGATGGAAGGAGGTTTGCACTCAAAATCTCACGATACATGGCCCCATTCATTCTTTCATGTACACGGAACAGTCATCCTGGTCCCTTTGCAGAGAAACAGCCCCAAAGCATGATGTTGCCACCCCCATGCTTCACAGTAGGTATGGTGTTCTTTGGATGCAACTCAGCATTCATTCTCTTCCAAAAACGACGAGTTGTGTTTCTACCAAACAGTTCTACTTTGGTTTCATCTGACCATATGACATTCTCCCAATACTCTTCTGGAACATCCAAATGCTCTCTAGCAAACTTCAGACGGTCCCGGATATGTACTGGCTTAAGCAGGGGGGACACATTTGACACTGCAGGATCTGAGTCCCTGGTGGCGTAGTGTGTTACTGACGTTAGCCTTTGTTACGTTAGTCCCAGCTTTCTGCAGGTCATTCACCGTGTGGTTCTGGAATTTTTGTTTACCGCTCTTGTGATCATTTTGACCCCTCGGGGTGAGATCTTGCGTGGAGCCCCTGATCGAGAGAGATTTTCAGAGGTCTTGTATGTCTTCCATTTTCTAATTATTGCTCCCACAGTTGATTTCTTTACACCAAGCTGCTTGCCTATTGCAGATTCAGTCTTCCCAGCCTGATGCAGGTCTACGATTTTGTTTCTGGTGTCCTTCCACAGCTCTTTGGCCTTCACCATAGTGGAGTTTGGAGTGTGACTGTTTGAGGTTGTGGACAGGTGTCTTTTATACTGATAACAATTTCAAACAGGTGCCATTACTACAGGTAATGAGTGGAGGACAGAGGAGCCTCTTAAAGAAGAAGTTACAGGTGTGTGAGGGCCAGAAATCTTGCTTGTTTGTAGGTGACCAAATACTTATTTTCCACCATAATTTGCAAATAAATTCTTAAAAAATCAGACAATGTGATTTTCTAGATATGTTTTCTCATTTTGTCTCTCATAGTTGAGGTCTACCTATGATGTCAATTACAGGCCTCTCTCATTTTTTAAAATTGGAGAACTTGCACAGTTGGTGGCTGACTAAATACTTTTTTTCCCCACTGTATATGTTCAGGGGAGTTTCTGATAATAGCTCCTCCAAACTGTCAACAATATACAGTTCAGTGCTGTAAACAAGCTGAAATTCTGTAAAATTAAGCTAATCAAATCAAATAAGAAGGGTGGAAAGCAAAATTATTTAGTTTGAACTCTTTAAATACCTTAACATTTTATGAGAGTAAGTCAGTTAATAATGAGTAATAAATGTGATAAATGTTTTTAATTTACAATTTAAATACTATTACATTAATACATTATGATAGTCTAATAAAAAGTAGTAGAATAATTATATGACAGTAAGATTAATACAGTGACTAATACATTGTGATGATAAGAAGATTAATTGCTATTACATAATGGAATTTCTATATATTTAAACAGAGTTGATAAATTGTTGCATTAAAACTCATGTTAGGTTCCCACTAGCGTTGCCTCTGCATTGTTCTGGTTCGTCCGAGGACCCGATTAATGGAGAGGTGTGTTACCTATGAAATAGCGGTAATACACAGAATCCGACGGACCCTATTGACTATAATGGGATCCCTTGGGTGGCTGTTGTTTTAAAACTAAATTGGCAGAGGAAAAAGCCCTCAATGCACAATTTTTTCCTCTGCCAATATTCAAGTGGACACTGTGACAGAGTTTCCATATGTAGCACCGAACATCACCAGGAGAGTGTCAGACTCTACAAGAAGGCCCAAAAGAGGTAAGAGAAAGTGAGTATGAATGTTTTTTAAAATTTTTTTACCTCCCCTAGGCCCTCCACCTCTTATAGTCCAGGGTCTGAAGAGACTTCAAGGTATAATGAGGCAGCCATTTTAGTTCATCCAAAATTAAACTCCATTCTATTTCGTAAAAAACAAACAATTTGGAATATTTGGGTCGAACCCGGCTCAGTACGAACGAATTTGCCCATCTCTACTTATGTTTTATCTTGTAATAAAAAAAGGTAACATAGTCCTTCACTAAACTGGATCAAAATGTAAATTGATTGATAATTGATAGAAACAATTCACTAAATGTTTATTTAGCTGTTCATATGCCTGTTTATGGTGCATAAACAATATTTTCAAGCCTTGACTAATATACCAGTGGCTTTGACTGGTGAAAGGAAGTGTTAATACTGCAGATACTATATTTTGTTGGTCAGTTGAAGAAAATTTGCAAGATACCATTTAGTCCATTTCATGAGCAATTGCAGGAAAGCCATTTCAGGTCTCCATTGTGAAGACAGCTTCTTTGACTCCTGTACAGGTTATAGGGGTTTAGAGCAGTCACTTTTTTTTTTATCTATCCAGAGTATAGTTCTTTAGGTAGGTTACCTATAAAATGTTTGTATTTATAGCTTTTTGAACTCACATACTGTATACAGTGGTCACTCAGCTTACAATATTAACTGGTCCTGGGACAACATTTGTAATCTGAAACCATTATAACTTGAGACCATAACTTGATGTCTAGATAAGGGATAAGTGAAACTTTCAAAATTCGGATCATGTTTGGTTTGGGCCGAAAGTTTGATTCATTCAGATTCAATACTGCAAATACTTTTAAAGTATACAGAGTACTCACTGACCAGGTCACCCTTTCAGTGCTTTTAGTACTTTGCTAATATTCTTGAAATAAAGTTTTTTTTTTAATAAAAAAATAAAATATACATTCACATAGTGTTAGAATTGTTGCCAATCACTACTATATAAACAGTGCATTAGAATGACTGAAAAAACAGGGCGGGGGAAAGGCTAAAGGAGAGAGGGACGAAACACTAGTGCAAGTAATGAGAATAAGAAACTGGATGCCAACAACATTACTTCTGGTCTTACATAGACAAAAAATTGGGCCAATACATAAATTGAAATAGCCAAGTGGTGAAAATCCGCTAGAGATAAACAACTGAATAAAGAATTCCACACATATAATAAAATAAATCATCATTTATTATTTAATTAATAAAGATATAAAGACAGGTAGAAATATGATATAACATAAAGCCACAATAGAAATACATCAAGGTTGGAACAACAAATTTATATTGTATCATATGACTACAGATACTCTATAATGTGTAAACAGCAATCTGCTCAAAAAGACATATAATCATTGTAAACTCCATATGCTATGCCAGGAAAAAATATTTTAATATTGGTTGGAAAAAATATATCCATACCTAATCCAAGCATATAATATACATAAGTAACATTGACCACAAGTAAACATGCCTGGACATAAATCCAGTCCTCTAATACATATTATTATATATACAGAGTGGGCCATAAGTATGGATACAACCAGATACCATTGTTTTTCTTGTGCAATTCTCCATGTGTTTGATGTGTCACATGACCCCCTTCCCAACGGTAAGGTGATATCAGCAACCACTTCCATTTTATCTGGGTGTATCCATACTTATGGCCCACCCGGGTGTATCCATACTTATGGCCCACCCTGTAGACATCTGTAGTACATAGTAAAAATCACAAGTCTACAATGACCTACCAAGATGTAACGTGTCCCGACGCACGTTTCACCCAAAAGGCTTCGTCAGGGGGTGTTCATATGCCTTTTTATGGTACATATACAATATTACTTTGTGGTTTTGGTGACACTGCCAGTAGCCGCAGGATTGTTATACTTCCTTAGAATAAGATGAAGTTTTTGATGACTTAGCTCATTCATCTCAGATAAAGGAGGTTATTGCATCTGAGATTCATGTGATCTTGAGTCTGACTTCTGTGTGTTCCTTCTCCTCTAATGTTATATCACATAAATTACCGCAGGGCCTTTCTGCACTGTCAACCATGTGTTCTGCATCTTCACTGACACAGATCCCTAATAGTGATGTGGCACCTGCTAAGAAAGATATTGGTTCTAGTCCGAGTCTTGCTCCTCTTTTTAATGTATTGGATGAGAACAGTCAACTTTTTTTTGGAAGTAGAGAAGGCAGAGGTGGAAGAGGAAGACATGAATGTTGGTGGTGGAGGTAGTAGTGGCAGGGGGTGTGATACTGATAGTCATGCTGGTAGGGACACAAGGGGGAAATCTGGAGGTGGAAATGATCAGGATGTGCAAGAATCCTATGGCTATGCTGAGTCAGAAAAAAGCAGGGAAGATGATGACATTACCAAGGATGATTCTTCTGTGGACCATACCTGGAAACCGGGTCAGGGTGACATCTGCAAGCAGAAACTGAGCTGTGGCCATGCAGGAACAAATGTAGGAACTATGTCTCTCTGTAGTTGAAAAGGCATCACCATCTTATTTGGAAAAATAGAATTGACACTGACAGGGGAAGTACGCAAGACCATCTTACTCTTTCTCCCCATGCTCTTCCTTGTAGGCAAGCCACATCCACACCTAGCACATGGTCATCATTATCATCATCATCATCATCACTAACCAGAGGTGTAGCTGGTGGGGGGTTGCAGACCCACGGAGCCACCGCAAAGACAAGTAACAGTTTTAATTGCATACAGTTGAAATACATGATAGATGAGGTAGCCACTGAATTTCTCCTCTGTCACTGTTAACTTGTAGGCACAAAAGCTGCAACACAGTTACCTACCAACTCTGATCCAAGGTGATCGATAAGACATAGGCCCTCTTAAGGAGGTGATTTGATTATGGACAATAGTCATGTTTAGGTTAGAGGGACTAGTAATAGTCCAAAGTGACTATGGATGTCTAGAGTAGTAAGGACATGGCAGAGAGCAACAAAGTTGACAATGTCGCACCCATGTCCACTATGAATCTATGTTCAGCAGAGGAGGCAGAGCTAATGGTTTCAGAATGTACAATGGCTGAAGGGAAAACTGCAATAATTTACACCAACTGCAGGTATGCTTTTGGAGTGGCCCATGATTTCGGACCAATTTGGAAAAGTTAAGACTTCAGTGGATGTAAGGTAAGCAGATAAAATATGCAGAATTGATTAGAAGTCTCTTTAGAGCACCACAGCTGCCAAAAAACGTAGTAGTGATAAAAGTGCAGGCTCATACCAGAGAAAAGATTCCTGAAGCCCTTGGCAATGCCAGAGCAGATAAGCTTGCTAAACAAGCTGCCCTCAAAGAGTGCCAATCCCTATATGTCACCAACACCAACAGATGTGTCTCTACTGAGCACAATGCAGAAAGAAGCTTATAAAAAATTAGCAAAGACAGTGGGAAAAGATTCATGCATCCCAATTCAAGACAACTCTGTCTCCATGCCCTAAGTATGATGATGCCTGTGATCATGATGATGGCAATCTAAGGGACAAGGCAAATTCGACTTGTCTGGGGAACTCAGGTTGTGGTAGTAGTAAGGGTGCTATGGTAGTAAAGATAATTAAAAAGCTATTTGTTACACAGTAGCTTCCATCTGCCACAGTGGTTGAGAAATGTCCCTTATAGACAATATTTATGGATAAGAAAAAGGATTTTATTTGGTATATGAGATATTTGGTATGTGAGAAAAACGCATAAGGGTGGGTACTCCCAAATTCTTAGGGTACTTGTTTCTTTGCCAGAGTCTTAGCTGCTATCTCAGTAGCTAAGGATCAAGTATAACTTTTAGATTATGAACGTAAGTATCAATTCAGATAGAAGAGAGAGTTATTCTGCACTGGAGATCAGGCATGGGCCTGATTTCCCTATTGGACAGGATGGGGAATTGAGACAGCATGGGGGGATGGTCTTCAGGACTCACGTTGCTACTGGTACAGATTGCTGTAGGCATTATAATCATTGTACTGCTTCTTAAGATTTGTATTGCTTGTGCACTCACAAAATGCTCTTTTACTTTCAAAGAAAGAGAAACATAACACATCATTTCTACCCCGGAAGCCTGCAGAATTCCTGAGATTTCCCTCAACAGAACAGAAGCTGCAGAAGTGGAAGTGTTCCAAATGTTGCAAGAAGAATATGAACTATATGAAATGTTATGTCTATTGTGGAGAAAGGGGAAGGTTAGAAGTGATAGGAGGTACAGGAGGACAATGATCAAAATTAATGTAAGGTGTCTCAATTTTATTTAGAAATAGGATATGCATAGTATGCAATATATTCCAGACAGCTATTCAATGTTTATTCCGGAATGTTCTTTAAAAAGCAGAAGGAGCCATTTTATAGGAAACATGCAACCACAAAACAATAGCATGTAGACAGTTTATATATATATATATATATATATATATATATATATATATATCATATATTTCAACTGTTTTTATGATAATTTTATGTGACACATGTATTACACATTTGAAGGTTTAACAAATTTACCCTAGAAGGACCATCCTCCAGAGCTGCTTTAAAACCTACCAGTATGATTGCAGTTCCCATTGTGTACTCCTTTGTCTGTTTGTTCTTCTCCCATTACCTTCAAGACGTTGTTTTTATGGTCCTGTATATCTGGGCCTTCCGTTCCTCTGTTATTGTATTGTGCTTCACAGCGTTAGTTTGGGTCTTATCCCTAGCTTCTTGTTTACAGGCGAGGCCTGCGTGCCTTTGCGCCATTTGTTTGCTTGCACTGTTCTTGTCCTTTTTCCACTGTACTTAAAAATCTTCAATAAACTTTGATTAAACATAAAACCTACCAGTACATGTGGTTCTCTGCTCTCTATAGACTAGAAAACTTTTGAATTATTTGGGACAAATCAAAAACCCTGACAGAAACACTATATGATTATAGACTACATTGATATAATGATATTTGATATTTTGTGCCCTCGTTTTTGCACCCATTTATTTTTTGACTCTTCATTAATTTTAATACTTAACTTTTTATTGTGTTTTAACATTTTTAAAATTAAGATGCAGTGTGTGATTTGTATAAAATTTGGTGCTACCATTTGATGGTCTACCCAGATGCATGTATGATTTTGTTATGCCCACATTTTCTTGATTGGTTCCAATGAGTGTATAAGCTTTATAAGTTGAAGGGGTTTTCATGGACTAAAATAGTAATGACATATCCTTAGGATGGGACATCAATATCAGAATGGGGGGGGTCCGAACCCCAGAATCACCATGATCATCAGCTTGAAGAGACCACTGAGTTTAGATGTTTAGATGAGTGTTACCTCTTCACTACATACCAAGAACAGTGCCATACATCATATAGTAGCTGTCATGCAGCTCAGACCCATTCTCTTAAATGGGACTCATGTATCTCATGAAAATGACATTGCATGGCCTGTCATCAAGAAGCAGTGATCACTGGATTGCAGCTACAGCTCTGAACAGCTGATCCGGTATCAGGTTTTGGCAGTGGCGTAACTAGGAATGGCTGGGCCCCAAGGCGAACATTTGACATGGGGCCCCCCCCAAGCCGCCGCCCCCAACCCCCCCAAGCCGCCGCCCCCAAATTTCCCCCCCCACACAAACCGCATTCCTGCGCACACTATTATGCCCCATAGTGGCCCCTGCACACGGTATTATGTCCCATAGTGGCCCCTGCACACGGTATTATGCCCCATAGTGGCCCCTGCACACGGTATTATGCCCCATAGTGGCCCCTGCACACGGTATTATGCCCCATAGTGGCCCCTGCACACGGTATTATGCAGCATAGTGGCCCCTGCACACAATATTATGCCCTATAGTGGCCCCTGCACACAGTAGTTTGCCCCATAGTGGCCCCTGCACACAGTAGTTTGCCCCATAGTGGCCCCTGCATACAGTAGTTTGCCCTATAGTAGCGCCTGCACGCAGTAGTTTGTCCCATAGTAGCGCCTGCACACAGTAGTTTGCCCCATAGTGGCCCTGCACACAGTAGTTTGCCCCATAGTAGCCCCTGCACACAGTAGTTTGCCCCATAGTAGCCACTGCACACAGTAGTTTGCCCCATAGTGGCCCCTGCACACAGTATTTTGCCCCATAGTGGCCCCTGCACACAGTATTATGCCCCATTGTGGACCACCCATGAACGATTATTATACTCTGGGGTCTTTTCAGACCCCAGAGTATAATGATCGGAGACCCAGGGGAGGATAGAAACATAGAAAACACTGCAACTTACCTCTTCCTCGCTCCGGTGCACTCCCGTGCGCTACTTCGTCCATCTTCAATGTCGGACCAGATCTCGCGCGATCCAGGCCGGCGTCGCGACGCATGATGACGTCGGCTGACGTCTGGGACGTCACCAAACAGGCCCGAAGCCTGCGGAGCAGCGGAGAGGTGAGTTACAGTGGTTTTTATGTTCGCTCACCTCCCCTGGGCCTCCGATCGTTATACTCCGGGGTCTCAAAAGACCCCGGAGTATAATGATAGCAGTGATTGTGGGGTTCGCGGTAGCGACTGCCACAGGGCTCTGGGCCCCGTAATGTTCCGGGCCCTGTGGCAGTCGCTACCACTGCTACTCCGGTAGTTACACCCCTGGGTTTTGGACTAACATCAGTTTTATATTAATGGCCTAAAGACCACCAATATTATAGCCCCAGAAACTCCTTTATAATTGTAATATCACTGACTAAACCTATGGTACATCTTTAAATTTGGTTTACTCTTACATCAATGGTCACACTGGTTACAAAATAACGTAAACATTATATGTATTACAATAGATCAGATATTACCTTGTAAATAAAAGGTTTTCTGAGAAAGTCAATTTCACACAACAATTTTTCTCATGAAATGCAGAAATCACAGCAAATGTCTCTGTGAGCCTTCCCACATGTACTTAAAGTTTATATGCACTTATTTCCATAGCAACTCCTCCAGGTTAAAGCTAGATAGCTTTGTTATGGTGCTGTCCTGCCCTTGATCTTTAGTGTGATATGTGGGTGTTTTCATTTCCTATTTCTTTCATACAGAATTAAACACATATATTTATCTTTTTAAATACAATTCACGTTGATGACAGAGTGAAATAAATAAATATTGAGATTGCAGTCAGAAGGATAGACTCTACTGTACACAAGTAATCGATGAATCTATTTCTTTAATGCACAAGCAATAATATTAGCATTTGCATAGTTCTCAAAGGCATTGCAATATTCCCTTAGAATAATAAACATGACTGGTTGTATGTGACCATGGCCCTCATTTATGTAGTAAGTATAACATCTACCACTGTACTGCACTGTTCCACCTGATATAAAGTCCACCTGACAGCAACAAGAAATTGTTTATAATTGGTGCACATATTTCAGATTTTTCAGAACACCTTAATATTTTATACCAAAAATACCCTGATTTTAAAGGATGACAAAAATGCATATTAATAATAATTCATTGGACCCATAGAAATAGAAAAATCCCAATGAATGAATAAACCATGTAAGCAAAGGGAAAAATAATTATATCTAGGTGAGTAATGACATTTATAACAGGAAAAAAACAACAACTTTAAGGCTAAGGCCCCGCGTAGTGAACCACAGCCAAAAAATGCAGAGGTGGAAATGCATTTCGTTTTTTTTTGCTGTATCGTTTTTCACAGAAAGTTCGCAGAGTTTTCCTCTGCGGCCTTTCTGTCCCAATTATACCTATATGGAAAATGCCAATGTTTCCGTCGGTATAATTGACATGCTGAGATTCTCAAAAACACAAGGGTTTTTGAAAATTCAGCTTTTCTGCTGCGGATTTTTTTCTGCAATGTGTTTATGGGATTAGCCAGAATCCCATCCACTTTGCAGGTAATGTAAAATGAAGCGTTTTTTGCTGCAGCATTTCCTCCGCGGCCAAAACACTGCATGTTCACAATGTGTGGCCCCAGCCCTAAAAAGGGCCTTTCACCATCTCCACCAATTTTAGTTCTTAGCATCTGTTAATAGACACCGCTCCACTGATTCCAGCACATTTGGAATTTTCTCTCTGACCCCCACCATTCCCGAGTAACAAGTGCAGTTAGTTTTGGTGCCTGATGTGCTATTTAAGCTCTGTAATGTCAGAAAGTCAGTGTCAGGCAGGGGGTGTGATTCAGAACTCCAATCAGAGGCAGTCAGTGTCAGAGATCAGAATCACACCTGTTGTCTGCTTGCTTTGGCTCAAAAAGCCACAGCAAAATCTGCAATAAGAAAAGCATCTTTTCCGCAATGTGTGGCAACAGCCTAGGCCTGGGGCCCCACGTTGTGGAAACGCTGTGGCAAAAAAAAGTTGCGTTTTACAATACCCACAAAGTGGATGGTATTCTGGCTAATCCCATCCACACATTGCAGAAAAAATCTGTAGTGGAAAAGCTGTGTTTTCAAAAATACCTGCGTTTTTGAAAATCTCAGCATGTCAATTATATCCACGGAAACACTGGTGTTTTCTATATAGGCAGAATAGTCCATAGAAGAAATTCTGTGAAATCACAATGAGAAATACTTCAGAAAAAACACAATGTGTTTCCGCTGTGGGTTTTTCCACAGCATCTTTTTGCTGCACTCCGCTATGTAGGGCCTTAGCCTAAAGAGGTCTTCCGGGCATATCAACTGATGACTTATGGCCGTTTGCAGCTTAGTTCCATTCAAGTGAAAGGGGCTTAGCTATGATACCAAACATAGCTTCTGTAAAATGTACAGTGCTGTATTTCATTTTGTGTGAAGAGGCCACAGTACTCTTCTGAATGTTTCTTTAAAAAGCTGAAGGGCAGGGAGCCCAGGTGTCAGACCCATGCCAATTTCCATTCGATGGTCTATCTTAGGGATAGAATATCAATTAATATACCCAGAAAGCCTCTTTACGATAAAAGGCTTAAGAAATCCTCTGCTTTGTGTACTATGATAGTTGTGATTTTCTTATTGTGGCCGGGTTATCTTCTCATGCATGTAGTATCTCTGCTTGATAGCCTATCCAAAATAAGGTAATTGTGGCTTGGTACCAAACCATAGAAAGTTCCTGCATTCACCGACATATCCACTGGCAACTGAACAAGACCTGCCGCTAAGCCTAATAATAGACTCATATTTGCCAATTCTATATGTTTTTTTTTTTTTCAGTAGTTACCTTATTTCCATCACAGACAAGATTACAATAGAAAATAACACACCTATAGATAATACCACTGACCCATCATTGCCCTTACTGGCAATTGGTGATCTACTCATCCCTTACTCTATCCTTTCCTGCACAGAGCATGCCTAGAATCTCACCCACAGACCTCAAATAGTCTGCTCACTAAATGCACATCTGAGGAGAAGATCAAGCAAGATGGCAACCCCATTATTATAACCAGAAAATAGAATAAAAAAATTATAATCAGAGAATAAAAAGAAATAAAAAAGTGATTTCACGCTCTGGTTTTAAAGACCAAATAGCAAATGCTTTTTTGGTAAGGTGTATAGTATGGTTTTTCTATTTTAATATATGTATAATGATGTTCTAACATCTGTTAGCCATTATCCAAGATATTTATAAGTATTTGGTCTTTATACTTTGCTTGATGCACATCATGTCTTACTATAGTACTATTTACTCTTTAGAGGCTAATACAGACCCAGAATCCATTACCTGGATATAACTATCCCCATACTTACCTCCATCTTGCACTATTTGGTTCTCCCTTCTTGCCCCTTTGTGTAATGTACTTTTTTATATGTTTTTTACAATGTCAAATAAATATGAACTACAGTATTTTTATTTATTTGTGGGACTTTGTTTTTTTTTATTTCAGTGGTTAAAGTTCCACTAGCTTGCATTTATAGCTTTTCTATATGCCCTGATGTTTGTGATGTACTCTCTGGTTTTAGTAAAGATAAATTGGTGATGCATTCCCTTTAAATTTGAAAGTGTTAAAATATTAACAATAATAAACCAAAGAATAAAATTTTAGTCAAAATGAAACAAAACTTATTGCAAGATGGAAAATACTGTTTATTTTTATGTACTTCCACTTTATTTATCTTTGAAAATTTGTATTGTTCTTGCAGACCTGGTTCATCTTCATCATTTGCAGTTTTGCACCTTATGGTCCATCATGGTATATCGAGCAATTTCTGTGTGCCCCCCTTCCCTTAATGCTCTCAGAACATACAAATGTTGTATCACCATCAGAGGCGTAGTTAGCGGGGGGCAGAGGGGGCGGCTGCCCCGGGCACACCGACTCTTTGGGGCCGCCATTAATACATCCTTTATGTCTAACTAGATCAGTGTCTGCAGACACCGAAGTAGTTACAATGCTTCTTGGTGCTTAACTGTCTTGTAAACCGCAAGCCACTTCAAGCCTGCGGTTTACAAGACCCTGAGACCACAGACGGATGTCTTCTCAGCACAGGCAGCGCAATGATGTCACAACATCGCGCCGCCTGTGCTCAGACACAGACGTCCTGTGCATGGACAGGGAGGAAGCGGTGGCTCCATTCATCAGGATCGCAAGTAGGTGAGTATGACTTTTTTTCTTGTTTTTTTAGCGCAGTTGTGGGCGTATTAATAGTATAAGGGGTGGTTAGGAGGGGGAAATATAACTATAAACGGAGGATTCATTAGGTCATTAGGGGGCATTATGACGATGGGAGGGTCACTTATATAAGGGTTATTACAGGGTATTATGAATACAAGGGGGGAGGTTATTTATATAAGGGGCCATTAGGGGGCATCATTTATATTAGGAGGCATTATGAACATAAGAGGGTGGTCATTGATATAAGGCAGGGGTCCCCAAACTTTTTACACAGGGGGCCAGTTCACTGTCCCTCAAACCGTTGGAGGGCCAGACTCTGCCCCCATATAAGTCCAGCTCTTTCCCTCATATAGGTCCCATGCTCTCTCCCCCATATAGGTCCCATCCCCCCCAGGTCCCATGCCCCCCCATATAGGTCCCATGCTCTTCCCCCATATAGGTCCCATGCAGTCTCCCTCATATAGGTCCCATGCAGTCTCCCCCATATAGGTCCCATGCAGTCTCCCTCATATAGGGCCAGCTCTTTCCCCCATATAGGGCCAGCTCTTTCCCCCATATAGGTCCCATGCCCCCCCATATAGGTCCCATGCCCCCCCCCATATAGGTCCCATGCAGTCTCCCTCATATAGGGCCAGGTCTCTCCCCATATAGGTCCAGGTCTCTCCCAAATATATGTCCAGCTCTCCCCCATATAGGTCCCATCAATCCCCCATATAGATCCAGATCCCTGATCCCCCTCCATGCCCAGTAAAAAAAAAAGTGAAAATATACTTTACCAAGCACTGCAGCCGCTCCCGCGCTGTGGTCCCGGCTCCTCTGTCTTCGGCTGTAAGGCCTAGATGAGCACGTCGTGCGTCATGACGTGATTATTGTAGGTCCGGACGACGAGCGCCGAGTGTCTACACAGGAACGAGACTTCCCGTGTAGCGCTCGGCGGGTTATTTCAATTGTAAGCGCCTGTGCGCTCACAATTGAAATAACACAAGGAAATTGCGACGCGGGCCGGGTAAATGGCCTCCGGGGGACGGATGCGGCCCGCGGGCCGTAGTTTGGGGACCCCTGATATAAGGGATCATAAGAGGTGCAGTATTTATGTCAGTGGGAATCAGGGGCATAATATGAGGGTCAAATAATTTAATTAAGGTGGCACTTGGGCTTTAATAAGACTAAGGCCCCACATAGCTGGCCGCAGCAAGAAAAGCGCTGCAGGAAAAACCATGGCGGTAATATTGTGGTTTTTCCTGCAGCGCTTTTCACAGAAGGTCCGCAGAGGTTTCCCCTGTGAACTTTCTGTTTTCAATACACCTATATGGAAACCGCCAGTGTTTCTATAGGTATAATTGACATGCTGCAATTTCCAAAACCGCAACGGCTTTGGAAATCGCAGTACATCTGCTGCACGTATTTTTCCGCAATGTGTGAATGGGATTTGCTAAAATTCCACATTTTTTTCTGTGGGTTTTTGTCACATGGGGCCCCCAGCCCATCCCCACTTTGCAGTAAAATATGTGCAGCGGACACGCTGCAATTTCTAAAACAGTCGCAGTTTTGGAAATTTCAGAATGTCAATTATGCCTACAGAAACGCCAGCGGTTTCCCTATAGATATAATTGAAGCAGAAAGTCCACAGAGGAAACCTCTGCGAACTTTCTGTGCAAAGTGCTGCAGGAAGAACCGCTATGCGTCTACCACTGCGGCTTTTCCCGCAGCTCTCTTTTGCTGAGGTACGCCACATGGGGCCTTAGCCTTAAGGCGTTTTCCAGCTCATTTTTATTGATGATCTAGCCTCAGAATAAAACATTAATAAGAGATAAGGGAATCCCCACTGATCAGCTGTATGAAGGGGCTATGGTGCCTGTTTATATCACATGCTGTGTGTTTATAGTGACCGTGTGATGTCATTCCAGTCTTGTCACATAGACGTGTATAGGACAAGGCTGTAGTTACATAACATGGCCGCTATGAAAAGAATGACACTGTGTAAACAGAGAAGGTGTCAGGGCGCTTACACAGGTACTACGTTCATTTAAACAGCTGATCCTGGGGGTCCTGGGTATTGGAACCCCAATAATTTTTTTTTCCCTTTTTTTTTCCTTTTTAATTAGGAAACACCTGGGGCATTATTAATAAGGGGCACATTATTTAATGGGGTGCACAGGGAAGTTATTAGTTTAAAGATGCACTTGGGGGTATTATTCATTATGGGGGGTATATTATATATTTTATAATTGGGGGTAGCAGCAGGATGGGGGTTTTGTGTAGGTGAGGACAATATGGGTCAGGTGCCTGGAAAAGTGAGGAGCCGTAGATGTCTGTGTTGCAAACTTTACAGAGACTGGAAGAAATGGTCATGGCCATCCAGATGAAAGAGATGCAGAATGTGAACGATTAGTCAGAGACATCATCTGTAAGTCACTAAATGTTACTGCACTGTATTCACCTAAATTGTCTGCAGAGCCCTGTGTAGAGCCGCTATATACCACTATACGCTCACCGTATACTCATAGTATCGGTATACGAACATGTCCAAGTTGGGGACCCACTTGGACATGTTCGCCCCCCTGTGCTGAACCCATAGCTATGCCTCTGATCATCATACAAGTTCTGTGCACACATTTCTACTTTTTGCATTCAGCTTAAGATGACCATACACTTTACATGGTCAAGTGAACACCTATCTAATGTTTATGACTAGCTAAAGGCTAATTGCCAAAGACATAATATTCTACATATAGCCTGAGACCCCATGTTGCAGAAACGCAGCTTTTTTTGTTGCAGATTTTGTTGCGTTTTTTTGAGCCAAAGCCAGGAGTGGATTGAGCAGAAGGGAGAAGTATAAGAGCTTCCTATATATTTCCCAATTCCTTTTGTAGCCATTCTTGGCTTTGGCTCAAAAAACCAAAGCAAAATCTGCAACAGAAAAAGCTGCGTTTCTGCAATGTGGGGCCTCAGCCATAAACAGTTACTTGCGCCTTGCATGTTAGGTTGTCAGATATTGCCTCTCACTTTCATTCCCATTGATCTTCTACAGTTCTTTTTTAAGAAAAAAACACAATCTAGATATACTATGTTTGCCCTAAATTGAGTTTCTTTAATGAAACCAGATTCAGTAAAAAGAATACATTTGTAATAATATCAATCCATTAGCAATTTAAAATAAAACATTTTTGACCATATTATATTATAGTTCTGCAATAAAGTAGTAATAATTAAATGTATTAAAAATAAAAAAAACTATACATAAATTCTATACCATAACAGCTTTTGATAGTACAGATATTTCTATCCTTTTTTTTTTTTTTTTTTTTTGCATTTACATTTATGTTTTGCATTTGTTTGAGGAAGGCATCTGCTTTTGAACAATAAGCTCTAATTTTAAACCTGTTCAGTGCTCATTTAACCCAGAAATGTCTTTTGTCGCCTGTGCATCTGGAATTCAGTGTGAGGAGGACAAGACGAAAGCAAAATAGTGCAAGGCTGCAGCTGCATCAAATAAATAAATAACTTGAACAACCAAGAAAAAGACAGATTTAAGAATAGAAAGAGGTGGATGGTGGGCAAGACATACAACTCACTATCACAACTGACCCATAATGACTGTTAACTCTTCTAGGTAGATAAATAATATGTACGCTAAGTATTTAGAATGCTTAATTCAATAGTAGTTATCAGAAGTTTACAACTTGTATCCATATTATTGCATATTCATGTGAGCAAAGCTTTATACTACAAGGATGTTTACATAGGGATATATAATGATCATTCATATGGAATGTTGTAAAAAATGACGAATAAAAAAAAGAAGAAAGGTCCTTTTCTAATGGCCATTCTCTTTCCATATGTTACATTTTTAATCCATTTCCTGGCTCTCTGACCATTTTTAATGTTCGTTTATTATTGATTTGTCATCCGTTGTCATCCCTGTCCATTAAAAAAATAGATGAACTTCACTGGTCTTTATATCTTTACTCAAACCACTGATCCATCACTCTGGAGCAAATACGTTTTGACAGATGTTAAGGCTAAGGCCCCACATAGCCGGCTGCAGCAAAAAAGCACTTCAGGAAAATACGCGGCGGCAACACATCACAGTTTTTCCCACAGTGCTTTTCGCAGAGGTTTCCTCTGCGGACTTTCTGCTTCCATTATACCTATAGAGAAACTGCCAGTGTTTATTTAGGTATATTTGACATGCTGCGATTTCCAAAACCGCAACGGTTTTGGAAATCATAGTGTGTCCGCTGCGGATATTTTTCCTCAATGTGTTGATGGGATTCACTAGGGACTGTAAAACGCCACAACAGTGGCACTTCCACTGCGGCCAAACTGCGTCATTTATGCCTCGGCCTAAAAATGAAGCCATTGATTTCTATTGCATTCTTACTTCAATAAAAGCAGACACAAATAGGATATGTCCTATTTTTTGATGCACATTGTATATAGTCCTTTAAAAAAACAGGCTTGTGAATACATCCATAGATTTTAATAGTTCTAAAAATTGCTTTTTGGATAGCTGTTAAAATAAAGGCTGTCACACATTTTTCACTGCTGTGTGCATGAGTAAGGAGAGCATTGAGGGCAATGGTAAACTGAAAAGGAAGGGATTTAAGTTTTTTAAATAAACACTAAAACATATTAAACGCTATATGTTCAGGTCTTCATGTAAGGTTATACTATGTAAAGACTAAACTATTATGGGTAAGTCACATCAGCCTTTTCTTCTATTTGATTAAGTTAGACACATACATATATGTGGCCAGACGGTTACACTGTACAATGGGCATGTCATAAATTATTTTGAGAGATATAGGATCTTCATAAAGTTGGCTAGAACTACAAGGTACGTTAACACCTTCCCGCTGGTGACATTTTTAAATTTTTAATTTTCGTTTTTGACTCCCTGCCTTCCAAACCACATAACTTTTTTATTTTTCCAAATGCAGGCTTAATGTTTGCGGGACAAATTGTTTTTCATAATGATACTATTTATTATTTTATACAATGTACTGGGAAGCTGGAAAAAAATTCAGAATTGGGTGGAATTGGAGAAAAAAATGCATTTGTGCGACTTTCTTACGGCTTCGTTTTTACAGTGTTCACTCTACAGCCACAATGACATGTCACCTGTATTCTATGTTTCAGTACGATTCTGGGGATACCAAATTTATATAGTTTTATTTAAATTTAACCCCTTAACAAAAATCTAAATCTTTGCAAAAACTTTTGAGGTGAATAACATATGCCACCAGCTTTACAACTATGGTATTCAAAACATAAGATGCTGCCAAAACACTTGTAATGCCTGCTTGTCATTCTCTAAACTGGCAGAATGGTGGCTAAGTGATTAACAATGTTTGAATCCAACCAAGGGCAATGTCTGCATAGAGTTTGCATGTTCTACTCTTGCGTGTGTATGTGTAATTGTCCTATGGGACACTCCAAAAAACATACTGATAGATTGATTTGGAGTTTATGTTGTGATGTAAGTAATGACATATAAATGAGAAATTAATGGCCATGAATTCTGAAATGCCTTGTGTTATAATATACCTAGCATCTGGCCTTTTTTTCTGGTAGAGACAGACTGTGTTGTTTTGACATGATAGACATAGAAAATAAATAAAGCACATTTAACTTAGCACTGAATAATGTTTTTTGAGTTTATAAGATATAATTCAGGAGTGGGGGTATCAAGCCCTGCATTCCAGAATTCTGGCAATAAAAAAAAAGTCAAAGTACAGTTTTACAACTTTTCAGGCTTATTTGAGCAGCAATTTTATGACATTTTGTATTTTTGTGAAAGTGGGCATGGTTAGCCCATCAAGTTGTCTGTATACCAGATCTACCAAATGCAACTTTTTAAAATGTCTCAAACAATTGTCACAATCTGACACCAGTGATGGTGTGGCTTATAGAGTAGAGTAACAATTTGAGTAATACCTTAGTAAAAAATTGTAGATATGTACAACTGGAACAGAGTGTTCCTACGAAATAAAAAATTGTCTTAGACTTATTGATGGTTCAAATTTATCAAATAAGATGTGACATTTGGCACAAATTATACCAATGCAGACTCCAATAAAATTGACTTTAAAAATTCACCTCATGTTTTCTTCCCAATTTGCCAAAATTTTATTGTGACCCATTATCTTAGTATTAGCTAGTAATGTGGACCTAGATGGAAAAGGTTTTTTTTCCTTGGACTAAACTGTATATTGATCCTTTACATTTTAGGTCAATTCATATCAAATAAAACATGACTCTGACATCCCCTTCTTATGCTAATAGTCTTGATACTCTATCTATCTACAGTAAAAATAAAGAATTGAGCATGGAGAGAAGCGATAGAGGGTGGGAGCTTGTGTTCATAGTATGTTATGAACAAGTCTTCATAGTGGTCTGGGCCCAGATACAGCGTGAAAGAAAAATGTAAATATTTACAGATGGGACATGGCTGACGGTGGTGAGGACAAGTTGCTCAGGTGGCCTAGCCAAAGTTTTTGCACCAGAGCCTATGAGTCTTTAGTTAAATCCCTGGTAAACATGGCTGCTTGCATATGAAATAATACTTATATAGTATTATAATTAGTGAGAGGCAAACCTTGTGTGATTTAGATCTTGAAAGTCTTCAAGATTCCCCTGCATTTTTCTGTTCTGACCTATTACAGAATCCTATTGAAACACATTTTAAATAAACTCTTAGCATTAGGCTAATGTTGAACATAGTGAAAATAGTGAGTGTTCCAACATCCTGATAAGTAATAGTTAAAAATCCATTTAGTTCAGAAACATTAAAAACATATCTCTGTGCACAGCAAAAGAAAACATCCTATGACTGTCAGACAATAAATTATCCCATCTGGTGCATCTGGGTCAGTACTCATGCAGTCTTTAATTGTATGATCTCTTATTATCTTATCTTATGGTCTCACCTGGAGATGGCCTGGAGCATTGTTCTGTGCATGGTCTGTTGAAAAGATGTTACTACCATAGACTGGGATTGACATACACATAAACTTTGATGAGCTGGCATTCTTTTCCTTTTTTTTCTGTAACAATTTTTGAACAGGTAAGGTATACACAGTATGATAAAAATAAAATGTGTTAAATACAGGACAAGTGTGCATTTAAATTAGGGATGAGTGAACTGGCTTGTAATGAACCAGGTTTGTTATGAGTTTTCCAAAAACTTCTGGTTCAACCAAGCCCAAGATCTTTGGGATGCGCCATCCATATACCATTAATATAATAAGGGGTCTCTTTAGACTCCAGAGTATAATAATCAGAGTCCCAAGGGAGATGCAATAAAATTAAAAAAACAGCTCATACTCATTTTCTTAACCTCTGCAGTGCTCTGCTGTGATGTCCATTCTTTCATTCAAGAGCATCCCAGGCATCATCCCAGAAGACGACAAGGACACCTAGCAATGAAGATTAGATGCCACAGTGGAGCCACTGAAAGGTAAGAAAGTAAGTATGAGCTGTTTTTTATTTTTCTGCACCTCCCCTCGGGCTCTGATTATTATACTCTGGCGTATGAAGAGACCCCAGAGTATAATAATGATTTTTGGGTGGTGAACCTCATAAATCTTGTGTTCAGTTAAACCAGAAATTTTTGGAAAAATCATACCAAGCCTGGTTCATTATGAGCCTGTTCGGTCATGCCTAAATATAATGTGCTTAACATTTTTTATAACTGTAACTGGGGGATCTGCACACTTACCCTGTATTCAGGTGACAGATCCCTTTAAGACAATTTATTTTTAACATACTGTATATTTGCTACCTGTTCTAAATTAACATAACGCTAAGAGTTTATTTAAATACACAATGTTTCAGCAGGATTGTGTAAGAGCAATGACAAATGTTTATTCATTATGCCCAGGCTTTTGACGACTACACTTGTTTCCTTTCAAGTTCAAATTAAAGGTATGGGAACATGCCAGACCTTTTATCTTATACTATTAAATAACTAGTAATGTTGAAACGCAGAAATACATACAGAACCAATCTGAACTGGAGCTAGTAGACTCTTCATGGTTTCAAACACCTGGCAAAATTATTCATCAATTCAACAACTGCATTTAAAAGAAAAAGTTCAAAGGCTCAGTGAATTGTAGAACAAGGCGTTCAAGCTGAAGTGCACTCATGCTGTACTAGTGTCATGGTTTAGAAATAAACCATTTCCTGCAAAATAATGGACTGGTGAAACAAAATAAGACCTAGATTGCTGCTAATCTTGTTTTGTCTTGTTTTCACACAGTTTGATCCATTTAATACAGAGAGGGCTGATTATGTTTTTCAATCGAATATGTATATTACTCCTGACAGAACTGTATAAAATATGAGTGTTTTGATTATGGTGATTCATTTTATTTACTCAACCACAGTATTTCGTTGTACTGTATAGAGAAGATTCCCAAATACTGCAACCTTAGGGCAAGTGTACATGGCTTTTTAAAAATAATCTACTTCTGAGTTGAACAGAGCTGTTATCTATAACCCACTATCCGTGTATATGCCTACAATTTCATCTATGCAATGCTTCATTCGATACCTTATTATGAATGCATACTTACATAGTAGAATTGCTTCTGGTTTTTAAAGGTTTAAATCATGTCCCCATTTCTCTCTTTTCCTTAAGGCTTTACAGATTAAGTTCTTTAAACCCGCCATGATTTTGGTTGCCTGCTTTTGCACTAGTTTTATTTTATCTATGTCTTTTTATCTGTCTCCAGAACTGGACACAGTATTCTATATATGGTCTCACTCAATCTTTCTTCTTACTGGTTATGCCTCTAGCTATACAGCTGAGCATCCAACTTGTTTTCCATGCTGCTAGGATTCCAAACTCAGATAGAGGGATCCTTCTTCCCAAGAACATTATTTTATATGTGAAAACATTGAATTGCAGTTTCCAATGTTTGAACTACTCATCCAATAAAGCTAGATCTTTTTCCATGTTACAAATCCCTACAGGAATATCAACCCTATTACAAATTTTTGTGTCCTCGGCAAACAGGAAAACCTTACCCACCAAACCTTCTCTTAAGGTCATATACAAAATTATTAAAAAGAATAGGACCCAGGACAGACCCTTGAGGTGTACCACTAGTGACTTGTCTGTCCTCAGAATGCATACCTTTAACAACAACACTCCCCCTTCTTAATAGTCGTAACCATTTCCTCTTCTTGGTTTCTTTCTCACCTCTTTCAGGATTGTTTTTTGTGCTCTTGGAGGGCTCTTAAGAGAATGTATACTCCAAGAGAGAGTTTGAGATTCAGATTGTTTCCAGTTGTGAACAATTTGTGTAACATCTCTCTCTGTTCGGGTCTCTGTGCCACCCTCCGCTCACACGCTGCGGCGCAGGAGGCGTGTTCAGTTTGATTCCTGGTTTAAGGTTCTTGTTGCTCAGTCTGAATAATGTCCTAGTACTACTACTATGTAACTCAATTTCGGCCACACCCGTCTCCTGCCCTTGTTTCTTTCTGCTCCTCAAAATAATTAATCTTAGCCTTGCCTGTGTGATTGACGGCATTGTCTACCAATCAAGTCTGGGGCAGGTCCTGGACTTGCTATAAACAGGTTGTCAGCCCTCACATGCTCGCTGGCTATTGATTCTGTCTTTTGACTTGTCCCTGCTAGCTCCTATTCGGCTATTGTTGTATTTCTGACTTCTGACCTTTGGCTCCCCCTGTGACTACTCTCTTGGATTTCATTTTGGTACTGCATTGCTCGACTGTCACCGACCCCTTGGCTTGCTGACTATGCTTCTGTGTTGTTTTGTCTTGTCCTGTTCTGTGTGACACTTATTTTTAGGAAGGGTTTTGCCGCCCAGTTGCTCCTGTCATTAGGACAGTGTGGCAAATAGGCAGGGACAGGGGCTGGGTGAGTTTAGGACATACTGTCTCTGTCATTCCCTTCCTCTCAGGTTTCTGCAGCAGCACTGGGGCATTGCTCAACTGGCAATTCCCTTACAATTTGTCTAAGCATAGATTGAGGTACACCCAAATCTTTAACAATGCTTTTCCAGCTATATGCGTCTCTTTATCACATCTTCTTAGGTAAAATTAGGTTTTTCAACTTGATGCATAGTTCACACTAACTGATCTTTCTCGAGAAGAACAGATTTGTTAGAAACCAGACTTTGTATGCATTTATTTAGTACATATGAAACTATCAATTCCCATTTCGTATTCTCATTTGAGACCTTTTAGACAATTAAATTCTGGATAAGTGATTAGGGAAGAGGATCCCTTTCTCTGTGCATTGTGGATGTTTTTTCAATGTGTTCAATAAAAGGCATGAGTGGTACACATTTATGCAGGGTGCCATAATGCTAAGTGCTAGGGGGTACCAACAGTGTTAGACTGAGGTGCTTAGAGAACAAAAGTGAAATTCATTCTGCATGGCCCACTATACAGCTACATATAAATGTTACCTGATACTTGTCACAAATTCCTAAAATGTTGCCAACATGGATTCACTTTTCAGTAGTACAGTGGCTTGCAAAAGTATTCAAACCCATTGAACTTTTTCACATTTTGTCCCCTGTGAGAAGGTGACAGGCCAAGTGCTGGAGTCACGGTATTTCAGCCCCCAGGTTTTGAAATATGTCTGGTCCAGGACGGGTTTTTGAGTAGGCCTGGTATTTTATTGAGATTTTAAGTGATAGATCAACACAAATAATTGTGAAGTGGAACGAAAATGTTGCATGGTTTTCAAATTTTTAATCAAATAAAAATCTGAAAAGTGTAACGTGCAGAAGTATTCAACCCCCTATAGCAATACTTTGTAGAGCCACCTTTTGCTGCAATTACAGCTGCAAGTCTTTTTGGGTAAGTCTCTACCAGCTTTGTGCATCTAGAGACTGAGATTTTTGCTCATTCTTCTTTGCAAAATAGCTCAATCTCAGCCAGATTGAATGGAGAGCATCTGTGAACAGCAATTTTCATGTCTTGCCATAGATGCTCAATGGGATTTAGGTGTGGACTTTGACTGGGCCATTCTAACACATGAATATTCTTTGATCTAAACCATTCCACTGTAGCTCTGGCTGTATGTTTAGGGTCATTGTATTGCTGTAAGGTGAATCTCCTTCCCAGTCTCAAGACTTTTGAAGAAAAGCATCCCCACAGCATGATGTTGCCACGACCATGTTTCACAGTGGGGATGGTGTGTTCAGGGTAATGGGCAGTATTACTTTTCCGCAACACATAGCGCTTTTAGGCTAAAAAGGCTATGTCTTTCTTACAACAATGGTTTTCTACTTGCCACAATTCCATAAAGGCCAGATTCTGGAGTGCCTGAATTATAGTTGTCCTGTGGACAGATTCCCCCACCTGAGCTGTGGATTTCTTCAGCTCCTCCAGAGTGAACATGGTCCTCTTGGCTGCTTCTCTGACCAGTGCTTTCCTTGCTCGATCTGTCAATTTAGGTAGATGGCCACATGTCTTGATAGGTGTGCAGTTGTAGAATAATTTTTCCATTTTTGGGTGATGGATTAAACAGTGCTGCTTGGGATGCTCAAAGCTCAGGATATGTTTTTATAACCTAACTCTGCTTTAAATTTCTTCACAACTTTATCTCTGACCTGTCTGGTGAGTTCCTTGGTCTTCATGATGCTCTTTGTTCACTAGTGTTCTCTAACAAACCACTGAGGCCTTCACAAAACAGGTGTATTTATACTGAGACTAAATTACACATAGCTGGACTCTATTAACTAATTAAGTGATTTCTGAAGGCAATTGACTGCACTGGATTTTATTTAGGGGTATCAGAGTACAGAGGGCTTAATATTTTTGCACGTTACAATTTTCAGATTTTTATTTGATTAAAATTTTGAAAACCATGTATCATCTGTTCCACTTCACAATTAAGTGTTACTTTGTGTTCGTCTATCAAGTAAAATCGCAATAAAATACGTTTAAGTTTGTGGTTGTAAGGTGACAAAATGTGAAGAGTTCGAGGGGTATGAATACTTTTGCAAGCCACTGTAACTTGCTACCTAGCCTTTGCCTTTGATTGTTTCTATCCTGTGGTCCTGTCACTAGCCTGCTGCCTGGCTCCTGCCTTGAACTAAGGCTCTTTGAGCTGGGGATATGTTCCCAAACAGAAGCAAATCTCAGGCAACAGTAGTAAGATGCAAAATATTTCGAGCCAGTATATAAAAAGGAACCGGGCAGTTTCTTAAATAATTTACCTATTTTACTCTAATAATGCCGCATAGTCTGGTTGAGTTACTGTACAATGTGTATCTGTATGAAGTACAATTACTTTACTGTGCTATGTCAGGGTGATTACCAAGGAATTACCTGTTCACCTGTGAGCAAGTCTGAGCCTAGGTATCAACAAGCTATCGTACTTTTCTTGGCAAGGTATTTAGATACAGGGCTAAGGCAGAGAACTGAATATTTGTATAGTGTAAAGGAAATCCTAACTTTATCAGCTGTGCCATTTTAAGAAAGTACAGTACAGTTGAACAAGAATCAAAGAGAAGGTGGTTGAAATATTGGCTCATAATTAGCTCAACACGTTAATCAAAAAGGCAAAAGACATTTATTTTTACAGTCATGTTTTTAGCTGTATCTCTACTTGTGTGTAACTATAGCAAGTTCAGATGATTCTGCAGATTACCTATTCCCTGCTCTTTTATTATGTTATCAGTAACAGAATACAATTAAATAAAGTGTGGAGAATGCTCCTAATTGAATATGTTTAGCAGCAACATTGATTCTCTTTGGTAAACACAATGCCTACCATTGTATATTGAGAAAATTAGTGTTTTCATGCAACATCTTATGGTACACTGCCTAAACTCAATGAGAAATTCCCATTCAACACTCCTTTGCTTGCAGTGGATCACAATATTACCACCAACTATGGGTGTCACAGCAGTAATTTGACAAGCAATAAAAAAGAGAACAGCTATTCGGTGCAATTTTTATCGTCTGCTCCACACAATTGTATTCATTGGGCTGGAAAAAATGAAGACATACAGTTTAACTGTTATGTTTACATGCACTTTACAATTCTTTTTCAGTAAAATAACATGCTATTGGAAATGTAATATCAACTGTTTTCTTTTTGTTAATTTATGTTTATTAAGATGTTATATTACAATAGATCTGGTTTATTACATGAACAATAACATTGCACACTGTCAAAGGCTTTAAGTACCTAACTTGTATACTCAGTGGCCTAGAAATTATTCAAGTGAATATTATACACAAAAGGAACTAAAATTAATGATTGGGTTAAAAATTGTAGGACAGTTATGAACAGTGACAGCTACAGATGATCAATTGATATTAAATATATTGCAAGTCAGAACAGAAAATAGAAATAGCAATTCCTTATTGGAGTTTTACTTGTAGGCAAGACTGAAGAACTCTGCTTATTATAGTTATTGCTTATGGAACTTAAACAGTTAAAAACTATAAATGCTGGGTGGGCTGAACCTAATCCTTTCCAACCTGTATAACTTAGAGGTAATGCTGTTGAAGATTAGTCTTTGTTAGTCATCATCCCAGCCTGGTGCAGGTCTAAAATTTCAAACAGGTGCCATTACTACAGGTAATGAGTGGAGGACAGAGAAGCCTCTTAAAGAAGAAGTTACAGGTCTGTGAGAGCCAGAAATCTTGCTTGTTTGTAGGTGACCAAATACTTATTTTCCACCATAATTTGCAAATAAATTCTTTAAAATTCAGACAATGTGATTTTCTGGATTTGTTTTCTCATTTTGTCTCTCATATTTGAGGTCTACCTATGATGTCAATTACAGGCCTCTCTCATCTTTTTAAGTGGGAGAACTTGCACAATTGATGGCTGACTAAATACTTTTTTCCCCACTGTATGCATGGTGATAGACAGACTCTTATACCCAAAATTATTCTTCAATTGAATAAATAATAAGAAAATAAAAACTAACAATGTGGGCCCTCTCAAAAATAACCTGGGTGTAATGGTGGAGGAGGACGAGGAAAAGGCAGATCTATTAAATGCCTGCTTCTCTACTGTATTTACACTAGGAAATCCAATGGCCAGCATCATGATTAAGGTTAATGTAAACTCTCCATTAAATGTCACCTGTTGAACCCAGGAGGAAGTGCAGCGCATAGCAAATGTGGTGCCAATATTCAAAAAGGGGTCTAAAAGTGAGCTTGGAAACTATAGGCTGATAAGTTTGACTTCTATGGTGGGTAAGATATTTGAAGGTTTTCTAAGAGATGCTATCCTGGAGTATCTCAATGTAAATAATCTTATAACACCCAATCAGCATGGGTTTATGAGGAATCCGTCTTGTCAGACTAATCTGATCAGCTTCTATGAAGAGGTCAGTTCTAGACTGGACATGGGTAATGCGATAGATGTCGTTTATCTTGCCTTTTCAAAGGCTTTTGATACTGTACCACATAAAAGGTTGGTTTTCAAAATGAGAATGCTGGGGCTAGAGGAAAACATAGGCATTTGAGTTCACAACTGGCTCAGTGATAGGAAACAGTGTTTACTTGTTAATGGTAAATATTCTGACTGGATCAAAGTCACCAGTGGGTTGCCCCAGGGGTCAGTATTGGGTCCTCTCCTGTTTAATATGTTTAGTAATGACCTGGAAGAGGGTTTACAGAGCAGGGTGTCCATATTTGAGGGTGATACTAATCTCTGTAAGGTAATCAAAAATGATGAGGATAGTAAAATATTACAGGGGGATCTATGGAAGCTGAAAGCATGGGCAGAGACTGGCGTGCAATTTTTGGACCCAGTATGCAAGAATGACATAATCGAACTAGAGAGAGTGCAGACAAGGGCAATCAATATTATTAGGGGAATGGGTGGATTGGAGTACAATGATAGGTTAATAAACTTGGGGTTATTCAGTTTAGAAAAAAGACGTCTACGGGGAGACCTAATAACAATGTACAAATACATGAAGGGACAGCACAAAGAACTTTCTAATGATCTTTTTACTCCTAGGCCAGTGACAGTGACAAGGGGACATCCTGTACGTCTGGAGGAGAGAAAGTTTCACTAGCAACATAGATAGGGACTCTTGACTGTAAGAACAGCGAGTCTATGGAACTCACTGCCCAGGAAGTGATGATGGGGAATTCATTGAGCAAGTTCAAAGAGAGCCTGGATGTCTTTCTCGAACAGAACAATATTACAGGTTATGGGTTCTAGATTTTGTTAAGAACAAGTTGATCTAGGGTTTTATACTGATTGCCAGATTGAAGGCGGGAAGGAATGTTTTTCCCCTGACATTGGCAATTTTTTTGCCGTCCTCTGGATCAACACTATAGGGTTATAGGTTGGACTTGATGGACCTGTGTCTTTATCCAACCTCATCTGCTATGTAATCATGTAACTATGTTAAAGTGCAGCACAAATATAAGTGTAGAAATAAATATAGAGCATCTAAATCATTAAAGTATCATATTCCATATTTTTCAGGGAGTCATCCAGCTTTTTGATATTGATAACCTATCCTCAGGACATAGCCACTATACAGTGGATGGAGCCGTATATTTCTAACTCTGTCCACCGTATAGTTCCAGTACTGGCTGCAGCTAATCTGGAGAGGAGGCAGGGTTTCAGACCCCCACCAATTTGATTTTGATTACTTATCCTGAGAATAAGTCATCAGTATAATGCTGGATAACTCCTTTTACTCATTTAGTAGACACAGACCGATTTACAGCATGTTGGAAGTCTGCATTTTGTTGATGAAATATGTGTAAAAGGAGATTAAGACTAGTCCCACGTAGTGAAGTGCAGCAAAAAAACGCAGCAGAAATGCATCACATTTTTTTCTGCAGTGTTTTATTGTCATTTTGCAGAGTCTTGGTCTTTCTGCCCCTATTATGCCTATACAGAAAATGCCAGGGTTTCCCCAGGTATTATTGACATGCTGCAATTTTCTACTGCATGTGTTTTTTGACATGGCGTTTCCTCCAGGGCAAGAATGCTGCGTTTTCATAACATGAGGCCCCAGCCTTAAAGTGAATATCCCCAATGTTACAGTCCCATGGTTAAACAAATAGTTACATTATTACATTTTGGCTCTGCCTGGCACCAAATGAGAGAGCGTATACTGTAATTGTCTAACATACTCTTTATACATTACAATCCTGGTGACTAAAATGCAGATCTGTATTTAGACGTTGAATGGGTTAAATAGGGGGTTCATCTTAGTAAAGACATCTTAGGCTTTTGTCTCAATTGGGTATATTGTAGTGGTTGTGCTAGAACAATAGATATTGTTTCTAACAGCTACTTTTACTGAGCTCATGTGATCAACATAATATATAAAACAGTTAACCATAGGTAGTGATAAACACAGACCACTAAAACACAAACAATTGATAAGACACAGATACATTCTGTAAACCTCTAGGTCATAAACCACTTTTCAAACACAGCAAGTGGTGTTCAGCCAGTATTAACTATAAAAAAATGGAAAAAATCTACTAAAATATCACCAACTAATGCTCTAGAAAAACTCTTACTTACTGTTAACTGGGAGTTATATACCTTTTTAACCTACTGCCATATATCATATATGTTGTACCACTTATGGACAATAGTATTTATTGTATTTGCCAACAGCTGTGGAGCAATTATGGCTCCCGATTTACTCGTTAGGGTAATACTGCTCTAAGCCTAGACTCACACAGCTCCCTGTAGTGAATACAACATACCCAGTGACATGTAAGAAGCATGAGTCATAAAATGTGACAAATTTTATGACTCAAAGACGTGTCATATTCTGGCAGAATGTGACGTATGCTAGTTAAAAAGTAGCATAGGGATAAGAAATGTGTTTCACATACCCAGAAAATTGCACCAAATTATTATGCTGTATGCATCATTTTGCTAAAAAAAGATGGCAAACTTTTGCATATGAAAATTTGGCTCAAGAACCGCAGGCTTGGCTGAAAAAAAAGCATCAAAATCTGCAACAAAAAAAGCAGCTTTTCCACAATGTGGGGGTCTAAGCCTTGAAATTGAAAATTATGTGCTATAGCCCCTTTGAAGGGATTAAAGTTTGCTGAAAATGGACTTACTGAGTTGGGAGCTGTATAAGTAAAGTTTTCATAAGATTCCATTAGTGATGATGACTTTACACAGCTGGAACTGTATAATTTTACCATGGCTTGCTGAAGATTTGTTTCATAAAAAATGGTTTGATCTATATAAAAATGTAAGATATGGCTTCAGGAGGTCTTACACATCCGCAGCATTGAAACCTTGCTTGCAGAATTGAAGCAGGATGATAGGGCCAACCAACAAACGTGGCTCCTGCGGAATCACTTTTATTACTTTGCTGAGTTTCAGTCTTCCTTCCCCTCTGTTTCTTCATAGCCTTCCACCTTTCTTATCTTTCCTTACCCCCCTCTTTGATTTTATTGTTATGATATATATTTGTCTTAGCTTTTGCTACTGGACTTACCATTTGGCTTTGCTGTGACAGAGACTTTGTTATTGCCCTCCGTCCCCTGATCGTTTCTGTTACCCATCTGACGTATCTTGTTTTCCCTAACCGTTATTCTACCCACCACCTTTGTTGTTATTGTGTTGTTGTTTGCTTACTGTTATACAAAAACTTCAATAAAAATGTTAATGTTTAAAAGAAAATGTAAGATAAACTTGAATACCATAGAATTTTGGACCTAAAATATAAATATGTTGGTAGTTTTAGTTTCCAGTTGAAAATTTAGAAATGGTAACATGAAAGAGGGAAGAGTTAACTAGATTAATAATTTAGGCTAAGGCCCCATGTAGCGAAATGCAGCAAAAAAAAAAAAAAAAACTGCAGAAAAAAACGCAGAGGAAACGCATTGCAGCATTTTTCACAGAAAGTCTACAGAGTTTTTGTCTGCGGACTTTCTGCCCATATTACACCTACAGTGCTGGCCAAAAGTATTGGCACCCCTGCAATTCTGTCAGATAATACTCAATTTCTTCCAGAAAATGATTGCAATCACAAATGCTTTGGCAATAATATCTTCATTTAATTTGTCTTCAATGGAAAATCACAAAAAGAATTGTCAAAAAGCCATATTGGATATAATTCCACACCAAACATAAAAAAGGGGGTGGACAAAAGTATTGGCACCCTTTGAAAAATCATGTGATGCTTCTCTAATTTGTGTAATTAACAGCATATGTTACTTACCTGTGGCACATAACAGGTGGTGGCAATAACTAAATCACACTTGCAGCCAGTTGAAATGGATTAAAGTTGACTCAACCTCTGTCCTGTGTCCTTGTGTGTACCACATTGAGCATGGAGAAAAGAAAGAAGACCAAAGAACTGTCTGAGGACCTGAGAAGCAAAATTGTGAGGAAGCATGAGCAATCTCAAGGCTACAAGTCCATCTCCAAAAACCTGAATGTTCCTGTGTCTACCGTGCGCAGTGTCATCAAGAAGTTTAAAGCCCATGGCACTGTGGATAACCTCCCTAGATGTGGACGGAAAAGAAAAATTGATGAGAGATTTCAACGAAAGATTGTGTGGATGGTGGCTAAAGAACCTCGACTAACATCCAAACAAGTTCTAGCTGCCCTGCAGTCCGAGGGTACAACAGTGTCAACCCGTACTATCCGTCGGCGTCTGAATGAAAAGGGACTCTATGGTAGGATACCCAGGAAGACCCCACTTCTGACCCAGAGACATAAAAAAGCCAGGCTGGAGTTTGCCAAAACTTACCTGAGAAAGCCAAAAACTTTTTGGAAGAATGTTCTCTGGTCAGATGAGACAAAAGTAGAGCTTTTTGGGAAAAGGCATCAACATAGAGTTTACAGGAAAAAAAAAGAGGCCTTCAAAGAAAAGAACACGGTCCCTACAGTCAAACATGGCGGAGGTTCCCTGATGTTTTGGGGTTGCTTTGCTGCCTCTGGCACTGGACTGCTTGACCGTGTGCATGGCATTATGAAGTCTGAAGACTACCAACAAATTTTGCAGCATAATGTAGGGCCCAGTGTGAGAAATCTGGGTCTCCCTCAGAGGTCATGGGTCTTCCAGCAGGACAATGACCCAAAACACACTTCAAAATGCACTAGAAAATGGTTTGAGATAAAGCACTGGAGACTTCTAAAGTGGCCAGCAATGAGTCCAGACCTGAATCCCATAGAACACCTGTGGAGAGATCTCAAAATGGCAGTTTGGAGTAGGCACCCTTCAAATCTCAGGGACCTGGAGAAATTTGCCAAAGAAGAATGGTCTAAAATTCCAGCAGAGCAGTGTAAGAAACTCATTGATGGTTACCGGAAGTGGTTGTTCGCAGTTATTTTGTCTAAAGGTTGTGCTACCAAGTATTAGGCTGAGGGTGCCAATACTTTTGTCCGGCCCATTTTTGGAGTTTTGTGTAAAATTATCAATGATTTGACTTTTTTTTTCATTCTCTTTTGTGTTTTTTCATTGCAAGCAAAATAAATGAAGATATTATTACCAAAGCATTTGTGATTGCAATCATTTTCTGGAAGAAATTGAGTATTATCTGACAGAATTGCAGGGGTGCCAATACTTTTGGCCAGCACTGTATACGGAAAACGCCAAAGTTTTTGTAGGTATAATTGACATGCAGCAATTTTCAAAAACGCAAGTGTTTTTAAAAACACAGCTTTTCCACTGCAGATTTTTTTCTGCAATGTGTGTATGGGATTAGCCAGAAAGTTTTCGCAACATGGGGCTTCAGCCTTACAGTGATCACTTAAAATACAATTAATTGTTCTAACCATTGTAAGCTGACACAATTGTAATTTAAAGCTCTAACTATATGGAAAACTACGATCTGTTTCTAAAAAGAATGTGTTATTTTTTTTTTTCTTTATTAAACCAGATAGTGAAATATATAACTTTTTTTCTGGTTGTATTTTTATTCTATTTTCAGTACATGCTGTGTTAACAGCATTTAGTGTGCGCTTTACAGTATAGTCATGGACATAGACAGCAATAGCTTGGAGCCGACTAGATGTGTGAATTTCTATTATGAGCCTGCCTGTAGAATGACTGAAAAAACAGGGCGGGGGAAAGGCTAAAGGAGAGAGGGAAGAAACACTAGTGCAAGTACTGAGAATAAGAAACTGGATGCCAACAACATTACTTCTGGTTTTGCATAGACAAAAAATTGGGCCAATACATAAATTGAAATAGCCAAGTGGTGGAAATCCGCTAGAGATAAACAACTGAATAAAGAATTCCACACATATAATAAAATAAATCATCATTTATTATATAATTAATAAAAATATAAAGACAGGTAGAAATATGATATAACATAAAGCCACAATATAGTATATATATTTTTGGTCACAATGCAAAACGATATGTTTGGCTTAAAAGCAACACAGCTCATCACACTGAACACACCATCCGCACTGTCAAACATGGTGGTGGCAGCATCATGGTTTGGGCCTGCTTTCTTCAGCAGGGACAGGGAAGATGGTTAAAATTGATGGGAAGATGGATGGAGCCAAATACAGGACCATTCTGGAAGAAAACCTGTTGGAGTCTGCACAAGACCTGAGACTGGGACGGAGATTTATCTTCCAACAAGACAATTATCCCAAACATAAAGCAAAATCTACAATGGAATGGTTCACAAATAAACGTATCCAGGTGTTAAAATGGCCAAGTCAAAGTCCAGACCTGAATCCAATCAAGAATCTGTGAAAAGAGCTGAAAACTGCTGTTCACAAACGCTCTCCATCCAACCTCACTGAGCTCGAGCTGTTTTCCAAGGAAGAATGGGCAAGAATTTCATTCTCTCGATGTGCAAAACTGATAGAGACATACCCCAAGCGACTTGCAGCTGTAATCGCAGCAAAAGGTGGCGCTACAAAGTATTAACTTAAGGGGGCCGAATAATTTGGCACGCCCCACTTTTCAGTTTTTTATTTTTTACAAAAGTTTAAAATATCCAATAAATTTCATTCCACTTCACGATTGTGTCCCACTTGTTGTTGATTCTTCACCAAAAAATTAAAATTTTATATCCTTATGTTTGAAGCCTGAAATGTGGCAAATGGTTGAAAAGTTCAAGGGGGCTGAATACTTTCGCAAGGCACTGTATATATATATATATATATATATATATATATATATATATATAACAGTATATATATTGCATAATTACACATAAAAGCAAAAGAGCTGTTGAAAACTGTAAATCACTTCCTATGATGATAGGAGCGTTTTTAGGGTCCCGACAAGTAAAGTATTCACAGTGCACCTGGAAAGTAACGTAAAACTCTCACCTGGTGTCCAAAGGAACAGTTCATCCTGGCACAGATATATACAGGACATGTTGTATTACACTAAACTGTAGAGAGGAGCTACTAGTCAGTCAATTAGTACATGCAGTTCACTAATACAGGGATTTTACCAGTGAAATGACCTTGATTGTTGTATTCTCCAGCCAAGTATTGCATGCTAAATCTGGCTTCAAATTACAATAGTCCACAAAAAATATAGTATTTTGAAAATATTGTATTCAAAGACCATTGTAACCTGAGGGACCACTGTATATGCAGCATCCCACTGCAAAATGTAAATAGTTAATTTGTGATGTATGTCATATGTTTGTACAGCAATTTGTATATAGCTTATATTGTAATATATGTTTTTCCTGTTAAATGGGCTGTACCACTGTATGTTACGAGATGAGTTTGATACAATCAAGGCAGTTGGATCTGGAAAGAAGGAAGTTACTTGGAGTCTTCTCCTAGACTTTGGAGAGGAAGAAAACAAAGAGATTGAGTTAGGCCCCTCACTGGCCTAGAGATCATCCAATTACTCCAGACAGTGTTTGCAAACAAGACAGAAAGGAGAAATTAACCCCAGCTGTGGCTGAGAGAACCAAGAAGTGTGTGTCTGCTTCATATCTGAGGATGTGTTATATGGGCATCAGAGCAATGGCCCAGCCTGTGACACCGGGCAGACTGAGCAACTGGTTAAGACAAAGCAATGCAAAGATTAGTAAAACCAGCATTGGCAAGGAGAGTGTAGACAGCCATCCCAGTGTACCAAATGCCAACTCAGCTCTAACCCACAGTGGCAAAATTGCAAGAAGTGTTCCTCCATTCTACTGCAAGTAAAGTTGCAAGTTACCCCATTCCTGCATACCTTGTGCATCTTGAGTTGTATTCCTGCATGACCATTATGGGCACTCCAACTGCGATGAGGAGGCTGACCACAATTAGTATGCGTCCAAGGGTAAAGACTACCATCACCATCAAGTACTCTGCAGGCTCCCTCCGCACTGCACCAGCCCAGGAGGAGAGGTTGACGTATTGTTACACTGTGACAAGTTTAAGTAATTCAGCAAGCTGCTGGAGGCAATATGAGGATGGGAGTTGTAGCAAAGTTCTGAAATTATTTAGTTCTTGGTTAGAACCTTTCCAAATAATTAACAAGTTGTCTATATATCTGCAGTAAAAAATAATATTGAATAACCACTGGGAGTTGTAAATGTATTCTTCAAATTTCCTCATGTAGAGATTGGCGAAACTGGGCGCAAATTTCGTGCCCATCACGGTCCCTTTGCATTGAATGTATATTTGGTTTTCAAATGAAAAAATGTTATGTTCCAATATAAATAAAATAGAGGATAGCAGGAATTGTTTTTGAATGGATGGTAGACTAGAATCAGCATCTAAAAACTGGGATGTGGCCCATATCCCTTTCCTATGTGGGATGTTGGAATATAGGACACTCACATCTAGTGTGACCCATGTGTAATCTTTAATCCATGGTATATACTTGATTTTGGTAATGAGAGAAGAAGAATCTTTTATATATGATGGAAGTTGAATTACAAATTTTTGTAGAAGATGATCTATAAATTCAGATAATTTGCTAGTCAGAGAATTTATTCTGGAAATAATTGGGCGACTGGGAGGATTTTTGTCGTTTTTGTGGATCTTGGGAAGGTGATAAAAGAATGCTAGTTTTGCTTCTCTAACTGTCAAAAACTCTCTTTATTATTTAGAATGCCATTCGAAACTGCAAAGTTGGTAAGTGAGATGTACTCTTCCATATGATTTGTATTTGGGATCTTGGGGTAGAATATTATAATATTCCTTGTCAGATAAAATGTTTAATAGTTCGGTGAGGTAGTCTGTACAATTCTGGATTAGAATTCCACCTCCTTTTTCAGCACTACGGATGATGATGTTGGTATTGGATTTGAGATTTTTAAGCGCTCTTTTTTCAGCCCATGTTAAGTTATTTTTGTTTCTCAATTTAAGTTTACATTTCTTTTTTATATATGAATTGATATTTCTAAATTCTGTGGATATCAAAGAAAAACTTGACTGCCCTTATGCTGAACAGGGTAGAACTTAGATTTGGGTTTTAAGGAAGTGGCTATATGGTTCGGGGAATTAGGAAATTTGTTTTGAAATATATTGATATGTGACAAGTCACAGGTAGTATTTGTTTGATGGTTTCTTTTATCTAAGATACATGAGAAATGACGTTTTAAAGTGAGCTTCCTCGATGAAATTATTTAGATCAAGAAACAAGTCCAGCTCATTGATCTTATCACTGGGGTAAAAAGAAAGACCTTTTGTTAAAAGACTGTGTTCAGGATGACTCTGCTTGTCCTGTCCAAACATCTTCCCTGTATAAGGGCTGCAGCAATCCTAGAATGAGCAAAGTTGTCTCTCTCCCTGTGGCAGCGCTTAAACCAGACTTCTGCTTCTGTCTGTGGCTGTGTGAAGACTAACTTGAGGTGACTTAGAGTTCTATGTTCCTTGAGAAAGTGGGTTACACCCAAACATGTAGGCATTTTTAGCCGCTTATGACTTCTATTAAGGGTTCTCTCTAAAGGATTTCTCTTGCTTCACTATCCTAGTGCTGGATCCTTCTACTTTTATTGCATGAGCGCTGGTCTGGGTGTTGTTCCTAGGTGAGTCTGCAGCTGCATGTGGTGAACCTTTTCTTCTGCTTTGGACTTAGAGTCTCCTCCACTAACTTCAACCAACCGTGGGTTGGGCTGGACCATGGCTCAATAAAAATGAAGGGTGTTCCTCTACCCCTAGTGGAACAGCCATAACAAGGAAAAACAGTGGCACAAACAGTAATTATGCATGTAAAACAGTTTAGCAGTGTCCACTCGGATACTGCAGTACTACTATTCCCAGCCTCCAGGCTTCCTCCAAAGGGTTGATGCATATATGCATTCATTTATATTGAATATATTAATTCCAGTAGGGAGTAATATAGTCAGTGAGCATAACAACATGGAAAGTAAAAACAGTGATCTTTATTGCATAACTGTTCTGATATGACCATAGATAAAACACATATTTTGCAATGTTGAGTATATAGACAATGTTTTCTAAATGATAAATCTATTGATTTTACAGAGAATTAAATGTGACAGTGTCACTAGTTTATCCTCTGGGCATTTTTACTGGGTTAAATAATCTGTGACTTTCATCAATAAATTGATCTAGAGAATAAAGAGAATCTATTATTGTGAAAGCTGCAAATACAGCAGATGCAAAATAAAGCTACAAAATAATTGTTTAGCATAGATTAAATGTTTTTCAGCTTTTACAGCTAGTGAAAGTAAAACATTACGAAAGTGGATTGATCACTATTTACTTTGTCTTTATTGTAAATGTTTATTTACCTGTCGCTGAGAATTACTGAAGAGACACTATGACTTAAAGAATGTCTGTCACCAGCACCCTAACTAAAAATCAAAAACATATTGCTAAAAAATAGACATACTATAAAAAAAAAAATATATAACAGAAAAAAGGCCACACTTACCCAATACCAGATGAACCATGGCTAAGTGTAGGATGCAGCCAGGCCCTTAAGGTATGTGGTGCAAAATGCTAATAGAGCACCCACCCACACACCTACAATCCATGCGGGGGTGGAAGCCAGCATATCAAATGCACATAGATAAAACTTATACAAGCTGCTAGTCACATAGAAGATTTCAACAATAAACTACCAACCACTGACAAATATATACATTTAGGGTCTTTCATTATACTTGATATTATATTTTATCAACCAATAGAGAAATACACAACTGAAATATATAAAATATCAAGATGTGTAGGCACATTAAGCTTCATTTGGCAGAAAATATACCTATGGAGATCAGTAAGGCATTAGTCAAAACATGTAAGCCAAAGTTTAAACTTTGTGCCAACAAAGCTTCAATTTTTATGGGATCCTGTCAAGAAGCTAGACATATACAGTGGGGAAAAAAGTATTTAGTCAGCGACCAATTGTACAAGTTCTCCCACTTAAAAAGATGAGAGAGGCCTGTAATTGACATCATAGGTAGACCTCAACTATGAGAGACAAAATGAGAAAACAAATCCAGAAAATCACATTGTCTGATTTTTAAAGAATTTGTTTGCAAATTATGGTGGAAAATAAGTATTTGGTCAATAACAAAAGTTCATCTCAATACTTTGTTATATATCCTTTGTTGGCAATGACAGAGGTCAAACGTTTTCTGTAAGTCTTCACAAGGTTGGCACACACTGTTGCTGGTATGTTGGCCCATTCCTCCATGCAGATCTGCTCTAGAGCAGTGATGTTTTGGGGCTGTCGCTGGGCAACACGGACTTTCAACTCCCTCCAAAGGTTTTCTATGGGGTTCTGGAGACTGGCTATGCCACTCGAGGACCTTGAAATGCTTCTTACGAAGCCACTCCTTCATTGCCCTGGTGGTGTGCTTGGGATCTCTGTCATGCTGAAAGACCCAGCCACATTTCATCTTCAATGCCCTTGCTGATGGAAGGAGGTTTGAACTCAAAATCTCACGATACATGGCCCCATTCATTCTTTCATGTTCACGGATCAGTCGTCCTGGTCCCTTTGCAGAGAAACAGCCCCAAAGCATGATGTTGCCACCCCCATGCTTCACAGTAGGTATGGTGTTCTTTGGATGCAACTCAGCATTCACTCTCCTCCAAACACGACGAGTTGTGTTTCTACCAAACAGTTATACTTTGGTTTCATCTGGCCATATGACATTCTCCCAATACTCTTCTGGAACATCCAAATGCTCTCTAGCAAACTTCAGATGGGCCCGGATATGTACTGGCTTAAGCAGGGGAACACGTCTGGCACTGCAGGATCTGAGTCCCTGGCTGTAGTGTGTTAGTTTGTAGTTTGTTACATTAGTCCCAGCTTTCTGCAGATCATTCTCTAGGTCCCCCCGTGTGGTTCTGGGATTTTTTCTCACCGTTCTTGTGATCATTTTGACCCCACGGGGTGAGATCTTGCGTGGAGCCCATGATTGAGGGAGATTATCAGTGGTCTTGTATGTCTTCCATTTTCTAATTATTGCTCCCACAGCTGATTTCTTCACACCAAGCTGCTTACCTATTGCAGATTCAGTCTTCCCAGCCTGGTGCAGGTCTACAATTTTGTTTCTGGCGTTCTTCCACAGCTCTTTGGTCTTCACCATAGTGGAGTTTGGAGTGTGACTGTTTGAGGTTGTGGACAGGTGTCTTTTATACTGATAATGTCAAACAGGTGCCATTACTACAGGTAATGAGTGGAGGACAGAGGAGCCTCTTAAAGAAGAAGTTACAGGTCTGTGAGAGCCAGAAATCTTGCTTGTTTGTAGGTGACCAAATACTTATTTTCTACCATAATTTGCAAATAAATTCTTAAAAAATCAGACAATGTGATTTTCTGGATGTGTTTTCTCATTTTGTCTCTCATAGTTGAGGTCTACCTATGATATCAATTACAGGCCTCTCTCATCTTTTTAAGTGGGAGAACTTGCACAATTGGTGGCTGACTAAATACTTTTTTTCCCCACTGTATATATGTGTATGTGTACTACATTAGAAGAGCGTACCCTAAAATACAACAGGGATGCAAGAAAAGGACCAGGACAGTGCGAAGTTGAGGAGTGTGAGTAGACAGAACTCAGCACTGGAAGGAGGACAGACGTGATCTCTTAGTTTAGGTTTAGAAAGAACACAGGTCACTGCATGGATGGACGATAGATTTAATAGAGTTAGAATACATGTTCTAGTAGGCTTTAATAGCTTTAGTTTACTACACTGGTAAAATGGCAACATACTTATGTTAGTGAAAGATATCAGTTGATGCAGCAGCCATCTGGCACACCTATAAAAGTGTTGGACATCTGCAGCGTGATCTGATGCCTTATGATGACAGTGAGGCCAGGCTGGCATTGCTCTTAATCCTAACTGCATCCTGGACCCAAGACCCATTTGCTCTTCTTCCCAGCTACGTCCGTGCCATGTGTTTGAGCTCTAAGCCATCAATATTTCTCATGGATATTAGCTTTCATAAGCATTTGAAACAAAACAGTTATGGAATGTCCAATATTGGAAACATTGTTTTCTTATTTGTTCCCTATGCTTGGTAACATTGAGTTTGGAGACCTTTGCTAGCATAAATTGCAGTTATTTAAAAACTTTGTAACCTTCCTTTCTGAAGCACATTAAATATGGGTATTTACATAGGTGGGTCAAGGTTTTAAACTGCATTCTCTATAAGTTCATTTCAGATATATACGCTTAATGGCTTCAGCAAACACTTTGTAGTGTAAAGCCCTTGAATGTCAATTAACCTTATAACATGCTGGAACAAGGAACGGCATTTCAGTTTACTAATGGCAGTGGTTTCTCATTTTTACATGTTTATCAGTATTAGTAATATTTTTGTATGTGTATTCAAAAATCTTCACCCTTGCCTATGTAAAGACAATAGGTAATAGGAGTCCTAGGTGTGAGGAGAATTTAAACACCTAAATAAGAAGTAGGGGTGGAGGTGGCTGCTCCCTGTGTGAAACTCCTGCAGTAATATTCATAACAGTGCATAGTCCCAAGTGCAATAAAAAAAACAGAACTGAATTAAAATTTAAAAGTTAGGGCTGAAATATCTCAAATAAATCTAAAATACACTCAATTTTTTGAGGATGAATCTCTCTTGTTCATTAATATGTGAGTTTTCCTAGTTTCCACCGCAAAATGCCAAGCTGCAATAATGTAACAATAATACACAATGTACGGATTTGTCTGGATCCTGCTCTGTACTCTGTGTATATATCAAATGATACGGGGGTCAGGGATGTTGGACCTCCACCAATCTGATATTAATAGCCTATCATATGGCTAAACCATCAATGTCTATCCTTGGATGACTATTTTAAAATATACTGATAACCTACAAATGTAATACTCTGTTTAGCATTGATTTATCAATGGTAGGTGACTGTAACCAGGTGATTTTGGTCATCTTTGGTATTTTTTTCTTTAACTATTTTCTGTATTAGTTTTGAATGGGGATATGACTGACTGTAGGTATGTCAGGTTTATAAAAATACGTGTTCTTGGTCTCATCATATGCCCCTATTGATGAGTTCCTAAATCAAATAAAATATGAACTGTTTTGCTTATATATGAGGTTATACTGTAAAAGTCACAATACAAAATATGATAATTCTTCAAACATCAAAACTCCTTATACATACATTAATAATATAGTGAAGGAAAGAAATATACCAATTATAGCTGTTACACGAAGCATGCCAATGTTTTGTTGAGATAGACAATGATAACCACTGTGCCGATTGTCTACTATATTAATGATTGAATAGTGTCTTGTTTCTCTTCTACTGATTTGGAAGTAAATATTCATAAAGACAAAATATTGGATGAAGGAAATGGATCTATGCCAATCAAGATTGTTTGCCTCGCTTCTGGTTTTTCCAGCCAAATAAAAATGTAATTGTGATTTCAAATCCAGGACTTCAAATCTGATTTTCTAATAAACTTGTAATTATTTTATTTAAAATGTATATACAATTATAAATAACTGTAAACATCAGTAATATAAACCATTACTTCATTTCTCTTTTGCTTGTGTTTACTGCTTGCTTTAAATCCCATATCTTGGTCAATGTTTTTCTCTAATAGGGTTTCTTCTGGAAATCTATAGGGCTGTCTAGTTCTTTTTTATTGACGACCTATCCTCAGGAGTTTGAACGCTGTGACCTCTTCACTGTTTACATTGCACCCTGTAAGTTTTATAGCGTCCATGCAATGTAATTGCAACTTCTTCCCATAGAAGTGAATGGATGAAGGTGTAATTATATTGCACGCCACTATGATACAATGTGTTGGCGAATTAAGGTGTTCAGTATTTTATTTTTGACTTATCCTTAGGATAGGTCAGAAATGAAAGATCAGGTGGGATCTGATGCCCAGGACCTCTATTGATCACCTGTTAAAAGAGACTGTAGCGCCTGTGCAAGCAGTGTAAGCCCTTCACTGTTTACTTTTTATGTTGTCTGATTCATAGCTTTCTATGGGAGAGACTGTAATTACTGTACATCACATGACCACTATAAATCAGATGGTGTGCATTAGAAACAGTGAAATGGTCACATTGAGGCCCCTTTAATCAGCTGATCAATTGGTGGCAGACACTCACTGATGTTTTATTGGTGACCTATTCTAAAGATAAATATAAATTTAGAAGAAAAAGCAGATTGAGCACTCCTTGAGTGTAACCGTAATATGATGCAAAATATCCACAATATAACTGACCCTTGCAGTTGGGTGCTCACCTTAAATATTTCTGTGAGGCCACAACAACTATACCACCATATCAGATCATTAGAGGCAGTTGTGGTCACTGGGTACTGCCAACAGGAACACCAATGGCCATAAAAATCCAGGATACAGAGATCAACCTTTGACATTTTAATTGTTAATAAAGTAGCTTAAAGGTTTAAAGCATGCATCCCACATTATCCAAGCTTGGTCTAATTTGGAGGAGGAGCACGTACCCTGTTTTTGTTTGTTGAGCTATCTTAGGATCTCTACAAATCTATCCTGAGGAAAGGTCATCAATAAAAAGGAACTCTTTTAAGTTCAGGTTTTCTGTTGTGATTTGTCAGAATATAATTCTCTTAGTAGTACATAGACTGGCCTGAGATGCTTTAGTTTAATGGATTTAAAGCATACTTAACATTTAAACAAACTTTGCATACATCAGAATTACAGTGTGTATACACGAGGGACAATACTCTTTTGATCATTATAACCGCCCCCCCCCCCCCCCCCCCCCCCCCCCCCCCCCCCCCCCCCCCCCCCCCCCCCCCCCCCCCCCCCCCCCCCCCCCCCCCCCCCCCCCCCCCCCCCCCCCCCCCCCCCCCCCCCCCCCCCCCCCCCCCCCCCCCCCCCCCCCCCCCCCCCCCCCCCCCCCCCCCCCCCCCCCCCCCCCCCCCCCCCCCCCCCCCCCCCCCCCCCCCCCCCCCCCCCCCCCCCCCCGCCGCCCCCCGCCCCCCCCCCCCCCCCCCCCCCCCCCCCCCCCCCCCCGGGGGGCGCCCCCGCCCCCCCGCCCCCCCCCCCCCCCCCCCCCCCCCCCCCCCCCCCCCCTCCTTTCCCCCCCCCCCCCCCCCCCCCCCCCCCCCCCCCCCCCCCCCCCCCCCCCCCCCCCCCCCCCCCCCCCCCCCCCCCCCCCCCCCCCCCCACCCCCCAACCCCACACCCACCCCCCCCCCCCCCCCCCCCCCCCCCCCACCAACTTTACCATCAATTTTTTGTTGATTGGGAGAGGGGGGCCCGCGCCCCCCCCCCCCCCCCCCCCCAGGGGAACCAACCCAACACCCCCCCCCCCCCCCCCCCCCCCCATACCCACCCTCCCCAACCCACCCCCCACCCCCCCCCAACCCACACCCAGCCCACAACCCAAACCAATTACCCCCTCCAGCAACACAGAGAAAGGAAGTAGGGAGCAACCAAACCAACAAAAAGAAAAGCCCACCCCCATACTCCCCCCAATTTATTTTAATTCATACCCCCCCTTTTTTTTGCACCCCCACCCCCCCCCCTCCCCCCCCAAAAATCCCTCTCCCCCCCCTTTTAATAAATACCACATAGAAACGCCGCCCCCCCCCCCCCCAAATTTAAACCAAAAAAAATTAAGAATTATAAGGGTGCCCCAACCCAGCGTATAACTTATACTTTGCCTTCTTTATCAGTTTCTCTTCTGCAAGCTCTATTTTTTGGAATTTCTGTCTTAGCTAGAGGTTGGAGCCAAATCTGTACTACTGATATATACAGAGTTTGATGAAAATGTAATGATCTTTTGAAGTTTGGAAATCTACATCAAATAGGTTAGGGAATGTGAGTCATTGAAATAACTTTTTGATACTGTCAGATTATCTGACTGATAACCAGTCAAATAACCTGACACTGTCAAAAAGCTATTTCAATGATACACTGTCAGATAACCTAAGATAGAGAATACTATAGCACCAAAGGGACACTAAGCACCATAGCGTGGGTGTTGTGGTTGTTTCTTAAGCCTGAGTTGAATTTCTTTTTATAGGTACACAAAAACTCTGACATGACACAATCATTCTTCCAGATGTCCTCAGCAGTCTGAAGGGGACTTCAGCAGAGAAAATAACTTTACCCCAGTCCTCTGCAGAATGGCTTCTGAAAGAATGATTGTCCATAAAAGAAAAAGTGAGCACTAGCATGAGTTCTATATCATGCCAATACTAAAGCCTCCTGAGACCATTCATGTATGGGGTTGCTTTCATCCAAAAGAGTGGGCTTACTCACAATTTTGCCTAAGAATACTGCCATGGTATCTAAACATCCTCCAAGAGCAACTTTTAAAAATCCAGGAGCAATTTTGTGATGATCAATGCTTTTTCTGGCATGATGGATTACCATATCCCAAGGCAAAAGTGATAACTAAGTGGCTCAGTGAGCAAAATTAAAATTTTGGGTTGATGATTAGGAAACTATTCAGATTTTCAAAAAGCAGACATGCAAACAAAACGACAGAAATTTTGATAAACTCCAAGCACTGATTACACAGGTCTGCAAAAAAAAATTTTTTCAAGAGCTGTTTTGGTTATTCCACGTAATCTTTATGTTTTTTGGTTCGCTGAATCTGAAAATTACCTCCATTTTGTCATAGGACATCATGTTTCCTGACAATTTAGGTAACTAAGTTAAATAAGTGGAAATAGACTTATAAAATGAATGTTTTATTACAATTTTTTCATGAAAATCCTTTTTTGAACTAAAATGAGCTTACTAACACACACTAAGCTCGATTCCTCTTCCCTGTGAGGCTCCTCTTGGTGCACTTACACTTGTGAGTAGCATCTGGAATGTCCATCTGAAGCATCCAACAGTAGTCTGCCATCATGGTAATGCTTCATTTTCCCTAGTATCTCCTTTCCATCTCTTTAATGTCTTGGTGGAATCGTTCACCTTGTTCCTCACTCACAGCTCCCAAATTTACTGGAAAGTAGTCAAGGTGGGATTGGAGAAAATGCACTCAAACTCATCAGGCAACCTAAAGCTTGAAATACTTTCAGCATTCGTCCGACGATCTTTTTGTAGTGAGGATCTTTGTTATTGCCTAAAAATTTCTCTACGACTTCTGTAAATGCAATCCACCCTTCTTTTTGAGGATCCGTCATGGTATTGACAAACTCTTGATCAACTATAAGCCTTCTAATGTCTGGTCTGACGAACACATCTTCCTTCAATTTTGCCTCCGACAGTCCTCGAAACTTGGTGACCAAGTATTTGAAGCATTCTCCATCTCTTGGAAGTGATTTTCCGAATTGCTTCATCAATCCCAATTTTATGTTGAGAGGTGGTAGAAGAACTCTATGGGGAAGTTTCTCGGATGACATTTTTTTCACTGACTGTTAGCACCCTTGGCTGCCAACTCTTCTTGGTCCAGTGATTTTGTTGGTCTCAAATGTCCCATAGACACAGAAAACAAGAGAATTTGGTATACCCAGATTTTGTTGCCCGAGCAGCATGCACAAGACCTTCAAATCCCCACACACTTGCCAACCCTGGTCTTCATATTTAAGTTTACGAAGAACCAATTCCAAGTTCTTGTAGGTTTCCTTCAAGTGTACGGAATGACCTACAGGGATGGAAGCCTAAAAAACACAGTTGTGGAGTAAAACTGCATTATGACTTCTTTTTGAATAATCTGTAAAAATCCGCCATTGCTCTGAATCATATTGAACTTTAAATTGACCCATCAGACCTTCGACATCGATGCAATAAACCAACTTGTCTTCCTGGGCGAAGTAAGGAACGAACTCCTTTTCATGATGTCTGAACCATGGAAATGACACTCCTGGCAACAATAAATTCCTGCTTTTCAGCCTTGATCCAAGTAACTCACCGGCATCTTTGGGAAGATTCAAGTCTCTTACCAAATCATTCATCTCCTACTGAGAAAACAATTTTGGTCTTGTATCATCTTCAAAGTCAGAATTTGATTAGTCATCTGGTTCAGGTATGACTTCACCTTCATTGGAGCTAGGTATCTCTTCCAAGGTAGCAGGGGGCGTGGGTACTGGTATATCTGTGCCATGGAGGATGGCACGAATTGCTGAGTGAAGATTGGAGTATGAAATGGAATGCTTCCATTTGGAATTAAACCCTTTGAAATCGCATGAACAAAAGTAACAGTCGTCACTATGGTTCTTTTGCTCTCGCCATACCATAGGAATCCAATAACAGAAAGATTTTTTTCTTACCTTTGAACCAGTTTCGGAGGTCCTCAACACACTGTTTGCACACTTTATGAGGCTCCCAAACGTTATCTTGTTCTCCAAGTTTTAGTCCAAAGTATGCGAAGTATACTTTTTTCACAAAGTCTGTAATATTCTGCTGTTGCTTCAACACTGTATATTCACCACAGATGAAACAAACTGTCTGGCGAATTAATACACTTTTGCGGAGCCATAACACTGGGAAACACGGTTGAAAAATGACGAGCTAACACGAACTGCGATGAAAAAGTGTGAACAGGCTAGAACCAAGAAAAAAAAATTGAATCAAGCCTGAGCATGTCAGAGCCTGCGCGTTCAGCTTGCTACATGTTGACGCTGGTTTCCATTAGCTCACTCTGGAAGTTCTTTTCTTTGAGAGTTAAGGTTTTTTGGCATTTTATATCTTAAATGCATTTATGTGAATTAATTAATAGTAATTTGGACTTTAAGTTTGGTTAAAAACCCATAATATAAAAAACAATACTAAAAATTAAAAATAATTTGATAAATTTGAAGACAATTTTGCATTTTGTGGCAAATCCTGACATTTAGGAGTTTTTTCAATATTTTATTTGTTTTCAGCACACCAAAATACATGGAAATTAGATGAAAATAATCAAACAGCTTTTTAGTCGCAGACCTGTGTTATTCAAGAATGGGCTGCCATCATTCAGGATTTGGCCCAGAGGCTGATATCCAGCATGTCAGGGCGAATTGCAGAATTGTTGAAAAATAAGGGTTAACAATAAAAATATTGAGTTTTTGCATAAAGTTCATGCATTTGTCAATAAAAAAGCTTAAAAACTTATGAACTTGTTATAATTGTACTTCAGTATATCATAGAAACTTCTGACCGAAAGATCTAAAAACGCTGAAGCAGCAAAATTTGTGAAAGCCCAAATTTGTGTCAGTCACAAAACTTTTGGCCATGACTGTTGTTTGAATTTTAAAGAATGTTCTGATGTCTGACATGGTGAACTCTCGAGAGAACATAAACTCATGCTGAAGAGAAGGATCCCCTGAATTTTCAGATAAAAGTAGAATAACTAAATAAATACTAACTGAATTAAATAAACTTAGGTAATAGGTACATATTGAAAGAAAAATAATCACTGGAGTATCACTTTAAGTCACTGTGCTATTCTGTTTCTCTAACTTCTAGTCACTTCTATTAGAGTAACAAACACATTTGTTTGTGTATTACTGGCCACTTCAGGCCTTCTCATAGACGATATTCCAATTGGAGTGATAAAAGGCTCAATGTCAATGCCTCTTTAAGTCATGTATCTCCAAAGATTAGATTTATGCTAGGTTCACACCTGTGTTTGGGTTTCCATTTGGGGGGGTCCTCTTGGGGATCTCCCGAACGGAAACATAATCTGCTTAAAAAAGCAGTTACCCGCTATAATGGGGTCCGTTGGGTTTCCGCCCAAAAAGGGAATGGGGTACAGAATCCACCAACAGAGAGCAGGCGCAGGTGTGAATCTAGCCTTAGGCTTATTATTTTATTATGAGATTATCTATCTTTTGCTTTATGTAGTAGCTGCTACTATTTTAATGGAAAATTTACTTGTGTTAAGCAAATTTAACTGGCTTGTGAACATCTAAGGGTAAGTTCACACAGATTTTGTGTTTGTCCTTCCTTTGACATGTCTGTTTCGGACTTGATGGTTTGCCTATTCACTGGCTTATGGCATTTTTTTAAGCACCTTCTGGTATGCTATGCTATGTCTTGTTACTGTTTTGTTACATAGAAAACTTCAATAAAACTTGATTACACCTAAGGGTAAGTTCACACAGAGTTTTTTGGAGGCGTATTTTGAGGCTAAATTGCCTTAAAAACTGCCTTCTAAAATGCCTCCCAACTTCCCCATTCATTTCAGCAGATTGTTTTCCTCCAGTTAATTTTTCTTCTAGAGGAAAAAAGAAGAGTCATGACTTATCTTCAGGCTGATTCTGCCTTGCAAACCCAATTGAAATGAATGGAAGACCAGCATTTTTTTCAGTGTTTTTTGGAGCGTTTGTTTTTTTTTTTCTGCCTCCCATTGATTTCAATGTGTTTGCAAGGAAGAAGAATCCGCCTAAAGATAGGTCATGACGCTTTTTTTCCCCCTCTGTCTGAAATAATAGCTAGAGGAAAAAATATGCCTGACTTCCATGAAAGTGAATAAGAGAGGAACATTTTGATGGGTATTCTGCCTCAAAAAATTCTGTGTGAACTTACTCTAACAGAAAACTCGATAGGCAATATCAATTGTGGTCAAAAAGATTTGTATTCAAGAAGGTATTGTACAAGTCTAGAAGTTATTTACCCTGAATAAACCAATAATTTGTATTCATTTTGCCCTTTGTGCTGATAGCATGATAACTTATATTACATTTTATCCCTATTTATGCATGTTTTGGGTTTAAGTAGCAGTATTACACTTTTTTTTGACTGATAACATGTTACTGTTTGCCCTGATTTATGCAAGTTTTGGGTTTACATAGCAGTCATTCATTAAACATTTCCTGCACGTACCACAGTTTCAGGCAGATGTTTCAGAGATCTGTGATTGGTTACTGACCAACTGTATGTTATTATACATTATCTAATTATGCCATTTTATGGTAGTATTTCATCTAATCTAGCAATTACCTTAAATGCTTATTGTTTCATCATGATGCTTTTGATAGACATTGAAAACTATACCGATTGCCTTTTAGGCATGTAAAAAGAGGTTTATGCAATGTTCATTCGGATATGGCAATGAATTAGATGTGTTGCTTGACTAAGAAACACTGTATAATTTCTTGTAAATGAATGCCTACTGATCTTTAAATAGGTTTCCTACTTTAAGAGAAGCATTTTGATTTAGAAGTCTATTACAAACATGCCTGATGATATGGAATAATAATAATTTATTTATTTAGCTCCAAACTTGCCATAGCCATATAGCACTTATAATACTTTTCCTAGAAAGAGCTCAAAATTTATTCTCCTCATCTGCAAGATTGAAGCAAGGTTGAGGGGGCCTGTGATGTACCTGATGTTGATGGTAGTTACCTGAATTGCTTCCAGCCTCTCTTTCCCTGAGCCAGTGATAGTGTTCAGAAGGGACCTGATGGTAAGTGCAGGAATGACTCAGGAGGCAGCAGTGCAGTTGAACCAATGATGTAATTTGATTGAGAGACTGTCAGGTGATGTCAGGTGATGCCAGAACCCAGTCATCATCACAGACACGTGTCTCTTCTGTATTTTCACTGCATTTTCAATGCATGTCACAGAGGACATTTTAGTTCATCTAAGACAAATCAAAAATGTTTCTGGTTTCATTGAAAAACCGGACATTTGGAATATTTGAGTTGAATCCAACTTGTAATGAATCGGTTCACCCAGCAATGGTATCTGGGCAGATATCTCTGAAAAGAGCCCAACTCTTTTCCCTCAGGGGCTACAGGATCTCTCAGCACTCTCAACTAACCAACTGACTCTGATGACTTCTAGTCTCATCCCCTTAGTTCCAGGCAGTGATTGGCTGGACCAAATGAAGTCCTCTTAAATTAAGGGGGGGGGGGGAGGGATAACAGGCCACATTATAATGCTCCTAAAAGGGGGATATATGATACTAGGGAAACTGCAAAACATATATAAATATATATATACAGACACAGTGGCACAACAACAATATAAAACTACAGTATTTTGTAGAGTCCAATGTGATGCTGCATATTGATTGAAAGAGGTTGAACAAAGGCAATGCAGAAAATACAGTGTACAATAGGGGGGATTTTTCATACATTTTATGCCAAAAAATATATGGCAAAAATTGCAATGTATTTCCACCAAAAATTGTGACTTTTTACTCTCTTTATGCAGCTCTTGCCACTTCATGGTCTACCAAATGTAACAATATTTGCACAACAAGACTGGTGCAAATCACAGCGGAAATCTACGCCAGCTCCTAGCTTGGGTAGATTTCTACTTCTAGCACATGGATCACCCAAGATGTGGCAAAGTGTTTACAAGACATGCGAGTCTTAATAAATTTGTTGCTAGTAGGGAATAGATTTCTGTGTTGGTCGTTATAAATCCCCCCCCCCAAATGATGCAAAACAATCACGAATAAGTGAAACCACTCTAAGTCTAAGGCCCCACGTTGTGGAAATGTAGCATTTTTCCTGCTGCAGCGACAGAGCAGAAAAAAACACTGCATTTTATAGAGCCAGCAAAGTGAATGAGATTCTGGCTAATCCCATCCACACACTGTGGGGAAAAAAAACACTGCAGAAAAGCTGTGTTTTGAAAAAAGCAGCATGTCAATTTTACGTGTGGAAACGCCCATGTTTTCCCTATATAGTTAAAACGCTATGAAAAACGCTGTGGAAAAAAACGTGATGCGATTCCGCTGTGTTTTTTTCCACAGCGTTTTTTAGCTGCGTTCCGCAACTTGTGACCTTAGCCTATAAGACCTTATCCAGACCAGATTTGCTTTGACAGATTTTCAATTTTGCCATATATTATTCTTAGTGATCATCACCTGACCACCTCACTAGAAGACCACTTTTTGATGCAATTTTAGGTCCCTCAGTCTGGTTCAGTAGGACACACACTCCTCAAAGACTGCTGATTATGAATTGTATTACTGAATTACTGAAATGAATGAACGTTTCAAAACTATTCTAATTTATTGAGATGTATATCTTTTTTTACTATCTTCTATAGTTTTTCAGTAATATATGTAGGTCATGTGACCTACATATATTAAATTTTTTGCCTTTCCGCTGATCTAACGGGTCATCGGTATAATTCATATCCTGACCCGTTACGTCAGTGTAAAGGCCTTTCCCCCCCCCCCCCAGCTTTATTATACTTACCATTTCCTCTGCACTCGGGCTGACGCGTCATCCAGGGAAGGTCGCCTCCTCTTCTTTCTTTGTGTGTCAGGCTCCCCACGCACATGCGATAGTGTCTGGGAAACCGGCTCACAATACTTACCCATCTTTTCTTGCTTCCGGTCTGGAGCTGAGCCGTGACGTCACTTCCGGAAGTGATGTCGGACCCGGCTCCAGGCAGCATGGGAGGCTTGCAGTGCAGAGCCAGCATCTCCTCCACTCCAGGCAGACATCAAGAAGAGGAGGAGACATAAAGACAAGTAAGTATGTTGTGTGAGGGCGGGGAGGGGCTGAGTTAGTTAGTTAGTTGGGAAGGGCTAGTAGTGGGCGGGCTAGCTAGGGAGACAGGGAGGGTGTAACATCCTTGCCTGTTCAGGCTTTGGCACCATCCTCTGGGCGCACGCTGAGGTGCAGGAGGCGTGCCCGGTTGTGATTCCTTCCTTTGGGTTTTTCTTGCATTGTCTGAACACTGTCCTATTCCCTCACCTCCTTAATTGATTTTCCACCACGCCCTTCTCCTTCACCTTGCTTTCCCCCTGCTCCACTAAGAGTTAACTTTAGTCCCACCTTTGTGATTGACAGCCTATCCTCCTATCAAGTCTGGGGCGGGTTCTTTCTCCCTATTTATTGTTTGCTCACTTTCCCATTGGCGCCTGCTATTGCATTTCGCTTACTGGCTATACTCCTTGTTCCTTGTTACCTGCTCTTCTGATTTTCTGACCACTGGCTTACCTTTGACTTCTCTCTTGGATTGTGATTTTGTACTGCATTGCTCGTTTGTTACCGATCCCTTGGCTAGCTGACCTCCCTTTGCTGTTGTGCGTCCTGTCTGCGTTCTGTGTTATCACTTATTATAAGGAGGAACTGTCGACTGGTTGCTGGATGTCACCTAGGACAGATCGGGCAAGTAAGCCAGGGACAGTGGGGGGATTCAGCTTAGGGTCCACTGTCTTGTTGTGCCCCTCCCCCCTAAGTTCTCCAGCAGCTACTGGGGAATCGCTCCTCTAGTGATACCCTTACAAAATAGCAGGCCATAAAAAAAAAAAAAAAAACTTTAACCCTTCTACTCATTACTGGCATGGCTTCTATTCAGGACCTTGTGACTCGAATGGAGGGTTTGGCAGGTTTGGTGTCTGAACTGGCCAATCAGGTACACACACTCACCCAGAATCAAGCTGAGGCCGCTACTACACCACCTACTGTCATTTCCCTTCCCAGGGTTAAAATGTTACTCCCGGATAGGTTTTCAGGGGACCGAGGTAAATTTGAGACGTTCAGGGAATCATGTCTGTTGTATTTTTGGGTCAACCCTCATGCGTTGCAGTCTCAGATGGTGGGGGTGGTCATTTCTCTCTTACAGGGGGATCCACAAACTTGGGCCCTTAAACTCCCCCCTGAGGCAGAGGAGTGGACAGATCTGGAAAAAATTTTTAAGTCTTTGGGGGCCATTTATGCTGAGTCTGATCAAATTGGACTTGCCGAGTCCCAACTTCTTACCCTCCGGCAAGGTGAACTATCCGCTGAAACTTATTGCACTGAGTTTCGGAAGTTGAGTATAACAGCAGGTTGGTGCGACTCCGCTTTGAAAGCTCTTTTTAAACAGGGCCTGAATGATTCAGTGAAGGATGTCTGGGTAGGTCACCCTGATCCCCCTACCTTAGAAAAGGCCATGACCTTAGCCGTCCGCATTGACAGGATTGGTCCCACTAAGTCTTCTGTCTATCCCTCTCTTTCTGTTAAAAAATCTGTTTCTCCTTCTGTCACCCCTGGAGATGAGCCTGTGCAGTTGGGAGCACTGGATACCAAAGCTAGACAAGAATATCGTCTCCGGAATCATCTCTGCCTGTATTGCGGCAAACCGGGTCATCTCATCCGAGACTGTTCCATCAAACCACGTACACCAGCGGAAACTCCAGGGCCTGAGTGGTATTCGGAAGAACCACTCAGGCAGTCAGGTATCTTCCAAAAAATCTCATAAATTGATGTTACCTGTGTCTCTGTCCTTTGGGGGCAGATCTGTTTCTGGGCAGGCCCTAGTAGATTCTGGGGCTGCCACTAACTTTGTAAAATTTTTGTTTGTTTCTGCTTTACGTATTGAACTTGTATCATTAGATACTCCTCTGTTGGTTACTGGGGCGGATTTTACTCCACTGGCCAGGGGTAAAGTCCGTTTTAAAACCCCCTTACTCTCTTTGCAAGTGGGCTCAATACATACGGAGCTCATGAGTTTTTTTGTTATGGAGGATCTCTCATCTGATATTATTTTAGGGCTTCCCTGGCTAGACCTCCATAACCCTACCTTTGATTGGCCCAAAAAAGAGTTAGTGAAATGGGGGAATCAGTGCTCCTTCCATTGTATTGCTTTGCATGCCTCCGATTGTCTCAGTGAGGAGACGCTTCTTCCTGAATTTCTATCTGATTTTCATGATGTTTTTGATGCTAAAGCTGCTGAAGTTTTACCGCCGCATAGACAATTGTGCGACTGAACTCCTTCCCGACTCCAAATACCCTAAGGGAAGGATCTTCAACTTGCTTCTGAACGTGAGGCTATGCAGGATTACACTCAGGATAGTCTTCTTAAAGGTCACATCTGCCCATCTCAGTCTCCCATGGGGGCTGGGTTCTTTTTTGTTAAAAAGAAAGATGGTGGACTGCGACCATGCATTGACTACCGAGAATTAAATAAAATTACGGTTAAAAATCAGCACCCTCTTCCTCTGATTCCTGATCTTTTCAATCAGATTGTGGATGCCCACTGATTTTCTAAGATTGACCTCCGTGGGGCATACAATCTGATTCGGATTAGAGAAGGAGATGAATGGAAAACTGCGTTCAACACCCCGGAAGGTCACGTTGAGTATTTTGTAATGCCTTTCAGGTTGTGTAATGCACCCGCAGTATTTCAACATTTTGTTAACGATATCTTTAGAGACTTGCTCAGTCGTTATGTGGTTGTCTACCTGGATGATATTCTAGTGTTCTCTCCTGATTGGGCCACACATATTGAGCATGTTAGGAGTGTTTTGCTACTGTTGCGTCAAAACTGTCTCTTTGCCAAACTGTCCAAATGCCTGTTCGGAGTCCAAAGGGTCACCTTCCTCGGTTACGTTATTACTCCCGATTCTTTTTGTATGGATCCACTAAAAGTCACGGCTATTAATAACTGGGAATGCCCCTCCAACCTTAAAGCCCTGCAACGATTCTTGGGCTTCTACAACTATTATCGAAAATTTATTAAGAATTTCTCTTCTATAGTGAAGCCATTGACGGATCTCACAAAGAAAGGTGCCGATGTGACCAAATGGACTCCGGAAGCTGAACAGGCTTTTGTACATCTCAGGAAATGTTTTGTTGAGGCTCCTGTATTAGTACCACCAGACTATGATCGCTCATTTATTATTGAGGTTGATGCCTCGGAAGTGGGGGTTGGTGCCGTGTTGTCTCAGGGCTCTGAAAATTTTACGTGTTTGCAAGCTGTGGCCTTCTTCTCGAGGAAATTCTCTCCTACGCAGCGCAACTATGACATTGGTAATTGAGGACTCCTAGCCATTAAATGGGCATTCGAGGAGTGGAGACATTTCCTCGAGGGGGCCAAACACCAGATCACAGTATTCACCGATCATAAGAACCTACTATATCTGGATAACGCTAAGCGACTGTCTCCTAGGCAGGCCCGCTGGGCGCTATTCTTCACACGTTGTAATTTCGTGGTAACTTATCGTCCAGGCTCTAAAAATGTATGGGCTGATGCCCTATCTCGCAGTTTTGGTCCCAGCGATGCCCCTAAGGATGTTCCAGATAAAATCTTGTCTCCCGGAATGGTTCTCGCCATTATTACTCCTGATCTTGCTACTTTAGTGGCTAATTCACAAGATCTTGCTCCCAGTAATACTCCCACTGGGAAACTTTTTGTACCTCCAAACCTTCGTTTTCGTGTCTTGGAGGAAATTCATTGTTCTACCTTAACGGGACATCCCGACTTCGCTGGGACTAAATACCTTCTCTCCCACTCTTACTGGTGGCCTTCCTGGTCTCGAGACGTATGTGAATTTGTTGCTGCCTGTGAGACATGTGCTAAGATGAAGACCCCTAGGAGATTACCAGAGGTCCTTCTTCATCCCCTTCCTATACCTAAGAGACCATGGTCCCATTTGTCAATGGACTTTATTACTGATTTGCCTTGTTCCCAAGGGAAGACTGTGATTTGGGTTGTTATGGATAGATTCTCCAAAATGTGTCATTTTGTATCCCTAAAGAAAATTCCAAGTGCTCCACGTCTAGTCTCGTTCTTTATTAATCACATACTCCGCTTGCATGGTGTACCGGAAAATATTGTATCTGATCGGGGTATACAATTTGTCTCAGGATTCTGGAAGAAATTTTGTGGTCGTCTGGGGGTCTCTCTGTCGTTCTCTTCCACGATCCACCCTGAGACTAATGGCCAGACTGAGAGATTCAACCAAACTTTGGAACAGTACTTAAGGTGTTTTGTGTCTGATGCTCAAGAAAAATGGAGAATCTTTCTTCCTCTAGCAGAGTTTGCAATAAACAACAGGGTTAACGTCACCACTAAAATGTCTCCGTTTTATTGCAACTATGATTTTAACCCCAGGTACTCCTCTCTCCGTAGCACCGAGTCTGTTAATCCCACCGCCGAACAAACTTATCAGCGACTGTGCACAGTCTGGGCCCAGGCTCGTCTGAGCCTGGTTAAAGCCCAAGAATATCAAAAACGGCAGGCAAATAAAAGACGCTTACCTGACCCTGAATACAGAGTGGGAGATCGAGTCTGGTTGTTCACTATGAATCTGCGTCTTAGAGTTCCTTCGGGGAAATTTGCACCACGTTACATTGGGCCCTATGTCATTTCTGAACTCATAAACCCAGTATCTTTTAAATTACAACTTCCAAGTTCTTTTCGTATCCACAACGTCTTCCACAAGTCGCTTTTGAAGAAGTATATCTCCCCTGTCCTTACTTCTTCCAGTCCACCTGCGCCAGTGGTGGTCCAAGGGGAACTAGAATATGAAGTAGAAAAAATTCTAGATTCCCGACAGGTGCAAAATGCTGTTCAGTACCTCGTGCACTGGAAGGGTTATGGCCCGGAAGAGCGAACGTGGGTTTATGCCACGTTTGATTAATATCTTTCATCGCCAAAACCCTTCGAAACCTGGTCCATCTGGCGAGGGTCCAGAGGCCCCTCGTAAAAGGGGGGGGTACTGTAACATCCTTGCCTGTTCAGGCTTTGGCACCAACCACCGGGCGCACGCTGCGGCGCAGGAGGCGTGCCCGGTTGTGATTCCTTCCTTTGGGTTTTTCTTGTATTGTCTGAACACTGTCCTATTCCCTTACCTCCTTAATTGATTTTCCACCACTCCCTTCTCCTTCACCTTGCTTTGTCCCTGCTCCACTAAGTGTTAACTTTAGTCCCACCTTTGTGATTGACAGCCTATCCTCCTATCAAGTCTGGGGAGGGTTCTTTCTCCCTATTTATTTTTTGCTCACTTTCCCATTGGCGCCTGCTATTGCATTTCGCTTACTGGCTATACTCCTTGTTCCTTGTTACCTGCTCTTCTGATTTTCTGACCACTGGCTTACCTTTGACTTCTCTCTTGGATTGTGATTTTGTACTGCATTGCTCGTTTGTTACCGATCCCTTGGCTAGCTGACCTCCCTTTGTTGTTGTACGTCCTGTCTGCGTTCTGTGTTATCACTTATTATAAGGAGGAACTGTTGACTGGTTGCTGGATGTCACCTAGGACAGATCGGGCAAGTTAGCCAGGTACAGTGGGGGGATTCAGCTTAGGGTCCACTGTCATGTTGTGCCCCTCCCCCCTAAGTTCTCCAGCAGCTACTGGGGAATCGCTCCTCTAGTGATTCCCTTACAGAGGGGGTGTGAGGGAGGGAGTAAGAGAGGGAGAGAGCAAAGCATTATAGTAGTTGTAGGCTAAAAGCACAGGAAGCTACAAGATGTAAACAAATGTAGAAGATGCCAGGAGCTCCCAGAGATACCCAGAAATCACTCAAAACACTGCTAAAGGTATTTGGGTGCACTTATTAACCCATTAATAGAACTATAAGACCTTTTTTTTTAACTTATAATTTTGCCCGGAAAACCCCTTTCAGTATAATTTATTATCAGTGTACTTTAGAATTTAAAAAGATGTCTCTTATTAAATGGTCACATCATGTTGTGACATTAAACAACTAGAGTTAAAATGTGGTGTTCATAACACCAATTGAACTTTTTAGACAGTTTACACCATGTAATTAATGTTCTCAATAACATTTAAGAAAACACACCCATAATTTAAATTCTCAGAATTTGGAAAAAGCTGGTTTGAATTAATTGTATAATTTAATTATTTAATCATTTTTTAGAATTTAGATAAGAATGTAAAGGAGCAGTAAGCTGAGCAGGGATATACGTTGCCACTTAAACACTGTTTGATTTTGATAGCTAAAATATTTTGGTAAGAAGAATGGCATGCATTTAATGACAGAAATGTCAAACTAAAAAAAAATTGACAACAATAACTTTTGTCAAGGTATTAACACACATCTCACCAGACCAATAAGGAGTGTTTTTTGTCCTATGACAGATCACATTGGCTGCTTACTGACATGCCAAGCCCTGTTTCTCTGTGGATGCCAATGTAGACATGGTAGAGCCTACGCTATTACTGGGGTTACTTCACTTCATAAGTAGTCTCTGCAGACTTTCTGTGACCTGTGACTGGCATCTATATAGTCACTCTAAATTTGCTTACAGTTGTAATGGTAACAGTGGTGGACACATTATAGCATATTGGTTGCTAAGATCTGTGGTCTATATCTCGAGATATGCTACGTTCCATGGTATAATTTTGGTGAAACAAATGTTCTAGTTCAGTATAAAAAATTAAAATAAAAGATTTCTCTTTTCCCATGGAATAATTCTCTCATAATTTATTGCTATTTTGAACTTATACTATTTGTGTATCCAACAAATTTGGAATTATATATTTAAAAAACTTTTGACATTCCTAAAAACCAACCCTTTCACCAGGTCAAGGAAGTATGTACTTATTTTACCACCATAAATGTTAGGAGGCAAGACAAATACTATGGTGAAGCAGCCCCTATGCATTACATTTATGTCAGCTGAACCAACTGATTTTGACTGATCATCTAATGTGTATGGGGACCACCTGATATTCCAATGGTGGCAGATATCAGCGGAGATAAAGATCAGGCAGTTGGATTGCAGCTAACTTATTTGTTTGTTCGTGAGGAGATAAGGCCAACAGCTATATCATGTGTGTGGCCAGCTTAAGACATTAACTCCTACCTAGGTCTGATTATTATGAGGTATTCTTTTACACTAAAGTCCTTTTAAGTCTTCAGACTGAGTGGGAGTTAGCAAATAAAGGTTATCCTCCTATTTGAATGGAAGAAGTGTACACATGTGCAAAATTGAGAGCTATGCAACTGAACTTTTGTGTACCTGCTTCTGTGTGTGGGTGCATGGTCACTAAGGTGATGAATAACGAAAGGAGAAGGACACAGGATTAGTCTGTTTTATCAAAAATACCATACTTATACTGTCAAGGATAAGTGTGCCAGTGAAGAAGAACATGGAATGCTTTCACAGTATAAAAGCATAGGTAACACAACATTTAATGCCTCCTATTGCATGTCTCACCTTGAAACAATGAGTAGATACAGACAAGAGATCTAGCATGCTAACTTATACTTTGTTACTCTGTAGTAATGAAAACAGTGAAGAAATATCCAGCCAAACTTCATAACATTAACATCTACAAGAAACATTTTTTTTTTCTTTTTGTGTTCATTTTGTAATGCATTCCACATAAATGTTATATATAACTAAAATAGAATAGAAACCTGAATACTATACAATACTATACAATACTGCTAGCGAAATGTAAGATAAAAAAGAATAAGGGTTGTGACACTGAAGTCATATACTGTAACTGACTAAACATAGGATAGTCACTAAAATAAAGCTACATCATTAATGCTCTGTTTGATAATGATGAAGTGACAAATTCATAAAAGTTACTACTAACATCATTATGATGTTTTTATATTTTTTGAATGAGAAATAAAAGTTTAAATAAATAATTAATAATAATAATAATAATAATAATAATAATAATAATGTATTTACTAAGTTAAATTGTGACTTAATTTGTGGCAAAAAAATGCCTAGGTGCAGTGCATTTTAATGTGTTTTAGTGAAATGCAGCTAAAAAAAACATGCAGCAGAAAAAATACTGTTTTTCTGCTTTTTCATTTTTCCTTTCCCCACCTCAAATAAGCATATGGGAAAAACAGAAAATTTCTGCAAGTAAAATTAACATGTTGTGTTTTTTCTGCAGCATTTTTCACAGTGTGTGGATGAGATTACACAAAATGTCATTCACTTTACTGGTACTGTAAGGCTTGAGGCCCCACGTTGCGGAAACGCAACTTCTTTTGTTGCAGATTTTCCTGCGTTTTTTTAAGCCAAAGTCAAGAATGGCTACAAAAGGAATGGGAAATATAAAGGAAGTACTTATATTTTTACCTTCTGCTCAATCCACTCCAGGCTTTTACTCAGGAAAATAAATGAAAGAAAATCTGCAACACAAAAAGCTGCATTTCAGCAATGTTGGGCCTCAGCCTAAAACACAGTATTTTTCTGCCTTAGCCTTAGGCAGACATTATATATATATATATATATATATATATATATATATATACGGTATATATATATATATATGAAATCTAGTCAACTTGAATAGATGGAAGATGTACTTTTATTGGAAAATTGCAATACACCATGTGTTGGTTCTCACAGGAACTTATTTCATTTAACCATTCAGATTTCATTCAGACCCATTTCTTCAAACAATAGTTGCAGGGTATTTGTTCCCTGATGATTCTCGCCTGACACACTGACATCATTTGATGAAACAGAAAACATGACTTATAAGAGAGGCAGCCCATTGGTTTGTCCAATCCCATTACCATCTCTTCAGACCCCAGAGCATAAGTGGAGGCCAAGAGGAGGTGAGTAAACAAAACAAACAGTTACACTCGCCCTGCTTTACCTCTCCTGCGCAACCTTGTGGTGTCCAGTGGTCCTTGATGTCTTCCAGCACGTGGATGACGTCATTGGAGTTACTGCTGAGGACTCTGATTGGGCTTTAATGGTCGTGTCATGATGCTGTGTCAAAGTGTCTCAATGTCAGCATGCCCCATGTGACCTCCAAGGCCCAATCAAAGACCTCAACAATGACCCCTCTGAAGAGACCCCAGAGTATAATAGTATTTTGTGGGTGACAAACCCTAAAAGTTTTGTGTTCGAGTTCAATCCAGTTCACTCATCCCTAGTAATTAAATATGTTTGTTTTTCTTGTCTCAACCTTATTAACCCCTTAAGGACACAGCCAAAAAGTGCATTAAGGACCAGGCCTCATTTTTCAAAACTGACATGTGTCACTTTATATGGCAATAACTTTGAGACGCTTTAACTTACACAAGTGATTTTGAGATTGTTTTTTCATGATGCATTGTACTTCATGCTAATGGTAAACACTAATCAATATTTTTGTATTTATTTATAAAAAAAATAGGAAATTTGATGGAAATTTGGAAAAAAATCGCAATTTTCAAAAGGTGAACTGTTCTGCTTTTCAAACGGATAGTCATATTACACAAATACATTAATAAATATTATCTGCCATATCTCTGCATAAAATCAGCATAATCTTTTAATTGTCATTTAATTTATTTTGGATGTTACAAGGCTTTGAAGTTTAACAGCAATTTTTCCAGATTTACAAGAAAATTTTTTAGGGACCACTTCAGTTCTGAAGGGGATTATAAAGGCCTATATATTAGAAACACCCCATAAATCACCACATATTCAAAACTGCACCCTCAAATAATTCAAAACAGCATTTGGGAAGTTTGTTAACCCTTTAAGCATTTCACAGAAATTAAAACAATATGGAGGTGAAATTTAGACATTTCATTTTTTTTTCTATAATACATTCATTTAGCCCTAAAATTGACATTTACAAAGGGTTAAATGAGAAAATGCATCTCACAGTTTGTTATACAATTTCTCCAGAGCACAGAAATACCCCACATGTGGGTGTAAACTGATCTTTGGGCACACGGCAGTTCACAGAAGGGAAGGAGTGACACTGGGCGTCAAAAGCAGATTTTGCTGGAATAGTTTTTGGGTGCCATATCTCATTTGCAGAGCCCCTAGAGTACCAATACAAAGGAAACCCCCAAAAAGTGACCCCATTTTGGAAACTACACCCCTGACAGAATTCATCAAGGGCTATAGTGAGCATTTTGACCCCACAGCATTTTCACAGATTTTATTAACATTGGGATGTGTAAATGAAAAATTACTAAAATGTCACTTTATCCCCAAAGTTTTTATTTTCACAAGGGGTTAAAGGAGAAACAGCACCCCACAGTTTGTTAAACAATTGCTCCTGAACACAGCAATACCCCATATGTGATTGTAATCTGCTGTATGGGTACATGGTGGGGCTCAGAATGGAAAGAGCGCTATTTGGCTTTTGAAGGGCAGATTTTACTGGAATAGTTTTCGGGTGCCATGTCTCATTTGCAGAGCACCTAAAGTACAAATACAATAGAAACCCCCAAAAGTGAACCCATTTTGGAAACTACATCCCTCACAGAACATATCAAGGGATATATTGAGCTGTTTGACCCTACAGCTGTTTCACAGATTTCATTAATATTGGGATGTGAAAATTAAAAATTACTTTTTTTCCAATAAACCGTCAATTTCGTCCCAAATTTTTTATTTTCACAATAGGATAAAGGAGAAAAAGCTCCCCAAAGTTTGTTACACAATTTCTCCTAAACACGGCAATACCCCATATGTCATTGTAAACTGTTGTATGGCTAAATGGTGGGGCTCAGAATGGAAAGAGCGCTATTTGGCTTTTTGAGGGCAGATTTTGCTGGAATAGTTTTCAGATGCCATGTCGCATTTGCAGAGCCCCTAAAGTACCAATACAATGGAAACTCCCAAAAAGTGACCCTATTTTAGAAACTACACCTCTCAAGGAATTTATCAAGGGGTATTATCATTTTGAGCCCAAGAGTGCATTTCAGGGTTCTGCAATAGTGTAATGGTGTCCAAAAACCAAACCATGTAAGTCTGTACTCCAAAAACCAATATAGCGCTTCTTCCCTTCTGTGCCAGGTTTTGCCCAAACAGCAGTTTATACCTGCATATGACATTAAGTACATTATCCTGGGTATACCTGTGTCATACATGTGGGCATAAACTTCAGTTTGGGCACACAGCAGGGTGCAGAAGGGAAGGAGCGCTATGTGGCTTTTGGAGCACAGATTTAGATGTTTGATATCTGGGCGCCATGTCATGTTTGCAGAGCCTCTAAAGTACCAGTAAAGTGGAATCCCCAAAGGAGTGACCCCATTTTGAAAACTTCACCCCATAAAGAATTTATCAGGGGGTGTAGTGAGCATTACTGTAGTATCCCAGGCGTGAATGCACAGGGGATGGTAAAGAATGAATATGTAATCTGTGCGGAGTACATTGGGAACACCAAATTCCCTACTATATCCCCAGTAGTTCCTATGACTGGGGGGGTCACTCTGAGGGTCACTTCTGGTGTCTTTTACCTTGTAAGCTGTAAATTTGGTGTGTACCGTGATATACGCTTGGACAGCTTATACATTCCCTTCCTGCTGCAGCCAGTTCTGTTCTAATGATTTGGTGATTTTTAAGATTTTTGTCTTCACATTGTACAAGCTATATTTTCTTTATTTTCCTGGTGATTTAGTCATATGAGGGCTTTTTGTTTGTGGTATAAGATGCTTTTTGTGATGACACCATTTTTGGGTGCCTACAACTTATTGAATAAATTTTATTAACTCTTTCTTGGTGGATTAAAAAAAAACAGTAATTCTGGTATTGCTTTTTACCTTTTAATTTTTTTTTCCACGCAGCGTACAGCATAAGTAACATGTTACCTTTATTCTGTGTGTCAGTATGGTTACGGCGATACCTCATGTATATTGTTTTTTTATGCATTGCTAGTTTTGTAGAACAAAAAACCATTTGGGGAAAGAAATTAATTATTCTTGCATCGCCATCTTCTGAGATGTCTAGCATTTTTTTTTTTGGTTGACAGAGTAGGTTGAGGGCTTATTTTTTGCAGGACAACCTGTGCTTTTTAATGATACTGTTTTGGGGTACATGTGACTTTTTGATCACTTTTTATACCATTTTTTTAAGGTGAGATGGCGAAAAATCATTATTTCTTTGCTTGATTAATTAATTTTTATTTTTTCATACACTTCACTTCTTTTTTTTTTTTTCAACTTTTTTTTTTACTTTTTAGTGATGTCCCACTAGGGGACCTGAACCAGTGATACACTGATCGCTGGTTCAGCACTATAGACTGCAATACACGTGCCTTGCAGTCTATAGAGTAAATCAGTCTATGCAGATGCATATTGTAGTAAAAAAAAGCAAAAAAAAACTGTGTGGCTACTTTTTTTGCTCTAAATGATATACCACATCAGATGTCATGCAGATGAAGGTCCTTGAGACCGAAACGTTCGGACTTTGACATCGAATATCCAGATGCTTTATTTTTGATTGGCTGTGTGTTTAATTTTTTATATGAAGATTATGGAATAAAGTTTTTCATACAGTAATGCATATCTTTTGTATATATATATATATATATATATATATATATATATATAACACATATATACAGTATATATACAGTACTGACCAAAAGTTTGGACACACCTTCTTATTCCAAGAGTTTTCTGTATTTTCATGACTATAAAAATTGTAGATTCACACTGAAGGCATCAAAACTATGAATTAACACATGTGGAATTAGATACTTAACAAAAAAGTGTGAAACAACTGAAAATATGTCTTATATTCTAGGTTCTTCAAAGTAGCCACCTTTTGCTTTGATTACTGCTTTGCACACTCTTGGCATTCTCTTGATGAGCTTCAAGAGGTAGTCACCTGAAATGGTTTTCACTTCACAGGTGTGCCCTGTAAGGTTTAATAAGTGGGATTTCTTGCCTTATAAATGGGGTTGGGACCTTCAGTTGTGTTGTTCAGAAGTCAGGTGGATACACAGCTGATAGTCATACTGAATGGAGTGTTAGAATTTGTATTATGGCAAGAAAAAAAGCAGCTAAGTAAAGAAAAACGAGTGGCCATCATTACTTTAAGAAATGAAGGTCAGTCAGTCTGAAAAATTGGGAAAACTTTGAAAGTGTTCCCAAGTGCAGTGGCCAAAACCATCAAGCGCTACAAAGAAACTGGCTCACTTGAGGACCGCCCCAGGAAAGGAAGACCAAGAGTCACCTCTGCTGCGGAGGATAAGTTCATCCGAGTCACCAGCCTCAGAAATCGCAGGTTAACAGCAGCTCAGATTAGAGACCAGGTCAATGCCACACAGAGTTCTAGCAGCAGACACATCTCTACAACAACTGTTAAGAGGAGACTGTGTGCAGCAGGCCTTCATGGTAAAATAGCTGCTAGGAAACCACTGCTAAGGACAGGCAACAAGCAGAAGAGACTTGTTTGGCCTAAAGAACACAAGGAATGGACATTAGACCTGTGGAAATCTGTGCTTTGGTCTGATGAGTCCAAATTTGATATCTTTGGTTCCAACCACCGTGTCTCTGTGCGACGCAGAAAAGGTGAACGAATGGACTCTACATGCCTGGTTCCCACCATGAAGCATGGAGGAGGAGGTGTGATGGTGTGGGGGTGCTTTGCTGGTGACACTGTTGGGGATTTATTCCAAATTGAAGGAATACTGAACCAGCATGGTTACCACAGCATCTTGCAGCGGCATGCTATTCCATCCGGTTTGCATTTAGTTGGACCATCATTTATTTTTCAACAGGACAATGACCCCAAACACACCTCCAGACTGTGTAAGGGCTATTTGACCAATAAGGAGAGTGATGGGGTGCTACGCCAGATGACCTGGCCTCCACAGTCACCAGACCTGAACCCAATCGAGATGGTTTGGGGTGAGCTGGACCGCAGAGTGAAGGCAAAAGGGCCAACAAGTGCTAAGCATCTCTGGGAACTCCTTCAAGACTGTTGGAAGACTATTTCAGGTGACTACCTCTTGAAGCTCATCAAGAGAATGCCAAGAGTGTGCAAAGCAGTAATCAAAGCAAAAGGTGACTACTTTGAAGAACCTAGAATATAAGACATATTTTCAGTTGTTTCACACTTTTTTGTTAAGTATATAATTCCACATGTGTTAATTCATAGTTTGATGCCTTCAGTGTGAATCTACAATTTTTTATAGTCATGAAAATACAGAAAACTCTTGGAATGAGAAGGTGTGTCCAAACTTTTGGTCTGAACTGTATATATGCAGATGCATAGACTGACTTCCAGAGGTCCCAACAGGATCAACCAGTTACTGGGGCCTCCAGGCAACCTGAAGTCACTGGCCAGACCCTGGGCTGCAGATTATAGATATTGGCACCCCCCCGATCTCACCGCGGGGGTTGCCTGGGGTGGGGGGCGGCAACATGGCGAAACCCCTTGGATGCCACGGTCATGACCGTGGCATCCAAGGGGTTAAAACCCCCAGTCGAAGCTCAGCTTCGATCGGGGGATTAAGGAGCAAGGTTTTAGCTGTCAATTACAGCTAACAACTGCTCCCGATGCCACCTGCACTTTCACTTTCACTTAAAAACACCTAAGATGCCGTGGTCGCTATTGACTGTGGCATCTTTAGGGTTAAACAACAGGGATTGGTGCAGAGGCATAGCTAGGGGGTCAGCACAGTGGGGGGCAAACATATCCAAGTGGGCCCCTACCTGAGTGTACCCCTAATTAATTCCTCCTGTGTGCCCCCTTAAAGGGATTGTTCAGGATCAGAAATATTAATGCAGGCAGCAGGACAGGGTTGTAAATAAAAATGCACTGAAAATTATCTGCATCCCCCCTCTGTCCCTGCCCTGGGCCAGCCATCACCTTCACTGCACTATTTGTATACGGAGCTTCTGCAGCACTGATGTCAAGTTGACGAGACCGCTGCAGCCAATCACCGCTCTCTACAGTACAGCAGTATATAGTGTTGGGTCGCTGCGGTTCCACTGTTGTGAAATCACGCTGTATACAAGCAAAGGTGACAGACAGCCCAGTGTAAGTAAAGGGGGAAAGTACATTATAATGCTCGCCTGCTTTACAATGTATGATAGTACAACCCTTTAAATTAATAGTGCCGCTCAATTAATAATGCCCCTATGCCCCCCCCAATTAATAATACTCCTGTATGTCCCCTTAAATCACTAATGTCCCTGTGCACCCCCAATTGATAATACTCCTGTTTGCCTCCTTAAATCAATAATGCTCCCTGTGCCCCCCCAAAAAATACTCATGTTTGCCTGCTAATGCCTCAGCTAATAATGCCCCTTAATTAATAGTTCTCCTGTATATTCCCTTAAAGGGGTTGTCCAGGAAATGCAGAACTGGGACAGGAGGCCGGGGAAGGTGAAATATAAAAAACAAAACAAAACATACTCTCCTGTCCCAGGCACTTTGGTGTCCCCCGTTGCTGTCAGGTCCAGCGTCGCGCAGGGGGTTGTTCTGGCGGAAGTCCTTGCTGCACGTGGCCTCAGCGGTTACAGGAAAGGATCAGGGATGTCACTCGTATACGTCACTGGTGACCTCCTGGGTCCTTTTTTGTGACCACTGAGGCCACAAGTTGGCCTCAGCAGTCACATGTGGCGAGGACTTCTGCCAGAACAATCACTTGGGCAGTGATCGACCAGACAATGGTGGGGAACATCGGAGCGCTGGAGACTGTTGAATATGTTGTTTTTTTTTATGTTTCACCTTCCCCGGCATCCTGCCCAATGACTGTAATTCCTGGACAACCCCTTTAAATCAAAAATGCTCACCTTAAATTAGTATAGCCCAATACCCTCTTACACCGTTACATAAATACTGCCTCCCAATAGCCCCCTTATATTAATAATGCCCTTGCTTGCCCTAATAACCCCTTATGGTTATTGGCCCTTAATATTTTTAAGGCTTCCCGAGATTTTCAGTCGGATTTGCGGCGGACGGACTCCGGCGCAAGTGTGAACCCACCCTAAGCTGCAATTCACTATAAGCCTGTGGCCCCCAATTTTTTTCGCACCAAGGACCAGTTTTCCGCAGCCCAGTGGGGGTGGGGGGGGGGGTAGAGGGTGTTGCAGGGCCACCCCACATCTAATAGTGCCCCCCTCCACGGGTAATAGCCTTCTCACATAAGTAATGCTATTACCTGTGGGGGGCACTATTACTATAATAGTGCTCTAATAGCACCCTCCAAAGGTAATAGTTCCCTCCCCCACATATGTAATGATGTTACTTATGGGGGGCACTATTACAGTAATACTGCCCCCCACAGGTAATAGCCCCCCCATATAAGTAATGCTGTTACCTGTGGGGGTCCACTATTACTGTAATAGTGAGCTAAGAGTAACCCCCTCCTCCCACACACACAGGTTATAGTCCCCCTCCCCCACATACCATTCCATATACACTTGCTCTGTATAGTTTTAATGTACTTACACAGCAGTGATGTGGTGGGCGGGGCCTTCTCTTGCCCACAGCCTGTGTGCATCTACTATTTTCTTCCCACTTGAAACGAAGAATAGCGCTCAAGGTTCCGGGCGGGACCTCCTCGTGCACACAGCCTGTGCACCTCTTCTACTTTCCTCCAGGAACCTTGACCCCCTATTCTATGGTACCACTAGAAAGAAAATAGTAGATGCGCACAGGCTGTGTACAGAAGGAGGTCCTACTCACCCCATCACTGCTACATGTACAGGTTATAGAACGGCAGAACAGAAAGCTAATAGCTTTCTGCTCTGTTATGTATTTCAACTGCATCAGTGTCCTGTGCCGATGCAGTTGAAATTTTTATGTGAACTTGCCCCCTCTGCCCCCCCGCTAGCTATGCCTCTGGATTGGTGTTATCACCGTCCCCGCTGTTGCAGCGGGAGCCTGGCTGTCAGATACAGCTGGGCTCCTGCGGTGATCACACGGGCTTTGCTTCTGAGCCCACTCGATTACCATCACGTACATGTACGTGGGAATGCGGTAACTAACCACATTCCCTGACGTACAGTACATGTACGTGAAGATGTGTTATGGGGTTAAAGACAATCTTTAACATAGACACCTCTTTAAATTAGGACATTTATGAGATGTGAGTAATATCGCAAGCACTGAATGGAACCTCAAACTCCCCTTCAGAAATGCTATTAGACAAGCACATACTTTGTATGCCATTTAGCACTTATGACTTATAGGCTGAAAAGGATCATATGGCTTCTTTATTATATTTATGTGGTACACACTATTCTATTAGGGTTTCTATTATTATAGATTAATTTGAAGATGTCCATCTCTATGACATATTTTTTCTTAAATCTATCATAAATTGTTGAAAATGTTGAAGCATCATATATATGTTTAACTTTATGTCACAGCTTATAAAATAATATAGTATGTGATTTTTTTTTATCATTTTCTGCAGTACACTGATACTTTTGAAACAATAGAAAAGGCTAAAAATCTGCAAACAGTCTCTCTTTTACATAGAAAAGGTTTTTAATGGCACAGGGGAGCGGATATGACAGTGAGCTTGACAACATAATTAGAAGATTGTTACACTGGAAGGAAAAGAATGCTTTATACAGCCTTTCCGTTTTTCACTAAGATTATTCTTCATGAATAGTTAATCAGCTTTCATTGCTCCCTAAATCCATAAGCTTTAAACCACTCACCAGTTCTTCTTAGTTAATACTAAATGGCAAACAGTGACACTTTCAGAAAGAAAATCTAAAGTGTTAACTAATGTGAGCAAACAGCTTGATGGCTGTAGATAAAAAAGAACTTTGACATATTACAAGTCATTTAGGAACATCACACTGTTACACCTCGAGTGACATGAACTGACAAGGTTTGTTGGTCTATGCACCCATCTTCAATTTGTGTGTCAATTTTGCAGAGAATTGCCAAAACCCACAGACTATTCTTTCAAATGAGAACTTTTCAACAAATATTTACAAGGATGAATTAAATAAAACTAAGTAATGAGCTATAGATGGAATATACTGTAAATGTTCAGTAAAATTGGTAATTTACTAATATGATAATGATTTATATCTTAGATTACTTTATAAATATAGGAATTTTATTGACTGGTGACCTCAGTCTAGTATGTTGCATCATTCGATAGTGTTTTAATTTTTAATCTACCATTGATGAGTCCTGGCTCATGTGTAGTCGGACATAGTACAACTTGCTTTACTGTACATGAGAAGAGAATAGAATAGGCTTCCAATATTTAATTGGTGGTGGCCAACATTCAGGACTCCCAGCTGGTACTGCAGCCCAATCCTTTTCACTTCAACTGTGTAAACAATTAAGGGATGCAATCTTTCTGTTGATCATTTGGGTTGGACCCACACCAATCCATTTTAAAGAGCCTATCCCAAAGAAGGGCCATTAATATTTAATTTGTGCTCCTAGCTCCTTGGCAGAAGATTGAACAGCCATCTTCCACTTTCTGTTTGCTGCCTATGGCATTGGATTTAGGACTCTATCTTTACAATTAAGGCCATCTCATTATTTATCCATTACTTTCTATCACTGTGTAACTCTAATGCATGATATAGTATGCATGCTTTTCAGATACTTTGCTATTTTGTTATTTTGACAGTTAAATACAATAAGTGACCCACTTAACATTTAATTTAATTTTGTCCTTGCAACTTTGTCTGGTACAGCTCAGCCCTATTGACTTGAGTGGGCTGAACTGCTGTAACATATACAGTTGCTGTGCATAGAGGTTACTGCCACCTTTTTCTGAGTACAGGCAATCAGAGTGAAATCCTAGAATTACCTCTTTCAACAATTGTTTTAGCATCCCAGAATTGTTAAAGAGTTTGTGTGGAGGAAATGTTTTCTTTAGTGTATACACTACAGCAGGAAGGTAAACTTACTACAGATGCCAATCCCTGACACACTGATACCAAGCTTGCCTGAACATTGTCAAGGGTGACATTGCAAAAAGCATATCCGTTTGCTTTTGAGACAGGCCCGATGCGTTGTTCCGATCTCATTTCCTTCAATCAGCTGCTGCTTCCAGGGTGTGATCGCAAAATGGGATCACTATGTTGTTTAAACCAAAGAAAAGAAAACCCTGGTCTCGACTTCAAAACCAAAATCTCTCCAGGAAAAAAAAAACCTGGATAGTAAAGGACACTCTATCACCCATAAGGTGTTTCATTATGTCGAGTGAAATAAATAACAAATGACAAGATAAAACTGCTATGTGTTTTGCATTCGAACAGAAGGCCTTGTCAAGCAATGGAGAGCTCGGGGTCTGTTGGGTTTTCGGCAATTTTATACTGAAACCAGCAAGAGAAAAGTTCTCTTTGCAAGACTTTTCTCTCCAACAATTTTCGTCCGAAACTTCGGTGGAGTCTCTACGGAGACTCCGACACAGAAGTGAACCTAACCTTCTCAAAAAAAAACACAGTGAAAGGTAGTTCTTCTATCAATATAAACATCTTCCACATGATTATAATATATGTTCCCAATTATAAAAGAATGTATGATTTCCTGTTCACGGAAGCTGAGGAAGATCAAAAAGTATCAAAAGTCCAGCCGTAAACTTATATAAGCATGTCTATGAGACTATGGTATCGTTCTAGAAGCCGAAGAAGGTGTAGAAGTAAATGTAACCAGACTGCTAGACTAAATTGCTTCTCCAGCAGCTGCGGAAGGTGAAAACAATGTCAAAAATTTGACTACATTGTCAAACCTTTTTTTTACTGATAGTTTTTGCTGAAATATAGGTTTGAAAATCAATATAATAGATCATATACTGTACAACAAAATGAAGTAAATCATAACCAAAAAATGTGCATTAAAAAGAAATACATTTTTTTTTTCAATAATAAATTCAGATATATTCTCCAATGTTATAAAATAGTTTCTGTTATTTCATTTAATCCATGTGGTTGTAATGTATTTAATCTGTAGATCCAGAATATTTCCCTTCTACATAAAGTATAATATCTGCATTGTATTGTCTCTGGTATATGTTCTATTGGTAGTCACTCGCATAGGATCCAGTCAGTAGCGTAACTAGGAATGGCTAGGCCCCAAGGCCAAAAATTGGGATTGGGGGACCCCCCGAACTGCCGCCATATTGTGTGCCATAGTGGCCTCTGCACACAGTATTATGCCCCATAGTGGCCCCTGCACACAGTATTATGCCCCATAGTTGCTCAAGCACACAGTATTATGTACCATAGTGGCCCCTTCACATAGTATTATGCCCCACTGTGGACCACCCATGAACAATTATTATACTCTGGGTCTTTTCAGATCCCAGAGTATAATGATCGGAGACCCAGGAGGGGATAGAAACATAAAAAAAACAATTCTACTTACCTGTTCCTCGCTCCGGTCCACTCCCTGCTACTTCGGCCTTCTTCAATGTTGGACAAGGCCAGCGTCACGTGATGCGGGTCGGCGTCGCAACGCAAAATGACGTCGGCTGACGTCTGAGAGCTTACCAAACAGGCCCAAAGCCTGGAGAAGCGTAGTAGAGGTAAGTACATTGTTTTTTTATATTCCTTCACCTCCTCTGGCCTCCGATTACTGTATACTCAAGGGTTTGAAAAGACCCTGGAGTATAATGATAGCACATAGCAGCGACTGTGGGGTTCGGCCCACGGCCTTACCTACAGATCCCCGCTACTGCTCACAGCTGCCTCCGCAGAATAGGAAGCGCAGGCGGCCGTGAGCAGGACCCAGGGGAACAGTAAGTATATTGGGCCCATTACCGTAACGGCCTATTAAAAAAAAAAAAAAAGCATCGGGGGCCCGCGGGGGCACCGTAATGTCCCAGGCCCTGTGGCAGCCGCTACCGCTGCTACCCCAGTAGTTACGCCCCTGGTTCCAGTATATTTTTATGCATCATAGAGCAGTGCCTCAATAGTCCATGCTGCATAAAGCCTTTTTTTATATTTTCCATATGGTAATTCATACAGTTTTGTAATGCCTGGGTTGTTTGTCCCACATATTGTAAGTGGCAGACACATTCAATTAGATAAATTACATATTTTGATTGGCAGATCATATTGATCCTAACTGGAAAGTTTTCTAGAGTGACTCTATAAATGAGAAACTGTGTACCATAAGTCATAAAAGGACATCATAAACACAGTTTATGTTTCCATTTCTTTTATTGTGGCTTTGTTGTATGATACCTAGTAAGGAAAAATCTCTATGATGGTGGCAATATATTTTTTATCATAGGTACCCGTCTGTATTTTTGTTTTTTATCAGCTAATATCTTTCAGGTAGGCATCTTTAGTGAGAAAGTGCCAATAGGGGCAAAGTATACACTGTATTTGCTTATAGCTAACATTGAAGGTGGTAATAAAATAAGAAACGCCATATATATCTTTCTTTTTTGGGACATGATTTAAAGGACATACACATGCAGCTTGTGACAAGTTTTTGGTGCAGTTATAGGCCTGGATTAGTAAACTTTTAGGAATGCATTTTTCTTTAAAGCACTTTTAGAATATTCGCTTGTATGTAAAATGTGGTCTTCTGTTCAATTTCTTATTATCCTTTTGTACTAACTATACAATACATTTGTAACCCATTTTTTATAACATGCAACCCATGAATAGATTGGCATATAAAGGTGCCACCTTTGTGCCCATCACTGTTCCAAGACGATGGTACACTTAATGATTATAAAGAAAGAAGTTATTTGTTAAAACAAATTCTAGACCTGGTAAAAGAAACCGTTTTTCTTTCTCTATAATATTCAGATCTCTATTTAAGATTGATTCTACACACTGCAGTACAAGTTGGTGGGAGATTTTAGAATATAAAGATGCAATGTAATAAACATAAACTCATCTCTCCACTCAATACCACCAAACCACCGCCTTTATTTTCCTTCAGAGCTTTTAATGCTCTGTTTAAATTGTGCTTCTGTTGGGTCATACTTGGTCGTTTTACCATTTCTCTTAAATCGTGTACAACCAAATCACTATATGTTTTAAGTAAATGACTTAAATTACTTTGTTTTGAATGGAACTTGATCCTAAAGTGGCGTTTAATGGTCAATTTGCATATAAATTGCTGAAAATCCAGAAATAACTATTATTCATCAGCTTTGTTATTGGGGCAAAAAGACAGACCTTTTTCCAAAAAGGGATACCTCCTCTGAGTTAAATTTATAATTAGTTAAATTAAATATTTTGACTGAACTCTTCTTAGTATTTTTACTTTTATTTTTGATATCACTTAATATGAGGCTGTCCTGCCTCTTTTTTTTTTACCTCCCCGTTTGTATTTTTTCTCTTAGTTTTCTCTTGGAGAACTCATTTTGAAATTATTACATTCTTCCCTTAATGTTCTTAAAGCAGTCAAAAAAGGATCACTACCTAAAGATCAACTTGGGATATGAGAGGTTTTGTTGTGGTTTGAGGTGATCTTATCTATTTTAGTATATGGCTGATCTAAAAATTTTATTTTTTTTAACTGTTTTTGTCCATAATATGTATGGGATACATAATGATTACAGGAATATTTACTACTGACATAAAATTTACCTCTAGGGTTTTGTGATATAGTTTTAGCATGTTTTTTTCTTAGTTGAAAATTATGTTCCCACCTTGATTGATCATTTGTGGTCTGTTCAGCGAGGGATATTTTTAACACCTTCCTACTACAGACATTTTTCCGTTTTCGTTTTTGACTCCCCGTCTTCCAAACCCCATAACTTATTTTTCCGTTCACAGACCCACATAAGAGTTTAATGTTTGCCAGTCAAATTGTTATGCATAATTGTTCCATTTAATATTTTTTACTATGTACTGGAAAGCTGGAAAAAAAATTCAGAATGGGATGCAATTGGAGATAAACTGCATTTGTGTGACTTTCTTAGGGGCTTTGTTTTTATGGTGTTCACTGTGCAGTCAAAATGGCATGTCACCTGTATTTTATTGGTTGGTATCTTGGGATATGATATTTATATAGTTTTATTTATGTTTTAACCCCTTAAAAAAAATCCAAAACTGCAAAAAAAAGAACAAAATTCTTCGGGTCGACATATTCTTGCACAACTTTTTTATATTTCCATGTACAGGGATGCATAAGGCACATTTTTTTGTGGATCCAGATGTACATTTTATGTTTACCATTTTTGGGAATGTCTGATGTTTTTATCAGTTTTTATTCACATTTTTTATGGAAGGCAAAATGGCAAAACATACATTGGTTTGGCACTTTTGATTGTTTTTCCTGCTACAGCATTTGCCATATGGGAAAAATATTTTTATATGTTTGTAGACCGGGAATTTTAGGACAGGGGAATGTATAAATTGTTTATGTTTGCTTTTGTTTATTTATCTTTCTTTTAAATCTAGGGAAAGGGGGTGATTTGAACTTACATTTTTTAAATATTTTTTTTATATTTTTAAAAACTTTTAAATTTTTTGGTATAGGCGCACCAGGGAACTGTCATATAGTAAACTGACCTTCCTGTTGCAGATTATATGCTAAAGATTTTTTTTTTTCTCCCCATATAACCTCTTTAAAATTTCAGAACACAATGTTTGATTTGTACAGTGAAATAATAACTTTAATCTTAAGAATGTTCCAATTTAGTTAGCACAAATATAAACCTACATTATGTGTATTATGCATATAGCATAAATTGTTATTGAAATGCAGGTAGAAATACTGTATATTATGCAGTGTATGCATATTGTGTTTTTATCTTTTGCAAGCACTTTACTTGCATACAGCTAATACTGAGTTATATAGTGGATACGTTTTCTCATATTCCATGCCCGTAACCCCGAACATGTCCCCTTATCCACTGTGTGACTCATTTTTAACTTAGTTTTGATGTGGTACCTAATAAAACTTTTAAAAACAGATGTTTTTGGTATTTTGTGTCAGTCTTCTTTGTTAGAATTAAATCATAGGAAGACTTGGTATAACCCCTCTGCATGACATTTACAATGCAAGAGATTGGTCTGCATATATTTGCTTGTTTATTGTTAGCATTTTATAACTTTTGACACCATTACAGCATCCATCATTGACAAACTTCACAGTTTAACTATGGCCTGAGAGAAACATTTCTAATTCTATTTGTAGTGAAGCATTTTTCTTCAGTTATGGAAAATGATCCTTGTGACCTATACATTCCAAGGTGTAAACAGTTCACTACAATAAGCTATTTCGTATCCTTGACTATTTTTGCAGACATAGCTAAGTCTGCTATAAAAGTCGTTTTTACCTTACTTGCAGTAAACAATCTTTTTATGCACAGTTTGCAAGGATGTGTTTTATAATCTGACTTTAACTTCCTCTGGTCTTATCAGATTCAGCTTTGTCAGATCTAGTGTTAAATAAAACTTTACTGTAAAAGAGGCATACAAAATTAGTCACCCAGTCACTAGACATCATAAACACCCTACTATTCATTTCAAGTCAGAACTAACCAATTGAAAACCATGAGAAAACATACCAACGATGCACAAAAGTATCAGTAAATTGCTGCAAATTATTTAACAATTCAACAAAGTGTATTACACAGATGATTGCGCCTATATTTTTGTCTTTGGCGGCACAGTGTAATACTCTGATTGGTAGTTTGCTATATGAAAACTGGGCCCTAACAGGTTGGTGCCATGGCTTGACAAAGACAAAGCGCCAAAATGCATTTGACAAGTGGCTTCATTTCTATCAGAATGAAGGCTTAATTTTCCATCATATTATGGGTATATACTTTACATTACTATGGTTTGTGACTATGTTTACTGCTGTCTGCAATCGATCACCTTATAATATATTGGATATATCAGTTGATTAATTACAACCAGGTATTATTTATTCCTATTTATTATGCCTTTCCCTACGCTATATGATGCCATTATTTTTGTACTAGATTTTTTAATTTTAACCTTATCTATGCATCTATTATTTGTGAATAATAAAATTATTTATGTCTATACTTATCTTTTGATGTATACAGACTTGTTATTGTAGGTTTAGTCTAGACTACAAAAAACACTTTTCAGAAATATTCAGTTTGAAATACAATGTATCGACACCTGTTTAGTAATAATAAAACAATAATAATCCCTGTCATTTAACCCCTAAAATGTTGCAGACAATATCAGTAATTACGTATTACTGATATAGACTGAAACATCTTAAGGGTTAACTGGCAGGAATTACTATCATTGTTTTTCATTAAATTATCACATAGTCAAGTCCAATAATGGGATGTATACTGTGAACTCTATTTAATTTTTCTTGGTCTGTGTACCCTCTGTGATTTTTTTTTTTTTTTTTGTTAAATAAGAACATAAGAGCAAAAATGTTAAAAAACTGGAAAAACCCTTTTACTCTTACAAAAATATTTGTTTCACCGCAACTGTAATAACTCAAACTATAAAACTAAAGCACAGAAACAAAAAGTAACAGAGAAACAAAAATTAATACATTTTAATCAATGATCAATAACGTGTACCCAAAATGGTATTAATAAAGAGCTCAAACAGGTTGGTGATGAAAAGTTAATATTCTCTGAAACTGATGACGCTTGTCAAAAGTAGTAAAGCATAAAAATGGGGATTATCCTAATTAGAAACATAGAAGGTTGTTGGCAGAAAAAGACTACATGACCCTGCTAGTCTGCCCCTATATTATTTCCACTTTACCTTAGGATAGCCATGTATTATTTATTATGCTTACTTGTATAGTGTCATCATATTCTACAGTGCTTTACAGACATTGACAGTCACTGTCCCATATAGGGATCACATTCTATATTCCCTACCAGTATGTCTTTGGAGTGTGGGAGGAAACCCACACAAACACTGGGAGAACATACAAACTCCTTGCAGATATTGTCCTTAGCAGGATTTGAACCCAGAACTCCAGCGTTGCAAGGCTGCAGTGCTAACTACTGAGCCACTGTGCTGCCCATGTATATGTTCAAGGCATGCTTAAAATCACTTACTGTAGATTTCCCAACTACATATGCTGGAAGTTTGCTCCAAGCCTCAACTGCTCTTTCAGTGAAACAATATTTTCAGACAACCTGGAGAGCAAAGTTAACATATCATTTATACTACATGGCATAACAAAAACAGTGATTACTACATTACATTAACCCCTTCCAGACATTCACCATACTATTATGGTGAATGTCGGGTCTTTAAATATGGAGGAAGATCAGGACCCAGAAGCAATGCCTGCAATCAGTGCCCGCACTGATTGTGGGAATTCACCCAGCTGCTGCCTCGGTCAAAGCACCATTTTCCCACCTCCATTTTGGGGTGGATCACTGGCACCCAGAATGAGATCCAGGGGTGGCGATCTGTTACCATGACAGCTGGATGCCTATTGAAAACTCCCAGGCTTGTCATTAGATTAATGCTATTAAAGGTTGTGCCAGGCAGCCTGTAATAGTAATATAGGGATTTTACTATACATTGTATTGCATCAGCCTTGCAATATATTGTATTAATGATCAGACCCCTAGGGGGTATAAAAGTAAACTTTATAAGCTATATATATATATATATATATATATATATATATATATATATAAAAGTTTAAATCACCCCCATTACGTAGATCAAATGTAAAAATAAATACATTCAATGCCTTGCGAAAGTATTCAGCCCCCTTGAACTTTTCAACCTTTTGGCACATTTCAGGCTTCAAACATAAGGATATAAAATTTAAATTTTTTGGTGAAGAATCAACAACAAGTGGGACACAATTGTGAAGTGGAACGAAATTTATTGGTTATTTTAAACTTTTGTAAAAAAAAACAAACTGAAAAGTGGGGCGTGCAATACTATTCGGCCCCTTTACTTTCAGTGCAGCAAACTCACTCCAGAAGTTCAGTGAGGATCTCTGAATGATCCAATGTTGTCCTAAATGACTGATGATGATAAATATAATCCACCTGTGTGTAATCAAGTCTCCGTATAAATGCACCTGCTCTGTGATAGTCTCAGGGTTCTGTTTAAAGCGCAGAGAGCATCATGAAGACCAAGGAACACACCAGGCAGGTCTGTGATACTGTTGTGGAGAAGTTTAAAGCTGGATTTGGATACAAAAAGATTTCCCAAACTTTAAACATCCCAAGGAGCACTGTGCAAGCGATCATATTGAAATGGAAGGAGTATCAGACCACTGCAAATCTACCAAGACCCAGCCGTCCCTCTAAACTTTCATCTCAAACAAGGAGAAGACTGATCAGAGATGCAGCCAAGAATCCCATGATCACTCTGGATGAACTGCAGAGATCTACAGCTGAGGTGGGAGAGTCTGTCCATAGGACAACAATCAGTCGTACACTGCACAAATCTGGCCTTTATGGAAGAGTGGCAAGAAGAAAGCCATTTCTCAAAGATATCCATAAAAAGTCTTGTTTAAAGTTTGCCACAAGCCACCTGGGAGACACACCAAACATGTGGAAGAAGGTGCTGTGGTTAGATGAAACCAAAATCGAACTTTTTGGCCACAATGCAAAACGATATGTTTGGCGTTAAAAGCAACACAGCTCATCACCCTGAACACACCATCCCCACTGTCAAACATGGTGGTGGCAGCATCATGGTTTGGGCCTTCTTTTAAGATGGTTAAAATTGATGGGAAGATGGATGGAGCCAAATACAGGACCATTCTGGAAGAAAACCTGTTGGAGGCTGCAAAAGACCTGAGATTGGGACGGAGATTTATCTTCCAACAAGACAATAATCCCAAACGTAAAGCAAAGTCTACAATGGAATGGTTCACAAATAAACGTATCCAGGTGTTAGAATGGCCAAGTCAAAGTCCAGACCTGAATCCAATCGAGAATCTGTGGAAAGAGCTGAAAACTGCTGTTCGCAAATGCTCTCCATCCAACCTCACTGAGCTCCAGCTGTTTTCCAAAGGAAGAATGGGCAAGAATTTCAGTCTCTCGATGTGCAAAACTGATAGAGACATACCCCAAGCGACTTGCAGCTGTAATCGCAGCAAAAGGTGGCGCTACAAAGTATTAACTTAAGGAGGCCGAATAATTAGGCACACCCCACTTTTCAGTTTTTTATTTTTTACAAAAGTTTAAAATATCCAATAAATTTTGTTCCACTTCACGATTGTGTCCCACTTGTTGTTGATTCTTCACCAAAAAATTAAAATTTTATATCCTTATGTTTGAAGCCTGAAATGTGGCAAAAGGTTGAGAAGTTCAAGGGGGCCAAATACTTTCGCAAGGCACTGTAAATGTACACACATTAGGAATTCCAGTGTTCCAAATGGCCAGTCTGCAAACTTCTAAAAAAATTTTTTTCCCATATGCTGAATGCCATAATGGGAAAAAAAAATCAAACCGCTATATTTTCACCATTGGCATCCCATAAAAATTTGAATAAAAAGCAATCAAAGCATCAGGCATTCCCTAAAATGGTATAAATTAAAAGTATACCTGGCCTCGCAAAAAAGATACCTTATGCAGCCCCATATATGAAAATATAAAAACATTACAGATCTCAGAATTTGGCAACTCCAAGAACTTTTATTTTTCAAAGTTTATGGATTTTTAAATTTGGTATTTCCATAATTGTACCAACTGTGAGTGTGTGAATCCAGAGGGCGCTATTGAGTGACCCAGGGCCAGGCCTGAAAAGGCCCTGAGCCACACCTATGGGTGGGACACCAACTCCAGACGGAGTGTCTGCAGCCAGAGATAGGGCTGTGGAAACCTGCAGGAAGTCGGGGACCAAGTTGGAGACAGACAAGGTGGTCTGTTCCCAGAGGGCTGGGGTCCTGAGAGGACTGACTGAGCCAAGCTGCTTGTTGCCCCAGAGATCAGTTAGGGAGCAAGCAGTAAGGTAGGGCCTATGTGTGGACTAGGTCGTTTATTATTTTGTGTATGTTACAGTTTCCTAAGCTGAATAAAAGCCATTTTGTTTTGAATTGGCACCGTCTGAACACTGCTTCTCCGGCGCCCAGTACCACAAACACCGCTGTCGGGTCCAGGAGTCTGCCGCCATTGAGATTAATCCCCCCAAATTATCACACAACCCACAGGATATAGGTGGCAAGTCATTGTGGCTACACAGTGAACGCTGTAAAAATGAAGTTGTGCAAAGTTTTTCTCTAATTCCCTCCTATTCTGAATTTTTTTTTACAGCTTCCCAGTACATCGTACAGAATATTAAATGGTACCATTATGAAGGACAATTTGTCCCACAAAAATTAAGCCCTCACATGGCTCTATGAACATAAAAACAAAACAAAGTTATGGCTTTTGGAAGGTGGAGAGTGAAAAACGAAAATCGAAAAATAGGTGCGATGGTAAGAGGTTAATATTTCTCCAAAATGGTGCCAATAAAAATACAACATTTTTTTCCACAAAATACAAGCCCTCTAAGAATATATCAAGGGAAGATTTAAAAAGTTATGACCCTCAGAATGCAGTGAATGCTTACCTTAGGGTGTTAAAAAAATAACACTATTCTACTCAATTGTCCATACATATCTGTGGATAGCGACAGCAGAGCATTGCTTAATCCAGTTGCCTCACTTTTTGAGTCATGTTGTATTGCTATTTAGATATTTAGTGCTAACATACAGTATTAAGTCGCATTTTGCAGATATTATTTGTTTAATTTCTTAATTTATATAACACCAATATATTCTGACGTGCTGTAGATAGATTGTCATCGCTGGCACTGTTCTCTATCCTTATCAGGGCTCATCTAATTATTTTTACATTTTTTAGTGGAAATGTTGATGCAATACGTCACATAAGAGTACATTATAAAGGTGTATATTAATATATGAACTATCCTGACATGATGCTAGAGTGGTGTAAATGGTTTTCACATATTTAATTTGCTACATGATAAATGACACAGGCGTTTCATATCACATTCAAACTGTTAACTACAGTGACTTTCCAAAGGCAACTGACTGCACTCAGTTAGCTGCATCGTTGTGTATCCAAACATAACAATAATTATGATTACATTATGTTAACTGAGATTTCTTCATAAACACAATCTTTCATTGGAGACATTCCCATTAAACAAATTACCATATTTTTCGGACTATAAGATGCACCAGACCATAAGACGCATCTACGTTTTAAAGGAGGAAAATGGGGCAAAAAAATTTTTAAGCAAAAAATGGTAAAATATTTAATATATGGGAGTTTAGTAGTTTTGCAACAGCTGCAAGGTAACATTGACATGTGGCCCTGCGGCTGTACGGGGAAGAATAGGGCATCTTTTGTTGCGGACCAGATGTACTTTTTAGTTATAACATTTTGGGAATGTCTATTGCTTAAATCACTTTTTATTCAAATCAAAAGTGAAACGGGGAAAAAAACCGCAGTTCGACACTTTTGATTTTTTTTTTTTTTTTTTTGGTTTTCTTTGGAGGGAAAATTTTTTTTTTTTTTTTTGGGGGGGGGGTTTTGGGGCCCAGGGGTACCTAATGTGTATGTGTTTCTGTAACATCCTTGCCTGTCCGGGCTTTGGCACCATCCTCTGGGCGCACACTGCGGCGCAGGAGGCGTGTCTGGTTGTGATTCCTTCCTCTGGGTTTTTCTTGTATTGTCTGAACACTGTCCTATTCCCTCACCTCCTTAATTGATTTTTCGCCACACCCGTCTCCTTCACCTTGCTTTCCCTCTGCTCCACTAAGAGTTAACTTTAGTTTTACCTGTGTGATTGACTGCCTAGCCTCCTATCAAGTCTGGGGTGGGTTCTCCCTCCCTATTTATTGTTTGCTCACATTCCCATTGGCGCCTGCTATTGCGTTGCACGTACTGGCTATACTCCTTGTTTTTTGGTACCTGTTCTCCTTATTCTTGACCATTGGCTTACCTTTGACTTTTCTCTTGGATTGTGATTTTGTACTGCATTGCTTGTTTGTTACCGACCCCTTGGCTAGCTGACCTCCCTTTGTTGTTGTTCGTCCTGTCTGCGTTCTGTGTTATCACTTATTATAAGGAGGGACTGTCGATCAGTTGCTGGCTGTCACCTAGGACAGTTCAGGCAATTAGCCAGGGACAGTTGGGGGGGGTTCAGCTTAGGGTCCACTGTTTTGTTGTGCCCCTCCCCCCAGAGTTCTCCAGCCCCCCCCCCCCCCCCCCCCCCCCCCCCCCCCCTCCCCACCCCCCCACCCCCACCCCCACCACCCCCCCCCCCCCCCCCCCCCCCCCCCCCCCCCCCCCCCCCCCCCCCCCCCCCCGGGTTGTTTGTTTTTCTTGTTGGGTGCCCGCCCCCCCCGCCCCCCCCCCCCCCCCCCCCCCCACCCGCCCCGGCCCCCCCCCCCCCCCCCCCCCCCCCCCCCCCCCCGGGTTTAAATTTTCCCCCCGGATAGGTTTTCCGGGGAACGAGGTAAATTTGAGACTTTCAGGGAATCATGTCAGTTGTATTTTCAGGTCAGTCCTCATGCGTCGCAGTCTCAGATGGTGGGGGTGATCATTTCTCTTTTAAAGGGGGATCTACAGACTTGGGCCCTTAAACTCCCCCCTGAGGCAGAGGAGTGGACAGATCTGGAAAAAATTTGTAAGTCTTTTTTGGCTATTTATGCTGCACCTGATCAAATTGGACTTGCCGATTCCCAACTTCTTACCCTCTGGCAAGGTAAACTATCCGCTGAAACTTATTGCTCTGAGTTTCGGAAGTTGAGTATGACTTGGTGAGACTCCGCTTTGAAGGCTATTTTTAAACAGGGCCTGAATGATTCAGTTAAGGATGTTTGGGTAGGTCACCCTGATCCCCCTACCTTAGAACAGGCCATGACCTTAGCCGTCCGCATTGACAGGAGACTCCAGGACAAACGTAAAGTGAGGGTGGGGACTGATTCCGCTAAGTCTTCTGTCTATCCCTCCCTTTCTGTTAAAAAAATCTTTCTCCTTCTGTCACCACTGGAGATGAGCCTATGCAGTTGGGAGCACTGGATACCAAGGCTAGACGTGAATATCGTCTCCGGAATCATCTCTGCCTTTATTGCGGCACACCTGGTCATCTCGTCTGAGACTGTTCCATCAAACCACGTACACCAGCGGAAAACTCCAGGGCCTGAGTGGTATTCGGGAGAACCACTCAGGCAGTCAGGTACCTTCCGAAAACTCTCATAAATAGATGTTACCTGTGTCTCTGTCCTTTGGGGGCAGATCTGTTTCTGGGCAGGCCCTAGTAGATTCTGGGGCTGCCACTAACTTTGTTAAATTTTCATTTGTTTCTGCTTTACGTATTGAACTTGTATCATTAGATACTCCTCTGTTGGTTACTGGGGCGGATTTTACTCCACTGGCCAAGGGTAAGATCCGTTTTTAAACCCCCTTACTCTCTTTGCAAGTGGTCTCAATACATACGGATCTCATAAGTTTTTTTTTGTTTCCTGGCTAGACCTCCATAACCCTACCTTTGATTGGCCCAAAAAATAGTTAGTGAAATGGGGGAATCAGCGCTCCTCCCATTTCATAGCTTTGCATGTCTCCGATTGTCTAAGTGAGGAGACACTACTTCCTGAATTTTTGTCTGATTTTCATGATTTTTTTGATGCTAAATCTGCTGAAGTTTTACCTCCACATAGACCTTACGTACGATTGTGCGATTGAACTCCTTCCCGACTCCAAATACCATAAAGGAAGGATCTTCAATCTTTCTGCACCAGAACATGAAGCTATCCGGGAATACACTCAGGATAGTCTTCTTAAAGGTCACATCTGTCCATCTCAGTCTCCCATGGGGGCTGGGTTCTGTTTTGTTAAAAAAAAGATGGCGGATTGCGACCATGCATTCACTGCCGAGAATTAAATAAAATTACGGTTAAAAATCAATACCCTCTTCCTCTGATCCCTGATCTTTTTTAATCAGATTGTGGGTGCCCGCTCGTTTTCTAAAATTGACCTCCGCGGGGCATACAATCTGATTCGGATTAGAGAAGGAGATGAATGGAAGACTGCGTTCAACACCCCAGAAGGTCACTTTGACTATTTTGTAATGCCTTTAGGGTTGTGTAATGCACCTGCAGCATTTCAACATTTTGTTAACGATATGTTTAGAGACTTGCTTGGCCGTTACGTGGTTGTCTACCTGGATGACATTCTAGTGTTTTCTCCTGATTGGGCCACATATTGAGCATGTTAGGAGTGTTTTGATACTGTTGCATCAAAACTGTCTCTTTGCCAAACTGTCCAAATGCCTGTTCGGCGTCCAAAGGGTCACCTTCCTTGGTTACATTATTACTCCCGATTCTTTTTGTATGGATCAACTAAAAGTCACGACTATTGTTAACTGGGAACGCCACTCCAACCTTAAGGCCCTGCAACGTTTCTTGGGTTTCTCCAACTATTATCAAAAATTTATTAATAATTTCTCTACTCTTCTCTACTCTAGTGAAGCCATTGACAGATCTCACAAAGAAAGGTGCCGATTTGACCAAATGGACTCCGGAAGCTGAACAGGCTTTTGTACATCTCAAGAAATCTTTTGTTGAGGCTCCTGTATTAGTACCACCAGACTATGATCACCCATTTATTATTGAGGTTGATGCCTCTGAAGTGGGGGTTGGTGCCATGTTGTCTCAGGGCTCTGAAAATTTTACGTGTTTGCAAACTGTGGCCTTCTTCTCGAGGAAATTCTTTCCTGCGCAGCGCAAATATGATATTGGTAATCGGGAACTCCTAGCCATTAAATGGGTGCTCGAGGAGTGGAGACATTTCCTCAAGGGGGCCAAACACCAGATCACAGTATTTACCGATCATAAGAACCTACTATGTCTGGACAACGCTAAGCGACTGTCTCCTAGGCAGACCTGCTGGGCGCTATTCTTCACACGTTTTAATTTTGTGTTGACTTATCGTCCAGGCACTAAAAATGTACGGGCAGATTCCCTATCTCGCAGCTTTGGTCCCAGCGATGCCCCTAAGGATGCCCCATGTAAAATCTTGTCCCCCGGAGTGGTTCTCGCCATTATTACTCCTGATCTCGCTACTTTAGTGGTTAATTCACAAGATCTTGCTCCCAGTAATACTCCCACTGGGAAACTATTTGTACCTCCAAATCTTCGTCTTCGTGTTTTGGAGGAAATTCATTGTTCTACCTTAACGGGACATCCCGGCTTTGCTGGGACTAAATACCTTCTCTCCCGCTCTTACTGGTGGCCTTCCTGGTCTCGAGATGTTTGTGGATTTGTTGCTGCCTGTGAGACATGTGCTAGGATGAAGACTCCTAGGAGATTACCCGAGTGCCTTCTTCATCCTCTTCCTATACCTAAGAGACCATTTGTCAATGGACTTTATTACTGATTTACCCTATTCCCACGGGAAGACTGTGATTTGGGTTGTTGTGGATAGATTCTCCAAAATGTGTCATTTTGTACCCCTAAAGAAAATTCCAAGTGCTCCACATCTAGCCTTGCTCTTTATTAATCACATACTCCACTTGCAAGGTGTACCGAAAAATATTGTTTCTGATCGGGGTGTACAATTTGTCTCTAGATTCTGGAAGGAATTTTGTGGTCGTCTGGGGGTCTCTCTGTCTTTCTCTTCCGCGTTCCACCCTGAGACCAATGGTCAGACAAAGAGATTCAACCAAACTTTGGAACAATACTTAAGGTGTTTTATGTCCGATGCTCAAGAAAGATGGAGAACCTTTCTTCCTCTAGCAGAGTTTGCAATTAACAACAGGTTTAACGTCACCACTAAAATGTCTCAATTTTATTGCAACTATGGTTTGCCAGTCAATCCCACTGCCGAACAGACTTATCAACGACTGTGCACAGTCTGGGCCCAGGCTCGTCTGAGCCTGGTTAAAGCTCAAGAATATCAAAAACGGCAGGCAAATAAAAGACGCTTACCTGGCCCTGAATACAGAGTGGGAGATCGAGTCTGGTTGTCCACTAGGAATCTGCATCTTAGAGTTCCTTCGGGGAAATTTGCGCCACGCTACATTGGGCCGTATGTCATTTCTGAACTCATAAACCCAGTATCTTTTAAATTACAACTTCCAAGTTCTTTTCGTATCCACAACGACTTCCACAAGTCGCTTTTGAAGAAGTATATATTCCCTGTCCTTACTTCTTCCAGTCCACCTGCGCCTGTGGAGGTCCAAGGGGAACTAGAATAAGAGGTAAAAAAAATTCTGGATTCCTGTCGGGTGCAAAATGCTGTTCAGTACCTCATGCACTGGAAGGGTTATGGCCCAGAGGAATGAACGTGGGTTTCTGGTAGGGACCTGCATGCGCCACATTTGATTAATTTCTTTAATCGGCAGAACCCTTCGAAACGTGGTCCATCTGGCAAGGGTCCAGAGGCCCCTCGTAAAAGGGGGGTACTGTAACATCCTTGCCTGTCCGGGCTTTGGCACCATCCTCCGGGCGCACGCTACGGCACAGGAGGCGTGTCCGGTTGTGGTTCCTTCCTCTGGGTTTTTCTTGTATTGTCTGAACACTGTCCTATTCCCTCACCTCAATTGATTTTCCGCCACACCCGTCTCCTTCATCTTGCATTCCCTCTGCTCCACTAAGAGTTAACTTTAGTCTTATCTGTTTAATTGACTGCCTATCCTCCTATCAAGTCTGGTGTGGGTTCTTCCTCCCTATTTATTATTTGCTCACATTCCCATTGGTGTCTGCTATTGCCTTGCGCGTACTGGCTATACTCCTTGCTCTTTGATACCTGTTCTCCTTATTCTTGACCATTGGCTTACCTTTGACTTTTCTCTTGGATTGTGATTTTGTACTGCATTGCTTGTTTGTTACCGACCCCTTGGCTAGCTGACCTCCCTTTGTTGTTGTTTGCGTTCTGTGTTATCACTTATTATAAGGAGGGACTGTCGACCAGTTGCTGGCTGTTGCCTAGGACAGTTCGGGCAATTAGCCAGAGACAGTTGGGGGGTTCAGCTTAGGGTCCACTGTTTTGTTGTGCCCCTCCCCCCAGAGTTCTCCAGTAGCCACTGGGGAATCACTTCTCTAGTGATTCCCTTACAGTTTCACAGTAATTTTCTACTTTTATATGTATTCAAGGGAAAGGGGGTGATTTAGAACTTTTATTTTTTAATTTTTTTTTTTTTTTTTACTATTTTATTAGCCCCCCTTAGAGGGCTTGAACCTGCAACCATTTGATTGCAAGTTCCATAGACTGCAATACAACTCTCGTGCTGCTGGAGAAAGCCCCCCTGCAGGAAGCCGGCAGCGGCCGGAGTGGGGCGATGCTGCGACCCCACTCCTCCCCACCCAACACCCACATTCGGACTATAAGACGCACCCCCTATTTTCTTCCCAAATTTGGGGGGAAAAAGTGCGTCTTATAGTCCGAAAAATACAGTAGGTTGGAGGCCCAGAGGATGTGTGAAAAAAATAATAAACGGTCATACTTACCTTACCTGACTTCTCCTGGGTTCCCTTGCATATCTGGTATGGATGGCACTTACATAAGCCAGCAACCAGTAATGCACTTTCTATTATTTTTTTAATAACTATGAAGTATCACCGAAATGGAGAGGCTCAATAAGGCTCTGTTTGTACTTTATGGCATAGTCATGACTATGGTGTATCAGATCTAAATAAACAAATCGTAAGAAATTTCTTGAATTGAAATGGAGAACATCAGGTTTACATCAGAGTTAATAATATTCTTTATTAGCTTCACAGTCTGTGCTACTCTTGACTTCAAAAATGCTGGAAACTAATTCTTACAACTAAAGCTTTCTTACTATATGAATGAAAAGTTCTGCAATTTTCTAATGTATTTTATGTTCAAGGTATTTGAAGCACAAATAAATTTGATCGCTGGCAGTGATGAGAATACTTTGCTTTACATTCAATGGCTGGGTGCAGGTGAAGTGTAAGGTTGGGTTCACACTTGCGGCGGCACTCCGTCCGCCGCAAATCCGACCTAAATGTCGGAAAACTGGATAGGGGCTCGATAGGGGAAGGTTTGCAACGCATTGCTTAAAACCCCATTCAAGTGTGAACCCACCCTAAGTTAGACATAACATGAAATTTTGACTATTCTGTATCTGACTTCTGGAGCCCTTTTCTTTCCCAAAGACATGGGGTTCCCATTTTTAGTAGACAGGTAGCTTTTTGTACACAGCTTTTTTTTTTTTATATAACTTTTAACTGCTTTGGAAAATGACTTAGTACACATGGTCATTTCTGACAATGGGAACCCCTCATTATTTAGATCAGTGGGTGTTCACATTCCCAATAGTCAAACTAAGCACAGTTTTATGGCATGTCTAATTGACATGCAATTTTTTTTTTTTTCTACAGCTGCATTGGATAAAAAATGCAAGTGCAACATTTAAAATAAACTATTTTTCATTCATTCGTTCATTTAAATAAAAAAATGATCAGTAATTTTTTCTCCTTTACCGAACAGCTGACTGAACATTTCCTTTTGGTTCTTTTCTGTTAGTATACACAATTTGGATTGTAGTCAAGAAAAATTACTCATTGTTTGGAGGTATGGAAGACTGACAGAAACCTGGCACTGACAGACAGTACTGGAAGGTTTAAAAAATAACAATTTTCAAAATGAGAGTGCACTTTCTAATTTTCAGAGAAGAATTGAACACATACTGCCAACCAACGTGGAAAAATAATGGAATCTGCAGTGTCACAAACTGAATTTACTTAAATTGAAAAACATAGTGCCTGCAATACACTGTACAGTACAAAAATATATTTCACAATTAATCCATAGTTAAGATAAATAACAAATATAAAACGTGTTTATACTGGATGGATGGATAGATGCCATGCCTCTTTTTTGTTTGTTTTTTTTAAACCCCTAATGAATTTCTAATGGGAGAAAACACATCGAGATAGGGTCATCCAGTTTTCAGCAGTCCAACAGACTGTCCTTTAGCAGAAAATTAAGAGTCAGTTCAGGGAAAGTACCCTTAGGGGGTCCAACATCTTCAATTGTCCTTTTAAGGACACTTTGGAGTCTGTTTTAATGAATCTGGATTCACCCGTATCAGTTGGATCACACTGCAGTCAAGCCCTGAACGTATATTGATTAACTGTTCCTCCTCCTTTTTAGGATGGTTGGAGACACCATAAATTCGGGGCTCCCTGACTTAAAAACGGAGAGTCCTGTATAGGACATTTGGATACCCCCCGCACATACTGTGGATTCCCACATTATCACATTAAATGGTTTACAGGATCTAGCTTACCTCTTATAGAGCCAGTAATAAAGCATTACATAATCCAACTGATGTGATATAACATCTGCCAAGGTGCAAAAATACAGACCAAAAATAACGCCACAATCCCAATGTGCATTTCTCCATCAAGCTTTGTCTAGAGGATAACTAAGGAAAAACATAGACCCACTTAAATATACTAAAACATCAAATCAACAGACAAATGGGGAAATATATATAAAAACAAAAAAAACAAGAAAGGCAGAAAAAAAATGTGATACATGCGAAAAATGCAAAGTGTAATATAAATCAGTCACTGAATAGTCATATTCACAAAAACGAGTTATAAAAAACAATGAAGAAGACTGCATGAAATAAATATATATGTAAAAAGGAAAACCTCAAAAAAATAATGCAATGCAATGTCACTTCTGTCTGGCTCCTGTCTTACTGATGTCGGAGCAGAGGTGGTCACTAAGTTCAGACTGTGAAAGAAGTGTTGCGATATGACAGAGACATTCCTGGGAAACCCTTTCGGTGTGTAGGAAAGCATTATCCTACTGAAAATCGGACTTGCAAACAGAACCTGGATTTGTTGTTAAAGACAATACAGTTCCAGTCCATAGCAATCTAGGTTTCTTATTCATGTCAATGACAGGATTGTGATCCAGTGATGGGAACCATGATACCACTGATATGACATATGACCAGTGGAGCAGTAATTGGCTGCATGTTAACAGAGATTGGGAGGGTCATTGGAGAGACGGTGATTGATCACTGGGCAAATGGAAAGTTGAGAACTGATTCTTTGAGATTTATAATTTACATTACAAAACAAAAAAAGACATGTCCACCCCTCCCCAGAACTCTGTTATCCAGCCCTGGGCAACTTATTCCCTCATGTTCAAAGTGGAGAGGCTCACATGATCGCTGACACCAGTTAGTGGCCTCAGCAGTCGCTGGAGGACATCACTCACATATGTCACCAATTCTTTAACAGTGACTGCTGAGGCCACTGATTGGGAATGGACAACTAAGTGCTAGGGATAGGTGAGTAAAGATTTTTTTTTTTACAACCACCCTTGGATGCCCCTGAGTTTGGTCTAAATCCTGGACAACCCCTTTAACAGTGGACTGTCAACAGTGGACAGTGGACTATCAACAGTAACTAACAGGTACCCTCCTGCACCACCCTCAAGTGAGGACAACTCCAATTACAGTTATTTAAACCCCTAACTGCTATGATTAACCACTACTGCAGCATCTAGTGCCTACGATCATGTCTGTTTCTCAGCAGTGAAAAACAGATAAATCAGTCTCTTTTTTATGGTGCATGTGTATCCAGGTTGCATCTATTACATGTCTGTTTGGCCATTTTCGATGGTTGAGTATCATCTGTTTGGCATATGTTTTTAAATCGTAATTACATTTACAATTACAATGCAGCATCCTAGAGTGCTTCTGCTTATAGTGTCTTATTGTATATCCTGTCTATAAGTTCTATGTTTCATGTAACTGTTTGCAGCTTCCCCCATGTTATTTCCTTGTATTCAAAACCCTGTACTTGGTATCACTTGTAGCCCTTGCCTATCACAGGCCACTGTGTGGGGTCTGGGAGACTTAGGTCTTCTGGGGAGCCGTTACTACCTTAGTCTAGTCTAGTGTGTGTAGTTGGAGACAGTGCATGCCAGCGGATCTCCATACAGCCCAAGAGTAGTAAGAATTAAGCCCAAGACTCATCTTAAGACAGCCGTGACTCAGGGAATACCTACTGTCAACACTTGGGACATTGTGCTGGTAGGAGCAGTGGAGTCCATTGACAGATTGTCCTGACAGAACCCGGTCAGGACTACCCTGTAGTACAGCCCCCAGTGTCTGCTGCTGGAGGAGGCTGAGGAGTGGAGTTAGAGTTGAAGTGGAGTACGGCAATAGAGCCTTAACATCACTGGGCATTCTCCAAAGAACAAGGCTTGAGTGGAGTTGAATATTGGGAGACTACAACTTCCATTTGGAAGCTGCTTGTTCTCACTATCCAGTAGCTGAAGTAAAGTTCAATCTGTTTCAACTGCACAACTGCCTTTCTGAGTCGTTCCTGCATAACCATCAGGGCTCTTCCAAACACCTGAGAGGACTAAACATTAAAAGGGAAATTTCTAATGAACCCTATACTCACTCCTCTGTTTGCATGAAAACCATTGCAGCTATGAAACCATTGGTCGTAGCCTGAATGGGCTAAATATGGAACATGGCATTCCTTGAAATGCATTTCCTGCAACATGAAAAGAGAGCATTAATTGAAATAATTGGGAGCACTTTGGGGGACATTAAATCCCTTGACACTAGAGGGGTGAATTACAATATCATCCACTTAAATAATAGTAGTGAACTAAACATAAAGTTACAATAGTCCCACAGACAAGCCTGTCTACTAAGTTGAGTGCCAAATATGAAAAAGAATAAACAGTCATAAAACAAATTCTGAACAGAGGGCAATGCATATACAATATAACATAGAGTCAGTGGCGTAACTAGGAATGGCTGGGCCCTAAGGCGAACATTTGACAAGGGCCTCCCCAAACTGCCACCCCCAACACCTCCCCCAACACCCCCCCCCCACACACAAACCACATTCCTGCAAACAGTATTATGCCCCATAGTGGTCCCTGCACACAATATTATGCCTCATAGTGCCCCCTGCACACAGTATTATGCCCCAAAATTGTCCCTGCACACAGTATTATGCCCCATAGTGGCCCCTGCACACAGTATTATGCCCCATAGTGGCCCTTGCACACAGTATTATGCAGCATAGTGGCCCCTGCACACAGTATAATGCAGCATAGTGGTCCTTGCAGAAAGTATTATGCCCCATAGTGGCCCCTGCACACAGTATTATGCCCCATAGTGGCCCCTGCACACAGTATTATGCCCCATAGTGGCCCCTGCACACAGTATTATGCAGCATAGTGGTCCCTTCACAAAGTATTATGCCCCATAATGGCCCCTGCACACAGTATTATGCCCCATTGTGGCGCCTGCACAAAGTATTATGCCCCATAATGACCCCTGCACACAGTATTATGCCCCATAGTGGCCCCTTCACACAGTATTATGCCCCATAGTGGCTCCTGCACACAGTATTATTCCCCATTGTGGACCACCCATGAACGATTATTATACTCTGGGGTCTTTTCAGACCCCACAGTATAATGATCGGAGACCCAGGGGAGGATACAAACATAAAAAAACAGTGCTACTTACCTCTCCCTGGCTCCACTGCACTCCCGTGTGCTACTTCGGCCATCTTCAATGTTGGACCAGATCTCGCGTGATCCAGGCCAGCGTCACGACGCATAATGACGTCGGCTGACATCTGGGACGTCACCAAACAGACCTGACGCCTGTCGGAGTGTATGAGAGGTAATTAACAGTGTTTTTTATGTTTTTTCACTTCCCCAGGGCCCGCAATCATTATACTCGGGGGTCTTTTCAGACCCCCGATTATAATGATAGCAGTGTTTGTGGGGTTCGCGGTAACGGCTGCCACAGGGCTCCGGGCCCCTTAATGTCCTGGGCCCTGTGGCAGCCACTACCGCTGCTACCCCGATATTTACGCCCCTGCATAAAGTGAAATGAAATGGCACATAATGGACAACAGAGGGTCCAGAAAATACAATGCACCAAAGTACAAAATAGGTAGAGGGGTGGACAACAGATTGAGAGCATAACACATAAACAAATTCTAGTGGGAATTATCAAAGAGAAAACGGCATTAAATGGGAATGAACAATACTAGGCAGTATCAGGTCATAAAAAGAAAACATAATGATAAAGGCAATATACTGTGAATCAGTAACAGACTTGAATGTTTATAGTTATAGTTTATAGACTTGAATGTTTATAGAAAGCAAAGAACTATTAAAGCAAAATCAGGCAGGCAGGATCAAGGGTTGGGCCTGAGGAAGTGGAGGCATATCATCGTCAGGATAAGCAGCTATGATGGAACATCCATAGGATCTAATCCAAACTTCTGCCATGCTTTAGAGAGATCTTTGAGAGTGTGAATAACAATCTGTTTGGCTCTTCTGAGGAAGGGGGGGGGGTTCAGTAGCAGAGAACGATAACTATGGATTGTAATCTGTCAACGCCTAGTAGTGTAGTAAAAATGGCGATGGCTATGGTTCTGGGTGAGTCAGGTAAATAGGTCTCTGGGAGCTCCTTAATACGCAAGTTCTTCCTCTGACTGCAATTTGCTTGATCTTCGATCAGAGCAAGTTTGTCATTAATATGTTTTTGGTGGTCCTGTAGTTTAAGTTCAACAACTTCACTGTAGGAAAGCATAGTAGTTTGGGTAGTTTTGAGCAAATCCTTTTGGTTCCTGACATGCCTAACTTTGTTTTCATATCTTGTAACTCCTGCATAACTGGAGAAAGAGCCTGGGTTATAGAGCTCTAGAGATGGGTTCCATGTCTGCCAAGTTGGTAGCTTCTCGAGAATTGGAGAGGCTATCATCCTCAGAACCATCTGCAGTTTCAGAGTCAGGTAGGGGTGCCACCATCTTGTGTCCTCCGGGAGGTGGATCGGATGTCTTCTTTCTTAAATTTGTCGATGCCAGGCTGGTTTCTTTGAGTTTTGGGAGTATTTGGGGTCTCCCTTAGTCTGTCTTTGCCCAACTTGCCCATATTGACCGAATAATACTGCATTAAGACCAGGCAGGGAGAGGAGCCCTGGTATTTGAGTCCTACTCCATCAACGGCCAGCCAGCCCCCAAGTTGAGCAACTTTTATGTGACTCAAAGGTTGTGATGCTGCACAATACGATTCGATTTTGCTGCAAGATGGATGTGTCAGCGATTTTTTTTTTTTTTTTTTTTTTAAATATACATTAAAGATTGTAATTAACTGTCTACACCTGCACAAATACATGTATTTTTTTTTTTTTTTTTTTAAAAAGGATAGTGAGGGGGCATGTCTAGCCAGAAAGCAAAACAGATGTGTAGAGACAGTGCTCCTGCTCTGATCTAACTAATCCAACTGATTTAACTAGCTATTATATCATCTTTTCACCTCTGGGCTTCCCCCTAGCCTAAATGATCATCTTTGGAGTGATCTCTAACCACTTTTGGGCCCTGGATTGCCAAAGAAAACCCTGGTTTTGGTGGCCCATACCTGAGACATGAGGCGGCGGCCATCTTGGGCCTACCACCTCCAGCTAAGCCATAAACCTTTCCTACCACTACAGACCAGCATCCCTTCTTCTAATATTGAAACCCAGCTGACTGGAAGGCCTATCATCATGCGCTATGACCCCAGCCGACTGGTTCATATCTTTCACCTACTTGCCTTACATCCCCGGCCTTTGGAGTTCGGCCGCATTGCCTTGCCTGTCGGAGCTCCCGCTACATCTACTTACTTCCTCTCTCCTACCAGCACCTCGGCATTTGCTCCGATACATCTGCACCTGATCCTGGTGCTGCTGTTCCCCCAGCTCTGCTGCGGCTCCAAGGAGATCCATGCTCCCACAGTGCACAGTTGACCTAGCCCCAGCTGTCTTCTGCTGAGGCCCTCCTTTATAAACTACAGAGCAGAACCGAGCTGAGTCTCTTGGGCCCTCCAGACACCAGTATACGGCTCCCAGTACCCTGCTGCCCACCATCTTTACCTAGTACCTCAGTCTTGGCATACCACCCTCCTATTGATATCCACAACGGAACCATTTCTCTTTTCTATGAGAAACTGGACATTACTGAATTCAAACCCTGTGCTTTTGCCCTGACCCCTTTCCTGCACCTGCAATGAGACATACCTTGCAGTGCACAGAGACTTTCTTAAAGGGACAACACGCTTTTCATGGCCATCTTCGACTATCCAGCTGTGACACACGGACTTCCATGTTACTTTATTTCTCTTACCTAGATCTGACCTCTACCTGACCACCAATTTACTACCATCAGATTGGCGAGTCAGGGAGATCGCTGCCTTGCCTGGTACTTGCCTGTGCACCCTATGCTGCTCTAAAGCAAAATCTATTTACGCCTGCCTGATGTGTGATAGCTCTATCCAACATGGCTAAGATAGGCCAAGCTAAGTCCAAAAAAATCACAGGAGGATATTGATAAATATCTTAAGAAGCGCTCCCCATTCCAATCTACACCTGCAGCAAAATGAGCACTAGCCATACCAGAACCTGTGGAATGTTCTGACGCAGAGAGCCTCATGGATGAGGAGAATATCTCTGACTCTACCTCCATGATAACAGTTTCTTCCAAGGGCATCTAGAAAATTATTGAAAAGGCTTTACAACCAGTCATGAAGGAGTTGGCTGACATAAAACAGGATGTCCGAGGCATCAGCTCGAGAGTTGAGCAATTAGAAGAAACATAGACATCGCTTCTGGCCCATGGTGAAGCTACCTCTATGGCACTTACAGCATGTCAATCACACCTGAACTCGCTGCACTCCTACCTGGAAGACCAGGACAATAGAGGTAGAAGGCATAATTCCCACATAAAAGGGGGTGCCTGAGGATTTTCCTCCATCTGAAACTATGGCCACATTGAAGAAAATCCTGGAGTATGTTCTGTAAGGAAGGCGACCACCTAAGGGACTTTATTTGTAAGCTCCTGTCCTTCCTTGTCAACGAGGCAGTGTGACAAAATGCCCGACTCGTACTGTATATTACCTATGAGGGACACGAGATTACCCTCTTCCAGGATGTATCCCATATAACTCTGGCCAAACGACAACAGCTGAAGGCCCTCATGGCCCATCTCAGAACACTGAAGACGCTGTATGTAAGTGGCTCTTTCCTTTTGGCATCTCTTTCGACTTTAGAAACATCCACCACCCTAATGACCTGCTTACTGCATGCCCTCCTTTGGATTTGGACCCTTCCACCATTTCCTCATGGCTCACATTCATGAATGTCTCTCTCTTCTGGATCTGCCTAGAGTCGAAGTTTGGAGGAAGCCTAAGAACAAATCCCAAAAGAAGAAGGCACACATAGTGACATCTTTAACACTGCTTTAATTATTACCTGTCCAACATTTTCCACATTCTTTTCTGTTCTTGTTATTGGTGTTAGATCTTACCATGTTATTTCTTTATTTAACAATTTGACTGCAATGCCATCCCATAACTGGGATTGGATCGTATTACACTTCACATAGTTTGACCACTCCATGTACCCTTAACTGTTTAATGTTTATCCTACTGTTTTCTCCCCCTGATACCCGCACCACCACTTTCGCTCTGTACTGTGGATCAGTGATTGTCTAAAACTCCCTCCCCCATTTCAACTTTTATTTAGGATAGACTTGTTTTGCTATTTTTACTTTTAATTTTTTGTTGATTATCATTATATCTTGTATTTAAGATAACGTTCTGGAATGTCAAGGATCTCAGCTCCACCACCAAGCGCTCCCAGGTCATCCATGCCCTCAAAAATTGGTTCTGGGGGGGCGTGGTGAGGTGCCCACCTCAAATAATTTTCTCCATCTGGAAGAAGCACGCATTTCTACGGAAAGTGATGCTGGCTCTGAAGCTCCGTCACCCTGACTACAGTCAGGCCCATGTTCACTCCTCCAGCCATCCTCAATCCCTCAGCAGATCCCCTGCTTCTTCTGGACATCCCTCAAGGATGAATATATCCTCTGGGGATGAAATTGACTCCTTTGCTACCTGCTGCAAGCTCCAGACAGGAAACCTCACCAACACCACTCACCATAGTGCAAAATCTTCCTTTGTATCTCAATATCTGCCACCTGAGAAGGCTGCCAATACCCTCCAGAGTCATTCTGAACTACAAGCTTTGCTCGCATTTCTCCCAAGCAAAATGGATATGGATGACATAGCCTCTGATTTGAAATGGGCAAGCCGCCAAGAACTCAAAGTAGTTAAGACTGATATTGCAAACCTCCAACAGCGAGTAGAGGACTTGGAAATGTTTCAGTCCTCAGTTTCAGCCTCGATACAAACCTTGCAGCAGTTCTCCTCCTCCCATACCACTCACTACCGCAAACTCATATCCCACATTGATGACATTGAACCTCTGCAATAATATCAGGATAAGAGACCTTCGTGCCCACCCTCACAGGTATATTCAACTCACTCCTGGACTACCCGCCTGAAACACGCATTGAGATTGATCGCACTCACTGCGGTCTCAGACCCCACAGCTCAGATCAACTAAACCTCGGGATTTAATCTGCAGGATCCATTTCTATGCCATTGAAGAAGAAATTATGCTACAGGACAAAGACCTCAAAACCATTGTTTTAGATGGAGCTAAACTCTTTCCAGATCTCTCCAGGCACACTCTGCACCATGAACCACTCTGAAGCCTCTTCTTGCCCTCCTTCAAGAACGAGGGATTCCATCACTGGGGTTTTATGTTGCCTTCCAGGTTTGCCTAAAAGACAGACTTCTCTCTCTCTGACCTCACCAGATGACTCCTGGACTTCCTGTTAACCCTTGGGCTGCCATCTCTCCACCTCCTGGCCTGGGAGCTACTCCTAGGTGATACAGATCCATTGGATGGTCGTCCAACATTGAGAGAACTTGAGAAGTGTAGAGGCTTGAGTCCCCCCCCCCAAGATCCCAACGTTCCCAACGCAGACGGAGAATGACACCTGATCAACACTCAATGGACCTTTCTCTTCCACAGTCATACTGTAGTTTCATTTGCACCTTTTTGCCCTTGTTAGCTTTTACACTTGTCTGTTGCACCCCCGTTCATACTATGTACCATTTCCTGCATTTATAGGGACAGGACAGTTCTACTATCCACTTACTTTACAGTAGCACTCCTCTACACCTCAGGAACGTGTTCTGCCCTCCACTCCCCCACATAGCTAAGTGTTCCATTATACAGGACCACCTGGAGATTTGTGCTCTATCTATCTATCTATCTATCTATCTATGATTGCTACATCAGTGGTCCCCATGACTGAACAATCAATGGTCTCCATGACTGCCCAAATCCATTGCCCTTATAAAATGTTTTAGTATTACTGTAGTACCTGTCTGCTCCCCAGTCCCGATCTTCCTCTGCTCCTCCTCTGCTGCAGTCTTTGTATGGGCTTTCTGCTCTACCATTAACAGAACTATGATTGGGCTCCTCTTCTTCTTGGTTCTACGATCTGCCTGTATTTTTAACAACTGGATCAGTAGAATCGGGAAGAATCGGATGCATCTCACCCCATGCTGTTCCCCAAAGGACTTGGGATTTTAGGCTATTGAAACTATTTAGTCATACAAAGTCTATACTATACTCACAAGCACACACACACACACACACACATATATATATATATATATATATATATATATATATATAAGTACATGTACAGGTATAAATATATATTTTTTTTTTTTCTCCCACTGCATTAATGGGGGTTATTTTTCCTGTAAATCTTGGCAGCTGTAAGTGGAGTGGTTTGGGGGTTGGGAAATGCTCCTCCTAGAGTAGATGATCAGAAAACCTATGGAATAGTCTCACAGCAGGTCAGCTACCCTGAACTAGATCCTAAGGACACAAATAGAGTTTCATTGATCATGAGTATGCAGCCTTTGAATTTAAAAGATTGGGGGATTGTGGAAAGCTCAGCTTAAAGGGACCACTGGTGACCACAGATATCAGTAACACCTCACACTGTGTACAACCAACTTTAGGAAAGGACAAAACTGCAAAACATGAATCATCCAGAAGGTGAATTATATGGGTCACATCATATATTTTTCATCTAGGTGCATGTCATCATTTATGTTACATTAGATATAGTAGCAATACAGCTAAATGTATTTAGTAGCATTGTTAACATACCAATTTGACACCTGAAATTCTAGTGTAGAATGCATTTTAAGTGGACTGTGCATGAAGACATACTGCAAAATCAGTCAATAATTACCAACTGTGAGTCTCTTGCTTTATAGATTTGTAATGCAATTGCAAATGCTTTCTTGAAATATTGCAGTAATTTACTGGATAATGATGGATTAAACAACTCCACTGTGCATTACTTGTCATAATGGGCATTCAACATAATCTTTACATCAATATTATCTATTTTGTCTACCTTTCCTCAGTCTCTAGATAGTAAAATGAAGAAATTTTAAACTATATTACCTTGGAAAACAATAGTAATAGCATGCAAAATGAAAAGGAAATACCAGTTACATTGAAAGAAAAGTGATTAAAAATTTTAATGCAAATACCAACTATATAAAACAAGTCAAGACGAGTCCAATCTCATTAAATCTAAGCAAATCCAATCAAATTAACCTCCAAACCAACCACATTAAAATTGCAAAATCCCTCCCAAATTTTAAATTTATGGATTTTAAATTTATGGCTCAAGTAAATATTGCTGACACATAACTGGTGCCTTATGTGCATTTTTACCCTATAGTGATCTAAGATATAATTTTAGCCTTAAACAAGTAACATTTTCCCCCCTCTTTGTTTGAGTTCTCACTATTTAAATTTTTATTTAATGCAGCTTTACGAGACCTTGTATAATGCACTGAATGTTTTTTTTTGTTTGTTTTTTTTAGGGACGATAATTATTTTCAGAATTTGTATGCCCCCATATTCCAAGATCCATAACATTATTATTTTTCCATCAATGTTGCTGTGTGTGGGCTTATTTGTGGAGGCCAACTTTTAAATGATAAGTGATTAAATGATAAGGGTCATTCCAAAAATAAAGATACTGATATGTAACAATGAGAGAGAGAATGATTGATAAGGGTGTGTGCGTGGGGGCATGATTCCATGACCAAACAATCATGGAGCCTCCTCCCCTTGGATCATCTGAAGTCACAGAAACAGGAAGATGAGAAATTATTCTCCTCTCCCTAGACACTGTGAACAACATGTGTTTCCAACAGACAGGCTAAAGTGAGATCTGCAAGTATATGCAGCTCTCTATTTAACCAGTGCTGGGTTTTATTTTTATAGATTTTTTTTTTTTTTACTTTTTAAACATTCTCCTTTTACTGTTATTTTTAGACTCCCTAGAGAATCTTGAACCCCAGTAGGTCTCATCAATAATACAATGCACTGCAATACTAATGCATTGTAAAATTGCTATGGTTCTATTAAAGGCTTCCTCAAGCAGCATGCAATAGTACTCATACACTGACAATCCTCCCAGCTGTTATGTTAACAGATCACCGCCCCGGATCTCATTACAGGGGCCGACAATCCTCCACAAAATGGCGGCACCCATACACCCCCAGGAAAGTGGCACCTCAGTCATGACCAAGGCAATAACAGGGTTAATGCCTTCAATCAGTGCAATATCAGAGCGATTAGTATAATACAGCAGAGACACAGCAGCTATGGTGGTCGCTCAGCTACTGTAATATTATGGCAGATGTCAGTAAAGGATTAATATTAATCTGCTCAGCTTTTCCCACTTCGTTGCCTGTAAATTGGACTGATTTTTCAATTTAAGAGAATTGTTTTTCAGAACACTTTGGCACATTGCACAGGGGATCAGAGATCCCAGGTCCAATTGTCCTTGTGCAAGAAGTAAAAAAAAAAAAGTTCAAAAAAATAAAGTATAAATAAAATAAAAAATTAACAAATAATAAAAAGTTTAAAACCCCACCTTTTAATTTAAAAAACACATAATGTAAACAAAAAAATAAACAAACATGTTAGGTATCCCCATGTGCATATAAGTCCCCACTATCCAAAAATAGCATTATTTATGTCATACAGTAAATGCTATAATATATATATCTATATATATATATATATATATATTGCAATGCACAAATTAATGTATTTATTCACAGTGCTTTCCCCAAAAAATAGCAATGAAAAGTGATCCAAAAGTCATACATACCAAGCATTGGTACCCATAAAAAGTACAATTTGTCCCGCAAATAAAGAGCCCTGACTTACAGTGGGTATGGAAAATATTCAGAGCCCTTTAAAATTTTTCACTCTTTGTTTCATTGCAGCCATTTGCTAAAAGCAAAAAAGTTCATTTTATTTCTCATTAATGTACATTCAGCACCCCATCTTGACAGAAAAAAACAGAAATGTAGATATTTTTGCAAATTTATTAAAAAAGAAAAACTGAAATATCACATGGTCATAAGTATTCAGACCCTTTGCTCAGTATTGAGTAGAAGCACCCTTTTGAGCTAGTACAGCCATGAGTCTTCTTGGGAATGATGCAACAACTTTTTCACATCTGGATTTGGGGATCCTCTGCCATTCTTCCTTGCAGATCCTCTCCAGTTCCGTCAGGTTGGATGGTGAACGTTGGTGAACAGCCATTTTCAGGTCTCTCCAGCGATGCTCAATTGGGTTGAGGTCAGGACTCTGGCTGGGCCAGACAAGAATGGTCACAGAGTTGTTCCGAAGCCACTCCTTTGTTATTTTAGCTGTGTGCTTAGGGTGATTGTCTTGTTGGAAGGTGAACCTTCGGCCTTGTATGAGGTCCAGAGCACTCTGGAAGAGGTTTTCATCCAGGATATCTATGTACTTGGCTGCATTCATCTTTCCTTCAATTGCAACCAGTCGTCCTGTCCCTGCAGCTGAGAAACACCCCCATAGCATGATGCTACCACCACCATGTTTCACTGTTGGAATTGTATTGGGCAGGTGATGAGCAGTGCCTGGTTTTCTCCACACATATCGCTTAGAATTAACGCCAAAAAGTTCAATCTTCATCTCATCAGACCAGAGAATCTTATTTCTCATAGTCTGGGAGTCCTTCATGTGTTTTTTTGCAAACTCTATGCGGGCTTTCATATGTCTTGCACTGAGGAGAGGCTTCCTTCGAGCCACTCTGCCATAAAGCCCCGACTGGTGGAGGGCTTCAGTGATAGTTGACTTTGTGGAACTTTCTCCCATCTCCCTACTGCATCTCTGGAGCTCAGCCACAGTGATCTTTGGGTTTTTCTTTACCTCTCTCACCAAGGCTCTTCTCCCACAATTGCTCAGTTTGGCTGGACGGCCAGGTCTAGGAAGAGTTTTGGTCATCCCAAACTTCTTCCATTTAAGGATTATTGAGGCCACTGTGCTCTTAAGAACCTTGAGTGCTGCAGAAATTCCTTTGTAACCTTGGCTAGATCTGTGCCTTGCCACAATTCTGTCTCTGAGCTCCTTGGGCAGTTCCTTTGACCTCATGATTCTCATTTCCTCTGACATGCACTGTGAGCTGTGAGGTCTTATATAGACAGGTGTGAGCCTTTCCTAATCAAGTCCAATCAGTTTAATTAAGCACAGCTGGACTCCAATGAAGGAGTAGAACCATCTCAAGTAGGATCAGAAGGAAATGGACAGCATGTTAGTTAAATATGAGTGTCACAGCAAAGGTTTTGAGTACTTATGACCATGTAATATTTCAGTTTTTCTTTTTCAATAAATTTGCAAAAATATCTACATTTTTGTTTTTTTCTGTCAAGATGGGGTGCTGAGTGTACATTAATGAGAAATAAAATGAACCTTTTTGCTTTTAGCAAATGGCTGCAATGAAACAAAGAGTGAACAATTTAAAGGGGTCTGAATACTTTCCGTACCCACTGTAGCTATGTCAACAAAACAGTAAAAGAGTTATAGGCGTAAGAATAGAGTGACCCCAGGAAAATCGTTTTGAAAAAGTGAGGTTTTAGTTGTAAAAGAGGGAAAACATAATAAAACCAATATAAATATGGTATCACTGTAATCATGAAGACCCACTGGACAAAGCTGCTATGTCCTTTTAATGCAGAGTGAACGCAGTAAAAACAAAATGCAAAAAATTATGATAGAATTGTGGGTTTTTTCTCATGGACCCCCGTAAGATGTTAATAAAAGCTAATCAAAACATTATATGTACCCCAAAATGGTGCAAAATGAAAGTACAACTTGTCACTTAAAGAATAAGCTCTCACATAGCTATAATGCAAAGTTAAACAACTATAAATTTTGGAAGGCGTAGAAGGAAAATAGGAATAGAAGAAAAAAGTCACCAAGCATTAACATCAGGGCCACTTTAACCATTGGGCCAATGGTGCACTGGGCCCTATGAAAGCGGGGGGGGCCCGTTGAGACAGCGGGACAGTCCTCCATATGCTGTCCTGCCATTCTGGGCTGCCCCAGTTGTGTACAATAATTAAACAGGGAGCCATCTGCTCCCTGCTTCGTCATTTTTCTTGATGATGTCACTTACATTGCGTCTGCAGTTCCCGAGACAGCAAAAGAGAGAGAAGAGGTGAGTATTAGTGTTTTTTTTTTTATTTTTGTGTGGTAGGAGAGGGACATTAAACTGTGGGGACAACTGCAGGACTATGAAGATGATCTTGGATTCATTTTAAAGAAGAGAATCTCATCTTTACTATGATACCAAGATCATCATGATAGTCATTGCAGATCCAAAGTGATTCTCTGGTGAAAATGATGTTTGGCATTGAGATCCAAAAGCAGATCTCAATTTCCTACAGCGTTTTTAACAGAAGATCGCTCTGAATCTGTAAGAGCTATCATGATGATCTTGGTATCATTTTAGAGATGAGATCCTGAGATAAGGGGCTCTAAGTGTTCTTCCCCATCCTGCCTCAGGCAGAATCTTAGAGCTGCTGAAAGAGGAAGGAGGGGGAAGGAGCAGAGCTGCAGATTGCAGAGACAATGATAAATCATCATTGTCTGTGCATAACCTGTATGTGACACCAGGGGGGGTAGCATGGACTTCTACCCATGTTATCCCTTCTCCTATCAATCTGATTGTCACATAAAGGGATAATGTAATACCCCTCTGAGCCTAATCACAGGGGTATTCTTATATAAAACTCCTCTGAACATAACATAACCAGGAAGTTATTGACACTGTGACACACGCTTATCATCGTCCAGGTCGCAGAACCAAAATAGTTGCACCAAACATTTACACAACACATATACAAAGTCATCACTAAAGTTTACATTTTTTAACTGTCCCTGTCTTGTTCATACCTGATCTTTATAGAGTAAAATATGCCGATCACATGTCTAGCGATATCCATTACACGCTAAAATAATATCAATAACGATTCTTACTACAGATGAACTAGTGATGCAGACACTGAATGTGCGGTTGGTGAGGTATGAGGAGATCCAGGAAAGGGCCAGGTCTGAGATGCCAAGGGATGAGAGTGTTTCTAACAAGAGGTCAACTGTGTCAAAGGCGGAGGATAGCTCAAGGAGAAGGAGGAGAAAGTAGTGACCCTTGGCTTTGGCAGTTAGAAGGTCATTAGTGACTTTGGTTAGGGCAGTTTCTGTGGAGTGATGGAGTCTGAAGCCTGACTGTAGTCTGTCAAAAAGCATGTTGGACGAGAGATAGGAGGATAGTTCGGAGTGGACGTGTTGTTCAAACAATTTAAAAGCATACGGGAGCAGTGATAGTTGGCTGGAGAGGACGGTTTGAGGAATGTTCTTTTTAAGTATAGGTGTGACAGTAGCATGTTTGAAGACAGAAGGGAAGGATCCATTGGTTAGGGATAGGTTGAAGTGATGGGTTAGGGCTGGAGTAATGACTTCAGTAAGTTTGGGGATGAAATGTGACTGGATCAGGTCAAGCGTGCAGGAGGCGAGGTGGGATTTAGAGATTAGGGTGTAGAGCTTTTCATAAGAGATGGTGGAGAAACAGGTTAAAGAAGAAGAGCACCGAGCAGTTGGATAGAGTGGTTGTCTGGGATGTAGGGTGAAACTGTTTCTGATGGTGCCAATTTTGCTTTTGAAATAAGAGGCAAAGTCATCAGCTGTGATGAGTGATGTCAGAGGAAGCACAGGAGGACGGAGAAGGGAGATGAAGGAAGTGAATAGCTGTTTGGAGTTGCAGGATAGGGCAGATATGAGTGTGTTGAAGTAGACCTGCTTTGCAGAGGTGAGTGCGTTCTTGAATGTGAGTACTGCCTCTTTATACCTGAGGAAGTCCTCCTGGGAGTGGTTTTTCTTCCAGAGATGTTCTGCAACCCATGAGGCACGTCTCCGTTTTTTAGTCAGGTCAGTGTGCCAGATTTGCCTATTGATCGGTCGGGCTCTGGTGTTTGTGAAGGGGGCCACAGAGTCAAGGGCTGAAGTAATGGTGGTATTATAGAAGGCAAAACAAAAAAGCAGAAAAGGGAGCCAAGAGAAAGTGGAGTACTATGACATCGGACACAGATAATCCACCACTTGCAACAGACAATAATTAATCAGGAAAGCACTGATGCAAACAATAATAAAACTTAACATTTAATTACTAAGCATTAAAACAATATCAAAAATGTAGAACAAACATCAAATTTAACATAGCCACTCGTTGGAGTCTAATGTTATAGCAAATATATAAATATTCACCAACATATACTGTGAAACATCATGGCGGCTAAACAGTTAGAAAATGGAACGATCTTACCAACATCTGAGGCAGGAGAACCCAGCAGGCGATGGTGCAAAACAGGAGGATCAACTAAGTCCCTATTCATGCCCCTGAAATTTCCACTAACACCCAAAATGACTCCTGCCCTAACAAGAAGGCAGCAGCAGCATCTGTGTCCTGGAGTGAAGATATGTTAGCGAGCGGTAGGAGGGAGTCTGAGAGCGTGCAGATGTCAAGGCAATTAAGGTTTCTGCGGGGGTGTGTTGGTTTAGGGTTTGGAGGGTCTGTTACAGAGGAGAGGGCAGAGAATGTCAGCAAGTTGTGGTCAGAGAGCGTGGAAAGAGAGTTAGAGAGGTTGACTAGAGAGCAGAGGCGGGTAAATATGAGGTCCAGCGTGTGCCCCTTTGTGTGAGTGGCAGAGGAGGACCATTGAGAGAGACCAAAGGAGGCGGTGAGGGACAGGAGAATGGAAGAGGAGGGGGGGGTGGTTTGTGTTAATGGGGATGTTGAAATCACCCATGATGATGGTGGGGTTGTCTTTGGATAGTAATATGATGGCCTGTTGGAGGTTGGAGGGCGAATAAATGCGAACATAGTGCACTTCAAAGGAGGGGAGGGTGAGAGCAGGTAGTGGTTGGATTGGGGCAAAGGATCAGTTGTCAGACAGGAGTATGCCTATGTCTCCACCAGGTTTATTGTTGGGGTGGGGAGTTTGCGAGAATTGCAGACCTCCATAGGAGAGGGCAGCAAGGGAGGTGGTGTCTGAGGGTGTCAACCATGTTTCTGTGATACCGAGAAATGAGAACTCACGAGAAATGAAGAGGTCGTGGATGTATTCAAGTTTATTGCGTATGGAGTGAGCGTTCCATAGTGCACCAGAGGGCGTGGGGAGGGGCAGAAGCGGGTAAGATAGGTGTAAGATTTAGGGGGTTCTGTGCGCTGATGCCGGTTGTGTGGAGAGATCCGACAGTAGGGATTTGCTGCGGTGGTCCAGTATTGAGACATACTGTATGTCACCAGAAGTAAGGAGTAGCAGGGAGAGGGATATCAGGTGCAAATAGGAGAGAGTGTGGGGAGGTTGTGTGTTTCTGGGGCGGAAAGCTTGCAGGTGTGTAAGTAGCTGTGCAGAGAAGGTCAGGTGGTGGGGTAGAATAGATGGAGAAATAAAGATTTCCTTAGTGACAAGGCTGGTGTGGGGTGGAAAAAGTCGTTTTTACAAGTATGGGAAGAACAACAATGATTATAGTGAGAAGCATTTCTGTTAGACAATTGCTAGGTTTTGTTTTAGTGGGTTGTTGTTACCTTCAGTTCCCTTCTGGTCCAATTCTGACCTAATTCTGATCATAACACTTTGAGCTGCACTTTGAGTCTGCAAATTGACCGAGGCCATAATTGACCAGTGGGCTTACATTTATACTAGCTAGCAAAACATTAGTTTAATTTGTATCAGGTGTGAATAGGGGTGTAGAAATATGGAGATAGAATCAGACTGCAAAGAAGGGTCAGATGAGAAAAAGAAGAGGGGGGGGCCAGCAGGGAATGGAGACAGTGGCTTCAAAGCTCATATAGTTAAAACAAAGTGGATAACATATTACCAGTAGAAGTAATAGCATGCAGAGGTGTAGTTGTGAATGAAGCAGTAGTGTTTCAATATCTGAGTCCAAATGGTGGGACATACCAGGATAAATGACAGATAACAGCAAGCAGAGGTGTAATTATGAATGAAGAAGTAGTGTTTCAATATCTGAGTCCAAATGGGGGAGGCATACCTCAGGATGGAAGACGGAAGGCAGGGTCAGATGAGAATTAATGATGCTAGATGACAGTCTATTACATTCTGGCCTAATTCTGATCATAACACTTAGAGCTACACTTTGAGTCTGCAAATTGACCACGAGCAGTCTATCCCTCTTCCCCCATCCATTATAACTAGTACTGGTTTGTTCATATGTAATTCTTTCAGGAATAACTGTATAATAACAAACAAATAGCTGAGAAAAGCCCAAGTGAACATAATACAGGAGATTCAGGAACACTGAACTGTAAATATAGGGCAAATACATGCAGGCATGATGCAGCTAAAAATATCCCTGAAACAGGAAAAGAGAAATCTGTGTGATGTCTGTGAATAATAGCCAAACTGTATTAACACAAGCAGCCAGAAGAATACACAAATTCATAAGTATACTTTTCTTACATTGTAAGCTGTGTGTTGTGCAGAATGTTCAGTCCAGTACGCAGATAAATCAGCCTCTCCTGTCTCCATTCACTGCATGAAGAAAAAACAGTCTCTCCTACCTCCATTCACTGTGAAGTCGTCTTGCATCTATGGACAGGACTGCCATTGTAACAAGCAGTGAAATGCAAATTAGCTAGAAGGGAAACACCTAGTGGCAGGAACTTTAGAGAGGATTTTCAGGCAGAAAGCAGCAACATTTTTAATTAGTGTGCAATTCATTTTGAGCCAGAATCACATGCGCTATTATATTAAACTAATCTGTCTGAAAAGCTACTGATCATTTAACACATATTAGATTGTCTTGTCAAAATCTGCAGTTCATCGGGATGATCTGTGATTATTTATTCGCTAATTACTTTTAAAGGCTATTTAAAATGGTTACTTTGTCATCTAATAACTTCAAATGTCCCTGAGAGTCATGCAGGTGGAACAGGCATGTCAAGTGAGAAGTGAGTAAATTGTGTCAATAATTAAACTACATGGTATATTTTGCTGGTATACTGTAACATGACCCTTAGCGATTCAAAAACGTATGGATAATTCAGAATATCATATTCTATTAATTGTGAGACTGATGTGAAATGACACATAAAAGCACTAATATTTCAAGTCTATATTTTTGAAAGTGTTGCAGAAAACTGCATGTGATCAGTTATGCACAGCATTGAATGTGAATATAAAACCTAAAGCCATAATTAGCGATATTTATTTTTTCAGAAATCATTTTAGGTTCTGTTTAGTCATTTATATACTCGGTTTACTAGTTCAACATCCCCATGTAGACACAAATTTTCAAGTATTTTAGGACAATAGGTTTATGCATAGGGTGCCTCCATTATAAATTCATGCCTGGCCTGGACTAGATATCAGCAAGCACCTTTAATAGAGAAAAATAGAATTGTTAGGCTTAAAGGGCCATTAAGCAAATTGCTAACATTCATAGAAAGATATAATGTAAATGAAATCTCAGTAGGCTATGGTCTTAAAATGAACATGCCAACATAGAATTTTAGTAGGACGTTGTGCAAGCATTCATGCTTGGATCACTGTTATTTGTGGGAATAGTATACATGTGGAAAAAAATAGAGTGGTATTTTTTACATTTAAATAGCAATTTTAAGGACCCGTAAATCTCCAAACTTTACATTATACTTTTGAGGCACAAACATAAAATACATTGTTTAGCTTTAAAAAGATATTCAAATCAATAGATATTTTATCGTGTTGTGGGGAACTGCTCAGGTAGATGCTTGGTAGCAGTCAGGGCCGGTTTTAGACAAAGTGGGTCCCTGGGCAAAAATTAAAAGCGGGGCCCCAAATGCTGATATGCAAACAACACCATCATCTTCCAGTGACAACCCCTATAACGCCTCCTTTCTGCCAACAAAAAAGTAACAACAAGCCCCATTTTACCACACACAATTCAAATGAGCACCTTTGTACCACCTATTAGATTTTTGCACCCAGTCATCAGTTATTATAATAATAATAATAATAATAATAATAATATAGTCCTTTAATAGTCCCACAATGGGGAAATTCAGTGTGTTACAGCAGCAAAGATAAGCAGATACAAATACAGATACAACATATACAGGAATGTTCCAAGGTAAGAGGCATTACATTGATAGTAGACAGCGCCTCCTTATAAACAATAGTCCCTGCTCTTAAATAATCCTACACCTTTATCAGTAATAGCGCCCTTATAAATGATAAATAGTGTCCTGTATCAGTAATATTCCCCCTTATCAGTAACAGTCACCCCGTAAAAATAATACTGCTCCCTTAAAAATAATAGCCCCCTCATAAATAATAGTTACCCTTATAAATAATAGTCCCCATTATCACTAATAGTCCCCTTTATAAATAAGCCCACTTAATTATACCCCTTTATAAATAGTTCCCCTCTTATAAATAATAGCTCCCCCTTATATTGGATGCCTTATATATAATAGTTCCCCCCTTATAAATAATAGCCCATCTTATAAATAATAGTTCCCCTTTATAATAGCCCCCTCATACTTAAGTTTCACAATTATATATAGTAACCCACCCTTATATATAATAGTTGTCCGTTATACAGTGTTGGCCTGAAGGGCCTTAGGCCCACCAAAGGAACTTGTTCTGGGGCCCCACCCAACAGCTTCCTGCTAATAGCCTACACCACGACTCCTTCACTGAAGTCTTACATATGTGCTGACTATCCTGTGTTACTGAGTATGTTCCCCGTATAGTCAACCCCTATAGTACTGTGCAGGCCCCAATAACTCCATGGCCAGCTCATGCATAGTACTGTATGGGGAATGACATGGCCATGGGGCACTACGCGTATGTGCAAGATTATAGTGAGGGAGCTGTGATGCAGACATAGCACACAGGGCTGCCAGCAGGAATTGTGAGCAACCCCCCCCCCCACAGTATAATGCTTCACATGTTATATAATGCTCCACAGTATAAAATGCTCTCCTGAGCCCTCCAGTTACCCCACATGGTATATAATGCTCCACAGTGACCCCACACAGTATAAAATGCTCCCCTGAGCCCCCCATTGTGGTCCCACATGGTATGTAAGGCTCCACACAGTATAATACTCCACAGTGGCCCACACAGTATACTACCCCTTAGTGGACCCAGACAGTACAATATGCTCCCCAGCAGCCCCACACAATATAATATGCTCCATACAGTATAATATACACCCCACAATGCCCCCCCAGTATAATGCTCCACAGTGGCCTAACACAGTATAACATGCTCCATAATGACCTCCACACAGTATAATATACTCCCCAGAGGGGTTCCCCCAGTATAATGCTCCACAGTAGTCCCAAACAGTATAATATGTTCCCCACAGTCCCCCCCAGTATAATGCTCTACAATGGCCCCACAGAGTATAATATGCTCCCGAAAAGCCCCACACAATATAATACACTCCACAGTGGCCCCACACAGTATAACAGGCTCCCCACACTGTCCATTCCCCCAGTATAAAGCTCCACAGTGGCCCATAGTATAATATGCTCCCCAGAGGGCCCCCACTAGTATAATGCTCCACAGTGCCCCCTTCAGTATTTTGCTCCACAGTGGCCCCACGCAATATATTATGCTCCCCAGAGTGTCCCCCAGTATAATGTTCCACAGTAGGCCCCACGCAGTATAATATGCTCCCCAGAGGGCCCCCTAGTATAATGCTCATTAGTCCCCCCCGAATAATGCCCCACAGTGGCGCCACACAATATAATATGCTCTGCTGATGACCCCCCCAGAATAATGCTCCACAGTGACCCCACTCAGTATAACATGCTCCAGAATGGCCTCCACACAGTATAATATACTGCCCAGAGAGGTTCCCCAGTATAATACTCCACAGTGGCCCAAAACAGTATAACATGCTCTACAGAGCCCCCCCCAGTATAATGCTCCACGGTGGCCCCGCCCTTTATAATATACTGGGGGGCCCCTCTGGAGAGCATATTATACTGTGTGGGGCCACCGTGGAGCATTATACTGGGGGGGGCTCTGGAGAGTATATTATACTATGTGGGGCCACTGTGGAGCATTATACTGGGAAGGGGGCCCTCTGGAGAACATGTTATATTCTGTGGGGTCTCTATGGAGTATTATAAAGTGGGGGGGCTCTGGAGAGCATGTTATATTCTGCGGGGCCACTGTGGAGCATTATACTGGGAAGGGGGCCCTCTGGAGAACATGTTATATTCTGTGGGGTCTCTATGGAGTATTATAAAGTGGGGGGGCTCTGGAGAGCATGTTATATTCTGCGGGGCCACTTTGGAGCATTATACTGGGGGGCCCCTCTGGAGAGCATAATGCTCCAAAGTGGCCCCACAGAATATAACATTATCTCCAGAGCCCCCCCCCACACACATTATAATTTTCCACAGAGGCCCCACAGAATATAACATGCTATCCAGAGGGCCCCTTCCCCAGTATAATGCTCCACAGTGGCCCCACACAGTATAATATGCTATCCAGAGGGGGCCCCCCAGTATAATATGCTATCCAGAGGGGGCCCCCAGTATAATGCTCCACAGGGGCCCTACAGTGCTATTATTATATTATATTCTGGGGTCTCTTCAGACCCCAGAGTATAATAATCGAAAGCCCGGGGTAAGTAAGGTAAAATAACAAACAGTTATACTCACCTTGTTCTTACCTCTGTTGGGCCTCCTCACGCTGCTCCGCTATCCCCGTCGGCGCTGGCTTCTTCTTCTCTGCGGCTGACGTCACGCGTTCTGGACGTCACCGCTGAGGCCTGTGATTGGGCCTCAGCGATTACGTGAAGCAAGCTGTCAGCATGCCCCACGTGACCGCTGTGGCCAGGCCTCAGCGGTGATGTCCGGAACGCTAGAAGATGACGTCGGACGCAAGGACAAGTTTGTTATTTTTACTCACCTCGGAAAGGGGCCCTGCGGTCCCTTTCTGTTATTGCTTTGGCCGGGCCTGACTCCGGGATTCGGAGTCATCAAGTTCCGGATCCCGGGGGCCCCTTTGGGGACGGGGCCCTGGGCAATTGCCCAGTTTTCCCCCCCCTAACGCCGGCCCTGGTAGCAGTGCAGGAAACAGGGACACAGAGACTGGATCACACTCAAGTTTAGTATTTATTCACTTGCAAGTGTATAAACAGGTTTGCCTTTACAAAGCCACAAACAAAAACAAAACCTTCTCGGCTGAGAAATAACTATTACAACAAAATGGTCCCTTTTCATACAAGAGCATGGCTGCCAGACTCTCGCTCTGGTTACTTCAAACGGGTGGCACAAAATTACCTTGATGCAGGTTCAGCTACACAGCTCACACTTTTCCTCAGTGTAGTGCCACACCTCCTAGTTCTGACACACAGCCTATATCAGGCCTTAATTGGTCAGCTGACCTCCCTGCTGTGGGCTTCTACCACATACCCTTTAACTGCCTGGCTGGAACATACCTGTTCTCCCAAACCACACCCTTCACTTTCTCACAGTGTATTTAAGATTACATATGCAGTACAGAAAAGGGATGTACATGCAAAAAACCAAAATGGACCTATTTTCCTATTGTTGTTTATGCTACTAATCATACCTTCTAGTACATTGTTATATTTTGTATTTTACATGTGCATCTCAATAAATTAGAATATTTTTGAAACGTTCATTCATTTCAGTGATTCAGTAATACAATTCATAATCAGCGTCTTCCATGATTGTGTGTCCTACTGAACCAGACTGAGGGACCATTTAAAGGCTTAAGAAACCTTGGCAGGCGACACACTGAATCTACAATACTGAACTTTTTCACAATATTCTAATTTTCTTAGATTTGCGTTTTCATTAGCTGTAATCCATAATCATCATTTACAGAAATAAAACACTTGAAATAGAACCCTCTGTGTGTATAGAATCTAGAAAATGTAGGAGGTCACTTTTTTTTATTTAATTACTGAAATACATAAGCATTTCAAAGATATTTGAATTTATTGAGATGCACCTGTAATTACCTGTGTCCACTTTGCCTCACATAAATGAACCATAGCATTATTTATGTTGCCCAAGCTGTCATTGCGCAATTATGTCCTATGATAGGAAATAGAAAAATGTTAGTTTTCACATTAAGTACTCTGTTTGAGAATACAGTGCAATGCAAGGGAACCCCATGACATTAATTATCATTATAGATGAGCGAATCGATTCTGCAGAAGTGGATTTCAATCCAAATTTCAGGAAGTCTTCGATTCGCCACGATGCCGGATTTCCTCACGCTTTAATGCATCGGATCGCAATTTTTATTAAATGGCCGCCGCACATGTTAGGACAAGGGGGAAGGGACTCTGGGAGCGCGGGATCACCCACAATGCCAAGCGTGCAGCTAATCAGCAGCCAGCAGGACCTGTGATGTCACAGCCCTATAAAAACCCTCGGCCATTTTAGGTACAGTCATTCCACATCGCTCTTACTGTAGGGACAGACGTTGGCAGGAGCTAGGGAAAGTCTTAGAAAACATATAGAAGTTCAGGGAAAGAGGCTGAGCCTTAGAACTGTAGGGAAAGCATAGGGAGGAATTGAGAGAAGAATTTGGGGTGGTTGCAGGATCATTTACAGCAAGAATTTCCAACATAATTCACATTGCAGCACTCACTGCCATTATACTGCTGCTCATTACTCATATCTGTGTCCAAGGTGGAACACAACAAGCCTTTTGCAGTGCAGTACAGCAAAAAAAGTGAAATATCATACACTAATAGCTGCATGTATCTGTAAAAAAAGCCTTTTTAAAGGCTTTTATTATAAGGGGCTAATCACTGTTCTTCCAAGGCATAACATTATTCAATACTATCGTGTCAAAGCCATATCTGCATGTATCTGTAAAAAAAAAAGCCTTTTTAAAGGCATTTATTATAAGGGGCTTATTCACTGTTCTTCCAAGGCATAACATTATTCAGTACTATTGTGCCAAAGAAAACTGAAATATCATCCAATAATATCTGCACTTATCTGTAATAAACGCCTTTAACGTGGGGAAAGACATAACAACCATATTCGCCATTTTGTTACCAGTATAAAGTTGCAGGCCATTTTTCAATACAGTATTGTCAATAATAATTCAATAATTCTTAGCATATCACTTATTTAACCCCTTAACGACATTGGACGTACTATTACGTCCTGTGCGCTTGGTACTTAGCGCAACAGGGCGTACTAATACGCCCTGGGGCGGCCGCCCGCTCACTATCTGAGCGGGCGGCATCAGAACCGGGTGTTAGCTGTAACTGACAGCTAACACCCTGCTCCATATCCCCCGGTCGGAACTGAGTTCCGATCCGAGGTTTTAACCCCTTGGATGCCGCAGTCAAACATGACCGCGGCATCCAAGGGGTTCCGCTATGTTGCCGCTCCAATCGGCACCCCCCGCGGCGAGATCGGGGGGTGCCGATACCTATAACCTGCTGCCCGGGGTCTGCTCAGTGACCCCAGGCTGCCTGGAGACCCCACTACCTGGTTGATCCTGCGGAAGTGAGGCTATGCGTCTGCATAGCCTCACTTCCTGTATAGACTGCAAGACACTTGTAAGCTCGTGTCTTGCAGTCTACAGTGCTGAGCCAGCAATCAAAGCATTGCTGGCTCAGGTGTCCTAATGGGACACATGAAAAAGTAAAAAAAAGTGAAAAAAAAATAAAATAAAGTGTTCTAAAAAAATTAATAAAAGAATAAAGCCCCAAAAATTCCCTTTTGCTATATAAAATGAATTATATAAAAAAAAAAAACTAAAAATTTATAAAAACAATGCATATTTGGTATCGCCGCGTCCGTAACAACCTGTACAATAAAACTGAAACAATATTTAATGTACACGGTGAACGTCGGAGAAAAAAAAACGGAAAAAAACGCGCCATAAGTAATGATTTTTTGGCTTCTCACCTTACAAAATATGCCATAAAAAGTGATTAAAAAGTCATATGTACCCCAAAACAGTACCAATAAAAAGCACAGGTTGTCCCACAAAAAATAAGTCCTAAACCAACTCTGTAAACAGTAAAATAAAAATGTTACGCATCTCAGAAGATGGCGATGCAAAAACAATTAATTTATGTCCCCAAATGGGTTTTTGTTCTGCAAAATTAGTATCGCATAAAAAAAACAGTATAAATGAGGTATCTCCATAATCGTACCGACCCGTAGAAAAAAGGTATCATGTTACTTATGCTTTATGCTGCATGGTGAAAAATTTCAAAGGTAAAACGCAGTGTCAGAATTGATGGGGTATTTTTTAATCCAACAAGAAAGAGTTAATAAAATTTATTCAATAGGTTATAGGCGCCCAAAGATGATGTCATTACAAAATACATCTCACCCCGCAAACAACAAGCCCTCATATGGCTACATCACCAGAGAAATAAAGAAAATATAGCTCGTACAATGTGAAGACAAAAACACCAAAAATCGCCAAATCTTTAGAAAACAACTGGCTGCGTCAGGAAGGGAATGTATAAGCTGTGTGAGCAGATATCAGGGGACACCCCAGATTTAGAGCTTATGAGGGAAAATAAACCAGAAGTGACTCCCAGAGTGACCTCCCCAATAATAGGAACTACTGGGGAAATAGTAGGGAATTTGGTGTTCCCAATGCACTCCGCACAGCTTACATATTCACTTTTCTCCATCCGCTGTGTATTCACGTCTGGGATACTAATGTTTACTACACCCCTTGATAAATTCTTTGAGGGGTGCAGTTTTCAAAATGGGGTCACTCCTTTGGGGAATCCACTTTTCTGGTACCTTACAGGCTCTGCAAACATGACATGGCGTCCAGATACCAAACATCCGAATCTGCACTTCAAAAGCCACATAGCGCTCCTTCTCTTCTGCGCCCGGCTGTGTGCCCAAACTGCAGTTTATACCCACATGTATTACACTTGTCGTACCCAGAATAACGTACTTAATGTCATATATGGGTATAAACTGCTGTATGGACACAGCTGGGCACAGAGTGGCAGGAGCGCTATTTGGTTTTTGGAGCACAGGCTTGGACGGTTTGGTTTTTGGACGCCATTGCACTTTTGCAGGGGTGAAACGCCAGTAAAGTGGAATCCCCTGACATGTTACCCCATTTTGGAAACTACACCCCTGAAGGAATTTATCCAGGGGTACAGTGAACATTTTTAACCCCCAAGTGTTGCTATAATTTATTATCCATAAATGAATACGCAGCTGATTGTGAAAGGTGAAAATGACAATTTATCCAGGAATACGACATTTCAGTGCGTAATATGTTGTGCCCGGCTTGTATCAGAGATAAACGCTCCAAAAGCTGTTGTGCCCGGGATACCCGCTCACCAGTTTTTGGAGTGTGTGTATCTGCAGACATAAGCTGGGCACAACATATCGGGCACTGAAATGGCGAATCTCTGGAAAAATGTTATTTTTAACTTTTCATTATCATCTGTGCATTCATTTCTGGAAATTAAAAGAATGCAACACTTAAGGGTTAATAATGCTCGCTACACCACTTGATAAATCCCTTGAAGGGTATAGTTTCCAAAATGGGGTCACAAGTCTGTGGATTCCACTTTACTGGCAATTCTTGGGCTCTGCAAAAGTGACATGGTGTCCATAAACCAAACTGAGCTCTAAAAACCAAAATAGCGCTCCTTCCCTTCTGTGCTCGGCTGTGCCAAAACAGCAGTTTATACCCACATATGGCGTTAAGTATGTTGTCCTGGGTACACCAGTGTCATACATGTGGGCATAAACTGTCATTTGGGTACACAGCAGGGGGCAGATGTGAAGGAGCGCTATGTGCTTTTGGAACGCAGATTTAGATTGTTGGTTTTTGGACGCCATGTCACATTTGCAGAGACCCTAAAATTGCCCCTACAAAATGGGGGTCACTTCTTGGGGAATTCCAGTTTACTGGCACCTCCAGGGCTCTGCAAAAACAACATGGCGACCAGAAAGTCCCTCTAAATCTGTACTCCAAAAGCTAAAAAAACACAGTGCTCCTTCCCTTCTGAGCCCTGCTGTGTTCCCAAGCAGCAGGTTACACCCACATATATAATTTTTTTGTCCCCGGGATAGCCCACTTAATAGTTTTAGGAGTGCATGTCTCTGATGCCACAAAGTGGCCGCAACATATTCTGAAATTGGATATTTCTTCAAAAACTTCAATTTTCACTTTGTACATTAATTTTTGAGAAGCATTTTTAGGCTCAAAATGATAATACCCCTTGATACATTCCTTGGGGGGTGTAGTTTCTAAAATGGGGTCACATTTGAGGGGTTTCCATTGTATTGGTACTTTAGGGGCTCTGCAAATGCGACATGGCACCTGAAAACTATTCCAGCCACATCTGCCCTCCTAAAGCCAAATAGCGCTCTTTCCATTCTGAGCCCCACCTTGTTCCCATACAGCAGATTACAACCACATATGGGGCATTTCTGTGTTCAGAAGAAATTGTGTAACAAACTGTGGGGTGTTTTTTCTTCTTTAACCACTTGCAAAAATTTAAAATATGCCGCTAAATGGACGGTTTATTGGAAAAAAAGTAATTTTTCATGTTTACGTCCCAATGATGATAAAATCTATGAAACAGCTGTGAGGTCAAAATGCTCACTATACCCCTAGATAAATTCTATGAGGAGTGTAATTTCCAAAATGGGGTCCCTTTTGAGGGGTTTCCATTGTATTGGTACTGTAGGGGCTCTGCAAATGCGACATGGCACCCGAAAACTATTCCAGCAAATTCTGCCCTCCAAAAGCTAAATAGCGCTCTTTCCATTCTGAGCCCCACCATGTACCCATACAGCAGATTACAACCACATATGGGGCATTTCTGTGTTCAGGAGAAATTGTGTAACAAACTTTGGGGAGCTTTTTCTCCTTTGTCCTCTTGTGAAAATGAAAAATTTGGGGCTAAATTGACAGTTTATTGGAAAAAAAAGAAATTTTTCATTTTCATGTCCCAATGTTAATAAAATCTGTGAAACAGCTGTGGGTTCAAAATGCTCACTATACCCCTTGACATGTTCTGTGAGGGGTGTGGTTTCCAAAATGGGGTCACTTTTAGGGGGTTTCCACTGTTTTGGTACTTTGGGGGCTCTGCAAATGCAACATGGCACCTGAAAACTATTCCAGCAAAATCTGCCCTACAAAAGCAAAATAGCGCTCTTTCCATTCTGAGCCCCACCATGTACCCATACAGCAGATTACGACCACATATGGGGTATTGCTGTGTTCAGGAGCAATTGTTTAACAAACTATGGGGTCCTTTTTCTCCTTTAACCCCTTGTGAAAATGAAAACTTTGGGGATAAAGTGACGTTTTAGTAATTTTTCATTTATACATTCCAGTGTTAGTAAAATCTGTGAAACAGCTGTGGGGTCAAAATGCTCACTATACCCATTGATGAGTTCTGTGAGGGGTGTAGTTTCCAAAATGGGGTCACTTTTAGGGGGTTTCCATTGTTTTGGTACTTTGGGGGCTCTTCAAGTGCAACATGGCACCTGAAAACTATTCCAGCAAAATCTGCTTTTCAAACGTCCAGTGTCGCTCCTTCCCTTCTGTGCACTGCCGAATGCCCAAACATCAATTTACACCCACATGTGGGGTATTTCTGTGCTCGGGAGAAATTGTATAATAAACTGGGAGATGCATTTTCTCCTTTAACCCTTTGTGAATGTGTTAAATTTAGGGCTAAATGAAGGGATTAGTGGAAAAAAATGAAATGTCTAAATTTCACCTCGATATTGTTTTAATTCTTTAATGCTTAAAGGGTTAACAAACTTCCTAAATGCTGTTTTGAATTATTTCAGGGGTGCAGTTTTGAAAATGGGGTGATTTATGGGGGGTTTCTAATATATAGGCCTTTATAATCCCCTTCAGAACTGAAATGGTCCCTAAAAAAATTAGTTTGGGAAATTTTCTTGTAAATCTGGAAAATTGCTGTTACACTTGTAAGCCTTCTAACATCCAAAATAAATTAAAGGACGATTAAAAGATGATGTCAATATAAAGCAGAGATATGGTAGATAATATTTATTAATGTATTTGGGTGGTATGACTATCTGTCTGAAAAGCAGAGACTTTCACATTTTGAAAATTGCGATTTTTTTCCAAATTTCCATCAAATATCCTATTTTTTTATAAATAAATACAAAAATATTGATTAGTGTTTACCACTAACATGAAGTACAATGTGTCACGAGAAAACAATCTCAAAATCACTTGAGTAAGTTAAAGCGTCTCAAAGTTCTTGCCACATAAAGAGACACATGTCAGTTTTGAAAAACAAGGCCTGGTCCTTAACGCACTTTTGGGCTGTGTCCTTAAGGGGTTAAAGGTGTTTATTAGTGTCAAAACACATAAAAAGGACCATATTCTCCACTTTGTTACCAGTATAAAGTTTCAGGCAATATTTAAAAACAGTATTGTCAATAATAATTCAATAATTCTTAGCAGTTATCACTTATTTAAAGGTGCTTATTAGTGTCAAAACACATAAAAAGGACCATATTCGCCATTTTCTTACCAGTATAAAGTTGCAGGCAATATTTAAAAACAGTATTGTCCATAATAATTCAATAATTCTTAGCGGTTATCACTTATTTAAAGGTGCTTATTAGTGTCTAAACACATAAAAAAGACCATATTCGCCATTTTGTTACCAGTATAAAGTTGCTGGCCATTTATCAATTGTATTTTCAATAATTCAATAATTCTGAGCCACAAATCTCTGCCTTTATCACGCTTGTTTTATTGGTGTTCATTAGTGGGTGAAGAAATAAAGAGCATATTTGCCGTTCTCTTCAAAGTAGAACATAACAGGCCCTTTTGCCCTTTACAATTAAGTTTTTTCATCAAACAGTATGTCAGACAGAGAAGCGAGAGGCCATACACAGGGGAGGGCCGCAGGCCTAAATATTTCTGGTGCAGGCACAGGTCGCAGCAGAGTAAGGGGGCGTGGCAGCAGAGGTCAGTTACAGAGGCCTGAGTTCCCACTGTCAAGTAGCGGTCGTGTCTTGACCAGCAACCCAACGGTTGTAGACTGGTTGACTCAGTCATCCAATTCATCCCAAGTCACATCAGACACTCCAAGCCAATAGTCGGTGGGTTCGTCAGACACAACCCTTAGTTGGCATGGCCCGGCAGCAGGCCCTGTGCTCTCACCTGTCCTCAACCTGCCTCTGTCCTTTTCTGTTCCCTCAGCTAGAGAACTACTCTATGCTGTGGGCTCAGATCCACTGTACAGTGAGGAGAAGGTACTAGAAGACAATCAGCAGCTACTGGTCAGCCAAGATGTGGAGGAGACATCAGCCGCTTCCTGCGATAGGCGGGCAAGTAGTAATGAGGAGAGTGACATGGGAGCTGGTGTTGAGGAGGACATCAGTGACCTGCAGACAGTAGCAGATGACGATGTAACTGATCGTAATTGGGAGCCGGGTGACGAAGGGGCCTCATCATCATCAGGAGAAGAGGGTTGCAGCTTGCGCATGAGGCAGCGGGGGAGTCAGCAGGGTGGCAGCAGTGTGAGGTCGGGAGATAAACGTGCCCGGGGTAGACCACCCGCTTCACAGCAGCCTACCTGCCCGGAAAGCAGTGGTGCAAGGGTTCACAGAGGCAGTGGCGGTAGCAGCCAGTTATTGCAGAGTGTTGGGGGTAAAATCACATACTTGGCGGTGTGGCAGTTTTTTGTAAAGCCACCAGGGGAGGTGAAGATGGACATATGTTCAATCTGTGGGCAGAAGGTGAAGCATGGCCAGGGTGCCAATTTTGGCACCACAGTGCTGCAGCAACATATGCAGCGTCACCATAAAGTGGCCTGGGAGAGCCGTGGCTCCAATGTGGTGATCCAGCTTGCCGCAGCAACCGTTGCAGCACCCAGTGGCATGCACCCCATTTCAGGCAGTCAAGGCTTCACCACCTCAGCTGAAGGACGCTGTGTGTCCCATCATCTGCTGGTCGTGATGCTCCTGCTCCTCCTCCTCCTCCTAGTCAGTTATTGCATCAGCAATCGATCACAGAAACTATATCTAAGAAACAACAGTATGCGTGCAATCATCCAACAGTGCAGAAGCTGAACGTGCTCCTATCCAAGTTGCTGGTGCTGCAGTCATCCTTTCCACTTGGTGGACTCTGCACCTTTCAGAGAACTGATGGCTTGCGCCAAGCCGGGGTGGAGAGTCCCAAGCCATCATTTCTTTGCCAAGAAGGCAGTACCAGCCCTGCACAAATATGTAGAAGAGAAGGTGGGCCAGTCCTTCAGCCTGTCGGTGTCTGCCAAAGTGCATGGCAGCACCAAGTGCGGAGCTGTAACTACGGTCAAGGACAATATATGTCATTTACGGCCCACTGGGTTAATGTGGTGCCTACCCAGACCCACCAGCAACTTGGACAGGTGACGCAGCTTCTGCCTCCACGCTCTCACGCCGTTGGTCCTGCAACAATGTCTGCCTCATCCTCCACTGTCTCCTCAGCCTACACTGCAGAGACAATTCGCAGTGCTCCTCCAGCATACCACATGTGCAGGGCACAGCAGTGCCACGCTGTTCTATACCTCGTTTGCCTGGGCGAACGAAGTCACACAGGGGAGGAACTGCTCTGTGTCCTCAATCAAGAAATCGAATCCTGGCTTTACTTAAACTTAAAATTGGAACAATGGTGACCGACAACGGGAAGAACATGGTGTCTTCGCTGCGTCAAGAAGGGCTGAGCCATGCGCTCTGCATGGCGCATGTGTTCAATCTGGTTGTCAAGCGTTTCCTTAAGTGTTCCACCCATCTGCAAGACATCCTAAAAATGTCATGGAAACTTTGCATGCACTTCAGCCACTCGTACACCGCCAAGCACAATCTCCTTGAGCTGCAACCGCAGAACAGCCTCCCACAACATAAGCTGATATGCAATGTTTCCACCTGTTGGAATTCAACCCTCCATATGTTGGATTGACTACAGTGGGGAAAAAAAAGTATTTAGTCAGCCACCAATTGTGCAAGTTCTCCCACTTAAAAAAGATGAGAGAGGCCTGTAATTGACATCATAGGTAGACCTCAACTATGAGAGACAAAATGAGAAAACAAATCCAGAAAATCACATTGTCTGATTTTTTAAGAATTTATTTGCAAATTATGGTGGAAAATAAGTATTTGGTCAATAGCATAAGTTCATCTCAATACTTTGTTATATATCCTTTGTTGGCAATGACAGAGGTCAAACGTTTTCTGTAAGTCTTCACAAGGTTGGCACAAACTGTTGCTGGTATGTTGGCCCATTCCTCCATGCAGATCTCCTCTAGAGCAGTGATGTTTTGGGGCTGTCGTTGGGCACCACAGACTTTCAAATCCCTCCAAAGGTTTTCTATGGGGTTGAGATCTGGAGACTGGCTAAGGCCACTCCAGGACCTTGAAATTTTTACAAAGTCACTCCTTCGTTGCCCTGGCAGTGTGCTTGGGATCATTGTCATGCTGAAAGACCCAGCCACGTTTCATCTTCAATGCCCTTGCTGATGGAAGGAGGTTTGCACTCAAAATCTCACGATACATGGCCCCATTCATACTTTCATGTACACGGATCAGTCGTCCTAGTCCCTTTGCAGAGAAACAGCCCCATAGCATGATGTTGCCCCCCCATGCTTCACAGTAGGTATGGTGTTCTTTGGATGCAACTCAGCATTCACTCTCCTCCAAACATGTGTTTCTACCAAACAGTTCTACTTTGGTTTCATCTGACCATATGACATTCTCCCAATACTCTTCTGGAACATCCAAATGCTCTCTAGCAAACTTCAGACGGGCCCGGATATGTACTGGCTTAAGCAGGGGACACGTCTGGCACTGCAGGATCTGAGTCCCTGGCGGTGTAGTGTGTTACTGATGGTAGCCTTTGTTACGTTAGTCGCAGCTTTCTGCAGGTCATTCACTAGGTCCCCCCGTGTGGTTCTGGGATTTTTGTTTACCGTTCTACTGATTATTTTGACCCCACGGGGTGAGATATTGCGTGGAGCCCCTGATCGAGGGAAATTATCAGTGGTTTTGTATGTCTTCCATTTTCTAATTATTGCTCCCACAGTTGATTTCTTCACACCAAGCTGCTTGCCTATTGCAGATTCAGTCTTCCCAGCCTGGTGCAGGTCTACAGTCATGGCCAAAAGTTTTGAGAATGACACAAATATTCTATTTTCACATGATCTGCTGCCCTCTGGTTTTTATGTGTGTTTGTCAGATGTTTTTATCACATACAGAAATATAATTGCATTCATATTATGAGTAACAGAAGCTTATATTGACAGTTAGAATGAGTTAATGCAGCAAGTCAATATTTGCAGTGTTGACCCTTCTTCTTCAGGACCTCTGCAATTCTCCCTGGCATGCTCTCAATCAACTTCTGGACCAAATCCTGACTGATAGCAGTCCATTCTTGCAGAATCAATGCTTTAATTTTGTCTGAATTTGTTGGTTTTTGTTTGTCCACCCGTCTCTTGATGATTGACCACAAGTTCTCAATGGGATTAAGATCTGGGGAGTTTCCAGGCCATGGACCCAAAATCTCTATGTTTTGTTCCCTGAGCCATTTAGTTATCACCTTTGCTTTATGGCAAGGTGCTCCATCATGCTGGAAAAGGCATTGTTGAGCGCCAAACTGCTCTTGGACGCTTGGGAGAAGTTGCTCTTGGAGGACATTCTGGTACCATTCTTTATTCATGGCTGTGTTTTTAGGCAAGACTGTGAGAGAGCCGATTCCCTTGGCTGAGAAGCAACCCCACACATGAATGGTTTCAGGATGCTTTACAGTTGGCATGAGACAAGACTGGTAGTAGCGCTCACCTCTTCTTCTCCGAATAAGCTGTTTTCCAGATGTTCCAAACAATCGAAAAGGGGATTCATCAGAGAAAATGACTTTACCCCAGTCCTCAGCAGTCCACTCCCTGTACCTTTTGCAGAATATCAGTCTGTCCCTGATGTTTTTTCTGGAGAGAAGTGGCTTCTTTGCTGCCCTCCTTGAGACCAGGCCTTGCTCCAAGAGTCTCCGCCTCACAGTGCGTGCAGATGCACTCACACCTGCCTGCTGCCATTCCTCAGCAAGCTCTGCACTGCTGGTAGCCCGATCCCGCAGCTGAAACACTTTTAAGAGACGGTCCTGCCGCTTGCTGGTCTTTCTTGGGCGCCCTGGAGCCTTTTTGGCACCAATGGAACCTCTCTCCTTGAAGTTCTTGATGATGCGATAGATTGTTGACTGAGGTGCAATCTTTCTAGCTGCAATACTCTTCCCAGTTAGGCCATTTTTGTGCAGTGCAATGATGACTGCACGTGTTTCTTTAGAGATAACCATGGTTAACAGAAGAGAAACAATGATGGCAAGCACCAGCCTCCTTTTAAAGTGTCCAGTGGTGTCATTCTTACTTAATCATGACAGATTGATCTCCAGCCCTGTCCTCATCAACACCCACACCTGTGTTAATGGAGCAATCACTGAAACGATGTTAGGTGGTCCTTTTAAGGCAGAGCTGCAATGATGTTGAAATGTGTTTTGGGGGATAAAGTTCATTTTCTAGGCAAATATTGACTTTGCAAGTAATTGCTGTTAAGCTGATCACTCTTTATAACATTCTGGAGTATATGCAAATTGCCATTAGAAAAACTGAAGCAGTAGACTTTGTAAAAATTAATATTTGTATCATTCTCAAAACTTTTGGCCATGACTGTACAATTTTGTTTCTGTTTCTGTTTCTGTTTCTCTTTGGTCTTCACCATAGTGGAGTTTGGAGTGTGACTGTTTGAGGTTGTGGACAGGTGTCTTTTATACTGATAACAATTTCAAACAGGTGCTATTACTACAGGTAATGAGTGGAGGACAGAGGAGCCTCTTAAAGAAGAAGTTACAGGTCTGTGAGAGCTAGAAATCTTGCTTATTTGTAGGTGACCAAATACTTATTTTCCACCATAATTTGCTAATAAATTCTTTAAAAAATCAAACAATGTGATTTTCTAGATTTGTTTTCTCATTTTGTCTCTCATAGTTGAGGTCTACCTATCATGTCAATTACAGGCCTCTCTCATCTTTTTAAGTGGGAGAACTGATGCATGCTGACTTCCTTGCGCAGTGACAGCCGAATTGTCACCATTCAGCAGAGGGATGACTACTAGGGAAAAATGGGGGCCTTTTTTACACTCACTGAGAGGGAGGACAAACTGAACTACTATAGAGACATGCTATGTAGCAAGTTGGCCGCTGCCTATCTGCGCCATCATCCATCCTCTCACATGTCCAACTGGGGGGGCCCTGAGTGCTCAACTTGCACTGGCATGGCAGCTGTGGGTGGGGGTGGGGGTGACAGGAGCAGTATTGGCTCCATCAGCAGCTGCCTGAGCCTAGAGTCGCCGATGAGCAGCTTTCTTCAACCAAATAGTGAAGAAGCTGCTCATCAGCAGCTAGACACAGACCAGAAGTTGAACCAGCAGGTGATGGCGTACTTAGAGTGCACCCTGCCACCCGTCATCGAAGATCTGCTGGACTACTGGGCAGCCAAACTAGATTTGTGGCCGCAACTGGTCGAGTTTGCCCTGGAAAAGCTGTCCTGCCCAGCCAGTAGTGTGGCATCAGAGCTGGTGTTTAGTGCGGCAGGGGCCATAGTTACCCCAAGGAGAACTCGCCAGTCCACCCAAAATTTGGAGAGACTGACCTTTTTGAAGATGAATCAGGCATGGATCAGGCAGGATTTCCACCCACCAATGCCTGAGGCAGCAGATTAAATGATCCATGCTGCCTCACCACACTCTGCCACTGGGTGACTGTATGGCCTCCTAAGGCTGTTTCTACCTACACATTATATCACCTTGCCACTCTGTGGCCTACTCACACTGCTGCCACCTCCACACTCTGCCACTGGATGACTGTATGGCCTCCTCACGCTGCTGTCACCTCTTCACTCTGCCACTGGGTGACTGTATGGCCTCCTCACGCTGCTGCCACCTCCTCATTCTGCCTATGGGTGACTGTATGGCCTTCTGAGGCTGTTGCTACCTACACATTATATCACCTTGCCACTCTGTGGCCTACTCACGCTGCTGCCACCTCCGCACTCTGCCACTGGGTGACTGTATGGCCTCCTCATGCCGTAGCCACTTGGTCACTGTATGGCCTCCTCATGTTGCTGCCACTGGGTCACTGTATGGCCTCCTCATACCGCTGCCACTGGGTCACTGTATGGCCTCCTCATGTTGCTGACACTTGGTCACTGTATGGCCTCCTCATGTTGCTGCCACTGGGTCACTGTATGGCCTCCTCATGCTGCTCCACATTATGTCGCCTTGCCACTCTGTGGTTTCCTGATGCTGTTGCCAACTCCATATTATGTTGCCTTGCCACTCTGTAGAGATATATGTGGAATCGACAGACGACGGTATAAAAGGAGTGCGCCGTTTCACTCTACAGTAGCATGTTGGGTCTCTGCATGGTTCTTTCTACCTGGCACTAACATGGACCTGTAAGGCTGGGTTCACACTTGAGTTAGTTGGTCAGTTTTGGCCCCGTAACTGTCCAAATAAGTGAAGTGTGCAGTGGTTCTAAGAGCGACACCTGTCATGTGCGTGTCATTCGGACTCACAGTATTGTTTGACTACCACAGTAGGCTCCCTATGCATGTAACTGCAAGGCACAGTGTTCTACACCACTATACAGGCTCTCTGAAGCGAGGAAATAGGTGTTTTTTAGCGATATTCACCACAAAGTAATTTGGGTCGAAGCAAATTTTTTTGGAACTTCGAATCGAACTGCCGAATCGAACTTTTGAGAAATTCGCTCATCTCTAATTATTATGTCACAAGGATTCCTCATGTAGAGGTGGATTGTAAGCATGTAGAGAAGATTCAATCTGAATTTTCTCTGCATGTCTTTGCATACAGACTACTAGTAAGGGGTGTTCACACTACCATTATTAACCATCAGTAGTGTTGTTAACAATGTTAACAACGGACTATCACTATCACTGGACTGTCCGTTTACACCAAATCCGTCACATGTCCGTTATTAAATTGTTGATGTACACTTTGTCCACTGAGGATCCCTCCCTTGACACCACCTTTAAAGAAACCATGTACAAAAGAGAAGCAGAGGCAAAGGTGACTATTAAGGTTTCTTCCAGATAGTGTCAGGAGAGGCCTCCTCAGGGATAAAATGTTGACATACACTTTGTCCACTGGGGATCCCTCCCCTGACACCACCTTTAAAGAAACCATGTACAAAAGAGAAGCAGAGGCAAAGGTAAAGGTTTTTAAAATGCTGTAGCAGTTGAAAGCATTAAAAAAATGGAGCAGTCTGCATAATGAGGAATATAGTCTCTCATTTTCAGTGCATTCAGCACTACAATCATTCAAAATGCTGTAAAATTGTCCCTCATGCAGCTGACAGCAACTGTTGTTCTTGGGCCAGATGAATCCAGACCATGTAACCCAGACTTCAGTTCCTGGGTGTCAACCGGCAATAGTTCTGGTGTCAGCAAAAAATTATGGAGGAACACGTAGCCTTTCACCACACCATCAACAGCTCCTGGGTTCAACTGGATCTCAGTGTTGAAAGTACGCCATTTTGAAGTGAGGATCCCAAACACACATTCCACAAGTCGACCGGCTCTTGTCAATCTGTAATTGAAGATAAGTTTCTGATAGTTGAGTCCATGACTGGAGTATGGTTTAAGAAGGTTTACGCACATCTAGAAGGCCTCATTGACAACAACTACAAAAAGCATAGGAGGTCCATCAGTTCCAGGATATTTCCAGAATATAGTCTCCGTCCCATTGCAGAGTTCTTGAAAATTTTGGAGTCGTTGGTGCAGCCGTATGCCCCAATGTCCACAGCCACAAATCGATACTGGGCATCAGCAATGGCCATCGGCACAATCGAAAAATACTTCTTGTAATTGAAGAATAGAGATCCACTCCTTGCAGGTTGCTGGATATGGATGTGCTTTCCATCATCTGCTCCTACACAATTTGGAAACTGTGTCTCATCCCAGAACTCCTGAACTTGTCTGCAATGTCCTTCTTGTTGTATGTGGGATAAATTTGTCATGAAGCAAATCCCATAGGGCCTGGCAAGTATCCCAAACGATGTAGTAGATTGTTGACTTGCCAAGACCCAGATGCCCTTGAAAAAAAAAAAAATATATATATAAATGTATATATATATATATATATATATATATATATATATATATATAACACATACAGTATACAGTATAGTGGAAATACAATGCTGATACTCACCAAAGGATCACTATCAAGCACTCCTCTGGTGATACACTTCTACGCAATTTTGGTTTCCTGCCTCTGGAGCCTGGATGTTAGCCAGGCTCATCAAAGGTGGAAATACTCATACGCAAGTAGTCATAGGACTTCTCTGGATGTTGGTGCAGTTCTCAATAAAGACTGGAATAGACTCCTCGTGCAGGCTGATGTTAATGGATGAAGCCAGAAGCATCACCGTCATCTCTGCTGGGCAATTCTTTTCCACTTCATCCACAGCCTTGATCACCTCTAGATCAAAAAGCAAAGATGGAGGAATCGTTTTCAGAAATGACAGCAACAGCGCAAGTAGAACTGAAACACAGAAACAATACTCTCATCTCCAAAGCTGGCTTCAGACTGAATTATCAGCTCTTCTTCCTGCTTTTATATTCTCTCTGTCATTAAATAGGTGTTATGGCAACAAAATAAACACAAAAAAACGGACTGAAACATAATGGACAAAAACAGACAATAGCAGACAAAAAGGGACCTCAACTGATGATTTTGGGTCCGTTTTAATGTATTTTTAACGGATCTGTTTAACGGATCCGTTAAAAAAAATGGACACCTAGGAATCTGTTAACGTCCGTTACTGTGCATTATTGTCCGTTATTATAGGTTGCACTGCTTGGACATATATTGATGCATCCTTCAGTCTATAGATTCTGAACCTCGTACTTATTCTCCTCTGTCTGCACTAATTTGGCATGTTTGTACGAGTGAGGTATCAGTTTGGGTCTTTATGCATGCAACACTATCACTAACCCTGAAGGGAGGTGCAAGAATTTATTTAGCATGTTTTTCACTATGTTGCAGTGACTAAGATCCCCTGAAAATTGTATGCATCTTACATGAAACATGCATGTTGGGATTATATATGTTTTTTCTCAATAGCTACATTTCACTCTTTTCTATATAGTGTGTTCTGTAGGGTCTGCATTACACAGGGAAAGGTTCCATTTGTGGTCCCACATCATTTAGGGCTGGGCCTCCGAGTTAGGCTATCAGGGTATGTACAGGGCCCATTTTGTTAGGGGTTTATAGGGTCAGTATCCATCTTTCTCTATAATCATTTGTTGATAGGAGTTATATCAGGTGCTCTCCTCTACACCTGTACTCCTGAGGAATATTGCAACAGACATCTCTTATTCCAGTTCACTTCACCTCTAGAACTGGTAAGATTAATGGTTATTTATTTTTTCTGATGGCTGCGGAACCGAGAGATTCTGATTGGTTTATTACGGATACCTGTTTGTGTTTGCAGCCTGGATCATTTTAGAGCAAGCGATTATTGGCTCCTCCTGAGCATTTTTTGATACCCATGGTGTTTTTATACTATTTATTATAAAAAGTTATGTTTTATTTACATCAATATTTTGGATTTCGGTTAATATAGGAGTTTGTTTTTTTTTTGTTTTTTTTAAACGAACAATATCATAACGGAATTCCCCCTAACAGTTATCTAATAGTCTGTTATTAGTAATATGCATATAGGCAGCAATGTGAACACATACATAATATGTTCCTTTCTAATTTGTGACTTCCTTGGTAAAATATTAAGTAATTAATTTATTCATTATTATAGTAAAGGTAAAAAAGTAAATAAACATAAATGAGGATAAATAAAAAAGCGCAATGAATACAAAAAAGTGCACACTTTGCATGGGCATCAGACACACAACCATTTACAGATTTCTGTAACACATTATGTACATTTCCCCAAGGGTTAACCTAACCTCTCATGTTGCCTGAAGTATATAAAGACACCGCCCCCCCCCCCCCAAAATAGAAAATTCTGGACCCAGAACCCCCACACAGTATAACACCTCCTTTACTGACCTCCACACTATACTATGCCCCGCACACAGTATAATTCCTCATTTACTGGTCCCTATACAGTATATTGCTCCCTTTTTGGCCCAAATACAGAATATATCCCTCTTCTTTTTGGACCTCTCATGGTATACTACCCCATTTTTTGGCCCTTAGATCAACTCAAATGTTTCAAAACTTTTGGGGTTAATCACCCACGAAGCCCTATTATACTCATCTTTCCTCACCTCTCTTGGGCATCTTTGTGACATCTTGACATCACAGGCCTCTATGTTAACCTCATCCAAGAAGTAGCAACCGATTTAAAAAAAAATTCACCCCTCATTTTATGCCAGGAGGCACCGCCTAAGGCAAGTGTGGCCCTGATTATCCCACACATACAATAACTATCCTTATCTGTGGAAGTATTTTCCCTACAGATTTAATAGGGTAAGGAAAAAAGCAGAGAAAAACGCAGCTAAAACTCAATGAAAATTTCTGCGGAATAAAACACACCATGTGAGGCCTTAGCCCTACAGTAGACTCTTTCTTTGCGACTGGCACATAAACATATATACTAGTGGTAACACTAAAGGTAGGCATTGATACGTTATCACACAGTATACTGAAATTGTGAAATGTCTCATGTCTCAAAATAAAGCTCTACTGTTCATTATATAATATGCAACAGTGATTGCAGCTGAAAATGAATGACAGGAGAACAGTGACAGCAATATAAGATCTGTCAATTCTTATGATGGGTAATTTGCTCATATATGTTGCTGAACTAAAAAGTATATACTTTCATGGGTTTCTACATGACCATATAATCATCAACTGTGTTCACTGTCACAACATTGACCTTCCTGGACAATGCATAGAAATGCCACAGACCTTTCAACTATTAATTCAGTATTTCTTAGAATGCCATATACAATAGAATTGTTTCCAAGAATTTGTGAAAATATTTGATGTTAGCTTAGTAAAATATATTTTTTTTAATTTAGGCAGGAGGTTGTCAAGCATAAGTTATGGAGGAAAATTAGATTGCAATTCAATTTAAAAAAAACAAACAAAAAACACCATCAACACTTGGTATTCAATGACAAAAAATTGAGTGATTTAGTAAATACTGATGTGTGTCCCATTCAGTCCTTGAATTTACTAGATGCAGTATAAAATCTAGATAAATGTTTCTTTTATAAACTTATGAACAGTCAAATTTTTTGCGTTCTTATATAACGTGTGTCTTTATCCTGTAAAGGACAAGGAAAGAACCATATTTGACTTGTCTGGTAGACAGGCACCAACAAAAAATGGGAAACACATTGAATCAGTGTAGAACAGGTATATCAGAAGGATTGTCTTGTTTTCAACCTCTAATACAATAATGGTTTCCAAAGTTTCAACAAAAGGTATGGCTGTCCAGATGACTTCTTACGTTTATTTACTCTTTTTCTATTCTCCCCTTTTACTCTTACTATTTTATCTTTCTCCTCTGATTTCATTTCTTTACAACCGCTTTTCTTTTTCTCACATCTTCCTATGTGCCTTGAAACCAGGTTTAATTCTACATATTGTTTGTACACTAATTTCTATGTTGATCATGTATCCAATGCTTACAATATTCTATTACATTATAGATCAAGCTGGATGAAGGTCGAACTTGACCAAAACGTTGCATATTTGATCTACAATACTGTACTACCCTGTACTATGTTACATGGCGTTGTGATGTGAAAACTTTGAGCATTTCTGATGTTATGAACAAATATCAAATAAAACACAACCTGTTTACCACGTAAAGCAATTACGGTGTGTGCAGTGATTTCTATATACAGATGCCTCTGCAGGGGCATTTGATAGCATGATGGGACACTGAGGGACATTATATTGTATGGGACCACTAAGGAGGCCTTATACTGTATGAGGGCCACTCAGGGGCATTATACCATGCGGGAGCCACTGACGAGGCATTATAATTTGTGCGGCTCAGGTATTCCTAAGGGGTGGTGATGGGGGGTCTGTTTATGAAACTTTTGCACTAGGCTATCAATATGTTAAACCAGTTCTGGTTACAAGTATCAGAATATGGTGACAAAAATAATTTTTTGTATATTGTCAAATTTTTCATTTTTAAAAGGTATCAAAACATTAATAATACTATATAAATTTAGCATCACCATGATCGTACTGACCCACAGAATATAGATAACATGACATTTTTACCACATACTCAATATCATAAAAATTAAATCCATAAGAAATTGCAGCAAATGCATGTTTTCCAATTCCACCACATTCTAATTTTTTTTTCAGCTTCCTAATATATTGCATATGATATTGAATAGTGCCATTACAAAGTACAATTTGTTCTGCACACAATAAGACATCATGTGACTCTATGATTCAAAAAACTTTAAAAAATTACTGGTTTTGGAAGGTAGGAAAATAAGTACACGCAAAAATAAAGATTGATTCTTTAAAGGGTTAAGCCATCCAGGTCATAATGCTCTAAGGCTAAGGCCCCGTGTAGCGGGCCGCAGCAAAAAAGCGCTGCTGGAAAAACCATAGCGGCAATGCATCACTGTTTTTCCTGCAGTGCTTTTCACAGAAAGTCTTTATGCTTCCATTATACCTATAGGGAAACATGCTGCGATTTCAAAAACCATGACAATTTTGGAAATTGGAGCGTGTCTACGGTGCATATTTTTATACAGTATGTGGATGGGATTCACTAGAATCCCATCCACTATGCAGGAACTTGAAAACACCACGTTTTTTTCCATGGCGTTTCCCCTGCGGCCAAACCATGGCGTTTATACCACGTGGGGCCCCGACCTAAATGGAACTATGTAACGCTACATTAACATGACCATGTCCATTTTCATGACTGTTTTGCAACTAAGGGTTCTTGTTTTCACAGCTCCATTTGAGTATACATTTGAGTATACTGGGGGATTCATACAAAAGGGATCAAAATAGGACATGTTTTTTTTACTGTGATAGAAGACCGTCAAAAAATTGGTCATGTGAATAGCCCCGTTCGTGCACATTGAATTTAATGTGACTGTGTCATGTGAATATAGGACTAGGCTTTGTATATGGCTTTAATTATTTAAAAAGATCACATGGATCCCAATAAATCCTGATGAATCCTAATTACTTATAATTAGGAAGTTTTATCTACAGACTACATTTTTCTGGTCAACAAACCACCAACGGTGGTGTGACTATGAGCAACATTTTTCTGTTTTAGGTCTTACAGACTTTATTATAGTCTACATCTTTATTGCAGATAAGTTATAAACTTTCTTTAAACCTGTAAAAAAAAATTTGTGTTTGGTATTTAAATTTTCATTAAGTTCATAACTTTACTTAACCCCTTAAATATTTAAATATGTCATGCGCCATAACCGCAGAGGCCCAGCACTAATGCCGGCAATCAGTGCCCGCACTGATCGCGGGCATTAAGGCCCCTGGCGCCATTTCCAAGCGGCACATGCAGCCTGTCATACAAATACTGATATTTTGTAATGCATTAGCATTGCATTAGTTATCAAACCCCCTGGGGTTGAAGACCCCTAAGCGGTCTAATGATTACAGTATAAATTCCTTTTTTTTTTTTTTTTTTTTTTAAAGTAATCAGAATTTGATTCACCCCCCCTTTCCCTAGAATACATATAAAAACTAAAAAAATTATTGTAAAACACATACACATTAGGCATCCCGGTCTACAAAGTTATAAAAATAGTTTTCCCGTATGTTGAACGCTGTAGCGGTAAAAAAAAAAAATATCATAAAAGTGCCAAACCGCCGTTTTTTTCACTGTTTCGCCTCTGATAACAATTTGAATAAATAGTAATCAAAGCAACAGACATTCCCCAAAATGGTATAACTAAAAAGTATACCTGGACCTTCAAAAAAAGACGCCTTATGCATCCCTGTACACTGAAATATAAAAAAGTTACGGGTATCAATATGGTGACTTTAAGAAAAAAATTTGTTTTGGATTTTTCTTAAGGGGTTAAAATGTAAATAAAACTATATAAATTCGGTATCCCTGGAATCATACCGAAAAATAGAATACAGATGACTTCTCAATTTGGCTGCACTTTGAATGCCGTAAATACGAAGCTCATAAAAAAGTCGCACAAATACAATTTTTCTCCAATTCCACCCCATTCTGAATTTGTTTCCAGCTTTCCAGTAGATCGTGCAAAATAATAAATTATACCATTATGAAGAACAATTTGTCTCGCAAACATTAAGCCCTCATATATCTCTGTGAATGAAAAAATAAAAAAGTCATGGGGTTTGGAATTCAGGGAGTCAAAAACAAAAATCGAAAAATGTCACCAGCAGGAAGGGGTTAAAAATGCTGTGTCAGCTTAAATTATGTCTTCAAACACTCTATGCCATTTTAGATAAACTCAAGTCATGATATTTGTGTGTATGCATCTGTAAAATTCACAAGAACGATATTAAGCAGATGTTAGACTGCATTTGTCAATCTTCTCTAAGCATGCAGGTGCTAATGTGTTATAATTATCCCTTCAGGCAGTTGTTATTTAGAATTATAGATCCCACCTAGTCAATCATAGAAGTAATTGTTAAGCTACTTACATGGCTAGTACATCAAATAATCACCAGATCAAGATTTAATATTTAACTTTCATCAATATCATAAATTATCTTTTCTTTTGAAACATAACATTGTTCAGAGATGTCATTGGATGGGATTAGCAAGGAAATTAGAAGCTGCTGTTAAAAACTCCTTACATTTATTTCAGAAATATGGAAAATAATACATAGTAAAAGTGAGAATTACAAGTAAGAAAAAAGTATTAATATTAGTTTTAGCATAAAAATTCCCCATTTAAAGAAGTTAAATCTCTTCTTAAGGCTGGGGCCCCACTTAGAGTAAACGCTGCGATTTGGCCGTGGCATTTTATTGTACTTGCAAAGTGGATGTAAAATATATAGAGCGGGCATCATAGTGTTTTTGTAAATCGCAGTATGTCAATTATATCTACGGAAACGCTGGCGTTTTCTGTATAGGCATAATTGAAGCAGGAAAACTCAGTGGACATTCTGTGAAAAGTACTGCGAGAAAAACTGCAATGCGTTTCCGCCGCTACGTGCGGCCTTAAATGATTTTATTTAATAAAATAAAGACATAGTTCAAATAACAGTTCATTACACTCAATAGCCAATATAAATTAAAATACTGATTTTTACAGAAATTTTACAAAAAGCCATTACTCAGAGGAAAAAAATAAACAATGTAGGTTAGAGAGACCAGGTGGGCCCAAGAAGAAACATTTAAGTGGTTAGGAAATCATGTCTGTATTCGGGAGGGGGTTCTGAATTGCATGTACCTATAAAAACTGCATGGGGGATTCACATCAAACAACTATAACATATAATGATAAAATTAATTTGACTTTAACCCCTTAACGATGCAGGGTGTAATAGTACGTCCTGAGTCGCATGACGATGTATGGAGAGCGCTCAGGAGCTGAGCGCTCTCCATACACCGCGGGTGCCAGCTGTATAATACAGCCAGGACCCGCAGCTAACAGCAGCGATCGGTGCCTGCACCGATCGCGGCTGTTAACCCTTTAGATGCCGCGGTCAAACGCGACCGCGGCGTCTAAATTGCAGAGCCACCAAGGGTGCCGCCATTTTTACCTGATTGCCGCCCTCCAGAACGTCATCGGAGGGCGACGCTTGGTTGCCATGACAGCCGGGAGCCTATTGAAGGCTCCCAGGCCTGTCATTACAGTATGGCTATTACACGATGACAGAGGCATCGTCTAATAGCAGTGAAGGCATTTTGCTATTCACTGCGATACAGTAGTATCGCAGTGAATAATATGATCGATCAGACTCCCTAGGTTTCAAGGTCCCTAGGGAGTCTGATCATACAAGTAAAAGTATAAAAAAAAAAGTTTTTAAAAGTATGTAAAAATTAAAAAAAACACAAAAGTTCAAATCACCCCCCTTTCCCTAGATCAGATATAAAAGTAAATAAACAAAAGTAAACATAAACACATTAGGTATCCCCGCGCTCCAAAATTCCAAAACTATTAAAATATTTAAATATTTATCCCATACGGTGAACGGCGTAGCGGGGAAAAAAAATCAAAATGGCCAAATAGCGTTTTTTTCAACACTTTGTCTCCTATAAAAAATTGAATAGAAAGACGCCTTACCCAGCTCCATACATGTAAATATGAAAAAGTTACAGGTGACACAATATGGCGACACAAAATTTTTTTTTCTATTTAGCAAAGTTTTAAATTTTTTTAAAAGGTATCAAAACATTACAAATACTATATAAATTTGGTATCGCCGTGTTCGTACTGACCCGCAGAATACAGGTAACATGTCATTTTTACCACACAGTGAATGGTGTAAAAATTAAACCCACATGAATTTGGCGCAAATGCAGTTTTTCTCCAATTGCACCTCATTCTGAATTTTTTTCCAGCTTCCCAGTACATTGCACAGCATATTGAATAGTGACATTACAAAGTACAATTTGTTTCGCAAACAATAAGGCATCATGTGACTCTATGAACTGAAAAATGAAAAAGTTATGGCTCTTGGAATGTGGGGAGGGAAAAACGAAAATGCAAAAACAAAAAATGGCCCGGTCATTAAGGGGTTAATAGACATTTTCTTAGAATATAAACAATAACAATAAACAACAAAGCGAAAAGTGTTGTCCAAAATGTTTGATCTTCAGTTCCAGTGGAGTTACAGTACACAGAAAAATATTTCCTATACAAGTATTTTTAAATCATTTTAAACCTGTAAACACAGGTAAGTCAATTTTCAAATATTGGTTTAACCTCTTGACAATTGTTTACGCTTCTCCTATTTTCCATATAGCTTGTACTGTGTATTCGAAATCATTACAAACCTTGAAATTCTGATTTCAGTGCATTAGCTCCAGTTTCTCATTACCAACTTTTACCAAATATAACCAGGATGCAGTCCAAGATGACCCTGGGGTGCTCTTCTGTTGGTCCTTCTCACAGAACTTCATTACTTTTTTTCTAAACCTCGTGGTTACTAGTATTGGAGTAGTAAAATAGTAACTTTTTTTTATCTAAACAAAAAAATCAATGTGACGAAGATATATTTCCAGGCTCTTATAATAAGTATTTTCCCGCAGCGCTTTTCACAGAAAATGACTTTCTATAGACTTTCTGCTTCAATTATACCTATAGTGAAACCGCTGCCATTTCCATAGGTATAATTGACATGCTGCATATTTTTCTGCAATGTGTGGATGGGATTCTCCACTTTACAGGGACTTTAAAGCGCTGCAGTTTTTGCAGCGGTGTTTCTGCCGCGGCCGAACCTCAGCATTTAAGCCACGTGGGGTTCCGGCCTTAAAGACATTTTCATATCATAGCTTTCTAACAACATAGATTAATAACACTTTCAAGCCTATAAGTTATGTGACAGCTTGGGGAATTAGTCTCCAAATGGCGGCCGACTCCTGGTCCAGACAGCGGTCGTTCGTGGTACTGGGCGCCGGAAAGATAGCTTTCAGACGGTCCAAGTGTAAATAAAAGTGGCTTTTATTCAGCTTAAACTGCAACGTAACAAAACAATAAACGCCTAGGCCAGAGTTAGGGCACTAACTAACACCTCGAGCCCCTAACTAGCCTCTGGTTCACTTGAGCAGCCGGACTAATGCTCCAATCAGCAAAAGTCCCCTGTGGCCCCAGCCCCTCTGGCACAGACCGTCTATCTGTACCACTGGTCTACCACCTCCTGCTCCATGCAGGATACTCCAGCCTTCTGGAGTTACACGCCACCCACTCAAAGGTGTGGCTGAAGGCCTTTTCAGGGCTGGGCCTGGGTCGCTCAACAGCGCCCTCTGGCTCACATACCTACATACCCTCCCCCTCAGCTCACTACCCATGGGGTGAGTTACAATGGGACAAGACATATGTCGCCGTCCCTCTTCAATGCTATACATTTGTCCAGTGTCTCTCCAGATGTCACCATCTGGCGGTCTCAACCTCCAAGTTCCAGTCAGTCGAGCCTTCCGTCTTCTCCTCACTTTAAACTCTATGCCAAGATCCTGGCCATTCTGCGCAAAGGCAAGCTCTACTCCATCACCTCCACAATTCGCTATACAGGGGATCACATCACTTCCATCACAGCTCTTGGCACAGTCTTCAGACCTCCCATTGCACGACTTTGATTCCTCCAGTGAATAGCCGCAAGAATCCTCATCTTCACCCATCACGAATCCACAGTAGCTCAGAGACCAACTAACACATACTTCCTGCACATCAATGTCTTTAGAGTATGAATATTTCATGGGTACCTTTTCTGTAACCTTCATCTCAAAGCAAACTTTGCTATCACCATCAAGGCTTAGAAGTTTAAGAGACATAGGCCGCTTGCTCTCCGCTTTGTTTGAGACACATAAGCTCTGTACCACAATATCTTCTCCTTTTGCACAAGGGCCATACAGTACACCTTCACAAAATAGCTCACGCTGAACTACATTTCCTGGTATGTCTTTAACAACTGTCACATCATATATTGGAATGGTTTCTGTATAATGCTTGCACACCTGTACGGCAGCAGATGAACCACTTCCATACTCTAGTCTTACTTCCTCTTTCTCATACGCATAACTTCCTGGAGGCATGTTGCGGTGCTGTGATAGATTACAAGTATTTTCATGCCAACTCCTTTCTGACAGTACAGGAGCTGGTGACATCGTCATCTCAACATTCTTCAAGTTATTTTCATTCCCTGTGCTAACACCGGAGGACTGGGATACCAAGTTTTTACCATCACAGTTTTTTCTGTCAGTACCCAGATGCTTGTGGGTTACATGTTCTGGCTGCCTTACTGGTTCTGCTTTCTCTGCCTCTATGCTGGCAGCTTTCTCTAATTCTAAAACCTTCTGTAGCACACAAATCTCTGATTCCAGTTCCGGAACTTTCTTCACTGCCACATTTTTCTGCACAGCCTCCATCTCAGTTTTTACTATTGCAACTTGCAGAAATTCCTCAATCTTCCTGACATCTTCTATGGCAGCAGATGTAGATGCCATCTCTTTATCCACTACGCCTCCTAATTCTAGGATATTCTGCAATGTTCTTCTAACATTTGTCAGGTCAGCATCCTGGATAATATTTTCTGCTTCCCCCACTGTTCCCTGAATTATATTGGATTGATCCTCCAATATCTTCTGATAAAGCTTCTGCTCATCTGCAGACTTTTTGTCAAGTCTTTCATTCAAGTCCCGAATCTCAGTGGCTCTCTTATCTTGCTCTTGGTTGAATAAAGACTCTATTTCTTGAATCACATTTTTCAGGGATAACAGCTCTGATTCTTTAGAGGTTAACAGGCTCTGCAGCGAGTCTCTCTCATCTTCTAGCGCTGCCAGCTTTGAAGATAGTGCAGATGCCGACTGTTCAGTATTGGATAAAGACTGCTGCAATCGATCCAATTCTTCTTTTTTAGATTCCACTTCGGTTTTTAACTGTTCAATCTGAGAAGTGCGCTCTTCCAACTTTATTTCTGATTCACGCTTCACTTGACCCATCTGAAACTCCAGCTGTTTCTTGATTTCCTCCTGCTTGTCCACTTGTACCTTTAATTTAACAACAAGCATTTTTAGATCTACAATCTCAGCAGATAAATTAGACAGGTTTCCTTCAAACTGAATCCTCATGTCTTCTGTCTGGAGGTCCAATTCTCTCTTGGCCTTTTCCAGCATCTCATAAGCATTAGCTTTGTTCTCATACAATATCTGCACAGATTCCAGGTTTTTCTCAACTTCATCCTTGGAGCTAACCAAATCCTCCATTTCAGTACGCAGCTGCTTGTTGAGCCTCTCTAACTCGGCCTTCAATCCAAGGGCCTCTTCTAGGGAGCGAGCCAAGGCAAGAGCTTTGGTCTTTTTTCTACAAGCCTCTGCTTCAGCACGGTCACGTTCTTCTGCATATCTAGCAGAAAGAGTCTTCTCTTCACCCAGCAGCTGATCAAACTTTTCCTGCTTCCTTTCCAAATTTGACACCATCCAACGTTGATGATCACGATCTACACCTACATCTTCTAGTTCCTGCTGTAGTCTAATTTTCATCTTCTCAAGTTTGTCATAAGCAGCAACCTTCTCCCCAAACAGTTGATTTGTAGCTTCTAGCTCCTTTTGCAACTTTTCCTTTAGTTCTTCAAGAGAGTCCAAGGACCCAATACTATCCTCCATTTTTTTCTTCATATCAGTTGCCTGAGCCTGTAGTGTTGAAATCTGCTTTGTCAAATCTCTTTTTGCTATCTCCTTTTCCTCTAGTTGCTCAAGGAAACAATTTTTCTCATCTTCCATTTGTTTTAGTTTTGTACTAAGGTCAAGCTTCTGACGGGTTCCTTCTTGCAAAAGTTCCTGAGTGTCCTGAAGCTGAGATTCTAGTGTAGAAAAAGCTTTGGAAAGTTTGATAAACTTGCTGTCTGCTTGAAAAAGAAGCCCTGTGACATTATTCAATTCCACCTGTTTGCCTTGTCTAGCAGTTCTGCTGCGAAACCTGTCCCCTTCTGTGACTTGTAGTTGCAGCTCTTGAAGTTGAGGCTCTACTTTTTTATGACTCTCCTGTAAGGCTTGCACTTTCTGAGCATGGACAGACGACATTTCCATCAAATCTTTGTCTTTATTTTGCACCAAAACAGACAATTTCTCTTTATCTTCACAAGATCTTGACAGCGCCCTCTCCAGGCTGCATATTCTAGCTTTGAGTTCCCTTTCTCTTTGTTCCAGATCTCCAGCTCTGCTTCGCCATTCATTGACTTCACTATTTAGGCGAACTTGCTTTAGTTCATGCAAGTTTTGCTCTGACTGCAATGTCTGCACCACAGATTCTAAATCACTCTCTTGGTCAGAGACATGCTTCCTCAGCTCTGCAATTTCATTTTCTTTGTTAATTAATGCCGCCGAAAGCTTTTCACACTTCCTCACTTGGTCATTCAGACATTCAGACTGACACTGCAAAAATTCACTTCTCTCACGTTTAGCAGTTTCAAGGTCATCTCTTAATTTTTCAATGATACACTCTTTGTCAATGGAGTCTTGGACATGCTGCTCCTTTAAATCCTGCAATTGCTTCTCAAGCACTTGCTTTTGCTCTACACTCTGTACAACTTTATTAGATAGAGCACATTTCATATCAGCAAACGCCTTCTTAGTGACACAGTCCATTCCAGGCAAACCCAGCACCACATTTTCACAATGACTAGGATATGAACTCTTTACAGTTTCAAGCTCTTTCTTTAACTTAATGTTCTCTTTTTCTGATACCTCAAGTTGCCATTTCCAATCAGATATTTCATCTTCATAAACGAACCTGATGGTTTTAATCTCATCTTGAAGCTGCTGCACCATAATATTTTCTTTGGCACATTCATGCACTCCAGTATGAGACATACAGTCAGCAGTGACATATTCTTTCATAGAACAGAGGTGCTTTAGAAAAACTGAGTCACTCTCATGCAACACATTATCTTTACTTGCATTCCACATGATCTGCTCCGGGTTTTGTGTCTCTCTGCATTCAGACTTCTGCACTAATAAACCTGTGCATGACTTCTCTGCTTTTTTACAAGCTGAAATTCTCTTTTTCTTGCCCATAGTTTACTAACAAGATTACACAATATTCCACAGCAACCTTGGGGTTCAACCGGCAGCAACTTTTTGCTATCTTCAGCAGTCGCATGTATTCAAACAGTTAACTTATGTGGCACTACAACAACCAGCATTTTCTTCTGTCTTCCACAGAAAACACCAACATGGCACCATAGCCTTTCACATAGACTGTTTGCAATATCCAGCTTCTACACACATGGCTTATTTTCTTGCCATCAGCAAAACACTTCACAGACTTCTGTGCCACCGTATACACAAAGTCCATTCCCTGGATTTCTCTTCCAGAGTTTTACAAACACATTGCTATGTTGCAATTCACTCACCCCATCCAGGGTTTCTTCAGTTGAAATCACAGATTTCTTCCAGCTGTAGGCCACAATGCACACTTTGCAGTACTGCAATCACAAACCACTTGTCTTCCAGGACTTGCGTGGATCTCTTTATACGCGCGATTCTCCACCATATGTGACAGCTTGGGGAATTAGTCTCCAAATGGCGGCCGACTCCTGGTCCAGACAGCGGTCGTTCGTGGTACTGGGCGCCGGAAAGATAGCTTTCAGACGGTCCAAGTGTAAATAAAAGTGGCTTTTATTCAGCTTAAACTGCAACGTAACAAAACAATAAACGCCTAGGCCACAGTTAGGGCACTAACTAACACCTTGAGCCCCTAACTAGCCTCTGGTTCACTTGAGCAGCCGGACTAATGCTCCACTCAGCAAAAGTCCCCTGTGGCCCCAGCCCCTCTGGCACAGACCGTCTATCTGTGCCGCTGGTCTACCACCTCCTGCTCCATGCAGGATACTCCAGCCTTCTGGAGTTACACGCCACCCACTCAAAGGTGTGGCTGAAGGCCTTTTCAGGGCTGGGCCTGGGTCGCTCAACAGTGCCCTCTGGCTGACATACCTACAGTAGAGATGAGCGAATTGATTCTGCAGAAGTGGAATTAGATCCGAATTTCAGGAAATCTTCGATTCACCACGATTCCGGATTTGCTGATGCTTTGCAGTAACGAATATTTAGTAAGGACCTTTGTGACATCAGACGATCACAAGATATTCCCTAGTGATGTGATTGGGTAGGCGTGTCTTTGCTTGTTAGCAGATCCTTCCACATGAATAAAAGTCCGTGCTGAAGAGAGAGAAAGAGAAACATGACTGCGGCATCTAAAGGCTTCTGCCATTTTGCCGCCTATCCCAGCTCTCTGCAGCCCGGAAATAGCTGTTTATTTGCCGCGAAGTAATTCGGATCGAAGCAATTTTTTTTTGTAATTTCAAATCAAACTACCGAATCAAACTTTTGAGAAATTCGCTCAGCTCTACCTATAATTAAATGCCTTTACAGATACAAATTATCAATAAAATCATTAAAGAGGTTGTCCAGTTTCAGCAAATTAATGTTATTGTTTGTATAATGAAAAGCTGTACAATTTTCCTATATACTTTCTGTATCAATTCTTTATGGTTTTCTAGATCTCTGGTAGCTGTCATTCTTTGTTTTCTCCCAGTGGATAAAAATTAGTCCATGGTCATGTGATGGACACAGGTCAGTTCATTACAAGACTGATGTCGGATTACTGTGCTGTGACTATAATAAATTGTGCACCTGTGTGCCCATCACATGTCCATGGATTGATTTTTATCCACTGCAAGTAAACATAGAATCATAGCAAGCAGAGACCTAGAAAACCATAAGGAACTGATAAAGAAAATATATAGGAAAATAGCAAAACTTTTAATTATACATACAATAAAATTTATTTGCTGAATTGGGATAACCCCATTATAGAATCCTATGATCTTACTTGTCTTTACAATAACTGCTTGAAATTATTGTTGCAGTTTAGATATTGTCAATTTTCTACTAATATCCATATATCCTTTACTGGTAATTTTCATCACATTTTATTGTAGGGATGACATTTGCTCTTTAGCATGTTTATTCAACATTAAGCCAAAGGATATTTGGGAGTTCATGCACTCCAGCCTTGTGCACTATGCTTTGATGGGACAGTATGGGGAATATATATTTCTGCCTTTGTGTATTATATTAATAAGGATTTGTACAGTATAATTGTTATTGGCAATGTATAATTTTCTAGGCAAGAAAAAATAATTAAACTTACCAATTTTTTTTTTTTTTTTGTGGGTCAGGTAGTGGTAGAATTAGTACTGCCATCACCTGTGTCTAAGAGTTGACATATTGTATCAATTAATGTACACTGCTCAAAAAAATAAAGGGAATACTTAAACAACACAATGTAACTCCAAGCCAATGACACTTCTATGAAATCCTCCTGTTCAGTTATGAAGTAACACTGATTGTGAATCAATTTCTCCTGCTGTTGTGCAAATGGAACAGACAACTGGTAGAAATGGTAGGCAATTAGCAAGACCACCACTATAAAGGATTGGTTCTGCAGGTGGTGACCACAGACCATTCTTCTGTTCTCATACTTTTTGGCTGTTGTTTTGGTCACTTTTGCATTTTGTCATTGCTCTCACCCCTAGAGGTAGCATGAGGCGGTGTCTACAAGCCACAGAAGTTGCTCAGGTAGTGTAGTTCATCCAGGATGGCACATCAATGCGAGCTGTGGCAGGAAGGGTAGTTGTGTCTGTCAGCACAGTGTCCAAAGCATGGAGCAGATAGGAGAAAGGCCAGTATATGAGGAGACGTGGAGGGGGCCATAGGAGGGCAACAACCCAGTATCAGGACCGCTACCTCCTCCTTTGTGCAAGGAGGGCAGGTAGAGCAGTGCTAGACCCTGGCAAAATGAACTCCAGCAGGCAATTAACATCCATGTGTCTGCTCAAACTGTCAGGAACAGACTCCATGAGGGTGGCATGAGGGCCCATCAAGTGGGTGTTGTTCTTACAGCACAACACCATGCAGGGCGATTGGCATTTGCCAGAGAACAACAAAATTGGCAGATTTGACATTGGCACCCTATGATCTTCATGGATGAAAGCAGGTTCACAATGAGCACATTTGACAGACATGACAGAGTCTGGAGACACCATGGAGAATGTTCTGCTGCCTGCAACATCCTCTAACATGACTGATTTGGCAGTGGGTCAGTAATGGTGTTGGAAGGCATTTCTTTGGAGAGCCGCACAGCCCTCCATGTGCTAGCCAGAAGTACCCTGACTGCCATTAGGTAACAGGATGAGATCCTCAGACCCTTTGTGAGACCATATGCAGGAGCAGTGGACTCTGGGTTCCGTCTGATGCATGACAAAGCTAGGCCTTATGTGGCTGAAGTGTGTCAGCAGTTCCTGCATAATGAAGGCATTGATGCTATGGACTGGCCTGCCTGCTCCCCAGACCTGAATCCAATAGAGCACATCTGGGACATCTTGTCTCATTCCATCCACCAACTCCAGGATGCACCACAGACTGTCCAGGAGTTGATTGATGTTTTAACCCAGGTCTGGGAGGAAATCCCTCAGGAGAACATCTACCGCCTCATCAGGAGCATGCCCAGGCATTGTAGAGAGATCATACAGTCACGTGGAGGCCACACATACTACTGAGCCTCATTTCCTTGTCTTGAGGCATTTCCACTGAAGTTGGATCTGCCTGTAATTTGATTTTCCACTTTGATTTTGAGTATCATTCCAAATCCAGACCTCCATGGGATATTAATTTACATTTACATTGATAATTTTTATGTTTTATTGTTCTCAACGCATTACACTATGTAATGAATAAAGCTTTGCAACTGGAATATTTAATTAATTGATATCTAGGATTTGGTAATTTAGTGTTCCCTTTATTTATTTTTTTGAGTAGTGTAAATATTCATAGTATTGTAAATATTTTACATTGGTGCCTAAGTTACTCATGAAATGTTCTTTCACTTGTAAGGCTTCAAGAAACAAAAGAAAACAGAATATAACATTCATATCCCTGATGACTGGTGAAGTTCTTACAACCTCTGTGCCGCGAAGCTGGTTTTTTTCGTCTGACACAAAGTCCTGCATGTCCGACTTTGTTTCCATCACAAAAACACGGCTTTGCGGCGTAGAGGGTGTAAGCGCACACCCGCACATTGCTTTAAAAACTCATTCAAGTGAATGGGTTTTTAAGCAAATCGTCACAAACCTTTACCTATCCAGTTTTCCGACATTTAGGTCGGATTCGCGCCGGACGGAGTGCCGCCGCAAGTGTGAACCCGCCCTAATTAGTTGAATTAAGAAATGTGCCTGTTAATTTCTTAATTTAATGTCTATCAAAACAACAACAGGATACTGTGAAATATTAGTTTTCAGAATATTCATGAGGCACCCCGTCATTATAAAATTATATGATGGGAAAAGAGGAATATAATTGTTTATTTCCCACTTTGCATAAATGTCAAGTAACCGCAGACCTTGTGTGTCCTTATATGACTTATTTTGATTTTGAAACCAAACATATATGTTTCTCTTTGCTCTCCGGCCGTCATACTGAGGGGACTCTAGAATTTAGTTGGTGTAATTCAGAAAACCCTAAAACCGCATATCTAGGGACATTATCCTTAAGCTTCATTTCCTGGAGTTCCGTGATCGAATCCTCTCAGCAACCCAGAATCTACAACCTCTGCCTGGTATGGCCCCAACTGTGCAACTCTTTGTGGACCTGGCTCCAGCCACTCTGGACAGAAGTAGAAGCATACGATCTGTCACTCTAGCTCTCCAGAAGGCCCAAATATGTTAACGATGGGGCTTTCTTTTCCACTTTGCTTTTACCCTCAACAATAAAGACTATATCTTTCGATCCCTGAAGGAAGGTCTTCATGTTGAGAGGGGCTGCAGGTGTAAGGAGTGGATCCTGCTGACCCTCTACCTCAAAGGCCCAACTGCTCCTGGCTTTGTTGCGCTCCACAAAACCGGAGTGAATGCTTTGACTCTGAGTTTATTACTACTGTTGGTTGTTGTTACTGTTTTTCTTCCCTACAGCGCTATTCTCCCATTGCCTATGTCTATATATGCTCTGAAATTCTCACCAAACCCTGCCCTTAGCTACCTAACCTGTGCTGTCCGCCTTGAAAGCGAACTGTATAGCTTTCTTCCAAAACCCCATCAGCGTTTCTCCAATATGACAAATTGAAACCTGACGTTCTCTGTATCCAGAAATGTCATTTCATCCCCACCTCATTCCCCAAGTATTTTCACTTTCGCTATACCCTCATAGGTCATGTCCCCAATCATTCAAAGAGCAGAGGAGTAGCAGTCTTCTTTAGGACTTCCGTCCCCCTGCAGGTTGATAACACGATTGTTGACTCCCAGGGTCATTATATCTCATTCTCCAATGTCGTCTCTATTGCCACCACCTCTGTCTGGTCATCTCCTATGCCCCCAATGAGTCCCCTGTGACCTTCTTTCATGAGTTATATACTTTATTGGAACAATTAGATTTTTCTAAACTTATCTGGTATGGGGACTTTAACTTTATGTTTAAAACTGCCATAGACCGCTCCTCCCCCTCTGCTGACAAATGTCCCTCTATAGCTAAGGGTGACATTCACTCCGCCATGCAACCCCTAATGTTGCAGATGCATAGTGTGACTATGTGGCCCTGGCCAAAATTAAAAGTGGGCCCCCAAATTCCCACATATTAATCCAACAAAACAAACACATTCAGTTGGTACACACTGTGCAGAGTGCTGCTGAATTGATTTCTAGTATTAGGGTATTTGCTAGGCTCTAATAAAACATATCTTTATTGAATAATAATACAAAAAACCAAGTGTAAATTTTATGTCCATATTGTTATGGAACAAAGCACACCATGCACTAATGTTACCAATAATACCTCTATACAAGGCCAGTAGTAATATGCCACAGTAATAGTGCCAACTTTTGTACTCAATAGAATAATGGTGACCACACACTTTTATCATACTCAAATTTGATTATATAATTAAAATAATGATTTAGTAATGCCTCCCATGGTATTTAAGCTCACCTCTCTGCCCCTACACGGTAATGATGCCCATAGTAATAATTCCCACCGTCATGCCCCTGCAGAGTAATAATGCCCCTCTCTGCCCACTACACACTAACAATGCCCACCTTTGTGTCCTTTACAAAATAATAAAGGTGGGCATTATTATTATGTGGGGGCAAAAATGGATTATTACTGATCCACTTTGTGCCACCTAATAGATGATAGTGTCTCCTCATAGAGTACAGCTTATCAGCTATAGTACCTTTTTGTTATAGAGCCCCCTTATTAGTTCTAGTTCCCCTTATTATAAGTGCCCCCTTATTAGTTCCCCCTTATTATTGTACCTTCTTATTATTAGTTCCCCCTTATTATAGTGCCCCCTTATTAATTCCCCCTTATTAGTATAATCCTCCTACAGTAACCCTAACATTATTTGCCCCCACATTTTAATGTTCCCCTTCAATTGCCCCACAGTATGAAGTCCCCTCTCCTGGTGCCCCAGTTTCAGCTGGGGTAAACTACAGGGGGACATTAAACTGGGGCAGCTGGAGGGGACATTAAACTCTGGGGTTAGTTGGATGGGGATATTAAACTGGGGACTGCTAGAGGGGGACATTAAACTGGGGGCAACTAGAGGCAGACATGTCCCCCTCCAGCTACCACCACAGTTTAATGTCCTCCTCCAGTTGCCCCCAGTTTAATGCTCCTTTCAAACTTGCCCCCAGTTTAATGTCCCCCTCAAGCAGCCCCCAATTTAATGTCACCCTCCATCTACCCCCCCAGTTTAATGTCCCTCTTCTTCTCCCCCAGTTTAATGTCCCACCTTCATCTGCACCCAGTTTGATGCCCTTCTCCATCTGCCCCCAGTTTAATGTAACCCTCAAGCTGCCCCCTAGTTTAATGTGCCTCTTCATCTGCACCCAGTTTGATGCCCCTCTCCATCTGCCCCAGTTTAATGTCAACCTCCATCTGCCCCCCTAGTTTAATGTGCCTCTTCATCTCCCCCCAGTTTAATGTTCCCCTTCATCTGCAGCTAGTTTAATGCCCCCCTCCATCTGCTCCAAGTTTGATGTCACCCTTCATCTGCCTCCAGTTTGATGTCCCCCCTTCATCTGCCTCCAGTTTAACATAATAAAACACTGATACTCACCTCTACTTGCTCCGCTGCTGTCTCTTCTCCCGGACAGTTTAGGTAGCTACAGGCGCGATGTGAGTGACTTCATCAAATCGCGCCTACAGTTCCCGGGGATCGGAGCACACCGGGATGCACTTCACACAGAGCTGTGAAGCAGGGACTATCCGTGGACGGCTCCAGCTTCATCATTGTATTTAACTCGTCTGCGTCTGGAGAGGACGCAGATGAGCTGATACCAGGACATACCTCGCGCCGACTGGGACAGCGGGGCAGGACCTGGAATCCCGGACGGTTGGGAGGTATGCCCAATGGGGCCCCCATACCATAGGCCCAGTGCAACTGCACCATTGGCACTATGGTTAAAGCGGCCCTGTGACAGAATAAATCTCCATGCTCTGTTGTAGGTGACAGGTTTCAACTGGATTGGAGTCCTGAGAGGACTCCGCTTCAGTTGAAAGTGGTGCTCTGAGGATCGGAGGCACCAAGTGAAACGTCGAGTGTCCCGGATCCACTGGGGGCCCCTTTGGGTTTCAGGGCCTTGGGCAGCTGCCCAGTTTGCCCCCCCTAACGCTGGCCCTGCGTGACTATAGTGGAAACCAGAGGGGGTACACTTAACTTTCTTCTTTCCACCTTGATGCTCCCCAACCAACATATCGGTTGATGTTGCTTTCCAACTCTCCCCAGCCTCACGTCCTAGCTGATGTTTAAAGGGCTAATGCCCTTAATCAATTTTTTGCCGATGCCTCAGATACTGATTGGCCATTAACTGGGCTGCACAAAAAGCTACTATTCTAGGTTCTCTAATAACAGATGCCTCCCATCTAAAACGTGAAAGGACTAAGGTCCAAACAGACCTGGAGCACAAGCTCCTAAAACTTAAAAGGGCCGACCAGATCCAAACCTCTCGTTACCACGTCAAGTCTATTACAGATGTCAAACTGCAGCTCGACTCAGTCCTCATCCATTGAAATGAAAAGGCTGAACGCTTTTAATTCTAAAAATTAACTAACAAATCTGATAAACTTCTAGCTGCTAAATTGAGGGCTCGACAGAGAGTAAATATCGTCTACCAAATATGGGAACCTGGTGGAACCATGACATCCAACTCCAATTCTATTTATATCCACTTTCACCAGTTTTATCAGAAGCTTTGCTCCACCCATAGTGCAGTCGAACCCTTGGAGATTGCATCCTTTCTCCATTCCCTTCACCTCCCTTCTGTTTCCTCCTCTCAAGCTACTGCCTTGAAAGCCCCTATAACTAGAGAAGAATTAGATGTTACCACTGATGCCCTCAAAAACGGTTTTTCCTCTCTATATTATAAAAAATTCAAATCTATTTTTGCCCCACACCTCCTACAAATGTTTACTTACATCCTGCTAGGTAGTAAGTTCCCTCAGAATATACACACGTGAACAAAATTGTTGGTACCCCTCATTTAATGAAAGAAAAACCCACAATGCTCACAGAAATAACTTGAATCTGACAAAAGTAATATATAAAAATTCTATGAAAATGAACAAATGAAAGTCAGACATTGCTTTTCAACCATGCTTCAACAGAATTTTTAAAAAAAGGAAACTCATGAAACAGGCCTGGACAGAAATGATGGTACCCCTGAAAATAATGTGACCAAAGGGACATGTTAAATCAAGGTGTGTCCACTAATTGGCATCACAGGTGTCTACAATCTTGTAATCAGTCAGTGGGCCTATACTATCCATTTAAAGTGAGCATCTAATGAATTACAAAGGTTAATGCCCAAGTATGGTATAAATTTATCCCTCGTTTTTAAGCCAAAGTTCAGGGTTTTGTTGTGGCAGGAGGGTCATTACAATGTAATATATCAGACTTAGAAGTTTTAAGAGAGAGTTGTGCAAAGCGGGAGAAAGTATTGATTGGGTTGGGGAGTGAGATCAGGGGGCTAGTGACAGTTAACAGCATATCGTCTGCGAAAAGACTAGATTTGTATTCGTGGTCTCCGATCCACACTCCTTTAATTTCGAGGTGTGAGCGAATAGAAATAGCTAGTAGCTCTATAGTCAGTGCAAATAAAGCAGGGGATTAGGGGCAGTCCTGACGGGTGCCTCGATAAATATTAATAAGAGAATCACTAGGGAGTTTTAGATATGCAATAGGATCACAGTAAAGGGCACGGAGGGCTCTCTGGAAGTGACCGGTAATGTCCATGAATTTAACCCCTTCCCGACATACACTGTAATAGTATGGCAGATGTCGGTATTTAAATATGACGGCCGCTCTGGAGCTGAGCAGTTGTCATAGCCGCCGGGTCTCTGCTGTATTATGCAGCAGAGACCCGGCGCTAATGCCAGCGGTCAGTGCCTGCACTGATCGCAGGCATTAAGGCCCCTGTAAAATACATAGACATTAGGTATTCCTGTGTCCAAAAACAGCAGGTTTTCTATGTGTATTCTATGTATTCTATTCATTAAATGCAAACTTTGTCTTTCATCTATAGCCTATTGAACACCCCTCCATCTGATACCAAACTAGACTTCATGGCGGCCTGGGAAAGGGACAATGATCTAACCCTAACCCCAGCTCAGTGGAATGATTACTGCACATCCATTAGCAAGGGCAGTTGCCAGGCCACCCTGATGGAACCTTCTTTGAAAGTTCTTCATAGAACCTATATGGTTTCCCATAGACTTCACCGTTTCTACCCTACAGTCTTGCCCATTTGTTTTATGGGTTTTAGTGCCCTAGGCACTACTTTCCATGCCTGGTGGTCCTGATCACATGCCTGCTGCTTTTGGCTAGCCATCCACAGAATGGCACAAAGGCTTTTCAGGCAGTCATTCCCATTGTCTGATCCTTTATTTCTCTTAAGTCTTAAGCCAACTGGCCTCACTTATGCCCAACATAAATTACTTCAATACATCCTGATGGCTGCACGGAACCACATTGCCTTCAATTGGAAGAAGTCCTACCTTTTCCTAACTGATGTGGTGTGCAGAGTCGATTCCATTATGCTTCATGAAAAAAATCATTGGTACCATCTCTGACACTCGCATACTTTTCGATAAAGTTTGGACACTGTGGATCAATAGGTCCAACATCCCAGGCCTGCCATATTGTCTCAAACTATAACTGCCCTAGAAGATCTAGTGGAGCATCCACTATCATCCCCTTGGACAGGGTCCTCCCCCTTCTCTTTTATTTTTCATTTTGACCCATTCCTTTTCTCTCCCCCTACTAGGTACAAGTTTTTGTTCTTACATTTTATTACCTTGTTCTCTGTATTGTAGATGTATGAATGTTTGACATGTTATTTTGTCCTTATATCTTGTATATATCACTCTGCACTTATGCTTTATTTTTGTGATTGTATGTATGTTTATCTTCCATTCTGTATTTTTATTGTTTCATTTTAATAAATATCTTTGAAACTAAATCTCCAATTTAAAAGACATGTTTTTAGAGCATTAGGTAAATAATAAATGACACTGTGAATGGCTGGAGAGGTTACATAGGCACTGTCAGTGTCAGTCTGAAGGTCCCACCAGAGGTAATTGTTTTGTGGGTCCACCTAGAGATGAGCAAATCGAAGCTGACGAAGTGGAATTCAATCCAAATTTCAGGAAATATTCGATTCACATCAAATCCGGATTTCTTTACACTTCGTGGTAACGAATAGCACAGCTCCGATCGGGGGTTTTAACCCCTTGGATGCCACGGTCCACCATGCTACATGTCCCCCTCGGCACCCTGCGCGGTGATTAAAAATAAAAAAAAAATACTGATACTCACCTGTCCTGGGCTCAGCATCCACTCCAGAGCTCTTCATCATGACCGCTGAGGCCCAATCACAGATCCCAGCAGTGATGTCTGGGGAGCAGGACCTCAGTCGCAAGGTGGACAGGATTCCCAGGAGAGGTGAGTATAAGTGTTTGTTATTTTTAATCACTTCCCTTTCCACCAGCTCTAGGGGACGGGGGTTACTTTTTTTTTTACACTTTTTCTTTTTGTCCCCATAGGGGATTGAAGCAGCGATATTCTGATCGCTGCTTCAATAGGTATACGCTGCAATACACATGTAAGCCCATGCAGACGTATTTATTATTTATTTATTATGGTTACTTATATAGCTCCATCATATTCCGCAGCATTTTACAGTCACTGTCCCATATAGGGCTCATAATCAATATTCCCTATCAGTATGTCTTTGTAGTATGAGAGGAAACTGGAGTACCCAGAGGAAACCCACGCAAACACAGGGAGAACATACAAACTCCTTGCAGACGTTGTCCTTGGCAGGATTTGAACCCAGGACTCCAGCGCTGCAAGGCTGCAGTGCTAACCACTGAGCCACCGTGCTGCCCACTTAGGATTGCCCGCATAGGCTGACAGTCTCCATTCAAGGCAGGATCAAACAGGTATGCGGAGGGACAGCGATGGGGCATACTCGGGGTCACTGATCAGACCCCGGGCTACCAAAGAGGAGCAGCGGCACCCCCCGAATATGTCGGGTGGGGGGCGATCGGGACCCAAATATATAACAAAACCCCTGAGATGCCGCAGTAAAGTTTGACCACGACATCTCAGGAGTTAACACCCACGATCGGAGCTCAGCTCTGACCGGGGGTGTTAGAGGACAGTGTCAGCCATTACATACTGGCAGTTTCTGTGTGCGCACCATGCTTCCGCCATGGTTTGCAGGAAGTCCTTTCTGACAGCACCATACTATTAGGGCGGATGTCAGGAAGGGGTTAACGCAATTCGCCGCAAATTAATTTGGGTTGAATTGAATCATTATGGAAAATTCGGCGAATCGGCCGAATTGAATTTTTGAAAAATTTGCTCATCACTTGGCCCACCCAACAGCTTTCTGGTAAGAGTCTACATCGCAGGTCCTTCACTGAAACCTTGCATATGTGCTGACTACCCAGCAACCAGCACTGCGCATTACTGTGTATTTTCCCTTTATTTTTATCCCCTGTAGTACTGTGCGTGCCTCAATAGCTCCATAGCCTGTTCATGTAAAATAATGTATGGGGAATGACACAGTCATGAAGCACTCCATGAATGTGCAAAAGATGTGACGTAGCCAAAGAACACAGGGTTGCCATCACAAATTTTGTGGCTTCATAGTGCCAAAATTTGTTAGCTCCCCTTCTCCCATATGTATTTACAGTTTCCTATCCAGTGTCTCCCACACAGTATATATAATTTTCCCCAGTTCTCCCCACACAGTATAAAGCACCCCCAGTCCCCCCCACAGTATAAAGCTCCATAAGGCATATAATGCTCAACAGTGGCCCCACAGTATATAAAATGCTTCCCAGCGCCTTCACGCAGTATAATGCTCCACAGTGGTCCTGCACAGTATAAAATGCTCCCAAGAGCCCTCTCACACAGTATAAAAAAACTCTTATTTGTTATGGTAATATTAATCTGAGGCCCAGGGGAGGTAAAAATAACAAACAGTTATACTCACCTTGCCTTACTCTCTTTAATCCTCTTCAGTCTTCTTCCAGCCCCCGGCTGTACTCACATTCCGTGGGGTCACTGCTGAGGCCATGTGATTGGGTCACATGGGTGGCACTGATGTCACTCAGCCTATCCACAGAGGAATGATTGGACGCCTGCAACCATCGGACACCCAGCAGATGTGAGTATAAGTATTTGTTATTTTTACCTCCCTTGGGAAGGCTTCTATTGGAAAGGGGCCCAGCGACATGTAAGTACATCACATGACCCTGAGCCCTTTTTCATTAGTGATGTGGCTGGGGATCCTCCAGTCCAATGCTATACACTGGTGTTTCAAGAGACATTACATAAATGAAAAGTACAGGCGATTATAAGAAACTTTGTAATATATCTTTTCAGAGAGGTATATTTCATACCTCTCTTTGCATTTCTCAGGCTATTTCCCTGCTCCCTTCCCTCACTGCTGTATCTATCTTAAGAGGACTGCAGGTCACATGACTCAGTTTACTCATGGTTATAGAAGGTTATGGAGAGATAAGAGAAGATATTGAATAAAAGCTTTCTATGACAACCAAAATGTTTTACTGACATCATGCACTTCATTAATTCTCTATATAAATCCTGTTTGGTGCTGGGGTTATTTCTGAGTGAAAGAGATTGTTATAGAGCAGATTCTCCTTTACTTGCTATGAGCAGTGTATAGTAACTACTAGTGTTGAAAAGGCAGTCCAATCTACCATCATCATGTTGTAGACCAGGAGTAGCAGAGCAGTTTGACATACTGTATATTTGTGCCAAAAGATACAGAATAACTTGCCATTTATTGATCTACATTTCTCCACATTGTTTGCTTAAGAGTCCAGTGAATGGTCCTACTTTATGATTGACAGTTATTTCTGTAGGCACACTCATGCTGGAAGGGCCACCCTTGGTTTTCCTAAGTAGAGAATGAGAAGAAATTTAGATCAATAAATGAAAAGTCATACTGAATCTTTTGCCACATAAAATATATAAATCTGCCCATTTACTCCTGCACTATAACATGATTGGCTGTATTTTCAATGTGAGAACAAGTTCTCTTTAAATTGAAATATGTTGCAAAACCTACATGAAAATACAATGTTCCCTTCAACATCATGATCTTACCCATCGGATCGACACACCTGTCCCTGCAAATGGCCCAAAATAAAAAAAAAAATATTTCTCCCCTAGCAATACAGTGCTGCCCCTCTCTCCTCCAGTCCTCCTGCTATCTGTTTATTTCCGTAAATATTTGCATTTTGCTCAAAAAACAGCCTCAGAAACCACATGTGTGATTCCAGCCAAACAAGCATCTTCCCACCAGAGAAAGTAATGGCATATTGCTAGGATATAACATTACTTCCTGATCAAATGCCAGGAGCATCACTGGTCCTAATAGCAAAGGGGCAGCAGTGAAAGTTGAGCACCACATCTCCTTCACACTCCTACTATTCCCTGTATAGTGAGATAACAATGAGCACTGCTGTACAGCAAACTGTAGAACATAAAAATATTCAAACAATTTGTAAGTAACAGGGGATACTGTGTGTACAAACCTTTAACTTTACAGAAAATTCTACAGCACCAGACACATTGCAAAACAAACACAATATTATCTCTATTAGCAGCAAAAACACGTTTAAGGCTAAGGCCCCATGTAGTGGGCTGCAGCAAAAAAAGCCCCGGCAACGAATCGCGGTTTTTCCCTCAGCGATTTTCACAGCAAGTCTGCAGACTTTTCTTCTGTGGGCTTTCTGCTTCCATTATACCTATAAGGAAACCACCGACACTTCCGTAGGTATAATTGGCATGCTGCGATATCCAAAATCGCGACGGCTTTGGAAATCGCAGTGTTTCCACTGCGTGTAGGTTTCTGAAATGGGTGTAAAATGCCACATGGGGCCCTGGCCTCGGAGAGAATATAAAGGAATTGGGATGCCTAGATTATTTTGGTAGGGCATTTCCTAGCAGAGTATTTTGTAATGTCAACACCATTGTGACAAAAATACAATTTCTTTAACTCACTGGGAAAGTGGATACAAAAAAGATTTTTCTTAGACTAATGCTAATATAATGAACATGATAGCACTAGGAAAAGTTCACTGTGCAGACTTTTGCCTCAATTTCCTCTCCACTTTCCAGCCAATTGAAAATTAGCATTGGATGAATGGGACTAATCAGCAGAGTGTCTCATGCCGTGGGTTCTTCAGCTGAATCAGCCACAGAATCTGTGGCAAGATCAAGCAGGATGTTTATTTTTTCAGCATCTTGCTTCAGTCTTTGCCTCCCAAAATGAGTGCCAAATTCCTCTGTGTGAACATACCCTAAGATATTAAAGTTTACCACTAGCAACTAACAAAGGACAATTTTGAATCATTATAGAGCATATTTCTATTAGTCCAAATTGATTGGATTTAGTACCATGGGTGTTACATATATCAGTAATAAGTGAAAAATCATTAAGATTGTTAACAAAGATCACTAAGGCCAGTTTTACAGATTGTCAGCTGTATGTGTCTTATTAAAACCAAAAATACCCAATTTAGCTTGCCTGTGGCTGATTTCTGGTTCTTTCTTCACTCTTGCAAATAAAAAGAATAATGAAAGATTGCTGGAAGGTTGCTGCTGCTGATTCTGAAACTTTTATGCAGGTATAATTGATATACTGCGATTTACAAAAACGTGGATTTTTTTTTCTCCAATGTGTGGATGGGATTAGCCAAAATCCCATCCACTTTGCAATAATGTAAAACACTTCTTTTTCACAATGTGGGACTCTGGCCTAAATGAGCCTTTCAGATATCTTTCAGATTTAGTTTACACTCTACAATTATTGTGATTGTCAGAAACTTTTTTATGCAATTCAGTTATGTAGCAGATGAGACAGATTTCAATTTAGATTGATGTTAGTCTGATTGGACAGACATTGGTTAGATATATACATGGCAAGGCAGAACAAGCAGTGGTCAACAATATCACGTCTGTTGGACTTGTTTGTGTTGAAATTTTACACAGGCAGAAGAGAACTACATGGGGACAAACAATCTCTAAAGCGATTACTCACAACCCATATAGAATCATTGCTTTTTAGCAACACATCCCTATAAAAAAACATGGAAATGTGCTGCAAACAATGTTCATTTGTCAGGTGATCTCTAGCAAAATTACTTTGGACAATTATCGACAACGAGCTTTCCTACAAATGTTTATTCCAGATAATTGGCCTCATCATCAGCCTTTGTAGTAGGTTGCAGTAGGGTGCTTAGAGTTACTTTTATCTATGTTACCCAATAACTGTTGTATCTTTTATCTTTATTTTGAATCTCTATTACATAAACATAATGATCACAGGGCTATTTTGCATGGGAAAGTATAAGCTGATATTGAGTGCTGGTATTGATGATAGGCACTAATTTAAAGCTAAGGCATTCCGTTGCAAGCCACAGTGAAAAAGCGCTGCAGGAAAAACCCTGGTAGAAATGCATTACAACACTTTTCATAGAAAGTCCACAGAGTTTTCCTCTGCGGACTTTCTGCTTTCATTATACCTATAGGGAAACGCCAGCGTTTCCGTAGGTATAATTGGCATACTGCAATATCCAAAACCACAACGGTTTTGAAAATAGCAGTGTTTCTGCTGTGCGTATTTTTCTGCAATGTATAGATAGGATTAGTTAGAATCTCATCCACTTTGCAGTTACTGTAAAATGCTGTGGTTTGCCCCATGGCATTTCCTCCGCGTCATAATCGCAGCATATACGCCACGTGTGGCCCTGGCCTACAAGTCATCGCACAAGCCAATGCACACTGCATGGATCATTCATGAGAAGATATGCTGTCAGCCAACACTAATTTTCAGGATACATAACAGATTCGGTAGAAAAACAAGTGTTTTCTGATTTGTCAAGACAGTCAATTGATCAAGACAGTCACCACTTTCATGATTAGAGAAAATCTTTAACCCCTTAAGGATGCGGCCCAATTTTTCAAGACTGACATGTGTCATTTTATGTGTCAATAACTTTAGCTTACCACAGTGCTTTAGCTTACCCAAGTGATTTTGAGATTTAGCGGTACACATTGATCAATATTTTTTAAATTTATTCATGAAAAAATTGGAAATTTGAGGAAATTACCAATTTTCTAAATGTGAAATGCTATGCTTTTCAGACAGAAAGTCATACCACCCAAATATGTTAATAAATTATATCTACCATATCTCTGCTTTATGTTGGCATTATCTTTTAACGTCCTTTAATTTATTTTGGACATCAGAAAACTAACAAAGTCTAACAACGATTTTCTAAATATACAAGAAAACTTCTCATATGTATAGGCTGATTTCCTCACTAACATACAGGATCAATCAGGTATGTGGCTCTGGCAGCCCGGAGTCACTGATCAGACCCCGGACTGCCCAAAATACATATCGGGACCCACAGTCACACCACAGATGGGCAGATGGGGGGCAGTATGGCAGCATAAACCTCTTAAATATGCCATGGTCCGCTACTGATGGCACCCAGTCAGCTCCTGATTGGATGGAATGCTCAGGACAGCAATGATCGTCCAATTGTGGCAAGTACCGGCTGCTTAGGACGAGCATTTTCATCCTCTGTCCCCAAAAGTTTAAAACTCTACAAAATGTTTAATTACTTGTAGTTGTAAAATTGTTTAACTTTTAATTTTCAACCATATGGTTATATATGGTTATACTCATGTGAAAACCCCTTTAAAGAGCATATCACCTTTATTTTTTTTCTGATTGTGCATTTTTTCATTTTATTTCTGTACATGATTATGGGTGCAGCCATCTTGTCCAATGTATTTTTACCAGCATTCACAGATATGCTTTACAACAGCCACATGGATCATAAGAACAGTAGAGAAGATGTATTGACGTCTATGGACAGTATTCTAGACATGCTCTGTGTTCTGTGCTGAAGTCTTTGTGCAAGGAGAGTGGAGGAAGTGAGCTTTGACTATCACCTTTTGTGAATGGTGCAATCCTGTGGTATTTTGTATATAAGTTTTAACTTTCATTGTAATTTCGTGTATTCACAAGAAATGCAGGTCCCAAAATGGGGTCCCCTGAACCACCCCCCACCTGTGCAGTGCCTTAACTGAATGGAGAGGTGGCCATGCACCCTTGCAACTTCCATAAAATAAATGGAGAAAACTGTGTGTGCACTGCCACTTCTCCATTCATTGCTACCATGTAACCAGTCAAAATGGGAAATCTCCATTCTGGAGATAAATGTGCATTCCAAGGGTTGAAACCACATCAGACCATATCAGAGATTTATGGCACATATCACAGATACCATGTAATACCATGTAATAAAATTCCTAAGAAAAAGTCACTAGAAAAACAGGAAACAGTAGATGTCTGGTGCAGTTATACTTGATCATCAGACTGGACTCAATACAAGTGATATCAGTGGCAAAACATGTTATGGGTCTTTTATTGCATACAGTTTACTTGTATTATTTTTTACTTCTAAGATTAATTTTAACAACCTGCCAATATAGTGCTTACATCGAGTAAGTGTATTTTTATTCTGAAATGGCACCTCACTATCTTAAATATGAAATCCCTTTTTTAAGTGAAAAGTAAATTATACATGGCACTAGATTAGGACATCAAAGCAGTACAAATGAATACAGACATGTTATAGTAGTCATCTGGTAGTGGAATGTTATTTGATGTGAGAGTGCCCTTTCAATCCACTTGTGACATCAAATGAAATGCTATTAGCACACACAGATAAACTTGCTAAGCTGTTATTTGCCTGGGGTGATTCCCTTGTGATATGTAGCAGGTATGAAAACACAGTACATCAGCTAGCCTTGCAAAACAGAATTTCTATTAGCACCAGTAGTAACTGATAAAATGTTTCTTGATAGCAAGTATAATTCTATATAATCTGACCTCATCCCAAATGAAAGAAATTTTTTTTTCAAACAAATATATTTTTTCAGGTAATAATATATTTATGATATATTCTCATGTATGATTTATGTCCCTCTCTATTTTCATCATTGTCATCAAGCTAAATTAATTAATCAATATTTCGGGAAACATCAAGTGGAACATAAGTACAAAGAATACATGGTTACAATGTTCAAGGGTCATGATGATGAAAGGTACCGAAAACACAGCAATTCACCTTGCTGTAAGGGGCATTTTTCCCTGTACTATAGAAGTCCAACATGCTAAAATATATAAGGCTGTAGGTAAAGGATCTCAATTTATTCTACAATCCAGTGTTACATTATTAAAAAAAAATAAAATCTGTTAGGCTAAAGCCCCATGTTGCGGAAAAGCTGCTCTTTTTGTTGTATTTTTTTGAGTCAAAGCCAGAAGTGGATTGAGCAGATGACAGAAGTATAAGAGCTTCCTTCCTTCCTTTCCATTCTATTTGTAGCCAGTCCTGGGTTTAGCTAAAAATAAAAAAAAACCAGCAATATCTGTAACAAAAAAAAAAAACGTTGTGTTTCCCCAATGTAGGGACTTAGCCTCAAAGGGATTTTCGGATGAATATAACCATTTACATTTGTAGACAATTAAAATGTTTTTGCAAATAAAAATAATTAAAAATGTTCAGAGTTTTAGGCTGAGGCCCCACGTTGCGGAAATGCAGCCTTTTTGTTGCAGATTTTGTTGTGTTTTTTTGAGGTATAGCCAGGAGTGGATTGAGTAAAAGGTATAAGTACTTCCTATATAGTTCGGCTAAAAAAAATGCAACAAAATCTGCAATAAAAAAAAGCTGCGTTTCCGCAACATGGGGCCTTAGCCTTAAGATTTCCACTAAATCTCTTTGTCGTGACACTTTTTTTGTCTAGATAGAATGCCAATGGATGTGATCATAAATCCAGAAACTTTTCATAGACTGGGACTTGTCAAAAAACACAGTCATGATTTTCTTATTGTGGTATGAGTTATCAGACACGAGATGATAACCTGGCCTGTCTGGCTGGGTGCCAGAACATAGAAAGTTCCTGCATTCATGGTCATATCCACTGGCAAAATATCAAGACAACAGACTGTCACCACTAAGATGGCTAGAGAAAATCTTTAAAACTATGTAAAATTTTGAATTACTTTTGCAAAAACATTTACGTTTTCATTGTCTACAATTAAAATATAGGTTTAACAAGTTTGTACATTTCCTCAGTAAACCTTCTGTCTTCTACATGTCAGCAGAAGTCTACCTTCAGGTATTCATTTTAGTGTGTTCCTGCCACATTCTGCAACTTTTTAAACTCCTTTCAGTCTACAAATTGTGCTAAATTTAACATATAACATGTAATCTTTTTTAAAATCTGGTGCAGTTTCTGACAACTGAAAAAAAAGGAAAGACGTCTTTACCTAATGTACCAAATAAAATGAACCAACTAGGCAATAAAAGTAGCATAGATTATCCTCATAATACATTCCACTCTACATTACTCTGGACAGTCTGGACAGGTTCATGCTGGATGATAAATTTGGTGCATCTTTGTCAAACTTTACACTGCTTGTAGGTTGGCTTACTTTGCTCTTAAATTTCAGCACACATTAGCTTATTTTTTTCCAAGTCTCTTTTCTGATAACCCACACCCCATGCCGCTAAGTTATGCTGCCTTTTTCAAACAGAAAGTGTCCAAGACTAAGGCCCCACGTAATGAAACAAAGCTAAACTTTCATTGAGTTTTTGCTGCATTTTTCTCTGCATGTTTATTCCCCCTATTAAATATATGGAAAAAAAACTCGCAATTCAACAACTAAAATTAACATGTTGCATTTTTCAGAAATGCACACATTTTTGAAAATGCCGCTTTTCCGCAGGTTTTATTTTCGACATTGTGTGGATGAGATTAAACAAACTTTCAGTCACTTTTCTGGTTCTATAAAGTGCAGCATTTGTTCCCAGTTAAGAAGCATTTCGAAAATGTTGGGTCTTAACCTGGAACATATAATAAATGTGCATGTGCACCAGTTTTATTAACAAAAAATCAGCCAGAATTCGATTGCATTTAGCCTAGTAAAACTCCCCAATTGTTTTTTCTTTTTTTTTTGGCTTTTCAAGTTTTTATCAAAAAGAACCACTCTTTAGGTGTGGTGATTCTTCTGGTATTTTTTAATAGGCTTCTTCTTCGATCTCCAAAAACACCAGAAATCGCAAGTATAAAATGTTACAAATACCATGACCACGAAAAGCACATTTAAAAACAGTAATTAAAAAACGCTTGAAACACACAGAATTTTATACATGCGTTTTAATGATACTTATCATCACGAACAATAAGTAAATCCACTGCACATTAAGATTATTTCAGGCAAATGTCACTGTATAGGCATTCTGTACAGTGGCATCCATCTCCAATAGGTTCCCATATTAAACCAAAAAAAAAGAAAGAAAAAAAAGTTGCTTAGTATGTTTTGATGCTGCATAAATCTGAATGACTACAGACTATTCTACTCCATGCAGCAGAAAAGAAAAACTTCAGAAATATACTGTGCCAGCCTGACATAGATCACAAAGACATTTCTTTGGCCTTCATTGTGTGAATGAAAGCCTAGGGATACATTTGATGTTTGAGCTGGTTGCTTACCAGGCAAATACGGCAAACAGTCACTACAAAATGCAATGTGAAAGTAGTCTTACTGGGCTGTACGGGAAAAGCTGATATAATAACATCCTTTTTCTGATATGACTTCATATAATTCAGAAGCATTACCCAATATATATGCCAAACCATACATGATTATAAATGATTAAATTTATTATAGTCAACATACAGACTATTGAATGTAAGAATATTGTAAGTGAATTAATTCTCACAGAGTGTTGTGTAGACTAGTGAATCTGCACATTGATGGATCAGGCAAATATATGAATGAGAAGTAATGATTCACTATATATAATATGTGTTATGTAAATACTAATATCTTATTGTATATAATATGCAGTAAAAATGCCATTTATCTAATCAAGAATTAGCTGCATCCTAAAATGAATAAATACATTTGTAAAGTACTAAACAAATAAATAAATGAGTAAATAAATAGCAATGTAAAATGTAATGTAAAGAGCCAGAAATAAAATGACATATTTTGTTATACCCCCAAATCCCCTCTGTTTAAGCAGGGTGATTAATATCAGCTGCAGTAGGAAATTAAATTCAGGGAAGAGGAGTAATATGCAGATATGCATATTTCCAGGCGGAATGGCTAGCCCTGGGTAACATAGTCAGGTTGATTAATCTGCTTCAACAGAATACAAAATGAAGCATCTGACTCTCTGGGGCTTGTGCAAAAAATGACTTGAAATTACTTTTTATTTCCATAGTTGCTTATGAGTAAAGTAAAGCAAACTTACTGGACAGCCATGTATTTTGCCATAAAAGATATGTCATTTTCATTACTAGTATTATGCTGCCTTTTCATACATTGTTAAATAAACAAATAAAGAAGGTTAAGCAAAGCTAGATGTAATACTGCAAATGTTAAAAAATATCGTCACCCTGTAACAGGAAATAAAGTTTCATAACACATGGATAAACCTTATATTTTTTAAAGTTGCATGTTGTGTGTTCTTTGCTTCATTATAAGTAAAACAAAAAAACATATCTTTGTGTTTATGGCCACAGAAAAGCAACTTTTTTGTTTGCTGCACTTTTTTGAGCTGAAGTTAGAAGTGCATTTAGCAGGAGGAAAATGTATAAGCGATTCCTTTATATTTACCCATTCACCACTTTGGGCTTTGGCTTAAAAAACCCTGACAAAATTTACAACAGAAAAAGTACGGCGGATGCCTGGTCTTTACAGATGGCAGCCGCTCTGTAGCCAAGAATACCTACAAAAGGAATGAGAAATATATAGAAAGTACTTGTACTTCTACCTTCTGTCCAATGCACTCCTGGCTTTGGATAAAAAAACTGGAGCAAAATCTGCAGCAAAAAAAGCTGCATTTCCACAACATGGGGCCTCAGCCCTAATGTGCCAGGAATAAAATGGGGCTTAATATTTTACAATTTTTTCCAGAAATGCACTTAAATTCTGTTGCAAAATTATGTTGCAAAGTAAGCCAATGCATAGGTGGTATAGATAGTCTAAGGCTAAGGCCCCAAATAATGGGCCGCAGCAAAAAAGCACTGCACAGCAGCAACGCATTGAACCTCTTCAGACTTTCTGCTTCCATTATACAGTGCTGGCCAAAAGTATTGGCACCCCTGCAATTCTGTCAGATAATACTCAATTTCTTCCAGAAAATGATTGCAATCACAAATGCTTTGGTAATAATATCTTCATTTATTTTGCTTGCAATGAAAAAACACAAAAGAGAATGAAAAAAAAAGTCAAATCATTGATCATTTTACACAAAACTCCAAAAATGGGCCGGACAAAAGTATTGGCACCCTCAGCCTAATACTTGGTAGCACAACCTTTAGACAAAATAACTGCGAACAACCGCTTCCGGTAACCATCAATGAGTTTCTTACAATGCTCTGCTGGAATTTTAGACCATTCTTCTTTGGCAAATTTCTCCAGGTCCCTGAGATTTGAAGGGTGCCTTCTCCAAACTGCCATTTTGAGATCTCTCCACAGGTGTTCTATGGGATTCAGGTCTGGACTCATTGCTGGCCACTTTAGAAGTCTCCAGTGCTTTCTCTCAAACCATTTTCTAGTGCTTTTTGAAGTGTGTTTTGGGTCATTGTCCTGCTGGAAGACCCATGACCTCTGAGGGAGACCCAGCTTTCTCACACTGGGCCCTACATTATGCTGCAAAATTTGTTGGTAGTCTTCAGACTTCATAATGCCATGCACACGGTCAAGCAGTCCAGTGCCAGAGGCAGCAAAGCAACCACAAAACATCAGGGAACCTCCGCCATGTTTGACTGTAGGGACCGTGTTCTTTTCTTTGAAGGCCTCTTTTTTTTTCCTGTAAACTCTATGTTGATGCCTTTTCCCAAAAAGCTCTACTTTTGTCTCATCTGACCAGAGAACATTCTTCCAAAAAGTTTTTGGCTTTCTCAGGTAAGTTTTGGCAAACTCCAGCCTGGCTTTTTTATGTCTCTGGGTCAGAAGTGGGGTCTTCCTGGGTATCCTACCATAGAGTCCCTTTTCATTCAGACGCCAACGGATAGTACGGGTTGACACTGTTGTACCCTCGGACTGCAGGACAGCTAGAACTTGTTTGGATGTTAGTCGAGGTTCTTTAGCCACCATCCGCACAATCTTTCGTTGAAATCTCTCATCAATTTTTCTTTTCCGTCCACATCTAGGGAGGTTAGCCACAGTGCCATGGGCTTTTAACTTCTTGATGATACTGCGCATGGTAGACACAGGAACATTCAGGTCTTTGGAGATGGACTTGTAGCCTTGAGATTGTTCATGCTTCCTCACAATTTTGCTTCTCAAGTCCTCAGACAGTTCTTTGGTCTTCTTTCTTTTCTCCATGCTCAATGTGGTACACACAAGGACACAGGACAGAGGTTGAGTCAACTTTAATCCATTTCAACTGGCTGCAAGAGTGATTTAGTTATTGCCACCACCTGTTATGTGCCACAGGAAAGTAACAGGTGCTGTTAATTACACAAATTAGAGAAGCATCACATGATTTTTCAAAGGGTGCCAATACTTTTGTCCACCCCCTTTTTATGTTTGGTGTGGAATTATATCCAATTTGGCTTTTTGACAATTCTTTTTGTGGTTTTCCATTGAAGACAAATTAAATGAAGATATTATTACCAAAGCATTTGTGATTGCAATAATTTTCTGGAAGAAATTGAGTATTATCTGACAGAATTGCAGGGGTGCCAATACTTTTGGCCAGCACTGTACATATAGAGAAACCGCCAGCATTTCTGTAAATATAATTGACATAGTGCAATTTCCATAACCGTGACGATTTACGCCACATGGGGCCTCAGCCTAAAGATCCACCAGACTAATTCAGCATCAGCCGCTGTCTCAGGCTATCTAGTTTAAATCTAAACTTCCTAAAAATTAGACAGGATTAGTACATCTGACATCTTTTAGGAAATGCCGCGGCGTTTCCCATCCACAGAAAAGTGGATTGGCTTCTAGTGAATCCCATCCCCACTTTGAGGCAAAATATGCTCAGCGGCACTGTGATCCCCCGTTTTGGAAATCGCAGCATGTCAATTATACGTACGGAGGAACACCGGCCGTACCCTATAAAACACTTAGTTTCCACTATGTGGGGCCTTAGCCTTAGGGTTTTTTGCAACTTTTTCTTTCATTAAACCATATTGATTATGTATATGTTCCATTTTTATAGTGCTCAATGCCTAACACATATTTTTTCATGCAAACTGACATGGTTTACATGGTACAAACTGTAGACTTAAGCCTATTTTTTATTTGTGACTTTTTAGAAAGGTTAAAACTATTTGCACACGCACACTCTACTTCTAACTTGGCTTTAAAAATGCACTAAAAATTTTTGCGCTCTCTCCCCTAGAAAATTGCAACAAATTTCTAAAGCAGTGTGAGACATTTTGATAAATGTGTTGCAAAAACACACTAGTAAAAATTATGCCAAATCAGAAAAGTGGCTTAAAAAATGCCCTCTTTTTAAATTGGCCCCAATGACTAAGGCCCCAATTAGAGAAGGGCAAAAAAACCCCAACATTCTGCAGAAAAAAACATCACGGAAATGCATGGCGTTCATTCCTGCAGCGTTTTCCTTTGCAATTTTGCAGAGCTTTCCTCTGTGTGCTTTCTGCCCGTATTAAACATATACGGAAAATGCCAGCGTTTTTTTTTTTTTTTTGAAAATGCATCTTTCCCGCTGCAGATTTTTTTCTACAATGTGTGGATGGGATTATCCAAAATCCCATCCACTTTGCAGATAAACACAGTGTTTTCGCCATGTGGGGCCCCAGGCCAAAGGCAGTAATTGAAGTGGGATCTACAATAGCAGCTAGAGATGGGGGAACCTCACCTTTGCTTATCGGTCCTCCGGTTAGTTTCAGTCTGAAAGTGTTTGTATAAAACCACAAGTGCTATTATTATACTCTGGGGTCTCCTCAAACCCCAAAAGTTTTATGTACAGGTGAACTCAAAACTTTTGGAAATTTTGGGTCAAATCCGGTTGTAAACTAGTCAATTTGGTCATCCATAGTAGGATGGTGGATGAGATTAAACAAATCCCATTCGCATGCTGCAACTTCAACCTGCAATGTAAAGTGACTTATGCTGCGGACTTTAAACCCACAAAATGTCAATTATTGGTTTATGCCACTGCAGTTTGCAGAGGAACATGCTGCAGAATTTCCTCCATGGAAAATTTGCTACATGTTTTCTGTTCGTAACCCCAATGTGTTTCCGCACGTTTTTTTCAGCAGCGTTTTTTGCTCCATCTCGCTTTGTGGGTCTTAGCCTGAGAGTAACTATGAACTGACCAACTCTTTTAGACTCAGAAGATGAGATAGTTACAGCATTATAAGCAAAGACTCAAGATACTGTAAGGGTTAAAACATAATTTGTATTATATTCTATAACGCAGTATACAAAAGACACAGGGTGAAATGTTCTCCATGCAGACTAAATAGTTTAGAGATAGAATATAGTCTCAGGGTCTGGGAAGAATATCAACAGTTCTGCTGATCTCAGAGATGTACCATTCTCAGGAAAGATAAGGAGAACATTTAGACTAGGTGAAAAGGAAACATCTGGGGTGATGGGAAACTGAACAACTTTGTCTGGTAACGGAACTGGAAAACCCATATATGTACATTGGTCACATGACTGTTGTGTAACCAACTTGCCTTTAAAACTTGTATGAACTATACAATAAACGAAATCATTCTCACTAGACTCCTGGGCATGTCTGTAGTTTGCTTTTCCGAGCTCGTACCTGTTCTATATTTAATTAGGATTACGGTGACATCCATCCCGGGGAAACTTAACCCCCGACAGAAATTGGCGAACCTACGTGGGGCGACGAGATCGTCTGATGTGCAGACGATAGAGTGCCGACCCACTCACTGATCGCCTTGAGGACGGGACCAGAGGACCTCAGATAAATAAAAACAGTACTGTGAGGTAAGACCTTATCTTGCCAATTAGTATATCTGAGGTTCCTGTGTGTCTATTCTCTGTATCGATGAGTGAGGTAAGCTGCTGCATGTTTATCTCGATGCCAATTAAATAGTACGGAAGAATCTAAAAGGGACATGTCACCTGTAAATGATAGGGAAATTGTTTTCTTTGCTTTTTGTCTTACCTGTCTACTGATGTTTGCATGTTACCTGTGTTATAACATACATGAGGCTGCAAAGAATGGGGAAAAGTTCTCTATTCTTAACCCCTAGAGTCTAGAGTTGCGGACAAGGTTCGGAACTGAGAAGCACTGAGTGATTGAAAAGTCCTTGTTATGGAACACTAGCCTCCAGCCGTGCCTGGACGGTCAAGGTGGAATGGGACCTGAGTAGTAGCACGAAGGACTTAGTAGAATCCGCGCGAAGAAGTGCGTGCAGTGATTTGGGAGTGTTTTGGTAAGGGGACACAGGCAGAAAGTTGAGCCTGTGGAAGCCATTAGGCATTGCCCTGAGCACTACTCCTGAACTTGCACAAGTAGTTCATAGAAGACAGAAGAGTCTGTCTGGGAGTTCTCACTAAGTAGTCATAAGTGACCCTCTATTGTCTGAAAGGTTGCCCTAGAGGAGTGAGAAGCTCACTGGCTGATTAGCTACCAGCCAAGATGGGGATGGGACCCTCTAAGATATGGTACACCCCATGTGAACTAATAGAAACAGGGGAAGGGAAAGAAGTAGCCGCACAGGTAAAGAAAATTCTGAAAAAGGCAGGAATACACCAGACTGGGTTAGTAGACAGTAGATTTTGGGATCAGTGGAGATTAGATCATGCAGGATTGATTCAAGATAACAAGTTGCAAAGAGGTATATATGCCCTGATAGAAGGAAGCAATAGAATAGGATAAGGGGATGATAGTTCAGGAAATAATGAATCACCCCCACCTCACTCCGAGAATCAGGCTTGAAGGGAGACATCAACCTTCTCAGTATTATTGTTTAATATAACCCATCTTATCTCCCAGTTCTGTATGAAATATTACTTACCTTAACAAAATACTCAGAGAATCTGATATAGTGCAAAGAGAAAAACTGTCCACCATCGGTATGATGTTTATTGGATTATGTATTTTATATATATATATATATATATATATATATATATATATATGTCAACCTGTATTTGTAATATTCATTCTGTTTATATCAATGCCAGGATTCAACTTTTATGCTTTTTGTAAAATTAAATCCGCTTTCAGGAAATGTCCCCTAAAAAGAAGAAACTAGGATATTGTGATGTTCCACAGGGGTTCAACTTTTGGTTGGAATCCAGTGAAGAAAATTCTAAAGTCTGTGGGGTTTGGGAAATATTTGAAAATTGTACAAAAATAGTAATATGTAATTTTGGTGTCAGTATTAACTGCTATCTGCTTGAATTGTATTCCTGTATTCTGTTGTAGCGCTCTGCAGATGTTCTGCAGAGAATAACCAAAACATTAATTGACTGCCAAGTAGCTCCAAGGACGTTGTATCTGATGTGATGGGCACGCAGAAAATCACAAGCTGAACATGATACTGTGTTACCCAGTAATGTTACATGTCAATTATTACAAAGTGAAACTTGGCTTTGGGCCTCCGGGGTCCGCAACCTGTGTATGATGACTATTTATGCCCAAAGGGAAAATATTTTGATAAAAGTGTTAGCCTAAGGTTAAATGGAAAAGTAAGGTACAATGACAATATATATGTGTAAAATATTCAAGAAAATACTCAAGCATATGAAATTATGTCTTGTACTATGTTATGTGAATTTATTGTCTTGCCTGTTATCACCTGAAGTAAGGTATCTGCTAAGAGAGAGAAAGGTGAATCAGTGGAAGCTTATTATGGAAGACTTCTCACTAAAACGGTGGATGCTTTAGATCAAACTGATCCTGTAGAAACCTCATTTCAGGGTAGCAGGATACTCACTAAGTATTTAGTCTCCGACACATCAGATAACATTCTTGGTACAGATGTGATGGGAGTATTAGGTTGTAACATCATGTTGCATCCATCAGGAGAAGCATATGTAAAAGTCACACATACTAACCATAAGATTTTGTGTTTGTTATCTGCTGAGTTAAGTACACCAAGTTGTATTTTTGTCCTTACTGAAGAAGAAAATGTACTGTTAACCCAAGTGCCAACAGCATTATGGGCAACTGGGAAAACAGATTTAGGTAAATTGGATGTACCCCCTGTTATGGTAACCCTGAAACCTGGAGCTCAGCCACCTAGGATTAAACAATATCCTCTGACTCATGCCCAAGAAGATGCCATAGCAGTAACAATAGTGGAATTAGTGAAAGCAGAGGAATGTACTTCTGTAGCTAACACTCCTCTTTCCCCAGTTAAAAAGAAGAGCAAAAAGGGAGAACCAGACACCTACCGTATGGTTCATGATCTCAGGGAATTGAACAAAGTGACATTACTTGAAACACCTGTAGTGCCCAATCCACATACCCTGTTATCAGCTGTCCCTACTGGAACCACTTATTACAGCGCTATAGATCTTTGCAATGTTTTTTTTTTTTTTTTCCGTACCTTTGCACCCCGATTGCCAGTATTTGTTTGCATTCACATTTAGGGGAACACAGTACACCTGGACAGTACTACCACAAGGGGCGCAGAACAGTCCTAACCAATTCACAAGGTGTCTCACATATAATCATGAGTACTTGGTATCCACCACATGATGATGTTGTTTTGTTGATGACCTTCTTCTTTATGCTCCAGACAAACCAACCTGTGAAGCAGCGACCATCAGCCTGTTGTGTTTCCTCTGCCAGAACGGCTGCAAGGCCAGCAAGGATAAGTTGCAATTTTGCAAACAACAAGTGGTATTTCTAGGACACTGTCTCGGCCAAGGTACCAAGCACCTGTTAGATGAGAGGACCAAGGTGGTGAGAGACATGCAGGTGCCAACCTCTCATGCTCAGCTACGTACCTTCTTGGGATTGGTATCCTACTGTAGGCCATGGATCAGATCTGCATCTCTGACCATGCAACCTCTGTATGATTGCCCTTCCTCAAAACCATTCAACCTCACGTCTGAGGCCTTGGATGCATTTTACCAGCTGAAGTTGCAGATAGTCAGTGCTCCGGGTTTAGGCCTACCTGACTATCAGAAACCTTTTCAGCTCTACGTGACTGAGATGATGGGACATACAACTGCAGTTCTCACACAACAACACATTACAGCTCATGGTTAGATGCTGTAGCCAGGGGGACCCCCTCCTGTGTGCGTGTTGTCCTCTCAGTACAAGCGTTGCTTGATAAGAGCTCAGACATTGTCCTAGATCATTTATTGGTTGTGTATACACCTCATGACATCCATGCTATCCTCACACAGGTAGACAGACATCATCTTTCTTTGGCACGGCAGAGCAAAATGGAATTTGCTCTGCAGTCCTCCTCAAACATCTCTTTTCAACGCTGTTTAACTTTGAATCCTGCAACTCTTCTTCCTGTAGGAGTTCATGATTCAAAAGGGGGAGTGTAGTGGAAGATGAGTTATTTTTAAACTCTCTCTCTCTCTCTGAAGAAGAACTGTTTGACAGCCAGTATCAACATGACTGCGTGGCTCTTATGTCGCAGGAAACAGTGGGATTTGACCATGTCACAGATGTGCCATTACAAAATCCTGATTATGAGATGTTTGTGGACAGCTCAAGGTATCTGACAGATGAAGGCAAATTTGTTACAGGGTATGCTGTAGTCACTGAACATGACATCATAGTCCAAGAGACTCTTCCACCACACATGTCAGTCCAAGAAGCTGAGCTCAAAGCCCTTATGGAGGCTTGTAAGGTAGCCAAAGGTAGAACAGCCAACATATACACTGACTCCAGGTATGCTTTTGGCATTGCGCATGATTATGGTCCGATATGGAGCGCAAGGAACTTCCTAACGGCCCAGGGCAAGCCAATTAAGAATGGAGATGTGGTAAGTCGACTGATGGAGGCCATACTGCTCCCAAAGCAGCTGGCAATTGTGAAAGTCAGAGCTCACGCAAAAGGAAGGGACCCTGAAAGCCGTGGAAATGAGAGAGCTGACATAGCAGCCAAGGCAGCAGCACTACTGGCCAAAAGGGGTCCCAACCAGGTGAGCAAAATGGACATTGACCTAGCAGACCCAAAAGGGCTGTACTCAAAGGTCACCAGTGTGGAAACTGAAAGATGGAAGAAAGCAGGTGCTACAGAAGGTGATGGTATGTGGAAAATGGGGGATCGATTATGTCTGCCCGCAGCAGTTTACCCCCAGATGGCTGGCTTGGCCCACGGTAAGGTGCATGCCTCTCAAAATGCCATGGAGTCAGTAGTGGGTAAATTATGGTTTGCCCCAGGTTTTGGAAGAGCTGCTAGCAATCACGTAAAAGCATGTCACATATGTGCTCTACACAACCCAGGACAGGTAGTTAAAACACCCACCAAGTGTACACCAAAATCCCTGTACCCATTTCAGTGGATACAGATAGATTACATACAGTTGCCTAAGTCTGGAACATACGAGTATGTATTGGTCTGTGTGTGGATTTGTTTTCAGGATGGCCTGAGGCCTACCCTGTGAGCAAAGCAACCGCACAAGCAACTGCCAAGAAATTGATGTCTGAACTTGTGTGTAGGTTTGGAGTGCCCGAGGTGATTGAGTCTGACAGAGGTACACATTTCACAGGTGAGATAATGAAAGAAATAATGTCTGCACTAGGGATTGAGCAAGCTTTTCACACACCCTACCATCCTCAGAGTTCAGGCAAGGTGGAGAGGCTGAATGGTACACTTAAGTGGAAGATTCAAAAAGCCATGGCAGAGACAGGAAAGCCTTGGCCTGAATGCCTGTCTTTAGCCTTATATTCAGTAAGAACTACTCCTAGTAGGAGGAAAGGGTTGTCACCATTTGAAATATTGTTTGGAAGTGCACCTAAAACAGGATTGTACTTCCCTCAGACATTACAGCTTAACTATGACAGTATTGCCAGCTATGTACAAAATTTGTGTCAAAAACTGAAAGAAACACATAAACAAGTGTTTTCTTCTATTCCAGACCCTTCTGATTTTTCAGGAACGCATAGCTTGCAGCCTGGTGATTGGGTAGTCGTGAAAAGACACTCCAGGAAATCTCTTGAACCCAGATATGATGGCCCCTTCCAGATATTGCTGACAACTGCCACCTCAGTAAAGTTGGAGGGAAAATCTACCTGAATACACGCTTCACATTGCAAGAAAGTTGAAGCGCTGAGAAGGAAATGGAATACAGTTAACCAATATGTAAGATAGGATATTATTTTTAACTTCTTCAATGGAGAATCCATCAAAGATGGCACACAAACAGTGTGAAGGTATTCATTGAACTTGATTAAAAATAAATTCCTAAAATGGGGGAATTGTAAGGGTTAAAACATAATTTGTATTATATTCTATAACGCAGTATACAAAAGACACAGGGTGAAATGTTCTCCATGTAGACTAAATAGTTTAGAGATAGAATATAATCTCAGGGTCTGGGAAGAATATCAACAGTTCTGCTGATCTCAGAGATGTACCATTCTCAGGAAAGATAAGGAGAACAATTAGACTAGGTGAAAAGGAAACATCTGGGGTGATGGGAAACTGAACAACTTTGTCTGGTAACGGAACTGGAAAACCCATATATGTACATTGGTCACATGACTGTTGTGTAACCAACTTGCCTTTAAAACTTGTATGAACTATACTATAAACGAAATCATTCTCACTAGACTCCTGGGCGTGTCTGTAGTTTGCTTTCCCGAGCTCGTACCTGTTCTATATTTAATTAGGATTACGGTGACATCCATCCCGGGGGAACTTAACACTAGAAGTCCCAGAGAGGGGTCATTTAACATTTCTACCTTTGGAACCCAGAGACGGGTCGAATGACCTGAAGGATTTAAGCAAACAACCTATAATCACCGCTTTTGTTCTGTAATTAAGGCCATTACTGTCACACCACAGGATTTACAATAGGCTGCTGTGGGGGGCTGCGTGTGTGTGTGTGAGTGTGTGTGTGTGTGTGTGTGTGAGTGGCATGTCCTTCTTGTGTGACTCACTCAGTAACTGCGATTTTTTTTGCGATTTTTTTTTTTCTGCACCCATTGACTTGAATCTAAATATACAAAAATGTAAATATACAAAAGAACAACTGTTATTTGTTTCCATGCTTTTTATTTTTGTTATGAAAATAATAAAAAAAATACAAGGAATAAAACAATTCCACACATATTTACAATAGGCTGCTGTGGAGGGCTGCGTGTGTGTGTGTGAGTGGCATGTCCTTCTTGTGTGACTAGCATTTCAGCACTTACTCAGCAGTCTGTCTGCACTGTCGGAACATACCTGGCACTGCCTGGGTATGTCCCTGGTACATTTGCCACACGTGTATTTGTAGCAGTCAACACATCTCTCAGTTGCACAATTGTTCGTGCATTGATGGTTGACCTGACACTTCGCCCTTTTGCCAGGGCTGGGTGTGGAAGGTTGTTGCCGAAGGAGTTTCTCCTTGCATGCCTTCTTTTCAGTCACATGAGAGCCACCTAACTCTTTTGCAAGCTCAACCAGGAAGTCCACCCGTCTCTCCTGCACCCCAGTGCATGCCTGATAAAGAACATGAGCATTCAGTGCTGCCATGTCAATCATGTTGTAGAACACGGCGAATGGCCATCTCCGTGTTCCTGCACGCACGCTGTACTCCCGCACCATTTGGTCCATTACATCCACACCGCACTTTGTGTGGTTGTATTGTGTGACCGTGTTTGGCTTCCTTTTGTTGGTATCCTCAGTCTTAACCACGCTGTGCATGCTGCTGAGAATGTAGACGGCCTTCTTTCGTTTGGGTGCATACACTGTCAGTGTGGCACCAGTGGTTGAAAACACCTGAGTGGTGAATTCAGTGCGGTCCATCTGTCTAGCGGATTGAGGAATTTCCCGGCGACTCTTGTTGACTGTGCCGAGGATAGTGGTTTTCCGGCTAAGCAGTCGTTGTGCAAGTGACAATGATGTAAAGAAATTGTCCGTAGTTACAGTTCTGCCCTTGTCCATGAATGGTTCCATCAGCCTCATCACTACAGTTTCGGACAGTCTCTCCCCGCTGGGACGACTGGGGTCCTTGCCAAGATATGGGAGGACATTACAGATGTACTTTGATTTCAAGTCGCAAGCCACCCAAAACTTGATGCCAAACTTGTCTGGTTTTGTTGCAATGTATTGCAGAAAACAGCAGCGAGTCTTTGACGGGAAAAGCTGTTCATCAATAGTGATGTGTCGACCAGGGTTGTAGGATGCGATGCAGTTGGTGACAAACGATCTCCACACATCGGAGATTGCAGCAAACTTATCGGTCTCCACTCGCTCACTGCGTGTGAACATGTCATCAAAGCGTAGGTGTTGCATGATGTCTTGGAAGCGGTTTCAGGTCATAGTTGCAATGATCCTTGGGTTTGCTAGGTTTGCTGACCAGCTGTCATGTAGTGATGGAACCTTGGTCACCCCCCGCAAGATAATGACTGAAATAAATGCCATTAGTTCCGGGAGACCCATGAACCAATCCACCTGCTCCGTGTGACGTGCATGTTGAGTAGTCCATTCTTGAATGCTACGAAGCATGTCAAGAGTGATAAAACAGAGGAAGCTCTGAAGGCGACTCCGGACACTTCATCTGGCCTTAGCACTTGGCTCTCCATCTGTAGGGTACGGTTCTATTGGGGTGAAATGGAGACGTTTCCCCACTTCTACTTCACGCCACACTGTGCCATCTTTTGCGGTCTCTGTCGGCTCACTCGCCAACCGAGTTCTCTTTTTTGGTAGAGGAGGAGTCTCCTCATCTGCAAGATAAATAATTTCAAATTAACATTTTGTTTTGGTTCTAAATAAAAAAGATAGTCAGGAAATAAAAATCGGTAATTTGAAAAAAATCTAACCTGAAGACAGCTCAGAGTCCGAATCCAGTTGAAGGACTATGTCTTCTCCATCTGAGTCAGAAGGGTTGGTGTTGCTCAGGATCAGTTCCAATGCCTGTTGAATGGTGTGCCTTCTCTGCATTTTGTTTCTTGTGAACAAAATAGGTGAAGCAGTCCCTTCACATCCCCCACAGCACAAAAGGCTGCATGCAAATTTGCTAAGGTGTTAGCAACCTTATGCATATTCCCAGCACAACAATGCAGCTGGGGGATGGGCAGACACACTCAAGAGCATCTTACATTCTTTTGTTTACACTCTCTTACAAGACCTGAGGTGGATCAACACAATTGCCCCCTGCAGATTCCTCAGACAATGGCCACATTTACAAATGAAAGGATGCTAATTGGAGCCATCAGAGTTGTCTGTTTGGACTAAGGGTCATTTGACCCTCTTTCAGGACTTCAAGGGGGAGCTCGAAATTTCTGGGACTTCTAGTGTTAACCCCCGACAATACAATGTTCTGTTTTGCAGTATTTTCCCATTTGAAGCCATTAAATACAACTACTAGAAAAAGTGTGGTTTACTTCTGGATCAACCAAAACAGAAATGGGCTGAGGGAGTTGTTGGTCTTTTTTCAGTCTAATGACCATGTGGCTAACTACTTTTTGGTGGGGGATAAAGGATACGATCACAGCGTCATTCAACCCAGTCCAATTTTTAAGTTTAAAAATACATAAATTGAAAGCTGCATTCAATCCTATGTATACATTAGTTTTATACATGAAATGTTAAGTTGCACTGAAGCAGGCCCGACCTGCAAATTAGGAGCAATGATATACAATGAGCTACAATTCCCTTACTTGTTTCACTGCAGCTCTCAATGACATGCTGTTGTGCTTTTTATTTAAACAAAAGACATCCCTGGAAGATACACAGTATGATTATGTAGTTAACTTTGGCATATGTAAATGAGACCAAGAGTAGTCACCACCTACCCTTTCACTTTCAACATCCTAATGCTTCATATTGTTAATATGGTTATATTATCTTTCTTTCCGGACATATGTGATATCTGCTTATTTAATGGTGTTATTTATTTTGTCAGGTTAAAAAATATTTACCGCAAAAATGCAAAATGACATTTTGTGTCTTTTCTCTCCTATTTCTTACTAGAAACCTAAGCCTGTTATTTAAAATCATTCAGGGTCTCTCCAATAATTGTATAGAAGTAGGCATTATGCTATATTATTAAAGCTGTAATTTCCTGCTGAATCTGGCTGGATGTTTCTTTTTATCACTTGGCAATTTCTATCTAGTTATGGCATAATTAAGTTTCCTGACCCTTGCTCGCTCTCTTAACAGGACGCTTAGAAATATACTAGAATTGCAGATCTTCAACCTGATGTCCTCTCTCCCTGCACAGTAATGGAATAAAATTATTAATCCAGTAATTGTACAGAACACATTACTTTGCATTGAATGTTCCTATTTCTCATTTTCTGTTAGTGACAATCAGCCAGAGGTACAAATCATTTCTGCAGGGAGCAGAGCCCTTGAAAAAAGCCTCTCATTCACTCTGTTGGAGCTACCTGCACCACTGTGATTATTCAAAGTCTAACACAGTACTAGGCTCAAGTGAACAAAACACAGTGAATAAAATGGGCTAAGGAAAAAGATATTTTTCCTGCCTGTAGCTTCAGTCACCCAAATTAGGAATTTTATTCCAAAGGCTAAACTTCACATCTTATTGCATGCCTAATAATGGGCTAATGAGCAAGCTATTCAGTGCACAGTCTAACAGGGGCTCTTGTTTTCAAGTTTTTTGTTAGAGCGGGAACTTGGAAAAGAAGTTTCACAACTTCCCATTCAATGAATTCTCAGAGGATGCGGCATTGACCAAAACACAATGATTTTCCCCACAGATACATTTTTTTCATAATATAATGAATTGCTCAGTGAATACAGTGTGAAGCATTACTTGACTTTACTCTATCAAGTTTCTTTTATTATTGTGGATCTGAAAGGTGTAAGGTATCAGCATATTAAGACAATAATACTGTTGGATTTTAAGACACAGGATGTTGTAGAAATTCAGAAAAAAAGTTGCAAAATGAAAAGATAAATAGGGCAGGTGTCATAAATATAGCAGAAGATGTACTGCACTAAACAAAATTCTGATTCATCATTTTACTAAAAAGCAAATTATATCTATTTATCTATCTATTTGTCAAGAGTTGAGGAACCCCTCCAAAGAGGGCTATTTCCACTTGTTTCTAATAGATATTTGTAGATATATAGATATACATTTCTAATAGTGTTACAAGGTGCTGGAGTCCTATAAAAGCCTGATCTCTAAAACATGATGTCTGTCTCAGATTACACGAAGAGACAGAAGGATTTGAGCAAGCCTTCAAAAACTGTGTTCAAGTGTACCTGTTAATGTAATGTAATGTAATTTAGATTTCTCTTTTGTTCATTCACTTAATTTTGTTAAGGTTTTTTTTTCAACACATGTCTAAAACTCTTGCACAATATTGTATTTGTATGTGTGTGACCTAAATAATCCTAACCTGCAGCTGCATCTCAGTAAATTAGAATATCTTTGAAACGTTTATTTCTTTCAGTAATTAAATTAAAAAAGTGACCTCCTATATTTTCTAGATTCTTTACACACAGAGTGCTCTATTTCAAGTGTTTTATTTCTGTAAATATTGATTATGGATTACAGGTAATGAAAACCCAAATCTAAGAAAATTAGAATATTGTGAAAAAGTTCAGTATTGTAAATTCAGTGTGTCACCTGCCAAGGTTTCCTAAGCCTTTAAATGGTCCCTCAGTCTGGTTCAGTAGGACACACAACCATGGAAGATGCTGATTATGAATTGTATTACAGAATTACTGAAATGAATGAACGTTTCAAAGATATTCTAATGTATTGAGATGCACCTGTACATATCATATGGCAAATAAAAACTACAGAAATACATATTTATGACGAATAAAAAAATGGATTCAAATATTATTTAAGAAGTATTCAATCATTCATCATTAAAACTAATTATACTCATTTAAAGCAGACTAAAGCTGAAATAGTCCTGTCAACAACAATGATGACATGATGTAGATAAGGACTCCACAATGCTTGTTTCATGTGTATTGCTTTCTTAGGGGCTACCTTTATGTGTGTGAAAATAGACCATAGCTGGTCTTGATATCCCTTCCCCAGTAGAGTATTTGTTTATTTATGTTAAGGTGCAGGCCTCATCATAAATTAGCCTCATCCTCTGGCAGTCCATGCCAATACTGAAATCTATGCCAGGTCATCATTTACAGTGCCTTGCGAAAGTATTCGGCCCCCTTGAACTTTTCAACCTTTTGTCACATTTCAGGCTTCAAACATAAAGATATAAAATTTTAATTTTTTGGTGAAGAATCAACAACAAGTGGGACACAATTGTGAAGTGGAATGAAATTTATTGGTTATTTTAAACTTTTGTAAAAAATAAAAAACTGAAAAGTGGGGTGTGCCAAATTATTCGGCCCCCTTAAGTTAATACTTTGTAGCGCCACCTTTTGCTGCGATTACAGCTGCAAGTCGCTTGGGGTATGTCTCTATCAGTTTTGCACATCGAGAGACTGAAATTCTTGCCCATTCTTCCTTGGAAAACAGCTCGAGCTCAGTGAGGTTGGATGGAGAGCATTTGTGAACAGCAGTTTTCAGCTCTTTCCACAGATTCTCGATTGGATTCAGGTCTGGACTTTGACTTGGCCATTTTAACACCTGGATACGTTTATTTGTGAACCATTCCATTGTAGATTTTGCTTTATGTTTGGGATCATTGTCTTCTGGGAAGATAAATCTCCGTCCCAGTCTCAGGTCTTTTGCAGACTCCAACAGGTTTTCTTCCAGAATGGTCCTGTATTTGGCTCCATCCATCTTCCCATCAATTTTAACCATCTTCCCTGTCCCTGCTGAAGAAAAGCAGGCCCAAACCATTATGCTGCCACCACCATGTTTGACAGTGGGGATGGTGTGTTCAGGGTGATGAGCTGTGTTGCTTTTAAGCCAAACATATCGTTTTGCATTGTGGCCAAAAAGTTCGATTTTGGTTTCATCTGACCAGAGCACCTTCTTCCACAAGTTTGGTGTGTCTCCCAGGTGGCTTGTGGCAAACTTTAAATGAGACTTTTTATGGATATCTTTGAGAAATGGCTTTCTTCTTGCCACTCTTCCATAAAGGCCAGATTTGTGCAGTGTACGACTGATTGTTGTCCTATGGACAGACTCTCCCACCTTAGCTGTAGATCTCTGCAGTTCATCCAGAGTGATCATGGGCCTCTTGGCTGCATCTTTGATCAGTCTTCTCCTTGTTTGAGATGAAAGTTTAGAGGGATTGCCGGGTCTTGGTAGATTTGCAGTGGTCTGATATTCCTTCCATTTCAATATGATCGTTTGCACAGTGCTCCTTGGGATGTTTAAAGTTTGGGAAATCTTTTTGTATCCAAATCCGGCTTTAAACTTCTCCACAACAGTATCACGGACCTTCCTGGTGTGTTCCTTGGTCTTCATGATGCTCTCTGCGCTTTAAACAGAACCCTGAGACTATCACAGAGCAGGTGCATTTATACGTAGACTTGATTACACACAGGTGGATTATATATATCATCATCAGTCATTTAGGACAACATTGGATCATTCAGAGATCCTCACTGAACTTCTGGAGTGAGTTTGCTGCACTGAAACTAAAGGGGCCGAATAATATTGCACACCCCACTTTTCAGTTTTTTATTTTTTACAAAAGTTTAAAATAAGCAATAAATTTCGTTCCACTTCACAATTGTGTCCCACTTATTGTTGATTCTTCACCCAAAAATTAAAATTTTATATATTTATGTTTGAAGCCTGAAATGTGGCAAAAGGTTGAAAAGTTCAAGGGGGCCGAATACTTTCGCAAGGCACTGTAAGTTCGAAACTGGAGTAAATTATGACAAATCCTGCGGGACACACCCTTGCCATGCCTTCTTTTAAGAAAAATGTGAGGGTTGAGTAAAAATGCCATTTGCAACACCTTTTGTCACAAGTGGCATTTAAAAATCATAAACCAAGGAGACCATGAGAGTGCTGGAGAAAACCACTAAGGTGTACAGATAGATATAACTTACTGTCGGATATAAGCCACATGTATACTAAAAGAGGAGGATGCAAAACAAAGCTGGTCTTAAGGAGGGTCTGCAAACTAACAGCCATCGATACCACAATTGCGATATATACTTGTATCAGTGAGGATAGTTGTTCCAGAAATGTCCAAGAACTGTACCTCTTTGGGAATATTGTTCATATATCCCTTATACTTGGAAAGACTGTTTCTCCCAAATAGGCTATATTTTGACACTGTCGTAACCATCAGAAGAGTTACTGTTCTCTGCATCTCTTCATGTCTGCTCTATTTGTAACTGCAGCTCGCCTGCAACAACTATATATCTTATCTTATCTTATCTATCTATCTATCTATCTATCTATCTATCTATCTATCTACTACCTAGCCATAATTAATTAATAAAATGGTAATTATTGATTAAGATTTTCTTTTGGGACATGTGAACTGACCCTGGAAGAAAATCTTCTAGGAACCTCTCTTATCTCTTATCTAAATGCGACATGTGGTATTGTTTCCAACCTATCATTGAAGCATGTAGTATCCTTCACTCTCTGAGACCTTCAGTATAAAAGTTATAGTTGCCCATCAGTCTTGAAAAGGATTAAATGGTTGCCGTTTAAATGGTTGCTGCATTAGACATCAATGTTAAATATCCAAATGATCCTATAAAGCATGAATAGTAACAAATGTCATTATTATCATTATAGTTGTTATCCATATTAGGTGGTTAGTAATATCTTTAAATAATCCATTTGTAATAAGAAACAGTAAAAAAAACCAAATAATTTCAGAAGCTGTAATAATTTGCTAAGTACTAAGAAAGCTAGCTCTACATGGCAAAGATCTTATTATATTGCAGCTAGTGAAAGTCAATTGCGTCAAGATGCTGTGACTTCAAAACACAGATCACAAAAATTCCAAACCTGATGGCTTTTTTACAATGATTTTGTAGCACTTGTAGCAACTTGGGAGTCGCAACCATATACACACACTCTTTAGCTGCAAGCAATCCAGCAATACACTGCAATCTTTGACTGAGCGATGGGTGTCGTGGTCAAAATCCTAGTCTAAATTTTAGGCCAATTCCCCCATTCCCTTTGTAGCAGTAGTTTTAAACCAGATCACTATAAATAGGGTAATATACTACATTAGTACAATAATTAGTATAATTAGACTATCCGCCTTCCAAAGGCCAAAAACTGGGTTTGTGCGACATTCTTATAGGCTTTATTTTTACGGAGCTCACTGTGCAGCCAAAATTACATGTCAATTGTATTCTATGGCTCAGTACGATAACAGCGATACCAAATTTATATAGTTTTTTGTTTTTTAACCTGTTAAAAAATATCAAAAACCTTGGCAAAAAAAAAGTTGTACCATTTTGAGGAATGTGCTTTGATCGCTTTTTATGAGAGCCAAAACAGCGAAATAACAGCGGTTTTGGCTCTTTTGGATTTTTTTTTTCCTGCTACAGTGTTCACCGTACAGGAAAAATATTTTCATCATTTTGTAGACCGGGCATTTTCGAACACAGGGATACCTAATGTGTATGTGTTTCACGTTATTTATGAACTTTTATATGTGTTTGTGGGTTTTTTAAAATATTTTTTTAAACTTTTTTTTACTGTGACTTTTAGAACCCCTAGGGGTTTTGAACCCCAGGGAGTCTGGTCACTCATACAATGCATTCCAATGCTAAAGCATTGAAATACATTGTAAAATAAAGGCACTATTGCAGGATGCATAGAGCAGTCATAGGCCTCCGACTGTCATGTAACTAGATCGCCGCCCCCAGATCTCATTCCAGAGGGTGGCGACCCACCTCAAAATGGTGGCTGACCAAGGTCTATATAGTTTATACCCACCACTTCCATTAATTTTTTTTTCCATCACTTAGCTGAATTTGATGAAATTACTATGTTTTTTGAACCATACTTACTCCTGAATTATAATCCAGCAGTTTTTGAGTCTAATTCATATAAGCAAAAAAGACTCCAGGTGCCAATTTGCCAATGAAATGTAGTAATGCAGCATATACAGGTGCATCTCAATAAATTAGAATATCTTTGAAATGTTCATTCATTTCAGTAATTCAGTAATGCAATCCATAATCAGCGTCTTCCATGATTGTGTGTCCTACTGAACCAGACTGAGGGACCAGTTAAAGGCTTAGGAAACCTTGGCAGGTGACACACTGAATTTACAATACTGAACTTTTTCACAATATTCTAATTTTCTTAGATTTTGGTTTTCATTACCTGTAATCCATAATCAACATTTACAGAAATAAAACACTTGAAACAGAACACTCTATGTGTAAAGAATCTAGAAAATATAGGAGGTCACTTTTTTAATTTAATTACTGAAAGAAATAAACGTTTCAAAGATATTCTAATTTACTGAGATAAACCTGTACACTGGTTAACAAAAAAAAAAAAAAACGCACCAAGAAGAAGTTGGAATTGAATGAAAGCTTATATGTATGAGATTAATGATGATTTATGATGCAAGTGAGTACAATATTAGATCAAAAGTATTCATTTATTGGGGAAAACTGTACAATTAAAAGGGGGTTCTAGTAACCTGTTGGGCCACCTCTGTCCTGGGTACAAGATGAGATACAGTTGGACATGGAGGCATACAGGTTCCAAATAGTATTCTGCGGCACATTTGCAACAAATGTTGCAGCTGGGCCTATAGATTCTGCACTCTTGTAGGTTGCCCAAGTTGGCATTCCAATGAGTCCTATGCTCGATTGGTGATAAATTTGGTGACTGTGCAGGTCAAGAAAGTGGGCAATCTGGAGGGCACATTCCTGAAAACCCTTGATGTGTGGAGGCCAGCATTATCCTGCTGAAAAATGCAGGTTGGAAGCTTTGTTATGAGAGACAACACATATGGCCTCAGGCGGTCCTGCACATATCACTGAGCTGTTAGTGTTCCTCGTATCACTAATACGAGTGAGCCACTGTCTTATGAGATGACTCCTTATCAGTCCATCAATTGGACAGTGTTTCAGCAAAGGCAGGATTGATGTGCTCACCATGAGGTCTCCATACTCAAATCCAACTGCCGTAAGATACTAACAGAACCTGGATTCATCTCCAAAGACTATATAGGAATCCAGTCCATAGCAGTCCAAGTTTCTCATTCACGACACCATTGCAAACAAAGGAGAGTGGCTGTTTATAGATGGACATGTAATTGACACCATGACACCAAATTTCTGCTAAGTGCCTAGAAATGGTCAGGCAAAGAGAGGGGTATATAATGAACATCTCTATTGGTGGTCTATCAGGAGTCTGCTCTTAACATCTCCTAACAGCTAGGCCTAGATGGTGTATAATTCATCAAAACAACCATTCTGCTCCTCTCAATCCAATGATGTGCCCCTGCACAAAGTCTGTCAACTGGTAAAGACATGTCTAGCAGTCAACGATCTCTCACCATGAGGTACACTACCCAAAAGGCAGCAGAGGAAGTGCTTTTACGTCATTTTGTGCCAAGATTCAGTGTCTAATTAGACCGCACATGCCATCAGTGACATATCCGCCTGAGACAACCAACATTTGCAGCAATCCAACATTTCTATCTAAGTGCATTTTTTTTGTCAATGAGTGCATTTCTGTTGGTGGTTCATAAAGGTACGTACAACATAGACCAGGAACATGGGCGTGTGCATGAGGCCTTTAGCTACTGCACTTGTGAGTTTCTTTGCTAATCTGACTTTTAAAGTTTCCAGTACCCTAATGCTTAATTTGTGACAAAAAAAATATTGCAACAATTGTTTGGTAACTGATTTAAAATATGCAGTAATAAAAATAGACATTCCATAAGATATACAGTATATGTCACCAAAATCTCAAAGTATAACCACTCAGTACCTGACTTTGCTAAAAGTTTCAGAGCAAAGGGTATAAGCTCTTCAACAATTCTATACTAAAAATGAATGACATTTCTTGAATAGATGTGTTTTCCTCTCAATCTGAAAAATAATGCATGTTTTTTTTGTTACGCAGGCTTTCCCCATAGCTTTTCATTCTGTCTGAAAATACTACCTGACAGTAATCACAAATCGTAAGGATTTTCAATCTGATGTGTCCTATTTTATCATGGTAGTTAAATGGCCATTCTTGTTCGTTGTGATAAATGCTATAGCCATTTAGCAGTACAAAAAAGAGCGATATGTTAAACCAAATATTGCTTCAGATTGTGTCTTTTATTCTCCTTTATCATCACATCTTAATTTATAGTATAATCATCATTATCACAACTGTCAGCCTCATTTAACCTTCCCTGATCTCCCATGATTCTTTGCTGTCAGGTCTGATTGCCTGCCTTCTGCTGACTGACTGATAATGGCTGACTGATTAGCCCTCCCCAAGAAGAAGACAATGATATATAGAGCAGTGTATCCTGCTGTATATATTAATGAGGAGCTGGCAAAGCTTTGATAAGGACTTGGAATGATCCATCAGCCAGGCAAGGAGCCTGTAAAACTGGTGGAATATTTTATGGAAACAACACCAGGGAAGAGTGTAATGACCCAGTGCTTAAATACTTCTCAGATGTCAACTCTTGTTGTAATTAACATCAGATATCAGCACCATGGATAGCACCAAGAGTGGATCACTTCCCAAATCCAGTTTGCTCTGTATCACTCCTGATTCCTGGGCTCAGCTTACAACAACTTTAGCAAACATGCAATTAATTGTTCATTTTCTTTGGCTGCTAGAAATGTTTATCTTTTAAACTGGCTCTTATAGTATAGTGTTACCTATAAAAGGAAAGAGCCATTGGCATTTTTCTACTGTGGTTACTTACTCAGCAGAGGCCTGCTTCACCATTAGATACAATGCTTCTGATGGCTACTTGAGTTTGAATGCACTGTTATTACAGGTATTACATGAAATTGCTTGTGTTATGTGAAGGGGATTATAGAGGTTCTGGATCAATAACTTCTGAGGATGTTGGGAGTGATTACAGTGCTATGTCAATTTTTCCATTTGGCTGTCACTACTGATTTACAAGAGCCCACCTTCTTTATTCACATGAAATCACTCATTTTATTTGTAAATTCTGTATATCTCTAGTAACTTAAAGTAAGTGATTCGCGTAACATACAATGACATCCTATCTTTTTGTGTGTAATAGATATGAGGGGATGCTGTCACTAAAATAAGCATATTCTTAAAACAGACAGAATGCAGTGTCTATTTGGCAAAGCATTACATCCCTGAACAGAGTGCAGATTTTGTCAGAGCTTCACAAAAACTCAACTCACTACATGCAGAAAAGTTGTAGAGCATTATAATATTAACAGAAGCAAACAGCAGGCAGACAGATTTGTTTGATTGTATCTGATGTAAGCACTGTACTTGCTTCAGATTGGCTCAGGAAATGGATCATTAAAGGAAATAGGTCATCGAAAGACAACCTACAGTCATGAGAAAAGAAATTGCAGTATAAGGTAAATACAACCTCAGAAGTGCAATAACACACATTCCACTACTTCATTATTTACTTAACAAAAATGAAGCCAAATGGAAAAGTCATGTATGTGTGAAAAATTAAGTACACCCCATGAATAAATAGCTTGAAATAACTTGAAGTGATCACATACTGTATGACTTTATCAGTCTATCACATCATTCTGGAGGAACTGTAACATTCTGGGCCACTGTAACACCATGATATTTTTCTTTTACAGCCATTCTATTGTAGATTTGCGGGTGTGCTTGGGATCATTGTCCTTTTGCATGACCTAGTTTCAGCCATGCCTTAGCTGATCGATAAATGGCCTCACATTTGTCTCTAGAATTCTTTGATATACAGACTAGTTCATAGTTCACTGGCTGAATGCAAATCATTACCACCACCATGCTTCACAGTTGGTATGAGGTTTTTATGTTGATATACTGTGTTTGGCTTTTACCATCATGGTGCTGTGCATTATGGCCAAACATCTCCTCTTTGGTCTCATGTGTAAAAAGAACACTGTTCTACAAGTCTTGTGGTTTGCTCAGTTGCAACTTTTCAAATGTAAGCTGTGCTGCCATGTTCTTTTTTTTTTTTTATAGAAATAAGAGGCTTTCTCTTGGCAACCCTTACAAGCAAGCCATATTTGTTTAGTCTTTTCCTAACTTGAACAATACCTGCTTTAGGCAGGTATGGAAAAATGCTGCAAAGAAGAATGCTTTCCTGAATTGAAGTGTTAATAGTTTATTTTTGTCCATTAACAAACTCAAGTGAATGAATAAAAGATAAATCTAAATCAAATCAATATTTGGTGTGATCACAAAACAGCATCAATTTTTTTAGGTACACGTGTACACAGTTCTTGAAGGAACTTGGCAGGGAGGTTGTTCCAAACGTCTTGGAGAACTAACCACAAATCTTCTGTAGATGTAGGCTTGCTCAAAGACAGACTCAATAATGTTGAGACCAGAGCTCTGTGGAGGTCACACCAAATATTGATTTGTTTTAATTTCATTTTTGTTAACTCACTTAAGGCTAGGTTCATGTTTCTGCTATTTAATCCATTGTTCTGATCCATCACAGGATCAGAACAAGGGACTGAAAGGTAATAAAATTATGGATGCAGATGGTGCATGTTCTTTCTGCATCCTTCATCATTGACTTACATTTTAAAAACAAGACATAACTTGTTTGTTTACTTGCACACTGGGCATTCTTCTTTTTAGAAAAATAGTGGAAATGTGAACCTAGTCTAATTTTGTTCACTGATGAAAACAAACTGTTAACACTTTTATTTTTGACAAAATTCTTTTTTTGTAGCACCTGCCTACAACTTTTGCACTGCTCTTTAGATCTTGAGTGTTTTGCAAATTCTCTGAGTATTGCATGGTCTGATTTTGGGGTGAATTTGCTGGAACAATTGTCAACTATCTTGTCCATTTGTGAATATTCTTTTTTACTGTAGAATGATGGACTTCAAATTGGCCTTTAATCCTCATGAGATTAACTGTCTGCAAAAATTGGTTCTCTATGATCAAGACTGAAGTCTTTCCTCCTTGGCATCTCTTTCTGCATAGTGTCCTCTACACAGATTTCCGAACATGGCTAGAACACACTCCCATTACTCCCATTGAATTTAGTGGGTCATCTCCAGAGTGCAGTTTCCTATGGTGCATGTGACTGCTATAAAGCATATAGCTGAAAGCTGTTAACATCAAAATGGCTTCCCCACACATACAGAAAATAGAATAAGAAAATCTACATCATACATTTACATTAGGAAATTAAAACAAATTAGAAACAAAGGATATATATCAGTATCTCAACTCAGTAAATATTGGTTTATAGCTCAAAATATTGGTTATAGCTCTTGACCCTTACCCCACTTGAGTAATAGTTTAAAATACATCACAGGTCAAAGGGACAGAACTTTACTTAAGCTGGGGAACTATGCTAAGCATAGGTCATCAATCCTAGAAACCAGATAACCCCTTTAAGCAACAGTTTCAGGGCTTTCTTGTTCCTCAGTATAGGATCATGATGGAAGCGGGTCTAAGCAACTTACAGGAAATTCAGTTCCTCTGATCATTGTGCACTTTCTCCCTAGGAGATCCTAGCAAATAACAGACTGATTCAGGGTAAATGTTCTCTAACCAGTCCATCAATAAGCAGCAGAATTCTCAGGGTCACTGCCTCTTCAGCGGCACACTCTGGCAGGTCTCCACACCTCTATACAAACCTTCTCCAAAACTGGAGCCATAGATTTTTACCCAATCCAATCTATGTGGTCCAATCATGGCTTCAAGACTACAATGTATTATTTTATTATGGTTGCTTTTGTCCCCCTGCAATTTTTGTCCACTTCTAGTGTGCAGACACAGACACTTCTTCCTCCCATCTTTCCAACCAAACCAAATTAACCAGATATGTATTACCATTGTGCTTGCTGCGCCAAGTCATCTTATCTCCTTTTGTAGTACGTCCCACGCCAAACTCACACCTATCACGACAAGTCAACGATCTAAATGCTACAGTGAAGCACAATTCTCCAAATCCTTAAAAGGATTCTTCAATCCATCATGTAACTCACCCTACTACCTTATAGTACACTGTGTAATGATCACTGTGTTACATTACATTTTGAGAATGGTGGCACTATTTTCCAGAAAAAGCTGTTTCGGTGCATATGCAAATGAGCCCAGGAGTGCATTGGGACATGTCCAAACGCTGTTGTGTATCACAAGCAGAACTGTCTGTGTTTCAGTATTCTGTCCAGCAACAGCAACAGCAGCTCTCCAGCCTCCCTCTGAGCTATCTTTTCTGTGATGCACTGTTCTGCGCATCTCTGGCTGACATGATCCTACACTCAAAACTACTCCTTTTCATATCAAACTAGAAAACATGATAGATAGAATACTGTGCTCCCCAAAAATTAAATACTACTCTGCTCACATTGAGCTCCCTAATATACCACAATCCATGGTTACTACTCTCACCCAGCCATTTACCATTAAAGATGTTGATAATCTTGAATAAAAAGTATACATATATATCTGTAAAACGCTGTGGAATAAGTAAGCATAATAAATAAATAAATAATATAATACAATCATAAAATTATAAAACACACTTAATGCGCTATAAGTGTCAAGTTAAACTTTGCAACTTTTCTATACTGTGTACAGTGGGGAAAAAAAAGTATTTAGCCAGCCACCAATTGTGCAAGTTCTCCCACTTAAAAAGATGAGAGAGTCCTGTAATTGACATCATAGGTAGACCTCAACTATGAGAGACAAAATGAGAGACAAAAACAAATCCAGAAAATTACATTGTCTGATTTTTAAAGAATTTATTTGCAAATTATGGTGGAAAATAAGTATTTGGTCAATAACAAAAGTTCATACACAATACTATATAACCTTTGTTGGCAATGACAGAGGTCAAACGTTTTCTGTAAGTCTTCACAAGGTTGGCACACACTGTGCTGGTATGTTGGCCCTTTCCTCCATGCAGATCTCCTCTAGAGCAGTGATGTTTTGGGGCTGTTGCTGGGTAACACAGACTTTCAACTCCCTCCAAAGGTTTTCTATGGGATTGAGATCTGGAGACTGGCTAGGCCACTCCAGGACCTTGAAATGCTTCTTATGAAGCCACTCCTTCATTGCCCTGGTGGTGTGCTTGGGATCATTGTCATGGTGAAAGACCCAGCCACGTTTCATCTTCAATGGCCTTGCTGATGGAAGGAGGTTTGCACTCAAAATCTCACGATACATGGCCCCATTCATTCTTTCATGTACATGGATCCTGGTCCCTTTGCAGAGAAACAGCTCCAAAGCATGATGTTGCCACCCCCATGCTTCACAGTAGGTATGGTGTTCTTTGGATGCAACTCAGCATTCACTCTCTTCCAAACACGACGAGTTGTGTTTCTACCAAACAGTTCTACTTTGGTTTCATCTGACCATATGACATTCTCCCAATACTCTTCTGGAACATCCAAATGCTCTCTAGTAAACTTCAGATGGTCCCGGATGGCTTAAGCAGGGGGACACATCTGGCACTGTAGGATCTGAGTCCCTGGCGGCGTAGTGTGTTACTGACGGTAGCCTTTGTTACGTTAGTCCCAGCTTTCTGCAGGTCATTCTCTAGGTCCCCCCGTGTGGTTCTGGGATTTTTGCTCACCGTTCTTGTGATCATTTTGACCCCACGGGGTGAGATCTTGCGTGGAGCCCCTGATTGAAGGAGATTATCAGTGGTCTTGTATGTCTTCCATTTTCTAATTATTGCTCCCACAGTTGATTTCTTCACACCAAGCTGCTTGCCTATTGCAGATTCAGTCTTCCCAGCCTGGTGCAGGTCTACAATTTTGTTTCTGTTGTCCTTCCACAGCTCTTTGGTCTTCACCATAGTGGAGTTTGGAGTGTGACTGTTTGAGGTTGTGGACAGGTGTCTTTTATACTGATAATTTCAAACAGGTCCCATTACTACAGGTAATGAGTGGAGGACAGAGGAGCCTCTTAAAGAAGAAGTTACAGGTCTGTGAGAGCCAGAAATCTTGTTTGTTTGTATATGACCAAATACTTATTTTCCACCATAATTTGCAAATAAATTCTTAAAAAATCAGACAATGTGATTTTCTGGATTTGTTTTCTCATTTTGTCTCTCATAGTTGAGGACTACCTATGATGTCAATTACAGGCCTTTCTCATCTTTTTAAATGGGAGAACTTGCACAATTGGTGGCTGACTAAATACTTTTTTTTCCCCACTGTATACTATATGGACAAAAGTAGGGCACCTACGGGAGTTATTATGCAATCCCATTCTAAATGTATAGTTATTATTATGGAGCCGATCTCCTTTTGCAGCTAAAACAGCTTCTATTCTTCTGGGCAGGGTTTTCACAAGAGTTTGGAGCATATCTGTGGAAACTTTCACCCATTCATCCAGAATAGCATTTTTGAGATCAGATACATGCTGGATGAGAAAGCCTGGCTCTCATTCGCCTTTCTAGTTCATACCAAAGGTGTTGAATGTGGTGCGTTCAGACCCCTGCCTGGGTCAGTCGAGTTTTTCCACCTCAAACTCTCTCAACTATACCTTTTTGGACACTGCTTTGTACATTGGAGCACAGTCAGGGATTTCCCCAAATTGTTCCCACAAAGTCCAAAATGTCATGGTAGTCTGAAGCATTAAGATTTCCCTTTACTGGAATTAAGAGACCTAGGTCTATCCCTCAGGAAGGACTGAAATGTTGCCTCATATGGACTAATAAGATTATCTTCACCACAACTCTTGGAGTGATGTAACTTTTCTTGCATTTGGTTTTATAATATATACTGTACATATAGAGAAAAACAAATTACATAAACATCTGATCCTCAAAAAGTCTTAAAATTAGGTAAATACAACTTTAGATGAACACCAATACACAACAGATTCCAACATTTCTCTATTTAACAAAAATTAAGTCAAAATGGAAAAGCCTTGTGTGAAAAACTAAGCACATCCCATGACGCGATTGTATCACCTTGATTCTTTTATATTCAGCCATTCTGTTTTAGATTTGCTGGTGTGCTTGGGATCATTGTGCTGGTGAAAGCCCCCAATTTCAGGTAAAGTTTGTTTTTCTGCCAAAGACCATTATTTCAGAAGTCTTGTGGTTTCTTCATATGCTACTTGGCAAACATAAAGGTTACCAGAGTTTTTATGAAAAGTTGAAATATATGCAGAGTCTTGCTGGGCAGTCTGTTCTCTGACTGTATAAGCCTTCATGCATAGTGTCCTGTAAGTGTTTCTGAAGCTAATACCCACATTATAGTTGCAGCAGATTTTACATGTCTCTCGTGGGTTGGGGACACTTTCAACATGAAGAAGTCTACCCCCCTCCCCTATCCATTACTGCTGTTTTCACATGCCATTCTGACATGAGTAAGTGTAATACAGCAAACAGCAGAGAAAAGCCCAAGTGAACATAATATAGAACATCCAGGGACATGGGACTGCAAATATAGGGTATGATGCAGCTAAACAGATCCCTGACACAGAAAGTGAAGTCTATGAGCACAGTCAGAAAAGCTGGTAGCTGTCTATGACTAACATACCATCAGCAATAACACAAGCAACCAGAAGTAGATACAAGTACATAAGTAGACTTTTCTTACATGGTAAGCTGTGAGATGTGCAGAATGTTCAGTCAAGTGCAAAGACAAAGCTATTTGCAGGCATGTGTGGAGGCTGTGAGGAAAATCAGCCCTTCCCTCTCTTTTTACTGTGTGAAGAGATCGCACACCCTCCCTCTCGACTCAATGTGAAGCTTGTTTCACAGTGATAACTAAGAATTGAAGTTTCCTAGTAACAAGGAGTGAGCAGCAAATAAACTAGAAGGAATACACCTAGTGGTAGGAACTTTAGAGAGGTATCCAGGCAGAAAACAGCAAGATTTTGAAATAGAGTGTATTACATTTTTATCCAGAATCACCAGAATCACATACTCTACTAAATAAGACTAAGTGGTCTGAAAAGTTATTGACCATTTAAGCCATGTTGCCATATTATATATAGAAAGAAGAGGCTTTCTCCTATCACCCTTCTAAACAAGCCATACTTCATGAGGCTTTTTCTAATTGTACTGTAACTAACTTGAACATCTAACATGCTAACTTAGACCTGTAGAGTCTTAGATGTACCTCTTGGGGTTAGTTTTATACAATTTCTCAAAAAGGTTACAAAAAGCATTCATAGTTTTTGTGGTTTAACTATGGCAATAGGTCAAGGAACAGGTTAGAATAAGTAACTCATAGAACTGTAACTCAGCTTGAGGGGAGAGGTGGGAGGAGGGGAGGGCCAGGTTGGGGAGGAAAAGGTGTTGGTAGAGGGTTAGGGGGAGAGTTGACTGGGGGGGAGGAACAAGAAGGGGGCAAGGTAGGCAAAAAAAGTGGACATGTAAAATTTAAACAATTACACAATCACAACACTTGCAAGTTCGTGTAATGTAATTAACTGTAGTCATAAAACGGGTTGGTGGTTAAAGGGATTTCCGGGGTTTTCAAGTTTGTTGAATGCATGCCAGTTGTGGTGATGTATATATGAATTCTAGAAGAGTCAGCTGGTCTGAGTTGAGAGGTAAAGTGCGTATAAAAGTCTTAATTGAAATGTCATGTGAGGGTCTGTTTGAAATTTAGCCAAGGGCACCAGGTTTTTAGGAAGGTGTCCCTCGACATGTTGTTTCAGTAAAACAATTCCTTCAGTCTGCATAGGTTGTTTGTCCAGTGAGCTGGAGAGGGGGCTCAAGATTTCTCCAGTGCAGAGAGAGCAATTTTGCAGCAGAGACGAGGACCAAAGGAAGGTCATCCTTTTTGGGGAGAACTCAGTAGTAGGGAGTCAGAGTAAGATGTGTTGTGGCATTGTGGTTATACCAACAGAGCAAACAGTGTGGATAGTTTGTAGTATATCTTCCAAAAGTCCTGGATTGGGGACACTGCCGCCCAATATGGAGAAGGATGCATTTGCTAGTTTGGCATCTCCAGCAGCTGTCTCGTGTAGATGGGTCAATAGAGTGCAGCCAGGTGGTATACTAGTGTGTAAATAATTTAAAGGAGTTTTATTTTATTCAAACACACCTGGAAAACAACCCATGTGCGTTGGCTAGTATTTTTTTTTTATTTCTGCTGCTGTAAAGGATAAGCCTAAATCTTCTTCCCACCTCTCCAAAAATCCCAGATGGGGCTCGAAGCCAAGGGAAAGGAGAGACTTATAAAGAAATTAACATGTTCCTTTCGTTTGCGTTCTCTTAATGGCAAAGGATTCAAACCATGTCAGTGGTTCCCCATTGGAGTAGTGTATTAGATATATTTCACACACGGTTGTGAAATCTTATTGTTGCAGAGAAGGACCAAGTGCTGAGAAGGACCAGGGGGGTTTTAGTGAATCTAGCATTGTCGATAAGTCTGATCACTCTCCAGGTATTGTCCCTACCTTGTCTGTGTGGGACAAAGCCGTTTTGTTCTCTGCCTGTCAGTTGGGGAGCAGGGGAGATAGTCCAAGTGCTAAAGCCTTGGCCAAACACTTAAGGTCTGTGTTGAGCATGGATATTGGCCTGTAGCTGCTACATAACGTAGGGTCCTTCCCTTCTTTGGGGAGGATGGTGTTGAAGGCTTCTTGTGATTGTGGTGGGAGGCGGTTGCCCTTTAGGAGGGAATTACAAAGTGAGATAAAGTGAGGTTCTAACATGGATTTAAAAGTTTTGCAATATTTGATCGATAGACCATTCGGGCCTGGGTTTTTGGATAGGAGAAGATCAGGATAGTTGATAGTACTTTTTCTAGTTTGTCTTTTTTGAATGGGCACTCAAACTCTTATTATCTAAGGCATGTGTTGTCATGGGGGGCCTTGTTTAGGGGAACAACCAGTATGAACAAAATACAGACCCAGAAAATGCGAAAAAAATATACCACTATAAAATGAAGATTCCAGGATTTGTGGGTAAGGCTTTCATGGGTGAGGCTAGGGGCATAGGAATGGTCTATAAACCATGGGAACCCACTGGTGGGCTATCCATAGGAGGACTGTAAATACAGGTATGACCTTCATCGATCACCTCAATAGGTGGTCTCAATGCATTAAATCAGGTAACATTTGGAAATAGTGTCATGCTAGTAACAAAAACAAAGTTTCAAGTAGGGGATTAGTAATTTAAGAATACAAAAACAACTTAGCCAAGCCCATGGAATGTCTGTAGATTCATCCATAGGTCCTTTGAGAAGACGGCACGTCAGTTCTCTCTCGAGATTTCCAACCACGAGTCCTAGAGGAGTCACATAGCTCTGTGGAAATCCACTAATTCAGTTTACAGAGTGGGAAAGTATGGGAGAGGAGAAACCTTTAGTGAGAAAAAAAAATAAGAGGAACAGGACCAATTCCTGTAGGCATTGGAGATGTCTTCCTGGTGGTTTTAGGAAGGTGGGTGGATGACTCTCTTTGGAGTACCTCTGTTCATCTTCTTCTTCTGCATTTGATGTTTGGGAGTGATCTGATCCCAGGATGGAGGCAGGACAGCAAGTCTTAGAGTGTTAATGTTGGAGATTGTGTCCCAGTTGTCTATATCCAGTTGGGGAATATCATGGTGGGTGTAGGTGTTTTTTAAATCTTCTAGTGTAGAAATATGGATTCTTCTGCCCGAAAGCTTAGAAGAATTTCCAAAAGAAAAAGTCCATCTGTACACCACTTTCTGTTGGTGGAGCCAGTCCAATCAAGAGCTTGCGTTTCATTAGTCACCGGAGAGAGGTCTTTGAATATACAAATCTGGGCTTCCTCGTATGTCAAGTTATCTAATTCTTTAGTTTTAGAGTGGGGAGCTTCCTTGTCTTGGAAGTTGAGAAAACAGCAGATAAAGTCTCTTGGGGGTTCTGAAGGGTTGGCCTTAAAGCTCTGTAAGCTCTCTCTATTTCTATGGCTGAAGCACAATTCAGGACCAGCAGGGATTGACAAGTTTGTCGTACTGTTGATGGGATGGCTTTGTTCACTACAGGCTCTTGGACCCATCGTATATAAATATTGTTGTGTCTGCTTTGATTTTCTTGGTCCTCCAAAGCCCTATAGAGCATATTGATATGTTTGCGAAACTCTGTGAGGCAGCAACATTGTATTCTATAAGGGATGTCTATGTTGTTTCTAGTCATTCTACCCTGTGACCAATGTGACAGATCTCTTGCTTGATATCTGTCAGTTCCTTCGTGACATGGCATTTGATAGCACTTGTTTGAAGAAGTTTTGTGAGACAGGCAGGTCACCAGAGTGAGCTATTTCTTACTCCTCACTATCTCTCTAGAGCCCTAGGAGTCTCTAACTTCTGTCTCTGTTTATATAGATGTGGCCATTTTTACTTGTGCTGAGGCTTGTTTTTTAGCGAAAAATACGTCCAGGTCGCCTTGTGAGCTGGTGTGTTTCATCATGACTTGAGAGTCTCTAGGGTGGCTGCCCTCTACTTTGACCATGGTTCAGTATATTCAAAGAAGTGAAACCATATAATCGGAGCCCTTCCAGAGGGTCTAACACTATTACTACATCATGGCCAAAGTTGGCCCACGAGCTGGTCGAACCCTGGTCGAGTAAATTACAAAAGTGAGATGGATGGTTCTGTAGGGTGTCTCTAGGTGGCTCCTAGGTTTCTAGGGGCTCAGTGTAGTTGGAGATATTTGAGGAGAGGGCGAGCCACTTTAATTGTGCCCCTGGGATCACTGACCTTGTTGGTGTGTATCAGCGTCCCAGGGGGCAGGCCAAAAATGTGGAGATGATGGAGGAGAGAACTACGGGTTTATGCCCAAAGTAAGGAGTGGTGGTCTCAATTTGGACTTTCTGACAGGAATTGAGAGATCTGCATCAGGGATTGGTTAGACAAGATGGTGGCTGCCTGAAGCAGTCCACAGAGAGTTGTCTCGGTTGCAGTTCGTGGGGCCAGGGGTAATGATTGTATAGGAGCCAGGGTACACTGTGCCTTGTAGAGTGAGCTGACATGAGAGGATATCGGGTGCCCTACGTCTGTGAGCCACTACTGCTGCTCCGGGCCGACTTGCTGACTCCGGCAGGGTAGCGCTTGTATGGTATGGAGAAACAGACAGAAGAGTTGCACCTTCCCGGAGCTCCCTGAGAGCAGAATGTGCTGACTCCTCTGGTGGACATGCAGTAATCCGGCCATGCAAGAATATCATGCAGCTGTCTCTTGCAGAGGTAGGTTAGGGTCTTCCTGATGGAGTGCCCAGGAGGTTCCGAGTTGTGAAGGCTGCAAGTGAGAGTCAAGATGGATCTTCCTTGTCCGTACACGCAGCAGTATAGGGGAGGTTGTTTCTACTGGTGGAGAATTCAGTCCTGGGTCTGATCTTACACCCCAAAAGAGAAAATAGGGCTTGGAGGAAAGCCCAGGGATGAGTTGGATGTTGGTAGCTGTTGGTGGCTTTCAGAGTTAAACCTGTTTTTTTAGTTCAGCAGCAGGAGAGCTTGAGCTGCATATCTGCTCAGTTGGCCAGCTAGCCACACCCCTAATTGTCAACTATCTTGAATCTATACCACTTGGAAATAATCTTTCCCATTAGAAATATTGAACTTCAAACTGTTTGGAAACGGCCTTATAACCCTTCCCAGACTGATGGGCAGCAACAATTGCTTCTCTAAAATAATTGCTGATGTCTCTCCTCTTTGCAATTGTATTAACACATACCTCAATGCTCCAGACCAGCCAAATGTCAATACTTCTGCTTTCATAGAAGTGGTAACACTTGCTAATGATCAATTAATCAAGGGCATTTGATTAGCTTTTGCTTACCTTCAGGGATGCCCTTGAGTCAAGGTGAATCTCTGGCCTCAGGTGGCACTTTTCCAGAACTGCAGAGGGTGGCAGTTGAACATTCTGCTCTGCACTCCTGTACAGCCCTGCACACATTTGTGTATGTGGTGAAAACTGTACATCAGTGACCCATGTGGCCTCAGTGGTGACCCCAGGCACATGGCATCTTCCAGAAGGTCTGAAGAGGTTTGAATAGGAATGAAAGAGCGCACAAGGCACAAAAGAAGTCAGGGAAGGTGAGTATAAATGTTTGTTATTTTTTTAAACCTCCCCCTGAAGAGACCCCAGTCTAATATTTTCACTATCTACTATCTATCTATCTATCTATAGAAAAGAGAAGAACAGCACCAGTAACTCCAACAGTGAGTGCAGGACCTCAGGTCAACAGAGAAATGACCACCAATAGTACGCTAAAACATTAAGAAATAAATACTCCAATAATAGAAAAAATAAGGGACTTTTTTAGCCCACGATGCAATGTTTTGGTCCTGTCAGGACATTTTTCAGGTGGCTTGTAAAAGGTCCAGGTAGGACTGAAATACTGCAGGCTTGAAAATGGTCTGGACAGGACTCAAACAGTGTATCTTGACCTAATAAACTCCTTTATTTTTCCTATTTTTCTGACCTGTTTTTTAGCATATCTATCTATGGTTAAACAGATGAGAACAGCAGAATTGTGTTAAAAAATGTAGGCTGGGTGCAAATTCTCAGTATTTAGAATATGTGGATATATCAGAGTTAACCCAAATGTCAGCAATTGGTTAAACTGCTGCAGTGTGATATCTTATCACAGAAGACAATAAAAACCAATGAAAAGTCATTGGAAAAACATTTTTCAGTGACTTTTTATTGGTTTTTATTGTCTTCTGTGATAGGATATCACATTGCAGCAGTTTAACCAATTGCAGAAATTCGAGTTAACTCTCCTACATCTTCATTTAGATGATTTTTGCATGTGATGCATGTTTTATATTTATTATTTATTTTACATTACTGATCTAGGTGAAAGATAAGCGCTAGCTTAGAACAGGATGCATGCAAGCTACAATGCTATATAAAAGACATTGTTCAGGTGCAAAATATTTATGACCATCCACTCACTGTTATATCATCCATGAAAGTGGTGGATGCTTAGTATTCCAAAAACCACATATCAGGCTTCAATTACATATATGGCACTATGCTGACTCACAGTCTATTGGTTACATTGGTTATGTGACAGTATTCTTGAGGTATTAGTCTTTGTCTCATTGTCTTGAGACTCTTTTTTCAATAACATGTTTTAGATGTTACCTGAAACAAAACCAAACATCTGAACAGCATAATTTATTATTGTATTAAAACTGTATCAGTAAATATCTGCTATATTTTCAATTGCTTTGTATTATTTAGGCAAAACAAGTGCTTCCTCTTTCCATTTCCATCTACTGTCATATAATTATTATTTTATTTTATTTTTTAACGACTATTAGCTTGCTTGGAAATATATATATATTTTTTTTATTTGAGCTTCACAATTTCAAATTCCAGGTTGCCATTCATGTTTGCCACTGGAAAGTGTTGCCTAGCCCCCTCCTTTTGTCTCAACCAGAAGGTTTAATAGCAAAAAGTAGCTGAAAAGGAACAAGCAACAGAAAGCCTTTGGTTTCCAGAGTAACTGTAAAAACAGACCCGGTCGCCATGGCGAAGAGAAAAGCTATTTGCTGCAGCCTTTATAGACCTTGAACAGGCTCTGACAGGTTTCCAATAATCTCTACAGATTTTGTTTTATGGCAACGAACTATATTATAATTTTAAGTATAAAATGTCATGAGGGTATATTCGGCTAAAAGGAAAAGCGTATAAAACGTAAAAAGTTATAGCTGGAGGAACTATTTTGTCATAAGTATAATATAAAAAATGAATTTAACAAGCAAGATAAATTGTTTATTTTGTAGTAAAAGAATATGTATTAAATACTTCTAATAATTTGCTGTATTTTATGTTATTTAAAAGATTATGTCTTTCTAATGTGCACATACTTTCACTTGTGTTGGTGGCATTTCATCATTACAGCCTAGTAAACAAGGAGAACCAGAGCTGGCAATTTAACCGCTCCCATGAACTGATGTAATAGTACGTCATGTGGATGGAAATGGCTCAATAATAATAATAATAATAATAATAATAGTCCTTTAATAGTCCCACAATGGGGAAATTCAGTGTGTTACAGCAGCAAAGATAAGCAGATACAAATACAAATACAACATGTACAGGAATGTTCCAAGGTAAGAGGCATTACATTAATAGCAGACAGACAGGTAGGACGTAGCAGAGGGGGGGGGGGGATATAACAGGCAGAGAGATATTTCAGTTCTCTGTGTGTAATGATCTCCGCTTAGGTCGGTGTTGGTTGTACAACCTAACCGCGGTGGGGAGGAAAGACTTCCGATAGCGCTCCTTCTCACACCTAGGGTGGAGCAGTCGGTCACTGACAGTACTGCTCAGCGCGATCACAGTCTCATGCATGGGATGGGACTTCTTCTGCATGGAGCTCACCACGGACAGTATCCTTCTGTCACCCACCACCTGCACTGGGTCCAGTGGGCTCCCCAGGACAGAGCTGGCCCTTCTAATCAGCTTGTCAAGTTTATTTCTGTCCCTGGTTGATATACTGCTCCCCCAGCAGGCCACTCCAAAGAAGATGGCTGATGCCACTACCGAGTTGAAGAAAGTTCTAAGAAGTGCCCCCCGGATTCCAAAGGCTCTCAGCTTCCTAAGCAGGTAGAGCCTGCTGTGGCCCTTCCTGTACAGGGCCTCCATATGATCTGCCCAGTCCAGCTTATTATTAAGGAGCAAACCCAGGTACTTATAGGTGTTCACAATCTCGATGCCCGTCCCCAGGATGTCCACTGGTTTAGGAGGACTTCTGCCTTTGCGGAAGTCCACCACCATCTTCCCCGCATTAATCTTCAGGTGGTTCCAGTGGCACCAGTCCACAAAATGCTGGTTCAGTTCTCTGTACTCCCTGTCATCATCATCTGTGATGAGACCCACTATTGCAGAGTCGTCAGAATACTTCTGTAGGTAGCAGCTGGATGAGTTGCACCTAAAATCTGCAGTGTACAGTGTGAAGAGGAAAGGTGCGAGAACCGTACCCTGAGGTGCCCCCGTATTACAGATCACGGTACCTGACACACAGTCTCGGGCTCTCACGTATTGAGGTCGATTTGTGAGGTAGTCTAGGATCCAGTTGGAGAGGTGGTGGTCCACTCCAGCAAGGCCCAGCTTGTCCCTCAATAACCTGGGCTGTATGGTGTTAAAAGCACTGGAGAAGTCAAAGAACATTATTCTCACTGTGTTCCCTGGTTTCTCCAGGTGAGACAGAGCCCTGTGCAGAAGATGGATGATGGCATCATCTACCCCAATACCCGGCCGATAAGCAAACTGGAGTGGGTCCATAGCGGGGCTCACTAGAGGGCGGAGATGTGTGAGAACCAATCTCTCCAAGATCTTCATCAGGTGGGATGTCAGTGCTACAGGTCTGTAGTCGTTGAGGTCCATAGGGTGGGGTTTCTTTGGAACTGGTACCACACAAGAAGATTTCCATAATTCAGGGACTATTTCCTGCCTCAGGCTCATATTATACATATATGTAATTATACCACACAGCTGGTCCCCGCAAGTCTTAATTAGCCTTGCACTGATGTCATCTGGCCCTGCGGCTTTCCTCGCCTTGATCTTTTTCATCTCCTTCCTCACCTGGGCCCGTGTGAAGGTCAGACTGTGGCCAGATAAAGACGGATTTCTGGATTTACTGGTCTGTTGGGAAGTGGCCGCATGGGGAGAAGTCATTGTGGTGAGGGGAGCTGAAGGACATTCTGGGGTGGGAGGAGCTGGTGTGTGATCAAATCTGTTGAAGAATAGGTTTAGTTCATTAAGCCAATTAACATCTGCCTCAATCTGGCAGACAGACTGTTTATGACCCGAAATTGACTTAAGCCCCTCCCAGACCCCCCTTATGTCTTTTCTTTCCATTTGCTTTTCCATTTTTTCCTTATAACTGGCTTTTCCTTGCCTGATTTGATGCCTCAGCTCCTTTTGTACTTCCCTCAACCCCTCCTTATCTCTTGTCCTGAATGCCATCTTTTTCTCCTTAAGTAGTGTTTTTATATCAGAGTTAATCCATGGTTTGTTATTGGAGAAGCACCTCACCACTTTTGTGGGTACTGTGTTGTCCACACAAAAATTAATGTAGTCCGTTATGCAGTGTGTGAGTCCTTCTATGTCTTCCCCATAAGAATCCTGCAGAACTTCCCATGCGGTTGTGTCAAAACAATCCCTCAGAGCCTCATCACTGTCCTCGGACCATATCCTCACTGTGCGGGTGACAGCTGGTTCTCTACGTACAAGTGGCTTGTACACAGGTCGGAGATGTACTAGGTTGTGATCCGATCTTCCCAGGGGCGGTAGGGCTGATGAGTTATATGCCTCCCTCACGTTGGCAAAGAACAAGTCCAGTGTTTTGTTGTCTCTTGTGTGGCAGGTTACATACTGTGTGAAACTGGGCAGTGTGGATGATGGAGAGGCGTGGTTGAAATCACCCGACAGAAGAAAGAGGGCCTGGGGGTGCTGAGACTGTAACTGGCTCAGCGTGACTTGTAGGACCTCGCAGGCAGCGTCAGCTTTCGCAGAGGGGGGGACATATGCAGCTATCACGATGACATGTGATAGTTCCCTTGGTAGGTAGAAAGGTCTCATGCTCACAGCTAATAGTTCAATGTCCTTACAGCAAGTTTGATCCTTAATCACAATGTGCCTAGGATTACACCATCTATTATTCACAAACATTGCCAGCCCTCCTCCTTTCCTCTTACCGCTCTCCCTTGTCCTGTCTGCCCGAAGGAGTTTAAAACCATCCAAGGAGACCAGAGGGTCAGGAGTAACTTCAGTGAGCCAAGTCTCTGTAAGTAGCATCATGCTGCACGCCCGAAACTCCTGATGCTGCCTGGTGAGCGCTGTTAGTTCATCCATCTTGTTTGCAAGAGATCTCACATTGCCCATGATGATGGAGGGAACAGCTGGTCGATAACGCCTCTTTTTAATCCTCTGAAGAGTACCAGCTCTGCATCCCCTCACCCGTTTTTTCTTTCTCCAAATCTCACGGGGGATGTGTGACCAGATGGTATGCCGTCCTGCTGTGCCTCTGAGCTGCAGAATTTCCTCTCTTGTATAGACAAAGGAATTGTCTGCATACACAAAAGATCCCATTTTCAAGCAGAACAAAAAGACAGATAAAAACAAAAAAAAAAAAGTATCACAAGGGTCCAAGTCTTGACCGGGAGAGAATGTAAGCTATGACACACAGCTGACATTCTCTACTATTGACTGTGAGTGGCGAAAATACCATTTGTGGTCGTTTAACCCCTTAGATGTCACTATCAATAATGATGGTGCTATCTAAGGGGTCTGGTTGTGTTTTCTGCCCCCACTGGCATCCCCAAGATGCTTTCAATTTGCATAAATGGCAATTCAGAAGCATTGCTATGTTCTATAGTAGCAACCGCACCACCTAGTGTTCAAGTCCCAGTATGGGACTAAGTTTAAATGTAAATAAAAAATGTTGTAAAGTATAAAATAAGAAACAATAATAAAAACAAACTAAATAGTCATTTTCCCAATATTTTCTTCTACAGCAAAATAATAATAATAATAATAATAATAATAATAATAATAATAATAATAAAATAGCCATATGTGGTATCGATGAGTCTATAGCATCCCATAGTATAAAATAGAATGTTATTTATTTTAAAAAAAAAGCCTCCAAATTAATTAATTTAAAAATTATCAAAAATTCACATATAACCCAAAATAGTACCAACAGAATAATAAAAGCAGCAGACAATCCCCTAAAAAAAAAAAAAAAAAAAAAAAAGCCTTCGTACAGCTCCAATGAGGAAAAAAATTAAAAAGTTATGGCTTTCACAATATGGCGACACAAAGCCAAATTATTTTTGGCGAATTATTTAATTGCTCAAAAAGTACAATACAATGAAATACAATACAAACTTGGTATCACTATAATTCTGCTGAATAGCAGAATAAAGGTAACATGTTATTTATGATGCTTTGTGCACCACGCTAAATTTATAAAAAAAAATAGTAAAACTGACTTTTGCCATCACACTGAAAAGGGTTACTCAAATTTGAACAATAAGATAAATATTTCCAAAATGGTGCAATACAACAACAAAAAACAAGCCCTTGTATGGCTATGTCAACATTAAAATGATGAATGGTGAGTGGGTTAGTATGGCAGTTTTTATTCTATTCTAATATGTCCCCTTTTAACCAACATCAGTGACAAAAATCACTAAGATTGAACAATGTCTTACATTGTACAATATTTTTTTATTAATGACCTTGTAGAAGGTTTACAGAGTAGAATCTCAGTATTTGCAGATGATTCTAAGCTCTGTAAAGTAGTCAACACAGAAGAGGAGAGTGTAATATTACAGATGGATTTAGGGAAGCTGGAAGCTTGGGCAGGGAAATGACAGATGACTTTTAATGTGGATAAATGTAAAGTTTTGCACCTGGGCTGTGGAAGCAAATTTTACAATTATGTATTAAATAATAACACACTGGGTAGGACTACCGCTATAAAGACTTGGGAACATTGGTAGACAGAAACTTAATTTTTGCATCCAGTGCCAGGCAGCTGCTGCCAAAGCAAATAAAATCATAGGCTGCATTAAGAGAGGAATAGATGGTCATGAGAAGGATATTGTTTTGCCTCTATACAAATCACTGGTGAGGCCACATGTAGAATACTATGCACAATTGTGGGCACCTGTATATAGGAAGGATATTGCTGAACTGGAGTCGGTACAGAGGTGGGTAACCAAGGTAATTAAAGGGATGGGTGGATTAGAGCATAAAGACAGGTTATCAAACTTGGGGTTGTTCAATTTGGAAAAAGAGACAGTTTAGGGATGACCTGATTATGATGTACAAATACTACAATGGACATTACAGAGATCTTTCCAATGATCTCTTTAAACTGAGGCCTGTAACTGTGACAAGCAAGCATCTTCTATGGCTAGAGGAAAACCATTATAGGCAGGGATTCTTAACAGTAAGAGCAGTGCAACTATGGAACTCACTGCCACATGATGTGGTGATGTCTGATAACTTATATAAGTTTAAAATGGTCCTGGATGCCCTTTTTGAAAATAAGAATATCATAGGAAAAGATCGTCTTATCTATGTTATGTTACTACTTGATCACTGTAAAGAATACATGAAAAAGTGTTAAACTTTAGTGTTTTAGACATTTCAGAACTCCAGAATTTATAATAAACAGACAAAATGGAAACATAGTTAAGAATCCAGTTAGCAGAAAAAAACACTCAGTATGCATTGTTTAGGGCGTGACACAGATGACAGTAAAAATATAGTGGATGATCTATGTTGAACTTTCTAACCTAACATATACACACATGGACAAAATTGTTGGTACCCCTCATTTAATGAATGAAAAGCCCACAATGGTCACAGAAATAACTTGAATCTGACAAAACTGGAATTTGCCAAATTACATGTTGACAAGCCACAAAGCTTCTGGGAGAATGTCCTATGGACAGATGAGACAAAAATCGAAATTTTTGGCAAGGCACATCAGCTCTATGTTCGCAGACGGAAAAATGAAGCATATCTTGAAAAGAACACTGTCCCTACTGTGAAACATGGAGGAGGCTCTGTTATGTTCTGGGGCTGCTTTGCTGCATCTGGCACAAGGTGTCTTGAATCTGTGCAGGGTAAAATGAAATCTCAAGATTATCAAGGAATTCTAGAGAGAAATGTGCTGCCCAGTGTCAGAAAACTTGGTCTCAGCCGCAGGTCATGGGTCTTGCAACAGGATAATGACCCAAAACACACAGCTAAAAATACCCAAGAATGGCTGAGAGGAAAACATTGGACTATTCTGAAGTGGCCTTCTATGAGCCCTGACCTAAATCCTATTGAGCATCTTTGGAAGGAGCTGAAACATGCCATCTGGAAAAGGCACCCTTCAAACCTGAGACAACCAGAGCAGTTTGCTCATGAGGAGTGGGCCAAAATACCTGTTGAGAGGTGTAGAAGTCTCATTGACAGTTAAATGAATCGTTTGATTGCAGTGATTGCCTCAAAAGGTTGTGCAACAAAATATTAAGTTAAGGGTACCATCATTTCTGTCCAGGCCTGTTTCATGAGTTTTCTTTTTTTAAAAATTCTGTTGAAGCATGGTTTAAAAGCAATGTCTGACTTTCATTTGTTCATTTTCATAGAATTCTTATATATTATTACTTTTGTCAGATTCAAGTTATTTCTGTGACCATTGTGGGTTTTTCTTTCATTAAACGAGGGGTACCAACAATTTTGTCCACATGTGTAGTTGTCTATCAAACATTATAATCCACCATTTTGCCAGTATAAATCAGATAGCAACTGTTGACAAAAATTGTCAATAAGCTCTTAATGTATATGAGACTTAAAGAAGTCTATGGACTTCTGTCCTTACTCCTTTCTGTGACATATTGTACCTATTCCCTATTATTTTTAAGCAGAAGTAAGAGAAGGTATTGGCTCCACTGATGAAATAATGAGGTATGATAAGATTTGAAGGGGTATTCTCATTCGGAGATAGCCAGATGCTTACTTGGCTATTTCCAGGGTTCCCATTCAAATGAATAGAGAACGGGCTTTGTACAACCAGGCACCCTGATCAGAAATGAGGTAAAAAAATGCTCCTGTTTTTGAGATTGGTGGGGGACCTAGCATTGGAAAACCCACTTGTGATGATTCCACTTAAATATGGCTATAACTCAAAGCTGTATTTTGATCTCTGGGTAGCGTATTTCTCTCTTAGTTCCATTTACTCATAATGTGTGCAGCTATAATCCTAGATGTATGTTATCACTGGGGAAACCTTGTAACAATAGGGCTTTGTATCCATCCCAGAAAGGCTCCATTGAATTCCTACATAGCCTGAGTGATCAAATAAACATGCATTGTTCAGCCTGGGCTGTTAGATCAGACATGGTTGATAACATTGTATCATTTCACTTAATCCTATCTCCTTACAAAGGATCTGGACTTGAGTGCGTTAGTCAATAAGACTTGCTGTCGCTGGTGACCTCATTCTGGGTGGGGTAATCAAGGGTATAAAAGATGAGGTAAGAGGTCAGTGGAGAGAGAATGGACTGAGACTACAAGGAGAATGGTCTGAGACTACAAGGAGAATGGGCTGAGACTACAAGGAGAATGGGCTGAGACTACAAGGAGATTGGGCTGACACTACAAGGAGAATACTTTGATGAGACTACAGAAAGACTATTGGGATATACTGTGAGGAGCATGCAGGCTGGAATGCTGTGTTGATGCTGCTAGAAGCCTCCACTGGTTATTCACACATACCAGAGCATGTGTGAGTGTTGGACTATAGAACCACATCAAGGAGATGTGTGGTAAAGTAATCATTTCACCTTTATTCCCTTTTATTTTATTGTACTGTATATTGTAACTAGTAACTGTTAATGCTTGCATATATCTGCATATCTGTTCTGAACTGCATGTGTTAGATGTTAATACCGACCCATTTTGGGGTTAATAAATATATAAAATTTAGAAAGCTTGTCTTGTATTTATCTTGTGAACCCAGCACTCACTGGCAGTGAGTGTGGTTTTTTATGAAAGAAGTCTCAGGTGTGGGCCAAAGCAGTGTTGGCACACTGAGGATCTTTCACACCACTGATCAGCAACTTACCCCCTATCCAACTTATTAAAACTGGAATATCCCTTTAAGTCCAGCTTCCCATCTTGATAGTACAGTGGGCTGCCTGGCCCTCCTGTGTTAAATGTTGCAATTAATGTTTTACTTGCACCCCTTCTTCTGGGCTGCCCACCTTGGCCCTGCACACAAGGTCCTGGCACAGGGCATTTTGTGCAGAGTTTAAAGCTGCTGGGAGGGTTGACTTCACCTTCCTCTTCTTCTCTTGATTGTGGTAACTCTCTACATAGAGATTGGACACTGGACACAGCACTGATTCACAGTATTGTAAGGGCTTCTTGCCCACCTAAGGGCTTCTTTTATCCACCTTATTTCCTGCTGGTAAGCGCTGATCTTTACATATCCATAATTTGGATTGATTCTGAATTGGATTTTGCCTATTGACGTCCCAGTGACGACGATCCAGCTGCTACTCTCCTGCATGATCTTAAGGCTTTTGTGGTGGTTGTGACTGCTTCACAACCACAAAAGGTGAGCAGCCATTTATTTGGTTAACTTTTTATCTTTGCTTGTACCAAACGGTATCACACGAGGAGCAGCTCGGTGCTGTTTTCTTTTTTGTTTAACTTTATTTCTTGCTTTATATAAAGTTGGGATCTTGTCATGGATCTTTGAGGCATGCACACTGCCTTGGTAAAAGTGTATATATGGTGCTGCTCTGGAATTACATTTTATATTGAATTGGTTTTTGTTGTCTTCTGTGATAAATTATGACACTTCAGCAGTTTAACCAATTGCAGAAGTTCAGGTTAACTCTGCTACATCTGTACATAAAACATTGCAAAATTCCATTAACCAATATGAATTCTATTAGAGAGCTTGACACTAAATGCTTTTCACGTACAATTTAACCTGAGTATTTGTATTTTTCCTGGCTAGTGACTTCTTTAAGTTACAAAAAATCATTTAAAGGGAGTTATGAGTGAATTTTGTATTTTTCTGCAACTGAGGGTGCGCTAAGTTACAAAACTGAAATTCTAGAAACATGTAATACTGCAGCAACTGCCTAAATAATAGATATTAACATATTGCATATTACTGTATGAAGCCTCAAAATATTATTCTCTTAAAATTGAGGGGACTATTATTAGATACAGTACCAAAAAATTAATCTCAGTGAGCTTTGATGATGTCCCATTGTATCAATAGTGAAAGCTCATTACCATGCATAGCTGCAAACTCTTTACTATATACAGTATATATATATATAATATATAAGATTTAAAGGATTCTATCATTAAAAAAACACCTTTTAAACTAATGTCACGTTTAAACTTCTCCCCTGCCTGGGCTGCCATTTTCAGGTGGTCTGTTACAGCGTTGCATCCGATGCCTGCGAAAGGCAGAAGATATAGAGAACAGGAAGAGGGGAGTTAACACAACGGGCTAAGGGGCGGTGGAAAGCTATGACGCAGGGGGTGCTCGCAACACAGGAGGAACGCCCATGGTGCTCCGTGATGGTAATTAGCATAGCTAAAGAAAAGAATTTTAATCAGAAACGGCTGGGAGAAGAAAAGAATGGAAGGTAGGAATAAAATGGCCTTTTTAAAGGCCATACCAATGTTACATTAGTTTAAAAGGTGTTTTTTTTTTTAATGATAGACTCCCTTAAAAGAAATGTTGATGATTTATAACAGGCCCAAAGAGAGGTTTTCCCATCAACTAATTGACAATGGTTGTCTAACCTTTATGAGTAACCATGCCCCAGAGTTGGAGACATTCTTTGTAGAAGCTGTCTGTTCTAACATTTCCGGTGTGGATGCCAAGCAGGGCGAACGTCCCCCCCCCCCTTACAATAATGTACTGTACATAATCCCTAATAGGGGTCTTTACTGCAGCTTTCTTCTCTGGCTCATAGAAAAGGTTCCCATTACCACTGCCAAGCACGTGAATTCCCCTCTATGATGTTCATAGGCCCTACTAAGTTATATGGAAAGAGGTTGCCCGGAAGACACATCATACATCTAAGTGCAAAATCAAAAAGATAAAAAAGTTCTTCTGCAATTCTAATTATTAGTTATATGAAGTTATAGGCCCAAAGCCAAAAAAAGGACGATTGAAAATTCTGTTGACAATACCAGTTGACTTTGCTATAATCTATTAAGAAAATACGCAGATACTGCATTACCTTATGTTACGATGATTTGGAAATTGCAGATAATTCTTTTTTTTAACCAATCCTTGGTAGACTTGGTATTACAATAAGGAATTTATAGTGACATCTATGACAATAAGCCCTGATGTGACAAAACAGCCCCAAACCATAAACTTTCCAAAAAAGTATGCTCTTCTTGTACTGTACAGTACATATCTTCCTCCAACTCTGTCCTTCCACTGTTATGCACAGCTCTTTCTACCTCCATCTTTTGTTCCCAGCTCCCATATGGTGAGCATACCAGCTCTTACTGCTTCTTAAAGGGCCAGAGTTCACCAGCTGATTTGTCTCCACCCAGTTACTGTCTATATATTTCAGTCACACACTTAGCAGGGCACTGACAAAAAGTTCTAGAGTGCTAAACTAGGCTGTTGGTTTGTTTGCATTCTGACCTGACCTGTATTTTGATCCTTGGCTTGCTTCTGACTATGTATCTGTCTGCTGCTATTGTCCTACCATGGCTTGAACCTCACCTCTGAACCTTGCCACCCATCCTGACCATCTACCTGAACCTGACTGTTCTCTGGCCTGACCCCTGGTGCTTTGCACTGGCATCTTTAGGCCCACTGGTCAAGTTGCACTTGCTACCAGTACTGGGACTATCTCAGGGCCTGTAAATCTTCCTCAAAAAGTCCACATCCCTGTGGATTAAATGATGAATACCAGGACACCTTTTCAAACAATGCATTTAGAGGTGACCCAAAGCTAAACTGGTTTGGTAGCTCAGTGGGTCCACAACACGCTGATCAGTTACCAGTAATCAGACTTACTGTCTGAGGTTTAAGGCAATGCATTTTTAGAGGTGACCCAAAGCTAAACTGGTTTGGTAGCTCAGTGGGTCCACAACACGCTGATCAGTTACCAGTAATCAGACTTACTGTCTGAGGTTGAAGGCAAGAGGCAGAGGCATAGCTAGCGGGGGGGGGGGGGGGGCAGAGGGGGGGCAGAGGGGGGCGGCTGCCCTGGGCCCACTGACATTGTAGGGCCCACCCAGGGGCCACCATTAATACATCTTTTACTTTTAACTAGATCGCTGTCTGCAGACACCGATCTAGTTAAAACACTTCCTGCCACTTGCTGTCTTGTAAACCGCAAGCCACTTTAGGCCTGCGGTTTACATGACAACGAGAACACAGTCATCAGCACAGGCGGCGCGATGGCGCGATGACGTCACAACATCACGCTCCTCCTATGCTGAGACGCATACATTCTGTGCGTGGACCCTGCACACAGAGCGCGGGTCAAGAAGAGAAAGCGGCGGCTCCGTTCGTCATGGTCGCTGGTAGGTGAGCATAACTTATATTTGTTTTGTTTTAGCTTAGTTGTGGGTATTTTAATAGTATAAGGGGTTGATAGGAGGGTGAATTATAACTATAAGGGAGGGGGAGGGGGCATTATCAACATAAGGGGGGGGTCATTTATATAAGGGTTATTACGGGGTACAAGGGGGGGAGATTATTTATAATAGGAGGTATTATGAACATAAAGGGGTGGTCATCGATATAAGAGGTCATTAGGGGTGCAGTATTTATGTCAGGGGGAATCAGGGGCATAATATGAGGGGGCAATTAATTTAATAAAAGTGACACTTGGGCTTTATTAAGACTAAAGCCCCACGTAGCGGGCTGCAGTAAAAAAGCGCTGCAGGAAAAACCGCGGCAGTAACATTGTGGTTTTTCCCGAAGCGCTTTTCAGAGAAGGGCCACAGATATTTCCTCTGCAGACTTTCTGCTTCCATTATAACTATAGGGAAACCACCAGTGTTTCCATAGGTATAATTGACATGCTGCGATTTTCAAAACCGCAATGGTTTTGGAAATCGCAGAGTGTCCGCTGCACGCATTTTTCCACAATGTGTGGATGGGATTTTCTAGAATCCCATCCACTTTTCAGGAACTGTAAAACGTCGCATTTTTTTTTCCCGTGACGTTTTTGCCACGTGGGGCCCCATCCCCCGTTTGTGGTAAAATATACACAGTGGACATGCTGCGATTTCCAAAACAGTCGTGGTTTTGGAAATCGCAGCATTCCTATGGAAACGCTCCTGGTTTCCCTGTAGATATAATTGAAGCAGAAAGTCCGCAGAGGAAACCTCTGCGAACTTTCTGTGCAAAGCGCAGCAGAAAGAACAGCGCTTTTTTGCTGCAGGACGCCACATGGGGCCTTAGGCTTAAAGAGTTTTCCAGCTCATTTTTAATTGATGATCTATCCTCAGAATAAATCATCAATAAGAGATAAGTGACTCCCCTCTGATCAGCTGTATGAAGGGGCTATGGCGCCTGTTTATATCACACGCTGTCTGTTTATAGTGACCGTGTGATGTAATTACAGTCTTGTCACATAGACGTGTATAGGACGAGGCTGTAGTTACATTACATGGCCGCTATGAGATGAATGACACTGTGTAAACAGAGAAGGTGTCACTGCACTTACACAGGTACCACGGTTCATTCAAACGGCTGATCCTGGGGGTCCCGATTATTGGAACCCCATTAATTATTTTTACCTTTTGTTTACTTTTTAATTAGGAAACACCTGGGGCATTATTAATAAGGGGCACTATTTAAAGTGGGTACACAGGGAAGTTATTAATTTAAAGATGCACTTGTGGGTATTATTATGGGGGATTATATTATATATTTTATAATTGGGGTAGCAGCAGGATGGGTGTGCAGGTGAGGACAATGTGGGTCAGGTGCCTAGAAAAGTAAGGAGCCAAAAATGTCTGTGCTGCAAACTTTACAGAGACTGGAAGAAATGGTCATGGCGGTTCAGATGAAAGAGATGGGGAATGTAAACGATTAGTCAGAGACGTCACTGGTAAGTCACTAAATGTTACTGTACTGTATTTGCCTAAATCGTCTGCAGAGCCCTGTGTAGATCCGATATATACCACTATACGCTCACCGTATACTGATAATATCGGTATACCTAAGTTGGGGGCCCACTTGGACATGTTCGCCCCCCCCCCCCCCTGTGCTGAACCCCTAGCTACGCCTCTGTCAAGAGGATTTTCAAAAAGCTTGTTATTTGACTGCAGGTTTTTTCCTACTAATACTCACTAAAACCTTGAAGCCACTAATAAAATTGTAAATTGGGGTAATGCTGGTAAAATTCTGCGTCCTGAGGTAATCAATTCATGCAGCTTGTGTCAAATTATGATCCATCTACTAGCATGGTGCAAAAGAAATCTGCATTCATCTGACCAGACAATGCTTAATGATGTAACTTTTCTGCTCTTTTGCATGTTGGAGTCTTGGGACAGGATTCGCTAGACTTGGCTGTGACTGTAAAACGCCGTTTTGTTTTTTTTTTCGCTGCATTTCTGGCGAGGGCAAATCGTCGCATTTATGCCATGTGGGGCCCCAGCCTTACTTTGAAAAATGCAAAAAAAAATTTTAGTTGCCATATTTGGACACCCTTTTCTTTTTTATGCTTCTGCATATGGAGCTGTGTAAGACATCTTTTTTATATCACAAGATTTAATTTTTATGTATGCCATTATGGGGAATGTACACTGTTTTAATCACTTGTATGCAATTTTTTGAGGGAGAGGCAAACCTGCCAAAAATGGAGATATGGCTATTTTTTTTTTTCCACTGTGGATAAATATTTTTTTTATAGTTAATGGGCATTTTCAGATATGAGGATGACTAATGTGTTTATGTTTATTTTAATTTATTTTCATATACATAACAGGTAAAGCGGGTCATTTGAAATTCAATATGTATTGTTTTTTAAATATTTTCAAAATGGTTTTACACTTTATTTTGACTCTCTGCCTTAGGGGTCTTAAACTACTACTATAAACTACTGTTTTTCCATCTATGAGAAAATGCCTATGTAGCAATTCAGGCCTGCCACCGTCAAGCCTCAATAGTTATATTGGGAGTATCGAGTAGGCTGTCATAGAGATAGGCTGGATCCCACATCGCTCCAGGGGGAACTGTATTGGAAGAACACCAGCACCAGAGAGGGACAAATGGATGATCGGAGGCCACACAAAAAATTATTTCCCATGATCAAAGAGGACTCTGACTATGGGCATTGCACGGCTCTCTTTAATGTAACGCAGTGGAGACATAACAACTACCATTCCTGCTCAGCTCCTGATTGAGTGCAATATTTAAAGTACAGGCGTCCATCATACTATCATGGCGGATGTTGGCAAGGGGTTAAACTGGTCACCTGCCATTATAGCCCATCAATGCTAAGGAATGACTTATGTTAATAGACACAATTTGAATTTAACATCATACCATTATCTGTATATTTTCTACATTGCCACTTGAGAAACCCCATAAGATTGTCAGTTTTTGAAATATAGTACTAGTCTAATGTCAATGTCCATGTCTCACTCGAATTCTCTCAGATCGCTCAATATTCCCATTCCAAAGTAGATTCACACTGAAACTGATCCACTGAAAATTTGCTCACCTAGTTTTATGCTGTACTACAGGGTCACATGTCTATTTTCCTTACAAGAAAGCACCAAATACTGATATGTCCAGATATGATAAGAAAAAAAAATCTATAAATATCAGGCCTATAAATTCCAAAATCACTTTTGCCCTAAACAGTCTTTTTAGTAACTCTGCTAATATTTTAGTAGCTTCCTTTACAGTTAAGCTTTGGTGTTTCAGGAACATTTGGGAATATGACAGCTTGCAGTCATATACTGTACTGTACAAAAGTTTTAGTTATATGTAAAAAATGCTGAAAAGTAAGATTTTTTTCAAAAATTGAAGTTTTAAATAGTTTATTTTTGTCAATTAATAAAATTAAGTGAATGAACAAAAGAGAAATCTAAATCAATATTTGGTGTTATTACTCTTTGGGAAAGGAGTTCTGAAAGTCATGATATGGCCCCCAAAGAGCCCTGATCTCAACATCATCAAGTTTGTTTGGGATTACATGAAAAGACAGAAGGATTTAAGTTAGCCTACATTACAGAAGATCTGTGCTTAGTTCTCCAGGATGTTTGGAACAACCTCCCTGCCAAATACCTTCAAAAACTGTGTGCAATTGTACCTAGAAGAACTGATGCGTTTGTGAATGGAGAGGTTACACCAAATATTAGTTTGATTTAGAGTTCTCTTTTGTTCATTCACTCAGTTTTGTTAACTAATAAAAATAAACTACTAAAGCTATGTTCACTTCTGTGTCGTGGTGTCTGTTCTCCTGGTCCACTGAAAGACCAGAATGACAGACAGGTGGACCACTAAAACAGTGGACCCCATTGACTATAAAATAATATTCTATAAAGGGATAAATTGGGTGTCCGTTCTTTTTAACTGAAATCACTGGATGATAAAGTTGGACTTGCAGCACTTTTCCATCTGACGATTTTCGAGACTGGAGACTGTTACAGATGTGAACATGGAACCTTGGCAATGAGACTATGAATACCTTAAAGAAATGCAGCTTTTTCGTTGCAGATTTTACTGCATTTTTTGAGCCAAAGCCAAGAATAGCTACAAAGGGAATGGGAAATATATAGGAATTACTTATACTTCTACCTGCTGCTCAATCCACTCCTGGCTTTTGCTTAAAAAAACGCAGCAAAATCTGCAGCAAAAAAAGCTGCTTTTTCGCAACGTGGGGCTTTAGCCTTAAGAGGTTTGTCCTAATATGCAGTATGTTTCTCCATATACTGTTTGTTGTATGGGATGGTAATAAAACTAAGATAGTTATGAACAAATCAAGATTAAAAAAGTAATGCTGTAATTCTCATAAATGTTAGATATGATTAGAAAAAAAAAAACAGATGACTTTTTGAAAGTGTCACTTTAATTCTGGATGAAAGCTCTAATTTAACCTACTATTATGTACTTAATTTGTACCTTACTATATTGATTTCTTTTAGAAGAAAATCCAGATTAATTGAAGGTACCTGTACTTGTGTCATAAAAGATCATTCACACTGTTAACTTTCCACTGTAGGAAGGCTTACTTGATAGCAATTCTCTTTTATTTCAAGTTGGATCAGCTACCATGTATCTCAAGTACACTGTAGATTCTACTTACTTGGGTTATTTGCAAGATATGTCCAAATTACACAATATAGAAAAGCATCTGGGTAATTCATCGAAGGTCTACAAACCCTGCAATACAATTATCTAAATTACCAGTGAACACTGTAAGTGCTCCTTGTAGCTAATCATTCAGTCCTCATTGAACTGTTTTACTTGCTAGTATTCTTTGCTGTAATTCTACAGTGAAGTTCTCAGAAAATCAATTGTATATATAAATATATATTCATTTAAAGCCTTGTAGATTTATGCTTTATTTATATATTTTAATGTAATAATTTTAATTTCTATTGCAACTTTTTTTCTGCAGGACATTTAACTATATAGCGAAATATTTGTAATTTTATGGGATGTCACAAACAATTGCCTCACAAGATGGAATGACAGTATTGCAATACTAAGTTTGGGTGGGTTTAGAATATAAAGGAACTTCCATATTAGCTGCACAGTATATTAGTTCCATATAAAGATGAGTCCACCACTAACTTTGCTTGAAATCATTATGGACTTCAAATTCTGATTAAACCTATTCAATGTAATATTACATGCTAAAAAAAAACTTAACAGGCTGCATTTCACAAAACAAACAATAGGAAGATAAACAAACATAGAATTTACACTCAGATGTGAGTATTTTTCTGGTCAGGAGAAATTGCATAACATACTGTGAGATGCATTTTCTTCTTTAACCCCTTGTGAATGTGTTAATTTTAGGGCTAAATAAATGTATTATTGAATAAAAATTAAATGTCTAAATTTTACCTTATTGTTTTAATTCAGTGAAATGCTTAAAGGGTTAACAAACTTCCCAAATGCTATTTTGAATTATTTGAGGGGTGCAGTTTTGAAAATGGGGTAAGTTAGGGGGTTTATAATATATAGGCCTTTATAATCCCCTTCAGAACTGAAGTGGTCTCTAACAAATTAGTTTGGGAAATTTTCTTCCAAATCTGGAAAAATGAAAATATTGACCAATGTTTAACACTATCATGAAGTACAATGTGTCACAAAAAAAAAACAAAAAAAAAAAACAATGTCAAAATCACTTGTGTAAGTTGAAGAGTCTTATAGTTATTGCCATATAAAGTGACACATATCAATTTTGAAAAATGAGGCCTGGTCCTTAAGGTACTTTGAGGCCCGGTCCTTAAGGGGTTAAAAAATGTTTTAAAAAAAACAGAAAAATTCAAATCAACCCTCCTTTCCTTAGATCACAAATAAAACTAAACAAAAAGAATCATAAACCAAATCCCTGCATCTAAGAATTCTCAAATTTTAAAAATTCTACCCCATTCTGAATTATTTTCTAGCTTCCCAGTACATCATATGTAATATTAAATGGTACCATATGGTTCTGTGAATGGAAAAATAAAAAAGTTATTTTGGAAGAAAAAAATGAAAATCAAAAAATGAAAAATTGCTGCGGTGGGAAGTATAATCCAAATGCTTTACTTTTTTTTAGTTGAAACTGACCTTAGTCCAATTTCATATATAATGAAGGTACATATTACAGTTTGCTTCCTGGACCTCCTGCAGTTATTCTAAACCAAACTAGGATTTGATTCTATGTCTCATTTAGTAGATCTAATTTTGGTTTAGAAGAATTGGAGGTGCACGATAAAATGGGGTTTACTACTGGTATCCATTCTATTCATGAGAATGATGGACACAGGACCCCTGTTCTTATGATTGAAAAAGGTCCATGCTACCAGATCTCCCACTAATCAGGCACTTATAAATTCTTTGCATTCAGATTGTGAAAATGAGATTGTGACCGTTATGGGAATATATATAGTATCAGTGAGAACAAGGTTATATTAGGTAATAAAACTAGGGCAGATAAAAAGTAATCAAGATCTATCTCTAGCTCTATCTTGTTCTTCAATGCAACTCTTCAATCATAAAAATGATATAATTAGTAACTATATGATGTTTACCTATTATTTTAAGGGTTTATCCACTTTTTAGTATTGATAGCTTATCCTGTATCGTCATCCCCTATAGAATTGTGCATGTCCCAGTAGCTACATGGTCTGTTCATGCACTGTGCTGTATGGGGAATTACGCGGCCATGGAGCCCTCCATGCATGCACAAGAGCCTAGTGAGGGAGCTGTGATGCAGGCATAGCACACAAATCTGTAATCAAGAATATATAATGTTCCACAGTGCTCCCCACACAGTACAAAGCTCCCTAGCTCCCCCCAGAGTATAATGCTCCACAGTGACCCCACACAGTATAAAATGGTCCCAAGAGCCCTCGCCCACAGTATAATACTCCACAGTGGCCTCCCACAGTATAATGCTCCACAGTGGCTCCACATGTTATAAAATGCTCTCACGAGTTCTCCCCCAAAGTATAACGCTCCACAGTGGCCCCACAGAGTATAATTTTTCACAGCAGCCCCACATGGTGTAAAATGCTCCCAAGAGTCTTCTCCCACAGTATAATGCTTCACAGTGGCCTCCCACAGTATAAAGCTCCACAGTGGCTCCACATGGTATAAAATGCTCTCAAGAGCTCTCCCTCAAAGTATAATGCTCCACAGTGGACACACAGAGTATAATGTTCCACACAGTATAAAATGCTCCCAAGAGCCCTCCCTCACAGTATAATGCTCCACAGTGGCCCTAGATGGTATGTCAGGTGGGAAATTCTACTATAAAGCTAAAGCCCTATGTTGCAGATATGCACTGTTTTTGGCTGCTTCAGAAACACAACAGCATAAAATAATGTGTTTTACAGTTCCGGAAAAGTGATTGAGATTTTGTTTAATCTCACCCACACATTCTGGAAAAAAAACAGGTGCAGGAAAGTTGAGTTTTCAGAACTGCATGCTTTTTGAAAAATGCAGCATGTTGGAATTGCAAGCGTTTTCCCTATATATTTAATAGGTGAAACAAAAACACAGAAAAATGCAGCAAAAACTCAATGTAAAATTTAACATTTTTGCTGCATACATAATTTTAGCTGCATTTCAGTACAGAGGGTACCACAGTCAATCGATGACAGTAGGAGCTGACAATGCTGTCAACCACCACATACATATTCTTACAGTAAAGGGACACATTTCGCCCCTAAAAATGCACAAAAAATTGAATTCTCTTCCGTTAACTTAAAATTTGAGCACTGGTGGCTGCAGGGAATTCTGGGGTAGAAAAGAGATTATTGGTTCATAATGAACCAGATACGACCCGAATATTCCAAATTGGATGTTTTTTAATGAAACCAAACAATTTGGGATTCACCTTGGAATAGTGGCAGTGGCTCTCCTGTGATTGGCCCACAGGAGTGACAGGTTTTTCTAGTATCCCTAAGAGTGTTCTACACGATGTTTTAAGCCAGTTTAAGGTGTGATTCGCACCAAACTTGTTTGACTCAAAATGAATTAGTGATATGAACAGACCAAACCTGAAATTAAACTAATCTTGATAGGTTTGCCCACCTAAAATGCTTTCCAAGCAGATATGTTATAGGTTCTTGATTACCACAAATATGCTCAGTTCTGGGCAGAATGTGTCTGTAGTGAGAACTGTCTGACTACCAAATCCTAAATTTTTTTCTGGACAAAATCTATTGCTGCTCAAATACGATGGGTGAAGTCGTAGCAGCAAAGAATCAACTGTCACTACATGGGGTGCGATAGGCAGAAAATGTTAGGGGTCTTAATGACAAAAGCATTGCTCCAGGGAGCTGAAGGCCTACCACCAGTGCTCCAACTGCCTCATTTGTATGAGATTTCAAAGTTGTTTTTCTCCAAATTTACAAAAGTAACATACATAACAGATGTATGTTGTTTATCAATGTAATGTGCTCTGTAACATGGTGGTGGTACTCACGTGGACAAAATTGTTGGTACCCCTCGTTTAATGAAAGGAAAACCAACAATGATCACAGAAATAACTTGAATCTGGCAAAAGTAATAGTATATAAAAATTCTATGAAAATGAACAAATGAAAGTCAGACATTGCTTTTCTACGATGCTTCAACAGAATTTTTTAAAAAAAAGAAAACTCATGAAACAGGCCTGGACAGAAATGATGATACCCCTGAAAATAATGTGACCAAAGGGACATGTTAAATCAAGGTGTGTCCACTAATTAGCATCACAGGTGTCTACAATCTTGTAATCAGTCAGTGGGCCTGTACTAGGGCTACAGATACTCATTGTGCTGTTTGTACCACACTCAAAATGGACCAGAGGAAGCAAAGGAAAGAGTTGTCTCAGGAGCTTAGAAAGAAAATTATAGACAAGCATGTTAAAGGTAAAGGTTATAAGACCATCTCCAAGCAGCTTGATATTCCTGTGACTACAATTGCACATATTATTCAGAAATTTAAAATCCATGGGACTGTAGCCAACCTCCCTGGACGTGGCTGCAGGAGGAAAATTGATGACAAATCAAAGAGAAGGATAATATGAATGGTAACAAAAGAGCCCAGAAGAACTTCTAAAGAGATTAAAGGTGAACTTCAAGCTCAATGAACATCAGTGTCAGATCGCACCATCTGTCGTTGTTTGAGCCAAAGTGGACTTCATGGGAGACGACCAAGGAGGACACCATTGTTGAAAGCAAATCATAAAAAAAGCCAGACTGGAATTTGCCAAACTATATGTTGACAAGCCACAAAGCTTCTAGGAGAATATCCTATGGACAGATGAGACAAAAATCGAAATTTTTGGCAAGGCACATCAGCTCTATGTTCACAGATGGAAAAATTAAGCATATCTTGAAAATAACACTGTCCCTACTGTGAAACATGGAGGAGGCTCTGTTATGTTCTGGGGCTGCTTTGCTGCATTTGGCACAGGGTTTCTTGTATCTGTGCAGGGTAAAATGAAATCTCAAGACTATCAAGGGATTCTAGAGAGAAATGTGCTGCCCAGTGTCAGAGAGCTTGGTCTCAGTCACAGGTCATGGGTCTTGCAACAGGATAATGACCCAAAACACACATCTAAAAACACCCAAGAATGGCTAAGAGGAAAACATTGGACTATTCTGAAGTGGCCTTCTATGAGCCCTGACCTAAATCCTTTTGAGTATCTTTGGAAGAAGCTGAAACATGCCGTCTGGAAAAGGCACCCTAAAACCCGAGACAACTAGAGCAGTTTGCTCATGAGGAGTGGGCCAAAATACCTGTTGAGAGGTGAAGAAATCTCATTGTTTGATTGCAGTGATTGCCTTAAAAGGTTGTGCAACAAAATATTAAGTCAAGGGTACCATCATTTCTGTCCAGGCCTGTTTCATGAGTTTTCTTTTTTAAAAAATTCTGTTGAAGCATGGTTGAAAAGCAATGTCTGACTTTCATTTGTTCATTTTCATAGAATTTTTATATATGATTACTTTTGTCAGTTTCAAGTTATTTCTGTGACCATTGTGGGTTTTTCTTTCATTAATCAAGGGGTACCAACAATTTTGTCCACTTGTGTATTTGGCATGCTTGGGGAAGGGAGTAAAGCTCCTCTAAAATTAACTGGAAAATTTATCATATATATAAAAAAATGACTGTGAATTTATCAAAACTGGTATTTTACAAATTAGCCTTGATTGTGTGATGTACTTAATTTATTAAGCAGCTCTCTGTATATCTTAGCTACATCTCTGGCCCTCTGTACACCAAAATATCTACCCTACAACTTGCACAAAAATAGACAACTTTTTTACAACAGAAAACTGGAATAGAGTGTTTAATAAATTTCGCCATTATGTTTTATTCTTTTTATGAATAAAATAAATGAAAATGTAAATACAGTGAGTTGTGTGAGGAAGCCCTGAATGACTTCCTTCCATGGAAAATTTTTTATTTTTTACTTTTGTTTTCCTCCTCTGCCTTCCAAAAAGCTATAACCTATTTATTCAGTTCACATATCCATATAATGGCTTGTTTTTTGCAGAATAAATTGCACTTCCTATTGGTAGCATTTCATATTCCAACAATGTAAATGTAAATATGATACATTACTTTTATTCTGTGGGTCAAATTGATCTTGGCAATACCAAATGAATAACATTTTTGTTATGTTGTAATAAGAAAAACTTAGCATCGCCATATTTTGACACCCATAAATGTCTCATTTTTCTGTCTACGATGCTATGTTAGGTCTCTTTTTGCAAGATGGATTTTCATTTTTATTGGCACTGTTATGGGGTAAATATGACTTTTTGATCACTTTTTAAAATTTTTTTAAGGGGGATAAGTGACTGACAAACTGCAATTTGCCCATTTGGATTTATTCTGTTTTGTTCCGTAGATAAAGGATTTACAGATGCAGATATACTCAATATGTGTCTTTTTTGTTTGCTTATTTATTTCTAAAATGGGTAGAGGGGATAATATACATTTTTATTATTTGGGTACTTTTCATATTTTTTAAGGCATTTTTTAACTTTTATTTTAGTCTCTCTAAAATAGCCCTCAAATACCCCTAAACCTGATTGAGACCATATAACATATATGTACATTAAAAGTCAGAAAGTTGAGTTCATCAAATGATTATTTAGTTAAAATTTTATTTATCTTCCATATACCAATGGCTTTAAAATACTCATAGGTTACACATAATAACGGGGTTGTCCAGTTCCTGCAAATAAATGTTATTCTTTGTACAATGAAAAGTTATACAATTTTCCAATGTACTTTCTGTCTCAATTTCTCATGGTTTTCTAAATCTCTGTTTGCTGTGATTTATTGTTTACCTCCAGTGGATACAGATCAGTCCACTGTCATGTTATATACGGTCCATGGTCATGTGATGCGTTCACAGGTGCACAGCTCACAGCTTACAGTCACAGTACAGTAATCAGAGCTCTGCCTTGTAATGGGCTGTGTCCATCACGTGACCAAGCTCCGATTTTTATCCCCTGGAAGTAAGCAGAATAAATAACAGTAAGCAGAAATCTACAAAACTGAAATATACAAAGAATTGATACAGTAACTAAACCAGTGCTACTCACCTCTCCGGTGCGACTCCATGCTGTCTTTGGCCTCTGTAGTGACAGACATCACGTGAGTCGGGCCAGCGTCATGACTCATAATGACACCAGCGTATCCCAAGTCTGTTCCCTCATTGAAGGGTGCTGAAAACAGCAGGGAGTCGCGCTGGAGCCCAGGAGAGGTGAGTAAGACTCTTTTTTATGTTTTTCGACTCTCCTGGGCCGCCAATCATGATACTCTGGTGTCTGAAAAGAATATAATAATAGTTCATGGGTAGTGTACCCCAAAAATTTCAGGCTCTACCGAACCCAAAATTTTTGCAATATTTGCAACAAACACTGTAGGGGCCACAATAGGACATAATACCATGTGGAGGGGCGATATGTTACATTATACTGTTTGGAGGGGAAGCTATATGACATTATACTGTGTGCAGGGGCCTCTATTTGACATTATACTGTGTGGAGGAGCAAATACTGTACTTTGTTTTATTTATCTTGTTCATTTGAACTATATCATTTTTATTCTCCTTTGAGACAAAAATTAATATCCAAAATATTGCCTGATAACTATCACTGAAGAGTCAGGCATTGTGGGTACAAATCTGACAAAAACACAAGCAAGAAAGTCATGAGAATACCTGTGGGCCCAGAAATACTTTATACAGATTCAAAAGAGGGACCACATTTCTTGACTTTTACTTCGGGTGTGAATATGACAAAATCAGTACAATATAAAGTAAGGAAAGATAAATATTTATGAAATCTTAATCAAATGTGGAATCTTCTATTGATTTACAGTGTTCTGTGCTTTCATAGATTACAAAAAATAAATGTTAAAAATGTACAAAATTACAAAATAGTGAATATATATTTTATACAGTGAATTTTGCATCTTACATGAAGGTCACATTACAGATAAAATATGCATGAAAATTATTTCCAGGAATTGTAAATGTATTGCCATGAATTCAACCACTCCTATACTACAGCACATTATGTTCTTGTCAGAGAAGACATACCCACAGCAACCAATCACATCAGTCAGTGACTGAAGAATACCGACATACATTTACATAAGTCAATCACTACAGGAATACGTCAAAGTTTCTAACTCATCTCAAACAGTTATTGCTATTCTTTTAAAATAGCAGCTCCAAAATAGCATCATTAAAGTAAGTAAATCTTTAATTTAAAGCATTACAATTTTACACTACAAGGATTGTAATAATCAAGTACAGGAAGATAAAATGCATTGTGTGAGCCCGCAGCACTCTGTTTTAAGTAATAGTAATTTTTATCTAAAACTGAGATTTTTTTTTTAGTAAATTGACACAATGTTAGAATCAGTAATGACTATATTTTTTAAACCTGAGATGTGCCGGAATTAGTAATAACTTAAGGTCAAACCATTCCTTTATTATATATGTATGTTCAGTCACAGACAACAGATAATAAAATGTCAATAAAATGTTTCTAGTGACCATAAATGAAACTATCTGATCTCTTCACATAGTGCTTTAAGGAGACATTTAGCAAGCAAGTGACATATGTCATGCTGGTGGTGAAAATGAAGTGACATATTACAAGAATCACAGGCTAGATTATATTAAGAGACAGATAATGACTTCAAATGGTGCTATTTTCTGATGACAGTATTTTCTTTACAGAAGAAATATGCTGTTACATCAACTAAGATCAGGTTTACTGATTGATCAGATTTCTTTTTGCAGAATTACCTATTTCTCTGGTAGATCAGATAATGTAACATTAAGTGCTATAAGCTTGTCTACACACATCAAAGCACGTTGACTCTTTTTTTCCTACAAACCACAGACAAGCTACTGACTGAAGGTTGTAGAGAGCAAATTGATGTAGCAGTGTGGATACAGATATAATGCCTAATATGGGAGAATGCCTTTACTTAGAATGGGCAGCTGGATTTATGAGACAATGCTATTGGTAAATGTTAGAAAATCTAAATCTACATTATTATATCATACATAGAAAAGGATCTGATCTTAGCGATCCATCCAGCAAGTGCTCTCCATATGTCACATTTTGCAGAGCTTTACTTACCTTAACTAAACATATTTTCTACTGTAGTTCTATATATGGTCCTTTAAACTCTGCATTCCTGTTATTTATCCACCTTTAATCCACCCACACATTTATCCACCCTTAATTTACTTCAAATTCAGTTAGGGACACAAAATTTAAAGTATTTCAGTACAATATCCCTTTAAAGAATGCAAGACATATAGACACAATGACCACTATGTCTGTAAAAGTACTGCAGAATGTGATGGCGCTATACAAGTAAGCAAAATAAATCTGTTAACAGGTACTGATTCCAAAGCAGTTGGAAGTTTTTTCTCTAGCCCCCACTGTTCCCAAGCAATTAATGCTGTTAGTTTTGGTGCCTGATGTGCTTTGTAATGTCAGAAGGGCAGCGCCAGGCAGGGGGCGTGATTCAGAGCAAGCCAGTATCAGAGCTCCGAATTACACCCCTTGTCTGCTCCTGCCTGACACCACCCTTCTGACAGTACATATTCTAAATAGCATATCAGGCACCAAAGCTAACAGCATTGTTTAATTCAGTGATTCCAAACCAGGGTCCCATGGTAACCCACATGTATCCTCAGGATACAATTAGAGTTGAATAAAATGGTGAAGCAGGGAGCCTTAAGCTTTCTACTCCACCATTAGCACCACTACTACTGATGTTTGTGGATTGGGCCAGGTCTGCTGCATCAAGCTGGAGACAACAAAGAGTTGCAGAGAGATCTAAATCTTGTGGGGGATACAGGAGAGCAATATATTTTGTGGGGGCCACTGGGGAGAATTAGACTAAGTGTGGAGGTCCCTGAGGGGCAGTATACTGTATGTAGTGGCCACTGGAAAGCATTATTCTGTGTGATGCACCAATTTGGAGCATTATACTATGTGGAGCAATATACTGTGTATCAGGCCAGTAGGGAGCATTACGAAATAGCTTAGCATGAATATTATGTGCACTGATACTTTACCCCAAAACATATATTTTTCCCAGAGTGCTATTTTAAAATTATATATTGTGATAATAGGAGATATTTCTTTAAGAAATGCCCCAGAGTACTACTTTAAAATTGTATGTTTTGATATTAGGAGATATTTATCTAAAGGGACACTCTAGTGATTTTTTTTTTTTTTACTTATAGTCAGAGCTGCACCTGCCATGAGGCGACATGAGGCAAAAGCCTCAGACGGCACTTCCTTGCATAAACTGAGGGTCCATGGTCATGTGATGGTCACACAGGTGCAAAGCTCTTACCAAGACCATTGACAGATATTTATCCACTAGAAGTAATCAATGACTCGCAGCTGGCAGAGATCTAGAAAACCGTGAGAATTTGATACAGAAAGTATAGTGGAAAATTGTATAACTTTTCACTATACACGCAGTAACATTTATTCTCTGAAACTGGACAATCCCTTTAACTCTTTGGTCAGTGGACATTACTGAATGTAAATATCTCAGTAAATAAGTAGAGGTAAGTGAACCAGTTCAGAAATGACTGACCTGAATTTTCCAAAAGTATTGGGCTCAAACCTGAAGAGACCCCAGAAAATAGAACAAGTTTGGCCACAAATGAATCAGATGTACAGACCTTACGAATATTTGTTGAAACTTTTGCTCATCCCTAGTAATAACCCATTTTTTTCTTTACTTCCAATTGTCACTCGCAACAGTAGCCGAATGGTATCATATTGTTACTGGTTTATTACCGCAATATTTCACAATATAGAGTAAACAAGCTTTATAACTTTAAGGGAACATGTCATGTGAATAATGCAGTTCAGTACAGTGCGGAAAAAAAGTATTTAGTTAGCCACCAATTGTGTAAGTTCTCCCACTTAAAAAGGTGAGAGAGGCCTGTATTTTGACATCATAGGTAGACCTCAACTATGAAAGACAAAATGAGAAAACATATCTAGAAAATCACATTGTCTGATTTTTTAAGAATTTATTTGCAAATTATGGTGGAAAATAAGTATTTGGTCACCTACAAAGAAGCAAGATTTCTGGCCCTCACAGACCTGTAACGTCTTCTTTAAGAGGCTCCTCTGTCCTCCACTCATTACTTGTAGTAATGGCACCTGTTTGAAATTGTTATCAGTATAAAAGACACCTGTCCACAACCTCAAACAGTCACTCTCCAAATTCCACTATGGTGAAGACCAAAGAGCTGTGGAAGGACACCAGAAACAAAATTGTAGACCTGCACCAGGCTGGGAAGACTGAATCTGCAATAGGCAAGCAGCTTGGTGTGAAGAAATCAACTGTGGGAGCAATAATTAGAAAATGGAAGACATACAAGCCCACTGATAATCTCCCTTGATGAGGGGCTCCACGCAAGATCTCACCCCCGTGGGGTCAAAATAATCACAAGAACGATGAGCAAAAATCCCAGAACCACACGGGGGGGACCTAGAGAATGACCTGCAGAAAGCTGGGACTAACGTAACAAAGGCTACCGTCAGTAACACACTACATCGCCAGGGACTCAGATCCTGCAGTGCCAGACATGTCCCCCTGCTTAAGCCAGTACATATCCGGGCCCGTCTGAGGTTTGCTAGAGAGCATTTGGATGTTCCAGAAGAGTATTGGGAGAATGTCATATGGTCAGATGAAACCAAAGTAGAACTGTTTGATAGAAACACAACTCATCGTGTTTGGAGGAGAGTGAATGCTGAGTTGCATCCAAAGAACACCATACCTACTGTGAAGCATGGGGGTGGCAACATCATGCTTTGGGGCTGTTTCTCTGCAAAGGGATCAGGACGACTGATCCATGTACATGAAAGAATGAATAGGGCCATGTATCGTGAGATTTTGAGTGCAATCCTCCTTCCATCAGCAAGGGCATTGAAGATGAATGTGGCTGGGTCTTTCAGCATGACAATGATCCCAAGCACAACTGCCAGGGCAATGAAGGAGTGGCTTCGTAAGAAGCATTTCAAGGTCCTGGAGTGGCCTAGCCAGTCTCCAGATCTCAACCCCATAGAAAACCTTTGGAGGGAGTTGAAAGTCCATGTTGCCCAGCGACAGCCCCAAAACATCACTGCTCTAGAGGAGATCTGCATGGAGGAATGGGCCAACATACCAGCAACAGTGTGTGCCAACCTTGTGAAGACTTACAGAAAATGTTTGACCTCTGTCATTGCCCACAAAGGATATATAACAAAGTATTGAGATGAACTTTTGTTATTGACCAAATGCTTATTTTCCACCATAATTTGCAAATAAATTCTTTAAAAATCAGACAATGTGATTTTCTGGATTTGTTTTCTCATTTTGTCTCTCATAGTTGAGGTCTACCTATGATGTCAATTACAGACCTCTCTCATCTTTTTAAGTTGGAGTACTTGCACAATTGGTGGCTGACTAAATACTTTTTTTCCCCACTGTATAAGACTAGGTTCACATCTGTCCCGGAGTCTCCACCGCAGAAACCACCGAAAATTGGCAGAGAGAAAACTCCTGCACGGAGTCTGCGGGTGTCCACGGGTAACCAATGTTTAAGTGGTCTGGCTCTCTCTAGTACTCATGTATCATTGTGCTCTATGATCATATGGTATGAGATTTGTGTACATTGGGCATAGCTTCATATTTCATCGTTTCATGTATAACCCCTTTAATACAAAATTAATTGATAATCTATATGTACCCTAAAATTAAACCCTGACAAATATAACTCACACAGCTACCACCTGAAAAGCAAATTTATCTACGTTTATCCAGATCAGAACAGACCTCCTCTGCTTTGTGATGCACATGGTTATTTTTTTCTTGCAATATTAGGCCAAGGCCCCACGTAGTGAAATGCAGCAAAAAAAACCAAAAAAAATACGGAAAAAAAAAAGCAGTAGAAACAGATTGCATTTTTCTCTGCGGACTTTCTGCCTTATTATACCTATAGGGAAAGCGGGAGTTTTTGAAATCACTGCAGATTTTTTTTCATGTGTGGATGGGATTCTCATTCACTTTGCAGGTACTGTAAAATACAGTGGTTTTTACCGCACCATTTCCGCAGCGGCAAAAACTCAGTTTTTGCAGCATTTAGCCTTGCAAGGGTTGTACAGCCAGAGTCAGAGTTTTCTCAAAACTGTTGTTCTCCTTTTATCTTTCAGTGGGTCTGTGTGCTGCACAAATTTACCCACAGCAAGTCTGATGTTTCTTACAATGTCAACTTCTAGCAATGCATATTTATGGTGAACATTGCCAATGTCTTAAATTATTATAGTGTGTTATGTGTTCCCTTTGCTAACAGCGTTTTTTTAAAGGTCAGTCAGTGTGACAAACATGGTGTAGTAGAAAATATGTGAAGGAACAAATATTTTTCCTCAGAATATATATCACATTGTTTTAAAAATAGTAAAAATCATAAAATAAAAGATTAATAACAAAATATATACATTTTGAATATTTACATCTACATTGCCAGTTACCTTGATACTTTTTTACTTTATAGTGACAGTTTTTGGCACAGATTCATCTACTCCAAAGTTATTTTGTGTTAAACTATTGTTTTCTCCTGTTCAAGTGAAATCCTTCAAACAGAACCTTTAAATATCTATTATGTTTTACATGCAGACAGCAACAAGCAGAGTGTTATAGCTCTATTGTGTTATCAGTAAACTCAGACAGGAACATGCTCACTTACCCACACATATAGCAAAGTCAAGGACTATGTCTTGTAGCAACAGAGTAGAACAGAATTAGTACAATTATATAATAATCTTTTCATGTAAAGTTTGACTTTAGACCTAATCATCAACTCGATCTACAATACCTAGAAAGTCAAAGCAGGAAACTTTTTTTACTATTCAAACTGCACAGAGAGGAAAAATAAGGTTATCAACAAGTCTGACTTTGCTTTTATGAATATTTATAGTACAGTAAATGCCGTAAACCGTGTCCGAACAGATTTGTATTGCTGTAGTATATAAAAACAATAATTTCCCATCTGCACATTTTTGAAAATATCAGTGAAGAATATAAAAACCAAACTCTATATTTTTAGGATGAGATCTTAAATAAGTCTGTAATCTTTTTGGAATTAGGGTAAGACTGTACCAGGTTATAGAAAAATGTTGGAAGCATAGTTACAAACAGTGAGATGGTCTCCAAATCTCCCTATTAATAGCATCCACTATGCACAGATATTTGGGAACAGTAAAAATTATGCCTATAAGGGATGCAATTGTTTCTGGGTTTCTGTCATTATGTCTGATATAAAGGTAAAAACATACACAGTCCATACTGTGAGAAGAAACCTGCAGAATTATTTATTTTCTTCTTTAATTTTAACTCCTTAACTCTCTGCCTCATACTAGTATGTTGTGCTGATTGTAAAGTTAAAGCTTAGTGCCATAGTAGTATTACGCATAGGCAGTCTATGTATCATATATAGAACTGTTGTGGGGCAGTAAAAAAAAAAATGTAAAAAGTTTGAAAAAAGTATAAAAATAAAAATGTTCAAAAGCCTCATTTCCCTTTAAAAAAATAAACAATGTAAGTGAAAAAATTAACAAACATATTAGGTATTGCCGTGTGTGTATAAGTTCAGACTGTCCAAAAATAACTTGCTAATAATTAGAGATGAGTGAACCACTTCGTCATGAGCCAGGCTCGTCAAGAGTCGAATGTTCCATATTATTTGGTATTTAATGAAACCGAACAAATGGCGATTTGTCTCAGACAAACTAACATGGCCTCCGCCACATGTTTGAGCAAGAAATACAGAAGAGACACATGTGTATAAGTCACTGTGTGACGTTCTAGCACCACCTGACATCAGCTGACAGCCTCTGAGCCAATAGACATTGGTTGGAGGACACCTTACAGTACTGATTTCATACACACTATAAATGTGCTGCAAGCATTATCACAAGCTAGTTGCAGTAATAGTGGAGATAGTGAAGGATCTCTGATTCATCTCACTGCTTCATACAGAGCACAGTTCTGAAAAGCTTGCAAGCAATATTTGAATAGGATAATTTAGTCAGATTCAAACAATTACACACTCGATAGTGATAGAAATCAATAGAAATGAGTGAGGGCATAGCTGTGCTGCTGTTTGAGCTTGAGACTGCTGCATTCCTGCTCTAATACAGAATTACAGATACACAAAAAGGACAGTCAACCCTTTCATTGCTAATAATCTAAATTTTATCTAAGTCTGTTGTGCAATAGAGCAGTTTTATGTGTATGCACATGCAAAAACAAAAAGTCACAACAGCTCTCTACTAGCTCCAAAAGCATTACTGTAAAGACCTACTGTATCTATATAAGGATACATGAAAATGAGGTCCTTGGTACTTTACATTTTGATCAAACTGTAATTGTAAGCCCATCTGCACCATCAAGGCGACCTCTGTTAGGTGGGTCCCTACACTAAAATGACTCTCCTTTCTTAGGGCCTTGGCCTCCTATGAATTAAGGGCAAATCTGTTTTTTGGCCATATCATGTCCTGCATACACTACAAATAGTTTCCTCTCTCTGGACCTGTGGCCTCTGAATGAATAGTGGAATGCAGTTCACCCATATTATGCTCTAATTTAAATTAGTCTTGGACAAATGGGTGGCATGCACAAACTAAAATGGAGGTCAGCCACACACCCAAAAAGCACAAAGCAACAAACACTGAAAAGTTGGTCAGCATTGCCAAACAATATGAAGAAGAAATGGAAATGCATGTTGCTGTGGTAGCAATACAATAGCAAAAACAAAAAGTTGCAACAGCATTTTTTGCATTACTGCAAATACCTACTGTATATAAGGAAATGTGAAAATGAGGTTCTTGGTACTATACATTTTAATCGTCTATAATTGTAAGCCCACCTGCCGGCAGTTTAATGGAGTGTGTTAATCTGAAAAAAATATTCATTTCTTAAGCTTTTTTTTTTGCTCTGCATACATACAGTATTACAGCCTGCACTGATTTAAAAAAAAATAAAAAATTCTGTAATTTAAAGCTGACTTTTTCTGAAAAACTTCACACAGTGTCAGAATTGTTGCTGTCACCATAATTAAGAACTGTGTGCAGTATAAAAACTGACTGGAAAAAAACAGTGCATGGGAAAGGCAAAAGGAGGGGGCGAGGAAACACGCATGCAAGTACTAACAATAAGAATGTGGGTGGCAACAGCAACACTGGTCTTGGTGGCACCGCCAGTAGCTGCAGGATTGTTGTACTTCCTGAGAATCAAGATGAAGATTTTGATTACTTAGATTGCTCATCTCAGTCCCTGGAGGATATTTCATCCAAGTGTGATGTGATCTTGAGTCAGGCTTCTTCTGTGTGTTCCAACTCCATCCATACACATAATTTGCCACAGGACCTTTCTGGACTGTCAACTGTGCCTCCTACGCTCTTCCTCCTCTTTTTGATGAGCTAAATGAGAACAGTCAGGATTGCGAGCGGAGGAGGAAGACATGACTGGTGGTGGTGGAGGTAGTAGTAGCAAGAGGTGTGGTACTACTACTGGTAGTCATTCTGGTAGGGGAGCTATGGGGAAATCTGGTGGTGGAAATTCTGATGGTGTGCATGGCCATGATGTGTCAGAAAAAAGCAGGGAAGATGATGATGACATTGCCGATGATGATTCTTTTGCATATAAGACTGGGTCAGAGTGACAAGGTGACATTAAATGAAGAGGGTGGTGCCCATGGAAGACCTAAGGGAAGCTTTCAGGGTGGGGGTGGTGGCAAAACTGGCAGGAGAAGTGAGTAAGACTTCTTCTTGGATATGTCAGTCTGAAGAAAGGTGCATGCCTCTATCAACACCTGGAGGAACAATTATGGACAAAGACAATACATGGCTTTCATGGTCCACTGGGTCAATGTTTTGAGAGGCAGCGGCCACAGTCCAGAAAGGCAACAAGGCAAGGTGCTAGTTCCACCCTAATTGTCCAATCCCAGTTCCAACACCATGCAGGGCCCATCCACCTCCTCTGGATCCTCCTCTCTGGATTTTTTTCCAGCACTATCATCATGAGGGCAAGTCGTTGCTTCCACTCCTTCTCCTCCGCCCTCATTTCATGGGTGGAAGGTGAAGTGCTGCCATGCAGTTTTACAATTAATAAGCCTGGATCAGAGGAGCGACACATAGCGGAGGAGCTGCTTCGCTGTATCCTGCAACAAGTATTCTGCTGGATAACTTCTCCACAACTCCACCTAGGCAATATTGCCTGCAACAATGACACCAATATTGTTGCTCCATTGCACTTAGGCTGAATAACACATTGTCCCTGTATGGCTCATGTCCTTTATCTGGTCGTTCCCCACTTTTTTAACTTGTATAGTGACTCAAAAGAGGTGCTCCTTATAGCCAAAAAAGACTCTGCACATTTCATCAGTTATGTGCCTTTGCACCGCCTTTTCTGTGGTGTTCCATCTTGGTAGAACTCCACCTTAAACATGCTGGAGTGTCTGTGTGAGCAGTAGAAGGCAGTGAACAATTATTGCATGCAGAAGACTACAGGGACAATGTGTTATTTCGAGATACATCATTGGAGGCTCCTGATGGAAGTGTGCTGGCTTCCCAAGCCCTTTGATGAAGCCACCTAGACAGCAGCATCAGCGATTTAATTCATCTATTGTATGTCTTCCAGGAAACACACTAATGCAATGAGGGATGCAAGAGGAGAAACAGTTTCTACCTCTTAGTCAACGTCATCACAATGAGGACCTGGGTTAGGGTTCTCAGACTGGAGGAACTGGGATTCCTAGACTTGAAGAGGAAGAGAAGGAGGAAAACTCTCCCTTGGATGCAAATGGGGCCCTAGATATGCCACAGGCACAACCAGGGAAAGATGCTGACTCTTAACTCTTCCAAGATGAGGATGATGATGATGACCACTCTGGCCAAGAACACCAACCATGGCAGGTCCATGGGTCTGTGCATATGCTGGTAAGCATAGCAGGCTGTATGCTGTATATTGTCAGTATACCCAGCTTACTGCAGTGTTTAGTGAGACACTGCAACTGTCAGTTGCACACATAACCGCATGGCCTGTGCCCAGTGTCGGACTGGGATGTCTAGGGCCCACCAGTGGAATTGTTTCTAGGGGCCCACCATCAGGACCCCTGCAGATCAGCGGTACCGAGACAGGGCGGCTAAAGGTAATAACATGTTGGGAGCCACGCTGCTCAACCACTATACCATGTGCACCACTGCACTACCTAAACCTACTGCTACACCTTGTATGGCAAGTAAGCAGCGTGGCTCCAAGAATTGTTACCTTTACCTGTAGCCACACTGTCCTGGAAAAGCTGATCTACAGAGGTCCTGGCTGTTGTATCCAGTATTATATGCGCCCAATAGCCCCCCTCTGCTTCAGTGCTATTATTATACTCTGGGGTCTCCTAAGACCCCAGAGTATAATAATCGTAGGCCCAGGGGAAGTGACTAAAAATAACAAACTCTCATACTCACCTTGCTTTACCTTTCCTTGGCATCCTCGCTCCATCCTGTCGGCTTCAGCGTCTTCAGGCCCTTTTCCGACGTCGCTGCTGAGGCCTGTGACTGGGCCTCAGCGGTCACGTGGGGGCGCACTGACGTCATTACGCGGCCGCGCCCCATGTGACCACTGGGGCCTAATCACAGGCCTCAGTCATGACGGAGGAGCGAGAGGACGCTGTGCCCAGGAGAGGTGAGAATATGTGTTTATTATTTTGAGTCACCTCCCCTGGGCTGCCATCTATTGGAAAGGGGCCTGCAATATGCCAGGGCCCCTTTCCAATAACAGTATGTATAGTGGTCGGGGAACCAGGCTTTCCCCGACCGCTATCATAATGGTCCGGGGCCCGGCCATCTCCAGTTGGCCGCGGGTCCCATACCCCGCTGAGCCCGGTCGCGGTCGCACCCCTTGCGACCACGATCGTTACGCCTCTGGTCAGGGTCCCGATCGGGATGGTCAGGATCCCGATCGGGCCCCCATGAGATGAGGACTAATAGTAGGGGCTCGGGGCCCACCGGTGGATTCACCGGTTCCCCGGTGGGCCAGTCCGAACCTGCCTGTGCCCATTCCCAGTCCACCCCACTCAGCCAGTGCTTCACCTTTTCTGCCAATGCCACAGTCCAAGTGTCAGTAGGAGTAACAGCAGCAGCCAGACCCAGTACAGTATCTGGAAGATGATGAACCAGAAATTTTTCAGCTTGCAGCACCAATTGGGGCCACAACAGGAAAAATACACCCACCAGCTGCACAAGCAGGTACAGTTCTATTTAGATTGCACCTATTTTCAAGCAGATAACTCTGACCCCATGGAAATCTGGGTCAATAGGTTAGAGCAGTGGAGGGAGCTGGCTCAGTTTGCCATGTGAGTATTATCTTGTCTGGCCTCAAACATAATGGCTGAGAGGGTGGTCAGTGCTGGCAATGGCATTGTAACACCTAAAAGGTTGAAACGGTCCACAGCTAGCGTGCAAAAAAAATTACTTTTGTCAAAATGAATCAGGTATGGATACATGAGTATTTTCAAAGACCTCTGGTTGCTGCTTCCGATTGGCCATGTCACTGTCTCCCTTTATCATCATATTCCATTTACTGTACTGCTGCTGTTTGCTACTCCTAAATAGCTACCACCACTATCACCACACAGCCAGACATGTCCTGTGGTCCAATAAATCATATTATGTCCTGCCACACTGCCACGCATGTTGCCACAGCTACCATCACTGCCACCTTGCAGACCTTGTCTATCACTTTCTTCTATATGACACTGTTGGTGCCATAATGTTGGCAAAAAAAACAAAACAATTTCCATCTGCTCCCATCAAATGGTGGTTTTTGGTGGATTTTTCCTTTTGAAAGCTTTCTTCATCACTTTTCAACTAGGTTCACAGCCACAAATCTGTCTTCCAAATAACAACAAGCACTTACAAGTCATCAAAATGGGATAATGGTTCTACAAAAAAATTGCATTTTGCAATATAACAGCCACGTTTAAGTACCTTATCTCATACTAAAAGGATAATTTTTGAAGTGTTTTAAATATTAAAATGCATAAAAGCAAGTGGCAGCACAGTGTATGGTTAAACTTGGAGTTTACATCCACTGCTAACCATTTGTTTTTCCCATAAACATACAAGTCATTTTCACTTTGACATAACTTCAGCTATGTTTGCCTTAGAAAGCTAGAAATCGGATAGATAGGTTCCTAGGAGCCATTAAGCCATTTTAAAATGCACAGGTGCATCTCAATAAATTAGAATATCTTTGAAACGTTTATTTATTTCAGTAATTAACTTAAAAAAGTGACCTGTTGTAGAAACACAGCAGAAAAAACACTGTTTTGTACAGAACCAGCAAAGTGAATGAAATTCAGCTTAATGTCTTCAACACATTGCGGAAAAAAGAGAGCTGTGGAAAAAATGCAATTTCAAAAACACATACGTTTTTGAAAAATGCAGTATTTTAATTTTAGCTGCAGAAATGAGAGCATTTCACTATAGATTTAATAAGGGAAGAAAAACCACAGAGAAAAATGCACCAAAAATGCAATAAAAAATTATGTGGAGAAAAACCCTATGCGTTTGTGCAGCGTTTTCACCGCTGCGGTTTGCTACGTGGAGCCTAAATTTATTTTTTATCAGTTGATTTGTGTTTTAAAGCAGAAATAAATAAGAGTTTGTCACCTGATGAGATACATTCTAATATAATGCTGCCCATAAGTGTTTGCATTATAGTTGCTGCAATTATGATTCTCTCTTCAAAGATAATAATCTAAAGACATTATCAGGGACACTTTAGCATAAATCAATACAAATCTGTGCCTATAGAAATGAGGGATTGAAAGATGGCCAAGTAGATTTTTAAAGAATGCCAATTTAAGAATATCAGGTTATGTAAATTTCCCAGAGGTAACATTAACATTAATCACTTAAAAAAAGTATTGAAATATGTAGTGATACGAGTAGTAGTAAAGTGAAGGCTCAAGAATGTATAATGGGCAATGTAATACATAATATAATACAAATGTAATATAAAGTACATGCTGTAGAAGAAGACATTGCATGGGAATAGTTAGGGAGAGTGTATAGTTATTGTAAATGCATATAACTATCAAATTAAAGTTATCTTTTAGCCTGCCAGAAAAGTAGTAAGAAGAATGCTATATAAATAGATACTACTTTTTAAAATGAACAACATATTTCATAGTTAAAAAAGAAATATTTGCTAATACATTAAAGCTAAATTAGATGATGTCTTTATGATATGACTGTATACAACATACAGTGGGGAAAAAAAATATTTATTCAGCCACCAATTGTGCAAGTTCGCCCACATAAAAAGATGAGGCCGGCCTGTAATTGACATCATAGGTAGACCTCAACTATGAGAGACAAAATGAGAAAACAAATCCAGAAAATCACATTGTCTGATTTTTAAAGAATTTATTTGCAAATTATGGTGGAAAATAAGTATTTGGTCAATAACAAAAGTTTATCTCAATACTTTGCTATATATCCTTTGTTGGCAATGACAGAGGTCAAACGTTTTCTGTAAGTCTTCACAAGGTTGGCACACATTGTTGCTGGTATATTGGCCCATTCCTCCTTGCAGATCTCCTCTAAAGCAGTGATGTTTTGGGGCTGTCACTGAGCAACACGGACTTTCAACTCCCCCCAAAGGTTTTCTATGGGGTTGAGCTCTGGAGACTAGCTAGGCTACTCCAGGACCTTGAAATGCTTCTTACGAAGCCACTCCTTCGTTGCCCTGGCGGTGTGCTTGGGATCATTGTCATGCTGAAAGACCCAGCCACGTTTCATCTTCAATGCCCTTGCTGATGGAAGGAGGTTTGCACTCAAAATCTCACGATACATGGTCCTATTCATTCTTTCATGTACATGGATCAGTCGTCCTGGTCCCTTTGCAGAGAAACAGCTCCAAAGCATGATGTTGCCATCCCAATGCTTCACAGCATTCACTCTCCTCCAAACACGATGAGTTGTGTTTCTACCAAACAGTTCTACTTTGGTTTCATCTGACCATATGACATTCTCCCAATACTCTTCTGGAACATCCAAATGCTCTCTAGCAAACTTCAGACGGGCCCGGATATGTACTGGCTTAAGAAGGGGGACATGTCTGGCACTGCAGGATTTGAGTCCCTGGTGGCGTAGTGTGTTACTGATGGTAGCCTTTGTTACATTAATCCCAGCTTTCTGCAGGTCATTCACTAGGTCCCCACGTGTGGTTCTGGGATTTTTGCTCAACGTTCTTGTGATCATTTTGACCCCATGGGGTGAGATCTTGCGTGGAGCCCCTGATCGAGGGAGATTATCAGTGGTTTTGTATCTCTTCCATTTTCTAATTATTGCTCCCACAGTTGATTTCTTCACACCAAGCTGCTTGCCTATTGCAGATTCAGTCTTCCCAGCCTGGTGCAGGTGTACAATTTTGTTTCTGGTGTCCTTCCACAGTTCTTTGGTCTTCACCATAGTGGAGTTTGGAGTGTGACTGTTTGAGGTTGTGGACAGGTGTCTTTTATACTGATATCAATTTCAAACAGGTGTCATTACTACAGGTAATGAGTGGAGGACAGAGGAGCCTCTTAAAGAAGAAGTTACAGGTCTGTGAGAGCCAGAAATTTTGCTTGTTTGTAGGTGACCAAATACTTATTTTCCACCATAATTTGAAAATAAATTCTTAAAAAATCAGAAAATGTGATTTTCTACAGTAGATATGTTTTCTCATTTTGTCTCTCATAGTTGAGGTCTACCTATGATGTCAATTACAGGCCTCTCTCATCTTTTTAAGTGGGAGAACTTGCACAGTTGGTGGCTGACTAAATACTTTTTTCCCCACTGTAGATACAGCATAAAGTTGAAATGTTGGTACACTTTTTGTCTGGTCATTATAATATACCATACAAATGACATAAAAACACAAGGCCATATAGAATACTGTAATTCATGCAAACATACGGTATACGTGGACCATGTGCTGTCCATGACTACAACAATGGCACACAGACAGCACACAGACTAATAATAGTGAATGCCTCAAATTATATGACATGCACTATTTCAGTGTGTGTTGTGGGGCATATAAACTTGGAGACCATTGAAGAAAATTACCTCCAAGGGTCTCCACCTTTGTCTCCTCTGCAGGTATACAGATCTTCATATAGATGTAAAATTGCTGATTTGTTACAGATATAACATGGACAACTTCAGATACGTCTGAATGAAACAGGCCTAAAGTTCGCTTAGTATACCTATGCTTTGTTGATTTAGAATAAGGCAAAACTATAAACCTCTGTAATGTATTAAAATATAAAAGAGGTTGTTCAGCATTAGAAAACATGGCTGCTTTCTTTCAAAAATAAAATCAATATGTTAGCCCCAGTTGAGATCTGGGGATGCTTTAATCCAACATTCACATCCTTCCCCTCGAATGCCATGCTGCCTTCTTTGTTGCTTTTCACGCTCTCCACAACCCCCACAAGAATTTTTGGATTAGATTGGAGAATTTACCACTCAAGACTCTACTATTGGATAGCACCGAAACAAGCACACTGTTAAATCTTAGCACATTAAACCCATTACATCTAATCAACCTCAATCAATCTTGTTCCCTCTTTACCTCTTGTTATGCCTTAAGAACAGAACACACTGACTTTGAGGAACTTTTGCTTGCTCCTCTGCTGAAACTAGAAAGTCCCGAAACGGCGCTGTATGCAGATAAGTGAAATTGGCTTGGCTAAAATCCCATTTGCTGTCTCAAGACTCAGTGAGTCAAAAGCAAATTGAGGATCTGTTACATCCAACAGAGGGCGCATGAGCTTCCCAGCTCCTTTTCCCATAATGCCTTGTGATATGTAGATGCTTAGTAGAAGGCAAAAGGCAATTCAAAACTCTACACACCTTCACTGGTGCTCTCCTCAAGGAGAGATGTTCCTGTCCCTAAGCCACGCATTGCCTCCCACAAAGCCAGCCAGTTCACTTTGCTCTGCACTGATGAGGGACAAAAATCCCGAAACGGCGCTGTATGCAGATAAGTGAAATTGGCTTGGGTAAAATCCCATTTGCTGTCTCAAGACTCACTGAGTCAAAAGGAAATTGAGGATCTGTTACATCCAACAGAGGGCGCATGAGCTTCCCAGCTCCTTTTCCCATAATGCCTTGTGATATGTAGATGCATAGTAGAGGGCAAAAGGCAATTCAAAACTCTACACACCTTCACTGGTGCTCTCCTCAAGGAGAGATGTTCCCATCCCGAAACTAGAAAGTGTCTGACATTTATCATGCCTTGAGATTAGCCTTCCTTAAATCATAAGAAAATTACTTGAGCATATCACTCTCAGATGAGGATGTGCAATTTTTCCTTTCCTCCTCATTTGGTTTTTCCAACTCTGTTAGGATACAGGAAAATTATTACAAACCCCTGCTAAGTGGTACAAAACACCTGAATTACTCTATGCATACAGAATAAGCTGGCCCCAACGAACCTCAGTTGGTTCTTTAAATCCCAGGTGGGGTTTTATCCCACCTGTGATGGCTCTGCCCGGCTTTGACCTCTTTTTGGAACCAAATAGAGCATATTATCCGCAATTCAAGCTCTCCCTCTCCAAATTGGCCTTAATGCTGCCAGATCAAAATTTCTGGTCATCAAAGATAAACTTAACGACCCAACTTTTGGCTGAGGCAAAATTTCTAATACTGGCTACAAACCAACCCATCCACTGTATTGGAATGGGTTGCCAGGGTACACCAGATCTGTAGATTTGAGGAGCTGTCTATCTGGGTCACAAGACACCATGACAAGTATCCTTGGACTTGGTTGCCTTGGCTGCAGCTGCACAGCCCCAAAACCGACTAAATCGAAATTGAGATAGAGGGTAAACCTCTTTTTCCCTCACTTGAGCACTCACTCGCTGTTCATAATGTTTGGTACTACTATTATGCTGTTAATAGTGATACACTCTCACTATGTGTTAGGATTATGATGCAGGACCACAATAACAAGGTACAGTGGGGAAAAAAAGTATTTAGTCAGCCACCAATTGTGCAAGTTCTCCCACATAAAAAGATGAGAGAGGCCTGTAATTGACATCATACGTAGACCTCAACTATGAGAGACAAAATGAGAAAACAAATCCAGAAAATCACATTTCTGATTTTTTTAAGAATTTATTTGCAAATTATGGTGGAAAATACATATTTGGTCAATAACAAAAGTTCATCTCAATACTTTGTTATATATCCTTTGTTGGCAATGACAGAGGTCAAACGTTTTCTGTAAGTCTTCACAAGGTTGGCACACACTGTTGCTGGTATTTTGGCCCATTCCTCCATGCAGATCTCCTCTAGAGCAGTGATGTTTTGGGGCTGTCGCTGGGCAACACGGACTTTCAACTCCCTCCAAAGGTTTTCTATGGGGTTGAAATCTGGAGATTGGCTAGGCCACTCCAGGACCTTGAAATGCTTCTTACGAAGCCACTCCTTCATTGCCCTGGCAGTGTGCTTGGGATCATTGTCATGCTGAAAGACCCAGCCACGTTTCATCTTCCATGCCCTTGCTGATGGAAGGAGGTTTGCACTCAAAATCTCACGATACATGGCCCTATTCATTCTTTCATGTACACAGATCAGTCATCCTGGTCCCTTTGCAGAGAAACAGCCCCAAAGCATGATGTTGCCGCCCCCATGCTTCACAGTAGGTATGGTGTTCTTTGGATGCAACTCAGCTTTCACTCTCCTCCAAACACGACGAGCTGTGTTTCTACCAAACAGTTCTACTTTGGTTTCATCTGACCATATGACATTCTCCCAATACTCTTCTGGAACATCCAAATGCTCTCTAGCAAACCTCAGACGGACCCGGATATGTACTGGCTTAAGAAGGGGGACATGTCTGGCACTGCAGGATCTGAGTCCCTGGCAGCGTACTGTGTTACTGATGGTAGCCTTTGTTACGTTAGTCCCAGCTTTCTGCAGGTCATTCACTAGGTCCCCACGTGTGGTTCTGGGATTTTTGCTCACCGTTCTTGTGATCATTTTGACCCCACGGGGTGAGATCTTGCGTGGAGCCCCTGATCAAGGGAGATTATCAGTGGTCTTGTATGTCTTCCATTTTCTAATTATTGCTCCCACAGTTGATTTCTTCAAACCTAGCTGTTTGCCTATTGCAGATTCAGTCTTCCCAGCCTGGTGCAGGTCTACAATTTTGTTTCTGGTGTCCTTCCACAGCTCTTTGGTCTTCACCAGAGTGTAGTTTGGAGTGTGACTGTTTGAGGTTGTGGACAGGTGTCTTTTATAGTGATAACAATGTCAAACAGGTGCCATTACTCAGGTAATGAGTGGAGGACTGAGGAGCCTCTTAAAGAAGAAGTTACAGGGTCTGTGAGAGCCAGAAATCTTGCTTGTTTGGAGCTGACCAAATACTTATTTTCCACCACAATATGCAAATAAATTCTTTAAAAATCAGACAATGTGATTTTCTGGATTTGTTTTCTCATTTTGTCTCTCATAGTTGAGGTCTACCTATGACAGTTACAGGCTGGCCTCATCTTTTTAAGTGTGAGAACTTGCACAATTAGTGGCTGACTAAATACTTTTTTTCCCCACTGCAAGTAATGCACGAGTCTTCAGGAGAGCAGCAGCAGAAATGGGCTGACAACTGTGAGCAGTAGAAAATACTACTTAAAGGTAGTACACCTCTGTGAGCCAAGACCGGCCCCAGACGCTTTCACCAGAGCTCCTCGCAAGGAGAGATGGACTTTCGCTGAATCTGAAGACCAGAATTGTCACCAAAACAGATAAGTGTGCCACAAACAAATGCACTGCAGCAGAATCTTGACACCAAAACCACACACTTACTCACAGGAGATCAAAGAATGGTCATCAATCACGGGTCAGCAGCTGAAGAGGGCAACAGGAAACCAAATCACGAGACGAAGACGGGTCTGGAAAACAAGCCAAAGTCAAATCCAATTGGGAACGCCACAACAAAATCGAAAGACAGAGAGGAATTGAAGAGCACAGCCAGAGGTCAGTATAGGAGTAATCAAAGCAAGGTCAACAGTCAAACTGGAGTAATGCAAGGTGAGTATCAGTGTTTGTTATTTTTATTCACCTTCCCTGGGCCTCCGATTACACTATGTAACACAAATTTTGTTCCCAGCTTTTAAATGTTATATTCCAATTGCTTATGTCTAAAACAAATTAAAAATTGCTTACATTCATCATAAACTTCGCTTTTGTGACCACGGCAACGAAAATTATGCATTTTTACTATAGAAACAGACGATTTTGCATCTTCTCATTTATACAGTCAGACTAAGAACACTATATGCATTGCTAATTTACACAGATTACCAAAAACTGTTCAGAAGTGTGCGGTTTTCCAAGATTTACGACTATACTGCAAATCAGTTTCACAAATCAATCCCCAAATATAGTCGCCCATCATGTTTTCGTTATATTGTCCTTGGTAACGGCGTTCAAAGTTCATAATGTCCTGGTGAAAGCGCTCGCCTTGCTCCTCTGAATAAGCTCCCATGTTCTCTTTGAACTTATCAAGATGAGCATCAAGGATATGGATTTTGAGTGACATCCTACAGCCCATTGCAGCATAGTTCTTTATCAGAGTCTGAACCAGTTGTACATAGTTTTCATCTTTATGATTGCCTAGGAAGCCTCGAACCACTGCGACAAAACTGTTCCAAGCTGCTCTCTCCTTCCTATTCAGCTTCTTGGGAAATTCACTGCACTCTATGATCTTCTTGATTTGTGGTCCGACGAAGCCTAGGTAAAAGATCTTGGAGGTAATTGAAAAGCTCTCGACTCCTTATCTAGAGCCCTGATAAATTGTTTTATGAGCCCCAACTTGATGTGTAGTGGTGGCATCAGCACCTTGCGAGGTTCCACCAGTGGCTCCCACTTTACATTGTTCTTCCCCACAGTGAACTCTGTCCGCTGAGACCAGTCCTGCCTGTGGTAGTGCGCTTCAGTATCCCGGCTGTCCCAAAGGCAAATAAAGCAAGGATACTTAGTAAAACCACCTTGGAGGCCCATCAGGAATGACACCATTTTGAAATCTCCGATAACTTCCCAGCCATACTCATCATACTTCAAGGCACCTAGCAACATCTTGACACTGGTGTATTCCTCTTTCAGGTGCACCGAGTGAGCTACAGGAAGAGACGGATACTTGTTCCCATTGTGAAGCAGCATGGCTTTGAGGCTCTTGCATGAGCTGTCTATGAAGAGGCGCCACTCATTCCGGTTACAGGTGATACCTATAGCCTCGAATAGACCGGCCACATTGTTGCAGAAGCACAGTCCATCTTGATGACTGAAGAAGATGGAAAAAACTTGGTGACGCTTCCTCTGATCTGTGACTTGGACGCTTTCATCTAATAAGTTCCATTGCTTGAGCCTTGATGTAAGAAGCGCAGCGTTGGACTTGGTGAGACCAAGGTCTCTGATCAGATCGTTGAGGGTTTTTTGATTAGGGTAGTATGGCTTCCGCTCCTCATCTGCATATGAAGAGAAATCGTGATCTTCAACGTCTTCCTCGATGTCTGACCTGCTGCTTTCTTTTGAAGGTAGTGTAGCTCTGTCTGGAGGTGTTGATACAGGAAGTTCAGGGCAGTGTGGTACTGGGGCAATAGATGACGGAATGTCAGGATACGTTACAGGCGGTACATTTTTGCCAGTACGACGTTTGGAAGGGTCCACCATGCAGAAGTGGCAATTTGTTGAGTGATCAGTCGGTTCACGCCAAATTCTTGGGATAGCAAAATGCATGGCTCTCTTCTCTCCCCTGTACCAACCTATAAGCAAACAAAATAATATTTGGATTGAGAATTTGATTTAGGCCTATTTCACACTAATGACTAGTGATATTTACAATATTAACACAGTTAATCTGCTATTTAAGAGAGTAGCATTTATCCACTTACCTTCAAGAGTTCTCTTGCAGTGCTCACATGTGAAATGAGGAGCCCATGGTTTGTCTTGGTCACCAACAGGCATGCCGAAGTATGCTTTGTAGGCCTCACACATCTTAGCAGATGCTTCCACAGAGTACTTTTTCGCTCTTGTCTTTATAAACTGGCCACATACGTAGCAAAATGCGTCTGCTGGATGTATGCAACCTCTTGATGAAATCTAAATTGACTAAGTTGCTGTGAACTGTAAGGAAAAAAGGATGTCTCTCCAAACTTGATAAAAATGGTCTTTATTCCATGCAGTATAAAAGTTCAAGCGTGTACTGAGGATTCAGCAGAGCAAGATTGATCACCCGGTACCAGAGTAACACACAATATATACATTTACATTCCTAAGCTCCTCCTGTAATGGGTGTGGGGTGAAGTGTGAATACTGTCGTTATCAGAATCTGAATAGATATTGAATTCACACCTGTCTGTCTAGGTCAATTCCCCTTTGTCTTTGATGGCCATTGCCCACTTACTATGCAATCCCAATCAATTAGATCCTGTCTCTCCGTCTCTCAGGAAGGGCTATAGTGGCCCTATATAACTGTAGTTATACAGCTACCTACAATTCTGTACAGTCCCAGAAAGTTCTAGATAATTCTGGGTAGTTCTAGAAACTTCTTGATAGTTCTCACAATTTCAGAAGCTTCTTAAGTATCTTGAAATATTGCGAATATCCTTAAAAATAGATCAGTTTCAAAATATCATTGTGCTGACCACAAAAGCAAAGTTTACAGGGAATAATAACTTTTTTCTATTCATTTAAGGAGACCCCAGAGTATAATAATAGCACCAGAGAGGAGGGGGGCTATCGGGAGCATATAATACTGTGCAGAAGCCCCTGCTGAGCACATAATACTGCGTGGGGGCCACTATGGAGCATATAATACTGCATTAGGGCCACTGTGGAGCATATAATACTGTGGAGCATATGATACTGTGTGGGGGCCACTGTTGAGCATATGATACTGTGTGGGGGCCACTGTGGAGTATATAATACTGTGTGGGGGCCACTGTGGGGCATATAACATTGTGTGGGGACCACTGTGGATCATATAATACTGTGTGGGGTCACTGTGGAGCATAAGATACTGTGTGGGGGCCACTGTGGAATGGCACTATTAACAGTATCAGGTCCTGTTCACATGGTGGAAACTGACACTGATTTTGCAGCAGATTCCTCCCTCATTCTGCCTCCTATTGAAACTAATTGGAGCAGGAAGCTGGAAAAAAAAAAAAGTGTCCTGCTGGACCTTGCCGCAGATTCTGCAGCTGATTCGGAAGACGCGACTTGAGACTCTGCACAGGTTAGACTCATTCATTTGGGCCTAATCAGCGGTGGAAAACCGCAAGGGCATGCTGATGTTCTACACCGTGAGCTGGGGGCAGAAGATAAAGAAGAATCCAAGGCAGATGTCCGCCTCAAATTCCTCTTTACTTTCCAATGTCTGAACAGGTTCTATCTACTTGTATGGAATGGACTGTATTAGAGTCCACTCCAATAGGCCCACATCAGCAAAAAACACCCAATTTCTATAGTTTTTTTGCTGTATTGTGCATGAGTTACTCCAAAAGGGGCCCACTGGGGCTCTGTCGCCCAAGGGCCCACACAAACCTGTAGTCGGCTCTGGTTGCAGTGATCACATACCTGGAGACCTCACAGAGTGGTCTCTGGGCAAAACTCTGAGGTCTCTGAGCTAAATACAGTGGGGGGGGGTGCAGTAGAGCAAGTTCTGGTGGACGTACTGGTACATCCTTGCAGAACTAGACAACCACTGTCCGGACGTATATACCCAATGGGCAGTCCGGAAGTGGTTAAGGCATGAAAGTCTAGGACAGGAAGCTTCCCTATGTTTTCGTGGCAACCTTAAAGAAGCAACAACAAATCCTAACAGGAAGCTTCCCTATGTTGATACGGAAACCTTAAAGCAGTAATGACAGATGTAACATTCCTGACACTATGGTCATTAGATGTAGACTTTTACTCATGTAACTGTGGTCACCTAATAATATACCTCCACCATATCTATCTTTCTATTTACTAGTTCATCTGACCACATCCCCTCTCCCATCTCTAGGTAACAGTTTAGCACATTAGGCCATGCCTCCTTTTCAACAAGCCCCACCCAAGGCAAACAAATAAAGTGTCTAAAACACATAAAAAATGAGGTGTAAAGCATGTACACCAGTTTTTTTTTGTTTATTACCCCATACTGTAATATCACTGGGCTTATCATATCTGTACTGTGTCATATTTATGTAGATTAATCCTATACTGTAACATTACAGTGTTTATTATCTCATAGTTGCTCAACTTCGATGGAAGATATCTAGCCGCCATCATTTCGCTAGGGAAGCTGTCCCTACTTTATATTGCCATGTGTAGGAGAATGTGGGCCTTTCCCTGGATATGTCAGTCTAGGGAAAGGTGCACACCACCTCAACACATGGAGCAACAATTATCGACAAAGACATCGCTTTCATGGCCCACTAGGTCAATATTTTAAATGGCAGCAGCCATAGTCCAGAAACACAACAAGGCCAGGTGCTAGTTCTACCCCATTTGTGCAGGCCCAGCTTCAACACCATGCAAGGCTCACCTAGCTCCTCTGGATTCTCCTCTCTGGACCATATCCCAACCCTATCTTTATCAGGGGAAGGCATTGATTCCACTACTCCTCCTCCTTTGTTTCATGGTAGTACAGTGAAGTGCTGCCATGCATTTTTACAGTTAAGGAGCCTGGATCAGAGGATCTACACTGCAAAGCAAGTATCCCACCGGATGGCTCCTCATCTACTACAACTGAGCAGCAATGCTAGCAACAATGGGTCGAATATTGTGGCTGCACTACAGTTGGGTCAAATAACACATTGACACTGTATGGCACATGTGCTGAATCTGGTGGTGTGCTGCTTTATTAACATGTATAGTAGCTTAAAATAGGTTTTTCTAGGGCATTTCAGCCCTCCTTATGACACACAAAACACCCTGCTCAATTTGCAACAACCGAATGGTCTGCCTTTGCACCACTTTATCTGCGACATTCTAACTCTGTGGAAGTACACCTTAAACTCCATCTTTGTAAGCGGCAGAAGAATGTTTACTGTATGCAGCAGACCACGGGGACAATGTGTTATTTGAGATCCATCATTGGAGGGTCATGAGAGAAGTGTGTTGCCTTCTTAAACCCTTTGAAGAGGCCACCAAATTTGTCAGCAGGGACAACTGCAGCATCATCAATGTGACTATAAAAATTACAGGAAACACACTGCAACACTGCAATGAGGGACAGAAGAGGAAGACTAGCTCCCATCTCTTGGTCAATGTCATCACCCTGGGTTGATGCAAGGGGACCTGAAAGAGCATGGAGATCTGAGTTGGGGTCATTATGGTAGAAGAACTCTCCTTTAGATGCAGAGGGAACCCTTGATATGACCCTTGCAGACACAGCCAGCAGAGGAGGCAAACCCTTATTTCTTTCAGGATGATGATGATGGTGACCACGGTGGCCAAGAACACCAACCATGGCAGGCTCCTGGGTCCATGCACATGCTGGCAAACATGGCAGGCTATATGTTCATTTGCTTACATAGTATCAAGCATATTATTAGCATCAAACAGAGCGATGAGTACTGGAAGGCAGCGCTGTTTCCCTGTATTACTGTATATTCCATTTACTGTACTGCTGACGCTGCCTGCTACACCTAAACAACTGCTACCACTGCCACCACTCAGCCAGACATGTCCAGCCTAGTCCATCCCATTCTACTATACCATATTGTTGGCGCCACAGTGTTGGCATCAAAAAAAGACAAAGGCATTTTGATTTTACATCTGCTCCCATAAAGGGATCATTTTTGGTGCCTTTTTTTTTTTTTTGTAAAGCTAATTCTACATCACTTTTCAGCTAGGCACACAGCCACATATTTGTCCCCCAAATAATAACAAGCCTGTAGCACAAGTAAAAACGGGCTAATTTTTCTATAAAACCATTGCTTTGCAATACAACCGCAATGAAAAAAAAGCACCCTTCCCCCCCCCCAAAAGGGCAATTTTTGGAGCATTTTAAATGTTAAAATGTTTAAAACTGAGTTGGAGTTTTTAGCCATTTATTACCATCCATTTTTCTATAGACATACTGTATATGTAATTTTTACTTTGACATAACTTCAGCTTTGCTTGCCTTCTAGAGAGATAGAAATTAGATACATTGGTTCATTGGAGCCCTGGTAGTATTATACACTATGTTTTAAGTCAGTTTAAGTTGTAGTTTGTAACAAATAAATCTTGACCCCAAACCTAAAACGAAACAAATCTTCAGAGGTTCACCCATCTCTAATGATTACATTTGTTCTTGGCAAGATTTATATGAAATTGTTTGGGTTAGTATTATGCAAAACATGCTGCAGACTGACAAATAGTGAGGACAACTACACACGTGGACAAAATTGTTGGTATCCCTCGTGTAATGAAAGAAAAACCCACAATGGTCACAGAAATAACTTGAATCTGACAAAACTGGAATTTGCCAAACTACATGTTGATAAGCCACAAAGCTTCTGGGAGAATGTCCTATGGACAGATGAGACAAAAATCGAAATTTTTGGCAAGGCACATGAGCTCTATGTTCACAGACGGAAAAATGAAGCATATCTTGAAAAGAACACTGTCCCTACTGTGAAACATGGAGGAGGCTCTTTTTATGTTCTGGGGCTGCTTTGCTGCATCTGGCACAGGGTGTCTTGAATCTGTGCAGGGTACAATGAAATCTCAAGATTAGGGATTCTAGAGAGAAATGTGCTGCCCAGTGTCAGAAAGTTTGGTCTCAGTCGCAGGTCATGGGTCTTGCAACAGGATAATGACCCAAAACACACAGCTAAAAACACCCAAGAATGGCTAAGAGGGAAACATTGGACTATTCTGAAGTGGCCTTCTATGAGCCCTGACCTAAATCCTATTGAGCATCTTTGGAAGGAGCTGAAACATGCCATCTGGAAAAGGCATCCTTCAAACCCGAGACAACTGGAGCAGTTTGTTCATGAGGAGTGGGCAAAAATACCTGTTGAGAAGTGCAGAAGTCTCATTGACAGTTACAGGAATCGTTTGATTGCAGTGATTGCCTCAAAAGGTTGTGCAACAAAATATTAAGTTAAGGGTACCATCATTTCTGTCCAGGCCTGTTTCATGAGTTTTCTTTTTTTAAAAAGCATGTTTGAAAAGCAATGTCTGACTTTCATTTGTTCATTTTCATAGAATTTTTATATATTATTACTTTTGTCAGATTCAAGTTATTTCTGTGACCATTGTGGGTTTTTCTTTCATTAAACGAGGGGTACCAACGATTTTGTCCACGTGTGTATATTTCTTGTTTAGTATTCATTTCTAGGCTCAGTGTTTATTTACAAATTGAAGTCTTGAAGCTGATTGACTAGAGTACTATGTTCTCATTGTACCTATACTGTAGTTAAAGCTTAAAGAGTTTGCCCAGGAATTTCTTTTGATGGCTTATCCCTAAAATATATATACAATCAATAGCAGCACTCATTGATCAGCTGTTTCTGCTTGGTTTGCCTTCACTTGTTCACATATTGTGCAAGCTAATGTGTACCTTTTTCACAAAGATCCATCTGGGAATCTGACAGCTAGTACAGGGATTGTTAACTCGTAAATACTCAATTAACCCCTTCCCGACATCCTCCATAATAGTACGTCACAGCCAGGAAGGACTTCCCGTATACCACCATACTATTAGGGTGGAAGCATGGTGCGCACACAAAAACTATGTGTGCACCATGCCTAGCAGGTGTCAGCTGTTATATACGACTGACACTTTTCTATAACAACCGCAGTCAGAACAGACTACGGTTGTTAATCCCTGAGAAGCTGAGGTCAAACATTTCAGGGGTTTTACTATCTAATGTGCCCCTGATCATCCCCCTGCAACGTGTTTGGGGGTGCTGGTGTTCTGATTCAGCAACCCAGAGTCTGATCAGTGACCCCGTGTCTGCCCACCGCATATCTGGTTGACCCTGCCCATAATGGAGGCAGTGAGCATATGCATCTGCATAGGCTGACAGCCTTCTATAACTATCATACATGTGCATTGTAGGGTATACCAGTGATGTAAAAAAATGTAAAAAAAAAAAGTAATAAAAAAAAAAAGTTTAAATGTAGTAAAAAAATTAATAAATGAATAAAGCCCCATGAATCCCATTTTCCCATATAGAATGTTTTATGTAAAAAATGAAAAATAAAAAAAAACAGTACATTTTTGGTATAACTGCATCTGAAAAAACCTAATCAATTAAACTAAAATGTTATTTAACCCACACAGTGAATGACAAAAACAAAAAATGGAGAAAACCGCAGGAAATAATCTTACTATAAAGCTATCTCACTATAAAATTAATTGTTACCCCAAAATGGTAACAAAAAAAGGCACAAAAAAATAAGCCTTCAACAGAAAAATAAAAATGTTATGCCTTTCAGAAGATAACAATGCTAAAATAATAGATTTTTTTCCCTACATGGAATTGTTTTCTGAAAATTATTAGTGCAGAAAAAAACAAAATAAATTAGGTATCGCTGTAATCGTACCTACCCATAGAATAAAGGTAACATGTTACTTATGCTATATGGTGAATGGCAAAATATTTAAATGTTAAAACAGCAATGTTTTTTTAATAAAATGTAGTCAATATGTTATAGGCACCCCAAAATGATGTCATTAAAAAGTACATCTCATCCTGAAAAAAATCAAGCCCTCATATGGCTAGATCGCCAGAAAAAAAAAAAATAGCTTGCACAATGTGAAGACAATACCACCCAAAATCACCAAATTATTAGGACAAAACTGGCTGCCACAAGAAGGAAATGTATAAGCTGTGCAAGTGTATATCAGGGTACACCCCAGATTTAGAGTTTACGAGGAAAAATACACCAGCACTGACCCCCAGAATGCCCCCACCCGCAGTCCAAGTCTTAGGAGGTAGTGGGAAAATAGCATAGGATTTGATGTGCGCATTGTACACCACACAGCTTACATATTCACAACTGGGAAACTAATGCTCACTACACCAGTTGATAAATTCTTTGAGGGGTGCAGTTTAAAAATGGGGTTACTTTCTGGCAGCTTCTGCGTTACTGGCACCTCAGGGATTCTGCAAACATGACATGGTGTCCAAAAACCAAACCATCTAAGTCATCACTCTGAAAGCCAAACAGCGCTTGTTCTTTTGTGTGCCCTGCTGTGTGCCCAAACAGCAGTTTAACAGGATAAAAGTCATTTTTAAGTTTCACAACCCATTGGTAGCAAATTCGGTGAAACAGCTGTCAGTTCAAAAGGCTGGCTATACCGCTCAAATTCTTTGAGGGGTCTAGTTTCCAAAATTAGATCATTTGTTGGGGCTTTCCACTGGTACCTTAGGGGCTCTACAAATGCAACATGGCGCCTGAAACCAATTCCAGCAAAATCTGCTCTCCGAAAACCTCAATGGTGCTCCTTCCCTGCTGTGTGTCAATACAAAAATGTATATCCGCATGTGGGGCATTTCCATATTTGGGAGAAATTGCTTAACAAATTGTGGAATGCATTTTCTCCTTTAACCCCTTGTAAAAATGAAACATTTTATAGATAAGAATGTAATTTTCCATTTTTATGGCCCAATTCTGTCTAAAGCCTGTAAGGTCAAAGTACTCATTATAACCCTTGATAAATTCCTTGAGGGGTCTAGTTTCCAAAATGGGGTTACTTATGGGAGATGAAATGGCCAAATAAAATGCTAACTGAGTATATTTGATGATAAGCTTTCAGGAGTACTTGCTCCCTTCATCAGACATGGTGTTATACAAGAAACTGAAAATTTACAGATTTTTTTATACCCTAAAGACATGGACTATCAAAGGATCTTAGAATCCTTAAAAAAAAAACTAAATGCAAGATCGAAGATCCTTTGATGGTCCATGTCTTTAGGGTATAAAAAAATCTGTGAAATTTCAGTTTCTTGTATAACACCATGTCTGATGAAGGGAGCTAGTACTCCCGAAAGCTTACCATCAAATATACTCAGTTAGCCTCTAAAAGGTATCGCCTGATTACTTCACTCTTCCACTACTTTCAATGGCTACCATGGTACAACATTATACTACTATCTACATGTAACTTGATCTGTTAAGATGTTTTTTTATTCAAATAGCTTTTGATTTCAGTAAATGTAATTTGTAATTTAACAAATGACCATTTTCTGTACAACCTATAAAATGTTTAGAGACTGTTGTGCAAAATAATTTGCAAAAGTGGATTCTCATTTTTTAATTTGTGGAAATGTTATCATTGGGAGGTTTGTCCAATAAAATTTGTTTTATACTCTAACATTATACTGACTGTCATTTGCTTCAACCATTTAGGAAATTCAAAGACAAATATAATTTGCATAATAATTTGGAATGCTGCGCCGTAAAAACAAAGCCAATAAGAAAGTTATACCAACCAAGTTTTTCTCCAATTCCAGCCCATTCTGATTTTTTTTCCAGCTTCCTAGTACATCATATGAAATATTCAATGGTATCTTTAGGAAGTACAAATTGTCCTGAAAACATAACTGTGAACAAAAAAATTAAAAAAGTTATGGTTTTTGGAAGGTAGGGAGTCAAAAATGAAAATCGAAAAATTGCAGTGGGAAGGGGTTAAGGATGCAGCAATTTTTTTTTCATTTTTCCATCTGAAATCCATTTGAAATGCCATAACTTTTTTATTTTCCTGTCAGCATAGCTGTATGAGGACTTGTCTCTGAATTATGACTTTTATTGTTATATGGCATTATTTGGGGGTAAATCTAATGTTTTGTTTAGCATTTATTAATGTTTAATTAATTTATTATTCTAATATTTTATAAAACTAATGTGGGAGCAATTTCTTTCTTAGACACTTTGGAAATCTGAGCAAGTACCTATCAGTAAATCAACTAATAGCCACAGGAGGACTATACTGCCATCTCATCTGATTTTTTTCTTAAAATCTCAATATAATTTATACAAAAATTATTCTATAATACCAATTTATTTGCAGTCTGCCAAGCTGGTAATGGCAGTTCCTGGTCTAAGTCTGTCTCATATATGAAAGCTTCTCTTCGCATCTCCTAATAATGATTTTTCTATAAAAACCTGAAAGAATTTTTTTTTTTTATCTAATGTGGCATTTCATCTTGGACAAACTAAAATGGATGCATGTACTGAGCAGGAAATACATAAGAGTCACGCAAGACATTACTGTAATGGTGGAAAGATTGGGAAGGGTCTGTGTTTTATCTCACTGCATCATACAGAGCACTGAGTTCTGAAAAGCTTATAAATGCAAGTAATAGTTAGGATTATGAGAATTCAGTCAGATTTAAGCAACTACAGGTAGATTAGTGATCAAAATCATAGATAAAAGTGAGCATCCCTGTACTGCTGCATACAGAGTGCTGAAATAAACATTTGACAGTCAGTCCTGCTAATCTTTTGTTAAGGATTTTCTTGGGCAAGATTTTACATTTTTTTTTCATTAAATACATAGAAACTGCTGTTCTAACAGCAAAGCGCTGATTCCACCTGCACAAATCTAAAAAATATATACAGTATTGCAGCCTGTGTAAGCCTAAAAAAATCTGTTATTTAAAAAGGTTTCTTTTTTGTTGTTTAGCCAATATACAATCTAACAGCCTGCGCTAATCTGAAAAAAAAATAATAATAAAGAAATGAGCCTCAATTGCTGAATCAGGATTCTGTGTGCTGTTCCTACTCTTTTGTAATGCAAAATTTACCTGCTGTCTTACTGTACTGTCAACCATGCCTTCTTCATTGACACAGATCCCATTCTCTAGTAGTCATATGGCATCTGCTGAAAGAGATATTCCTCATAGACCAAGAATTCTTCTTCTACTTTTTGATAAGTTGGATGAGAATTGCCAGTGTTTTTTCGATGTAGAGGAGGTAAAGGTGGAAGACACAAGTGTTGGTGGAGGTAGTAGTTGTAGGGGGTGTGCTACTCTTGGTAATGCTGGTAAGGGCACTAGGGGGAAATCTGATAGGAACTGTGAGGGCATAGAGCACAGGTGTCAAACACAAGGCCTGCGGGCCGAATCCGGCCCGGTACCTTCTGTTATCCGGTCAGGCACTTATCTGGCCCCGGGCGGCATTTTTTATTGTCTATGTAATGTAAACCAGCCCAGGACAGGCCGCTTTAAAAAAAACAGAGCTGAGCAGGGCCTGTCCTGGGCTGGTTTACGAGACCTCTGCATGTCAGCGCAGGCGGCGATACAGTGACGTCATCGCGCATCCTACACTGACACGCAGACGTCGTGGACAAGAAGAGGAGGAGGCGGCGGCTGCATGAATGCATCGGAGGTAGGTGAAATAAGTTTTTTTTTATATATATATATAAATAGGCCGTTGCCTGCTGGAGCATCCCCGGCACGTAACGGCCTATTTACTTATCGATCCCCGCTGCTGGTCGTGGCCGCCCCCGCTTCCCCTTCTGCTATGGGACGCAGAAGCGGCTGTGTGCAGGAGCGGGGATGGTAAGTGAGGCCGCGGCCGGCGAACCCCATCAAATACTACTATTATTATAATAATCGGAGACCCAGGGGAGGTGATAAACATAAAAACCTATGTTACTCACCTCTCCGGCGATCCGATGATACTCCCAGCAGGCTTCGGCCTTCTTTGGTGACGTCGCAGGCGTCACGTGAGCCGGGCCGACCTCATTATGTCGCGACGCCGGTCTGTGCGACATTGAAGAAGGCCGAACGCAGGGAGAGCACCGGAGCCCAGGTAAGTAACACTGGTTTTATGTTTGTCACCACCTGGGTCTCCAATCATTATACTCTGGGGTCTGAAAAGACCCCAGAGTATAATAATAATTCATGGGTGGGTGGTCACTATGGGACATAATACCATGTGCAGGGGCCACTATGGAGCATAATACCGTGTGCAGGGGCCACTATGGAGCATAATAATGTGTGCAGGGGACACTATGGAGCATAATACCATTTGCAGGGGCCACTATGGAGCATAATACCGTGTGCAGGGGCAACTATGGAGCATAATATCGTGTGCGGGGGCTGCTGTGGGGCATAATACCGTGTGCAGAGGTAACTATAGAGCATAATACCATTTGCAGGGTTAAACGGTATTTGTATATTGCTTAATTTTTGATATATTCAGAAAAGGATGAAGATAGTATGTAACATGCCAATGTCTTAGGTTTTAACAATACATTATGTTCTTCCTGGTTGCCCTTAAAGGGCTGATTGTAACAGTAGTAATGTACAAATGTAACTACTCCTTAATAGCTCGCTTAACTGTTAAGGAGAAGTTACTTTTATACATGTGTAAAATAATCTTGGCCCTTCAAGGTACCCCGTGAGGCTGAAGTGGCCCCCGGTGAAAATGAGTTTGACACCCCTGGCATAGAGGAATCCCAATGCCATGAAGAGTCACAAAAAAGTGGGGAAGATAATGACCTTACTGAATCCAATGATGATTCTATTACAGATAAGACCTGGCAACCCTCTGACCTCTTGTGCCCCCTATCTCCTCATAGAATGTAAGCTCTTGCGAGCAGGGCCCTCACTCCTATTGTTTGATATGTTTATTTCTTTGTCACATTGTAATGTCTCATATTATCTGTTCATGTGTCCTCTGATTTGTAAAGTGCTATGGAATATGTTGGCGCTATATAAATAAAGTTATTATTATTATTATTATTATTATTATTTAGAGGGTGGTGGCAGCTGCAATACTAAGAATTCCACCCGACATCCAGACCCAATATCCAAAAGACCTACCTGCAGTTGCTGTAAGGCAAGTTCAGATGGTGGTGACAGTGGCAGAAATGTTTCCACTGCTTCTGGTTTTGGTACTTTACCAAATGACAAATCAGTAGCAAAGTGCAAGATCTTCAAACAGATAATTAGCCATGTGCATGCAGGCACATGAGTAAGAACTAGGTCTCTCCATGCTCACATGAAATTGAGTCACCAGCTCATTTGGCAAAATAGAATTGGCAGTGGCTCCAAGTGAGTAAGAATTTTCTATTCCTTATTCCCATGATCGTCTTTGTAAGCAGGCCACATCCACACTCATGGCCATCGTCATCATCATTCATTGTCATCTCTATCTGCTTCTCCTCCTCCTTCACACCAACGTCATAAAGGAATGTGTGTCCAGTAAATGGCAATCTGCACCCAGTCTTCTGACCAGTCTGCGACTTTAACTCCCATGTGGCCAAGGTTCTGGAAGTGCACTTAGTGGATCCACTGCTTTTCACCAACTGATGGCTGCACACAGTCTGGATGGAGAATACCTAGCTATCATTACTTCTTGAGGAAAGTTGCCCCTGTTTTATATCTCCATGTGGACCTCTCCTTGTCAATGTCCCTGTACGGAAACCACACTACCGTCAATATGTGGAGCAGCAATTATGGGCAGGGACAATACATAGTTGTCATGGTCCACTAGATCAATGTTTTGAAAGTCAGATGCCACAGTCTAGAAAAGCAGCAAAGCTCACTGCTTTCTAGTACTGACATCACCTCCTGGGTGTAGGACAGACACAGTTTCAACACCAGGTGGGACCCATCCGCACCTCCAGTTCTTCTACACTGGACCATTTCCCACACCTAACTTCACCAGGGCAAACCATTGCTTACATCCCTCCCTCATTTCATGGTTGTAAGGTGAAGTGCACATTGAGTGGCACTGTTGCATGTTGGAGACCAAATTATTACTGCATACAGCAAACCAGAGACACAATGGAGTGGCGTGTGAGGAAGAAGAAGAACAACTTCTACCTCATGATCAGTTTTAAAAGATAGTCCAGTTTTTTAGCTGGCAAGCTAATAGACTAGGCTATAGGTACTGTGTAGTGTGCCCTAAATCTTTCTTCAAATTATGTAAATTGTCACTACACTACTTGGTGCCACATGTGCACCCATAAAGGGTTTTTTACTTTTTTCTACTCTCAATGATGTATTACTTTATAAAATGGCAGGCACACTGATGTGCACCACTTCTCTCCCTTAATGGAATTCTGGTTCTTTTCTGTCTCCCAAGTGTGGTTTTCAGGGTCATAGAATCTTTTCTAGGTCAGAAGATATTCTAGCTTTTTCAGCTGGCAGCCAGGCATTCTGACAATGTGCCCCAAATATTTATTGAAATTCTGTAAATTGTCACTCTGTCGACAAAATGTTGATGTGGCCTAATCGAGCATTGGGGTGGATGATGCCATCATCCACCTTCTGCACAGAGCTCTTTCTCACCTGGAGAAACCAGGGAACACTGTGAGAATAATGTTCTTTGATTTCTCCAGTGCTTTTAACACCATACTGAGAGACAAGCTGGCGCTTGTTGGAGTGGACCACCACCTCTCCAACTGGATTCTAGACTACCTCACAAACCGACCTCAGTATGTGAGAGCCCAGTACTGTGTGTCAGACACTGTGATCTGTAATACGGGGGGCACCTCAAGGTACAGTTCTTGCCCCTTTGCTCTTTACACTGTACACTGCAGATTTTAGGTGCAACTCATCTAGCTGCTACTTACAGAAGTATTCTGATGACTCTGCAATAGTAGGCCTCAGCACAGACAACGATGACAGGGAGTATAGAGAATTGATCCAGGATTTTGTGGATTGGTGCCAGCAGAACCACCTTAGGATTAACGCTGGGAAGACCAAGGAGATGGTGGTGGACTTTCGTAAGCGCAGATACCCTCCTAAACCAGTGGGCATCCAGGGGACAGGCATTGAGATAGTCAACACCTATAACTACCTAGGGGTGCTCCTCAATAATAAGCTGGACTGCGCAGATCACTTGGATGCACTGTACAGGAAGGGCCACAGCAGGCTCTAGCTGCTTAGGAGGCTGAGAGCCTCTGGAGTCCAGGGGGCACTTCTTAGGGCCTTTTTCAACTCTGTAGTGGCATCAGCCATCTTCTTCGGAGTGGTCTGCTGGGGGAGTAGCATATCAACCAGAGATAGGAATAGACTCAACAAGCTGATTAGAAGGGCCAGCTCTGTCCTTGGGAGCCCCCTGGACCCAGTGCAGGTGGTGGGTGACAGAAGGATACTGTCCGTGGTGATCTCCATGCGGGAGAATAATTTCTATCCAATACATGAGACTGTGATAGCGCTGGGCAGTACTGTCAGTGACTGACTGCTTCACCCTTAGTGTGAGAAGGAGCACTATCGGAAGTCTTTCCTTCCCGCTGCAGTTAGGCTTTAGGCTGTACAACCAACACCGACCTAAGCGGAGATCACTCCATACATAGAACTGAAAGATCTTTAAGTTGTGGTATCCCTTCTACTACTTTTTTACCTGTACCTTTTTATCTGTACCTACTTGTCACTGTAATGCCTCTACATTGGAGCTTTTGTATATATTGTTTTTTGCGTTTGTATCATCTATGCTGCTGTAACAAAACTGAATTTCCCCATGGTGGGACTATTAAAGGATTATCTTATCTTTTCTTAATCCAGTTCCTCCAGACTGGACCTTCTCCGGCCCCCAACTTCAACAGAGCAAGCCATTGTTACACCCCCTCCGTCATTTCATGGTTATAAGGTGAAGCACACGTTGAGTGGCACTATTGAACATGCTGGAGTGTCAGTTTGATCAGCAATATACGATGAATGATTACTGCATGGATCAATCCACAGACACAATGGAGTGGATAACTATCTGTGAGGAGAAGAAGAACAGTTTCTACCTCAGTCATGATGATCATTTTTGTTAGATAGTCCAGTTTTTTCAACAACCAGGTCAGTTATCATCATAGCGTTCCCCAAATTTTTCTATAAATTTTATAAATGGTCACTTAAAATGTTGATGTTGCATGTGCCACAGCAACACCGGCAGGATAATCCAGGTTCTTTCCTGCCTACCAAGTGCTGTTGCTCGGGGTCAGAGAATCCATTCCACTTCAGAGTATATTCTTTCTTTTTCAGCTGGCAGGCTAGGCATGCTGATAGTGTGTCACAAATTTTTCTTCAAATCTTGTAATTGTCACTCATTGGTGCTGCATCTGCTCCCATAAAGGGACAATTTTCATGGCTTTTTTATGAAGTCAATTCTTTATCACTTCAATTTTCAAGTGGCAATCACACTGACAGTGTGCCAAATTTTTTTTAATTTCATTACTATTATTATTTTTTAAAATCACATATAGTTGGTGTTGCACAAAATGCCCAGATGATGTATCCTACATAAGTGTTATCGTGGAAGACAGCTAGTGGAGTAACCAATACAGATGGAGGGATGCAGGCATGATATTTTGCACCTGGATCGCCCCCCCCTTCCCCCCCTACACACACAATTTTTCAGAATCAGCCAGATACAACAAGCAGCAACAAATAAACAGCCAGGATGACACGCAGATGGCACATAGAATGGAACGAGTATGGAACATGGATGGCACATAGAAATACACTAGGACATACAATGTCACCTCTAAATGCCACCAATGGTACAAAGAGGGGATATTATGAGCATAATACTACATTGTACAGATCCAAAGTCATGCCACGGAAATCTTTTGAATGCAAGGATGCAATATGACCTCAAATGCTGGACCATATTGGTGTATATTCCAGTTATGTGAATGAGGCTGAAGCTAGGAAGAACTAGACAGATAGCAGATACACAGCGAAATTAGAAGATAGATAGATACAGTACAGACCAAAAGTTTGGACACACCTTCTCATTCCAAGAGTTTTCTGTATTTTCATGACTATAAAAATTGTAGATTCACACTGAAGGCATCAAAACTATGAATTAACACATGTGGAATTATATACTTAACAAAAAAGTGTGAAACAACTTAAAATATGTCTTATATTCTAGGTTCTTCAAAGTAGCCACCTTTTTGCTTTGATTACTGCTTTGCACACTCTTGGCATTCTCTTGATGAGCTTCAAGAGGTAGTCACCTGAAATGGTTTTCACTTCACAGGTGTGCCCTGTCAGGTTTAATAAGTGGGATTTCTTGCCTTCTAAATGGGGTTGGGACCATCAGTTGTGTTGTTCAGAAGTCAGGTGGATACACAGCTGATAGTCCTACTGAATGGAGTGTTAGAATTTGTATTATGGCAAGAAAAAAAGCAGCTAAGTAAAGAAAAACGAGTGGCCATCATTACTTTAAGAAATGAAGGTCAGTCAGTCCGAAAAATTGGGAAAACTTTGAAAGTGTCCCCAAGAGCAGTGGCCAAAACCATCAAGCGCTACAAAGAAACTGGCTCACATGAGGACCGCCCCCAGGAAAGGAAGACCAAGAGTCACCTCTGCTGCTGAGGATAAGTTCATCCGAGTCACCAGCCTCAGAAATCGCAGGTTAACAGCAGCTCAGATTAGAGACCAGGTCAATGCCACACAGAGTTCTAGCAGCAGACACATCTCTACAACAACTGTTAAGAGGAGACTGTGTGCAGCAGGCCTTCATGGTAAAATAGCTGCTAGGAAACCACTGTTAAGGACAGGCAACAAGCAGAAGAGACTTGTTTGGGCTAAAGAACACAAGGAATGGACATTAGACCTGTGGAAATCTGTGCTTTGGTCTGAGGAGTCCAAATTTGAGATCTTTGGTTCCAACCACCGTGTCTTTGTGTGACGCAGTAAAGGTGAACGAATGGACTCTACATGCCTGGTTCCCACCGTGAAGCATGGAGGAGGAGGTGTGATGGTGTGGGGGTGCTTTGCTGGTGACACTGTTGGGGATTTATTCAAAATTGAAGGAATACTGAACCAGCATGGTTACTACAGCATCTTGCAGAGGCATGCTATTCCATTCGGTTTGCGTTTAGTTGGACCATCATTTATTTTTCAACAGGACAACTACCCCAAACACACCTCCAGACTGTGTAAGGGCTATTTGACCAAGAAGGAGAGTGATGGGGTGCTACACCAGATGACCTGGCCTCCACAGTCACCAGACCTGAACCCAATCGAGATGGTTTGGGGTGAGCTGGACCACAGAGTGAAGGCAAAAGGGCCAACAAGTGCTAAGCATCTCTGGGAACTCCTTCAAGACTGTTGGAAGACCATTTCAGGTGACTACCTCTTGAAGCTCATCAAGAGAATGCCAAGAGTGTGCAAAGCAGTAATCAAAGCAAAAAGGTGGCTACTTTGAAGAACCTAGAATATAAGACATATTTTCAGTTGTTTCACACTTTTTTGTTAAGTATATAATTCCACATGTATTAATTCATAGTTTTGATGCCTTCAGTGTGAATCTACAATTTTTATAGTCATGAAAATACAGAAAACTCTTGGAATGAGAAGGTGTGTCCAAACTTTTGGTCTGTACTGTAGATAGATAGATTGATAGATGGAGATGGATACCACAAATTATTTTGTGCACAGTTTGCGATTTCATCATACAAAGCAGTCCTTATTGTTTAACTCAATTCATTGCAGCCCATCATAACCTAAATAGGTAATTTGACCTTCTCATCACCTTCAATTCACCACTATTGTTTAGCTGCATTTTAATGCAGAAGAGTCTTCTTAAGCATTTAAGTAATTAATTAAATGTGTGTAAAGAACAATTAATCAGAAGAAAACACTCCCGTGCGCTCACATTATAGAAAGTAAAAAAGCACTGCTCGCAAGAAGTGAACATGGCCAGAAGGTAACAAGGAAATTAAAAGTCAGGCACAAATGATACCCAAGACACAGAAAATTACTCCTGAGAATCAGATGTTTGCCCTGCTTACCAGATAAGTTGGCCAGCTGTAATAATTAGGGTGAGTGTCTCAGTTTTATCAAGGTTGAATATGTCAGTTGTTGGCATCAAACAACAGAAGGATGACTATAGTGACTGGCAGGTGTAAAACTTGGAGCAAAATATTTTTGTACTTGCTAAAATTGTGATACATAATACAAGGAGCTCATTAACAATGCTTTATCCCTAAGGAGAAATTTGCTGTGCAGTGATTTTTTTTTATTTTCTATTAATGTGGTTGTGTATGGCTGCTGGGTTGGTGCATAACCCTACAAAAAAAACTGCCTGCACAAATATAATCTGAACTCAGTTTAAGGCTAAGGCCCCACATGGCGTCCCTCAGCAAAAAAGCCCTGTGGGAAAAACTGCGGCGGAACTGCATCGTGGTTCTTCCCACGGCACTTTGCACAGAAAGATCGCAGAGGTTTCCACTGCGGAATTTGTGTTTCAATTATACCTACAGGGAAACCACCAACTTTTCCGTAGGTATAATTGACATGCTGCGATTTCCAAAACTGCAACGGTTTTGGAAATCACATTGTTTCCGCTGTGTGTATTTTACCGCAAAATGGGGATGGGATTTGCTAGTATCCCATCAACTTTGCTGTGACTGTAAAATGCCGTGTTTTTTTTTTACCATGGCGTTTACGCCACATGGGGCCCCGGCCTAAATGTAAGGCCGCAGTGAAAGTGCTGCTAAATGTCCAAAGAGACAGAGACATTCAGGTTAAGGACACTTTGCTAAAAAAACACAACAGAAATGCAACTTGTGTTTTTCACTGCCTTTTTTGCTGAGTTTTCTGCTACTTTTTTCATTTTTGACTTCCCCACTCCACATAAGTCTATGAGAAAAATTTTAGCATTTCTGGAAATTAAATTTCCAGTGTTTTTTTTTTTTTTTTTTTAAATGTTTGGATGAAATTACACAAATGTAAAATCCTGTATTTTTTCTATTGTATCTCCGCAACAGTCAAAAACGCTGCATTTGCTCAATGTGTGACCTTAGGCTCAGCAACATTTTCCGTTGCAAAATTACAATGACAAAAGCCACCCAAAATCAATTATGTTTTGCCCGCAGATTTCTCTGCAACCCTTCTGTCTAAGACATACCTACTAATTCTGGTAAGTGATTAACCGAAAATGTACTTTTATTGCACATTATGACTTCTACTCTTGTAAAGGGTTATATGTTGTCATTAGGGTGTGAATCTGAATCATCAATGCAAATAAGCAATGTGTGTATGTGTATGTGGTGTATTCTTACTGTCCATTAGAGGTTGAACTTATTTGTGTTGTTTACATAAGGATGCAGAGTAAATATACTTTATAATATTGCAGTGTGGGAATAAAACAGAATGTGTCTGCCAGAATTCTTTTCTTTTATCATCTGTCCTGAGATGAATCTTTTCCCTTATCTATGCTCCTTTATCTCAGTGATATAGATGTGCAGCAATGAAGGAACGAGCTTCCTCATTTCCTGGCAAAGAAAGGGAGGGATCTGGTACTGATAAAAGAAGGTAAACTCTATGCATGAAATAATATATTCTGTGACCATCTTCGAAATGTATGACAGCTGTAGAAGATATATATTTATGCAGTGTTTTTTTCTCACATACCATAAAATTAAAACTTTATATGTACTATGCATATACACATATAAAGATATAATTTTATCATTAGTAATTCTGTATAAAGTCTACTAGAAATTATAGAAGCTGACCATTAGCTATTTTACTGTAATTAACCCAGATCTATCAAAGATTACATATTTCCCAAATGACTCTACTTACATAGCAAGAGGCATTTCCATGGTTTTGTCATTGAAAACAATACCTTTATCTACGTTCACATCAAGTGACCAGATCAATTTGAAAAAAATGAGATCAGAAAATAAAGCTTTGTGTCCTTGTGGTTAATTTGTATTTTTTAATGTCACCTAACAGCCCAATCCCACTTTTTTAGAGCACTTTTTGGTGTTTGAATTTTATTATTTAAAATAGGGTAAAGAGGAGTAAAAGTAAAATAGTGGGCTATAACATAGTAAAAACATAGTAAAATAGTGGGCTATAACATAGCAAGTATATTGTAACATCTCTTCCTGTTCAGGTCTCTGCTCCACCCTCCGCTCGCACGCTGCGGCGAAGGAGGTGTGTTCAGTTTGATTCCTTGCTTAAGGTTCTTGATGCTCAGTCTGAACACTGTCCTAGACTATGTAATTGAATTTCAGCCACACTGGTCTCCTGCACCTTGTTTCTTCTGCTCCTCAAATAGTTAACCTTAGCCTTGCCTGTGTGATTGACAGCCTGTCTACCTATCAAGTCTGGGGCGGGTTCTTCCTTCCTATTTATTGTTTGCTTACATTCACATTGGCGCTTGCTATTGCCTCGTGTGTACTGGCTATTACTCTTGCTGTTTAATTACTTGTATTCTTATTCCTGACCTCTGGCTTTGACTTTGAGTATTCTCTTGGATTTGATTCTATAATGCATTACTTAACTCTTACCGACCCCTCTGTGTTGTCACTTATATTAAAAAGGGACTGTCGACCAGTTGCTGGCTGTCACCTAGGACAGATCAGGCAAGTTAGCCAGGGACAGTGGGGGGGTTCAGCTTAGGGCTCACTGTCTTGTTGTGCCCTTCCCCCCAGGGTTCTGCAGTAGCACTGGGGAATTGCTCAACTGGCAATTCCCTTACATATATCAAGTAAGAAAATGCTGAATATTCTGAAAGTTAATAGTTTGTGATACATCTATATCTTTTTTCAGTCATCTTAGTAAAGAAGATACATGTTGTCATTTATGGAATTGAATTTTAATTGTTTTGTGCAGTTGACCATCTAATTTTTGCATACATTTAACTGGTATATTTCTCATCTATCTTTTATGAAATTGTGGGAATCTGTTAATTTGTCCAAAATCTAGTTATTAAAGGGAGTGTTTTAATGGCTATGTGTTGTGTCTGTATATATATATATATATATATATATATATATATATCCATATTTTTACTGATGTTTTTTCTATTTTCTGTACAGTATTAAGGGAAGCCATCTTGTCTGAGCTACTGCTAATAGCATTCAGATAAATGCTTTACACATAGACCATGGACCTGTGCATAGGTCATTATGCAGACAACTGTCCAGAAGTGTGTCAACCACCTACTTAGTTTCAATGGAGTGAGCCTGTGTCATCAATACATAGGAATTACCTTTTATTATTATCATGCTTGTGATGATAATGATATGACTACAGACTGGAAAGTGTCAGCCTATTATTAGGCTTAGTGACCAACAGTGGTGTAACTATAGCGGTCACAGCGGTTGCAGAGGCAATCAGGCCCAGAAGCCAGGAGAGTCCACAGGTCACCCTCACCACACTAAACTTCTTTGATATCTTTCCTAATTTCTTTTGATGTTTAGCAGTTTGGGTATCATAAATTTAGTACCCCTGCCCTATAGTGCACTGGAGTGAAACAGTGAAAAACAGTTTATGATAGCCTTTCACTTTCATAAAGGAGAAAATTAAACTTTTAATGGCAAAAGTATTTGCAATTAGTCAGAGTATATTCAAGCAGGAATTCTGTAGGAGAGGCTGCAGCACAAATGAGGGTACAATTATTCAGTGGGGGCACTGACATGGGGTGGGAATGATGAGAAACTAGTGTGCACTGGCATGTTGTGAACATGTCTTCCTCTCAGTTTGGGCCCAGCTAGAGAAAGAAAGGGAAATGTAAATGCTGCTAAAATGTATGGCTAGTACATGGCTTACAGTCACGAGGAGAAGTTACACAGAGAAGCCCAAGCTGAGCTTTTGCATCAAGGCTCAAGTGTCTCTAGTTACACCCCTGGTGACCAATGAGGAAACTGGATTTTGTTTTTAATTTAGAGTGATATGGAAAATTGAAAAAAACCTGATATAAACAGTAGGTCATTTTGTGATACGTTTTTATTAGAAATATTTTCCATGCCTTTCATATTATTAGAAACTCATATTTAAATACACTATTGGGGAATACTGAATAATCTTTTTTTGAAAGTTCACCTTTATGACAACAGAGCAGCTAAGAGGATTGTCTTTAATTCTGGTGGATCTTATAATGTCCATGTTTGTATAACATAGAAATCCCAATTAATTCAATGGTAACTGTGTAATACTTTATGTTCCCTGTGGTGACACTGCAAGGAGTTCTAGGTTTGAATTGGACTAAGGACAACATCTGCAAGGAGTTTGTATGTTCTTTCTGTGTTTGTATGTGTTTCTTCCTATGTGTTCCTGCAGGTACTGTGGTTTCCACCACACTTCAAAGACATACTTATAGGGAGTTAAGACTGTGAGCCCTATATGGGACTGTTATTGACAATGTCTGTATAGTACTGTGGAATATGTTGGTGCTATAAAAGTAACGAAAAGAATAAATAATGCTTTCACATAGTCATCTTAAACTTTGCTTCTCTTGGGAAAAATTTCCGCATAAACTGTACAGTAAGTCTAGTACCTGGTATATAAAGTTAGTTTAACAATATTCCTGCCATCTTCTGTATGTGTTACAATTATGAAGACCCTTTCCCATAATGCCTTGTGATACAATTATGAAGAACATGGAGATCTGATGGTATTAAAAAAGTACTAACCTTTGTAATGAATAATCAAAAATGAAACCACAGAAATGCTTATCCATATTGTCAGTAGAGATGGGCAAACCTCTCAGGATTTGATTCTTTTTGGGTTCAAGTGGCTCGGGTCCCAGATTTGTTTCAGGTCAAACAAGTTCAGTACGAATCACACCTTAGGTTAAGGCCCCACGTGGCGTCCCGCAGCAAAAAAACACTGCAGAAAAGGCTGCAGCGGCAACGCATCGCAGTTCTTCCTGCAGCGCTTTGCACAGAAATTTCGCAGAGGTTTCCTCTGCGGACTTTCTACTTCAATTATATCTATAAGGAAACCATTGACGTTTCCGTAGATATAATTGACATTCTGCGATTTCCCAAAACGCAATGGTTTTGGAAATCATCGCGTGTCCGCACCGCATATTTTCCCGCAAAGTGGGGATGGCTTTCGGTAGAATCCCATCCACTTTGCTGTGACTGTAAAATGTTTACACCACGTGGGGCCCCGGCTTTAAATTGGCTTAAAACATAGTATAGAACACTCTTATGACTTAAGAAACCCCAGAGTATAGGCAGTGGGCATTTTATTTCGGCCGAGACTAAATTCGATGTGTTCGGTTTTCATAAAAAACCTAACTATTTGTAATATTCTGTTCAAACCCGGCTCAATACGAGTCACTTCGCTGATCTCTAATTGTCAGTGTGCCAAATTTTGCATGTTCCTGAAGCCAACACTCTTAGGCTAAGGATTCACGCAGCTAAAAAATGCTAAATTGTGTTTTTTTTTTCAGTATTTTTATTGAGTCATGCTACTTTTTTCTTTTCAGCATTTTTTCTTTAAAAATTAAATATATAGTGAAAACATCTGAGATTCTGCAGCTAAAATTAACATGCTACATAGTTCTTTTTTCCCCCCCAATACACAGTATTGTTCCCCAATACGTTCCGGCTAAGTTCTGCAAGAAGGGGGCTTATCCTTATAGAAATCTTACAGAGAACACAAGTTAATTTCCTGCTGGTCTCTTATACTTTTGGATGACAAGGATTGGACAGTTTGGGGCTAAAATGTAATAGATGTAAGATGCATTAATGTTGTACAACTATATGATGATGAGTAAAAAAAAAGCTTGAATTGAAATATTTCATATACATACAAAATATAAAAATATCTATCTATCTACTCTTTTTCATTGTTTTATATTGGGCCTACTAAAGTACAAAAATTTGGAGCTAGAATAAATGCAATGATTTTTGGAACCAAAATAAAACCTCATAGAATCAAATTAACGTGAATAATCAACCTGTCACAAACCACTTATTTCTACTTCTTAGAAGGAAAAAACTCATTGTCTATTACTCATTGCTGTATAGCTTGCCTTAAGCTACATTCACACAACCAAAGACGTGGAAAAAGGCCGTGAAAAATGTCACCTGTGGGGTGGCCATTTTCACAGATCCCCTATACATTTAAGCATATGGAGGGATCAGTGAAAATGGACAAAAATAGGACCATCAAAATAATGGTCATGTGAATAGCCTCCATTCACAGTCATTGAATTCAATGCTGCCGTGTGACGTCTCTCAAAAATAAGTCGACGTCACACGACCATTTTTTACTGTCCAGTGAATATAGTTTTAGTATGATAAAAAAAATCTGAGGTTTTCTGGGATTTAAAGGAACCTGTCATCATGAAAATGCAGTCTGCATGTTATAGACAGATGGAGCTGAGCAGATTGATATATAGTTTATGGGAATATATTCACTATAACCTGTCATTTATCCATTTATTTCTCTGCTCTTTATATGCTTGGAAGAAGTAATTGAGTCTGGTGGGTGGTCCTACTCAGTGACTGGCTTTTTCCAGCTTCTGTTGGAAAGCCACTACCAGCTAGATATTGGCCCTGCTTAGACCACAGTAGGTAAAATGTAGCATTGCATAGTATCCATTCAGTGTCTACACATGTTATACACAGATGGCCTAAGTGTGCAAGGGAAATATCGATGCTACCGATCCATAAATTCTTGGGCAGTCCAATAAAGTGTTTTTTTTTTGTTTTTTTGGGGTGGGGGTAGGATAAAAAATAGCTTCATCTGTGATATTTTTCTGAATCTAGAGCTAACTGTATCTATACAGTTTATGAGCCAGAAAAATATACTGTAAATGCATATATTATAAAACATATACTAGTTTTTGTCTTTGATTTGTTATTTTGTTTTGGTTATTTATAAAATTCGCTGCAAAAAAAGACATTCCCGCCCTATATATTTCTATGGGGTACATACACAAATAGAAAGCATAAGATAATATAAACAATTATAAACAATTGCATGATCACACCAAAAACATATGGGATCTCATATTTTCAAAGAAAAAAATGAGAATAAAGAAAAAAATAATAATAATATATAATAAATCATGTAGTATTATAAAGCACTAAAAGGAAAAAGAAAAATAGAAATGACAGGGTAGACAAAGGGGATGGCCAACAGGTGTGTGTGTGTGTGGGGGGGGGCAAGAAATATTCTTTTGTATGTTTAATAAATGCTTAAGAATCATGTTTTGAGTGTTTCATAGTTGGGTTTATCATTCGTCCTAATGCCAAGATAATAATCAATCATAATCTTTACTCTAAAGGGTCATTGACACTACCGCTGGTGACCATCAGTAGTGTACGTTGCTATTGTCCGTTACAAGATTTTAGCAACGGACACTAGCAGAACTGTTGCAAATCCGTTAAAATTTCCATTAACTTCAATGGGATTTTATCTTGTCTGTTGGTGACCGTTAGTGTCCGTTTTACACCAAATCCATCACATGTCCGTCATTTTTTTTTAGGACAAAAAATCTGACATGCAGAACTTTTGTGTCAGTGAAAAAAAAACATTTCATGACAGACGTCAAGTGTCCGTTATTTTTTAACATTGAAGTCTATGGGTAATGGACAGTAATGGACAGGTGTCTGTTAAACTGTCCGTTATTAGTGTCCGTTTTTTTCTGCGCATGCTCAGAAAACAGAAACAAAAACAAGAAAAAAAAATGGACAGTATAAAAATGGACAGTAACGGACACTGACACTAACTGATGCTAATGTGTCAATTTTTTGTTTTTTTTTAACGGACACTATCATAACGGATATCCAAAGGTAATATGAACCCACCCTTATGTTTTTGCATAAAAATATAATAGATAATAGCTTTTATTTATTTTATTTACTTAAAGAAAATAGGACACTGATCTACATACAATTAGGTAGTAAATCTAGCCACAAAATCTGAGACTGGAGATTGAGTTTTGATATGTAGAACTGATGGTCAGCAAGTTTACTACATTAACATCATTGCACAAGTGATGCTGAAAATTGCATAATTTGATATACATATCTTTTTTTCTGTTGCACATCATGTCACAGATTTTAACACAGTATCTATGCATACTGCCTAATAGAAAATAATGGAAAGTTACACTGGTTAATAAATTATTATGCCCAGTAACGCAAAATATAATTGATAATACTGTAGACAGCAATAAAAATGAGTCAGTAATATAAGATAAATATGAATCACTAAAGAATGCAGGGAAAGAATGCAAGGGAAATCAGGACTTATATATTGACAATGTAAACATAATAAAATACATAATACATAACAAATAAAAGGTAATTTGGAAGAACTAGGAATTTCCCATTACATTAATTTAACTATATGAAATCTATTATTGGAAAATCAACTATTGTGTAAAGCAAGTTTTTCTGTTATGCAGAATTACAGTGAAAGTTAACACAATTCTAAGCTTAAAGGCAAAAAACACATTACTACACCCTTAACAAAAGGTGATGTAGACAGCTCAACTCTTCTTCCCAACCCCCAGCCCTTCTTCATGACTCAGAGCATGCTCACAGCACTCTCTCAAATAGGTCAATGAGCCATTTCCATCCAAGTTTTCTCTGGTTATCATTGCAGAATTTTTCACAGCTCAAAGAAGCAGCTCAGGCAAGATGGCTGTCTAATAAGCACATTAAGACATTAGGAGAATAAAAGCAGATTAGAAAAAAAGAATGTGATTCAGTATACAGTGATACAGTGAAAATAAGGTGATACTATCCCTACTGGAAAATTGGTGGTTAAAAACAATATATTGGCAATGGGTTCATGCTTGTTTGTTGGTGTAGATAGATAGATGGATAGATAGATAGATAGATAGATAGATAGATAAATAGATAGATTGATCTTTAGACATGTACTAGTAATGTATGTGTGTTGAGTGTGTGTGTGTACATTATTGATAATAAATGCCCCTGATACCTATATTTACTGATGTGATTTGTATACAAATTATATAGTAGCTAGTATGTCCTCTTTACCCATAGTCAAATATTCAATATACATATTTGGATTAAAATTGAATATCTTCAGTATGTTTCTTTTACACAGAATGTTATTAAATATACAAAACAGAAAACAAACTGACTGGGGCTTTTGCTACCCCCATTTCTGAAAGATAATATATGTATCAATCTAACAAAACAATTTTACAATGTACAATAGAATCTGAATGAATTTCTTTCATCTTGTTTGTAGAACAATTAAATTATTGTGACTGTACGGGGAGAAAGAGACAGAGCTGGCATGTTTGTATAGAAGGATGCAATGTTTCTCACGTGAGTCAGCATTATAGTTGAGGGGCACTATAGTTCACATTTGCAGTCACAGGGAATTGTGATCTATATTCAAAGTGTTACACATCAATGGGTTAGGTACTCACATTTTTGTGACCACAATATAACTAATTGAACGATAAAATTGACAACATATTATGTAAAGATACTGTGAAGCATATACACCTAAAAAAATCCAATTTTTTATTCATGATAGTTTCATACAAATATTTATAATTATTTTTTTTATCTATTTTAAGATTTTATATCACTGTCTCTATGATATCATACAAAAGAATTCATTCTCTTTACTACTGTAATATGTTAAAATAACTACAAAAGTAAAAAACATTCATGTACATATAGAAAATATGCAGTCTTAAAACATATACTAATCAATTATTTATACTTTTTTATTTTAAAAGAAAAAAAAATCAGTCAAGTATGTTCATAGATATACTCAAGTAGAAAAGAGAGATAGATAGCTAGATAGAGAGAGAGATATAGATAGATAGAATAGATCATTTTTTAACTATGCAGGATTCGTGTGTCCTACTGACTTTATTATGGATAGGTCTAGAGTAATGCATAATTAAAACTTAGAAAAGGCTTTTAAACCCTGTTTACTTCAATGACTACTGGGAAACAAATGTTTCTTTCTCCTGGCATCGCCCACCCACAGAACGTGAACAGAACAAAGATGGTTCTGTCAGGCCTCTTAGCACTAGAAAAAACGCCTTGAGAGGCCAGAATGTATTAGAGCCCCGCTGAGCTCATTCAACTTCACATAACAACTCATACACACCGTACAACTAATTACATGTCAGATTAGCAATTTCTTTATTACAGCACCACCACTAATTAAAATTGCATTGAATATTCCTCAAGTACTTTTATTTGTTTACATGGTTATTTATTTCAGTTTTTGATGGTAAAAATCATCTTTAACAGATAGTAGAAAAATCATTGTGTTACACATTATTGTCTTAAAGTAGGAGTGTTTCAGAAGAAAATGCTTCGCAAACAAACTTAAAGTATAAAACACTTGCTGAGAAAGCTCTTTTCCCTCGAAAGTGATCAATTAATTCCCATATTCATTGCCATTAAAGGAAGCTGTAATAAAACGGGTTACATCATTTTAATCAGCATGCTTTACATTTTTTTGTCAAATGGAACAAAGTAGCACTATACTTTTATGATATTTGATTAATGAGGGCAGGAAATCTGAAGTTTTTGCAATAAAACTATCAAAAAAATCAACAGACGTTTTTTATTTTTCCCCTTATGATTTTAATTTAATGGCTCATGTTTTCATTACTGCAGAGGCTGTACACTTTAGCTTGCAATTATGTCCCATCTGTGAAGCAGTGTGTTATTACAGTTTATTCTAGTAGCTTTTCAATCACTTTTGAGTTGTGCTTTACAAGTATTCTTGCAGCAGGTGGGCTTACTGGCATGGGACCAGAAATACACAAAGCGCAAAGCTGGAGTTTAATGGCAGCCATATGCATGTGGCACAGAGCGCCAGCCTTCCCCCATATGCTGCTAAGCAGCCTCTTCAGCCTGCCAGTCACTCTTCTTACTGACTACAGTCTCTAAGTAGTTTTCTGCCAGGGAAAAATATACCAAGGCAGCAAATTTCTCCAGTGCACCATCCTTATTACTGAGACAACCCTGTCATTAGCAAAAGCACAATGAACCTGATCTGGAGATGCATACCAATTAGGTTGCATGGAGCACTTTTCCTTCTTATCTCTATGGAAACTCGGCCTCCCCGGCTGCAGTGGACAATCAGTAATGTTTCATCCACCCATATGTCAACTAGTTAACACTGTGCACTTTTATATCAACCATAAATTTGTTGTCCCCCCTTGGCAAAACCTACTACCAGACCCGAAAACTGAGAAAAAAAGCATTCATGGTGCCATGTCTTAATCTGTTAACCCCATTTTTTAGATGTATTGACATGGCAACAGCTACTACTGATTGCATATCATAAACATTTCTCAGAAACAAAGTATATTTTAAAGAATCATCAAGCGCATATTCATTGCACACAAAGAATAGGTGAAAACCAGACATTGCTTTGGTTAGTGAGATTTACTGTAAAATGAATCATTTACATAACAGTATATTGCCCATTCTCTTACAGATGCTGTTTTACACACTGTCTACATTGCTGCTTTGCTTTACAATATGTTTCAAGAACTAGACAAATAGATGGCCATGTGGCAAACGACAAGATTAGCTTAATCACAAAACACTTTTTTATGTACTTTATCTTTCCATTTTGGAAAATGTGACAATGAATAATACACTAAGCAATGAAAATAAAGGACACATTAGTCTGAAACACATTTTGTTAACCAGACAGCTTATTCACACTTCCACTTGCAGTGTAAGGGAAAATAATAATGAACAATAAATATAAGCAAGCCTGATCACATGGATATTTAAATTATACTGGACAATCTATTTTTTTTATCATCTGTGGCCTGAAATGTATCTTATAATTAATTATGCTACACTTAAATTGCTGAATACAGTTTTGACAAGTTCATGATTACATGAATATTTTGTGTATCTTTAATATTAAAAATTTTAGGTCTTTGTCCTATTTGCGTTATTATGATTGAAAAACTGATTTGTCCCCTTTCAGATATTCTCTATTATTGCATACTTCTCTATAGCTAAAGTATTTTGGATGTCTGAACAAAATTATCTGGATCTTTTAACAGAAAATGGGGACATATAGTGAAAAAAATAAATTTTAAATTATCACTCATTTACTTAAGAAAAATCCTTTCATATTATTTCGTCAACAGTACTGCACAAAAGTTATAGGCATGTGTGACAAAATGTGACAAAACTAAGAATGCTTTCAAAATTAACAAACTTAAGTGAATGAAAAAACAAGAAATCTACATTGAATCAATATTTGGTGTTACCATCCTTTGGAGGAGAAGTCCTAGAAATGATGATATGGCCCCCACAGAGCCCTGATCTCGACATCATTGAACCTGTCTGGAGTTATATGGCAAGGTTTGAGGAAGCCTACATCCACAGTGGTTAGTTCTCCAAAATGTATGGAACAACCTCCACGATGAGTTCCTTCAAAAATTGTCTGCATGTGTACCTAGAAGAATTGATGCTTTGTTGCAGGTAAAAGGTGGTCAAACCAAATACTGATTTTATTTAGATTTCTCTTTTAATTATTATTCACTTAATTTTGCTAATTGACAAAAATATACAATTAAAAGCCGTGTGGAACAAATGGACCTCGCTAGCATCAGAACACACTACCGACAAGATGGACATCAATCTCCACAACAACTGCCAAGAGACCGGTCTACGGGCGTCTCGTTGGACAGCCTCCTTCTTCCAACCTTCAACACCTGTTTGATGATGAGATGTTTTGTGACATCTTTCAAACGCCAAAGTTTAAGCATAAAGGCAACCCCAACCAAAGATTTGTTTGCAACATGTGACGAAAACCCCTTTGTCGCGTAGAACTGACAACCAGTGAATCGTCACTTCCAGAAAGATGGCCTCCTCCACGGGTATTGTTCCGCCAGAGCAGGCTTGCCAATCAGTCCATGCACGCATATGACTGCGCCAGGTTGACTCAGATAGCAAGTGCCGCACCAGCTTCATCAGGACCTCCCGACCAGGTCCCACAAGTACTCCGGGCATGTGTGCCCCTCCGCATCCGCCGAAGGGTGAAGATCTCTGAAGACCTGTAATTGTGAACGGGACAGGGCATCAGACAGCACATTCTGGTGTCCTGGGACATCCTTCGCCCTAAACCATATGTTTGCTTGCAAGCAACGCAATACTAAATGCCGAAGCAAGGCAAGTACCAGGAGGAAGGAAGGCTGTTGACCACTTGCACAACTGCCATGTTATCTGTCCAAAAGCAGATTCATTTATTGGCGATGTCGTGACCCCAAAGTTCTAGGGCCATCACGATGGGGAACAGTTCCAGGAGGGCGAGGGTTTTAATGTAACCCATAGCGATCCAACCCGACGGCCATGAACCTCTGCACCAGTGGTCGCCGAAGATGGCGGCAAAAGCGTCGCTTCCCGCGGTGTCTGTGAAGAGACTCAGGTCGGAACTTGAAATTTCGGCCGACTGGCACACCAATCTGCCATTATAGGACTGGAGAAAGGTCTTCCAGACGAGGAGGTCCTCCCTAAGACATTTTGTTATCCGGATAAAATGGTGTGGCTGTTGCACCCCTTTTGTCACTAACGACAACCGGCGTGAAAAGGCGCGCCCCATGGGCAGTACCTTGCAAGCGAAAATCAAACGCCCCAGTAAGACTTGCATCTGATGCAGGGTAACCTTTTTTGCACCAACAAACAAGTCAACTGTCGTCGTTAGACTTAGCAACCTATCCTCAGGCAATCGAAAAACCGTACTGGCCATATTGATCTCTATGCCCAGAAATGATAAACATGTCGTGGGGCCTTCCGTTTTTTTCCAACAAGGGAACTCCTATGCTTTCCATTAACTGCCTGAAGGAGTCCAACAGGTATGCACACCTAGGTGACCCAGCTGGACCCACAAATAGGAAATTGTCAAGATAATGCAATACATATGGGCTGCCCATCTCGTACGAAACCATCCAGTCTAAGAAAGAGCTGAACATTTCGAAATAATGGCAGGAAATGGAGCAGCCCATAGGCAAACACATGTCGACAAAGAACATATCATTAAGGAAACATCCCAACAAATGAAAACATGACGGGTGCACTGGTAAAAGACGAAACGCCAATTCAATGTCTGATTTGACCAGAAGAGCACCTCGGCCCTGATATCTCTGACCAAGGCAACTGCTCGGTCAAAGGATGTACAGTACAGACCAAAAGTTTGGACACACCTTCTCATTCCAAGAGTTTTCTGTATTTTCATGACTATAAAAATTGTAGATTCACACTGAAGGCATCAAAACTATGAATTAACACATGTGGAATTATATACTTTACAAAAAAGTGTGAAACAACTTAAAATATGTCTTATATTCTAGGTTCTTCAAAGTAGCCACCTTTTGCTTTGATTACTGCTTTGCACACTCTCGGCATTCTCTTGATGAGCTTCAAGAGGTAGTCACCTGAAATGGTTTTCACTTCACAGGTGTGCCCTGTCAGGTTTAATAAGTGGGATTTCTTGCCTTATAAATGGGGTTGGGACCATCAGTTGTGTTGTTCAGAAGTCAGATGGATACACAGCTGATAGTCCTACTGATTGGAGTGTTAGAATTTGTATTATGGCAAGAAAAAAGCAGCTAAGTAAAGAAAAACAAGTGACCATCGTTACTTTAAGAAATGAAGGTCAGTCAGTCCGAAAAATTGGGAAAACTTTGAAAGTATCCCCAAGTGCAGTGGCCAAAACCATCAAGCGCTACAAAGAAACTGGCTCATATGAGGACCGCCCCCAGGAAAGGAAGACCAAGAGTCACCTCTGCTGTGGAGGATAAGTTCATCCGAGTCACCAGCCTCAGAAATCGCAGGTTAACAGCAGCTCAGATTAGAGACCAGGTCAATGCCAGAGTTCTAGCAGCAGACACATCTCTACAACAACTGTTAAGAGGAGACTGTGTGCAGCAGGCCTTCATGGTAAAATAGATGCTAGGAAACCACTGTTAAGGACAGGCAACAAGCAGAAGAGACTTGTTTGGGCTAAAGAACACAAGGAATGGACATTAGACCTGTGGAAATCTGTGCTTTGGTCTGATGAGTCCAAATTTGAGATCTTTGGTTCCAACCACCGTGTCTTTATGCGACTCAGAAAAGGTGAACGAATGGACTCTACATGCCTGGTTCCCACCGTGAAGCATGGAGGAGGAAGTATGATGGTGTGGGGGTGCTTTGCTGGTGACACTGTTGGGGATTTATTCAAAATTGAAAGAATACTGAACCAGCATGGTTACCACAGCATCTTGCAGCGGCATGCTATTCCATCCGGTTTGCGTTTAGTTGGACCATCATTTATTTTTCAACAGGACAATGACCCCAAACACACCTCCAGACTGTGTAAGGGCTATTTGACCAAGAAGGAGAGTGATGGGGTGCTACGCCGGATGGCCTGGCCTCCACAGTTACCAGACCTGAACCCAATCAAGATGTTTTGGGGTGAGCTGGACCGCAGAGTGAAGGCAAAAGGGCCAACAAGTGCTAAGCATCTCTGGGAACTCCTTCAAGACTGTTGGAAGACCATTTCAGGTGACTACCTCTTGAAGCTCATCAAGAGAATGCCAAGAGTGTGCAAAGCAGTAATCAAAACAAAAGGTGGCTACTTTGAAGAACCTACAATATAAGACATATTTTCAGTTGTTTCATGCTTTTTTGTTAAGTATATAATTCCACATGTGTTAATTCATAGTTTTGATGCCTTCAGTGTGAATCTACAATTTTTATAGTCAAGAAAATATAGAAAACTCTTGGAATGAGAAGGTGTGTCCAAACTTTTGTTCTGTACTGTATATGATACTGCCGTCTCTTCCTTTGATATCCCGTCGTTGACCCACGCACGCACTGCGGGTATGATACAGTAAATGGTGAATTAGACGGTACTTTCCCACCTCCTTTTTTGGTACCAGACCCAGAGGTGATACTCTCATGTTTGAGAGTGGAGGTTCCGGAAAAGGACCGGCCATTTGCCCCAATTCAACTTCTTTTAAAACTTTTTCCCATGCAACCAAAACATTTTCTTGAACCGATTTGAGGTTTGAACATAATAACAGGGCCTCCGACTGTTCGTGCGGTATATAAAAGCCCATGGAAAAAACATTAAATAACACTTTTGCCTCTATTTTCTTCAGGTACAGCCCAATTCAATGCTCCAGCTCCCGAATATTTACTGGTGTTCTCTGCGCCACCGGAAGCGCCCAGCTTGGGCTGCTGTTTGGCACGTCGTACACAACGTATTGCTGAGTGCGCACAAATTGAACACTTGTGCCGAAACCTGCATGCCCTCCCCACCCCGGTAACGATAGGGGACCTACTGTGTTGTTTTTTTGTTCAAAATTTGTCACAAATTGTTTTAATGCTGACACAAAATCCATACTCTTTGTGGTGTTGGTGCATGTAGTAGGCCAGCCTGGGGAGCTGTGGTACTCACCAGCAGCTCCAGTGCCTGTAGCCGTCTGCATGGACGATGGGGCGGGTATGGATGGCTGATCCGCGAGCTTTCTTGCCACTCCAGGAAAAGCCCATCTTGACTGCGCTGCTGTGGAAGTACGAAGCCCCTGGCGATGGGAGCTCGGCGACCCGCCTGACAGCCTAGAATCCCACCTGTTCCGTGTGTGATGTGATCTCCTGGAAGTGGACGAAGAACGGCTGCGCAGGGAGCAACGGCGGTGACGGCTTCGTCTCGAGTGCTATCTCCTGTGCTGACTGCCATGATGCCTCCTGAAAACCAGCAGTCTCCGCCGACTATGTGGGTCGCTGTTGTCTGTGGAGAAAAACTCGGAGCAAGAATCAGACGTATACCTTCTTCATGTTTTAATAGTTTTTGAAACAAACATAAGTTTTATTAAGTGTTGGATTTTTTTCAAGTGTATCATTTTTTCACATAATTATGGACTGACTGACTTTTTCAAGAGATATAGATCTCTTTAAAGCAGTAAGGAAGCTGAACTTACATAAAATGTTTATTAATCCTACTAATTCATCAATATCTAAGAAGGAAGAAGAAGTTCCTACAATGGTTGGTCAGTGGGGTTTAGTGGCGAGTATAATTTGGAAAGTACAGATAGAGACTTTGTTACTCTACTAACGGACTTGGATATTAATTGGATAAGTGCTTCTAGGAAAGAATGTAATATCCTTGAGATAGAGGACTTTAAGAGGGGATTTCCTTCATCTTTTTGTTATCTCTTGTCGGTCGGTAGGTCTATTGATACGTTTTATACCTGGGTGCTGAGAGATATCAAGGCCCTTGTCTATCCTGCCCCAAAAAGTACATTTAGTAAAGCCCTTAGGTGGCTTCAGTCACACAGAAATTTAGTGATTATAACAGCCAACAAGGGAGGAAATGTGGTCCTTCTGACCCGTGATTACTATGTTAAGGAATCTGAAAGGCAGCTGGGTGATCAGACAACATATAAGGAGCTGATAAAGTACCCTATTGTGAAGATAGAGTCTTAGCTACTTACTTTTTTGCAGTAAAAAGGGAATTATTTCTAATAGGATAGCTGACAGATTGTATCCCCAATTTCATCGCAAATCCTGTTGGTACTTTGTGCCCAAAATTCATAAGTCCATAGAGGTCCCACCCGGTCGACGAGTAGTCTCAGGTGAGGAGGGAATAACCAAACCCCTATCACAATATCTTAACTGGCTGTTACACCCCTTTATTGGACGATATCCCCTTGAATATTAAGGATACCAATGCCTTTTTTATAGCATTGAAAGAGATTGTTTGGCAAGAGAGTTTTTATCTTGCATCAATAGATATAGAGAGTTTATATACCTGGATACCGCACAAATTGGGTATCCAGTTTCTCAGTGAAATAATAACAAAAAACAAGAAAGAACTCCTGACTTTGGGAGTTTTGTTTGTGAGGGTATACATTTTGTGCTTTTGAATAAGGCCTTTCAGTTTGGGACAACATGGTACAGTCAAAGGACCTGGACTACGATGGGGACACTGGTCGTGTGTACCCTAGCGAGTATTTATTTGGTTTTTGAAGGACCTTATGTATTTTCCCTTTACAATCCCTTTTGAAGTTTATCAATGTGTATTTGAGATATGTGAATGATGTTTTTGTGGTTTGGGCTGGCTCTCTAGCTCACTTCAGGAGGTTTGTCACATACCTTAACAATGTTAACCAGATGAATATGAGATTTTGCAGTAAGTTTGGAGGGCACCAACTAGATGTCTTTGTGACAATAGAAAAGAGCCAGATAGAACTATGGTGTTCCGTAAAAGTAAAACAATTTTACATTTTTAAAGTTTCCATCCACCTCACGTGAAACGAGCTGTCCGTTATGGACAGTTTATTAATTTATGGAGATTGAATAGTGATATATATACAATATATACATTTGAGGAACAGGCGATGTTGCTGAAACAGCATCTTATGTTAAGAGGGTATCTGGAAGCATTGATAGATTAAAATTTGTGCAGCTAGCTATACACAAATAGATTTGTTGTTGAACAAAAAGGGCAGAAAATGAAGTGGTGAAAATAGTTGTGTCTTTTCTTTCCAGTATAGCTCACATGCAGCTGCCATATGTTCAGCAATTATGAATAACTTCCCCACTTCCCCATTATGAGGGATCCTGAACTAAGTAAAATCTTACCACACTGCCCATTAGTCACATATAGAAAAAGTTGGACGATAAAGGAATGTTTGGTCAGAAGTTGGTTTATATGTAGTACATCCATGTGTTGGAACCAGACATGTGGCCAGTCAGGTTTTACACTGCAAGACCACTTTTTTTTTGTATATGTCATGATCTGCCCTTGTCGCATTGCATAGAAATCACTGCACACACCATGGGTTTCTTCAGAAGATAGTGCAAATGTGCTTTTTATTTTCTCATTTTTCAGATAAGGCAATGTCATACATCACAACTCCATAGAGTGACAAATAATTTTTTGTTGTAGAAATGTGGATCAAGAACATTTGCAACTTGTATAGCGCCTATACACTAACCTCTGAATCACCTATGAGATCAAGCCTGAGGAAGGTCACAGCTTTGACTGAAACGTTGCATACAAGTTCTTGATCCACATTTCTACAACAAAAATGATCCCACATGCCTGTGTTTTGCAGGGATAGAGCATGTACCCTGCCCTTGAGAGGGAGGTTATTGCCATAAAATTAAAGCAAGAGGCCAAATGAATTATACGCATGGGAGCAATGGATCCTCTAGGGATGGATGACAAAAATTTAGCAGTGTGATTTTTTTTTTTTGAGCACTTTCTCCTTTAAGGTATTGGTTGCACTTGATAGCTGGAGGCGATGTAGGTTAAAGTTGATAAGACACTCAATTGTCACTGTACAGCAAGGCCAAAGGAAGTGTTTAGGTCACGTGAAATGGCTGTTGCCCAGATCCTTTGAATGGGTCAGTGCTCTGTTACCATGTTACTGCTTTTAACCAGGAGAATATAAAAAGGACTTTTACATTAGTGGAGAGTGCTGCTTTTCATTTTTTTTATTACAAAGTCCATAACTTGTCATTAGCTGTCCATAGATACATAATGTCAATTACTATTTGTTTCCTTTATCATTGATATTTTTATAGCCTTTTACCAATGATTCAAAGCAAAGCTATATAGAACAGTTGCAACCTTTAAGCTAGTATTTTATTATAACATTTTAATTTATCATTTGGCTGTATCTTCATCTTCATCTTGATATTGTGACCATGTTTTTGTAATTAAGAGTTTTTGTGTATTTTGGTTTGTTCCATTCTAAAAGTTAATATTTGAAATACTATTTTATCTATCTTTCATCATCTATCTCTATCATGTTTAGCTGCTGTTAGGCTTTGTATTTACTTTATCAAAAAGTGTAGCTAAACTATATAATTTGTACAACTGCAAGTAATTACTAGCCCCAAGTACTAGCCCCAACTGCTTTGCGCTCTTACCAAGACCTGGTCCCATCAGAAAATAGAACGCTCTCAACACATTGGTAATACGTCCAATTTCATTACCTATACACCTCCATTAAAAAAAACATGTCATTTCCACAGGTCCCTCTTCCCATTCTAATGCCTCTGCACCTCATAGTCAATGACACCCCAATCCATTTCCCTCATGTATAACTTGCTTGTAGCCTCAAAAGAAGACCCCCTGCTGGTGTACACAGTGAGTTGAGAATAGGAATTGGTTCTCATTTTATGTCACTTACGATTGTTACATACTTTGCTGAAAACTTAATAAAACTTTTTTAATGGAAAAATGTTTACCGTACCCCTGCATTAATTCTTTCTTGGGTGTAGTTTCCAAAATGGTGTCACATGTCAGGGGATTCCACTTTACTGGCATTTCAGGGGCTCTGCAAAAGTGGCATGTCTTCCAAAAATCAAATCATTTAAATCTGTGCTCCAAAAACCAAATAGTGCTCTTTCCCTTCTATGCCCAGCTGTGTGCCCAAACAGAAGTTTATTCCCACATATGACATTGTTAAGTACATTGTTCTGGCTACAACAACGGCATACATGTGGGCATAAACTGCATTTTAGGCACACAGCAGGGCTCAGATGTGAAGGAGCGCTGATTGGCTTTTATAATGCAGATTTAGATGTTTGGTATTTGGATGCCATGTCAAGTTTGTAGAGTTCCTGAGGTGCCAATAGAGTGGAATCCCCTAGGTATTTAACTCATTTTAAAAACTGCACCCCTTAAAAAATTTATCAAAGAGCGTAGTGAGCCTTAGTGAATGCATATCAGATGGTGAAAAGTGAATATGTAATCTGTGTGAAGTATATTGGGTACACCAAATTCCCTATTATTTTCCCAGTAGCACCTCTGGGGTCACTTCTGGTGTCTTTTCCCTCATAACATTCTAAATCTGGTGTATACCCGGATACACAGTTTATACATTCCCTTCCTGCCGCAGCCAGTTTTGCCCTAAAATGTGGCGATTTTTGGGATTTTTTTTTTGTCCTCACATTGTACAAGCTATATTTTTAAAATTTTTCTGGTGATGTAGCCATATGAGGGTTCGTTTTTTGCGGGATGAGATGCATGACATCATTCAGGGATGCCTATTGCTTTTTCACTAAATTATATTAAATCTTTCTTATTAACTCAATTTTTTCAATCAATTCTGGCGTTGCTGTTTATCTTTTATGTTTTTTTACTATGCAGTATACAGCATAAGTAAAATGTTACCTTTGTTCTATGGGTGAGTACAATTACAGCTATACCTACTTTGTATTGTTTTTTTATGCGTTACTAATTTTACAGGACAAAAACCCAGATGGAGATAGAAATCAATTGTTTTTGCATCACCATCTTCTGAGAGGCGTAACATTGTTATTTTTTGTTATTTTGAGTTGGTTGAGGGCTTATTTTTTGCAGGTACTTTTGGTAATGTTTTGGGGTGTGTAATTCATTTTAAATAGGAAAGGGGTATTTTTGGGTCTTTATTATCATTTATTAATTTTCTTTAACACTTTTGATTTTTTTTTTTTTAACGTCCCACTAGGGGACTTGAACCATTGATCTTCTGATTGCTGGTTCAGTAGTACCGTGTATTGCCATGTATACAGGAAATCAGCCTATGCAGACGTATGGACTGACTTCCTCTTGTCTCGGCAGGATCAATCAGGTATGTGGATCACTGATTAGACCCCGGGCTGCCAAAAATACATATCGGCACCCCTTGATCACGCTGCAGGAGGGCACCATACTTACCAAAATGCTTAGATGCTGTGGTCATGTTGAACTGGGCCTTGACTGTGGGAGCTGGAGCAGGGTGTTAGCTTTCAGTTACAGCTAAAACCTGCTCCGAAAGTCGCCTGCTAACACACTGAGTGGGCGGCCGGCATTGGACGTAATAGTACATTCAGTTGGCAGGTGTGATGTACTATCATGTCCAATGTTGTCAAGGGGTTAAATTGTAGGCCAACACTCCTCCCACTGTACATGGTCAGTCACCAGAGCATAAAAAAACCATGAAATTACATTTTTTTTTTTTTTTAAGATTACCACAGGCTAGACTGTATATTGGGGGAACATACATAAAAAGGTGATATAATGGGGATTCTTTTTTTACATTAGCAGAGCCTGCATTTTTTTAAGATTTTACTGTGCTAACTAAGCTTATAGCCTATGATGGAGTGAGATGGATCACAGATCTATTTGCATGTCCACCATTTACAGAAACTAAAGGTTGTGAACAAATGCACAAGCTTTTTATACTCCATATGATAACAGCACTGGAAAGTCCACCTACACCTGTCTATTGGCTGGGAGGCTGCCATATGTTGCTACACCGTCACAGTGACTCACAAACAGTGTCTGAATCATTGCACATGTGTCAAACACGTGGCCATTTTCTCTTAGTGCAGCCATTTTATTAGTCGGAAGTAAATCACCAATTGTTTGGTTTAATTAAATACTGAACAATTTGGAATATTTGGTTTGAATCTGGTTTGTTACAAACTGATTCTAGTTATTGGTGTTCATAGTATAATTATAATAGATAAACTGGCAGGTATGTATGCAGTGAAGGGTAAAGTTGATTATTATACTCTGGGGTCATTTCAGTTGCCAGAGTATAACAACCAGAGGCCAGGGAAAGTGTATTTAAAAAAAAAAATCCCTTGCATTTTCTTGGCTCTGCCACTTCATCCTCTGGTGTTCTGGTCTTCTTTCTGGGCTGTCTACAACCTTCTCTGGCCCCTAGGTCACCAGTGAGGCCTGTGATTTTTACAGACCATCACTGCGCTCTAAAACCGATAGCAAAATGGTGGCCAAGTGGCTGCAATTAATACAAGGTGAACCCCCAAAATTTTTGTTACAAACCAGTGCGCCTAACACTATTTTTGAGTGGACATTCTCTTTAAACCTGTAAGTCAGTTTTGGCCTTCAGAACCCATCAATTTTTTTTTCCTCTTTTCTCATTGTCGCATTCTGAAGACATTTCATTTTTATTTTTCTGTTGATGCAGCTGTTTGCAAACTTATTGTTTTCAAGGCAAGATTCCTAAAAACAGCATTTCTGGTGTAATTGTTAGCTTTTTTATTGTTTATTGAGTGGGATACTTTTACAATATGTGTAAAGCCAGACGCAGCAACATTAAATATGTTTTTTGTTATTGTTTTTCATTTTTTCTTACATAATAAAGCATGTTTTAAATGGGAAAAGGGGAATTGTTGGTTATTTGAACAACTGAACTCTGAGAGGTAATATTGAAAAGTGGAAGCGTTTAGGAATCACAGCTATTTAACCATACAGTGGCAGACCATGTAAAGTTATAGTACATGGGTACCAAGTGTTGAGGCATATAAAACTAGATTTATTATGCCTTGCATGCCAGTTATCTGGTATTAAGGCAACAAATGAGCTCACATTTTTTGCACAAATTGGGTTTTGAGGAAAAATTTGCTAGTTTTCTATGTTGTAATGCCCACATATATTCATGGACGGGGCACGGAGTGGGCGTCAAGGTAGATGTATTATCATTAATCATTAAATGATTCCTGAAATCTATGCCAGCTATGAGCTAGCAGAGATTTGAGTGCAGGCACACTGCTCTGCAGAGGGTTTGTCTGATTTATGAGGAAACATAAATGAGGGGCACCAAGAGCCATCAGAGGAGTTATGATCAAACACCAGTCTTCATAAATTTCCACCATAGTGCAAAAGTTTATGCTGACAAGATAACTGACTCCAAACCATTATCACAAACACTACAACCTAGGAACTTCAAGGCATAGGTTTCCATGGCCAAATAGCTGCATGCATGCTGTACATCAGCAAGCACAATGTCAAGTACTATATGGAGTGCAATAAAGCACACTGTCACTGCAATTTGGAGCAGTTAAAATGTGTTGTTTGGAGTGACAAATCTCATGGTTCTAGCTGATGGATAAGTCTGGGTTTGGTGAATGCCAGGAGAATGATGACTGCATTATGTCAACTGTAAAGTTTGGTGGAGGAAGGATAATATTATGGGGTTGTTTTTCAGCGGTTGTCCTAGGCCCCTTAGTTCCACTGAAGGGAAATCTTAATGCTTCTGCATACCAATAAATATTTGACAATTGTATGCTACCAACTTTGTAGGAACAGTTTGGGAATGGCTCTTTTTTGTTCCAGCATAACTGTGTCCCAGTGCACAAAGTAAAATCTATAAAGACATGGTTTGGTGAGCTTGGCATTGAAGAACTTGACTGGCCTGCACAGAGCCCTGACCTCAAACCCTTCAAACACCTTTGGAATGAACTAGAACAGAGAGTGTCTGATCTCACAAATTCTCTCCTGGATGAGTGATCGAAAACTCCCATAAACACACATGTAGAAAGCCTTCCCACAAAAGTGGAAGTTGTTTTAGATGCAAAGAGGAACCAACTCCATATTTATGCCTATGGATTTTAATGGAATATAGCCGGATCCGGCAATCAGAGATGATGCAATGCCAGCATGAAACATAGCAGTAGCATCACACCTTATTTTACAAGAGTTTATCACTACTTTTTAGGGCTTTTAAAAGCACTTTTGATTCAATGGGAATAAATTCAGACTGAATCAGATCTGCTTCTCAAAATGAGCGAATCTTACCCGAAACAAATACAGAGAACAGTCACTCAAAATGCTGTGCTGGCTGCTGCTCATGACTCCTTCAGGTTCTAACATCCATCACAACATTCCTGGAGGTCTCCACATCCTCTATACACAAGGAGCCTACATTACCTGCATAGTCTCCAGACCTAATACCAAAATTAACGCAGATGCCGACCAGACCCTTAAATTATATCAGACCTCCAACTAAATCACCAATTAATTCAGATTCCACAAAATTCATCCAGGCCCCAACCAGTCCAATAAATTCAAACTCACCTCAACAAGTCCCCTTACATAATTCATCCCCAAAGTAGACACCTTCTCTCCCCTAAAAAGTCTAACCCTAGACCAGATCCCTATGTACTTACTATACCACTTTCAGGTCTAGGCTAAACATCGCATAAACATCACCTGCATCTGGTAGGCTCAAAACAGTTCCCATTTAGTTGCTTTGTAGGGTAGTAGAGCAAACTGCTTCATCATGAGCCGCGTTCGACCCGAATATTGATCGGTTTTTAACCCCTTCCCAACATCCGCCATAATAATATGGCGGATATCGAATATTTAAATATGGCGGCCGCTGGGGAGCTGAGCACAGTTTTTTTGCGCAGTTTTAGATTTTTGTTAACCCCTTCCCAACATCCACCGTAATAGTACGGGGGATGTCGGGTGTTTAAAGATGGTGGCCACTCGGGAGTCGTGCAGCCGCCATAGCCGCCGGGTCTCTGATGTTTTATACAGCAGACACCCAGCTCTAATGCCCGCGATCAGTGCCCGCACTGATTGCGGGGATTAACCCCTCTGGCGCCTTGATCAAAGCTGACCGAGGTGCCACTTTACCGGCGGCGTGCGGGTGCTGCCATTTTTCCGGGGATCACTGGCACCTGGAGCAAGCTCCGGGGCTGGCGTCCCATTGCTATGACAGCCGGGAGCCTTCTGAAGGCTCCAAGGCCTGTCTTTCATTAGTTTCTATTGCAGGCTACTCTCTGTAACCTACAATAGAAATTCAGTTTTTTTGCAATGAATTGTAATGCATTGCATTAGTGATCAGACCCCCTGGGGTGCAAGACCCCTAGGGGGTCTAATAAATGCAAAAAAAAAAAAAAGTATATAAAAATATATAAAAAAATATGAAAAGTTCAAATCACCCCCCCCTTTCCCTAGAACACATATAAAAGTACTTAAATACTGTGAAACACATACAGATTAGCTAGCCCGTAAGAAAGTTGCACAAATGCACTTTCTTAAAATGGTTGCACAACCTGTTTGAGAAGGAAATACAGAAGAGACACATGTTTGTGCGACGTAGACTGTGATTTTCTAGTACCACCAAACATCAGCTGACAGCCTCTTACCCAATAGACAGTGGGAGGTGGACACCTTGCAGTGCTGATTGCATATACACAATATAAGGTGCTGTAAACATCATCACCAGCTAGTTGCAGTAGTGATGGAGATAGTTCTGAAAAGCTTGCAGGCAATAGTTGGAATAGGAGAATTTAGTCAGATTTAAACAACTACACAGGCAGATTAGTGATAGATAGAAATAAATAGATGGAGTGAAGGCATAGCTGTGCTGCTGTTTGAGCTTGAGACTGCTTCATTCCTGCTCTAATACAGAATTACAGACAGGGTAGCAGAAGTAGCGGCTGCCACAGGGCCCGACACATTAAGGGGCCCGGAGCCCTCTGGCAGCCGCTACCGCGAACCCCACAAACACTGCTATCATTATACTCCAGGGTCTTTTCAGACCCCGGAGTATAACGATCGGGGGCCCAGGGGAAGTGAGGGAACATAAAAAACACTGTAACTCACCTCTCCTCTGCTCCGGCAGGCAGGCTTTGGGCCTGTTTGGTGACGTCCCAGATGTCAGCTGATGTCATTATGCATCGCGACGCCGGCCTGGATCACGCAAGATGTGGTCCAACATTGAAGATGGCCGAAGTAGCGCATGGGAGTGCACTGGAGCGAGGAAGAGGTAAGTAGCATTGTTTTTTATGTTTGTGTCTTCCCCTGGGTCTCCGATCATTGTTCATGGGTGGTCCACAATGGGGCATACTACTGTGTGCAGAGGCCACTATGGGGCATAATTCTGTGTGCAGGGGCCACTATGGGGCATACTACTGTGTGCAGGGGTCACTATGGGGCATAATAGTGTGTGCAGTGGCCACTATGGCGCATAATAGTGTGTTCAGGAGCCACTATGCTGCATAATATTGTGTGCAGGGGGCACTATGGGGCATACTACTGTGTGCAGGGGCTACTATGGGGCATAATAGTGTGTGCAGGGGCCACTATGGGGCATAATACTTTGTGCAGGGACCACTATGGTGCATAATACTGTGTGAAGGGACCACTATGGGGCATAATACTGTGTGCAGGGGCCACTATGGGGCATAATACTGTGTGCAGGGGCCACTATGGGGCATAATACTGTGTGCAGGGGCCACTATGGTGCATAATAGTGTGCGAAGGAATGCGGTTTGTGCGGGGAGGGCCATGTCAAATGTTTGCCTTGTGGCCCAGCCATTCCTAGTTACGCCACTGATTACAGACACATAAACAGAACAGTCAACCTTTTCATTGCCAATAACCTAATTTTGTCTGTTGTGAAATAGAGCAGTTTCATCTGTATACACAGTCTTTAACATACTTTTTACTGACAAAACAATCCTGCTAGTGAAAAATCTTCTGTTAAGGGATTTTTTGGGCAGGAGTTTAAATTTTTTCATAGCATATATAGCTGCACATAGCCTCTGCTGTTCCAACAGAAAATCGCCAATCCCATCTGCGCAAATCTGAAAAAAAATCACTTGCTATTTAATGTTTTTATCTCTGCTCTGCTCACCAAATACACAGTGTGAGGGAGTGTTATTTATCTGAAATAATATTAATTTCTTTAGGGGTTTTTTTGCTGGCCATATTTACAGTATTGCAGCCTTTACTAATCTAAAAAAAAGAATCTGTTATGTATATATATATATATATATATATATATATATGTGACAGGATTAGCTTAGGGATCATCATCTCCTCAGATAGATGAGCACTTTTGGAACAGCAATAAGAATACAGTATGCAGAGTTGCTTCGCTGTATCCTGCAGCACATATCTCACTGGATGGCTCCTCGTCAACTCCAACTGGGCAGCCTTACATTAGCCTCTACTAATGTAAAAAAAATTATCTCCGTTCCTTCAACATTTTTTTGTTTGTTTACCCAATATACAGTCTATCCAATGCTAATCTTAAAAAAAAAAAATGTAATTTTATGTTTCTTTTTCTGCTCTGGTGACTGACCATAAATATTTGTTAATCTGAACAAAATATTAATTGCTTAAACGTTTTTCTGTATGTACAGCAGAGCTGCTTCGCTGTATACTGCAGCACATGTCCCGCTGGATGACTCCTCATCAACTCCAATTGGGCAGCATTGTTGCAATATTGTTGCTGCACTGCAATTAAGTTGAATACCACATTGTCCCAGTATGGTAATTTTTTAATATGGTGATTCACCACTTTATTAATTTAGAGTGGCTTAAAAGAAGTGATCCTTATGGCCAGAAAAGTCTTTGCGCATTTCAGCTGTTCTTACATTACAAAAAACACCTTGCTCGATTTTCAGTGGCAAAACTGTCTGTCTTTGCATTACCTTATCTGTGACACTCCAACTCAGTGGAACTCCGCTTTAAACACACAGGAGCATCTGTGTGAGCATCACTCTGAGTTGATGGCAGAGGATAAGGATTTTGGTAAAGGTCATTGTAGTTGAGGAACTGGCACTTCTAGACTGGAAGAGGAGGAGGAGGGGAGAAAGACTCTCCCTTGGTGCAGAGAGGGCCCTTGACATGTCACAGGCACAGTCAGGGAAAGAGGCTGACCTTTATCTCTTCCAAGATTACGACAGACCACTGCATCTGCCAGTCACATGTGCACCCAGGTGGCCTCTGCCTGCTCCCAGTCCACCTCACTCTACCAGTGCCACAGCTCCAAGAGTCAAGCAGCAGCAGCCACTCCCAGTACAGTATCTGGAAGATGAGGAATCAGAATCAGACAACTGACACCCACTGGATGCACCAGGAAGTACAGTCGTCGTACCTAGAGTGCACTTATGTTCTGGAAGATAACTCTCACCCCATGGAATTATGGGCCAATAGGTTAAAACAATGGAAGGAGCTGGCCCAGTTTTCAATGAGAGTTTTATCTTGTCCAACCTCAAGTGTAATGGCTGAGAGGGTGTTCAGTGCTGCTGGGGGTAACCCTAATTAGCAGGGTAATTTTTGGAGCATTTTAAATGTTAAAATGTGTACATGTGTACAAGCAAGTGTCAGCACAGTGTATGGTTAAACTCAGAGTTTGTATCCTCTTCTTACCATTCGTTTTTCCACAGACATTTATGTCACTTCACTTGACCATAACTTTGGCTGTGTTTGCCATAGCGAGCTGAAAATTGAATAGATAGTTTCCTGTGAGCCCTGAGAGTGTTCTACATTATGTTTTAAGCCATTTTAAGGTCTATATTGTATCAAACTCTACTCTACTCTACTCAAAACTAATCTTGGACCCGAGCAACCCGAACCCAAAACTAAATCTTGAGAGGTTCACCCATCTCTAGAGGGTAGTATAGAGGAAGCAATCAGAGGGCAGTTTATTCCTCCATCCATATATGACTTGTGCGTCTGCCCGTGACTGAATGATCCAGTGTCTCTGGGAGTAGTTACTTTGGAAAAAAGAATTGTGCTTATTGCATTGTACAGCCTATTCTGTTCTATAAAGTAACTACTGCTGAGAGTCTTCTCCAAATATATTTTAAAGCTGCGAAATTAGTCACAGTGTGTGGGTTCCTTTTTATGACCCCTGATGGCAGTACCAGTTATATCTCCCTGATGGTGGCTTCAGTGGCAGTTGGCATATATTAAACTTTGCTAGGTGTTAACCTCTGTTCTCGAGTGGAAACTGGATGTAAGGTTAAAGGGACACAAAACCCTGAAAACCAAGGATAAAAACAAAAAGCTGCATTCCTGAAAAGCTACTGTATCTGTGTTATAACTTAGAAAGAGTTTTACATATAGATACACTTTGCTTTAGCAACAGTCTGCATTACTACACTGTCTGGCATGTTACCTAGCATTTTTGAAACCCTGAAAATACCTCTCTCACGTTAAGGAACAATTACAGAGCAAGGAGGAGGGTTTATTTAGTACTCAGCAGTCCATAATACAACATTGTCTGCTATGCTACCCAGCTTTCCAGGACCCCGAAAATGACATCTGACATGATATGGCACAATTATGTGAGAAGAAGTAGAATTTATTTAGATAACTGTAGTCTTCAGCATTCCCTATCTCAGCTCCACATGCTATGCTACCCAGCTTTCCCAAAACAATGAAATGCGAATCAAGCAAGCATTGGCATGATTTGGAAGCAAGCAGGGGATTTATATAGTTATACTTAGTATTCCCTATTATGGCTGTACCTAGCATGTTACTTAGCTTTTCTAGAATTGGATCCAGGGGGTATGGGGCCCGCAGGCAGCTGGAGATGGCCGGAGCCCCGGACCACCATGATAGCCAAAGAAGAAATACTTATACTCTCCTCTCTTCCATGCCTGACAGTCCGCATCATTCTTTCCAGGGCTCTTCTGGCCTGTGACTGAGGTCACGCGCCCCAGACATCACCGCTGGGGCCTGTAATTGGGCCCCAGAGGTCGCATGGGGAATGCCGGTGTAATGACTTCAGCACCCCCCACGTGTGGCCCAATCACAGGCCCCAGCAGTGACGTCTGGGGCGCTTCACCTCAGTCACAGAAGAGGACCGAAGAAGAGGTTGAAGAGAGCCAGACAAAGTGAAAATGCCCAAGAGAGGTGGGGTGCCACTGTGGAGCATATTATACTGTGTGTGGGCTACCTTGAAGCATATAATACTGTGTGGGTGCCACTGTGGAGCATATAATGCTATGTGGGGGCCACAGTGGAGCATATTATACTGTGTGGGGGCCACTGTGGAGCATATTATATTGTCTGGGGCCACTGTGGAGAATATTATTCTGTGTGGAATCCCTTCACTATTCACATTACGTGCCATCTGTTTTATAGCGGCCATGCACTATTATTACAGGCTGTAATAACATTGCTTGGTGATTATAAAACAGATACTGTGCAAAGTAAATAGCGAAGGAGTCACGGCGCTCACTAAAACACTACAGTATCTTCAAACAATTGATCCCTTGCATCTCTTAGCCTGTTAGAACCCTGCAGACCAGCTGTTTCCCACAGCAGACAGCTCCCAGTATTGTTTACATGCCGGGTGCAGCGCTGCTAACTCACCGTATTCTTGAGAACTGCAGTTGTCGGCACTAAAGTTGTATCCCTTTCAAGTATCTGAGATACCACTGTAGCACCCGTAACCGTCACTATCAAGAATTCACTGTAGGGAGGGGGTAGAGGTCCCCGGACAAAAGTTTGCACTGGAGCTCACAAGACTTTAGTTACACCACTGGCTATGGTATGATTATAGCGCAAGGAGGGAGATTTATGTAGGTAAATATAGTACTCATTATTCCTTATTACAGCTCCACATGCTATTTTACCCAGATTTTCCAGACGTCTGAAAGGCGAATCTGGCAAGCTGTGGATCAAGGTGATTACATTTTTTTTTTTATAAAATCGTTATTTATATAAGTAACAGAAACAGACAGAACCGCAAAGCTGCCATCCATAAACAAACTGTATAAAATATAGAAACAGAAAGGATAACAAGTTGGGAGAGGACACAAGTGGTAGCTTGTAAAGAAGCAAAAACGTGGGGAGGAAGGGGGAGTAGAGAGGGAGTAAGACCAATGAAAAGAAAAGAGGGGAGAGGAAGAGAGAAGGGGAAAGGAAAGAGAGGAGCAGAAAAAAAAAAAGGAATGGCAAGGAAAGAAGGGAACAGAAGTTTCAGTCACCCCAGCACAAGGAGCAACCAGCACTGAATCCAACTCAACCAACGAGATCTCTGATCTCTGTTTCCTGGACAAACGCCACCTGAGTATCGTGCTGCAAAGTAGGCGGAGCAGGGAGGACCTGTTTTCAGGAGTGTTGAGACCATTGGCTTCAATGGAAGAGGACACCAGAGCATCCATGATGGGGAACCGGGACCCAGTAGAGGAAAAGAGAGAGAGAGAGAGGAAAGAAAAAAATCCAACGGAGGTAGGATATAGGGATGAAGAGTGAGGGGACCATGGTCTGGTTGCTCGAGACATCTGTATGCACTTTACAGTCGAGGCATAGAGTACAGATGGGGAGCCTACAATAGAGGAAAGACCTAGAGAAAGGTTCCATCACAAATCGGGGGGGGTCTCACCGGAGAAGACCCGTGCAGACCGAGATCCACGAGGGACTGCACCGGGGCACAGGACCTTAAGTTCTAGTGCAGGAAAACACCTGAGAGGGCCACGTCACCAAAGCAGACTGGGACTAAGAGAAGTATAGTAACCACAGGGACAGTACAAAAATGAGTAGGGGGACTAAAGAGGTATCTGAGATGGCATCAGAACAGAGAGAGTCCCAAAATAAAAAAATAGGGAGAGAAAACAACAGACGGCAAAAGATGTTGACCAACAGTATCGTCGCCGTGCAGAGTCTCCAATTGACCACAGCGAACCGGGACCAAGAGAGATAGAAAAACTGCTGGGACAGTCCTGGAGCTTATCTATGAGGGTGGTTGCAGCTCCGAGTTTCCCGGTGAACTTCATGGGTGAGACAAGGCCTCAGAAGAAGAGGGTCGCCCATCAAGTGAGCTGGATACCAGAGGGAACTCCAGCCAGTCTGGGAGAGACAAGTTCGGGAGATCAAGAAACCTAGCCAACGAGGCCACCTGGTCAGGACTACGGAGAGTAAACATGCCCTGTTGTGGCGAACCTCTAGGTGAAAGGGATGACCCCACCTGTAGGAAGCCCCTACATCTATGATGAGCTGAAGGACCGGCTTAACAATTCTTCGGATCACCAAAGTGCACCGGGAGACATCAGGAAGGATTCGAATGTGGGTGTCCAAGAAAGGAACTGAACCCTTCCGCCAGGCAGCTTGAAGGATTTCCTCTTTCTCTTTGAAGAAGTGCACTCGACAGAGAACATCTCGCGGCTCCGAGGAGTTGGTAAGTCTAGGACCCAGGACCCGGTGCACTCTGTCAATGCGAATTTCAGTATCAGCGGGGCGAGAGAGGACAGAATTGAGGATAGAAGTTACTGCAGAACGTAATTCAGCAGGAAGGAGGCTGTCAGGAATTCCCTGTAGTTTGACATTGTTACAACGACCCCTGTTTTCCTGGTCGTCAACTTGCAAAAGGAGGGACCTGTTGAGCTCTCTTTGAGTAGTCACAAATTGCTCCACTGTGGCAAGGCGCTGATATAACAGAACAGACTGTTGTTGTTGAGTATTAATCTGTGCCATTAGGGAATTAATTTCCTACTTGAATTCAGCAATAATGTGCTCCTGTTTGGCCTCCACCCTACGCACAATAGTTTCCAAGTCCACTTTGGTGGGGAGAGAGGTAAGAAGATTCCAAATATCTGCCAGCTTGAGTACCTTCGCCTTACGGCTAGATGTTGAAGAATCTTGCATAGAAGAGTCAGAGAGTGGCGAAGTGCGAAGGGCATCTGGAGTAGTAAATATGTCACAGGTAGCGGGTCCAGGGTTGGTGTCGGGGATCTGAAGATGTGCAGGCTGGCTGTCTGAGCGTGAAGTATGATGACCACATGGACTGTGGGCAGACTGGAGGCAGAGGAAGCTGTGAGCTGCATGGGCCTGAGAAGGCCATTGGAGTCCTGATGTGGGGCTGCAGAGTCATGTGAGGCATGTGCTGGGGCCCTGCAGTGTAGAGAAAGGCTGAGGAGTCATCAACAGTGGAGCAGAGCCTGGTGGGGGGTGATCTCTGTCTGGGGCCTGTATACCCATGGAGGACTGAGAAACAGGTGAGGCTGAGGCAGCGTGCCCCCACAGACACTAACCGTCGGACTGCAGAAGCAGATGTTGATATAGGGGTATCAGCAGAGCTGGGACCACCATTTTGTGCGCGTCCCTGCAGAGGTACCGCTTGTTGCGGGGTGTCAGAAGCAATACCAGATGAGGGCTGCCCGGGGAGGGAGGACAGGAGCTGCGCTCCACGTGTGGCACAGAGCAGCTGCGAGGGTTCCAGGCTAGGCAATGGGAGCTCGGGTGGCAGGGAGCAGGCGGCAGGAGCATATGCCGGCGCCCATTTTAGATCTGCCCTCCGGCAGTGCAGCTGAGGCCGTAGCGAGGAGAAAGCGGGCAATGTGTGGCTCCAAATTCAGGGAGGAGGGTGTCTTCTTCCCCACATGGTGGACCATGGCACCAAATGACTGAGGGACCAGTTTTGACCACAAATAAGGAGGTAAGTAGCACTCGAGGTTCAGGAGCTGCTAAAAGGCACGTCTAGTACATAGTGAGGTCAAGGCCACACCCCTAAGGTGATTAAATTTATATTATATGACTTAATTTATTTTCAGCAGTCCCTATTACAGCAATACTTGGTATGCTACCCAGCTTTCCTAGGACCCTGAAAAGCAAATCTGGCATGATATGCCAAACTATAGTATCAGGACAATAGTGACGTCTGGTATTCAGAATACCTATCCATTGATTGTTACTGAGCTTTCCAAAGCTCCTGAAATATAAACATGTATAATATTGCAGTGAAATAGGAAGGATGGAAATTATCAAAGCATAGCTACCCAATTTTCCATTCCGAAGTTTGGGAACGTTGGGTGACATTCCCTGTGGAGCCATACTGGGTTGTATTGTTGTCAATATGTGTACTGCTGGCACCATTATTGCAGGGATTTTTTTACTACTGTTCGTATCTATTTCATATGGTCATTTACTTGTGGGATTCCTTCCAATAAAATAGTCACCCTCACAAGCAAAAAGTGTGCAGCCTAAACATGCCCTCTCCTCCTAAACTTCATAGCTCACAAGCATTAGTATTTGAGGTAGACTCTGCTTTTCTAATTTTTTTTTGACTCTGTAATTATGATATAAGAGAAAAGAAGAGCAAGAAGAATCAGGAGATGATATGATGAAATGGGGCATCATACAAGGATTTTTTTTTATTATTTGCTTGAATTCTGAGTTTTGTGGTACTTTTAAAACATTTGGTTGGGATAGCATTTTGTTTGCTTCCACAATGTTTACACTGAGATTGGAGATGTGCATTAGAGACAAATTTATAGAACAATATTTAAATGATCTTATCTTTAGATTTTTACAGATAATTGTCATAGGTAATACTGTCTTTATATAAAGTAGCTCACCTCTTAAAGCATGAATTCCTGAGTATTAATAAGAATAAATACTAGAAGCAGGTGTTATTATCAATGTGATATATATACTGTATATCACTAGTAGTATGTTAATATTAGATTTCCATTTTGTTCTTTTGTAATTTGCTATATGTAATTTGTGGTGTAGCTGACATATACAGTACAGTAAAAGGAAAATATATTCATATCAGAAATGTCTACAATACTAGACTTTTTCTGTAGCAATAGTTGTACGAGTTAAAACATATTACTCTGTAATGCAATCAGATTTCAACATATCATTAAATAATACAATTAAAACCAAAGTTTTCATTTAGGTTATGATAAAATATGTGACTTGTATGTTAACATTTCAAATAGTAACATAAAAGTTCACAACCATGAACTACATAACATTCTTAAATTATGAAATATTACTCCATGCTTAACTACACACCACTCATTTTTCTTTTTGTCTAGAAAAACCCATCTGCATATACTGAATGATATGACCCTAAAACTAAAGTCATGATAAGTAAAACAAAAACAACAGCTTAACAATAGGGATCCAATTCATTTAAAATAAGCATTCTTTAGATTACTATGCAAAAGAGCAAAACACTGTTTCTCTGATATTTTTCATTTAAACAAGTGCACTTGACTAGAGAAACAGAATTGAATTCATCTATGTGCCCTTTCAGAGCCTTTACAACTTTTTGTGGTTAAAATGATTGTAAGTGCTAAGAAATGTATTGTTTCCATGTTCACTCAATGCCATTAATCAAATTCTTAAGAGACGATTTTTTTTTTTTTAAAGCCTTTTCCATTACCTCATTATTTAATCCTCTATCATTTTATGACCCATTTTTTCATTTATGTAAAAACAAATGCTTTAGGATACCAGGTATGCATGGACAGGATCAGTAAGCAGAATGGCAGCAGTTATTTTTTTATTGTTAGAGTTTTGTTCCATAAGGACATAAGCTGTGTGCTTAATTTTTTGAGGCATGAGTTATATTTCTAATGGCATAATTTATAAAATTTAGTTAAAAAAAATCTCTTACTTTTATGCCATTGCATTTCAAGTTTTATAATTTTTTTGTTTATCAACGTATTTATTTTGACTTATGCCGATTGTGAGTATAGGACATACGGTATTCAGGTCCACAAATAAAAAAAAAAAACATACGAGACAAAAAAAGGAATAAAAGTAGGAATATACTAAAAGTACAATATTTGTAAGCACAAAGCAGCCTGCAAACTAATGTAAGTGCTGCAGTCTCTTTAAAATGCTGAGCGGCAAGGGTACCCCACCAATCTAATACTGAAAACCTATACTAAGGAATCCTTTGAGTTAAAAAGGCTGGATAAACATATTATTCAGTAAGAATGCAGCAAGCTTGGGTTTTAAGAACACAAACATTATTTTGTCTTCTCATCACTGTGCTTGGAGAGCTAAACCTGTGTCCAACTGTTACAGATTCAATAGCATTCTGTTACTTTCACATGTAATGTTCCAATCCAATAGTATCATAAAAATGGTACTCAACACTCAGACAGATGTATTTATTTCAGATTTTATTTTAAAGCAATCCAATGTCTGTGATGTTTCTGTCCTATTGACACTTCTTAGGCACGATTGTTACACCGGTAAACAAAAAATCTGAGAAGTGCTTTTACTTATATTCTTGTTATTAGCCTAAGATGGATCATGCTTTTTATTGCAGTGCAGTTTAGATGCAGTGTTGTTGTGCTTTGACATTACACAGGTGCGACTTTTGTTCTGACCTACATCCTAGTGTAAAAGAGTTTCCAGCAGCGGGACCAGGGAATGAAGTATTCTTTCTATGCTGAACAATCTTGTTACTATTTCTATATAGCTCTTTTAACTCATATGTGTTTATCATCATTTGTATTTATTGCTTTTGTTACCAATGTGTACTTATTAATATTTTTAGATTTTCCATTTATAAAAACATTTGCAAGGTGTAAAAAAGGTTTTTTTATTTTTATTTTTTTGGAGAACTTCACCATGCATTCATTTGATCACTTGTATATATAATACACAGCAATACCAAGATGGAGCGTATTAGGCTTTGCCTCTGGCTTTGTGCTGACTGTATAGTACCAATGCTATAAATGTAGGACATATTGTGCCAAAGGGTTACACAAAAACTATGAGTCGATATAGAATAATTTCTGTGTAGTAAATATTTATGATTAAATTCTACATGGCTTTAATATATTGAAGGAAATGTAATAATATTTAAATAATATTAAATAATATTTACCTCCAGAAAAATGAAGTAGAAGGGCACAACTTTGGTGCATGACCAAAATTTGCACCAAAAATACACCACTTGGTCCTTTTGCTGCCCTGTTCACCATTTTTAAGACAGTTTGAGAAGGATAGGGATCAAGGCAGGCCAGAACGGAGATGCCTCAACCTAACACCATAACTTACACCAGAAAACAATGTCTATTCTGGTGTACAAGAGGGGTGCACCTTATATCATTTGTAAATGTTCCCCTTTGTGCCTACTGACTGTGGTGAAATAGCTTATGTTCCCTATATGCCAGTATGTCTGTGCCCTCTGTGAGTTTTCTCTGTATTAGTGACATGGTTGAGAAAGGGCTGCATGAAGTAGGGGTTAGAGGGCAGAGCTATGAGTAGCCAGCAACAGTTAGTGAGGAGCCATTTTAAGATATAGGAGCTCCTAATAGGACAGAGAGTCCCTGATTGACATTGACTTTTATCCAGCAGTACTATAGAATTTTATCGAATTTTATCTCCTTGTGGTGTGTGGGAATGCTTCAAACTTTTCTGAGACTCTGACAAGTGGATAGAAAATAGGAGTGCTGTGATCACAGCAAGCATAGATCCAAGTTTCACTTTTGCAAGGTTGAGCTTCCTGAATTGGATTGTATTCCTTACATTAATTCAAAGTGTGTACATGAATTACATTAACGATTAGAAGGCATTTGTATTTCTATTTTATACTCATATCTAGCCCTGATTACAGACGCATAGGTGCACTTGAGAGATGACGCAATTATTAAAGGAGTTGTCCAGTTTCATACCAACATTAAGAGAAAATGTTATTGTTTGTATAATATCACTTCTTCACTGTTTTCTAGATCTCTGTTTGCTGTCATTCATTCTGCTTACTTCCTGTGGATAAATATCAGTCCATGATCATGTGATATACAGTCCATGCTCATATGATGAATACATAGGTTCACACCTCGTTACAGTCACAATAGACATCTGCCTGGTAATGAGCTGTGCACCTGTGTTTTCATCACATGACCATAGATTGTATATCACATGACCATGGACTGATTTTTATCCACTGGAAGGAAGCAGAATGAATGACAGCAAGCAGAGATCTAGAAAACTGTGAGAAATTGATACAGAAAGTATATTGGAAAATTGTATACATTTTATTATACAAACAATAACATTTGTCTCTCAATATTGGTCTGAAACTGGACAACCCCTTTAAGAGGCCGGAACCTCTTAATAATTCTGATGCATCTCACACCATTGGGGAAATTAAGACTCGTATTGAAAATGCCAGTCTTAATAAATTCTCCCCAATATGTTTATGTCAGTAGAAGGAAGCTGGGGGGGACCTTTCCTATTTCATATTGTGGAGGCTATGTAAATCATGAAGTAAGATTTGCTCTTAAAATATTCCGCACAATGAAAAAAGAACTGAATTTCTTTTTGTGTCAAGTCTTAATGTTTTTTTTTGTCCCAACTAATGTGCATTTGTGCATTTTCAGAATGTATATGTAGCATTCGCTTATATAATATTGAAGCACCTGCAGAATACTGTAGGTGATATTTTTATATTGGATTTTTTTTTCAGTTATGCATAATCCCTTTATAAAAAAAAATTCAATATACATTTCTTTATTTCTGGAAACTCTACACTTCAAGACACAATCCACTTGGGAGCACTTTGCTATTCAATTACACTTCACTGTGTCATTTCCTAATTTACATATTTTTTCATAATTATTCAGCTAGCCTCAAACCTGCCTACAGTACATTACAGAAATCCTACTCTTAGTCCCTTACTTGAATTTTAATTGCAGCTGAATAAGATGTAGAGAATGTTGCCTGTTAGCTGAATTGAAAGTAGCCTTTTAACATGTATGTGCTGAAAGATTGCAATGTAAAAAGCGAGCCTGCACAATAATCATGAGAATAGTAAATATATTCTAGGGTAATACTGTAAGATGTAAGTGTTATGCTATCAATCCTCTGAAATATTCAGAAAAAAAAAATTAAACCAAACAACATATACTAATAGAAAAGCTATCTTTAAGAACATGTTATCCTGCTTTAACATTTAGAAAAATAGTTTCAAAGGCCCTTGAAAAGTACTGTTTCTCCTTGCAGAGATTTTGCTGGTAGAAAATAGGGTATCTTAAAAAGGACCCGTGAACTCCTCCGAGAATCAACCTGTCTGCATACCTTAGTAGTCACATCACTGATTCCAGGGCATTTTCCTTTTCTATTCCTCCTCACCATTTCTGTTATTTTTGGCACTTAATATACCGATGAATAAATTGGCAACTAGGTGGTATTCAGCTGCAGCAACAGTGTAATCTTGTGAAACTTTTACACTGTCTCAGGAAATTATACTCTGTTTTAGGATGCTTTCACACTAACTATTCGTTTTGTGGACTATTCGTTTTGTGGACTTTGTACTTCCTAGTATATTTATGTGTTGTATCCATGTCTAATCCTCTTGCTGTCTCTATGTCATCCTTTTTTTTTTTTGGTCCAGATGCTGTAAAAAAAAACGGACAGCACACGAATAACATCCATGTGATGTCTGTTTTTGCTTCACTGACCCACAGACTTGAATGACTGGGATGACTGAAGAAAAGAAAAGAAAATGTGCATGCCACAAAAGGGCATGAAAGGGCTCTTAACATCAGACTGCACTGATAGGATACAAGGATAACTCATTAGCCTTTCTAAGAGCCAGAGGGAGAAATACATGATTCCAGAGCAAGGTGAACCAGGCTGCTATGAAAACAGTAGTTTCACAGACTCACTCTGCTGCAGCCACTCTCAAACTGTCCATGCTGTCCCCATCAGTTGTCAATTTAAAGAGAATGCATTACCTATATTTTATTAGTAATAAGAAAAGATACGTATACATATACTTTTGCTATAATCTAGTTTTATTTTCCAATTGTAGATTTTCTTTATTTGAGGCCAGCTAATGTAATATACACAACTGGTGATTTCAATGCAAAAGCAAATGTAAATGTCCTTTTCATTGAGCTATTTAGCAGTGTGTAAAAAGCTGAGCACCATTTCAAGTGCTGGTCCTTAGAGTTTGTATCATCCCCATTGCCCCGTTCCTTTCCACATATACACACTAAAGTTGTGCCATACTAAAAGCAAAGAAAGAACAAATGTGTGGCCCAGGACTCTAAATAAAGGAAGGCAGCATTTGATAAAGCATTATATTTCTTTCTCTTACTGTTGTTGTAATGGCTGTATATTTACTAATATTTTTTTTTTCACAGAGAATGAACCAGCATAGTGGAATAAAAATACTCTGGGCTGTTTGTTTTAAATTGCCCCTATTGACCGCCACATAAATCCTAAACTTACCCGCGTGTACCAAATGTGAATGTATGCTTCTAAAATATGAAGCTGAATATAAAACATATTCATAATAAATTTATGCTATCATAATCACTTTTATAAATGTGTATTCAATTAATTGACATTGATAGCATATCCATAGAATCTACCAATCTAATATTTGTTATATTGCTCTCCCTGTAGTCAAAAATATAACTTTATAATTTTGTCACAGATCACTACAGTCTAGAAATTGTTACATACTCCAGCCAACTGCTTTCATATATACATATCACTTGCTGTTCTTTAAAGTGTAGCTCAACCTTTTTTTTTTCAAATTCACTTTATTAGTTTTCAAGTATTAACAGAGCAAAACAAGGAAAAATACGGAAATTCGCAGCTTAGCAACAAAGAAATATAAAAATATGAGGGGCAGGAGAGGGAAGGAGGGAAGGTAAGGGGGTATTATAGGGAGCACCAATTGGCATTCTGAGTTTTTAAAAATGTGGTTGCCCGCTAGTTGGCATTGGTGCAATGCAGACCATTACCCAGGACCCAATAAGAGACTTACCTCCAGAGAAAAGACCCGAGCAATTAGGCTGTCAACTCACCATGACAGCAGTCATCAAATTACTAGAAAGTGATCTAAGGGCTCCAGATGTGGATAAAGTACTCCAGTCGGAACAGAGTATGAGCAATGAGGTCTTCCATTCTGTAAAGAAAAACAGCCTCTGAAAATCAGTCCCCTACCGTTGGCCCTGATTGGCTCCAGTTTTTGCCGCCTGCAGGAGAAAGCTGGGGATGGAGTGATTGTACTTGGAGAAAACAATGGGAAGAATGAATAAGAGCAGGGCTTCCAGGGGAATTAGGGAGCAATGTACCCAGGGCCGTTTTAACACATTGGTGGGCCCAGTGCAAAGCTTTCATAAGTGGGCCCCCCATCACCAACACTTAGAAATACCTGACTTGCACAAATTATAATGCCTCCCTAGTGGCCCCATACAATATAATGTCCCCCTCCAACTATCCCCACAGGTTATTGTCCCCGTCCATCTGCCCTGACAGCATAATGTCCCTCTCCAAGTGCACCCACAGTTTAATGTTGCCCCCAGTTTAATGTCCCCCTCAGTATAATTTCCCCCTCCACCTGCCCTCACAGTTTAATGTCCACCTCAAACTGCCCCCACAATATTATGTCCCATTCCTACCAAATAAAAATAAAAAAACACCAATACTCACCTTTCCTCGCTCCCCTGCTGTTCTAGTCCAGAGTCTTCAAGGAGCAGATGGCCCCCTGCTTCATCATTGTCTTCAACCTGAGGCAAACCCATAGCTAAGGGTTCAGCACATGGGGGACAAATACGTCCAAGTGAGCTCCCAACTCTGGTATACCAATACTAGCAATATACGGTGACCATATAGTGGTAACTACAGACTCTGCACAGGACTCTGCAGACAATTTAGGTGAATACAGCACAGGAAACATTTCATGACTTACAGGTGATGTCTTGGACTGTAATCATACACATTCTTTTTGTATCTGGACTAGACCACCATGACTACTTTGTCTTCCAGTTGTGACTCGTCTCTGTAAAGTTTGCAACACAAACATCTTTGGCTCCTTTTTCAATAAAAAAATCAATGGAGTTCCGATCCCTGGGACCCCCGCTGATCAGCTGTTTGAAGGTGACCACAGCAGTTGTACATGCACCATGAGCCCTTCTCTGTTTACATTGTATCATTCATTTCATAGTGGCAATGTAACTATAGCCTCATCCTATACATTTCTATACATCACACGGTCACTATCAAACAGTACAGCGTGCAATATAAACAGAGAAGGGGTCACTGTGCCAGAACATGCACTATGGCCCCTTCAAACAGCTGATCAGTGGGGTCCCAAGTGTCATAACCCCTGATCTCTTATTGATGATCTATCCTGAGGACTGATCATCAATAAAAATGAGCTGTAAGAGCCCTGTCATAAAGCCCAAGTGCTCCTTAATTTAATACTGCCCAATTGCCCCCTTATATTATGCCCCCTGACATAAATACTGCTCCCCTAATGCCTTATATTAATGACCCCAGTAATAACCCCTTTTATAAATAATGTCCCTTATATTCTTTTAGTCGCCTTATATAAATAATCTTCCCCAGTAATAATGCCCCCTATAAGCAGTCATTAGGGGGCATTATTACTGGGGGAGATCATTTATATAAGGGGGCTGAAAGAGTAAGGGCCGCATTTAATTTATATAATGCAGCCCCTTATATTCTTTAAGCCCCCTTTATAAATTATCTTCCCCCTATAGTAATAATACTCCCAATGACCCCTTATATTCTCTATGCCCCTTATATAAATGATCTCCCCCTTATAGGAATAATGTCCCCTAGCGGCCCTTTATACCATATATATCGACTGCAAAAAAAAAATAAAACTTATACTCCCTGCCTGCATTCCTTGTTGCTCCGCTGTAGCCATCTTTCTTCTCTGGGGGTGCGTGGCCGCGGCGTCTCCCCGGGCGCTGCTTGCCTCATTCGCCATCCTGTGTGCAGATTGCCCCCCCACTAGATACATCACTGTCTTCAACTCACCAGCGTCCTAAGAGGATACTGATGAGCTGAAGTTGGGACAGCACAGGACAGCAAATGCAGGACTGTCCCAAGGGGGCTCCTGCTCTCATAGGGCCCGGTGCAAGGGCACTGTTGGCCCTATGGCTAAAGCGGCCCTGAATGCACATGCAATAGTGGATGTGTATGATACGACCTGGGACCAAAGCCCTGTAAAAGTGAACTTCCCCACCAGATGTGTCACATTGTCTCCTCCTGCTGACCACAACGTCAACAAGAGTCTGAGCTCAATGGGTGCCACTTGTGTAGAAGGGCAGGGACCCTGTACCAAACGAGAGAATCTTAAATGAAGTCTCCTGCACCTTTGTCGCAACCTGGAATTTATGAGTGAAGTGGAAACAGCTATGCCATTGAGTCTCATCAAACTGTTTCCCTAGCTCTGCCTCCCAAATGTGACAAAACTTAAGTAAATCTGAAGTATTTTCAGAAAAAAATTATTATAAATTGAGGAAATGGCATGGAGGGGAAAAGAGGATGCCCGACAGAGTCAGTGTGGTCTTGGTGAACCCAATAGGAGGGATTCAGGGAACGATAAAAATGAGAAAGTTGCGTATAATCATAAGGGGCCCTGGGGAGCAACTGGTCTGGGGATACCAAGTTCCAAAAAGGGACACCAGAGAAGAGCCAGATAGAACCTGTTTAAAAAATGAGGGTGAAAATTTTGGTCTACCATGGAAGCGAACAGAGGACATGCCTGGAGGAAAGGATGTTTGAAATATGAACTAAGAGCCCTATAGGATCTATAAGGGAGTTTACTGCTTTGCATTACGCAGGGACACTAGGGTAGAGTATGTGGTATAAAACAAGCATTGTAGCAAGAGGCCTGCCACATTCTGGGTTCAGGGGATGGTTGAAAGGGTTTTGGACAGATTGTCTGTGCTAGTTGCCCAGAGCTTATGTGGGCAACCATGAAAGATGTAACTAAACTTTTAAACAACTTTTGATTTTCTGTCAGTATTTGTGTCATTAATAAATTTTGTAATATACTTTATTAACACATTATGGCTCATTTCTGTGAAATCCTGCATTTCTTTATTCTTTCCCTTAATTTTTGATTTGAGAGCTGTCTTCTGCTGCTCACTGTGTACAATCTAGGAGCTTGTGTATAATGAAGGAAAAATGAGGGTGGGGAAGGGTCACTTCAAATGGTTATATCCCAGGCATTACAAAATGTATGAACTTGCTTCTGAAGTTGTGTGAAAGAGGAGATTCTCATTTTTCATAACACACAGATTGCCGTGCTACCTATATTATTTCCAGAGAAATTAGTGGCAGAAAACACAGTCAGGATTCGGATATTTATATGCACAAAGTATAACATAGTATATAACAAAATGTATTAATGACAGAAATGTTGCCAGAAAATCAAAAGTTGTTCAAAAGTTTAGTTACGCTTTAACTCTCTGCCCCAATCCGCCTCTTGTAGAGTTAAACTATATTTTTAATGGACATCATACGGCAGCATTTTATTAAATGCAAGTGAATGGGGGCTATTCACATGACCGTTGCAATGGACCGCCAAAATATAGGTCATGTCCTACTTTTGTCCTTTTTCACTGACCTCTCCATACATGCAAATTTATGGTGATCTGTGAAAACGGGTGCTGTCCGGGTGCAAGATGACTGTGAAAAATGGACGTTTTTCACAGCTGTTTTGCACTTCGGTCATGTGAATGTAGACTTAGAGGTTTTTATATATGTTTAATATATATTATATGCTTATGTAAATAAATGTGTAACATGACTGTGTTTGTCCTATTAGGACAGACAAACAAGCACTCAGATCTTTCTGTGCCATTCCTTTGTTCAGGCAATTTTTCTTACCATAGAACAACATGAACAGATTTGTCAAAATCTCAGGAGAAAAATATTCAAAACTCAGCCTATTTGTTACAGGAGAGTCAATAGTGTGGTTAATATGTTACTGCAGGATATTACAAAGTACTGTCAATAACTTTGAGGTTAATCTGCTGCGTATAACTAAAAATAAGGATTTTGGACCCTTAAATAAAGAAGCATTTAGTAAATTTTTATCATAAAGCTGCTCTGCATACTGCTTCAACAATCATATTCCATATAAAAATACTTTAAAAGTTATCACTGTAACTCATTGAAAGTAGTGAGTGAAATTGTATGTGTCACTAGAAAGAACCCAATAAGTTCTCCTTTCCCAACTACTGTTGGAAACTTTTGCTACTGGATATATCCTGTAGTCCATCATTATCCAGGACAAGCATGCTCAGTTTCTATTTTTATTCCCTATAGCTGTTTTTCAGATTTGTGCCACACAACCATGTGTGTGCTGTCTTAATAGATGAAGCATATGCAATGATTGAATCATTTCTGCTAGGAAAGATGGCCAGTGCTGTAGGTAGGAAGAGCACTGAGCAAAATGCACCTGGGAAACATGGTTTTCACTAGTGAAGCAGAAAGTCACATGCTTCATAGTAAGGACCTCCCATTGGAAGGACTGGTCATTGGAAGGTGAAAATGTAATGGAGCTATGGGGGTGCAGATTTTGGAGAAGAGAACACATAGAAGGTGGGTAAAGTCAAAGTTACTGTGCAGATGGTTTATTCATATGGTTGTTTAAAAAAATATGTTGGGAAACTCCTTTAAGTGTATTTAAAAAAAGTTAAAAAAACAGATACATGTTACACTTATCAGGCATATTATGCATTGTGAAAAATTAAATCTAATACACATTAATGGTTTGTTGTACTTCTTATTCACATTTTTTATTTTTCAACACATTGAAATATTTTTACAATTAGAGATTACTTCACTATTTTACCACATGAGTTTTACCTGCATTAATATAATGTCACTCTGTCTGTACAGTTCTACAAGCTAAGGTAACTACTGTAAATTTTAAACTAAGATGGTACAAATTTGAAGAAAGTATAATCAAAACATTTTTACAATGTCATTAAATAATCATCTTTCTTTTTTCATCTCTGTCTTTGACAGCATAGAAAGTTTATGGTGTCAAAGTGTTCCCGAGAGAACTGACACAGAAAAATGATTGTTGTCATTCTACTTCAGTGTTAAACATGAACCGGTATTGCCCTTTTAACTTTTGACATATTAAAACGTTGCTATCAATCAGAACATCGTTCACAGGAATTTTATAAAGGTGTGTGTAACCCTTATTAGAGTTAGGCATTTTTCATGATACAGTATATTATTTCAAATATTTTTTTTTTTTTACTTATAAAGAGGAACACAACAGCACAATACCTTAACATTATGCTTTAGATTTACACTTGTTCCATTTTCCCTATAGTAAAGCATTTATACACATTTTTTGAATAATTGCAACAACAATCTAAAGTTTAGAGAAAGCCTAACTTTCCTCTGATGTCTTTCCTTGGGAAAAACAAAGATTAGACATGATGGATTTCAACATGCCACAGGAAGCATTATGGAGTAGGGGAGTTAGTGGCTGCTGTACAGGCGCTCATCCCCAACATCCGCAAGGGTCAGTTGTTTTTACAGGAAGCCAATTTACCTATCAGTATATTTTTGGGAAGAAAGTGGAGTACCCGGAGGAAACCCACTCAAACAGGGAGAGCATATAAACTCCATGCAGATGTTGCCCTTGGTCAGATTCGAACCCAGGACCCCATCCCTGCAAGGCAACAGTGCTAACCACTTTTTACACATTGTTCTCCCCCATAAGATCTTTGAGGGGGCATTTTAACTCTCATTTTTTGTTAATTTTGCCTGTAACTGAGGCTGATACATTATGCCCAGTTACAGGAGAAATGCAACCTGTGACCATGTGACTGTGGGACCAAAAGTGGAACGGCATCATGACAGCTTCCATAGCTGTGTACACAGCGCTCATTGTGTGTTGTGGCACAGCGATTGGGAAGGCATAGACGGTAATAAATCATCCCTGTCTTCCCCATAGGAGCTCCAGCTGTAGTAACAGTTGGATCTCCATTTCAGCAGCTGGACAATTTTGTGCAGCTGCTTAACACTACAAGGACAGATAGGTACAGTGGGGAAAAAAAGTATTTAGTCAGCCACCAATTGTGCAAGTTCTCCCACTTAAAAAGATGAGAGAGGCCTGTAATTGACATCATATGTAGACCTCAACTATGAAAGACAAAATGAGAAAACATATCTAGAAAATCACATTGTCTGATTTTTTAAGAAGTTATTTGCAAATTATGGTGGAAAATAAGTATTTGGTCACCTAATAAGCCCTAAACCAACTCTCTAAACTGAAAAATAAAAATGCTACGCATCTTAGAAGATGGCGATGCAAAAAAAAATTGATTTATGTCCCCAAATGGGTTTTTGTTCTGCAAAATTGGTATTGCATAAAAAACAGTATAAATGAGGTATCACCATAATCGTACTGACCCGTAGAATAAAGGTAACATGTTACTTACGCTCTACGCTGCATGGTGAAAAATTTAAAAGATAAAACGCAGTGCCAGAATTGATGTTAATAAAATTTATTTAATAAGTTGTAAGCACCTAAAAATGATGTCATTCAAAAATACATCTCACCCTGCAAACAACAAGCCCTCATATGGCTACATCACCAGAGAAATAAAGAAAATATAGCTCGTACAATGTGAAGACAAAAACCCCAAAAATCGCCAAATCATTAGCGCATAACTGGCTGCGGCAGGAAGGGAATGTATAAGCTGTGCGAGCGTATATTAGGGTACACCCCAGATTTAGAGCTTACGAGGGATAATAAACCAGAAGTGACCCCCAGAGTGACCTCCCCAATAATAGGAACTACTGGGGAAATAGTAGGGAATTTAGTGTACCCAATGTACTACGCACAGCTTACATATTCATTCACTTTTCCCCATCCGCTGTGCTGTCACGTCTGGGATACTAATGCTCACTATACCCCTTGATAAATTCTTTGAGGGGTGCACTTTTTCAAAATGGGGTCATTCCCTAGGGGATTCCACTTTACTGGTACTTTAGAGTCTCTGTAAACATGACATGGCATCCAGATCCCAAACATCTGAATCTGCTCTCCAAAAGCCACATAGCGCTCCTTCCCTTCTGCGCCCTACTGTGTGCCCAAACCGCAGTTTATACCCACATGTCTGACACTGGTGTACCCAGGATAAGGTACTTAATGTCATATATGGGTATAAACTCCTGTTTGGGCACAGCCGGGCACAGAAGGGAAGGAGCGCTATTTGGTTTTTGGAGCACAGACTTGGACGGTTTGGTTTTTGGACGCCATTGCACTTTTGCAGAGCTGAAATGCCAGTACAGTGGAATCCCCTGACATGTCACCCCATTTTGGAAACTGCACCCCTGAAGGAATTTATCCAGGGGTACAGTGAGCATTTTTAACCCCCAAGTGTTGCTATAATTTATTATCCGTAAATGAATACGCAGCTGATGATGAAAGGTGAAAATGACAATTATTCCAGGAATACATCATTTCAGTGCGTAATATGTTGTGCCCGGCTTGTATCAGAGATAAACGCTCCAAAAGCTGTTGTGCCCGGGATCCCCGCTCACCCGTTTTTGGAGTGTGTGTCTGTGCAGACATAAACTGGGCACAACATATTGGGCACTGAAATGGCGTATCTATAGAAAAATTTCATTTTTAACTTTTCATTATCAGCTGCGCATTCATTTTTGGAAATTAAAAGAATGCAACACTTAAGGGTTAATAAGGCTCGCTACCCCACTTGATAAATCCCTTGAAGGGTATAGTTTCCAAAATGGGGTGACATGTCTGCGGATTCCACTTTACTGACAATTCATGGGCTCTGCAAAAGTGGCATGGTGTCCAAAAAGCAAACTGTGCTCTAAAAACCAAAATAGTGCTCTTTCCCTTCTGTGCCTGGTTGTGCCCAAACAGCAGTTTATACCCACATATGGCATTGTTAAGTACGTTATCCTGGGCACACCAGTGTCATACATGTGGGCATAAATTGTCATTTGGGCACACAGCAGGGCGCAAATGTGAAGGAGCACTATGTGCTTTTGGAGCGCATATTTAGATTGTTGTTTTTTTTGGACGCCATGTCACATTTGCAGAGACCCTAAAATTGCCCCTACAAAATGGGGGTCACTTCTTGGGGAATTCCAATTTACTGGCACCTCCAGGGCTCTGCAAAAACAACATGGCGACGAGAAAGTACTCCAAAAGCTAAAAAAACACAGTGCTCCTTCCCTTCTGAGCCCTGCTGTGTGCCCAAGCAGCAGTTTATACCCACATATTTAATTTTTTTGTCCCCGGGATAGCCCACTTAATAGTTTTAGGAGTTCATGTCTCTAATGCCACAAAGTGGTCGCAACGTATTAGGCACTGAAATTGGATATTTCTTTAAAAACTTTAATTTTCACTTTGTACATTAATTTTTGGGAAGCATTTTTAGGCTTAAAATCATAATATCCCTTGATACATTCCTTGAGGGGTGTAGTTTCTAAAATGGGGTCACTTTTGAGAGGTTTCCATTATATTGGTACTTTAGGGGTTCTGCAAATGCGACATGGCATCCAAAAACTATTCCAGCAAAATCTGCCCTCCAAAAGCTAAATAGCGCTCTTTCCATTTTGAGCCCTGCCATTTACCCATGCAGCAGATTACAACCACATATGGGGCATTTCTGTGTTCAGGAGAAATTGTGTAACGAACTTTGGGGTGCTTTTTCTCCTTTGTCCTCTTGTGAAAATGAAAAATTTGGGGCTAAATTGACGGTTTATTGGAAAAAAAGTAATTTTTCATTTTAATGTCCCAATGTTAATAAAATCTGTGAAACAGCTGTAGGGTAAAAATGCTCACTATACTCCTTGATATGTTCTGTGAGGGGTGTAGTTTCCAAAATGGGGTCACTTTTAGGGGGTTTCCAATGTATTGGTACTTTGGGGGCTCTGCAAATGCGACATGGTACCTGAAAACTATTCCAGCAAAATCTGCTCTCCAAAAGCTAAATAGCGCTCTTTCCATTCTGAGCCCTGCCATGTACCCATACAGCAGATTACAACCACATATGGGGTATTGCTGTGTTTAGGAGCAATTATTTTGCAAACTGTGGGGTGCTTTTTCTCCTTTAACCCATTGTGAAAATGAAAACTTTGGGGATAAAGTGACATTTTAGTAATGTTTCATTTATACATCCCAGTGTTAGCAAAATCTGTGAAACGACTGTAAGGTCAAAATGCTCACTATACCCCTATATGAATTCTGTGAGGGGTGTAGTTTGCAAAATGGGGTCACTTTTTGGGGTTTTCCTTTGTATTGGTACTCTAGGGGCTTTGCAAATGATACACGGCACCTGAAAACTATTCCAGCAAAATCTGCTTTTCAGATGCCAAGTGTCACTCCTTCCCTTCCGTGCGCTGCCATTCGCCCAAACATCAGTTTACACCCACTTGTGGGGTATTTCCGTGCTCAGGAGAGATTGCATAACAAACCGTGAGATGCATTTTCTCTTTTAACCCTTTGTGAATGTGTTAATTTTAGGGCTAAATTAAGGAATTAGTGGTAAAAAATTAAATGTCTAAATTTCACCTCCATATTGTTTTAATTCCAGTGAAATGCTTAAAGGGTTAACAAACTTCCCAAATATTATTTTTAATTATTTGAGGGGTGCAGTTTTGAAAATGGGGTGATTTATGGGGGTTTCTAATATATAGGCCATTATAATCCTCTTCAGAACTGAAGTGGTCCCTAAAAAATTAGTTTGGGAAATTTTCTTGTAAATCTGCAAAATTGTTGTTACACTTGTAAGCCTTCTAACATCCAAAATAAATTACAGGATGATTAAAAGATGATGCCGATATAAAGCAGAGATATGGTAGATAATATGTATTAATGTATTTGGGTGGTATGACTATCTATCTGAAAAGCAGAGCATTTCACATTTTGAAAATTGCGATTTTTTTCCAAATTTCCATCAAATTTCCTATTTTTTTTATAAATAAATACAAAAATATTCATTAGTGTTTACCACTAACATGAAGTACAATGTGTCACGAAAAAACAATCTCAAAATCACTTGTGTAAGTTAAGACGTCTCAAAGTTATTGCCATATAAAGTGACACATGTCAGTTTTGAAAAACGAGGCCTGGTCCTTAACGCACTTTTGGGCTGGGTCCTTAAGGGGTTAAGAGGCTCCTTTGTCCTTCACTCATTACCTGTAGTAATGGCACCTGTTTGAAATTTTTATCAGTATAAAAGACACCTGTCCACAACCTCAAACAGTCACACTCCAAACTCCACTATGGTGAAGACCAAAGAGCTGTGGAAGGACACCAGAAACAAAATTGTAGACCTGCACCAGGCTGGGAAGACTGAATCTGCAATAAGCAAGCAGCTTGGTATGAAGAAATCAACTGTAGGAGCAATAATTAGAAAATGGAAGACATACAAGACCACTGATAATATCCCTCAATCAGGGGCTCCATGCAAGATCTCACCCAGTGGGGTCAAAATGATCACAAGAATGGTGAGCAAAAATCCCAGAACCACATGGGGGGACCTAGTGAATAACCTGCAGAAAGTTGGGACTAATGTAACAAAGGCTACCTTCAGTAACACACTCAGGACTCAGATCCTGCAGTGCCAGACGTGTCCCCCTGCTTAAGCCAGTACATATCCGGGCCCTTCTGAATTTTGCTAGAGAGCATTTGGGATGTTCCAGAGGAGTATTGGGAGAATGTCATATGGTCAGATGAAACCAAAGTAGAACTGTTTGGTAGAAACACAACTTGTCTTGTTTGGAGGAGAGTGAATGCTGAGTTGCATCCAAAGAACACCGTACCTGAAGCATGGGGGTGGCAACATCATGCTTTGGGGCTGTTTCTCTGCAAAGGGACCAGGACGACTGATCCGTGTACATGAAAGAATGAATGGGGCCATGTATAGTGAGATTTTGAGTGAAAACCTCCTTCCATCAGCAAGGGCAATGAAGATGAGACGTGGCTGGGTCTTTCAGCATGACAATGATTCCAAGGACACCGCCAGAGCAACGAAGGAGTGGCTTTGTAAGAAGCATTTCAAGGACCTGAAGTGGCCTAGCCAGTCTCCAGATCTCAACCCCATAGAAAACCTTTGGAGGGAGTTGAAAGTCCATGTTGCCCAGCGACAGCCCCAAAACATCACTGCTCTAGAGGAGATCTACATGCAGGAATGGGCCAACATACCAGCAACAGTGTGTGCCAACCTTGTGAAGACTTACAGAAAACGTTTGACCTCTGTCATTGCCAACAAAGGATATATAACAAAGTATTGAGATGAACTTTTGTTGTTGACCAAATATTTATTTTCCACCATAATTTGCAAATAAATTATTTTAGAAATCAGACAATGTGATTTTCTGGATTTGTTTTCTCATTTTGTCTCTCATAGTTGAGGTCTACCTATGATGTCAATTACAGGCCTCTCTCATCTTTTTAAGTGGGAGAACTTGCACAATTGGTGGCTGACTAAATACTCTTTTTCCCCACTGTACATCCTTGCAGGCTTAAAAGTGGACTGTACTGGGCGTATATAGTCTATGAGCTGTCCAGAAGCGGTCAAATTTACTGATCATCACTATCCCTAAGTCTTTTTTACTTTGCCCTGTGTTCAACTGTTTCATACACAGTTGTAGAATTTGATTCCTTGGCCAAAGTGCATGACCTTACATTTATACAAACTAAACTTAATTTGCCAATTCAACATCCAAGCCTTATCCTGATTCAAAACTCCTCTGTAATGTTATATTATCATCCTGTGTTCATTACTTTGCTAATTATCTGCAGCTATTGAAATTGTACTTTGTAAACACTATTTCTAACTATATTTAGAAGAAGAAGGAGCAAAAATGAAGGCAGTGGTATCTCACTGTTAGCTGTCACCTAATCTGAGGATGTTTCACTAACCCTTTTGCTGCCATCCTGGCAGAATGTATGAGATCCTGTCAGGGTGCACTTCAGTAGTCAAGGACATTTGATATTTGTCCTTGCACTTACTGCTTTATCACAGGCTATATACCTAGAACTGTGATTCTGGTGGCATAATTAAGATGAGATCTTCAACTAGAGGTAGGCCGAACCAATTGATGACACAGTTAGACGCTGCATATACAGATTGTGTGTTCAATTGTCTCTATCTTTTGCTTCAGAATGGCTAGAACTGTAATCCGAATGGTATATTTTAAAGCTTACATACTTGCAGTGCTATACAGACCCAGATAAAGGTATTTAAAGTGATAGATTGTAAGCTCTTGCGAGAAGGGCCCTCAGTCCCATTGTGTGAATTGACTATTTCTTTGTAATGTATCTCTTTTGTCTGTACTTGAACCCTACAAATTGTACAGTGCTGCGGAATATGTTGCCGCTATATAAATAAAATGTATTATTACACCATGTAACAATTTTCAAAAAAATATTTGTTCCCAGTTGTTAAAAAAGTTATTATTCCCTGTAAACTTTGCTTTTGTGGTCAGCACAATGATATTTTGAAATTGATCTATTTTTAAGGATATTTGCAATATTTCAAGATACTTAAGAAGCTTCTGGAATTGTGAGAACTATCAAGAAGTTTCTAGAACTGCCCAGAATTATCTAGAACTTTCTGGGACTGTACAGAATTGTAGGTAGCTGTATAACTACAGTTATATAGGGCCACTATAGCCCTTCCTGAGAGACGGAGAGACAGGATCTAATTGATTGGGATTGCATAGTAAGTGGGCAATGGCCATCACAGACAAAGGGGAATTGACCTAGACAGACAGGTGTGAATTCAATATCTATTCAGATTCTGATAACGACAGTATTCACACTTCACCCCACACCCATTACAAGAGGAGTTTAGGAATGTAAATGTATATATTGTGTGTTACTCTGGTACCGGGTGATCAATCTTGCTCTGCTGAATCCTCAGTACACTCTTGAACTTTAATACTGCATGGAATAAAGACCATTTTTATCAAGTTTGGAGAGACATCCTTTTTCCTTACAGTTCACAGCAACTTAGTCAATTTAAATGGCATCAAGAGGTTGCATACATCCAGCAGACGCATTTTGCTACGTATGTGGCCAGTTTATAAAGACAAGAGCGAAAAAGTACTCTGTGGAAGCATCTGCTAAGATGTGTGAGGCCTACAAAGCATACTTTGGCATGCCTGTTGGTGACCAAGACAAACCATGGGCTCCTCATTTCACATGTGAGCACTGCAAGAAAACTCATGAAGGTAAGTGGATAAATCCTACTCTCTTAAATAGCAGATTAACTGTGTTAATATTGTAAATATCACTAGTCATTAGTGTGAAATAGGCCTAAATCAAATTCTCAATCCAAATATTATTTTGTTTTCTTATAGGTTGGTACAGGGGAGAGAAGAGAACCATGCATTTTGCTATCCCAAGAATTTGGCGTGAACCGACTGATCACTCAACAAATTGCTACTTCTGCATGGTGGACCCTTCCAAACGTCGCACTGGCAAAAATGCACCGCCTGTAACATATCCTGACATTCCGTCATCTATTGCCCCAGTACCACACTGCCCTGAACTTCCTGTACCAACACCTCCAGACAGAGCTACACCACCTTCAAAAGAAAGCAGCAGGTCAGACATCGAGGAAGACGTTGAAGATCACGATTTCTCTTCATATGCAGATGAGGAGCGGAAGCCATACTACCCTAACCAAAAAGATCTCAATTATCTTATCAGAGACCTTGGTCTCACCAAGTCCAACGCTGAGCTTCTGACATCAAGGCTCAAGCAATGGAACTTATTAGATGAAAGCGTCCAAGTCACAGATCAGAGGAAGCGTCACCAAGTTTTTTCCATCTTCTTCAGTCATCAAGATGGACTGTGCTTCTGCAACAATGTGGCCGGTCTATTCGAGGCTATAGGTATCAACTGTAACCCGAATGAGTGGCGCCTCTTCATAGACAGCTCATGCAAGAGCCTCAAAGCCGTGCTGCTTCACAATGGGAACAAGTATCCGTCTCTTCCTGTAGCTCACTTGGTGCACCTGAAAGAGGAATACGTCAAGATGTTGCTAGGTGCCTTGAAGTATGATGAGTACGGCTGGGAAGTTATCGGAGATTTCAAAATGGTGTCATTCCTGATGGGCCTCCAAGGTGGTTTTACTAAGTATCCTTGCTTTATTTGCCTTTGGGACAGCCGGGATACTGAAGCGCACTACCACAGGCGGGACTGGCCTCAGCGGACAGAGTTCACTGTGGGGAAGAACAATGTAAAGTGGGAGACACTGGTGGACCCACGCAAGGTGCTGATGCCACCACTCCACATCAAGTTGGGGCTCATAAAACAATTTGGTAATCTGTGTAAATTTGCAATGCATATAGTGTTCTTAGTCTGACTGTATAAATGAGAAAGTTGCAAAATCGTCTGTTTCTATAGTAAAAATGCATAATTTTCGTTGCCGTGGTCACAAAAGCGAAGTTTATGATGAATGTAAGCAATTTTTAATTTGTTTTAGACATAAGCAATTGGAATATAACATTTAAAAGCTGGGAACAAAATTTGTGTTACATAGTGTTATTATTAGGCAATAGGTGACAGGCTGCAGGGATAGGAGGAAAGAGTAATAGGTCCTCCTCCTAATTGTGGGTGGGGTACCATAACCCTATGTTCATCTTATCAATCTCCTTTGCCCCCAGCAATGCTTGCTCTCTGCATGTCACCTATGTTTTTTTTTTTCCCTGAAAAGAAGGAAGATTATATATATTAACCTGCTTATGGATTGAGGCATGAAGAGTGGCACCAAATTCTTGAACACAAGATAACACAAGCAGTTTACAGCCTTCTACTATACTAAACTACTGGTTAATTTACACATGGACTAGAGGTCCAAAAAATAAGCCATGCTGAATATAAAACCATATAAAACCCAATTTTTTGTTGAAAAACTATATAAATGTGTAGGCCCTGTGATCAGAAGAACTAGGAAAGCAAATTTTAATATGTTTACGTGCAATAGTATATATAAAAACAATTTTGTTTTAGGTAAACAAAGCAAAATTTACATTTTTTTTCACATTTTATACCATTCTTCTACTTTTAGCAAAAAAAAAATATTCAACTTATAACAAATGAGGCTACTTATTTCAAGTCTGTAAAAATAGTTGGGACATGCAAAGCCATTAAAAAGATATTGCTGTGTAAATCAATGCATACCAAAGTGCTAAATTTGGCCTGAGCATTGGGGCATCAATGATACTTGGTCCTGAAAGGGTTAAAACACACTGCAATGTCAGATTCATACTTTTTGAAATTATAAAAATATTCAAAAATGATCCAGGGGATGTATTCAAACGTGGTGGTATTAGAAGAAGCAATGACTTAACAAGATGATGAGTGATCTATCCAGTCCTCAATGTCATCCAATACCTCTGCAATAATATGCTTACAAGAGGCAATGGACTACTGTGGCCTTCTACTACTGACCGGATAGCTGGTGCCAACAGTGCTGCCACTGCTGCTGCATGGCACATGTCTTTCTTCCTGCAATACATCATCTATTGCCACTCTGTCCTTTGCCAGAATTTTTTTAAATGAGGCACCAATGAGAGGTAGTGTATATAACTTCACTGGGTTTTGCATTTGACAAGGGCAATAATAGTGAAATGAGGCCAGATATGTCCAAAAAGAATGCCATTTGCTGAGACTGAAATGTCTGTTCTTGGTGTTGGACGCAGTGCATACTAAATTTGAATGTTTTGACTGTGAACTGTGATTGAGATTGCTACATTTTCTGCAGCACAATAACACTGGCATTTCACTTCACTGACACACAGTGTGACAGGCAGACAGACAGAGTGACTGCTAACTCTCGCTAGCAATTAATACAAAGTCTTCTTCTTCTTCAGTCCTACTATTACATTTCTCTAGAACCCCCACACTGTGTCATCTGTGCATTATCCTCTCTCAGGCTGAGTGTCCTAATTTTTTGAGCTCTCCTCACAAACTGGACACTGTCGCCTCTTGCTTGAGCTTTTGACGAAGGGTTCAGTAATTCTTGCTGTTATCTGTTTGCAATCAGGTGGAGATTTGTGACCCTCACAGTTCATACATAATGTGACATGAAACTGGCATGAATATTAAGTCCAAATTGCAGAGTTTGAAACTTTTGCATTAATTTATATTCCCATTCCTTACTCTCCCTCTGCATCTTAAAATGTCCCATTAAAACCACAACCCACAAATTTTCAATAGAGTGGTCTTTTCCAGAGAAATGTGCGGCCACTGGGAGATCTGTTCTGCTGTTATTAATGGTGAATCTGTGTGAGTTCATGCGCTGACTAAGTCTCTGCCCTGTTTCCCCCACATAGAGGCCTGTGGTGGGACATAGTACACACATTATGAGATACACCACATTGGAAGACCTGCAGGAAAATGTTCCCCTAATTCTGTGCACCTGTTGTAACTGTGGGACAGGTACATTGTCAGTGGTGTGGATGTGCCTGCAGGTCTTGCACCTGTTTTGCAGGCAAGGTGAGGTGCCATTTTCAGTTGGGGCCTTCAGGGCACTCCGGACAATAATACACCTCAGGTTTGGTGGTTGCCAAAAGGAAAAGAGAGGGGGACTGGAAATATGTCCTTGAGTCTGTTGTCCCTATGTAGCACAGGTTGGAGCTCCTTGGCAATCATGAACTCACACAGATTCACCATTGATAAGAGCAGAACAGATCTCCTAGTGACCGCGCATTTTTCCGGAGAAGACCACTCTATTGATGATTTTCTGGTTGTGGTTTTAATGGGATATTTTAAGATGCAGAGGGAGAGAAAGGAATGGGAATATAAGTTAATGCAAAGATTTCAAACTCTGCAGTTTGGACTTAATATTCATGCCAGTTTCATGTCATACTATGTATGAACTGTGAGGGTCACAAATCACCACCTGATTGCAAACAGATAAAAGCAAGAATTACTGATCTCTCCGTCACGCCCCACAAGTCTTCCAGATTGTTTATTTCTTGACCTGTTGTAAATAACTTCTCTACTTATATTGCATTTTGTTATATTCTAAAATCCTTTGAAGATCCATGTCTTGTGTGTGTATAAAGAGTGTGTGAATTTTCAGTTTCTTGTATAACACAATGTCTGAAGAAGAGAGCTAGTACTCTCAAAAGCTCACTATCAAATATACTCAGCCTCTAAAAGGTATCGCCTGATTTCTTCATTCTTCCATTACTTTCTATGGCTAACGTGGTACAACATTATACTACTAACCATTACACATTCCATTACTTCTGCATTGTAGTGTATAATTCTGAATCAGCAATCAGAGGATCGCTGGTTTATATCCCCTATTGGAGGGGGAAGCCCATCAAATGCCCCTTTTACCTTATACAGCATAAAAAAAGTTAAAGAAAAAAACATTGTATAAAGCGCCACACATTTGGTATTGCCGTATCCATAACAAATTGAAACATAAAACTAAACCATTAGTTAACCTGCATGGTGAATGTAAAAAAAAAAAAAAAGGAAAACAAAGCCAGAATAGATTTTTTGACATCTCGCCTCACAAAATGAAAAGTGATCAATTCTTATATGACTCAAAATGGTACCAATGCAACTCATCCCTCAAAAAAGATGGTGATGCAAAAATAATTGATTTTTTTCCTCAAATGGATTTTTATTCTGCAAAACTATGTAAATTTGGTATGGCCGTAATCGTACCAACCCATAGAGTAAAGTTAAGATATAATTTATGTTGTATGGTGAAGGGAATAACATTTTAAATGTTAAAAAGCAATGCCAGAGTCATCTCTCAAAAAACAAGCTCTCCTATGGCTACCTCACCAGAAAAAAAAAAAAAAAATTAATCTGGTACAATCTGACTCAAAAAAAAAAATTGTAGACCCCAGATTTGGAGCCTAGGAGGGAAAAGACACCAGAGATGATCCCCAAAGTGACCCCCCCAAATCATAGTAGCTACTGGGAAAATAATAGTGAATTTTGTGTACCCAATGTACTCCGCACAGCTTACATATTCATTTTTCACCATCCACTGTGCATTCAAATCTGGGAAAACTAATAGTAACTACGCCCATTGATAAATTCTTTGAGAGGTACAGTTTCCACAATGGGGTCACTTTCTAGAGGATCCCACTTTGCTGGCACTTTACTGGCACCCCAGGGGCTCTGCAAACATGAAATGGCGTCCAAATGTCAAACATCTAAATCTGCACTCCAAAAGTCACATAGCTCTCCTTCACATCTGCGCCTTGCTGTGTCCCACATGTTTGACACCGTTGTGCCCTAGGCAACATACTTAACAATGTCATATGTGAGTATAAACTGTTGTTGGGCACATAGTTGGGCACAGAGGGGAAAGAGAGCCGGTTTGGTTTTTGGATGACATGCCAGAGCCCCTGAAATGCCAATAAAGTGGAATCCCCTGACATGTGATCCCATTTTGGAAACTACACCACTGAAGGAATTTATCCAGGGGTACAGAGAACTATTTAAACCCCCTAGAGTGGCATTCATTTATTTTTCAGAAATGAATGCACATCTAATGGTGAAAAGTGAAAATGTACCTTTTTCCAGAAATATGTCATTTCAATGCACAATATGTTGTGCCCAGCTTGTGTCAGAGACAAACACTCCAAAGACTGTTGTGCCCAGGATAACTGTTTAACAGTTTTTGGAGTGTGTGCCTAACACAAGCTGGGCACAACATTTCAGGCACTCAAATGGCATACCTGAAATGAGGTCACTTCTTGTGGAATTTCAATTAACTGGTACCTCGGGGGTTCTGCAAAAACAACATGGCGTCCAAAAATCATTCCCTCTATATCTATAGTCCTAAAGCTAAAAAGTGCAATGCTCCTTCCCTTCTGAGCCCTGCTGTGTGCCCAACTGCAGTTTACACCCACATATACACCTTTTTAGTACTCGGGATAACCCACTAAAAATTTTTAGGAGTGCTTGTCTCTGTTGACACAAAGTGGGCACAACATATTAAGCACTGTGATGGAATATTTCTTTAAAAATTTAAATTTTAACTTTGCACGTTAAGTTTTGGGAAGCACTCTTGGGCTCAAAATAATAATAATAATAATAATACCCCTTCAGAAATTCCTTGAGGGGTGTAGTTTCTAAACTGGGGTCATATCCTGCCCTGTGACCACATAAGGGGTATTGCCTTGTTCATAAGAAATTGAGTAATGGACTGTGGGGTGCTTTTTCTCCTAACACCTTTTGAAATATTTGGGGCTAAATTGACAGTTTATTGGTAAACAAAGTATTTTTTCATTTTCAAGCCCCAATGTTAATAAAATATGTGGGATCAAAATGCTCATTATACCCTTCATAAATTCTGTGAGGGTTGTAGTTTCCAAAATGGGGTCACTTTTGGAGGGTTTCCACTGTACTGATACTTCAGAGGCCCTGCAAATGAGATATGACACCTGAAAACTATTCCAGCAAAATCTGCATTTCAAAAGCCCAGTATGCTCCTTACCTTTGGTGCACTGCTGTGTAGTCAAACAGCAGTTTACATCCACATCTGGGGTATTTCCTTGCTTGGGAGAAATTACATAACAAATTGTGGGGTGCATTTTCTGCTTTAATTTCTTGTGAATGTATAAATATTATTGAAAAAAAAAAAGAAATACAATGGTGTGAAAGATCCTCAGTGCGCCAACACCGCTTTGGCTCACACCTGAGTCTTCTTTCATATAAAACCACACTCACCGCCAGTGAGTGCCGGGTTCACAAGATAAATACAAGACAAGCTTTCTAAATTTTATATATTTATTAACCCCTAAATGGGTCGGTATTAACATCTAACACATGCAGTTCAGAACAGATATGCAGATATATACAAGCATTAACAGTTACTAGTTACAAGATACAGTGCAATGAAATAAAAGGGACTAAAATTGAAATAATTACTTTACCACGCATCTCCTTGATGTGGCTCTATAATCCAACACTCACACATGCTCTGTCATGTGTGAATAACCCAGTGGAGGCTTCTTGGCATTAACTCCTAGCATGTGGCATCACAGTATATTCCAGCCTGCATGCTCTCATCACAGTTTCTCAGTAAACTCTTGTAGTCTCAGCCCAATCTCCTCATAGTGTTCTCTTGTAGTCCCAGCACAATCTCCTCCCATTGCCTCTTACCTCATCTTTTATACCCTTTATGCCACCTCCCAGAATGAGGTCATCGGCGGCAGCAAGTCTGATTGAATAATGCACTCAAGTCCAGATTCTTTATATTGAGCTGTGACCAAGTGGAATGATACAATGTTATCAACCATATCTGATCTACCAGTGCAGACTGAACAATGCATGTTTTTGTTTGATCACTCAGGGCTGTGTAGGAATACAATGGAGCCCTGCTGGGATGGATACAAAGCCCTATTGTTACAATGTTGCTTCTACTGATAACATACAACTAGGGTTATAGCTGCGCACCTTATGAGTAAAGAGATACGCTACCCAGAGACCAAAATACAGCTTTGAGTTATAGCCATATTTAAGCAGAATCATCACAAAAGGAAAAAATAAAAAAATATGGGTGTGAAATGTAAAAGTTAAGGGGTATTCCCATGAACATAATCATATCTATATTTGTAGATAATTAAAAGTTAAACATTTTTGCAAATATAAGTAGTTAAAAATTCTGCAGAGTTTTAAAGATTTTCTCTAACTATCTTACTGGTGGCCGTCTGTTGTCTTGATCTGTTGCCAATGGATACGACCACAAATGCAGAAACTTTCTATGGTTTGGGACTAGTCAGGAACCCAGCCATGATTTTCTTATTGTAGCTGAGTTATCCGGCAGGGACACTACATGTATCAGAAGATATCCCACCCACAATAAGGAAATTATAGCTGATTTTCTGACCTTAGAAAGGTCTTGCATTCATGGTCGTATCCACTGGTAACTGATCAAGACAACAACTTGTGACCACAAGATATTTAGATATAATCTTTAAAATTCAACAAAATGTTTAATTACTTATATTTGCAAAAATGTTTAACTTTTATAATCTACAAATTTAAAAATGTTTATGTTCATGGGACTACCCCTTTAAAAAAGTTCCCAAATGCTGTTAGAATTATTTGAATATTGGTTGATTTAGGGGGGTTCTAATATATAGGCTTTTAAAATCCCCTTCAGAACTGAAATGGTCCCTAACAAAGGAGTTTGGGAAATTTTCTTGTAAATTTGGAAAATCACTGTTAGACTTGTAAGCCTTTACCATGCAAAATAAATTGAAGGAAAATTAAAATATGATGCAACTATAAAGCAGAGATATGGTAGATAATATTTATTAATGTATTTGGGTGGTATGACTATCTGTCTGAAAAGTAGAGCATTTCACATTTTGAAAAATATTGATTAAAGTTTACTACTAACATGAAGTACAATGTGCCATGAAAAAACACTCTCAAAATCACTTGGGTAAGTTGAAGCATATCAAAAGTTTTTGCCATACCTTAAGGGCTGTGTCCTTATGGCAGAGGCTCCATGTTATAGAAACACAGTGTTTTTGGTTGCAGATTTTGCTGTGGTTTTTGAGCCAAAGTCAGGAATGGCTTGAAAAGGAATGAAAAATATAAAAGAACGTCTCCCTTCTGTTAAATCCACTCCTTACTTTGGCTCAAAAAACCATAGCAAAATCTGCAACAAAAAATGCTGTGTTTCCACAACGTGGGGCCTTAGCCTAAGGTGGTTTTTGGTTGTGTCTTTAAAAGGGTTTTCCGGGTGAAAAACTTTTTTTTTTAAAAAAAAGGTCTGTTAGTGCTATTAATGGGCTAATAAGTGCAACCAAATACCTTTAGCAGTGTTTTGAGTGATTTCTGGGTTTCTCTGGGAGCTCCTGGTATCCTCTGCATTTGTTTACATGGGTAGCTTCCTGCTCTCCTATCCTACAACTTCCATGATGCATTGCTCTTCACTCAGATTCCCCTCTCTCTCCCTCCCCCTCCCTTTCTCATACCCCCTTCCTGTTTCCCTAGCTAGCCAGCGGCCTACTAGCCCTACCTAACTAACTAACTAACTCAGACCTCCACCCCCCTCCCCACCCCAACCCATCATACTTCCCATCTGGATCTGCTGGGCACAGAAAATCCTTCTGTTCTTCTCCTCTTCTCATCTGCTGGTGCCTGTGCAATAGAGTCGGAGTGCTCTGGCTCTATTGCGCAGGCGTGGGAGTCTCACTCCTTCTCCTATTCACGTCTGCCAGTGCCTGCGCAATAGAGCCATCTGCAGGTGCCAGTAGGAGTGAAGGAAGTGACGATTTGTTCCCAGAAGATCAGGACATGAAGACAGGTATGTATGATGGGGTTGGGGTGGGGGAGTATTGGTGATGTTCCGTTTCCGGAAACAGGGAAATGGAACATCACCATAAAATCAGAAAATGTGCCTGGTGCTGTCACATGACCGCCCAACGATGTGGGTAAATATACATTTTTGATAAAGTAAGTTAGTGAGAGGTTAGGTGGGGGGAGGGTGATTAGTTTAGTATTAAATTATCTTTTTATCCCAGACAACTCCTATAAGAGGTTAAAGGATGTTTTCTAAGACAGGCCCCAATACTTTTTGAATCACCTATACAACTTTAGCCCAGAAGGAATTAATCAGAGGGTACTCCCACCATATATGTGTCATTGCACCTCTGGCCTGGGAGCACCACCAGCACTGCTCAGATGTATCGAGATACAGAGTATGTAGGAGAGCAGGTATTCTGTACCAACGTGTCAGGAGTTTAAAGTTAGTCTCCTGTGCTTTGAATGAGATGAAGGATTTGTGACACAAGAAAAAAGCCCAGTACCACTGTTCAGAGGAGAATGAGTGGTTTAGTTCTCTTTCCCAACTATGTACTTAGGAAGGGAGGTAGAATGGTAAGAATTTGCTACCTGAGAGAGTAGTAAGACGGCCATCTCTCAAAAATAGGCCTATTTTACGTAGGTACATTTTGCATGCCTTGCATGCTATTGGGGGAAGGGACGATAGCGCAGCTTCCGACCACATTTTTTTTAAATTAACCACTTCAGTACCGGGCCAATTTCTGGTTCAGGACCAGACACATTTTCGGGTTTTTTTTGTATGTGCATTATTTTATTTATTTATTTTTTTTTTTTTTTACTTTCTATTAATTTTATTTATTTATTTTTTACATTGTGTCCCCCATACAGCCATAATAGACCTTTGGGGTCATCTGGTCACAGTTTTTTTTTGTGGGGGAGGCTGATTTTCCCTGTAACTGGGGCTGATATATTTAGCCCCAGTTGCAGGAGGAATACAGCCTCCTGCCCATAACTATAGAGCTGATAAGGGTCCTGTAGGACCCAGCAGCTTTAACAGCCTCTGATCCCAGCAGATCATGTAACTGCGGGGTCAGAAGGGAGCCGCATCATGGTGTACACAGCGATCAGAAGGAAGGGATGGTAATAACCCTTCCCTGCCTTCTCTAAGGAAGCTCCAGCTGTAGTTACAGCCGGCTCCCTGTTTCAACAGCTGCACGATTTCCGAACGTAAAAACCCAATGGGCGGTCCGGAAGCATTTAAATGGCCTTCATTGAAATATTTCAAAGTTGCGTAAAATGGGCATTTTCAATAATATATTTATCTAACATGATTGAAAAAGAAAGGTTTCATAGTATATTTGTATACTCACACATTGATAATGACTTTGTAATTGATTGTAATAGTATATTGCTGATAATGTACACATTTTTCAGTAAATGTATGCGGTCATAGCAGTCATTTTTATCATGAATTCATTCGTAAATTTCAACATAAATCTCTCCTCTATCAGGAAGTGAAACTTCATATTCAAATTTCATATACATGGTAAGGTCACAACTAATAACTTTCATTTAACTACTATAATAGGACAATGTTTGTAAAATCACTCCCTTAAGAACATTAATATTTTTTCAATTACATTTTTAATTTTGCTTTAATTCAATGCCCAAAATATGCTCTGATAAATCTAAAAAAAAAAATGCATGCATAATAAACTCCCACAAAACTAAATAGAGCAGTTGTAGTTGTACTATAGCTGGAGTGCCAAATGTTACAGAGCCCTGTCCTATTGCATATCTAGACTACAGTTCCAATTGCAAAGTGGTAACGCAGGACAAACTTAGTACAGTCCTCATTTTGTTCACTTAAAAAAGATGCATCATGTACTAGCAAAAATTGGAAGGTCATATAAATTCAGTTGTATTACTGAACTGCTTTGTGTTTGCTTCTCAAGCTTTATTTGCCTGATAGTATATGAGAAAAGCAGCTGTCAGTTTGGTTTAGTTAAACATTTCATCTCCTAATTTCAAGTCCTCCATTTTTTGTTGGTTGGGGAAAGTCACTAATGCACCAATGAATAGCTCATGCTCAATCATGTATAAAGTGCCCATCATTTTCATGAATCTAACAGTTCTTCATAAACTATTAGCCTGGTTTTCTTTTTAGAATACACCCTGTACATAATATAAATATATATACAGTACAGACCAAAAGTTTGGACACACCTTCTCATTCCAAGAGTTTTCTGTATTTTCATGACTATAAAAATTGTAGATTCACACTGAAGGCATCAAAACTATGAATTAACACATGTGGAATTATATACTTAACAAAAAAGTGTGAAACAACTGAAAATATGTCTTATATTCTAGGTTCTTCAAAGTAGCCACCTTTTGCTTGGATTACTGCTTTTTGCACACTCTTGGCATTCTCTTGATGAGCTTCAAGAGGTAGTCACCTGAAATGGTTTTCACTTCACAGGTGTGCCCTGTCAGGTTTAATAAGTGGGATTTCTTGCCTTATAAATGGGGTTGGGACCATCAGTTGTGTTGTTCAGAAGTCAGGTGGATACACAGTTGATAGTCCTACTGAATGGAGTGTTAGAATTTGTATTATGGCAAGAAAAAAGCATCTAAGTAAAGAAAAACGAGTGACCATCATTACTTTAAGAAATGAAGGTCAGTCAGTTCGAAAAATTGGGAAAAATTGAAAGTGTCCCCAAGTGCAGTGGCCAAAACCATCAAGCGCTACAAAGAAACTGGCTCACATGAGGACCGCCCCAGGAAAGGAAGACCAAGAGTCACCTCTGCTGCGGAGGATAAGTTCATCCGAGTCACCAACTTCAGAAATCGCAGGTTAACAGCAGCTCAGATTAGAAACCAGGTCAATGCCACACAGAGTTCTAGCAGCAGACATATCTCTACAACAACTGTTAAGAGGAGACTTTGTGCAGCAGGCCTTCATGGTAAAATAGCTGCTAGGAAACCACTGCTAAGGACAGGCAACAAGCAGAAGAGACTTGTTTGGGCTAAAGAACACAAGGAATGGACATTAGACCTGTGGAAATCTGTGCTTTGGTCTGATGAGTCCAAATTTGAGATCTTTGGTTCCAACCAACATGTCTTTGTGTGACGCAGTAAAGGTGAACGAATGGACTCTACATGCCTGGTTCCCACCGTGAAGCATGGAGGAGGAGGTGTGATGGTGTGGGGGTGCTTTGCTGCTGACACTGTTGGGGATTTATTCAAAATTGAAGGAATACTGAACCAGCATGGTTACCACAGCATCTTGCAGCGGCATGCTATTCCATCCGGTTTGCGTTTAGTTGGACCATCATTTATTTTTCAACAGGACAATGACCCCAAACACACCTCCAGACTGTGTAAGGGCTATTTGACCAAGAACGAGAGTGATGGGGTGCTACACCTGATGACCTGGCCTCCACAGTCACCAGACCTGAACCCAATCAAGATGGTTTGGGGTGAGCTGGACCGCAGAGTGAAGGCAAAAGGGCCAACAAGTGCTAAGCATCTCTGGGAACTCCTTCAAGACTGTTGGAAGACCATTTCAGGTGACTACCTCTTGAAGCTCATCAAGAGAATGCCAAGAGTGTGCGAAGCAGTAATCAAAGCAAAAGGTGGCTACTTTGAAGAACCTAGAATATAAGACATATTTTCAGTTGTTTCACACTTTTTTGTTAAGTATATAATTCCACATGTGTTAATTCATAGTTTTGATGCCTTCAGTGTGAATCTACAATTTTTATAGTCATGAAAATACAGAAAACTCTTGGAATGAGAAGGTGTGTCCAAACCTTTGGTCTGTACTGTATATATATATATATATATATATATATATATATATATACTGTAAACAATGACAATATTTTCACAATGCTTTACAATTTCCAGAACGACATAATTTTTATACAAATTTACATCTAACTTGTACTAAAAATGAGCCATCACATAGTGCAACACATAGTGGATACTACTACACTTTGAGTACTGTAAGAGTCGATCTGCTAACTCAGGCAGGGCTATACCCAGGGGCAATCGAATGAAAAGTCACTTTTCAGTGCTTAACCTAATGTAACTAAGCATATAACCCCTTTTCAGATTCAAGGCTGAGTAATGCATTATAACGCTAGCTGAATTATTCCAGAATTGAGATGTTTAATACAAATAGTTCTTTAAATTTCCAAAGGAACAGAAATATATGAAAAAAAAAAGAAAAGAATAGAGAAATACACAATTTGTACCAGGTTTGTACCCTAGGTCTCTGCTTCTGACACAGAAAAGAGGGTAAAACATTATTGTAGCTGTGATACAACAGTACTTTTTGTTCATGACAGTCACTGGGTTCTTAGAACATTTGGTTCTTTTTTCTGAAGGCTAAAATTTGATGGTGTGAGTGCCTGCAAAAGTATCTTTTGTCTTCTTCTAGTTATCCAGCTCGGCATTATGAGTTGACAGTATTGTACTGTCTTTTTTCTTACGAACAGCTTTTATCAAGGCCAAACATACGGTACGACACTTAAATATTTTCAATTACTTGACATATAATATAATACAATCATAAAGTTATGATCCAGACTGAGAGGAACTTGCATACTCATAGCTGATTCTTCTGGGGCCATATTTTGTGAGAAAATAACATGCTTATTTTAATAATTTTATAATAGACATTTCAGGTTGTATAATCTAAGCCTGAAATAGACTCATTGCTACTGGTGTATTCCAGTACATCTAACATCTCTCTTTAAACCCCTGTAATAAACAAGTCATTTAAAGTGATGTGAAACAGGAAAATATTGAAGAATCAAAAAGGCTTGGCAGAAAAGGTCAAAGTGTTTGGAAATGTATAATGATTAGTTTACTGCTTCCTAATAAAGGTTCCGCAACAATGAAATTAATCTTCAGAAAGAGGAAAAATTAAGAGGTAGTTTACCCCCAAGGGAGACATGATGGGATTTCTCTTTATAAGTTATGATGAGCACTCTTCAGGACAGACAGCAAAACCCCATGACGTCTCATTGTTTAATCAGTTTGATAATATCAAGTTGATTAATCAGCTGCAATTCCCTTTGACATAAACTGTTAATACTTGCAGCCGTAGAGATATTTCCATTTTCCCTCAGAACTGCTGTTTCTTATCCATGTTCCAGATTAGTATATATGACATTATAAAGGATATAGAGTGTATCTGATTGATGTATCCAAAAGAACCTCACAAACATTTCCAGCATATACTGGATGAAAAACAAACATAAGAATATATTTAGATTTATATTTTATAATTTAATGTGCAGATTTAATAATTCTACCCTATGCAACTTGCAATTCTATATTATTAGATTCCAAGGTTAAGAAAAAAAAAGAATCACTTTGACCCTAATATGCCACTGAAGAAAGGATTATCAAAACATTGCATGAAAATAAGGATGTTCATTTCAAATAATGTATAATGCAAAATGAATCAACTAAAAGAATAATAATAACATGAAAAAAGTCTGTATATTACACACACACACAAATTAAAATATATACATATATATATATATATATATATATATATATACTGTATATATATATATATATATATATCTTAGCTACACGCACACAAACAAAATGGTAAGTCCATTACCACTGCACACATATCGTAGATGCTATCACAAATCTATAGCCATACTCAGAAGCTAGGATACCTGTAATATTGTAAAATCTCTAAAAAAAACACCTCTTTTAGACGATCATCCTTTTGTCCAGAGCAGATTTCCTGTGCTATACATTCAGTTCTTTGACAAGACGATTCTGGCACATTTGGATGGTCATCTCAAAGATAACTTAATCATATAATTTGTAAATGCTTTTCTCATAGTTAATGATGTTTTACTTAGTATAAGTCATCAATTGAAGATCTATGGGGGTCTGACACCAAGGTCCCCCATGTATCAGCAGAATGAAGCGGCAGCAGTCTGTGAGTGTCGCGCACTGTGCTTGGTAAGTACTGAAGAGAGCACTGGTAAGTACTTCAAATGGCCGATCGGCTCCTGTAATTCCCCCTGCTCATCTTTAAATGTTGACCTATTTAAAGGATAGGCCATGAATTATGTAGCCTGGAAAATCCTTTAATTTATGAAAAAATATTTTCTATAATCCAGTACCTTTAGGTTTTCCCATTAGCTGAACATAAGAATATGGTAGAAAAATTTGCTGTTGTTTAAGTTTTTAATCAAATTGATTGTATTGCATCTCAGTCCCATTCATTTCAAAAGAGCTGCACTGCCATACCGAATTACCCATGAACCAGCGTGGTGCTCTTTCCTAAAGAAAGTAGCCATGTTTTAGTAGTCTTAGACTTTTTTAAAGAAATATTATTTTTTGAAAGACAAATTGACCTGAGTAGTAATACTCAGGTAGCAAGACATGCAAGGTAGCATGGTGGCTCAGTGGTTACTACTGTTGCCTTGTAGTATTGAGGTTGCTTCAAATCCAATCAAAGGCACCATCTGAATGTTTTGTGGGTTTCCTATGCTTCTTTGTGAGTTGTGTGCTGTCCATTTTTCATGTCTATGAAAAACTGATCAACTTGTTATGTCTATCATTTCTTATGCTTTTCAAAACAACAGATAACACAGAAATGCCTTTTTTTGCATCCACATCAGTGTAAATAACAAACTAGCTTCCACAATTTTTTTGTGGACAATGAAAAAAAAGACTAAATAATAATTATAATGTTTAAATTGAAGTGAATGGATATGTATGTCATCCGTGAAAGATGCAGATGGAATGCGGACGTAAATTGCATACATTTGAATAAGGCCTAAGATCGTCAGCACTACTGGGGAGTAAGTTAGAGAATTAAATCAATGTTGTGCATGAAGATGCCATTGTGGCTCTTCAAACTCAGGGAATGTTGTTAATTATTGATGGTACAACATTCTACATTGTTTGCTTTTGTATGGTATTAATATTCCCTTTTTTTTACCTATTCCTTGGCACTGTATGTCAGGATTGTTTCTTGATGTGTTTTGGTTTATTGAAGTTCAATTTTAAAATGCAAATAATAAACATTTAAAAAAATAATTCTATTCACCATATATGACACCACCTGAAAACCATTCAAACTTTATACATCTGAGATAACACATATTGAAAGGGTTGTCTGGGGAATATTAATTTAATTACTTGGTCCCCAGGTCATGTGATCTGTAAAGGGAAGTGCTTGCCACAAACATTAATATTGTCTGCAGGCTACAAAACCTGCTTTCCAGGAAGGCTTTTGTTTGAAAGGGTGGAGATGGAATATGCTAATGAGACCTTCATGGTGATGGTAATCAGCTTCCCTTGTTCAAAGAGAGTTACCACTGAACAAGAGACATTAGAAGTCAGATGGGGGAGGTAGGTCATTACCCCTGGGCCAAGGATCGATTTTAAGTGTTAGAGCGCCATCCCAAGACTCATAAGAAGTATTTCATCTAAACTTATATTACAATACCAAGAGCCTGATTGGAGTGACAACATCTAGGTGGGCGGAGTTGTGGGCTATAAATATGATGGGCCAAAAGCCCTTTTTCTCTCTCTTCACAAGCCCCCTTGGACTGACCAGCCTCATCTAGACAAGCTCCATATACCACCAGAGCATAATAAGGCTTAAGTATAACTTTCTCTCTCTATCTCTCTATCCATCCATCCACCCATCATCCATCTATTATCTATCTATCTATCTATCTATCTATCTATCTATCTATCTATCTCTCTATCCATCTATCTATCAGTCACCTTCTATTAATCTGTATTACTACTGCTGTGTTCCTTACAGAAAGGGTCAGTTAGTAACTTGTCAGGGGTTGTGTGTGTGTGTATGTGTGTGTGTATGTAGCGATATCTGTAGGTTTTATATTCACCTGGGTAATTGGGTTCTGTACTTATTGTATTGCACTGTGTTAATACTGTTTTGTATTATTCTATAACCTAGTTCCATCATATTACAAGTGCATTAATAATAAACGTATTTTATGATTAATATTGTGGGGTAAATTATCGTACATGCAAACCAGTCAAGGAAACAGATAAGTAGATATACCTAAGGAGAAAGGAGGGAAACTGGAATCAGGGAAGAATAGTAATTATTAGTAATACCCAGCTCTCTAACATAATGGCGAGCCAGCCAGGAGTGATGAATATTAATTATTAATATTCATCCCTAACATAATGGCGAGCCGGCCCGTACTGTTTTAATATTTTTGCGTGTTGTCTTCTGGCAAAACTGTGTTATACCGTGAACTATCAAGTGGAGGGGCGTGGACAGGTAACATTGGTACACAGTGAAGTGTTGCGTTACACTGTATGCCCAGATTGAAGTTTGCACGGCTAACCCAGTTTGCTTAAAGCTTCACTTAAAATAATTAATAACAGTGAACCTATTGTTTATTTGTATTTATCTGAAGGTATTAACAATTGTCTGTTTCCTCCACAAACAACTCGTTGGGAGACTGAGAAATCCATTTGTGCCTCTGTAATATCAAAGTCAAGGTTCTTCAGGAGAAGTCCAGCTGGTCGGGAAAAGGCTTTCCGGTACGAAAAGGATACTTTTTCAAGCAGCAAAGGACAAGTAGGAGGACAACGGTGACCAAGATGACAGCAGGAAAAGTAAGTATGGATTTCTCAACATTAAAACACCTAGCTAAACACAGTACATTCAACCCAGTTCCACCCACAACCTATAAATCAGGAGAAATGTTGTGGTCTGCTTTGCTGGATCAGGCCTATGCTCATGATAAAAACTGCATTAGTAAACGGACAGTTTTTAACAAAACTTCCAAAAGATTACAAATGTTAGCAAAACTTGTGTATACTTTTGAGGATACCATTTGGAAGCCAGAGCATGCTGCGATCCTAGCAAACATGAAAGGGACAGTGGAGCGAGCTAACAATGCAAACCCCCACTGTCATTGTTGTGTAGACAATGTCAAGCAGATTCACATGTTAGAAACTCAATTGAAAGATGAGGCACTTTGTATAATTGAGAGAGGAAAGGAGATTTGTGTGTTGGAATCCAAACTCTCTGACAAAGAGAATTATTATTCTGACATGGACAAAGAACTCCTTCGATTATACACTGAGAACAATCAGTTTAGAAGTAAAATTACTTCCACAGAAGCAATGTTAGTGACACTAAGAGAGGAACAAGCGGCAAACTCGCAAATCATTGCGAATTTGCAGCAGATCATCTCTGACTTGTCACGGCCTAGTACTAACAGCACGGTACCCTTGCCAACTAAACAGATTTGTGTCTCAGGAATGGCACAGAAGGGGACTGGGGTGATCAGACCCACGGCTCCTGCGGATCAGAGATCCAATAGTCCATTTTGTGATACTAGGACTCCAGTGGACCGTGCACTACAATTCTCTCCAACACCTTTGGAGAGGAAAGACAGCGGACGCCTCCATGGACAGGACTCAAATTGGGGACTAAGTAGTGGATGGGAAACTGTACATACGGCTTTCAACCTACCTACACATCCTGAAAGGTCAGTGGAATTTTATCCTAGCCATAACAACATGGAAAAGATAAATTTCCTGTTACGGATCTGCAAAGAGATCCCTAAGTATGACCCTAATACAGATCCATTTACAGCCTGTGATATGTTTGAAGGACATTGCAGGAAATATTCTGTGCCTCCAGAATATCGTATGGAGCTGTTTAAATTGTGGTTGCCTATACACCTCAACCAAAGGTATGAGGCAACAGAGAGAACAAGTCCCAAGAATGGCCTATTTTATGATGAGGAAGAACTCCTTTCAATACTCATGAAACTGGCAACAGGACATTGGGATGTTACTCCAGAAATCCTGACAAAATTCAAACCCACCTTACAGGACGAACCTTCGTCCCTCTGTGGTCGGTTTGAAGCAATGTACAGGAAGATCACAAAGGATCAAGGTATAGGAGTCCCACAAGGCATGGTTTGCATGTTTGTGTACAAATTCCCATACCTTGACACCGCAATTCGGCTAAGTGCAGCAAGGGAACCAACGCTCACTGATGCAGCCATGATTATTGAACAGTATAGACAAGATCTACTGAGCAATAAAAAATCTGTGAAAATCAGGGAGCGTGGAAAGGTCCATGTCAAATCACAAGATGAACGTGGACACCACACTAAGCCACACATGTCTGTCTACCCCACAGCTCCTCCAACAGAAAAGATGGGAGACATACGATGCTTTCTGTGTTTACAGGTTGGACACATTAAAAGAAACTGCCCTCAAGTAGTTCGCAATCGTACAAACCCAGAGAAAAATGGCAATAATAATGGTTTCAAGATGAAGCCTAATTACGCCAAACAAGTTGGGAAACAGACAGATAGCAATCAGGGACATTTGCCAGAACAGGCACTGAAACGTGTGGCACTTGTAAATGCCCCTGATAGACCAGAGGATAGAACATTAGGTGTAGAACATCATAAGTCTGCACAGAATGTTAAAACTCAGCAACCACAAGTGGCAGTACGTACCTCAGAGGTACCTACTGAGAATCTGGTGCAGATTGACTGACGGTCAGGGATCCCTAAAGATCTGGCTCCAATATGTCACATCATACTGGATTCTTCAGGAAGACCCCACATTAAAGCCAGACTAAAAGACCACGATACCAAGATCATGCTCGACACTGGAGCAGAAATTTCTATTACCAATGTCAAACATGATCTACACCCCAACAGCCCTCAGTGTATGGTGATCGGATTTGATCACCAACAAGGGGGGGTGAGAGCCCACAGGATAGATGAACTTCTAGTTGAGCTTGACAGAAATAGGACCTTGAAGATCCCAATGTGGTATTACCCTGGTACTGATAACATCATCGGTAACGATGTAATGACACAAAATGGATGGATAATCGATTTGGCAAACTGTATTGTTTGGAGGGGTCCAAGACGATCAAAGGTGTATGTCATACAGCACCAATGTCTGGGACCACCCCTACCAGCAATTGAGAATTCTTCCAATGTGCTGGAACACAAATGGCCAGAGGTCTCACACAACATAGACCTTGAACCTATTGTGTTCGAATATCCAGACTTGTGGGCTCAAAGCAAAAATGATTGTGGAAGAATGGTTGGCGTTCAGGTGGACATACAAGGGCCAGACCCTCCACCTCAGCGTCAATACCGCTTTCCGCCTGAGGCAACACAATCAATTCTAGAGACAGTCCAAGACCTGGAAGTAAGGGGTGTGGTCATAGAGGGTAATTCAAAGTGCAATAATCTTTTATGGCCTGTGAAAAAGAAGGGTGCAGGTGTTGAAACTACATGGAGGCTTACAATAGACCTTCGCATCCTTAATAAGTACACCCCCATGTCTGCACCTGTGGTCACTCAGACTCCCGACATAATGGCAAGGGTAAGCGGCAAAAGTCGTATATTCTCAACCATCGATGTCGCCAATGGATTCTTTTCCATCGAACTGACAGAGAGCTGCAGGTACAAGTTCGCCTTCACAGTGGGTAACAAGCAGTATATGTTCTGTGTACTGCCCCAGGGGTTTCACAGTAGTCCTACATATTTTCACCAGGCATTAGCAGCTGTATTAAGCGTGTTCTCACGGCCAGAATGTCTGCTGCAATATGTAGACGACCTTCTCCTTCACACAGAAACCATGGAAGACCATCTGGTTCTGTTGAAGGAACTGTTGGGACTCCTGGCCCAGGCTGGACTCAAGCTGAGCCCTCATAAGGCAAACTTGGCTAGGACAGAAGTCACCTTCCTTGGTGTCCAGATTTCATATGGAGCCAAGGGCATCCTGGCTGCCCATGTGGAAGCCATGGTGAAGATACCCAGGCCAGACTCTCTACAGAACTTACGCAAGTTCCTAGGAGTAGCCAACTTCATGAGGGAGTTCATAGAGGATTTTGCCGTCAAAGCAAAACCACTCTATGAACTCCTTAGAGGAGAACAGCCTTCTCTGAAGGACTGGTCAGAGACACAGGAAGAGGCCTTTTCAACTCTGAAAAGAGATCTCTGATCCGCCCCAGTCCTAGCCACCCCTCACCCAGAAGGAAAACTGGCCATACAAGCCCATGCTGGCGCAGAGTCTATTTCTACGGTCCTTCTTCAAAAGATAGGATCTGAGTATAGACCTCTAGGGTACTTCTCCAGGCTCCTTTCACCAGTTGAAAGGGGTTTTGATGAATGTGCTAAACAACTGACAGCCATACACTATGCGGTTAAAGCTACCGAGCATATTGTGGGTTTCAGGCCCCTCACTGTACAGACTCCACATTCCCCGCTGGCACTCTTGATTCGAGATACACTCCCTGGAGTCTCACAACAGAGATTTGGGAAGTGGATCATGGAGCTGAGTGGGCGAAATCTGACAGTGGACCACAAAGCAAAATATGTTCTCTCCCAGTTGTTAAATATGACAGGGATAGAACATGATTGTGGTCAACTAACGCAGGTCACTGATCCCCAGCTATTCAGGATGACCACTAATCCCGATGACAGAGTCATCTTTGTTGATGGCTCTCGATTCTGCTTGAACAGCACCTACATGACAGGATTTGCAGTGCTGGATGAGACCATGGGTACTCAGAAGCTGGTAAGGTTGCCTGGTCACATGTCAGCACAACGGGCTGAACTGGAGGCTGTCAGAGAAGCCCTTCTCATTCAGCCTCCATGGAATCGTACTATATATAGCGACAGCTCATATGTAGTCCGATCTCTCACTTTGCATCTGGACACTTGGAAACGACGAGGGTTTGTGGACAGCCAAAATAAACCTTTAGCTCATGCCTCGGTCCTGAAAGAGTTGTGGGAATGGGGCATGGCACATCCTGGGAATGCTTCAATCATAAAAATTCCAGCACACCAGAAGGGTGATAGCCCTCTGATCCGGGGTAACAACAAAGCAGATGAGTCTGCCAAATTGGCTGCAGTGTCTGGAGTCCTCCAGGAATCAGACACTGAAGCCATACCCGTACACCAGATTAAAATCAGAAACAAACAACTCAAAGATGGTCCAGTGTCATTTGAAGAGGAACAGTCAAAGGATCCTTTGCTGGCAGCACACCTTACCAGCCCACAAGATCCCTGGACAGTCCAACAGGGCATCTTGTGTTATAACACTGGAACCAAACCACTCCCTCTACCGGTGGTCCCACAGCATCTGCAAGCAGAACTAACAAGACTCAATCATCAGTTGTTGGGTCATCTGAGTCGGGACAAACTTTTGACCCTACTCAAGGACAAATTATACTGGCCAGGTATGTCCAAGACGGTAGAGGAAGTTACACAACAATGCCTGGTGTGTGCTCAGGTAAACCAAAGGGCATCTGCCCTGAAGCCAGTGTTGCAGCGGGTTCCTCCAGCGGAGGGACCATGGTCTACTTTACAAATTGATTACATAGGACCATTACCGGCAGGCAGCTGTAACTGTCGCTATGCATTGGTGGTGGTGGTGGATGTCTTCTCAAAATGGGTAGAAGCCATCCCTACAGTAAATGACTCCGCTACTACTACTGCTCGGGTTCTGTGGAAGCACATTCTATCACGGTGGGGAATCCCCCGAGTGATTGAGTCAGATCGGGGAACCCATTTTACAGGCAAGGTTATGAAAGCACTTTGTGGACTTCTGGACATAAAGCAAAGATTTCATGTACCTTATCATCCACAGTCAGCAGGCATTGTGGAGTGGATGAACCGAACTATCAAAACTCGGCTCTCCAAAGCACTGTTGGAAAGGGGTTCCACTTGGGTGACTTCCCTTCCAGCAGTACTGATGGGTATCCGGGCCACAGAGGCAACAACAACCGGCATAACACCATTTGAACTTATGACCGGGCGCAAGATGTCTATCTGTTGGCCAAGTGAACCCCAAATTTCTACACCCATGAAAGATGCTATTGCTAGAGATGTGTTTCTCCAACAGGTTCAGCAGAACCTGAAGGAATTGCTACCGCATGCAGCAATAAAGATGAATAAACCGTACCTACAGGGGGAAACTCCCATGCCCTCTGTAGGGGAAATGGTCATGGTCAAAGTATTCCGCAAGGCCGGGCCCTGGGATGCAAACTGGGAAGGACCCTACCAGGTCCTGGAAGTAATGGGTAGCACTATGCTGAACGTACAAAGGCCAATCTCAACAAAAAAACGCTCACATAGACGAAAGGCAGGGTTTTGGATCCACATTGACCAAGCAAAGGCTACCCGTGCCTCCCCAACTCAATAAGGTCATGAGTATAGAGTTGGGTGAAGGGGGGTAGTAGGTCAAAGGTGTATCAAAACATTTCATATTATCATGTTATTCTTTATCAGATCACAGAACGAAGGGTTACCTCCATACAAGGAACCATAAAAGGTAGGGATCATGCCAGCAGAGTGTACCTCCAACTTGTATTAATAGCGGTAAGCATGGCACTGGCGGATTTAGCCTTTGCAGGGAATAGTTCTGAACCCACATTTGGCTCAGATGAGAGATCACCTCAATTTCCAGGTCTTCTCTCAGTAGAATGTCTGGAAGGAAAAATCCTGGAACCATACAGCAACTTTACATTTGTACCAGGGCAGTGGTACTTGTATGGTTTCCAGAGGGAAGGTTTTGCCAATGGTGTGGTTCAGCACTATACCCCGGTGGAGAACGTATCCGCCATACAACATGACCTACATGCTCTATGCCTCAAGGAGTACAGACATTTCCAGGACTCAGAACCAACAGCTATCAAATCAGTAAGATGGGTGTCTAGAAATCCCCACTTACATCCTTATAGGCCAGTGATAGTAAACACAACAAAGGTGCTGTGCACCAAAGCAGGAGTCCTGAGTCCTGAAGATGTCACTGGGGCAGAATACAGTGGATGGTACATTCTAAAAGCCACTTTTCTGAAACATACCAGTCAGGATAGCTTAAGAGTTAGGACATACTTTGATAGACCCATACCAGTAAAGGGCACCCTGAAGGCTTACTGTATGCTAAGGGATTCTCATATGGTAATAACTAGGGAATCCAAATATGCTGAAGGACATGTGTCCACGGACTATTTAGGGACCAGCATATTGATTTTAAAATTAAACTGCAGTAAATCTGGACAAGTATTATGGAACAATCAGAGCGGCCCAGTAAAACTTGAAGGCCTATACAGAGCCACAGTTTTGAAGGTACGAGCTGATGCAAAGGATCAGAGGTATACTCAGCTGGAGGGATCTCAATCCATTCGATCTTTTATGATTACCATTATGAGGGATGCTTGTGTACCAGATGTGACAGGACATTATTTCATCACCTATGCACACTGGGAACCAGACACTCAGATGGTAATGTCAGACTCTAACCCATGGAGATGGGATATAGTCTGTAACGGAGTGGATTCTCCAATAATTGATGTATGGATGGATGGGACCCCTATGACTGAGGAATACCGGAATAGATATGTATCTTCTGATTGGAAGGATCCCAGAGGCAGAGATATTAACTTTGCTATCAATATTGATGGTTCATTTAAATAGCCATTTTGTGAGGCAGTCGATGAGGGGTGTTGGACATTTACACAGTGGGTTTATCTTTCCACAACTAAACCCATCCGGAATCTCATATTAGAGACGTGAGAAGGTGACCAATGGTATCCATTTAAAGGAAGAGGTAAAGTATGTGTGACTGTGGTAAGGGTCCCTTATGAAACTGAAGTTCTTCAGCCAGTAAAACCCCACAGGGATTCCTGTAATGTCCCAACCTATCAAATGGCTGATCCCATAGCTCCACAGTTAGCATCTCCCTGGAAAATCATCACCAAAACCAAATTCGTCCTATATACCTGGAGGATTTCGGTTGATGATTTTAGAGTAGACCACTGGGACCATAGATGTGAGGAGTTTGTGAGGAATCAGATCGATATGATAAAAGGATGGGTAGAGGTGGGACAAGAAGTAAGGAAGGATGCTACCAGATACAGGAAGTACAGGGGGAGAAGGGATTTGATTGCCATGGGTTTAGGAGGAGGTGCAATGGGAATAGGGGCACTGAACACTATGGACCTGGAAGTCCTGAGAAACAAACTCGGGAATCTGGCGAAACATACTGGGGAAGGCCTCAAGACCCAAGTTGATGTAAATCATGTTTTGGAGGATTTACAACACTCACATATAGATGCCACTAGCTCCCTATCTTCTGCTTTACGAGAGAAGTTTAGACTATTAGTCGTGGGTCTCCTGGAAGAACAGGATAGAGCTCAGCTTGCTCTGGCATGTACTCAGGTTCAGGGTGAACTTTCCAGCAACCTTAAACATATTGTGTCCTCACTGTATAATGGACACTACCCTTTTAACCTCCAGCAAAGGGTGAGTCCTTTTATCACTCCTTTTGCTGCCAACCATACTAACTGGTGGGTCATTCAGTGGCATGGGTGCCATAATCTCACTTGCACTGCTTTATCCCTGGCACCTGTCTCTGGCAACGTGAGACGTGGGTATGGTGCTATCAACCTAGGTATAATGATGAATAAACAGAACAGTGTTACATCCACAGCTCTCCTCAGATATCCTGACCTATGAGACCGGCCATCCTTATCTGTTTGATACAGATGGATGTTGGAGGAAAGAGGATGCTATCCTCTGCCAAGGGGATCATGATCGGGTGCTCAGACACCAGTGTTGGGATAATGAGAGGTTCTGTGAGATGAAAAGCAGCTCAATACCTCCATCTAGTTTGAAGTACTTGGATCAAGGGTATTGGTGTTGGTACCAGTCCGTTAATGTGTCATATACCATTTATACAACTAACTGCACCAAAAGAGGTGAACTCCTCCCAGGAGCATATTGTACCCTTTATCCCGTTCTAGGTGTCGATGTAGCAGAGTAGAAGGGGAGAACACCGATTACCCCAGAGAAGAGGTTGGATATCCGTCCAGATACTCCTGTAAGGCTCCAGAGGATCCCTCTTGGTTTTGGCAGAAAACTGAGACACCTGCTACTAGACTTCACTAAGGAGGAAAGTGTCATAGAGAAGCTCAAAGACTCTGAAAAGCAGGCCACCATCTTATTGAAACATGACCAGTCAAAGATAACAGAGATGGTTCACGCCCTGGAGAAGGACTCAGCCGTATCTTGGTGGGAGAGTCTGTTCGGATATAGCCCCAAAGCAACATCATTCTTCAATCTGCTTGTACACCCAGTCATAGTCACCACTGAACAAGAGACATTAGAAGTCAGATGGGGGAGGTAGGTCATTACCCCTGGGCCAAGGATCGATTTTAAGTGTTAGAGCGCCATCCCAAGACTCATAAGAAGTATTGCATCTAAACTTATATTACAATACCAAGAGCCTGATTGGAGTGACAACATCTAGGTGGGCGGAGTTGTGGGCTATAAATATGATGGGCCAAAAGCCCTCTTTCTCTCTCTTCACAAGCCCCCTTGGACTGATCAGCCTCATCTAGACAAGCTCCATATACCACCAGAGCATAATAAGGCTTAAGTATAACTTTCTCTCTCTATCTCTCTATCCATCCATCCACCCATCATCCATCTATTATCTATCTATCTATCTATCTATCTATCTATCTATCTATCTATCTATCTATCCATCTATCTATCAGTCACCTTCTATTAATCTGTATTACTACTGCTGTGTTCCTTACAGAAAGGGTCAGTTAGTAACTTGTCAGGGGTTGTGTGTGTGTGTTGTGTGTGTGTATGTAGCGATATCTGTAGGTTTTATGTTCACCTGGGTAATTGGGTTCTGTACTTATTGTATTGCACTGTGTTAATACTGTTTTGTATTATTCTATAACCTAGTTCCATCATATTACAAGTGCATTAATAATAAACGTATTTTATGATTAATATTGTGGGGTAAATTATCGTACATGCAAACCAGTCAAGGAAACAGATAAGTAGATATACCTAAGGAGAAAGGAGGGAAACTGGGATCAGGGAAGAATAGTAATTATTAGTAATACCCAGCTCTCTAACATGATCCAAAGCAGTGCTCAGTGCTGGGGTCACTCCATCCCCTTATCCCCTGATCTCACAGGTAATTAATTACCTGTAATATCAGGGGAGAAGGGGGCGAATGTTGCCTCAGGTCACATGACCTGGGGCTCATGACATCACCAGAACCCCTAGGTCCATTGTCAGCATCCCTGGGACCAGGTAATTAAATTAATATTCCCTGGTCAACCCCTTTAACGTTGTTAGAAAGCTAATGTATAGATAGCACATCAAATAAGATCTTGAGAGCTCTTATGACACATGTTTAAGACCATTTCTGTCCTGTGGCCCTCTCAGTAGCCTCCTGATTTGCTCTTGCCTTAGAATAGGGCCTCTTTAGCTATGTGAGCATGATGATGAGGATCGGGCCTTACAGTGAGAGCAAGGAGATGAGGCCTAGGAGGGAGAATAGTGTATATCCTGCCTTTGTCCCTAGAAATTATCTCAACCACCAAATGTATCTATATAAAATAAAATGGGTAGTTTGTTAAATATTCTACCCAGTTTACTATGTGGGCTCTTAGACTGCGTGAGCTGCTGTACATATGAATGTAGTGCAGTGATTGTACTGTGCCATGCATTACTCCTGTTCGGGTTAGGGAGCTAGGGGCCTACTAGCCTCCCTGGGGCAAGGGCGCAACAGGGATTCATCATGTAAGCCAGTCTGAGCCTGGGAAGAAACAATCTTCATTTTGTTTTTCTATACAGTATGTGATTTATAATTTTCCATTACAATAAATGTTATGCATTATTTTTCACATTGGATTCTCTCAGTAAAAATACATATCATAATGAGCATCACATGTGTAAGCATATGAAATACAATAAAGCACATTTCTTTTAGGGCTAACCTATATCCTGTAAGAGATGTGTGCTTGTTTTATTTTATTTCTTTTTTGTAATGACCTACACACTCTTTAATGCCAAGTCTCCTTGTTATTTTCTTTTAGATTGAAACATTTACCTAACAAATGTACACTATAAATATTAGGGTGTATTTACAACCTTGACCTACTATATAGTATTATGGTAAAACAATGAGTTAACATGGGCAGTTATATCCCACAGGAGATTAGTTCTTTAATCTTGTAAGAATCAGCTACTTATTTAGTAATGCTTAAGCTGACATTGATGTGATGACACCCTGATGTAATTACAAGTCAATAAGTCACAATCCAGAGAAGATCACAAGAGGATTATATGTCTCACTTGCTAAACCAATATTACAGTCTTGTTCTTCTAACAGTGGAAATGACTCATTTATAATTTGCTGTACTACAATTAGATATCATTATGCTTTCTTCAATTCATCAGTCTACAATGCATTTGCATTTATTTTTTAGTGACATCTAGTTTTGCAAAAGAAAACTTTATAGAAGCTAAATTTATAGCTGCTAACAAAAGTAATGATTAAGTGGGACTATGGAAAAAAATACTACTAAAGCTGCATGTGTGTAATTTTTGCATTATAGTACTATAGTACTAACTATTTGTAATAGCCAAGAAACTGTAAGATAATGTTTTTATGTACTGGGTGTATTTTAAATACATGCTCTTTAAGGTCTATTTTTCTTTATTTTATATATTTTTTATTTTGTTTTTAACTATATATTTTTTATCCACATCCTTTTTTCGTTATACATTTTACTCATGAGCAGTGATTGAAATGTAAGATTCAAAAACTGAGACTAAAACAGAAAAGCAATGTGTTATATTTATCCAACTTTGTATTTCTTTTGAATATTATATTATTAATTTTGAAAGAAATATTCATCATCAGATTAAAAAGCTAGACATGCATGGATAAATCTCTGTATGATGTACGATAGATAGATAGATAGATAGATAGATAGATAGATAGATAGATAGACAGATCAAACAGAGATTTATCCATGGATGGTCATCCATTATGCAAATAGCGAATAGTACCATGGAACGCTTTACTAGTAGTTTAGCTGGTGGTCATTTTACTGAAAGCTACATCTGTTAAAAAAACAGCTCTGGGTCTGAAGTACAATCTGGCATATATATATATATATATATATATATATACAGAAGACTATGCAGTTGTGTTCCCATCCCTTGCATATCCAAAGAATTTAGTAGGAACACTATTTTCTCCCTCTTCTCCCATTTATACAGTACGCATCAATGCAAAACAGAAGACAGAGCAGACTGTGCTGCTTTCTTCTTTATCCTTGGGGAGGAGGGGGGAATCTATGGAAACTTATGGATCTGGGCAACTGCCTAGATTTCCTCCCCAATAAACTAGCTCTGCTAAGCCCATTGGAATTTTTAAGTTCATCATTCAGTAGGAGAGTAGAATTACACTTTCCTGATTTACATAAACACTTATTTTTTTTTCTTTTATTGGCTCCATATTAGTACAGAGCTAACTTACTAAAGCCACCACAGATATTTACTGCTTCTCCATTAACACTAATAAATGCTATAAAACTTTTAGTTAAAGACAATGAGTGGTATTTCGCTTCATTACCAATCTATGGCTATTCCCTTTACGATAAAAAGTGCATAAAGATTTAGACATTACAAACGTAGATCAAAGTTACATAAATTCATGCCTTCAGACAATATAATTGCTTTATGTTTTCTGATACTTGCTATTGAATGCATAAGCCATGTTCAATCTGTATTAATGTGCTAATGCATTGCCAATTTTTAAAGCAATTGTAGAAAAATTATATTGGAACCTTTTTCATTCATTTCATTATTATCCTTTCAGTTACTGTGCCTTATTTGATGTACACATTATTGACAGACACATTTAAAATCTATTCTCACTGACCTTAGGCACTTGTAGATAGATCACATATCCATTTTTAAAATCTAACTAAAGCTATGGCCACACATGGTAGGGTATACCACAACAGACCAGCCCACCACCAAAACTGCTGATTTTTGCCACAATTTTAAACACTGCAGTTAGAAATTTTTTAACCTTTGCATTTCAAAGGTGGAAAACTACTGCTCAGTTTGCATTAATAATTTACATGTTGCAGGTTCCAAAGCGCTGTACAAAAACACTTTGTGATTTTTTTTTCTGCAGTGTGTGAACAGGATTTGTTGAAATCCCATTCACTTCATTGGTACTGTAATTAGGAGTGGGTTAGCCACTGGCAATTCTGCAGGTGGCTAACCCACTGCATACTTACACCATCTGGCCCCAGCCTAAGGCAGGACAATCATGATGACCCATCACCTTATGGACTGGTACAATTAACACTAGACAAAACACTCTCCTTTTCTCTGTGTTGAAAACTGGTGACTGATGTCAGACATTGTGCTCTCCTACTCCATTCTCATAGACTGTGCTGATGTCTATTATAGTCTTTAGCATAGTCTTAGATTTCTGATTCCCCCCATAATACAAATGGAAAGTAGAGGTAGACTGAAAGTCACAGAAAAATACATGATCAAGACTACTGTCAAGATGATATTAGCTGTTATCCAGACCTGATTGGCTCCTGTCGGTCACTTTAATATGTCATAAATTTGATCATTTATTTGGGCATTAGAACATTTCCCTGATTAAATACAATTTCTGTAGACTATAATATTACACCACAGGGTGACCAAAGTTTACAATATTAGTCATAATAATGATGAACAGGAATATAACCCACATGTATATAGTATAATTGCATTACACTCTTTGATCTGTGAATGTTCCCAAGAACCTGCTGTACTTTAGTGATAAAAGGGTTTGACTTGGAAGTTATCAAAAACAGGATTAAAAGGCAATTCTTAAGGTTAACCACATCTTTGATATAATAGTAGCTTTATCTTAACATGTACTTCTGGGTTAAAGTACAAGTATAATGCACTCACATTTTTCTTCTAGATGGAAACATAAAATCTGTGTATAGCATTAAATATGCTTTCCTTTCTTTATTTTCTCCTCTTTTCCAATTTATAGTTGCAAATACTTTTATGTGGTTCAATATTTACAAAAGAATTACAAAATCAAAAGGAATCCCATGGTTACAGGAGACAACATAATTATAAGGGTCAACTTGATAAGACATATAATCTTCAGAAACCTGCAGGTTTGCTTAATAAAATATTTATATCACTCACAGTTGGGCACCAAAAGAGAGGGTAATGTAAATGAATTCCTCAACAGCAACTTTTTAATGTGGAAATATCTGCAGTAAATCTGTAACCATGGTTTAGCTGCTCACAAACAAGTACAATAACTACACTATTAATTTCTTTCTTTCACTCAAGTCTTTTACCAGCCATTGCTAACATAACAGGAGTATTTTAAAAGAAAGTAAAAATATTTGTTTATGTGCAAAGTTTAGTTTTGCGTGTTTTTTTGTCAATTGTTAGCTAAAACATATGGTTATATAACAATAACTCAGTATTCCTAAAATTCTGCTATATCTATCCATAGCATCTACAGTATTTACAATGACTATATAATGTATTCACCCACCGGGGACTTTTCATCTTTAACAACATTTAACTGCAGTGCATTTCAAATAAAATGTATGTCTTATGTTTAATGCGACAGGAATAGTGACAGGAACATTCGGCTGTCCACCTTGAATATCATTTCATCTTTTCTAAAATGGTGCTGAGTAATTACTCAGTATATCTTTTTATTGATCAGAAATTCATTTTGTGATACAGTTCCAAATCCCCTGCATTAGCATAGAATTAAAACATAAGACGCTGGATGCCTGCAGTCACCCATAGAGCACATTGAATTCAATAATAACACAGTGTACAGTAAGATCCGATGCTCTCTATAGTCCATCAGCATGTTGTAGTTTGGAATTATGGCTATATGGAGAATTTGGAAGTGTGTATCATTAAAAGAGGGCTCAAATTATAATAAAGATATATTAACATATGTATCAGTGCAGAATTCAGTGGGTTATGCTATTAGGACAACCACATTTATATGTACTATCTATATTATTTCCAGAGATACCACTGGTTGAATACACAGTGGAATTAGGATATTTATATCATACAGTCATGGCTGTAAATGTTGGCACCCCTGAAAATTTTCCAGAAAATTAAGTATTTCTCCCAGAAAATTGTAGCAATTGCACATGTTTTGTTATATGCCTCTTTATTTCCTTTGTGTGTATTGGAACAACACAAAAAAAACTGAAAAAAAGGCAAATTGGACATAATTTTACAAAAACTCTAAAAATGGGCCAGACAAAATTTCAAAATTGTGGGTAAATAACTTTGTTTCCAGCATGTGATGCTCTTTCAAATTTACCTTTGGCAAGTAACAGGTGTGGGTAATATAAAAATCACACCTGAAACCAGATAAAAACGTGTGAAGTTGACTCAATATTTACATTGAGTGTCTCTGTGTGCCACACTAAGCATGGAGAACAGAAAGAGGAGAAGAGATGGTGGATAAGCAGTCCCAATCAAGTTCCAAAGAAATTCAAGCTGTCCTCCAGTCTCAGTGTGCCTAAGTGTCAGCGTAAACTATCCATCGACATTCGATTGAAATGACACCCTGTGGCAGGAGACCCAGGACTGCAGTTTGTCAAAATGTGCATGAGTAAGCCAAAATCCTTCAGGGAAAACGTCTTGTGGACAGATGACACAAACACCAAGAGCTTTTTGGTAAAGCACATTATTCTACTGTTTACCGAAAACTGACGTCTTCAAACAAAAGAACACAGTACCAACAGTCAAATATGGTGGAGGTTCAAAGATGTTTTGGGGTTGTTTTGTTGCTTCAGGCGCTGGGTGCCTTGACTGTGTGCAAAGCATCATGAAATCTGAAGATTACAAAAGGACTTGGGGTCTCAATGTAGGGCCCAGCGTCCTAGGTCATGGGTCTTCCAGCAGGTCAATGACCCCAAATATACTTCAAAAAGCACCCAGAAATGGATGGAAACAAAGTGCTGGAGAGTTTTGAAGTGCCCAGCAATGAATTTGGATCTAAATCCTATTTAACACCTGTGGAGAGATCTTAAAATTGCTTTTGGGAAAAGGCACCCTTCAAATATGAGAGACCTGGAGCAGTTTGCAAAAGAAGAGTGGTCCAAAATTCCAGTTGAGGTGTAAGAAGCTTCTTCATGGTTATAGGAAGCCATTTATTTCAGTTATTTAAGTTATTTTTTTCCAAAGGGTGTGCAACCAAATATTAAGTTAAGGGTGCCAGTAATTTTGTCCAGCCCATTTTTGGAGTTTTGTGTGAAATTATATTATTTTTGTCTTTCTTTCTAAGTTTTTTGTGTTGTCCCAATATACACAAAGGAAATAAACATGTGTATAACAAAACATGTGTAATTGCAATAAGTTTCTGGGAGAAATACTTCATTTTCTGGAAAAATTTCTGGAATGCCAACACTTACGGCCATGACTGTATATATTATGCAGCTGCATATAAATATCCTAATCCCAACTGTGTTTTCAACCAGTTATATCTATGGAAATCATACAGGTAGGACAGCAAGAATCTCCTTTCATATGACACCAAAACCAAGTTTGTATATTTTATAACACCTGAGATATAACTGTTTAAAATGACCCTCCCCCACCCTATTTTTTTCTACATTTTACACAGCCCATACTCTAAGCCCATACTACATACACAGTTATCAGTGGGAGGCAAGAACAGCACTCAATACAGAAGCAATACTGTACTGATTCCAAATATGTAATGTTTATCTCATTACTCACTAGCATTTCTCCACAGTCATGAAACAAAGAGTTCATACACTAAAGTATCTTGGAGTCCTCTCCATTATATTTCCAAACTTAGCAATCCTGATATATACCCTGGTATGAATATATCCATTGTCCATGTCTAAGTGAACCCACTGCGAATAAGTGGGTTTCCTGACAAGAATAACACTTAAAGTCATATGAAAAAGTTTGGGCACCCCTATTAATCTTAATCATTTTTAGTTCTAAATATTTGGGTGTTTGCAACAGCCATTTCAATTTGATATATCTAATAACTGATGGACACAGTAATATTTCAGGATTGAAATGAGGTTTATTGTACTAACAGAAAATGTGCAATATGCATTAAACCAAAATTTGACCGATGCAAAAGTATGGGCACCTCAACAGAAAAGTGACATTAATATTTAGTAGATCCTCCTTTTGCAAAAATAACAGCCTCTAGTCGCTTCCTGTAGCTTTTAATCAGTTCTTGGATCCTGGATGAAGGTATTTTTGACCATTCCTCTTTACAAAACAATTCCAGTTCAGTTAAGTTTGATGGTCGCCGAGCATGGACAGCCCGCTTCAAATTATCCCACAGATGTTCAATGATATTCAGGTCTGGGGACTGGGATGGCCATTCCAGAACATTGTAATTGTTCCTCTGCATGAATGCCTGAGTAGATTTGGAGCTGTGTTTTGGATCATTGTCTTGCTGAAATATCCATCCCCGGCGTAACTTCAAATTCGTCACTGATTCTTGTACATTATTCTCAAGAATCTGCTGATACTGAGTTGAATCCATGCGACCCTCAACTTTAACAAGATTTCCGGTGCCAGCATTGGCCACACAGCCCCAAAGCATGATGGAACCTCCACCAAATTTTACAGTGGGTAGCAAGTGTTTTTCTTGGAATGCTGTGCTTTTTTAACGCCATGCATAACGCCTTTTTGTATGACCAAACAACTCAATCTTTGTTTCATCAGTCCACAGGACCTTCTTCCAAAATGAAGCTGGCTTGTCCAAATGTGCTTTTGCATACCTCAGGCGACTCTGTTTGAGGCGTGCTTTCAGAAACGGCTTCTTTCGCATCACTCTCCCATACAGCTTCTCCTTGTGCAAAGTGTGCTGTATTGTTGACCGATGCACAGTGACACCATCTGCAGCAAGATGATGCTGCAGCTCTTTGGAGGTGGTCTGTGGATTGTCCTTGACTGTTCTCACCATTCTTCTTCTCTGCCTTTCTGATATTTTTCTTGGCCTGCCACTTCTGGGCTTAACAAGAACTGTCCCTGTGGTCTTCCATTTCCTTACTATGTTCCTCACAGTGGAAACTGACAGGTTAAATCTCTGAGATAACTTTTTGTATCCTTCCCCTGAACAACTATGTTGAACAATCTTTGTTTTCAGATCATTTGAGAGTTGTTTTGAGGAGCCCATGATGCCACTCTTCAGAGGAGATTCAAATAGGAGAACAACTTGCAATTGGCCACCTTAAATACCTTTTCTCATGATTGGATACACCTGGCTATGAAGTTCAAAGCTCAGTGAGGTTACAAAACCAATTTTGTGCTTCAGTAAGTCAGTAAAAAGTAGTTAGGAGTATTCAAATCAATAAAATGATAAGGGTACCCAAATTTTTGCACCGGTCAAATTTTGGTTTAATGCATATTGCACATTTTCTGTTAGTACAATAAACCTCATTTCAATCCTGAAATATTACTGTGTCCATCAGTTATTAGATATATCAAATTGAAATGGCTGTTGCAAACACCCAAATATTTAGAACTAAAAATGATTAAGATAAATAGGGGTGCCCAAACTTTTTCATATGACTGTAAGTGCTACTTAGGTGAGGGATAAAAAAAAGTTGAATATCTCCCCGGGCGCACTTAACTTGACCTTTTAAAATGGACGATATACAGTATGACACAGGCTGAAGTTAAGAAATCGCAGTGTAAGGACTGTACTAGCAAAGGTGGCCACTAAAATCTAGGATAACCTTGAAGGAGTTAGAACCTTCTGTAGCCAAGCCAGAAGAGACAATGTGCAATATATGTCTGCTTTACTTTTTACTGGCTGTCCCAAAATATAAGTCCCATTATTTAGAATTTGGGTATACCCTTTCATTGATAAATGGGATATTGGTGAACTCACCAAATCATTTGGCACTCTAGTTTACACAACAATGGGAAAAATATATCAGATTGATTTTCACTTCAAAACAGTAGCAATATATGGTAAACTGAAGAGTCTACAATCTGCATATTTAAGACAGCAGTTTGATCGCCGATTGCTTTTAATTATACATAGCAACCCCCAAACAATGCTGTCATGGTGATAACTTAATCCCACAAATCTGACATCTCAAATAAGTAGGTTCTTCTCACCATAACTACAGAAATGGTTCTGAATGTACAGCACCATGCTTTATAAAATTGTTATCCATAGTACTAATGTTCCAAAACATAATAGAGAGAATTCAACAAAACTGGGATTTCCTTATGCCTCATTGTAATTTGGCGAATCCCCCATGAGTCCATGAGTCTCATCTAAAATCTATGCCAACTCTGGTGATGGTGTAGATCTCTGACATCATTTACACCACAAAAGTGGCATAAATTATAAATAATGTGGTGCAGGTGATGGTCCTGCCCATGCCTCTACCCCTGCACTGTCCATGCCTTGCCACTGTCCCATTCAAGTGGAGAGGGCAGCGCAAAAACACCAATTGCAAAATAAAACAAAAACAGAAGGTATTGCTAGACTGTGACATAAGAAAAATATGTATCTTAAAGAACGCATTCATTATTCTAAAACAGATTAAAGAGATTCTCCAGATGAAAAATTGATAACCGATACATCGTGAATGATGGTCACTTTATACTCTATGATGAACATGTCAAATGTGTGAAACTGTGTAGGGTCTCAGTTATTCATCCTCAAGAGAAGCACCAGGAGCCTGGTTGACATACATAGTTGTCAACAGCAGTTGCAACATCTCAGTTAGACAAAGGGTTTCTTCTGACAGCACCCCATGAGTGCCAGGGGTTGCCATAGCAGCAGGAGGCCTAACAGTGGCCTCTGGATTTGCCATGTACTAAAGTCTACCTCACCTAACCAGAGGCTCACAGATATAATAGACTGCAGAATTGAGATATATTATACAAACAATTGCAGTAGTGAACCTAGACTGTTGCTGCCTGAGTCGGACTACAGAAAGGTGCCCCCCCCCCCAAAAAGAATTGCATTTCCATGCTGCTAGCTTCACACACTGTTATCGTCGCACAATATACACAATACACAAAGTTATAAAACAGTTTTTAAGAATTCTTCTTACTGCATTACTTGAGTATCAGATCAACAACACGGCATTAACAATGACAATAACTTCACACATCTTCTGCTTGGTGGATGGACGAGCCCACATGGCTCCCATTCTCTTTAATAGGAGCGCGGCAGATAGCTGAGTACTGTACTTCGGCTATCTTTGGCACTCCCATCGAAGTGAATGAGAGCCACGCGGGTTCGTCGATCCACCAAGCGACACACCTATATATATGGCTGCAGTCAGGCTGAATTCCAACTCAGTGGGGGGGAAAAACCCAATTCTCAGGCTCAGTGGGGGTCTCAGGAGACAGACCACCATCTATCAGGTATTTATCCTCTATCATTTAGGTGAATACAGGGCAATAACATTTTGTGACTTACAGGTGATGTCTCTGACTAATCCTTTACATTTCCCTTCTCTTCCCTTTGGGCCGCCATGACCACTTCTTCCAGCTGTGACTTGCCTCTGTAAAGTTTGCAACACAGATATCTTTGGCTCCTCACTTTTCCAGGCATCTGACCCACATTGTCTTCACCTACACAAAGCCCCCATCCTGCTGCTACCCCAATTATAAAATTTATGATATACCCCCCATAATGAATTTATTTATTATATTAATAATATCCGTGTGTACCCCCATAAATAGTGCCCCTTATTAATAATGCCCTAGGTGTTTACTAATTAAAAGATTTTCCAGGTCATTAATAAACTAATCAGTGGGGCTCAGCGGCCCCTGCACACGATATTATGGCCCGCAGCGGCCCCTGCACACGGTATTATGGCCCGCAGCGGGCCCCTGCACACAGTATTATGCTCCATAGTGGTCCCTGCACATGGTATTATGTTGCATAGTGGTCCTTGCACACGATATTATGCCCCCGCAGCGGCCCTTGCACATGGTATTATGCACCGCAGTGGCCCCATCACACGGTATCATGCTCCACAGTGGCCCCTGTACACGGTATTATGCTCCACAGTGCCCCCTGCACACGGTATTATGCTCCACAGTGGCCCCTGCACACGGTATTATGCTCCATAGTGGCCCCTGCACATGGTATTGTGCTCCATATTGACCCCTGCACTGGTATTATGCTCCATATTGGCCCCTGCACACGGTATTAAGCCCCATAGTGGCCCACCCATGAACTAGTGTAACTTACCAGTGTAAAAAAAAACAGTGTAACTTGTCTTTCCTGGACACCGGTGCACTCCCTGAAGCTTTCGGCCCTGTTTAATTGCGCACAGATGTCACGTGGGTCAGGCCGGTGTCGCGACCTGATGACGTCACCAGAGGGCCGAAGCCTTCTAGGAGTAACACCGAGAGGTGAGTAACAATGGTTTTTATGTTCCCTCTCCTCCCCTGGCATTTATTCCAGGCCCGCGGCCTCACTTACCGATGCCCGCAGCTGCTTGTGGCCGCCTCCGCTTCCCCTTCTGCATCCCATAGCAGAAGGGGAAGCGGAGGCGACCACGAGCAGGTGCAGCGGTAGATAAATAAATACGCCGTTACCTGCTGGGGTTACTCCAGCAGGTAACGGCCTATTTATATATATAAAAAAAAAGTTATCCTCACCTACCTGTGATCTGTTGATGGGGCCGTTGCCTTGTCTTCTTGACCCGGGTCTCAGTGTAGGCGGCGCGATGACGTCATTGTATCGCCACCTGCTTTGTTTTTTTGTTTTTTTGTTTTTTTAAGCGGCCTGTCCTGGGCTGGTTTACGGCAAATAAATAGTAAAAATGCCACCCCCCAGACAGCGACGGACAGTGCCGCCTGAGGTGGCCGCCTCACCTCGCCTCATTAGAGGTGTGCCCCTGAACGATTGCCAATGTTTAACTCCCCTACTAGGACTAATAAAAAATATTTTAAAAAAATTACAGAAAATCTACACACATTTGGTGTTGCTGCATACATAAGGAACTGTACTAAAGTTATCATCAAAATTACTGTTTTAATTAATTTTGTCAAAAAGAAAATGGAATAGAAAATGATTAGTTACATACTCTGAAAGGGTACTGATAAAAACTACAGCTCATCTCGCAAAAATTCTGCCTGTACTCAGATTGATCTACTGAATATATTAAAATATAAAAAAGCTATAAATTTAGCATCCTGTATCCCAAAATGGTTCCATTAAAAAATACAACTTAAACCCTACTGATCTGGAGAACAATGGTCCTGTTCCAACATTTGAATTGAGCAGCAAGCCAAGCATGTGCACTCTATTCATCCTCTATGGCACTGTACTCAACTATCCCAGGCAGTCCCATAGACAGTGAATAGAGCATCTGTGTGCATGCTTTGCCTGCCACTCCATTCTGATGGGAAAACATGACCCCCAATCTGATGATCCGTGGAGTCCCAGTAGTCAGACCTCCACTTATCAGCATATTATCCCCTATTCTATGCATATTGGATACCATTAGAACTTGGGCCAACCCCTTTAAGGTGTTAAAAGTTACTACTCCCGTCTGACACAAGCATGTATCACAAATGTTATTATGTATTTTGGCAGCTATTTTGATGCTATTTAAATGGGGTTTCCAGGAAATGCTTGTTATACGAACGAACAAACATACCCGAGTACCTTTATATGCTTTTGGATAATTTTTACCATTTCTCATATTTTCAGACTTATGCAATACTTCTGGTATACACTTCGTGGAGTGTCAATGGTTTTCCATGCAGCCCCTCCCAGCATCCACCCACTGCACCTCCTAGCAGTTTTTCATTCACACCCAGCACACCCTTCTCACATCCTTTTTCCCTGCTTAGTACACCCTCTAATGTGCAATACTCTCTCTGTCTCTCTCTCTATATATACACACGTGGACAAAATTGTTGTTACCCCTCGTTTAATGTAAGAAAAACCCACAATGGTCACAGAAATAACTTGAATCTGACAAAAGTAATAATATATAAAAATTCTATGAAAATGAACAAATGAAAGTCAGACATTGCTTTTCAACCATGCTTCAACAGAATTTTAAAAAAAAGGAAACTCATGAAACAGGCCTGGACAGAAATGATAGTACCCTTAACTTAATATTTTGTTGCACAACCTTTTGAGGCAATCACTGCAATCAAACAATTCCTGTAACTGTCAATGAGATTTCTGCACCTCTCAACAGGTATTTTGGCCCACTCCTCATGAACAAACTGCTCCAGTTGTCTCGGGTTTGAAGGGGGCCTTTTCCAGACGGCATGTTTCAGCTCCTTCCAAAGATGCTCAATAAGATTTAGGTCAGGGCTCATAGAAGGCCACTTCAGAATAGTCCAATGTTTTCCTCTTAGCCATTCTTGGGTGTTTTTAGCTGTGTGTTTTGGGTCATTATCCTGTTGCAAGACCCATGACCTACGACTGAGACCAAGCTGGCACTGGGCAGCACATTTCTCTTTAGAATCCCTTGATAATCTTTCATTGTACCCTGCACAGATTCAAGACACCCTGTGCCAGATGCAGCAAAGCAGCCCCAGAACATAAAAGAGCCTCCTACATGTTTCACAGTAGGGACAGTGTTCTTTTCAAGATATGCTTCATTTTTCCATCTGTGAACATAGAGCTGATGTGCCTTGCTAAAAATTTCAATTTTTGTCTCATCTGTCCATAGGACATTCTCCCAGAAGCTTTGTGGTTTGGCAAATTACTTTTTGTCAGATTCAAGTTATTATTGTGACCATATATATATTTATACACTCACATTTGGGTTTGTCTACATATATATTTACATGTATTTATATATATATATATATATATATACTGTATATATATGCAGCATATATATGTACAGTATATATCTCTGTATATGCAATTACTTATATATGTGAATATAGGTGTATCTAGTATATAAGAATATGCATGTGTAACTGTATATATATATATATATATATTGATTGAGAACATCTGTGAGGAGTTTAACAGTACATGGGTAATCCCATCCACACATTGCAGAAAAATATCCGTAGTGGAAATGCTGCAATTTCAAAAACCGTTGCATTTTTGTAAATCGCAGTATGTGAATGATACAAAAGTCAGCAGAGGAAAATTCTGCGGACTTTCTGTGAAAAGGGCCGCCACAGTCTTTTCCGCAGCGCTTTTTGGCTGCGGCTTACTACGTGGGGCCTTAGCCTAAAGCACAATCACACAATCTGGTCCCATGATACAATACTTCCTGGTAAAGTTGTGTTCACACAATGCGTTTTTGCTCAAATAAAAAGATGTAATTTTTATTTATACCATTTTGGGGAATGTCTGATGTTTTGATCATTTTTTATTAATTTTTTGGGAAAGGCTAAATGGTGAAATAGCTGTGGTTTGCCTCTTTTGATTTTTTTCTCCTGCTATGGCATTCAACATATTGGAAAATATTTTTATAAGTTTGTAGTTCGAGCATTTTCGAGTGCAGGGATACCTAAAGTGTTCATGTTTAATTTGCTTATTTATTTTTATATGTGTTCCAAGGAAAGGGTGTGATTTGAATTTTGAGTTCTCTTTCATTTTTACTTTTTAATTTATTTTAATGCTATTATTAGACCCCTCCCCCTTTTTCAACCCCAGGTGGTCTGATCACTAATACAATATACTGCAATGCTAATGCTTTGCAATGTATTATAAAATGCCTTCACTTCTGCCTAGCACAGTCTGTAATAGAATCCTATTGACGACAGGTCTGGGAGCCTTCAATAGGCTCCCTGCTGCCTAGACAACAGATTGCCGCTGCAGACATGTTTCATTTATAATACAGCAGACACCCCATACCTATGGCGGCCACTTAGTTCCTGTACTGTTGTCATAATTGAAGACTCCACATCCGCTATACTATTACGGGAGATATCATTACTCACCTATTACAATAGATGAATTCACACCATATCTGCTACTCCCTGTGTGCAATGACCTTTGCAGAAGTCACAGAGCAGGCCTAAAAACTCTCCCATAGAATAGGTTCTGCTCCAGACCATTGTGTCTATGGCACATGGTCTATTTCCAGGAGACGGCAAGTCACACTTATTTAGGCTTAGTGGCAAGAGTTGGAATTGCAAGATTTTTGGGGATTTTTTTAAATATAGATAACAACATGGAAAATTAAAAAACAACATCAAAAACACTAAATTCTTTAAAAAAAAATGTTTAATATAAAAATGAGATTTAAACAATAGGTAATTTTCTGGAACGTGTAGATACTTAGTTACATAGTGATAGTCTACATCCATGTCTGCATCTGCAGCTCTGTTTGCCGCATTTGTCTCAGGTTCTATTAAATAATCTGGAATGTTTTTAATTGCTTTATTCACCTATTTTTCCATTGAATTAAAACTTGTGATGACTAGATGGACGATCCAGCAATATTTTTTTTTTACTTTCACTGCATGACATGAAGAATTGCATTAATTTAGTAAAATATGTCCTAAGATATGATCATTTATGATTATGTGTTGTAACCATTGATTGTATGATCATATTTGTATCAACCATTACTTTCATGTAATGGTAGCATTACAAATAAAATATATTAGAAAATATGCATTCTATATTTTATTAATATATGAAAGCATGGCAAGTTTTAGTCAGGTGAAGGTAACATTGTTATCAAGTTTCATTATTTGAAGATAACAAAACCTTATCTGGCTTGGAACCCCTTTCCATATATGATTCCCTTAAGCCATCTTCCAAGACTATTTGTCTTCAGATCTAATATATAAAAAGCTGATTTTAGTTGACTTCTGCTTTAAAGCGGAGACCTGGGTGATTTTATTTTTAGACCAGGCCGATAAACCTGTAAAAAACAGAATATATAAATAAATTATTTTCACAAACTTCAAATAATTAAAACAGTTTTGTTGCCTAAAAATACAAATAATTGCATCCTTGGATTTTGATATATTTCTCATGTTTGGAAAGGGAATGTTTTTGTTGAGCACCAAATATTAAACCTAAACCTTATTTTGTAGTTTTGCCGTAACAAGAGATAAACATATCTACGTCTAAATAAAACCTTCACTGCTGCCAAGTTCCACATATTCACCTTTTCCAAAGCAAGATTTTATGCTTCCATTTGCTTCCATGCACACAGCAGAACACAAGCAGCTGGATTACAGGGAAGTAAATGGCTACAGAGGGAGTTTTTTTACTAATGGATGTTCTCTTGACCTCTCTGGGTTAGAGTAGAAGAACATAGTCTTGTAATTTGTAAACACATTATGCAAAGGGGAAAAGAAATAACAATAATAACATCAGTCAAGTGTAGTAAACAACCAATAAATAGCTTATCACACGTGATTATTAAGAATGTAAACTTCAGCATATCCTCTTATATGTTTAAAGAAAATATATGTTGAAACACAGAATTACCTTCAGTATGCGGTATAACTTTACTGTGTTTTGTTGTGTGCTAAATGCACAATATTCTCCTAGCTAGCACTTATAGAAGGAGTTCCTTATAACATACAGCTTGAATTGGTGCTACAAATCAACATGAGATCCAGCAAAATGGAACATGTCACAGCAGGCTAGTGCACTAAATGCAACAATACATAATGGCCGGCCACGTGACCTTTTTCTACTGCCTTTTTTTCAAATGTTAAGAGAAAAGGAGACAAAAGGGAAGGTGGGGGGTCTGCAAAGAGAGTATGGACAGATTCCCTTATTGTTAATTAACTACCTTAGCAGGATATAGCTGTTATACACAGACTAATCCTCTTGTCCCTCACATTTTTTTCCATTAGTGCCATGTACAAGTAGGGTCCTTGTAACTGCTACAGGAGTTGCTCCATACACATTCACAAGGTTGGTTTAATCATTTTTTTCACTGTCTTCTAACTTAGATGCTTAGTACAAAAAGATAACATTTTAGGCATGTATAGAAGAGGACAAGAATCTGGATTATATATATAGTTTTTTCAATGTCAATGCTCAAAATAAATATAAGTATTTAGAATGTCAATATATTAGCATACTTACATATTTATAATGTTATTTGTCAGTATATGTATGACTGGAAATGTTCTTTCTATGGAGCAAAGGATGATAAATAAGGTATACATGAAAGCATGGTGAAAACTACCTAAACAACTTCCCTCTGATCTAATTCTAGGTAACTATATCAGTCATTTGTTCCACCAACAGCTAAATACAGGAGACTAACTCTTGTAAATTGAGAGGCCACCATACTCCTGTCTTATTTTTACCAGTATATCCCACAGATGCTTGACTAGATTAAGGTCTAGTATATATCTGGAAGTCTTCAACAATTCTGGCATTGTGTCAGAGGGCATTTTGCTGCTAAAAGTGGTCTTGCCATCAGGGATTGCTGTTGCCATGATTAGCTAACTGGTATGTGTTAAAGTAACAGCTATATAAATACCAGGACCCAAGATTTCCCAACAGAATATTGCCCTTACCATCACACTGTCTTTGTCAGTTTGGCATTTTACCATACAGCACCCTGGTGCCATCTCTTCTGAAGGTAAGTGATGTTTGTGATCTAAATGAAAATGTGATTTATCAAACCAGGCCATTTTCTCCAATATATTCTACCTGTCTTTTTATACTTGATAAACCAGTCACATTTAATGTACCATTCTAGAAATAGCTTATAGTTCCAGCACTTCCATACCATAGCAGCCTGAAACTTACCACTACTGCTATCATCTATTGCCACTCTTATCGAGGCCAGAGTTCCAATAAGGAGAAGAATCTCTCACTACACCCAAAACGCTGAGACTGGAGTGTTAAAGGAGACTGATACAGCAAGTGCTTTAAGATTCATGGAACTATATTCTATTTCTAGATTGGTACATTAAATGGTCACTGACTTTTCAGACAACCTAGTCTCATTTCATAGAGTATATAATTCTGGACCAAAATGTAATGCACTTTAATTAAAAACGTGGCTGCTTTCTACCTTAAAAACCTCTCTAAAGCTCTTGCCACTAGATGTCTCCTTTCTAGCTAATTTGCTGTTCACCCTTTTGTTACTAAGGAAGTCCATCCCTAGATACACTCTACATTGCTTATCTCAGAGAGTGTAGAGGGTGGTCCTTTTCTCTCTTCACACAGTGAATGGAGGGGGAGGGGTTGATATGGCTCACAGTCTGCATAGACATGTCTGTAAACTGTTGCTGTGTGCAAAAGTCTGAGGATCCTAGCTTGCTATGTAAGAAAAGTATTCTATGTTCTTGTATCTTGTGGGAAGAAGGCAGACTGCTCCTTACTGTATATGCCGCCTGGCCGAGAGTCAAATTTTGACTGTGTTTCAGCCATAATTTAATTATTAGTAGCAGAAACTCTGATAGAACATAATGTATAAAGGCTTATACAGTCATAGAACAGACTGTCCAGCAAGACCCTGTACATATTTCATCTTTTCATGAAAATTCATGTACCCTTTAAATGTGACTGTTGCGTTAAGATCTGTAGAATATATTCTATTGTTGGTTCAATGCGGATTATTGGTAGTACAGTGGTCATTGTTGTGCATTACCTATATATTTTTAACAGTTATGAAGGGGGTTAACCTATCCTCTCTCCTGCCTTAGGCGAACTATAGAAAAGTACCCCCCCCCCAAAAAAAAGATACCCAACCCGACTATCTTTTTTTTTTTTTGTGATGGGGGCCCCCCTAATTAGGACTAGCAGATCAAAAAATATTTGGCCCCACACACAGTATATGACTGCCTTTTTCTGGCCCCCCCCACAGTATATAACTCCCTTTTTCTTGCCCTGCACACAATATATAACCTTCTTTTTCTGGTCCACCACATGGTATATGACCCATTTTTCTTGTCCAATACACGGTATATGACCCCCCTTTTTTAGCTCACCATGGTATATGACCCCCTTTTTTGCCCCTCATAGTATGTGACCCCACTTTTTATGCCCCCCACAACATATGACCCCTTTCATATGGACCCCCCATAGTACATTTCCACTGGATGTAGCGTCCTGGCGATCTTCAGCACTGTGATGTAAGTGCAGCGCCGCCTAGAGGCAGCAGCGGAGGGCGACCTAATCAAGAGCGTGAACAGGTGAGTAAATGATCAGCTGCTACCTATTGCAATAACACAATAAGTAGCAGCTGATTAAAAAAAAATGCCACCCCCCCAATTTATTCCATGAGGTGCTGCGTCAGGTTGTCTCATGGAAGATGTGCCCCTGGTTATGAGTAGAAAGCTTTTTTACAAGGGTCCTGTGGTTGGATTTTTATGCTTTATATGTTGATGTTTATCCAATACTTGCTTTCTGTCTAATTCCTGTATCCCACTTTAGAACTGGGATTAATAATATTAGTATATTTATTGAATTGATTGGATATATTAATTGAAAGTATGTTTGTATCTTTTTTTTACTTTACAGATTTGTTAATAATGTTACTATAACATTATTCTTCTGGTGAATACAATATTTGTGGGTCCAAAGTCTTGAGTATTAGCTGTTTTTTGTATTTTTAATTTATAATTCCTATACCTTCCTCTGATGCAATTATCCATTACCCTCAAAATATATATTTATACTTGTTAAAAGAAATCACTCTGTCAATGTGATAATATTTCTGAGGTAGTCTAATGGCTAATACGATGCAGACAGTTGCTAACAGTTGTCATTAAATTAGTGAACTCTTTATTCTATACTTAATTCTATTTAATAAATTAAATTTTTACCCAACTATTTTCTGAGTAGTCATTCCATCTTAACTCCACTGACATCTTACATTATTTACCTAGTGACTAGAGATGGACGAAGCTCTCAAGATTCATTTAGTTTCAGGTTCGGGTTGGCCAGGTCCCAAATTCATTTTGGGTTGAATAAGTTTGGTACAAACCACAACATAAATTGTCTTAAATTTAGTGTATAACACTGCCAGGGCTCCTGGGAACCTATCTATTATCTAGCTCTCTAAGCCAAACAAAGACGAAATTATGTCAACGTGAAAGTGACATATATGTCTATAGAAAAACGGATGTTAAGCAGTGAATATAAACTCTGAGTTCACATTTAAAATGCTCCTTTTTTTGGGGGGGGAGTGCTTGCCCATGGTTTTTTAGACACACATGGTGGTTATATTGGAAATAGAAGTGGTTTTGTAGAAAAATTTGCCTTCTACAGGCTTGTTGTTATTTGGGAGACAACTTTGTAAAGTGATGAAGAATTGGCTTTTCAAAATAAAAAGACACCAAAAATTATCCTTTTGTTGGAGCAGAATGCTACACCAACATTCCACTGGTATTGGAAGAAGCAATGGTAGGGTTGTTTGTTTTACAGTGCCTTGTGAAAGTATTCAGCCCCCTTGAACTTTTCAACCTTTTGCCACATTTCAGGCTTCAAACATAAGGATATAAAATTTAAATTTTTTGGTGAAGAATCAACAACAAGTGGGACACAATCGTGAAGTGGAACAAAATTTATTGGATATTTTAAACTTTTGTAAAAAATGAAAAACTGAAAAGTGGGGCGTGCCAAATTATTCGGCCCCCTTAAGTTAATATTTTGTAGCGCCACCTTTTGCTGCGATTACAGCTACAAGTCGCTTGGGGTATGTCTCTATCAGTTTTGCACATCGAGAGACTGAAATTCTTGCCCATTCTTCCTTGTAAAACAGCTGGAGCTCAGTGAGGTTGGATGGAGAGCGTTTGTGAACAGCAGTTTTCAGCTCTTTCCACAGATTCTTGATTGGATTCAGGTCTGGACTATGACCTGGATACGTTTATTTGTGAACCATTCCATTGTAGATTTTGCTTTATGTTTGGCATCATTGTCTTCTGGGAAGATAAATCTTCGTCCCAGTCGCAGGTCTTTTGCAGACTCCAACAGGTTTTCTTCCAGAATGGTCCTGTATTTGGCTCCATCCATCTTCACATCAATTTTAACCATCTTCCCTGTCCCTGCTGAAGAAAAGCAGGCCCAAACCATGATGCTGTCACCACCATGTTTGACAGTGGGGATGGTGTGTTCAGGGTGATGAGCTGTTTTGCTTTTACGCCAAACATATCGTTTTGCATTGTGGCCAAAAAGTTCGATTTTGGTTTCATCTGACCAGAGCACCTTCTTCCACATGTTTGGTATGTCTCCCAGGTGGCTTGTGGCAAACTTTAAACAAAACTTTTTATGGATATCTTTGAGAAATGGCTTTCTTCTTGCCACTCTTCCGTAAAAGCCAGATTTGTGCAGTGTACGACTGATTGTTGTCCTATGGACAGACTCTCCCACCTCAGCTGTAGATCTCTGCAGTTCATCCAGAGTGATCATGGACCTCTTGGCTGCATCTCTGATCAGTCTTCTCCTTGTTTGAGATGAAAGTTTAGAGGGACGGCCGGGTCTTGGTAGATTTGCAGTGGTCTGATACGCCTTCCATTTCAATATGATCGCTTGCACAGTGCTCCTTGGGATGTTTAAAGTTTGGAAAATCTTTTTCTATCCAAATCCGGCTTTAAACTTCTCCACAACAGTATCACAGACCTGCCTGGTGTGTTCCTTGGTCTTCATGATGCTCTCTGCACTTTAAACAGAACCCTGAGACTATCACAGAGCAGGTGCATTTATACGGAGACTTGATTACACACAGGTGGATTATATTTATTATCATCAGTCATTTAGGACAACATTGGATCATTCAGAGATCCTCACTGAACTTCTGGAGTGAGTTTGCTGCACTGAAAGTAAAGGGGCCGAATAATATTGCATGCCCCACTTTTCAGTTTTTTATTTTTTACAAAAGTTTAAAATAACCAATAAATTTCGTTCCACTTCACAATTGTGTCCCACTTGTTGTTGATTCTTCACCAAAAAATTAAAATTTTATATCTTTATGTTTGAAGCCTGAAATGTGGCAAATGGTTGAAAAGTTCAAGCAGGCCGAATACTTTCGCAAGGCACTGTATTTTTTTCAAATTATGGCCACAGAGTGGCAATGGTAACTGGCACTGGCAACTATAGAATTTGAAGAAAAATTTATGGCACACTGTCAGCGTAGCTGCCACTTGAAAAGTGAAGTGATAAAGAATTGACTTAATAAAAAACCCCACTATAAACAATGAGTGACAATTACAAGATTTAAAGAAAAATTTGGGGCACACTTTCAGCTAGCCTGGTCTGCCAGTTGAAAAATCTAGAATATACTGTATATGGAGCACATGTCACATCAGCATCAATTGGCAGAGTGACAATTTACAGAATTTCAAGAAAAATTTGGGGCACACTATCAGCGTGTTGGGCCTACTGGCTTAAAAAGGTAGAATATCTTCTGAATTGGAAAGGATTCTAGGACCCTGAGAACAACACTTGTCAGGCAGAACAGAACCTGAATTATCCTGCTGGCTGTCCCTGAATGGGTCCAAATGCCACATCAATACTGTGTTGGCAGAGTGCCAATTTACAGAATTTCAAGAAAAATCTGTGCTCCAATATCAGTGTGCCTGCCATTTTAAAAAGTAATCAGTTTGATTGAGTGTAGAAAATAAGTCACCAAAATTACCACTATTCATGGTTGAACATGCAGCACCAAGTAGTGACAATTTATACAATTTGGGGCACACCATCAGTGTGCCTAGCTTGCCAGCTGAAAAAGTTAGACTATCTTCTGAAAGTGATCATGAGGTAGAAGCTGTTGTTCTTCTTCCTCTCACAGTTATCTACTTTAAAGTGTCTAGGGTTTGCTGCATGCAGTAATCATTCACCGTATACTGCTGCTCAATCTGATGATCCAGCATGTGCCACCCTTACAACCATGAAATGAGGAAGGGAGAGTGTAAGCAATGGCTTGCCCTGGTGAAGTTGGGAACTGCAGGAACTGGAGGAGGTGGATGGGTCCCACCCGATATTGAAATTGCACCTGTCCTTTACCCATGAGATGATGTCAATACAAGAAAACACCTAGCCTTGCTGCGTTTCTAGACTGTGGCCTCTAATGCTTAAAACATTGACCCAGTTGGCCATGAAAGCTATGTATTGTCCCTGCCCATAATTGCTAGGTATTTTCCATTGACACTGCCATCAGTTGGTGAAACACAGTGGATTCCACTATAAGTGGCATGGCAGCGACTGCACCAGCAGTAACTTTGCTAGGTGTGAGATAAAGTTTACTGCATGGGGGCGCATCAAGCATCATGACGTCATGATGTTTGGTGCACCCCACGTGACCACTGAGGCCCAATCACAGGCCTCACCATTTACCCCAGGGCATGTGATGTCAAAAGCAGGGTGGAAGAGGCCTGAAGAGGACACTGGAGGACCTCTGGACAACCAGGAGAGGTGAGTATAACTGTTGTTTTTACTCACCTCCCTTGGTGCCCCACAAGTTTGGCCAATACCTATTAGATTATTTCAAATGCTGATGTAGTAGCCAATGTTTTACTCACCAATCTGCACTCCTGTCCTGTCTAGCTCCGCTTCTGCCTCCAGGGTGCAGACCTAAAGAATACTGCAGCGCCCTCTGGAAGAAGAAGCAGAAATCACAATGGAGAGGAATGGGGATTGGTGGCAGCTATCTTTGGGCATAGTTCAATAGGTAGTGGCCTATTAAAATATGCTACTCCACAATTTATGCAAGGAGGTCACGTCAAGTTGCCTTGTGGCAGGTATAGCCCTGCATATGGGAGATGACCACATGTAGCTGCTGCCGCCAAAACCAGCAGCAGTGAAAACGTGTATGTCAGTGCCACCACCCTCTTCCTTTGATATCACCCTGACCTGGTTACCAGGTCTTATCTGTAATATAATCATCATTGGTTTAAGTAATGTCATCTTCTTCCACACTTTTTTGTGACTCATCATGGCAATGGGATCCCTCTATGCCCTCACAATTCATAACAGATTTCCCTCCCTACAAGCACAATTACCACACTCCCTATCACTATTATCTCCATCAACACTCATGTCTCCTCTACCTCCTTTACATCTAAAAAAAACACTGTCAGCTCTCATCCTATTCATCAAGAAGAGGAAGAAGAGGAAATCTTGGGCTAAAAGAAATATATATTTCAGTAGATGCCATATGACTACTAGAGAATGGGACCTGTGTCAGTGAAGAAGACATGGTTGACAGCACAGAAAAACAGAACCCTGACTCAACAGTTGTAGTTCACTGTTTTCAGTAATGTCTTTATTCTCAGTAAGTATGAGAACACTGTAACTACTGGCGGAGCTGTCAAGACTAGAAGTAATGTTGCTGTTGCCATCCACATTCTTATTGTTAGTACTTAAGTGTTTCTTCCTCCTCCTATTTTTGCCTGCGCCCTGTCCATTTTTTTCCAGTCATTTTACTGCACACTGCTTAATTATAATAGTAATTTACAATTCTGACACTGTGTGTATTTTTTTGTTCAAAAAAAACTATTTCAAGAAAAATAGCAAAGCACTAAAAGCAACAAAAAGGGTAAGCTGGTCAGTGACTTTTAGACTATAACTGCGTCGTTCAACTTGTATTTTTTTGCAGCAGTTTGTATGTATATTGGGCAACCCCCAAAAAAATAACCCTCAAAAAGGGAGATTTTGTTCCAGTTTAGCAGGATGCATAACATTGTTTATTAGGTGAGCAAAAAAATCCAAAACCCTTAAATAATGGAGATTTTGTTCAGTTTAGCGCAAACTGTCTGCAAGAGATTTTTTTTTCAGATTAGCACAGGCGGATTTAATGTTTTGATGTTAGAACAGTAGTTGCTATGCATTTAATAAAAAAAATTAAACTCTTGCTCAAAAAAAATCCTTAGTGTGGCATCCCCGAGCTGGCTATGGCTGGGCTGAGGGTGATCTCTGTGCATTGTATTATTTCCTGTTGCTTCATAGCCTGTGTGACATAGCAGGGGGTCCTGAGTCTCACACAACACAGCGCCACCTAGTGAGCCTCACACATGCATTACACCTCCCATAGGATTGAATAGTAACCAAATGTCCAATGGGAGGACATCGCCTGGGAAAAGGGGAGGAGTCAGCTGATCACTGGGTCCCCATGGTAACACCCCTGCAGGAAGGTCCTGCGTGTGAGGAGTTAGAAGTGTGGAGTGTTAGGAGGAGGAGGTGAGGAGATAAGTGTGATGTCCTGTGAAGAAAGCAGTGAGTTTAGTGCAGGAATCTCAAGTCCTAGACAGGCCCAGGAAGGTTGGAGAGCTGACATACTCCAGCTATTCAGAAGATCCTGTCCCCTGTCTGCCTAGCCATCGCCCTGAAGGAAGTCAAGCATCATTATCTTGTCAGCATGAGACTGTGGAGAGAACATTCTGGAACACGTGCTCCATAGCAAGTATCACAGGATCCAGGGGCCAAGGCCAGACCTGTGGAATATCCTGCCACCCTGACTATTGCACCCCGAAACTCTGAGCTATCAGGACCACATAATGTGAGTGGGGAATATTATGTACTAGTATCATGGTGGGCATCCTCCTATGAGCCAAATAGGAGCCCAGACGCACCTTAGGGCTGTAACACTGAAGTATAAGGGGCTAGGAACACCTTTCACTAAGTCTACCCTGCACCTCAGGACTTTTCTGTGTCACCAGGCGTACCCCGTTGTTTTGTATTGAAGAAACTGTTTAAGCATTTGTGCCTCCACACCCATGGAAGTAAAAGTTCAACTTTACAACCGTTTCTGTGTCTGACTCTGCACCGACAACATCAGGGCGCCCCAAACACCACCAGTCGGCACAGTATAGGGGAAGCGCCCCGGGGGAACAATCACCACCAACATTTATGCAGCCCCCTCATCACCGGTACCAGTGGTGGTAACGTGGGACAGCACCAGCGCTGCGCCCTCGTGCCCAGAGACCGTGACAACTCTGCGCTGTTTGCACCCCGCAATCCCAACTGCAGCGTTACCTTCCATCTGGTCACCGCAAGAAAAACTGGCGTCACGAACAGGATCCGGGTGTGTGCCATTTTGAGAAAGTCGCCACGAAAAGTGCGCCAAATTGTCTCCAGAGCATCGGTCTTTATTGTGGACTTTGCTAAGATCAAGTTTATTCCCTGAGAGTGCTTGCCACAAAGAGGGGGAGCCCTATACCCCTGAAGCAAGCCCTAAAGACTGTCCTCTCAGTGTGTTACAGCCCTGGAAGAGTTAAAACGCCCAGGACTTGTTTGCTGCGCCTCATCGCTGTGTAAGAACGCCCACAAAGGGTTAACTGTACCTTGCAAAAGTGCGGGAGATTTTTAGCACTGCCCATGAGGCCAGGAGACCCATCTGCCGCCATCTTAGGAGAGCCCAGAATGCTGAGCGCAATGCTCCAGCGCACCCATACAAGAAAGTGAAAGGCGAACGTGCCGGCGCCATTTCTGACTCTCCGGTGCCGCATCACCGTCCCTGCTGTGCACCGCTGATCTCTGGTCCACGCTGCAGTTGCTGTCAGTGAGTACTGTGCCTCCCTGTCCTTGTCTTCAGTCCTCCCACGGCCCCAGCGAGTGTTTTCCGTGTACAGTGTCCGTGGGGAGTGCCACCATTAAAGAGGGGGAGCACACCGTCAGCCTGCATCACAGTGACTCTGTTAATAGCTACAGCATTCTTAAAGGGACAGCATTCCAAGTTGTAGTCTCCATTCCCTGCCAGCAAGCAGTTGAGTTTCTTAAAGAGACGGCGACCTAATTTCAGTCATACCTGCAAACAACATGACTGAGCAAAGTGACATTGTGCCATCTGTTTCTAGTGATCCAGCAGTGCCCATGGCGAGCAGCCTACCATTCTCCATGCCATTTTACCCTGGCGCACCATGGCTGCCGCGCTACAAAGGGGAGGCGCATACCCTCAGGGACTTTCGTGAGAAGATGCTGTCTCTCTTCCAGTTCTATCCTCTGAATACAGAACAGCAGATACAGATCCTGCTGGGCCAGCTTGAGGGTGCTGCAGCTAGGGAGGTCAAATCCTGGCCTGCCTCTGACAAAAGAACCCCTGGGCAAATTCTGGACAAACTCCAGGTGAACTTTGACGTGCGATCTGTCTCTGAGGTAAAGATGCGCTTCTTTTCCAGACGACAACTACCTGGTGAGACCCTGCGGGACTATGCTTTATCCCTCCAAGAGGCGTTCAGAGCTGTGGTGCAAGTGGATCCACGTGAAAATGTGGACTCTGATAAAATCTTGCTTGACCGCTTCATAGAAGGGGCGGGTACCACATTGCTCCAGAGTCAGTTGCGAATGCTTGCTGCACAACATCCCAGCATCACGTTTGCTGACTTCAAGGCCCTTGCCATCCAGGTCTTGGGACAGGAGCAGCCCCAGCCGAGCCCAGTCATCTGTGCTCCCTCACCTGGACCCTCAACAAGCATTGCTCCAGTTGTCCTGCCACTACCTCTGGGTACCTCACCTGCTGCCCAAACTGCGCAGACTACACCAGCAGACTCCAGAGATGACCTTCTGGCCCGAGTGGATCATCTGACCCGTGCCATGGAACAGATCACCGTCCGTCTAGATCGTCTGACCCAGCCGTCTTCATCGTCCAGTGATCCTTTGCGAAGTCTCAACATCTCACCTGAGTCGCCACCCAGACGTCCGTCTTCAGTGAAACCTCCGCAGAGTGAGAGGCCATACTGTACCTATTGCCATAGATATGGACACACCAGGCCTCAGTGTTTTCAGTTAAACGGGCCACCCCCGAGGCAGCGGGCCGCCCCTCGGGAGGAAAGAAGAAGGGCCCAGGTGTATCTTCAGTGCCATTGTCACGCTTCGTCTCAGCCTGCCCACACATCACAATCCGGGTGAACGGCGTCCCTCTGACAGCGTTGGTGGACACTGGATCTCAGGTAACAACCCTGCGCAAGCAGGTGTTCCTTGAACATTGGGACTTAGGTGTGTTGAATAGAACACCTGACACATGGATAAATCTGTGTGCCAGCAATGGACAGCCCATACCACAGCAGGGTTATTGGGAACCCACTATCCAGATTGGGGACTTGAAACTGCCTAGACAGGGTGTAATTGTCACTGATGTAGAGGATGATAGGTTTGCAGTTGTAATATTAGGCATGAATGTTTTACGCCATTGCTTTGCAGAAGTGTTGGATGCCTTGCATGCCTCTCTCCTTACAGCTTCTCCCAGTGACCAGCAGACCATTCAGCAGGCCATTCGTGTACTCAATGCCCAGCACAAGTTCGCCAACAAACAAGGTGAAATTGGTCGAGTCCGGATCCAAGATACCCGTCCAGTAACCCTACAGCCTGGAACAGAAACTATGGTGTGGTGCCGTGCCCGTCCGAGCATAGAAAATCAGGACTACGAGGCCTTGCTACAACCCATACAGGTAGATGGCCAACCACTTGTCATGGCTGCCCGCAGCCTTGTCACAGTTTCCAATGGACGTGTTCCTGTCCACTTAGTCAACTTGGGCAATGCTCCCGTGAACCTCCACAAGTTCCACTCTGTGGCCCTGCTACACCGGTTAGCACCAGAAGACATTCTCTCTGGTGATTCTACCGCCACACAGCGTTCCACCCAAGCTGCTGAGAACATTCAGAATGGAGCCACGAAGTCGTGGTGGGATGAATTGAACATGGGAGACGCCAATACCCCTATAGAGCACATCAATGGGGTTCGCAATGTGGCCAAGCGTTACCAACAGGCATTCAGCAAACACCCATTGGACTTTGGTAAGACCACGACCATACAACATCGCATTCTGACTGGCGACCACCATCCAATCAAGGAGCGTCACCGTCCAATACCACCAGCGATGTACCAACCGGTGAAAAAGTCGATCCAAGAGATGCGAGATGCTGATGTCATCCGGGAGAGTAACAGCCCCTGGGCAGCCCCGCTAGTCCTTGTCAAGAAGAAAGACGGAACCCTACGATTTTGTGTGGACTATCGTAAACTCAACAACGTCACGCACAAAGACGCATACCCATTGCCGCGGATTGAGGAATCTCTAACGGCTTTGGGATCAGCTACCTGTTTCTCGACCCTGGACTTAACCAGTGGATACTGGCAAGTCCCTATGGCGCCTGAAGATCGTGACAAGTCTGCGCTGTTTGCACCCCCGCAATCCCAACTGCAGCGTTGCCTTCCATCTGGTCACCGCATTAGCAAAGGACTGAATGTCAGTAAAAGCTATGTTTAAACACTCTTAAGAAAAATGAAACTGCTCTAGTGCACAACAGATTTAGAAAAAAGTATTATATTATTGGCTTTGTTTGTATATTACTGCACATATATGCTCACTCACACCATCCTATCTATTATTTTTATCACTAATCTGCATGTAATTGATTAAATCTGACTAAATTGTCCTATTCCCTAAGATTCTCTAGCTCTATTGCAATTTGTAAGCTTTTCAGCACTCAGAGCTCTCTGTATCATGCAGTAAGATGAACAACATATCCATCCCTACATCTACCATCACTGTAATGCCTTGGGCTCATGCCCACAGCACCTTATATAGTGTATATGACATCAGCACTGTAAGTGGTCCAATTATCATTGACTATTGGCTGAAAGGCTGATACCTGTCTCTTCTACAGTATATTCTTCCTGCACAATAGATGTGGTGGTTGCCATTTTAGTTTGTCCGAGACAAATCACCATTTGTTTAGTTTAGTTAAAAACCAAACAATTTGAAATACTCGTGTCAAACCTGGCTCATGACAAATCGGATTGCCCATCTCTACTAGTGATAATGACACCTGTCATGGGATAATGTAAACACTCAACAGTCAGTTTTTGAAGATGTGTTGGAAGAAGATAGAATAGGCAAAGTGTAAGGGTCTGAGCAACTTTGATGAGGAACAAATCAGATGGATAAATGGCTGGGTCAGCGTGTCTCAAAATATCAGGTCTTATGTGGTGTTCCCTATATACAGTCATAAGTGACAGTGCCTATCAAAAGTGGGCCAACAAAGGACAACAGTGACAGGGTCAATGTAGGATGTTGATATTGAAATGTTTACCTAACAACCTGGTTTGGCCACAAGCTTTGCAGAATATCTAAACAAATAAGGCTGAAGTGGTAAAGCATTGCCTTAAAGTATAGTCTACATCTAAAGAAATAAAATATTATTCATGGTTAGTTCATTGTTTTTGTAGTTCAGCTTGTCTATTATTTTTCAATTTCAAAAAAGGGTGGTACAATAAGAATTTTCAACTGGTTAAAAGGTAAGGAAGGGGAAGGGTGAGGAAGGCTGTCAAAAAGAAACTTCAAATATGAGATTTACTATTTCTTAAAACTAGTATTGATATAATTTTATTAGTGTTGATTTACCTTTTCTATTCTTATGCTGCATGTATGACACAAAATGTGTAACTAGCAATTCTAAAAACAATACTTCATCCTACAATTTATGTGGTCAATCATTTTTAGGACCCTACCACTGTTAAAAGAGGAAGCATAGCAAGATAACACCAGAAACAAAGCTGATTCCGGAATACTGATGAACAGATCTTTGTACAGTAAATCTGAGATCCATTTTGAGAAGTTTAGCTTCCATGACTACTATTGTCTTGTACATGTCACTCCATAAGAGAATATTTCCCAACACTGAAGAGCTTATTTTCACACATTCGGCAATCTTTACTCATGAGTTACAACAATCAAAATCAGACTAGAAAAGAGCAGGAACATGAAATATTGTAAGTAATGTTACATCTGAGCATGAGAAAAGCGAGGAAGTAGAGGAGATATATTAAATAGAATGAACCAAATTCTAACTTAATCAGTGCCAAACAAAAGATGACCATAACAACCATAACATATACCAAATGTGCTCTAGACACTTTATCTATCAACCCATCAAGTTTGAAAGTTACATTTTATACAGTGCACTATTGTGCTCAAAGCAGGAACAATAGGAACATGTAAGTATTTAGCAACTTTGAGGATATTGAAATAATGATAGTTGGGCAATTGGTTCAGAGCATCTCCAAAATATCAGGTTGTGTTAGGTGTTCCCTATATGCAGTGGTTAGTACTTGCCAAAAGTGGTCCAAAAAAGGACAACAGGTAAACCAGTCACAGGGTAATGAGCACCCAAGCCTCACTGATGCCCACAGAGAGAATAGTCTGATTTGTATGGCTTAAGCCCACATTAGGGCTACTGCAGCACAAATTGCTAAAAAAAAAGTTAATGTTGACATCCAGAAGTCTTCTGGAGTTCAAGTTTTGACATGACAGAGCTGTTTTAGTGGCATGAGGGGAACTACTATGCAGGTGGTTAATATAGCCGATCTATATCAAAAAAATCTTCAGTAAATATAATTTATAGTACAGTTGTAACATCCTTGCCCGCTCGGACTTTGGTGCCACCCTCCGGCCACATGCTACGCTGCAGGAGGTGTGTCCGGCTATGATTCCTTGCTTTAGGTTCTTGTTGTATCTGTCTGAACACTGTCCTATACCCTCACCTCTGTAATTGATTTTCCACCACACCAATATCTTACACCTTTGTTTCCCTCTGCTCCTCAAATAGTTAATCTCAGCCTTACATGTGTGATTGACATCTTTCCTTCAATCAAGTCTGGGGTGGGTTCTTTCTTCCTATTTATTGTTTGCCCACTCTCACCTTAGCGATTGTTATTGCCTTTTCTGTGCGTGCTGGCTCTATACTGTACTATTTGTATTTACATTTCTGACCTTTGGCTTTTCTTGTGACTACTCTCTTGGATTTAGATTTTGTACTGTGCTGCTCAACTGGTTCCGACCCCTTGGTTAGCTGACCTCCCGTTTGTTGTTGTTTGTCTTGTCTTCGTTCTGTGTTGTCACCTTTATCATAAGAAGGGACTGGCGCCCAGTTAACCGCTGTCACCTAGGGCAGTGAGGCAAGTAGGCAGGGACAGGGCGTTCGTTCAACTTAGGACTCACTGTCTTGTCATTCCCCTTCTCCCAGGGTCCACCAGCAGCTACTGGGGAATTGCTCCGCTAGCAATTCCATAACAGTACAGTACACACACTTTATAGCTATGCATTTAATTATGAAGATACTTTAACCAACAATAGGACCTCAGCAGAATGCTTCCTATATACAATCTGCGGAGATTGCCCTTTATAAACAGTGTTGAAAGAGAACCACAATAAATATTGCCATTGTACCCCTAACAAATTATTAAAATCTGTTAAATTATTAAATCTATTATTTAATGATTAAAGTCTATTATTATTAAAGTCTATTAAAGTGCCCCTGATAAACATTGGCAGTAGTGTCTCCAACAACAGGCACAAAAATATGACAGTGCCAAAAGAGTTCCACTAAAATAGGCTAATAAATTGAGGCCAGTATATTTCAATATGCACACATTGAGTCATTTGCATAAATCACTGTAAGGAAAAGTGTTGAAGAAGTGTTGCAATTAATTTAGTTAAAATACTATTAAATGTTAAAGAAACTTATGCTTTTAGGGTATTTTTTCAACTTGCAATATAATTGAATTCTTACAATTTGAAATCATTTTCACAAAATAATAAGCAACTTTTTTTCACAAGAAACAGCCTTGAACTTGTCCTAACCCCTGTCTTCTTCAAAGATATTAATCAATGTTATGCTGTACAACATAAAAGCAAAACAGAAAAAACTTCCATATTGAAGTGATACAGATTCTGATACAGTGCAAGAAGTAAAGGTCTAAATTAACAGGAACAATAACAATGATCAGTTTTATAGCAATATGTCTAGTATGATAACCCTGGAGTTTTAACATTAAGCCGCTAAATTGCAGCGGTAGTAAGTGTCTTCCATTTTTCCCTCATTTTATATTATATTTGTCTGGCACATAAGTGTACTTAAGTAAATAGCACATACTATTTTAATAAGGCAGGTGCTCTGAATGTACACAGAAGGGCATACTTATTATTAAAATTAACTATAGAGGGTACAACAGAGGGTACAAAACACTAGGGTGAATTAATTGAAAGCTTCAGTTTAATGCTACTGGTAGCATCCTCTTTAGAGCTTTTGGTTGTCTTGACAACTTTGTCATCTTGAAAAGTACAAGACAGCATCAGCTGCTTTATTTTCCATTGCACATATATGATACTCTAATGATACCATATATAATTTCACTATTTTCTAACGTAGATCTAATGCTGTACACACCATCATTATTTGCAACATATATCTCTTTCTTTGGCTAAACAATACATTCTATTTAGTAATATGAATAGCAGAGCTTACAATTATATACAATTATAAATCTAACATGTCATAAAAGTTTACTAGATTACGGAGGTCTGGCTACTTGGATATTAAAGGGCTACTGAAGTCAGAACAAGTTACACCCTATCCACAGGAGTCTGATGGCTGTGATCCCCACCAATGATGAGAATTGAAACCAGAAAACCAGGATTCTGGTATTCACTGCAAGTGTTTCTGTATACTAACCTTAAGTGTGCAGGAAGGTTATCCTACATATAGTGTATTGTGTACAGATATATCAAAATTTAACTTGACATTTAATGTATTAACTATACTGTAGCACATAACTTTAACACAACCTTTTCAATGACTTTTCAATTAATTTTGGCATGTTCTATAGTAAGATATGACTGTGTAGGAATTTACAGATGGAGCAAAGTTTAACTTGACTCCTAATGTAATGTGACATGGTATTAACTCAATTGTTTTCAATGAGTTTTTCCTCAGCTTTTGTTGTCTTCTGTGATAAGATATCAAGCTGCTGCAAATTATAATGCTGCAGAAACTCAAGTTAACTATGCTACATTGTACTTGTAGTTCTTAAAAGGCCTCAAGCTATAGGCCGGCTTTTGTCTCACAGCTCTTTTGTCAGTCATAAAATGAGCAAAATATGGTTAAGCGAAAGTGGTTGCTATGACTGCAGACTTCACATACAGTATATAAGGTATGTAAACATTAAGTCAAGCGAAAAATTTAGATCATGAGCAAGGGGCACTAAACACAAAACAAAAGTATACCACATTTCAGTAGCAATACTTAAAGTGTAACTCACATTTTATTTTTTTGCTATTGTGTCGGAGGTGTGTATGAACATTTTTGTAATATACTTTATTAATCTAAGAAATTTCGTTTTAATAGAAAACAGTGTGTACAGTTACCATGATCAATAATCTAACTAAGCATTGCCATGGAGAATCTATGTGTGCACCTATACTCAATGCAGTATGTAGAGCTAAAGCATTTACCAAAGGGGCAATGGTCACTTCAAATGGCTGTATCTCCAGTTTTATATCACCTAGAAAATTGGTTCTGGTATCACAAGAAAGCTGCCAACTTTGAAGTATTAGCTGTAACAGTTAAAAACACAATTGGGGATGTGATATTATATGCAGCATGAACTGCTGCATATTAAGTTAAAACTCCCAACTGTGTTTTTAACTAGTGCTATATCAGGTTGTGTTATATCTAGTACTTAAATCTCAGCTTTCATATGATACCAGAACCATTTTTCTAGGTGGTATAAAACTTAAGATACAGCTCTGTAGGGTAGAGTTTATTAATATTTAGGGGTTAAACTTTAGAAACCGGTATCAATTAGTATTGTAAGCTCTCGTAGCAAACATTTGTGATTCCTCGCGATCCATGACCGACTCTGGAACGTAACCTTGCGAATGTAAGAGGTATTACTATACACAAAATATATGGTACGCATCCTAACCTACAATATGGAGTACGGAAATGCTTGCTGGGCAGTGAAAAAAGGGTAGTGGTATTGCATAAGTTGTTTCTAGCTATTAACTATGTCATTAATGACATAGAGGAGATACTACAGTGTTACAAATAATGGGTATCAAAAAGTTAAAGCACCTAGTTGGAAAGTAGATTGTAAGAGACTAGATGAAAGACCTATTGTATTTTTTGGGGGGAACCCAACATCCAACAGGTCTTAACCACAGATATGATCTCATCTACAGTATAAGTATTAAATATGAATTATGAGTCGAATATTCAATGCAATGGGTTCTTTATTGGTAAAGTTTATGTTTGATAAATAAGGGAACTATATAACATAGTGTTATCTCAGCACATGCTAAGTTATGACTAAGATCATAGCCCTTTTTAGTGTTGATGCAAAATAGGGTATACTAGCCAAGTGTGCAGTAACACTGCACGACTAGAGATGGGCGAATCAATTAAACACGAATATTCCAAATTGGAATTGGTCTCAGATGAACTAAAATGGACGTTGCCGATAAATTATTATACTCTGGGGCCTCTTCATGATGTCATGACGCTCCACGTTCCCATGTTACTGCTGAGGTCCAATGATAGGTGCCCGGATGCATGACGTCAGAGAAGAGCTTGAGATGCGGCAAGGAGGAAGGTACAGAGTGCCGGACGCTGCAAGAGGAGGTAATAGAAGGTGAGTATAAATGTTTTTTATTTTTGTCACCTCTCCTGGGCCTCTAGCTATTATAATCTGGGGTCTTAAGAGACCCCAGAGTATTATAATTTCCCTTCAGGTTCTATCTGAACCAGCGGTTCACTTTGTCCAAACTGTGGATCGCCCAGCTTTTATGCATGAAACCACAGTGGTACCACCTACTTAGCTAGTATTCCCTAATTCACATCAGCAATATTTTTGGAATGGCTGGAAAGATGACAGCGCATGCCCAATTATGTATGTCATTTGATTTTTCAAACATGATGAAAGGTCCTCTTTAACCGGTTAAGGATTGGGCCTAAAAGTGCCTTATGGACCAGGCCTCATTTTTCAAAACTGACATGTGTCAATTTATATGGCAATAACTTTGAGACGCTATAACTTACACAAGTGATTTTGAGAGTGTTTTTTTCATGACACATTGTATTTCATGTTAGTGGTAAACATTGATCAATATTTTTGTATTTATTTATAAAAAATTAGGAAATTTGATGGAAATTTGGAAAAAAATTGCAATTTTCAAATTGTGAAATGCTCTGCTTTTCAGACAGATAGTCATACCACCAAAATACATGAATAAATATTATCTACCATATCTCTGCTATATATCGGCATCATCTTTTTATCGTACTTTAATTTATTTTGGATGTTAGAAGGCTTACAAGTGTAACAGCGATTTTCCAGATTTACAAGCAAATTTCCCAAACTTATTTTTTAGGGACCACTTCAGATCTCAAGAGGATTATAAATGCCCATATATTAGAAACCCCCATAAATCACCCCATTTTCAAAACTGCACCCCTCAAATAATTCAAAACAGAATTTGGGAAGTTTGTTAACCCTTTAAGCATTTCACAAGAATTAAAACAATATGGAGGTGAAATTTAGACATTTAATTTTTATACAATAATATATTAATTTATCCCTAAAATTAACACATTCTCAAAGGGTTGAAGGAAAAAATACATCTCACAGTTTGTTGTGCAATTTCTCCAGAGCACAGAAATACCCCACATGTGGGTGTAAACTGATTTTTGGGCACACAGCAGTGCATGGAAAAGAAGGAGTGACACTGGGCATTTGAAAAGCAGATTTTGCTGGAATAGTTTTCGGTGTGTCGGGGGTTAATCACCCCTGGGATGGATGTCACCGTAAGCCTAATTAAATAGATAACCAGTTTCGAGCGCTCGGGAAACAAGACGTACACAGGTATCGTGTATGAACAGTTTCTTCTTTATTACGTAGTTCAATACAGTTTTAAAAGCAAGCTCAGTTACATAACAATCATGTGATCAATATACATATATGGTCTTTCCGGTTCCATTACCAGACAAATTTTTCAGTTTCCCATCAACCCCAGATGTTTCCTTTTCACCTTATCTGGATGTCCTTCTTATCATTCCTGAGAATAACAGTTCTGCTGAGAACATCAGAACTGTTGACATCTTCCCCCAGACTCCAAGTCTGTATTCTATCTATAAACTATGCAGTCTTGTCTGCAGAACATTCCACCCTCTTGTGCTTTCTGTATATAGTGCAAACTATGTTTTAACCCTTACAGGTGCCATGTCTCATTTGCAGAGCCCCTAGAGTACCAGTACAATGGAAACCACCCAAAAGTGACCCCATTTTGGAAACTACACCCCTGACAGAATTTATCAAGGGGGACAGTGAGCATTTTGACCCCACAGCTATTTCACAGATTTTATAAACATTGGGATGTGTAAATGAAAAATTACTAAAACATCACTTTATCCCCAAAGTTTTCATTTTCACAAGGGGTTAAAGGAGAAAAAGCACCCCACAGTTTGTTACATAATTACTCCTGAACACGGCAATACCCTATATGTGGTCGTAATCTGCTGTATGGGTACAAGGCGGGGCTCGGAATGGAAAGAGCATTATTTGGCTTTTGAAGGGCAGATTTTGCTGGAATAGTTTGTCAGATGCCATGTTGCATTTGCAACATGAGTACCAATACAATGGAAACCCCCAAAAGTGACCTCATTTTGGAAATTACACCCCTCACAGAACATATCAAGGGTTATAGTGAGCATTTTAACCCCACGGCCGTTTCACAGATTTTATTAATATTGGGACATGAAAATGAAAAATTATTTTCTTTCCAATAAACCGTCAATTTAGCCTCAAATTTTTCATTTTCACAAGAGGATAAAGGAGAAAAAGTGCTGTATGGGTACATGGTGGGGCTCAGAATGGAAAGAGCGCTACTTTGCTGTTGGAGAGAAGATTTTGCTGGAATAGTTTTCGGGTGCCATGTCTCATTTGCAGAGCCCCTAAAGTACCAATACAATGGAAACCCCCAAAAAGATACCCCATTTTGGAAACTACACCCCTCAAGGAATTTCTCAAGGAGTATGGTGAGCATTTTGACCTTACAGCTGTTTCACAGATTCTATTAACATTGGGATGTAAAAATGAAAAATGACTTTTTTTCCAATAAACCGTCCATTTAGCGCCATATTTTTAATTTTTACAAGGGGATAAAGAAGAAAAAACATCCCACAGTTTGTTACACAATTTCTCCTGAACACAGAAATGCCCCACATGTGGTCGTAAACTGCTGTATGGGAACATGGTGGGGCTCAGAATGGAAAGAGCGCTATTTGGCTTTTGGAGGGCAGATTTTGCTGGAATAGTTTTCAAGTACCATACTGCATTTGCAGAGCCCCTAGAGTATCAATACAATGTAAACCCATCAAAAGTGACCCCATTTTAGAAACTACACCCCTAAAAGAATGTATCAAGGGGTATTATCATTTTGAACCTAAAAATGCTTTCTAAAAATTAATGTACAAAGTGAAAATTTAAATTTTTAAATAAATATGCCATTTTGGTGCCCAATACGTTGTACCCACTTTGAGTCATCAGAGATATGCACTCCTAAAACTAGTGGGCTATCCTGGGTGCAAAAAAAATTATATATGTGGGTGTAAATTGCTGCTTTGGCACAAAACAGGGCTCAGAAGGGAAGAAGCAGTGTGCTTTTTAGCTTTTGGAGTACAGATTTAGAGGGACTTTCTGGATGCCATGTTGTTTTTGCAGAGCCCCAAAGGTGCCAGTATATTGGAATTCCCCAAGAGGTGACCCCATTTTGTAGGGGCAATTTTAGGGTCTCTGCCAATATGACATGGTGTCCAAAATCCAACAATCTAAATCTACGCTCCAAAAGCCACATAGTGCTCCTTCACATCTGCCCCCTGCTGTGTGCCCAAATGGCAGTTTATGCCCACATGTATGACACTGTAGTACCCAGGTTAGTGTACTTAATGTCATATGTGGGTATAATCTGCTCTTTGGGCACAGCTGGGCACAGAAGTGAAGGAGTGCTATTTTGGTTTTTGGAGCGCAGTTTGGTTTTTGGACACCATGCCACTTTTCCAGAGCCCCTGAATTGCCAGTAAAGTGGAATCCGCAGACTTGTCACCCAATTTTGGAAACTACACCCCTGAAGGGATTTGTCAAGTAGGGTATAAAGCATTATTACAGTGCTGGCCAAAAGTATTGGCACCCATGCAATTCTGTCAGATAATACTCAATTTCTTCCAGAAAATGATTGCAATCACAAATGCTTTGGTAATAATATCTTCATTTATTTTGCTTGCAATGAAAAAACACAAAAGAGAATGAAAAAAAAAGTCAAATCATTGATCATTTTACACAAAACTCCAAAAATGGGCCGGACAAAAGTATTGGCACCCTCAGCCTAATACTTGGTAGCACAACCTTTAGACAAAATAACTGCGAACAACCGCTTCCGGTAACCATCAATGAGTTTCTTACAATGCTCTGCTGGAATTTTAGACCATTCTTCTTTGGCAAATTTCTCCAGGTCCCTGAGATTTGAAGGGTGCCTTCTCCAAAGTGCCATTTTGAGATCTCTCCACAGGTGTTCTATGGGATTCAGGTCTGGACTCATTGCTGGCCACTTTAGAAGTCTCCAGTGCTTTCTCTCAAACAATTTTCTAGTGCTTTTTGAAGTGTGTTTTGGGTCATTGTCCTGCTGGAAGACCCATGACCTCTGAGGGAGACCCAGCTTTCTCATACTGGGCCCTACATTATGCTGCAAAATTTGTTGGTAGTCTTCAGACTTCATAATGCCATGCACACGGTCAAGCAGTCCAGTGCCAGAGGCAGCAAAGCAACCCCAAAACATCAGGGAACCTCCGCCATGTTTGACTGTAGGGACCGTGTTCTTTTCTTTGAAGGCCTCTTTTTTTTCCTGTAAACTCTATGTTGATGCCTTTTCCCAAAAAGCTCTACTTTTGTCTCATCTGACCAGAGAACATTCTTCCAAAAAGTTTTTGGCTTTCTCAGGTAAGTTTTGGCAAACTCCAGCCTGGCTTTTTTATGTCTCTGGGTCAGAAGTAGGGTCTTCCTGGGTATCCTACCATAGAGTCCCTTTTCATTCAGACGCCGACGGATAGTACGGGTTGACACTGTTGTACCCTCGGACTGCAGGGCAGCTAGAACTTGTTTGGATGTTAGTCGAGGTTCTTTAGCCACCATCCGCACAATCTTTCGTTGAAATCTCTCGTCAATTTTTCTTTTCCGTCCACATCAAGGGAGGTTAGCCACAGTGCCATGGGCTTTAAACTTCTTGATGACACTGCGCACGGTAGACACAGGAACATTCAAGTCTTTGGAGATGGACTTGTAGCCTTGAGATTGCTCATGCCTCCTCACAATTTTGCTTCTCAAGTCCTCAGACAGTTCTTTGGTCTTCTTTCTTTTCTGCATGCTCAATGTGGTACACACAAGGACACAGGACAGAGGTTGAGTCAACTTTAATCATTTCAACTGGCTGCAAGTGTGATTTAGTTATTGCCACCACCTGTTATGTGCCACAGGTAAATAACAGGTGCTGTTAATTACACAAATTAGAGAAGCATCACATGATTTTTCAAAGGGTGCCAATACGTTTGTCCACCCCCTTTTTATGTTTGGTGTGGAATTATATCCAATTTGGCTTTTTGACAATTCTTTTTGTGGTTTTCCATTGAAGACAAATTAAATGAAGATATTATTACCAAAGCATTTGTGATTGCAATCATTTTCTGGAAGAAATTGAGTATTATCTGACAGAATTGCAGGGGTGCCAATACTTTTGGCCAGCACTGTAACCCTTAAGCTGATAATGGAAAGGGAAAATTGCAATTTCATTGCCTGATATTTTGTGCCCAGCTTGTGTCAGCAGACACAAACACTCCAAAAACTGTTAAGTGGGTATCCCGGGCACAACAGCATTTGGAGCGTTCGTATCTGATACAAGCCGGGCAAGCCGTATTATGCAATGAAATGACATATTCCTGGAAAAATTGCCATTTTCACCTTTCACAATCAGCTGCATATTCATTTCTGGATAATAAATTTATATCAACACTTCGAGGTTAAAAATGCTCACTGTACCCCTGGATAAATTCCTTCAGGGGTGTAGTTTCCAAAATGGGGACACATGTCAAGGGATTCCACTTTACTGGCATTTCAGGGCTCTGCAAAAGTGTCATGGCATCCAGAAGCTAAACTGTCTAAATATGTGCGCCAAAAACCAAATATTGCTCATTCCATTCTGTGCCCGGCTGTGCCCAAACAGCAGTTTATATCCACATATGACATTAAGTACCTGGGTATTCCTAGGTATTCCAGTGTCATACATGTGGGCATAAACTGCAGTTTGGGCATACAGTAGGGCACAGAAAGGAAGGAGCGCTATGTGTCTTTTGGAGAGCAGATTCAGATGTTTGGTATCTGGACGCCATGTCATGTTTGTAGAGCCTCTAAGGTACCAGAAAAGTGGAATCCCCGAGGGAGTGACCCCATTTTGAAAACTGCACCCCTCAAAGAATTTATCAGGGGGTATAATAAGCATTCGTATCCCAGACATGAATGCACAGAGCATGGTGAAGAGTGAATATGTAAGCAGTGCGGAGCGCATTGGGAACACAAAATTCCCTACTATTTCCCCAGTAGCTCCTATGATTGGGGGGTCACTCTGGGGGTCACTTTTAGTTTATTTTCCCGTGTAAGCTCTAAAATTGGAGTGTCCCCTGATATACACTTGCACAGCTTATACGTTCCCTTACTGACGCAGCCAGTTGTGTTCTAATGATTTGGTGATTTTTGGGGTTTTTGTCTTCACATTGCACAAGCTATATCTTTTTTATTTTTCAGGTGATGTAACCATATGAGGGCTGATTTTTTTGCGGTATGAGATGGATTTTTTAATGACACCATTTTTTTGGGTGTCTATAACTTATTGAATAAATTATATTAACTCTTTCTGGGTGGATTAAAAAAATCCATCAATTCTAGCATTGGTTTTTACCTTTTAATTTTTTTTGCCATGCAGCGTACAGCATAAGTAACATGTTACGTTTATTCTTTACAGCGATTACAGCCATTACAGCGATACCTCATTTATATTGTTTTTTTTATGCGTTACTAATTCTGCAGAACAAAAACCCATTTGTGGACAGAAATCAATTGATTTTGCATCACCATCTCCTGAGAGGTGTAACATTTTTATTTTTCGGTTGACAGAGTTGGTTTAGGGTTTCTTTTTTACAGGAGGACATGTGCTTTTTATTGGTATTGTTTTGAGTTACATAAGAGTTTTTGATTACTTCTTATAGCATTTTTTTGTAAGTGAGATAGCCAAAAATCTTTTTTTTTTTCCCGACATTCACCATGTATGCTAAATATTGTTTCAGTTTTATTGTGTGGATTGTTACGGACAGGGCAATACCAAATATGTATTGTTTTTATAAATTTTTAGGGTTTTTTTTTATATATAATTCATTTCAAATAGGAAAAGGGATTTTTTTGGGGCTTTATAACTTTATTAATTTTTTTTTACACACTTTATTTATTTATTATTTTTTTTTACATTTTTTACCTGTCCTATAAGGACACCTGAGCCAGCGACGCTCTGATCGCTGGCTCAGTATTATAGACTGCAATACACGAGTATACACGTGTATTGCAGTCTATACAGGAAGTCAGCTGATGTAGACCCATCAGCTGACTTCCAGACATCCCGGCAGGATCAACAAGGTACTGGGAGCTTCAGGCAGCCTGGGGTCACTGGCCAGCCCCCGGGCTGTAGATTATAGATATCAGCACCCCCCGATCTCGCTGCAGGGGGTGCCGGGGGGACGGCAACATGGCGGAAACCCTTGGATGCTGCGGTCATGTTTGACCGTGGCATCCAATGGGTTAAAACCCTGATCGGAACTCAGTTCCGACCGGGGGTTATGGAGCAGGGTGTTAGCTGTCAGTTACAGCTAACACCCTCTCCAGATCCCTTTCACAGTGTCTCTGAAGTGCCGGCTGTAAATTTACAAATAGGCGGACTTCAGAGACCAGGACCGCTGTCCATAAATTTACGGCCGGCAGTCGTCAACTGCTTAACAGCGATTTGACTGCAAATAATTTGGCATGTAGGATGGCCTGTGAATCGAGTGCTAGTCAAGCAAGATAGACAGAGATGCAATTTGTCACCTTAGCAATGTTCAACATATACTGAAAAAGCATGATCCAATCCTGATGCCATTACCTCCCTTTATATCAAACCTTCAACTACAATCTGTGTAAATAGGATGCCCATTTCTGGCCAGACAGAACCCATTAAGGATGCCCATTTCTGGCAGAGGCTATTAGAGCCAATGCCTCGATTTTAGGCATTATGGTTAATAATAAAGAGTATATGGTTGGGTTAACATCGATGATATTACGTCCCTGACCTTCATAATGGGGACTTTTCAAGAATACTATAATATTTCTCTTTACAAGAAACAATAAATCGTCATACCAATTGGTATTGGTAATCCCTTTGATCTTATTTGTTAAAGTTTGATTTTATATAAGCTTTGGATGGGTTTAATTTCCTGGGAATTTTTATAACTCAAACATAAAGATTTGATCCAATGAAATTCTGCAGAATTATTAGATTTTTTAAAATTAGACATACCTGACTAACTTTAAAGGATTTGTGCCATTTCATTCTTTTAGTATTGTGTAGGAGAGTGTTTTGTCAAAAAAATGTTAATATGCTTTATTAACCTATTTCACTCCTTTTAAGTAGAAAAAAGACTCTAAAATTCTACCAATTTTACCAACTTCTAGCAACTACCATTCTACCATTGCTCTAAATAACCTCTAACTAAGCATTTCTAGGCAGAATCAGAAGACATTGTATATTGCCAATATGTTCAGATGTAGCAATTGCCAAAGGGGGGTGGAGAAAACAAATAATTGTTTTCTCCGGGGTTATACCACCAAGAACAGTGGTTCTCATATGCTATTAAAGCTGAAATTCTGACAGTTCTAGCTATAAAAACAGAGATATCAGTAGTTAAAAACACAGTAGAACTGCTACATACAACATTCACATTTCCTGTACAACACTGGAGATACAGCTATTTGAAGTGATTCCCCCACCACCACTGCTATATTTGTACATACTGGCAGTGCACAGTTTCTATAAGTATTCTCCCTGGCAATGTGAAAACATTATAGTCTACTTTCTACTTAAAGGAAGTAAAATAGCTTAATGAAATATATTACAAAAATGTTCACCAAACACACCCCTTACACAATAGTAAAAGAAAAGTGAAATGGCATTTCACTTTGAACTATCATGCATAGCTAAAATGAATTTCATCAAGATGTTATTCTTTCCAAAATACATAGCCCTTTGTTCAGCTTTATCTGAGAAAGGAAACCAGAGATAATCCAAAAAAAAAAAATATTTAGTCCCATGTCTCGAAGAGGCATGAGATTTACAAATCTGCTACTTTACCATCGTGCTGTTACTTTGGAACATCTTAGATACTAGTATCATGGAGATAATGGCATAAATTGGTTGAGATGGAACTAGCTTAGGTAGCTTAGTTTAGATAGAAGCTTTTGTAACTTTCCCATAATTTTTACAGCCTTGGAAGAAAGAATTCAGGTGGGGAAAATCTGAATGCTGATAGAGCAGATATTTCTATGGATATTATAGGCATAGTTATCTCCCGGTTTCTATCTTGAAGTCTCGTGGGATTTTTTCAGAAAATAATTTTGTGAAAATAATCTTTATTCTCATTTTGACAATATGAGTGAGAAATGCTTATTGAGTGAAAATCAATCTTGAGTCAACATATTACCACCCACTGTAGAGTAAATTTCTAAATGGGAAGAAGGAATATTCTTGGTTTCAATCTTCTGTCACCTGTATTAACAATTTGGAGCAAAAAAAAAAAACCTTAATAAATTGTATCCAAAGAATTTCTAGAAGGGATGTAAGCACATTGATTCACATATGGTGGACATGTCCACGCTTGGTAATTTTAGGTTTTCGGTCTTAATCTAATTGAAGAGGTGTCTGATCTGTTCCTTCTAAATCTAGAAATGAATGAGATTCCCCAGTGAGTTAGGCCCATGTTGTCAAATGTGCTGGTCGCAACTCAGATCTCAATCACCGAATTAGGAAATGTTCCAGTGTTCTTAGCATGAATATGGCATTTGCTATGAATCAATATATGTACTATGAGATTTCACTTGCTAGGGATAGAAGAGAACTCCTCAGGAACCAAAGATTACTCTCTGCATGAGTTAGTAGTTATTTCTTAGATGTATGATTTTACACCATTGGATGTTTAGATTAATGCTTTATCCTGAAAATGATCATGCTATGGAGATACTTGTTTTTTTTTATCTTTTTGATTTATAAATTGCATGGATTTATGCTATCACAGATGTATTTCTTTTTTTGGTACTCACAGAAAAGAAAAAAAAAGAGGGTGTTTCATGTGCGTGATATTTCACACAATTTTGTACAATCATTGGCTCAGTTACAGTCACCTACTGGAGTTGCAAAAGGTTCAACTCTTTTATGCACGTGTAATTGATGTGCCACTGGCGCTGTTTGGATCAGGTTCCCAACTGTCCATGATTGAGTTGCAGGTATCATCCAGAAGAGAGGCTAGTTGAAGAAGTGGATCTCTTTTTCAGTGCAAGCAATATGGACACAAACCGGGTAAGGTTGGTAATTATGCACTTATTGATTTCAGTAAATACAAGGACAACACATTTCACATCTGGAATATAACCCTTCCTAAAGTCCGGAATAAAAACTGAATAAGCTGTATGATTTTCCATTGGTATTTTAGTCAGTGAAAATTAAAGCTTTCCACTAACTATAAACAATACCAGTGGAAATCCATACAGAGTACTCAACATAGTTCTTTTTCTGTACTTGAGAAAGGGTCATATTCCAAATCTGAAACTCATTGTCCTTGTTTCTACTACAATCAATAAACGTATCCTTACCAAATTTTACCAGGATTTTGTCCATATTGCTTGCACTGAAAAATATAACAAATTTCTCTTCTTTTGGTACTTAACACTAGTATTTTATGTTATTGTTTCCAGTTTTCTTTTTCACTTTCTACTGTTTCTTATAATAAATTAAAAAAAAGATGCAGCAAGCAAGAGTATTAGACTAGTCAAGGACAGAACCACGAATAAAACAACAGATACCAAGCAACAAATGGGACAGAAGCAGAATCCAGTAACAAACTCAAAGCCAGAAACTGAGCCATAATAAGAAATTAATAACATAAGCCACCCAAGATATGAACCATAATCAGTACTAAGGGATCCATGGCAGTGAATTCTCAAAAAAAACAAAACATCATGCCTGATATCATCAGTGTCTGCAAGTCACCATGCCACAGATCATTTTCAGTAGCTGCATACAGGGAGCCATGGTTGTAACAAATCTGGGACTACTGTATGGGGGTATAAGAGACCATTGCATGGGGGCATAAGGGGTCATTGTACTGTATGGGGCATGGAGGGACAATTATATGGGGTATAATGGGGCATTTTACGGCATGGGGGCATAATGGGCTATTATATGGGGGCATAAAAGGGCCATAGTATGGTGTCATTGTGTGGGAATATAAGGAGGCCATTGTTCTGTAAGGGGCGTAAGGAACCACTGTAATGTATGTGGGCATAAGGAGGACATTATACTGTGGAGGTGTAAGTGGGAAATTGGGGCATAAGAAGTCTATTATACTTTATGGGGGCATAAGGGGCATTATACATGTGGAGGCATGTCAATTATAGTTGCAAGTTTCACTCACAGTTTCCAATCTTTGCAATGCAAAGATTGAACATTACAGAAGACCTACGGCATTCCAGAAGGTTGCCATGACAAAAACTACTCAATTTCACGTGTTTTTTGCGATGGTATCTTTTAGAGGAAAACACTGCTGCCACATGAGTTGTGTCACAAAGAGACCCACTGAGGTTATGTCGTCCAAGGACCCACACAAACTGGAACTGCGAATAAGGTCTCAACCTAGATCTTTTATTGGAAGCTATTTTGATTTCTTTTATCATCAGTAAAGTTTCAACCTGTTTTCAGCTGCAACCTGCATCTCCTGAGTCTATTCTTGCATTCACCATAAAGCGCCCTACCAACTTTGCACCAACTCAGGAGTTGAGCTGAAGAAAACGGTTTAGAAAACGGTGTTTCTGCAAGAACTACTACTCAAATCCTCCAGATTTGATTTTTTTCATTAACCTATATTGATATATTAAAATGTAGCTTTTATTTGTCACTATCTAAAGGTTGCAAATAGGGAAATAATATGTTAAAAAAAAGAAGAGATATCTGCTCAATAAACTTTACACTTCCCTAGCATGGGAGAAGGAAGAGAAAGATCATTCTTGTATAATACAGAGTGCCTCAATATATCCAAATAGGGATTATATTGTGTATTTTACACTTGACAGGCTAGTTGACATAAATGTAGCTGCAGTCCACTCTTTCAAACCATTAAACAGCAGACTTCTTCAAATTAAAACTAAATAGATTTATTCCCCTCCCCCTCAACATGGTACTCCAGGGCTTTCAGGGATAATTGGGCAATACTGATGCAATATTTAACATTGCATCTTGTTTTTGAGTTTTTTGCATTTTAGGACCCTTACCTATCTCCAGAATTAGGGTTCCTCTATCCCAGTTCCACCTGGTGAGGCAGATACTACATACAGGTGGCAAATTAATGGGGGGAGACTGCACATGTTCTATCCTCTCCATTCACTTCTATGGGAGTCACAACAAAATCTAAGCTTGGCCTTTTCATTTGGGCTTTTCATTTATTCTTCACCTGGATGCAGTAACTGGCAACCATCCCAGCAGGTGAAATAGGGGTCAGGGGAATCCCATTCTGGAAATAGTTATGGTGGGATAAAGCACCGCTGCAAGTACCTGGGCAGGTTTCCGCAATGCGCACTTCCATCAATACAAATGGAAGCACTCATTGCACAGTTACCACTCACTTACCACTCTTAGATCCTCATACTCCAGCCCCTTTCCTGCTCAGACACTGACAAGGTTACATTTTCCGGTGCTAGAGTCTGGAAGAGGTCGAGGTCCAAGGAGCTAAGAGTAGTAAGTGAGTGGTAATAGTGCAGTTACCACTCTGTCACTGCTCATTTCATTCGCATTAAGTTGGAGAAGGCTTGTCACAATATGCACATTCAAAAAGTGGATGGATCTTTACACTAAAACTGGTCCTGCAGATTGAATTTGGGTCTCATTAAATTTATTTCATTCACACTGACTTCTCATTCTCACTTACTGCTGCATTTAATTTACTGCTTGTTCCATGTAAAACAGGGGGTGGAGTCAGACATAAGGGGGCACTGTACTGTATGCGTACATAAGTGACTATTATATTGGGGCATATAGGAGGATTGTACTGTAGGGGGCATAAGGGTGCAATGTACTGAGGGTGTAAAGGAACATTATATGGGTTATTGTACTCTATGGGGCATAAGGGGGAACTGTACTGTATGGGAGCATAAGGGGCCATTATATGGTGGTATTAGGAGCCATTATATGGGAGCATAAGGGGCCATTATATGGAGGTATAAGGGCCAATTGAACTATACAGGGGCATAGAGGGGCAATTTTAAGGGTTATTGTACTGTTAAGGGATAAAAGGGGCCAATATATTAGGGAATAAGGGGCCATTGTACTGTATGGGAGCATACTTGTTCACTATATGGGGGCATAGTACTGTATAGGGACATATGGGACCATTATATAGGGCATAAGCGCTCACTGTACTGTATGTGAGCTTAAGGGACCACTGTACTCTATGGGAGCATAAGGAAGGCATTACACTGTGGGGGCATAAGGGGGCTGTTATAATGTTTTGAAGCATACAGGGGCTATTATACTGTGTGAGGCATAACAAGGGGGCCATTATGCACGTAGGTGCATGCCAATTATAGTTGTAGATCTCACATATGATTTTCAATTACAAAGGTTGAAAGTTACAGAAGACCTACAACCATTCCAGCAGGTCTGCCAATTTTGGGTGTTCTTTGCTTTCCAGGCTTTTCGGGCAAAACACTACTACCACATGAGTTGTTCTTCAAAAGGGTCCACTGAGGATCTGTCACCCAAGGGTTCACACAAGCCAGAAGCCAGCCCTGTTCAAACCCACCAGGGACTTGTATTGAATATTCTGTGCATACTTCAATATGAACAATTAATGGCAAACGGCACAATTAATGGCAAATGGCACCTATCCAAATGGATCCTAGACTACCTCACAAACCGACCTCAGTATGTTAGAGACCAGGACTGTGTGTCAGACACCGTGATCTGTAATACGGGGGCACCTCAAGGTACCGTTCTTGCCCCTTTCCACTTCACACTGTACACTGCAGATTTTAGGTGCAACTCATCTAGCTGCTACTTATAGAAATATTCTGATGACTCTGCAATAGTAGGCCTCATCACAGACGAAGATGACAGGCAGTATAGAGAACTGAATCGGGATTTTGTGGATTGGTGCCAGCGGAAGCACCTTAGGATTATTGCTGGGAAAACCAAGGAGATGGTGGTAGACTTTCGCAAGCGCAGATATCCTCCACCACCAGTGGACATCCAGGGAACTGGTATTGAGATAGTCAACACCTATAAGTACCTGGGTGTGCTCCTCAAAAATAAGCTGGACTGGGCAGATTACCTGGATACACTGTACAGAAAGGGCCACAGCAGGCTCTACCTGCTTAGGAGGCTGAGAGCCTTTGGAGTCCAGGGGGCACTTCTTAGGGCCTTTTTTAACTCTGTAGTGGATTCAGCCATCTTCTTTAAGTGGCCTGCTGGGGGAGTAGCATATCAACCAGGGATAGGAATAAACTCGACAAGCTGATTAGAAGGGCCAGTTCTGTCCTGGGGAGCCTCCTGGACCCAGTGCAGGTGGTGGATGATAGAAGGATACTGTCCGTGGTGAGCTCCATGATGGAGAATAACTCCCATCCCATGCATGAGACCCTAATAGTACTGGGCAATACTGTCAGTGACCGACTGCTTCACCCTAAGTGTGAGAAGGAGTGCTCTCGGAAGTCTTTCCTCATCCGCTGCAGTTATGCTGTATAACCAACACCGACGTAAGCAGAGATTACTCCATACAGAGAACTGAAGGATCTTAAGTTGTAATATCCCTTCTACTACTTGTTTACCTTTACCTTTTTATCTGAACCTACTGTCACTGTAACGCCTCTATCTTGGAATTTTTGTATTTGTATTTGTATTATCTATGCTGCTATAACACACTGAATTTCCCCATGGTGGGATTATTAAAGGATTATTTTATTTTATCTTATTTTATCAGGGGTATAGAATTATTAGTCATACACAGGCCCTTGAGTCTTGGTCCCTCAACTTGATTTAGAGAGATCCAGTGCTATGAATTATATATAATAGTTGTGAACCTAGGAATTTCAAGTAACGCTTCTAAATACAAACATACGAAACAACTGAGATTGCGGTGCATAGCCAACAGGAGTCAAGAACAAATCTGAAAGTGATGAAATAAAATAGAACTTTGTTTTATTGTGACAATATGAAAAAAAAACTCCTACATTCTTTCCTCTACCAAGGACAATTGCAGTGGTTAAATGCAAATGATGTGTCATTAAGGTTAAGGCCACACGTTGCGGAACACAGCTAAAAAACAAAACAGAAAAAAAAAAAACACAGCAGAATTGCATCGCATTCTTTTTCCACAGTGTTTTTCATTGCGTTTTTGCAGCGTTTTTCTTCCCTTATTAACCCCTTATCGACCAATGACGTACATATACATCATTGATCGTATGGGGATGTATGGAGAGCACTCAGGAGCTGAGCCCTCTCCATACATGGTGGATGCCAGTTGTATAACACAGCCAGCACCCGCTGCTAACAGCTGCGATTGGTGTCAACACCGATCACAGCTGCTAACACTTTAGATGCCACGGTTAAACGTGACTGTGGCATCAAAAGTAAGCAGGCGCCAGGGGCGCCACCTTCTTTTATGGTTTGCTGCCCTCCAGAACGTCACTGGAGGATGGTGATCGGTTGCCATGACAGCCGGGAGTCTATTGAAGGCTCCCAGGCTTCTCACTACCACAGTTCTATTACACACTGCCATAGGCAGCTTGTAATAGAAGTGAATGGACTTTACTATTGGATTATACAGTATAAGACCCCCTCAGAAACCTTGAAACCTTTAAGTTCTGAACATTAAAGTAAAAGAAAAAAAAAAAGTTTTTTAAAGTATTAAAAAACAAAAAACACAAAAGTTCAAATCACCCCCCTTTCCCTAGATCACATATAAAAGTAAATAAACAATAATAAACATAAACACTTTAGGTATATCCATGCTCAAAAATGCCCGAAATATTAAAATATAAAAATATTTATCCCATACGGTGACGACGTAGCAGGGAAAAAAATGCAAAATAGCCAAATGGCGATTTTTTTCAACACTTTGCCTGCTATAAAAAAATTTATAAAAAGTGATCAAGCCATCAGACCTTCCCCCAAATGGTATCAATAAAAAGACATCTTGTCCAGCATAGAAAAACACCATGCCCAGCTCCATACATGTAAATAGGAAAAAGTTACAGGTGTCAGAACATGGCAACACAAACATTGTTTCTATTTTGCAAAGTTTTTCATTTTTTAAAAAGTATCAACACATTCCAAATACTATATAAATTTGTTATTACTGTGATCATACTGACCCACAGAATACAGGTAGCATGTCATTTTTACCACATGGTGAACACCTTAAAAATTAAACCCATATGAAATTGGCTCACATGTGCTTTTTTTTTCCAATTCCACCTCATTCTGAATTTTTTTTTCCAGCTTCCCAGTACATTGTACAGGATATTGAATGGTGCTATTACAAAGTACAGTTTGTCTCACAAACAATAAGCCATCATGTGGCTCTTGGAAGGTGGGGAGGTATAAAACAGATACACAAAAATGAAAATTGTCTCAGTCTTACAGTTAAATCTATAGGAAAAATATGAGTATTTCTGCAGGTAAAATTAACATGGTGTGTTTTTCAAAAACGCATACCTTTTCCAAAATGTTTTTTTTTTCCCCCCACAATGTGTGGATGAGATTAGCCAGAATCATATTCATTTTGCTGGCACTGTAAAATGCAGCGTTTTTTTCTGATGCGTTTCTGCAACATGGGACCTTAGCCTAAGAGTATTCTTTAATGCTGGATATTCCTAAGGCTCACTCATTAATTATATCCCTTCTCTGCAAAATATATATGTTTTCTATGTGTATTCCACCCTCATTCAATTTGTTTTGTTATAGTAAAGATTAACTTTATTCAGCATTATTTCTCAACTCTCTTTGAGGCCGGAGCCCCACATGGTGTAAACACTGCGATTTGGCCGCTGTGTAAATGCCGCAAAAATAATGTATACAGAATTTTACAGTCACTGCATAGTGGATGGGATTCGCTAGAACCCTATCAACACACTGCAGGAAAATACGTGCAGTGGACACGCGTCGGTTTTGGAAATCACAGCATGGCAATTATACCAAAGAGGAAAACTCTGCAGACTTTCTGTGAAAAGCACTGCAGGAAATACCGCAGCGCTTCTTTGTCCCGCAGCCCTTTCTTGTTGCGGCCCGCTACGTGGGGCCTTAGCCTGATTGTGTTCTTTAAAACATGTTATTCAAAAGGATTTTCCATCTTAGACTTTTATAGAATTTTCACAAGATATGCTGACAGGTTCCCTTTAAGTCAATCTTTTAGGATTTTGCAATCAATCTCCACTGTAAAAAACATTACCTACTCTTACTACCTTCTACTAGTATTATTACTACTAGTCTACAACTCATAACAATTATAATGTTGCACCTCTAGAATCAATATTAATATCTTAAGTTTATAACAATAATTTTGTAGATAGTAATGTCACAGCTATAATAATAAATTGTTTTCTTCTTCTACTAATACTACTACTATTGTTACTTCAAATAAAAATAATGGACATCTAAGATTACAAATACTATAGCAGTAGTTATTTAGTTAAAAAATGTATATTATAGTAAAGATGCTATCATATGCTTTTCCATGCAGCTTTCCCCCAAATCTTAAATAAAAAAAAAGGATTTCCAAATGATAGAAGTTATTATCTTTTCTGTGTGGAGAGCATCCTCTCCAACTCTCAGCAGGCTTAAGGCATAGAGGATACAAGGTCACTGCTACATCTCGATCTCAAACGGGAAAGCATGCTGTGCTAGCCACCCAGGAGTTAAACCTACAGCGGCTCTTTTTGAAATAATTAATTAGGTTTCATTTTTTTCTGAGTGTGTGTGTTTGTGTGTGTCTGCATACTTCAATTCAATACTCTAGAAAGTATGGCCAGATTATACTGTCCCTGTATTTCTTTTGAAGTAATACACAATAAATTTGGTAGTTCAGAAATTCCAAATGTAATTATTTCCCCCTGCTCAGCAAGGTATTTGAATATCATGCTGGGGAGAACATTTATCTCTAATGATTAATAGACTGGATACTTTCATGTCTCTAAGTTCTGTGTCTCTCAGGAACACAGTGACAAATACAATGGGTCATATAGCTATAACATATGGTGGCAGTCACAATTTTATATTTTGAACATGTGAAAGTGCTGCTCATAATCACAGCCAAATTCACAAAGACTTGCATATTCAAAACCAACAAATAATTCTAACATACATGTGTTTTCCTTAAAACCAGTTAATGGATTGATATACAATGTTAAAAGGGTTTCTCTTGTAAGCAACTCCTGTCCATATACCCAGTTGGGCTACCTGAACATCATAGAGGGGGGATTCCTATTGTGTACAACCATGCATAAGTCAGAAGAGAAAGCTGCTGACAAACAGGGGGTATACTCTGATGGATTAAAGCAATCAATTAATTATACAACTTTTCCCAGCAAAATCAACAGTTTGTCAGTGATTTCAGGACCAGACCCATAACAATCAGTGTTTTAGAGTGTTTTTTTTTTTTTTTTTGCTAAACTTCAGCAAAAGACTCTTCACTTCTAATGGAGCTTCATGTAGAATTTGCTTGAAGATAGGACATGGTTTTTTTTTTTCCTCTAGCTGAAAAATCAGATAGAGGAAAAATTCTGTCACTGGCTCCCATTGAAATGAATCAGCCTCAAAATCCACCTAAAGGCTTTTCACAGTTTTCCTCTGTGGACTTTCTGCTTCAATTATACCTTTACAGAAAACACCTGCGTTTCCATATTTATAATTGACATGCTGCGATTTACAAAAACGTGACAGTTTTTGATCTCGCAGCATGTCCGCTGTGGATTTTTTTCTGCAATGAGTGGATGGGATTAGCCAGAATCCCATTCCCTTTGCAGGTACTATAAAATGCCAGGTTTACACTATGAGGGGACCTGGCCTAAAAAAATTTTTGTGAATATATCCGTGGAAAGCAAAGTCCTTATTGTTGTAGTCATGGTTCAGTAAAAAGCAGAATGCTGAAACTCTTCCAAAGTACATGTTTGTTTAAAATACCAGTACCAATAGTTTTTTTTCTCAATGTACTGTGATTGTCTTTTGCATGGTTTTACTGCATTTTTGGGCATAAAAAGCCAATATACAAGTATCTGATGAATAGATAATGCAATCCATCCCAAAATATATAGTCATTTTTGGTATTTTAAATGAACATATATTTTTTTAAAGAGCATGGCATTTTGTCGCTTTATTGGGTAGCGCCTAGTGCGGCTTTCACTTAAAGGAGTTTTCCGGGCAAAAAATAATTTTTCAAAAACGGTTTGTTGGTGCTATTAATAGGTTAATAAGTGACCCAAATACATTTAGCAGTGTTTTGAGTGATTTCTGGGTTTCTCTGTGAGCTCCTGGCATCTTCTGCATTTGTTTACATGGGCATCTTCCTGTTCTGTGTTTTACTACAACTACCATGATGCCTTCGGCTTCACACAGAGCTGACTTACAACATCTACCTCTCTCACTCCCTCCCCCTCCTTCTCTCACTCCCATCCCCTCCCTTTCTCACTCAACCCACCTCCCTGTTTCCCTAGCTAGCCCATCCACTACTAGTCCTTCCTAACTAACTGAACCCCCCACTCCATCATACTTACCTGTCTTCCGGTCTAGACCTTCTGGGAACGGGACGTCACTTCTTCTGGGCGGCTGGCACCTCCTCTTCTTGACATCTGCCGTCCACCCACACCTGCGCAATAAAGTGCCGGCATGCAGAAGAAGTGACGTCCTGTGCCTAGAAGGTCTGGACCAGAAGACAGGTAAGTAGGATGGGGTGGGGGGTGTTAGTATAGGCGACATACCTTTTTCCCCCTTTTGGAAACGGAACATCACCGGAAAATCGAAAAATGTGCCTGGTGCGATCACATGACCACCCCAGCGATCTAGGTAAATATAGCTTTTTGGTATACTAACTAATTTAGAAGCTAGGCAGGGAGGGGAAGTGTTTAGCTTAGATTAGACATATTAATTTATCCCGGACCACCCCTTTAAAAAAGAGCTGAGCTACAGTGAGCTGCATTGACTCAGATCAGCCATAATACAGAGAACAGAGCTGTCTGCTTCTGGCTCCATTCTCTGTGTATGTTCCAGCACATATGGCTGCTGGAACAGCTGCTGGTGGGCCTGGATGTTGGACCACACTGATCTGATATTGAAGTAGTCTAATGATAAGTCATCAATCTAAAATGCTTCAATCTTGGTCTTCATCATTTTTTGCTATTCATCTGCCTCCTCTTGTGCAATTATAAGGGACATATACCATTGTAAACTAAAAATTATCTCTTAGTTTTTTTAGATTTCTTATAATAGTCCAAGAGCACCAATAATAAACATCACATTGATATATTCATTAATATTGCTAGATGTCAATTATTACAACATAAATAAAGTAGTATGGCAATAAGAACAACACCAGCATAGCAAAACATAGTAACAAAAAGGAGGTACAACATATATCCTAAAACATAAATTGACCTAGAAATTTCCATTAAAGAGGTGGTCATTCTGTGAAATAAGCAATGAAGTTTCTCCCAGATGTCCAATTGCTTAAACTTGCTGTGAGATCTTTGCTGAAAGAAAAGGATTTTCTCATATTTATAAGTGGTGTTGATAAGAGCAATAACCTCATTAATATCTGGCTGTATAGGATGTTTCTAATATCTTATTACTAGTTTAGTAGACATAAATAAATGTTCTGTCAGCTGGTTCAGGTCTACATACAGTAAAGTCAACAGTAGAAATGTGTCCATTTGGTGGATAGTGAGCCTGTTCAGAATGTTGTTAGTGACTTGCCACAGAGGTTACATTTTAACACAGTTCCATAATACTTCACCACAGTTTCTCCAGCATATTGGGGAAGCAGATGAGTAAATTTGGCATGCTAGAAAGGCATCAGATACCAATTATAATAAGTTCTAATTAGGGTTTCTTGATGTGCTGTACAGCAGAATACTTTATATATCAGTTCAAAGGCAGATGCCCATTGTGGATGGGTTATTTGTACTTGTAGATCTCTTTCACATCTCCTCATGGGGGGTAAGCTGGTTGTAATGGATTTTTTGTCTAGTAAATTGTAAAAGAAGAAGATACCTTCTAAGGTTATTCAGAAAGGTTAGGACCTTTCTGTCGTTGTTTTTCAAAAATCTCACATATGCAAAAGTCTCTATGTAGCAGGTAATATTTGATCTGTAGGTGTTGAAAAGGAGCATAGTTAAGTTGTTCGCCAGATCACTGATTTGTCAGCAGACCCGCTTACTTCCAGGACAATAGGTTAAAGGGGTTTTGCGGGCAAAAAAAAAAATCATTTTTTAAAAAAGGTCTGTTAATGCTATTAATGGGTTAATAAGTGCATCCAAATACCTTTAGCAGTGTTTTGAGAGATTTCTGGGTTTCTCTGGGAGCGCCTAGCATCTTCTCCATTTGTTTACATGGTGTAGCTTCCTGCTAACTTAGCTGAAGCAAAGCATTCTGGTAGTTGTAGGCTCTCACACTATCTCCCTCTCACTCCTCCCCCTCCCTCTCTAACACCCCCTCCCTGTCTCCCTAGCTATCCCGCCCACTACTAGCCCTTCCCAACTCAGCTCACCCCCCCTACCCAGGAGCGTAAATACCTGGGTAGTAACGGTAGTGGCTGCCACAGGGCCTGGAACATTATGGGGCACGGAGCCCTGTGGCAGCCGCTACCACGCGAACCCCACAAACACTGCTATCGTTATACTCTGGGGTCTTTTCAGACCCCGGAGTATAACGATCGGGGGCCCAGGGGAAGTGAGGGAACATAAAAAACATTGTAACTCACCTCTCCTACTCTCCGCAGGCTTCGGGCCTGTTTGGTGATGTCCCAGATGTCAGCTGACATCATTATGTGTCGCGACGCCGGCCTGACTCACGTGAGATCTGGTCCAACATTGAAGATGGCCAAAGTAGCACACCGGAGTGCATTGGAGCCAGGGAGAGGTAAGTAGCATTGTTTTTTATGTTTGTATCCTACCCTGGGTCACCGATCATTATACTCTGGGGTCTAAAAAGACCCCAGAGTATAATAATCGTTCATGAGTGGTCCACAATGGGGCATAATACTGTATGCAGGGGCCACTGTGGGGCATAATACTGTGTGCAGGGGCCACTATGAGGCATAATACTGTGTGCAGGGGCCACAATGGGGCATAATACTGTATGCAAGGACCACTATGGGGCATAATACTGTGTGCAGGGGCCACTATTGGGCATAACACTGTGTGCAGGGGCCACTATGGCACATAATGGTGTACACAGGAATGCGGTTTGTGCGGGTGGGGGGGTTGGGAGTGGCGGTTCAGGGGGGCCATTTCAAATGTTCGCCTTGGGGCCCAGCCATTCCTAGTTACGCCACTGACCCTACCCCATTATATTTACCTATCTTCTTCCTGTCCAGGCTTCCTTCTGCAGGGAACAGTTCCTCCTCTTCTGTGACTCTGCCAGCGCACAGCAGTCCCAGCACTTTCCTGTAGCCTTCACTCCATCTCTACTGCGCAGGTGTGGGCAGCTACTTCGGGCTCCCATGCTCACACACAGGCTGACATCACAGAAGGAGGAGGAGCCATTCCCAGCAGAAGGAAGCTTGGACAGGAAGAAGTATGATGGGGTGGATGGGGGTGAGTAGTAGTGACGTTCCGTCACATGACGTTCCATCACATGACTGACCCAGGGTTATGGGTAATTATACATTTTTGCTTAATTATGTCATTTAGAAAGTAGGCAAGGGGAGGGTGATTAGATTAGTGTAGGAATTTAATTTTATCCCGGACATCCCCTTTAAGGTCTGGTGTTTGGTATTATAGAAATGCCAAATATGTGCCAAAGACAGCTGTGTATTTTGTGGGGTGGTCTTAAGCATCATCTTCAGACTCTTAGATACTTGGAACATTACATACTGAGTTTGTGCTGGAGGATTCAAAGTTGAGCAAATAGACATTTAGTTAGAGAATAATTGTTATTAAAGCTACCCTCTTTATGCACCCATTGTTTGAGTGTGCATTCCAACACTGCAATAGTTGATCTAGAATTCATGAAGAATGGAGTTTTGAAGATGGGGCAAATCTAGTTTGCCCCCTTTCATGTGTTTAGTCATAGTTGAGTAGACAGTACAAGGTTTCTTTCCTTCCTAAATCATGGCTCCCAGATGGAAGTTTGCAGTATTGAAAGAGGAGTTAGGTTGAGCAATTGTATTCCACACCATGAAAACATTAGGCACAGAGTTGATAAAGTGAAAAAAATCCTGTATAGATTTTTTTTTTTATCAGATTTGCATAGATATCCTGTGAAATTTCCTCTCCACAATTCTCTATACAAAATCATTAATTTTGGGGAAGTCCTTCAAGGACAGTGATGGCGACTGGGGCATGGTCTGACCACTGTATATCCCATAGTTGAGCACCTTCCACCCCGTCGAGCAATGATCTATGAATTATCATCATATCAATATGAGAATAGGTTTTATGCCTGGAAGAGAAGAAGGTATAATCACATTTCATAGAATGATGTAGTCTCCATATATTGTACAGCAAAGTTGTCCATAGTAAGGAGTTAAGTGTACGTTGTGTGAGTATGTGAACCCAGATGGCGCTAGGGAGTGACCCAAGGCCAGCCCTGAAAAGGCCCTCTGCCACACCTTTAGGTGGGGGCTTAACTCCAGAAGGCTGGAGTAACCTGCAGGAAGCAGGAAATCGTGGAACCAGCCAAGGACAGAGAGGCGGTCTGTCCCAGGAGGGCTGAGGTCCACGGGGGACTTTTGCTTAAGCTGAGCATTAGTCAGGCTAGATAGGGGTCAAGGAGTCAGTTAGTGCCCTAACTGTGGCCCAGGCTGTTTTTTGTTTTGTTATGTTGCACTTAAGCTGAAATAAAGCCATTTTGCTTTAAATTGGCACTGTCTGAACGCTGTCTCTCCAGCGCCCAGTACCACGAACCACTGCTATCGGGACCAGGAGTCTGCCGCCATTGAGACTAATCCCCCCAAATTGTCACATATGGTGCTACGGATTCGGGCAGAAAGAGATCCAAGCAAGTCCTGGAAGACAAGTGGTTGGTGACTGCAGTACTGCTAAGTGTGCATTGTGGCCTACAGCTGGAAGAAATCGGTGATTTCAACGGAGAAACCCAGGAAGGGGTGAGTGGAATTGCAACATAACAAAGTGTGTGTAAAACTGGTGAAAGTAAAACTCTGGAAGAGGAATCCAGGGAATGGACTTTGTGTATACTGTGGCTCAGAAGTCTGTAAAGTGCTTGCTGATGGCAAGAAAGTAAGCAATGTGAGTAGAAGCTGGATATTGCAAACAGTCTATGTGAAAGGCTTTGGTGCCATGTTTGTGTTTTCTGTGGAAGACAGAAGAAAATGCTGGTTGTTGTAGTGCCACATAAGTTAACTGTTTGAATACATGTGACTGCAGAAGATAGCAAAAAGTTGCTGCCGGTTGAGCCCAAGGTTGCTGTGGAATATTGTGTAATCTTGTTATTAAACCATGGGCAAGAAAAAGAGAATTTCAGCTTGTAAAAAAGCAGAGAAGTTATGCACAGGTTTATTAGTGCAGCAGTCTGAATGCAGAGAGACACAAAACCCGGAACAGAGCATGTGGAGTGCAAGTAAAGATAATGGGTTGCATGACGGTGACTCTGAAGCACCTCTGTTCTATGAATGAATATGTCCCTGCTGACTGTATGTCTCATACTGGAGTGCATCAAAGCGCCAAAGATGAAAATATTATGGTGCAGCAGCTTCAAGATGAGATTAAAACCATCAGGTTCATTTATGAAGATGAAATATCTGATTGGAAATGGCAACTTGAGGTATCAGAAAAAGAGAACCTGGGGGGCGTGGCTTGGAGCCGACTGCGATGGCCGCTGGTCTTTGAAGTTCCGAGGCCTCACAGTAATCCAGCGGCTCGTAGCGGCTAACCGGCACCGGCGACACACGGAATCCAGGGCGCAGAAGGTTCCTCTGCTCCCCAGGACTGCGGCACTATGGCGAAACGGGGGAAAAAAGGCCCCCCGAAGCGGCTGACCGACTTCTTCGCCGTAGCAGACTCGGCCCAAGATGGCGCCGGCGGTTCCTCTCTGCACCCGCTGCCGCGGGCGGCGGGCCGCTCCGGCGCGGATCGCAACGGCACTCCAGATGAGCAGCAATTATACCTGGAGGCCTCTGGTGACAGTCCTGGCTCCCAGGTCAGCCAGGTTAAAGCTTTAGAGGGCCAGCAGCAGGCTTCAAAGAGGGGACTACAACCCCCATCTTCATCCACTTCAGCCCTTGTCAGCCATCCTGAGGTTCCTCCTGCAGAAGCATCCTCCCAGGAAGATAACACTACTCCCACACAAAGCCCTGTAAAGCAAAGGATGAGATGGGATACCACGTTTAGTTTTGATTCTCGCCCGGCTGCAGAAGATCCCCAATTAGGTGATTCAGATGCGCTCCAGGCTATCCCTGCAGGTACACAATCAGCCTCTGAGTCCTTCTTGAAGGATATAATGCTGGCATTGCATCGGTCTATTCAGAAGGATATTACCAAGGCGATTACATCCGTATCCTCCACGGTTGATTCTCTTGGCAACAGAATTGACCGTGTTGAGAACAAAATGAGTGAATTTGCTGAGGCACACAACACTATAGTGGATGCCCACAATGATCTTGAGGAAGAGTTAGCAGCGGTCAAACTTAAACTTGCTGACATGGAAGATAGGAATAGGCGGAACAATGTCAAGTTTCGTGGCATACCAGAATCAGTCACTGCTAGGGACTTGACTCCTTATTTACAACGTTTAATGAAAACTATCCTGCCACAATGCTCTGACGCGGATCTTATAATAGACAGGGCCCACCGTCTGCCGAAGCCGAAGGGGATGCCGGATCATATCCCTAGAGACACCCTCGCCCGCATACATTTCTACCATGTAAAAGATCGTCTCATGCTTGAGTCGAGGAAAAGGCCATCTTTGCCTGAACCGTTTAAAGAAATTCACCTTTACGCTGACCTTTCTCAGGCCACCATTGCTGCCAGAAGAGAGCTTGCTCCTGTTACAGCGGTCTTCTGGAAACACAACATTCCCTACAAGTGGGGATTCCCAACTAAAGTCATCATTAACAGGAATGGAATGACTTCTACCTTTAACTCCTTTGACTCCGGGAGTAACCTGCTACATCAGTGGAACCTGCCGCCACCTGCGCCTAATGTCCCGAAACCTTCAAGGCCCGAGTCCCATAAGTTGGACCCTCCATGGAAGTCTACCACCTTCGCCGAGTGAACAGCTCATTATGGACGTACTGTGAGTCACCTGTGGTGTGTTTTGTACCTCCCTTTTTATGGCAAACTTCCCCCCAAGTTTGCGCAGTACTACACTGCTCGGTTGTGTACCAATATTTTCTCTCCCCTTACTGTTAACTAGTTATGTGTTGACTAATGACAATACCAAATTGTTCTTCTCTAGGCCTGAGAGATGTCATTTTAACGTTATCCTCTTGTCCGACCCTCTATACTACCAGTCTGTATTACTAATTCTTGATAATATTAATGGGTGTTAAATTACTGTCACTTAATGTGAGGGGACTAAATAGTCCCTTTAAGCGTTCACTGTTGTGGAAGGAGGCTCTCAGATCTGCAGCAGATGTAATTTGCATACAGGAGACGCATTTCTGTGACTCTTATCCACCAAAGCTCTCTCACCAATTGTTCCCTTATATCTTTTGTTCCAATGCCACCAAGAAGGCTGCGGGTGTCCTCATAGCGGTAAAACATACAGTGTAATTTCAGTTAATTCATGTCAGTTTAGATCCCAAGGGCCGCTATGTAGCGCTCACCTGTCTGCTTGACAACTGCCCCATCACTATTGTAAACGTATATTGTCCTAATGCGTCTCAGATTTCCTTTTTAAATTCAGTAATGAAGAAGTGTAGGAAGCAGGCTCAGGGCCAGGTTCTATTGTGCGGGGATTTCAATATTGTGCATGACGCTGCTGCTGACTCCACCTATCGCGGCAAGCATCCACCTCAACAATTAGGCCCTTGGCTCCGGCAGGCGGAACTTCACGATGTTTGGCGGTGCTTCCATTCCTCTGAGAAAGATTATACGTACTACTCTGCTCGTCACCAATCCTACTCCAGAATAGACATGTTCCTATCCCAGAGTGATATGCTACTTAGAGTACAAAGTTGTGAAATAGGAAATATCACGTGGTCGGACCATGCGCCTATCATACTTAGTATCCACTTAGCGGGCACAGTGGCTCCCCCCGTGTCATGGCGAAACAATACATATGTCATGTCTCTGAAATCGGTAACTGAGAAATTGCATACTGACATTGCCGAATTCTTTGACATTAATTCCCCCTCGGTAGAGGATAAGTTTTGCCTCTGGAATTCGCATAAAGCATTTGTCAGGGGTCTAATGATTCAGCATGCTGCGCGCTTTAAGCGCACTCGACTGAAAACGATGAGGGAGCTACTTGCTTCTATTGCTTCTCTAGAGCAGAAGCACAAAGTTGACCCTAACCCTACCCTGTCGAATGCTTTGCAGAAGCACAGCTGCAGTCTTTAAATGCTTCTATTTCCACTCAGGAAGTGGCTAGGGCGATTGATGGTTTAAAGCTTAATAAATCTCCCGGCCCAGATGGGTTCTCTGGGGAATACTACAAGCTGTTCAAGCCACTTATCCTTGCTCACCTTACTGAGGTGTTTAATTTAGCAATGGTGACAAGTACCTTTCCCCGTGAGATGCTATCCGCAACGATTGTGACATTACCCAAACCAGGCAAGGACCCCTCCCGACCCTCTAACTACCGGCCCATATCACTATTGAATGCGGACGTTAAGTTGTTTGCGAAGGTACTTGCGAACAGGCTTCTTGATGTCATGCCCACACTGATAGGAGGAGACCAGGTTGGATTTACTAAGGGAAGACAGGCACCAGCTGGCACAAGGCGTGTGATCGCCCTGATTGCCGCAGCACAGGCTCGGCGGATGCCTTCTCTGCTCCTGTCCCTGGATGCGGAGAAGGCGTTTGATAGGGTACATTGGGGGTATCTTTTCGAGGTTCTCCATAAATTTGGTTTTTCTGGTCCCATTGCTACTGCAATCTCTGCACTCTACTCTGGCCCATCTGCTCGGGTGCTGGCGAATGGGGTCCTGTCCCGCCCCTTCGACATTACCAATGGCACGAGACAGGGGTGCCCATTGTCCCCTTTGATATTTTCATTGGTGATGGAACCTTTGGCCGAAAGGATCAGGACACATCCGGATCTGTCTGGTATCAAGTTGGACCGGACAGACCATAGAATTAACCTATTCGCGGATGATGTGATTCTGTCCCTCACCTACTCTAATAATATGCTCTGTACTGTATCTCAAATTTTGAAAGATTTCGGAGAGTTATCATATTATAAAGTTAATGAATCCAAGTCCCAGATTTTAGGAATTAGTATGTCTCCAAACAATATACGCCACATCAAAAACACATCGCCCTATCAATGGTGCTTGCACGCTATACCTTATCTAGGGATACAGCTCACTCCAAACACAAAGGATTTAGTTAAGGCCAACTTTCCAGGCCTGCTGGCTATCCTCCAGAAGGAGCTTGAGGGGTTAACTAAATTTGAGCATAGTTGGATGGGAAGAATAGTGCTATATAAAATGCTGATCCTTCCCAGGATACTTTATTACTTCAGAACACTGGTGATACCGATACCAAAGTCCACCTTCCTGAGTTTCCAAAAACAAATGATGTCTTTTATATGGAATGGTGGCAAACCCAGAATAGCACTCCATACAATGTTTAAATCAAGAGATAATGGGGGTATGGGTGTACCAAACTTGTATCACTATTATTTAGCCATAGTTTTAGGCCAATTCCAGTTCTGGTTTACAACGAACCATGACAAACTGTGGCCAGCTATGGAGGCTCAAATGGTTCAGACTTCTGACTGGGAAGGTTACCTTTTAGCGTCAGGCCCCAGGAGTGGATCTTCCATATCTGCTTCACCGGCTGTACAGGCTACGATTGGGGCATGGCATGCATTGTGTACTCTGCAGGATGGGGATGCCCATATGGTAGCACTGAATCTTCCCATTACGACGCTCCCCCACGAGATACCACATTTATCCCTAGACGTGTGGCACAGGTGTGGGGTAAAGTATGTCTCTGACCTGTATAGGGGTGGCACTAGGGCGCCCTTCCCCGTGTTGAAAGAGACATTTGATCTGCCCGCAAGGGAAGCATACACATATACCAGATTGACTTCCTACTTGTCTGACACGACATCGACTCAGGTACGCCTGCCACAGTCGGCCGCCGACCTCTTACACCCACAGGCTTCCACAGCGGCTTATAAAACTAAAACCCTGTATCGAATTTTGAATATGGATTGCACTTTCCGCAAAACTAAACACATGATCCTTTGGGAGGAGGACATAGGTAGCAGATTTGAGGTTGGTCACTGGCGAGAGGCGATCAGATGGGCTAAATGATCCACAGTATGTGCCTCACATTGGGAGCAATATAGAAAATTATTACTACGCTGGTATTACCCTCCTTTACGTATAGCTAAGTTCTACCCATCGTGTTCACCTCTTTGTTGGAGGGGATGCGGGGAGACCGGCTCTTTATTCCATGTGTTCTGGCACTTCCCACTCATTCAGCCCTTTTGGGTTTCTGTGTTTTCCTTGGTTAATGGCCTGTGTGGTGGAGTGGTGGGGTATACACCTGAACTGGCACTCCTCCTTCTGGGTATTCACATGATACCTGGTAGACATAAAACAGTCGTCTGTCAGGTGCTAGGGGCTGCCCGCCTACTTATTGCGAGAAGATGGAAGTCTACTGCATGCCCGGCCTTGACAGAGTTAATTTCAGCGGTGTCCCTGAACTATCAATACGAGCGCATTTGTGCATGTAATGGAGGGGGCCTGGATAGATTCAGGACACACTGGGAGTCATGGGCAGAGGCATTCCCCCCACCGTACAATCATTGACGGACTATACAGCGAGGCCTTCCCTGTCACTAGGGTATTGCATCCTACTTTATTTATAACCTCTGGGGGCTGCTATGATTTGTTATTCCTGTAACACCTATATACCATTTATTTAAGAAATTGGAAAATTGATATCTGGTAGCTGATGGGTCTCCCCCTTTTGTAAGGGGCGAACCGACTACTCTGTGAGTGGGGGGATACGATCCGACTGTATTCATTCTCTAGGCCTAGACTATGGTTTGTGTTTTTTGTTCTTTTGTTGTTTTGCCCTTTGCTTTATTCCTTATCCTCCTCTAGCCTGTTCCCCACCTTCTCCTTCTTATGGCAAAAACTGATTGTCGTTCCCGATAGCCTCAACATGTTAGGTTTACTGTACGTTTGATAAGATTTACTTGTTCGTACTATGCATTGTCACTGTATATATTTTATTCATGGATGTACCTCATCTGAGTATATTGTATTGTACTGTGACTATGATGTATATGAGGTCATAACTGTGCCCTTGTTTCCTCAATGTGTTTCTAACTTGTATTGTATTTCTGTTAAAAATTTCAATAAAAACTATTGAAATAAGAAAAAGAGAACCTTAAGTTAAAGAAAGAGCTTGACTCTTTGAAGAGTTCATATCCTAGTCATTGTCAAAATGTGGTGCTGGGTTTGCCTGGAATGGACTGTGTCACTAAGAAGGAGTTTGCTGAAATGAAATGTGCTCTATCTAATAAAGTTATACAGAGTGTAGAGCAAAAACAAGTGCTTGAGAAGCAATTGCAGGATTTAAAGGAGCAGCATGTTCAAGACTCCATTGCCAAAGAGAGTGTCATTGAAAAATTAAGAGATGACCTTGAAACTGCTAAACGTGAGAGAAGTGAATTTTTGCAGTATCAGTCAGAATGTCTGGATGACCAAGTAAGGAAATGTGAAAAATTTTCGGCTGCATTAACTGACAAAGAAAATGAAATTGCAGAGCTGAGGAAGCATGTGTCTGACCGAGAGAGTGATTTAGAATCTGTGGTGCAGACATTGCAGTCAGAGCAAAACTTGCATGAACTAAAGCAGGTTCGGCTTAATAGTGAAGTCAACAAATGGCGGAGCAGAGCTGGAGTTCTGGAACAAAGAGAAATGGAACTCAAAGCTAGAATATGCAGCCTGGAGAGGGCGCTGTCAGGATCTTGTGAAGATAAAGAGAAATTGTCTGTTTTGGTGCAAAATAAAGACAAAGAATTGATGGAGATGTCGTCTGTCCATGCTCAGAAAGTGGAAACCTTACAGGAGAGTCACAAAAAAGTAGAGACTCAACTTCAAGTGCTGAAACTCAAAGTCATAGAAGGGGACAGGTTTCGAGCAGAGCTGCTAGACAAAGCAAACGGACTGCAGGTGGTATTGGATAATGTCACAAGGCTTCTTTCTCAAGCAGACAGCAAGTCTGTCAAACTTTCCAAAGATTTTTCTACACTAGAATCTCAGCTTCAGGACACTCAAGAACTTTTGCAAGAAGAAACTCGTCAGAAGCTTGATCTTAGTACACAACTAAAACAAATGGAAGATGAGAAAAATGGTTTCCTTGAGCAACGGTTTGAAGAGAAGGGTGCTGCTTATGACAAACTTGAGAAGACGAAAATTAGACTTCAGCAGGAAGTAGAAGATATAGGTGTAGATCTTGATCATCAACGTCGGATTGTGTCAAATTGGGAAAAGAAGCAGAAAAAGTTTGATCAGCTGCTTGGTGAAGAGAAGGCTCTTTCTGCTAGATATGTAGAAGAACGTGACCATGCTGAAGCAGAGGTTCGTGGAAAAGAGACCAAAGCTCTTGCCTTGGCTTGCTCCCTAGAAGAGGCCCTTGAATTGAAGGCCGAGTTAGAGAGGCTCAACAAGAAACTGCGCACTGAAATGGAGGACTTGGTTAGCTCCAAGGAAGAAGTTGAGAAAAACCTGGAATTTGTGCAGATACTGTATGAGGACAAAGCTAATGCTTATCACAAGCTGGAAAAGGACAAGAGAGAATTGGCCCTCCAGACAGAAGACATGAGGATTCAGTTTGAGGAAAACCTGTCTAATTTATCTGCTGAGATTGTAGATCTAAAAATACTTGTTGTTAAACTAAAGGTGCAAGTGAACAAGCAGGAGGAAATTGCACGCATCAAGGAACAGTTGGCGTTTCAGATGGATCAAGTGAAGCGCGAGTCAGAAATAAAGTTGGAAGAGCACACTTTTCAGATTGAACAGTTAAAAACTGAAGTGGAATCTAAAAGAGAAGAATTGGATCGATTGCAGCAGTCTTTATCCAATACTGAACAGTCGGCATCTGCACTATCTTCAAAGCTGGCAGCACTAGAAGCTGAGAAGGACTCGCTGCAGAGCCTGTTAACCTCTAAAGCAGGGGTCTCAAACTCAATTTACCCAGGGGCCGCTGGAGGTAGAGTCTGGGTGAGGCTGGGCCGCATCAGGTTTTCCACACCGGTAATATGCTCTATATTGGCCCCTGCACATGGTATTATGCTCCATAGTGGCCCCTACACTGGTATTAGGCTCCATAGTGGCCCCTGCACACGGTATTGTGCCCCATAGTTGCCCACCCAAGAACTATTAATATACTCTGGGTTCTTTTCAGAGTATAATGATCGGAGACCCAGGGGAGGTGGCAAACATAAAAACCAGTGTTACTTACCTATACTGGAAACCGGAGCACTCCCAGCAGCTTTCGGCCCTGTCTAATTAAGTCACGTGATGAGACCAGCGACGCGACCTGATGATGTCACCAGAGCGCCCAAGCCTGCTCGGAGTGACAGCGGATCGCAGGAGAGGTGAGTAGCATTGGTTTTTATGTTCCTTCACCTCCCCTGGGTCTCCGATTATTATACTCCGGGGTCTAAAAAGACCCCGGAGTATAATAATAGTAGTATTCGAGGCCCGCGGCCTCACTTACCGATGCCCGCGGCTGCTCACAGCGGCATCCACTTCCTCTTCTGCGTCCCATAGCAGAAGGGGAAGTGGGGGCGGCCACGAGCAGACGCGGGGTAGGTAAATAAATAGGCAGTGACCTGCCGGGGATACTCCAGCAGGTCACGGCCTATTTATATAAATAAAAAAAAACTTATCCTCACCTACCTGCGATGCCTTGATGCAGCCGCCGCCTTCTCCTCTTGTCCGAGACGTCTATGTCTCAGCGTAGGAGGCGCGATGACGTCATTATATCGCTTTCTGCGCTGTGATGCGGACGTCTCGTAAGCCAGCCCAGGACAGGGCTGGTTTACATTAGATAGTAAAAAATGCCACCCCCCAGACAGTGCGCCCCTGGTGCCATTCGTATCAAACTCGGGCCGCACTAACATTAAACTTTGATATTGAGGTGGGGGCCGCAAACTATTGTCCCGAGGGCCGCAGTTGGCCCGTGGGCCACGAGTTTGAGACCCCTGCTCTAAAGAATCAGAGCTGTTATCCATGAAAAACTTGACTCAGGAGAGAGAGTCTGTATTCAACCAAGAGCAAGATAAGAGAGTTACTGAGATGCGGGACTTGAATGAAAGACTTGCCAAAAAGTCTGCAGATGAGCAGAAGCTTTATCAGAAGATGTTGGAGGTTCAGCTCAATATAATTCAGGGAACAGTGGGGGAAGCAGAAAATATCATCCAGGATGTCGTTGCTAAACTGGATGGTCCTCTACATATCTGCTGCACTAGTTTACCAGATTACCTGGTAAACCGAGCAAAAGTTGCTATAGACTCATTAACCTCCCTCTCTAATGGGCACTCCAAATACTTACAGAATATGACAGATGCCTCTGACTTAGTTGGAGCACTGGCACAGTTTGCACACTTAACAGCAGATACAATTGTAAGTGGCAGTGCAACGTCTCACTTGGCACGTCTCACTTGGCACCACCAGACCATGAAACATCATCTTGTAGACAACTGCAGGGAATGTGGAAGCCAGAGTTTATAGTATCTGAATGAGCTGAAGGATAAGCAGTCTTTGAAGGATGCTGACCTGACAAATATTAGAAGAACACTGCAGAATATCCTAGAATTAGGAGACATAGTGGATAAAGAGATGGCATCTACATCTGCTGCCATAGAAGATGCAGTGCGAAAGATTGAGGAAGATCTGCAAGTTGCAATAGTAAAAACTGAGATGGAGGCTGTGCAGAAAAATGTGGCAGTGAAGAAAGTTCTGCAGCTGGAATCAGAGATTTGTGCGCTACAGAAGGCGTTAGAATTGGAGAAAGCTGCCAGCATAGAGGCAGAGAAAGCAGAGCCATTAAGGCAGCCAGAACATGTAACCAAAAAGCATCTGGGTACTGACAGTAAAAACTGTGATGTTGAAAACTTGGTATCCCAGCACTCCAGTGTTAGCACAGGGAATGAAAATAACTTGGAGAATGTTGAGATGACGATATCACCAGCTCCTGTACTGTCAGAAAGGGGTTGGCACGAAAATTCTTGCAATCTATCACAGTACCACAACATGCCTCCAGGAAGTTATGCGTATGAGAAAGAGGAGGTAAGACTAGAGTATGGAAGTGGTTCTCCTGATGCCATACAGGTGTGGAAGTATTATAAAGAAACCATTCCAATATATGATGTGGCAGTTGACATACCAGAAAATGTAGTTCAGCATGAGCTATTTTGTGAGGGTGTACTGTATGGCCCTTGTGCAGAAGGAGAAGATATTGTGGTACAGAGCTTGTGTATCTCAAACAAAGAGGAGAGCAAGCAGCCTATGTCTCCTAAACTTCTAAGCCTTGATGGTGATGGCAAAGTTTGATTTGAGATGAAGGTTACGGAAAAAGTACCCATGAAACAGTTATACTCTAAAGACATTGATGTGCATGAAGTACGTGTAAGTTGGTCTCTGAGCTCCTGTGGATTCGTGATAGGTGAAGATGAAGATTCTTACGGCTATTTACTAAAGGGATCAAAGTCATGCAATGGGATGGCTGAAGACTATGGCGAGAAATGTGATGAAAATGCGAATTGCGATGGTGAGGAAGCAAAACTTGCCTTTGCACAGAATGGCCAGGATCTTGGCGTAGCATTTAAAGTGATGAGAAAACGGAAAATTTGACTGAGCGGAATTTGGAAGAAGAGACCGCCAGATTGGGACTTCTGGAGAGACACTGGACAGGCATACATGGTTGAAGAGGGACTTAGTCATAGGATGTCTCGTCCCATTGTAGCTCACCCCATGGGTAGTGAGCTGATGGGGAGGGTATGTGAGTATGTGAACCCAGAGGGCGCTAGGGAGCGACCCAAGGCCAGCCCTGAAAAGGCCCTCAGCCACACCTTTGGGTGGGGTCGTAACTCCAGAAGGCTGGAGTAACCTGCAGGAAGCAGGAAAACGTGGAACCAGCCAAGGACAGAGAGGCGGTCTGTCCCAGGAGGGCTGAGGTCCACAGGAGACTTTTGCTTAAGCTGAGCATTAGTCAGGCTAGATAGGGGTCAAGGAGTCAGTTAGTGCCCTAACTGTGGACCAGGCTGTTTTTTTGTTTTGCTATGTTGCACTTAAGCTGAAATAAAGCCATTTTGCTTTAAATTGGCACCGTCTGAACACTGTCTCTCCGGCGCCCAGTACCACGAACCACTGCTGTCGGGACCAGGAGTCTGCCGCCATTGAGACTAATCCCCCGAAATTGTCACAGTTGTGTAATAGAAGTTGTTGATGGGGTGTCCATTACTGGGTTATTGATGGCATTACAATCACCACAAAGCACCAACACGCCTTGTTTTACTTTTTCTGTAACACGTAGTACTTTTCTCAAAAAGAGCACTGTTTCTTATTAGGAGCCATGACTATCATGTATGTCTTATTGTTTATACTATAGGCCACCACAATAAACCTATTATGGGGATCAATAATTTGGGTCTGAATGATTACAGCCAGGGATGATTTATATGTGATTAGTAAACCTGGTTTATTTTTACGAAATGTAGAATGTAATATAATGGGAACTTTTCTAGGGGAACGTTTGGGAGGATTTTTAGTGCAAATGTGGGTTTCATGAATACATGGCATAGCCTTTTTGTCCAATCACTTAAAAGGGCTGTATAATCTCCTTACCATTAAGTAAGATGATTTTAATACCCATAATGTAGTGGATAAAAGTTAGCAATATTTATCCTGAGACTAAAGAAAACACATAGTAAGTACATTTACCACACAGAAACGTTTTTTGAATATAATGGGGAAAATACATGGAACCACAAGCTTGGCCATATAACACAATATAGGTAAAAGTTAACATAATCATTATAAACATATATTCAAGAAATAAAATACAGGTAAAAGCAAAGGTTATAGCTTTTAATTGGGGGCTTCTACTACCATGGAAACATGACAGTGTGTGGTCATATAAATGAGGGCATTACAGGCGTAAACTTGTTAAGTCGCTCACACTAAACTGTGTTTTTCTCTCTTTTTTCCATTATAAAAAACAGGGCGGGATATGGCACAGCACAAACAGAGAATTGGCCATTTCGCAATTTCTATCACATCATCATGGCAATCGAGAAACGGACGTCACACTGTTTGTGCTGTGCCACATCCCACCTTGTATTTTATAATGAAATAAAGAGAAGAAAACTATGGTGAATACTGGGTTTTTTCTTTGTTGAAGGTTTTGGTTTTGGCTGCTGTACCTGGGTTATACCACAGAGCAGACCATAGATGTTCAACAGGATCTGACTGGTTTCTACTGAAATAGGAGATGTTGTTCCTTTACAGTCTCGTATGAACAATATATATAATTGTGCAGAGACATTTATTAACATCTCTACTGAGTCTTTAGCTACACAGAAATTCAGCTGGACTAATGTTTCTAATGTTTCTGACTTCCTCATTACTATAGTAGTATGATGTTGTACCGTGTTAGCCATTGAAAGTAGTGGAAGAGTGAAGAAATCAGGCGATACCTTTTAGAGGCTAACTGAGTATATTTATAAGTAAGCTTTCAGGAGTACTCGCTCCCTTCATCAGACATGGTGTGATACAAGAACTGAAAATTAACAGATTTTTATACACATGGTTTTCAAAGCATTTTAGAGTCCTTAAAAAAATTGCAATCTAAGTAGAGAAGTTATTTACAACAGGTCAAAAAAACAGTCTGGAAACTTGTGGTGCGTGACGGAGGGATCAGTAATTCTTGCTGTTAAACAAAGCAGCAGCCATTAACAGAGACAGTCTGCTCACATATAGAGAGACCCAGAAAGATGCCCGAGTGCCCCTAGTTGTCACCTACAACCCACAGCTGGAGATCCTACGAAGGATTGCCAAGGAGCTCCAACCTGTGCTACATAGGGACAACAGACTCAAGGACATATTTCCAGTCCCCCCTCTCCTCTCCTTTCGACAACCACCAAACCTGAGGCGCATTATCGTCCGGAGTGCCCTGAAGGCCCCAACTGAAAATGGCACCTCACCTTGCCTACATAAAAGGTGCATGACCTGCAAGCACATCCACACCGCTGACAGTGTACCTATCCCACAGTCACAACAGGTGCACAGAATTAGGGGAACATTTTCCTGCAGGTCTTCCAATGTGGTGTACCTCATAATGTGTGTGCAATGTCCCACCACAGGCCTCTATGTGTTGGAAACAGGGCAGAGACTCAGTCAACGAATGAACTCACACAGATCCACCATTAATAACAGCAGAACAGATCTCCCAGTGGCCGCACATTTCTCCAGAGAAAACCACTCTATTGAAGATTTGCGGGTTGTGGTTTTAATGGGACATTTTAAGACACAGGAGAAAAGGAAAGAAATGGAGTACAAATTTATGCAAAAATTTCAAACTCTGCAATTTGGACTTAATATTCATGCCAGCTTCATGTCACACTATGTTTGAACCATGAACTGAACTCAATATTCATGCCAGCTTCAAATCAAACTATGTATGACCTGTGAGGGACACAAATCACCTCCTGATAGCAAATAGATAACAGCAAGAATTACTGATCCCTCCGTCACGCACCACAAGTTTCCAGACTATTTTTTTGACCTGTTGTAAATAACTTCTCTACTTAGATTGCAATTTTTTTAAGGACTCTAAAATTCTTTGAAAACCATGTGTATAAAAATCTGTTAATTTTCAGTTCTTGTATCACACCATGTCTGATGAAGGGAGCGAGTACTCCTGAAAGCTTACTTATAAATATACTCAGTTAGCCTCTAAAAGGTATCGCCTGATTTCTTCACTCTTCCTCATTACTATATACACAGTAATATTATAGAGCTCAGTAAGTGACAATAGTACTTACTGCTTTAGTCCTGGCAATCACATGATCACCGGGTGCTATATACCTGCAGACGTTCCGTGATCTAAGCAACCCAGATCACCTGTCAAGAGACTGTATTTCCCTCCTAACAAAATGCCCCTCAACCACAGCTATAAACCTTACCTCCCCCCTCCACACACACATACACACATTACACAACCCAAAGCATTCCACAATCCCTATATAAAAAGATCATAATGGATCTGACTTAGAAAATGTGTACAGTGTTAAGTTTAGTGTAAATATTATATAGAGAAACATTGTCCAACACTCTACCTTGTGTTCAATACCAATTTGACAATCATACCATTTTGACAGTCTATGTTTACTAGCAGATCAGATAGACAGAGAATGAAGCAGAAATCACACAATGCTGTTCTCTGCTTATACTGTAGATACTGTAGTTTAGCTCCCATTCAACAGCTAATCTACAGTTACCTGGTTTGCTTCCTGCACCATTCTCTCTGTATATGATACTGGGAAGAGCTGGTTTATGGGGATTCCAGGTGTCGGACCCCCAGACCACCACCAATCTGATATTGGTGACATAAATATAATAATAAACACAGTCACTGACTGTATACAACATAATGTATACAAACAGGAAGTTTTATGCTGGCACAAACTATAGATAAAATTCACACACAGGCACATTTATAAAACATGGATACATATACAGTATATAACACACAGGCATATATTTATACATACGTACTGAGCCATGCCCAAATAAATGTGGTACAAATCGATTTTAGCCAGAAATGAATGGCATTATGATGAAATCTGACATCCCTGCTGTTAGGGAAGAATGACATGATGCGTAAGACAGCTGACACACAGGTGGGTCTGCAAAGAACATGTGCTGTTGATACCGGCAACTTCTGGATAGAAATACTTGCAGAGGACTGTGCTCTGTTCTGCCAAGTTGTGTGTCCCTGGTAAAAGTAAAACACTAAGACCTGTGCCTCTGTAAAGATATGTAACTACAAAGCATGTGCACTCTTTAAGGGAATATTTGTAACCACCATTCTAATTGCACTCAGTAAGAACCTTGTAACTAAAAAATCTGTAAAGCTGTAATATCCAACAATCTTACTGATTCAAATCTATTCCAGATAACCTGCAATGTATGTCCTAATTTCTATGCCATTGTCCAGCAACAATTCTGGTAAGAACTAACCCCATCACCCAAACTCACACAGGCACATATACAAACACAAACAACTTCTCCTCTCAGACTTATCTGACATAGTGGTTGGAAGATGGGATCTTTTGCTGTCTCTACTCCTATGCACTGAACATATGGACAGGACCAAAGCATGTAGCAACAGTAGAATATTATTCCTTTGGTTGCCAACTTGCAAAGGATTTTAAGAGGGACTAATGAAAAGAAATATAGTGGGTAGTGTCCCCTACATGTCAGGAAAGTGTAGCACCCTGTGCAGTTGCACATGTCACACATTCTTAAGATTGCTCAGATCAGCCCTTTTTATTCAATACATTACTGAATCTTTATCCAGCGTTGTCTGATAGAAAATAACTGACACTGTATGGACCCAATTATAGTCAATGGGGTCCCTTGGAATTCGCTGCTGTCCATCTTTAGACAGACTGTATGTCCTTTCTTCTGGTCTTGCAGAACCCCTGATGCAGATGTGAATATACCATAACCTTTCTGTCCACCTGTTAAACCAACTCCACTGCTCTCTGCCAGCCATTACACCATGACCTGTTTCTTTTCAGATTACATTCAAAATTCTGCAAGACTATTTCACCCAAAACTACATATAGGAATAAGTATTTCCTAGTATAGGAAAAAGTAGTGTAGCGCCGTGTTAGCCAGAACAAATAACGCAATGTTTAATACTTTTGGGGCAAAAAGGTATGATACTTTTATTGGCTAGCCAGAACTTTTAGAAGCTCGCAAATGTAATTTTTCTTGCTAACCAATAATGGTATCATACCTACAATATGGAAAATGGGTAGAAAAGAGAAAAATCTGTGTCCATAATGATACAAAGGTGATGCAGATTTTATTCACCTTATTTGGTGATTCCCAAAGTTACATAGGTATTGGAATTAGGTTATAGGGGTAATATGATCTCATAGATTGTAAGCCCTTGCGGGCAGGGCCCTCTATCCCCTATCCCGCTGTTCCAGTTGATCACTGTTAGTATTATATTTCTTTTGTATATCTTGTGTACCGTACAGTGGGGAAAAAGGTATTTAGTCAGCCACCAATTGTGCAAGTTCCCCCACGTAAAAAGATGAGAGAGGCCTGTAATTGACATCATAGGTAGTCCTCAACTATGAGAGACAAAATGAGAAAATATATCTAGAAAACCACATTGTCTGATTTTTTTAAGAATTTATTTGCAAATTATGGTGGAAAATAAGTATTTGGTCACCTACAAACAAGCAAGATTTCTGGCTCTCACAGACCTGTAACTTCTTCTTTAAGATGCTCCTCTGTCCTCCACTCATTGTAGTAATGGCACCTGTTTGACATTGTTATCAGTATAAAAGACACCTGTCCACAACCTCAAACAGTCACACTCCAAACTCCACTATGGTGAAGACCAAAGAGCTGTGGAAGGACACCAGAAACAAAATTGTAGACCTGTACCAGGCTGGGAAGACTGAATTTGCAATAAGCAAGCAGCTTGGTGTGAAGAAATTAACTGTGGGAGCAATAATTAGAAAATGGAAGACATACAAGACCACTGATAATCTCCCTCAATCAGGGGCTCCACGCAAGATCTCACCCCGTGGGGGGATCTCACCCACATGGGGGGACCTAGTGAATGACCTGCAGAAAGCTGGGACTAACGTAACAAAGGCTACCATCAGTAACACACTACGCCGCCAGAGACTCAGATCCTGCAGTACCAGATGTGTCCCCCTGCTTAAGCCAGTACATAGCCGGGCCCGTCTGAAGTTTGCTAGAGAGCATTTGGATGTTCCAGAAGAGTATTGGGAGAATGTCATATGGTTAGATGAAACCAAAATAGAACTGTTTGGTAGAAACACAACTCGTCGTGTCTGGAGGAGAGAGAATGCTGAGTTGCATCCAAAGAACACCATACCTACTGTGAAGCATGGGGGTGGCAACATCATGCTTTGGGGCTGTTTCTCTGCAAAGGGACCAGGACGACTGATCCGTGTACATGAAAGAATGAATGGGGCCATGTATCGTGAGATTTTGAGTGCAAACCTCCTTCCATCAGCAAGGGCATTGAAGATTTGAAGATGAAACATGACTGGGTCTTTCATCATGACAATGATCCCAAGCACACCTCCAGGGCAATGAAGGAGTGGCTTCGTAAGAAGAATTTCAAGGTCCTGGAGTGGCCTAGCCAGTCTCCAGATCTCAACCCCATAGAAAACCTTTGGAGGGAGTTGAAAGTCCGTGTTGCCCAGCGACAGCCCCAAAACATCACTGCTCTAGAGGAGATCTGCATGGAGGAATGGGCCAACATACCAGCAACAGTGTGTGCCAACCTTGTGAAGACTTACAGAAAACGTTTGACCTCTGTCATTGCCAACAAAGGATATATAACAAAGTATTGAGATGAACTTTTGTTATTGACCAAATACTTATTTTCCACCATAATTTGCAAAAAAATTCTTTAAATATCAGATAATGTGATTTTCTGGATTTGTTTTCTCATTTTGTCTCTCATAGTTGAGGTCTACCTATGATGTCAATTACAGGCCGGCCTCATCTTTTTAAGTGGGAGAACTTGCACAATTGGTGGCTGACTAAATACTTTTTTTCCCCACTGTATGTAAGATGGCATCTGGGGCATAAGTTATCCAAGGAGACATAAGAGGGTATAACTAATAATAGGGGAATTGGACAATATTTATTGTAGGTGGCACTCAGGCATTATTGATTTAAGGGGGTACACAGGGCATTATTAAATAGGGGCATTATTCATTCAGGGGCACTACTAATTAAAAGGGGCACATAGGAGCATTATTAAATTAAAAAGACACATACAGGTATTACTCATTTCCAGTGGATTTTTATATTTCATATTTTATAATTGGGGTAGCTGCAGGATTGGGACTTTGTGTAGGTGAGGACAATGTGAGTTGGGTGTCTGGAAAAGTGAGGAACCAAATATGTCTGTGTTACAAACTTTAAAGAGACAAGTCAGAGCTGGAAGAAGTGGTCATATTGATCTAGAAGGAAGAGACTGTCAAAGACAACACCTGTAAGTCACAACATTTTTCCTGTACTGTATTTACCTAAATGGTTTTCACAGACCTGTATAAAGTCACCAAATACCACTATACGGTCAGTGTATAGTGATAATATTGCTATACCTGAGTTGGGGTCCCACTTAGACATGTTCACCCCATGCTCTGAACCCCTAGCTACACCTCTGATACTTACTTATTTTCATTTTCAAGACCTTTTTAAGTTAAAAAAGTTCTAACCTGAATTCACTGAATTCATCTATACTGCTAAATCTATATGTAAGTCAACATATACAGTAAATTAAAATAAGGGTTATACATAATATAAAGTATTAAGCCAGATTGGATTGTTAGTGAGGATGTTGATGCTGCAATTTCTCCAGTATTTTATACCAACCTAATGCAATAATTCAATATGACTGGTCAGGCTTATTTTGTCTTTCCAGAAACAACAAGGATAAAGAAACTTTCTCTCTTACCAAAAGCATAGCATGAGATTTACAAAAAGCTTGCTATATTATTCTTGCTCAGTGTGTAAGCGGCACATGCTGTTTAGAAAAAATGCAACTAGATTTAGGTTCAAACAAGTCTCTGATCTGGAAAGCAGAAATTTACACCTTTTACTTATAGATTTTGCACTACTGTTTTGGTCATGAATCAGTGCTGAAGAAGAACATCTTTTCATGAGATTACTAAGAAATATGGAAAATAATAACTACTGTACCTGCTTCACTGATGATGACCAAATACAGCATAGAAGCTTAAAAGAATTGGTAGACTGCAATAATAGGCTGCAGAGAGCATGCTGTGTTTTGTTCTGAATCTAAATAATGTAACAAACGGAAAACTGATAAAGGTTTCTTAGGCCTTAAAAGTCTAGCTAAAAGCAATGAAAGGATAGCATCACAGAAAAGCAACTATTAAAATATGTTTAACTCTTTCAGCCCTTGGGGAATTCCTTTGACCTTTGGAAATAAGCATCAAATTAAATGAGACAGCAGTACTGATGTGGATTTCTAAGCAAAAGATACTGTATATGGTTTGTGCATTATACCAAAGGATTTATCTATCTATCTATCTATCTATCTATCTATCTATCTTCTTCATCTATCAGATCATTTGGAAACGCTGTTTTAAAAGTATTACATTTCAAACATATGTTGTGCAAGGTAAATACAGGGGCTTGAATGAACAGGAAGTTTCTGGCTGAAGCTTTAACCATGTGCTGCACAATAGTAAGGGCTTATTCAAACAGCCACAAAAAAACGGATGATTGACGGCCGTTTAAGCAACATCCATTACATATCTGGTTTGGGAACACATTTTATTCAATGCAGCATTTTACTGTAACAGTAAATTGAATCAGGTTTGGGCAAATCCCATCCACACACTGTGGATAAAAAAAAAATGCCACGGAAAAACTGTGGTTTCATAAATGCAGCATTTCAATTATACCTGCGGAAATGCTTTTTCCCGCCTAGCTGCGTTTCGGCAACGTTGGGCCTTAGCTTAAAGTCTTCACTTTAAAATATTCTCAATGAAAACTTGATATAAAGTTTTGTGTTAAAAGAAAAATTCAGTAAAATTGTAAATTCTTGCGTGCAATTGTCCATGGGAAGTTCAATGATATACATTCAGGGTGTAAGGTAGAATGAAGATAATTGTTTCTCATTTTTTTCTTTGTATCTCAAGAATTGCTTGTAGCAATGTAGACATCTGGTATTATTGTCACAGAGACCGAAAAATGGAAGAGGTATGAGGCAGCAGAGGAGCACGGACTTATCTGCAATTTACATGCTAATGTCATGATGCACTTTTGTTATGGTTGCCATTGTTTGGAAGAGGGGAAGGGGAGGGGAGTTTATGTGAAATCGGAAGACATTTTTCAATAAAAGTATGTGATTAACAAAAAAACTTCTATATCTAGTCATGTGGGCAGTCCTAACAGTGTTTGATAGCAATCTCTGTAAGCACAATTGAACATGGAGGTTTGTCGTTTACGGCATGGCAAAATCGCGGGATTTACGCTATGTGGGGCCCCGGCCTCACTGTGATTTTTCCACATTGTTTTTTAGCTGCGTTTCACTTCATGGAGCCTTAACTTAAAGACGTTTTATACTAGGACTTTGCATACAGTTCACAAGGGTTATTTAATTGATAGTATTTATCTATTTATTTTAATCCTTTATAACAAGATGCATCAAGTTTAAAAAAAAAAAACAAACTTCGAGAGACTGTAATTTTGTTACAAGGAAATATAGTCCTGATAATGTTACAGTTGTCACAATCAAAGCTTTGCTGGATCTAGACAGATGAGTTATGTGAATAAGCAATGCTTCTTTCTCTATTGTATACAATTCAGTTAAAGTTCGGTTCACACTAGTGTTTGGGTATTCCTTCCCCCATTCCGAGTGGACCCAAAGAACAGAAACCCAAACACTAATGTGAACATAGCGTCATTTGATAAGGGAAAAACAGTAAAATTCCAGTCAACACTTTTTCAAGCAGCAGTTATGCTGACATGCCATGTGTTTACATGACAACAGAATGAGATCTCATGATAAGATATAATTAGTGGTGTAACTAGGAATGGGCCCCCCCCGAACCGCCCCCTCCAACCCCCTCCCCCGTACAAACTGCATTCCTCCACACACTATTATGCACCATAGTGGCCCCTGCACACAGTATTATGCCCCATAGTGGCCCCTGCACACAGTATTATGCTCCATAGTGGCCCCTGCACACAGTATTATGCCCCATAGTGGCCCCTGCACACAATATTATGCACCATAGTGGCCCCTGCACACAGTATTATGCCCCATAGTGGCCCCTGCACACAATATTATGCCCCATAGTGGCCCCTGCACACAATATTATGAAGCATAGTGGCCCCTGCACACAGTATAAAGCCCCATAGTGGCCCCTGCACCCAGTATTATGCAGCATAGTGGCCCCTGCACACAGTATTATACCCCATAGTGACCCCCGTACACAGTATTATGCCCCATAGTGGACCACCCATGAACAATTATTATACTTTGGGGTCTTTTCAGACCCCAGAGTATAATGATCGGAGACCCAGGGGAGGACACAAACATTAAAAACAATGCTACTTACCTCTTCCTGGCTCTGGTGCACTCTTGTACGCTACTTCAGCCATCTTCAATGTTGGACCAGATCTCGCGTGAGCCAGGCCGGCTTCATGATGCATAATGACGTCGGCTGACGTCTGTGACGTCACCAAAAAGGCCCGAAGCCTGCGGAGTGCAGGAGAGGTAAGTAACGTTGTTTTTTTATGTTCCCTCACCTCCCCTGGGCCCCCGATTGTTATACTCTGGGGTTTGAAAAGACCTCAGAGTATAATGATAGCAAGGTTTGTGGGGTTCGCAGTAGCGTCTGTCACAGGGCTCTGGGCCCCTTAATGTCCCGGGCCCTGTGGCAGCTGCTACCACTGCTACCCTGGTATTTACGACCCTGGATATAATAACACATATCAGTGGTCATTAAATAAGAGTCTGCATGTGCATATGCGCATAGCTTCTCTATAACATATGGAGTTATGGAAACGGCAGAGCATGCTCACTCAGTTGTTACAGTATGTCCTGAAGACATTAATTGAGAGAGAATATTTGAGACACTGAGTTAGTGCATGTCCACTTCTCTGCCAGGAATGGAGACTAGGTATCCTGTTGTATGTTTTAAAGCTAGGTCAATCATACATTATAGAATATCAAATCAGTATAAAATTAACTGGAACGGAATTAAAAATACAAAAAGATGGACATGATAATTTTATATGCTATGTCCATTCAAAGTTTTGAGTCAAATGTATAAGGAAATTGCTTAACTAGCAAATCATGTATATCATAAGAAATCATTCTTCAAGGGAATTGCTATTTACATAGGTGATTCATTCTCTTATTTCCAATTTAAAGGCAGCATTAAGTAGTTGCTAAGTGTATGGTAACCATTTTAACATGAAGGGTTAAAGTAATGGTTTTGTAGCTGGGATTTGTGTTGATTGAGAGGATCCTTTCATGAGTCTATTTATTTCTCAAAGCATTCTTTGAATGTATCGATTGATTCTATTATATGGGTCGTACATGTATCTCTAACTAAGATCTTCATTTAACCTTGAGGAAATAGGATAGAACACAGATAACAAATAACAGATTGAAGTGCCATGATTGCTTGGAGTGGTAAAAAAAATGAAAAACTAGAATAGATAAGGTTTACTAAAATTTGCCAACAATCTTGTCTAGATAGAAAAAGCCAAAGTTTTAAGGTAAAAAAATGTATATAGAATATTGTCAAATCTAGTGAAATCACTACAGCCCTGTGTATTATTGTACTCAACAATTTAGTATTATTTATTATGCTTACTTATATAGCGCCATTATATCCCGCAGCGCTTTACAAACATTGTCAGTCACTGTCCCATATAGGGCTCACAATCTACATTCCCTATCAGTATGTCTTTGGAGTGTGGGAGGAAACCCACGCAAACACGGGGAGAACATACAAACTCCTTGCAGATATTGTCCTTGGCAGGATTCAAACCCAGGACTCCAGCGCTGCAAGGCTAACCACTGAGCCACCGCGCATTTAGTACAATGTATAATGCAATAAGCCTACAATCTACTGTATTACTAACATCATCTATCCTTGTATAGAATAATCCTGTGAAGAAGAAACAAGAAGAAATAGTTTGGCAAGGATCTACATCCAGAGTGTCATAATTACCCATTTTTACTTATAGATAGGCTGACAGAAAAAGCCTAAAGATGGATGATTTATCATGTCACCTCTGACCTATTAGTAACAGCATAACAATTAGTTTACAGGTGACGAAAAGGACTCCTGAGTGGAACAACCAATCTAGTAGATTCTAGTCCATTTTGCAGGGGTGGATCCATTATTTTCCATGCTTGCCAGCCATCAGTTGTTAATACATCAAAATAAGTCTCTGCTCCTGTCAGTAACACAGAATACCAGCCAAGCGCATAATTGTGCTAGAGCTGTCCATCAATTTAGACAAAATACCAGCTAAACTACCAGTATGAGACAGATCTTTAGGAATACACTGTTCACATATCTATCTGACCTGTTGTCATAGTGAACTGTATGCACTATGGTATTTAGAATATATGTGACATTACAGTCAAGCTTTGGACATACAAAGACTTTTGCCATTCTGGCACTTAAATCTGATAAATAACTGCTAAAGAAAATGTGAGATATTTGAATACCGAGAGCAGAAGACTACAAAGATAGTTATGAAAAAATGCTGATGCTATGAATACTTAAAGGGGTTCTCCGGGATTCCATCCTTAGCTTGGCCATAAGTGGCCATTATTATACAAGTTATAATTTTGTAGATAAAATGTGTTAAAATATCTCCTTGAGACCGGGGCCCCACATAGCGTAAACACCGCAGCAATATTATGCTAGGTTCACACTTGTGCCTGGTATCCATCCACTGCCAAACTTAAAAAAAAAAAAAAAATGAACTGATTGGTCCAAAAATTGATTCCAAACAGTTACACAGCAGAAACCTAAATTCGTCTTATAGGCCGTGGCTCCACGTGGCGTAAACACCACGGGAAAAAAAAAAACGCAGCGTTTTACAGTCCCTGCAAAGTGGATGGATTCTGGCTAATTCCAATCAAACATTGCAGAAAATAATTCACAGTGGAAATGCTGCAATTTTAAAAATGCTTGCGTTTTTGCAAATCGCAGCATGTCAATTATACATACGGAAACACTGGCAGTTTCCTTATTGGTATAATGGAAGCAGAAAGTCTGCATGAGAAAACTCTGTGTACTTTCTGTGAAAAGTGCTGCGGGAAAAACCATGATGCATTTCCGCTGCAGTTTTTCCCGCAGTGCTTTTTTGGCTACGTGGGGCCTTAGCCTTAGGCTTAGGCCCCATGTTGAAGAAAGGCAGCTGTTTTTGTTGCAGATTCTACCACGTTTATTTTAGGCAAAGCCAGGAGTGGATTGAGCAGAAGGAAGAAGTATAAGTACTTTAAACATATTTCCCATTCCTTTTGTAGCCATTCTTGGCTCAAAAAATGCAGCATAATCTGCAACAAAAAAAGCTGCATTTCCGCAATGTGGGGGCCTCAGCCTTACTACTTCTTAAAACTCTCTACTGGCCATACATGTCCCACCCCCACTCCCTTGGTTTATTGTATGAAATGGATTCATGAAATGGATCATCCAAAAATTTGGCACAAGTTGAAGGCTGACAAAAGTATTAAAACAGGCAGAGTTTTAAATAAAAATCTATTTCAAACATATTTCATTCCTATCAAAATGGAAACATATGGCCTAAGTAAAAAATAACAGTACAGTAATACCTCGTACACTCGCGTTTCCGAATTTGCGAATTCACAGATTCGCGATATTTTTATTGGAACCTAACATATATAGATTTTGCTGTTTTTCACATATCTGTGAATTTAAAAAAAAAAAAAAACCTTCGCTATTGGGTAGTAGCGTCCTATTTGTTACGTCCCCGGTAATTGGTTTCATTTTACTGTGAGTGTATAAGACAAATGAATTAATGAATTAATTAATTAATTAATGTATTAATATACTGTACTGTACAGTATACTAAAGTATACTGTACAGTACTCTAGGGTAAAATTTTTGGGTATTTAGGGGTTAAACATTAGAAACCGGCATTTTAAGCGCTTCTAAGCGCTTGTACCAAACATTTGCGATTCCTCGCGATCCGTGACCCTCTCTGGAACCTAACCTCGCGAATGTACGAGGTATTACTGTAATAGGTCCAAATAACAGACCAAATAGGTCCAAACCGAAACTGCTATTACAGTGGCATAGCTAGTGGGGGGGCAGAGGGGCGGCTGGCCCGGGCCCACTGATTCTGTGGGGGCCACCATAAATACGTGCTTTACTATTTACTAGATCGGTGTCTGCAGTTTAAAATGCATCCTGCAGCTTAAAGAGGTATTCCCATGAACATAATCATATCTATATTTGTAGATAAGTAAAAGTTAAACATTTTTGCAAATATAAGTAGTTAAAAATTCTGCAGAGTTTTGAAGATTTTCTCTAACTATCTTAGTAGTGACAGTCTGTTTTCCTGATCGGTTGCCAATAGATATGACCACAAATGCAGAAACTTTCTACGGTCTGGGACTTGTCAGGAACCCAGCCATGATCTTCTTATTGTAACTGGGTTATCAGGCAGGGGCACTACATGTATCAGAAGATATCCTAGCCACAATAAGGAAGTCATGGCTTATTTTCTGAGCTTAGAAAGGTCCTGCATTCATGGTCGTATCCACTGGCAACCGATCAAGACAACAAGACTGTGACCACAAGATATTTAGAGAAAATCTTTAAAACTCTGCAAAATGTTTAATTACTTATATTTGCAAAAATGTTTAACTTTTAATTATCTACAAATTTAAAAATGGTTATGTTCTTTGGGAATACCCCTTTAACTGTCTTGTAAACCGCAAGCCACTTCAGACTTGCGGTTTACAAGACGCCGAAACTGCAGACAAGCAGACGCCTGCTTCTCAGCACAGGCGGGCACGAGACGTCACAGCATCACGCCTCCTGCGCTGAGAGGCAGACGTCCTATGCGTGGACAGGGAGGAGGAGGCAGCAGCTCCATTCATGAAAGGATCACAAGTAGGTGAGTATTACTTTCTTTTTTAGTTTTGTTTTTAGCGCAGTTGTGGATAATTTAATAGTATAAGGGGGTGGTTAGGAGGGGAAATTATAATAACTATAGGGGAGGGAGCATTATGAACATAAGGGGGGGTCATTTATATAAGGGTTATTAGGGGGCATTATGAATACAAGTGGGGGAGGTTATTTATATAGGGTCATTAGGGGGCATCATTTATATAAGGGGTCATTAGGGGACATTATGAGCATAAGGGGGTGGTCATTTATATAAGAGGTCATTAGGGGTGCAGTATTTATGTCAGGGGGAATTGGGTATAATATAAGGGGGCGATTAATTTAATTAAGGTGGCACTTGGGCTTTATTAAGGCTAAGGCCCCACATAGCAGGCCACAGCAAAAAAGCGCTGCAGGGAAAACCGTTGCAGTAATGCATTGTGGTTTTTCATGCAGGTTTCCTCTGCGGACTTTCTGCTTCCATACCTATAGGGAATCACCAGTGTTTCCATAGGTATTATTGACATGCTGCACATATTTTTCCGCAATGTTTGGATGGGATTTGCAAGAATTCCATCCATTATGCAGGAACTGTAAAACTCAACGTTTTTTTTTCCGCAGCATTTCCGCCACGTCAGGCCCCGGCTTTAAGGAGCTTTCCTGCTTATTTTTAGTGATGATCTATCCTCAGAATAGATCATCAATAAGAGATCAGTGAATCCCCACTGTTCAGCTTTATGAAGGGGCCATGGCGCCTGTTTATATCACACACTGTCTGTTTATACTGTAGTGACTGTCTGTTTATAGTGACCCTGTGATGTCAACCTGTGATGGAACCCCACTAATTTTACTAATTTTACTTTTTTTTTACCTTTTAATTAGGCAAAACCTGGGTCATTATTAATAAGGGCACTATTTACAGGGGGTACACAGGGAAGTTATTGATTTAAATATGCACTTGGGGGTATTATTCATTATGGGTGTTATATTATATATTTTATAATTGGGGCTAGCAGCAGGATGGGTGTGCAGACGAGGACAATGTGGGTCAGGTGCCTGGAAAAGTAAGGAGCCAAAGATGTATGTTCTTCAAACTATACAGAGATTAAAATAAGTGGTCATGGCAGTCCAGATGAACGAGATGGGAAATGTGAACGATTAGTCAGAGATATCAGCAGTAAGTCACTAAATGTTACTGCCCTGTATTCACCTAATTGGTCTGCAGAGCCCTGTGTAGAGCCGATATATACCACCATACGGTCACTGTATAGTGATAATATTGGTATATCTAAGTTGGGGCCCCACTTGGACATGTTGGCCCCCCCGTGCTGAACCTCTAGCTACGCTTCTGTGCTATTATCATACTCCGGGGGTCTCTTCAGACCCCGGAGTATGATGATCGGAGGCCCAGGGGGGGTAAGCGAACATAAACATTGTTACTTACCTCTCCTGCGATCCGATGCAACTCCATACTTTCTTCGGCTCTCTTCAATGACCTCACATGGGTAAGTCCGGCGTTGCGACGTATAATGACGCTGGGGTAACCCACATCTCTGACGTCATTGAAGAGAACTGAAGACTGAGAAGGGAAAGACACCGGAGCTAAGGAGAGGTAAGTAACATTTTTTTTTATGTTTGTCACCAACCCTAGGCCTCCGATCATTACACTCGGGGGTCTGAAACCCCCGAGTATAATAATAGTTTGTGGTTCGTGAACCCCAAAAATTTAGGGTTCTGCTGAATCCGAAATTTTTCCAATATTTGCAAGGACTACCTTAGGGGCCACTATGGGACCTTATACTGTATGGAGGCTTCGCTATGGGACATTATACCATGTGGAGGGGCTGCTATGAGACACTATGCCATGTGCATGGGCCACTATGGGACATTATATTATGTGGAGGGGTTGCTATGTAACATTATGCCATTTGGAGGGGCAGCTATGGGACATTATGCCATATGAAGGGGCCGGTATGGGACATTATACTGTGTGAAGGGGCCACTGTAGGACAGTATACTGTGTGGAGGGGCCGCTATGGGACATTATACCATGTGGAGGGGCCGCTATAGGACATTATGCTATTTGGAGGGGTCGCTATGGGACATTATACAGTATGGAAGGCCGCTATGGGACATTATGCCGTTTGGAGGGGCCGCTATAGGACATTATACCTTGTGAAGGGGCCGAAATGGGACATTATGCCATGTGGAGGGGCCGCTATGGGACTTTATGCCGTGTGGAGGGGCCACTATGGGACTTTATGCTGCATGCAAGGGCCACTATGGAACATTATACCTTTTGAAAGGGCCGCTATGGGACATTATACTGTGTGAAGGGGCCACTATGGGACATTATAGTGTCTTTAAATGGGTCGTTATACTGTGTAGAGGCCAGGAAAGGGGGCACTATGCCATAGGGGGACCTAAGTCAAAAGTATGCTATGGGGTCCAGTCTTTGCTAGTTATTTCCCTGTATATATTTTTTATACAGTGGGGAAAAAAAAGTATTTAGTCAGCCACCAAATGTGCAAGTTCTCCCACTTAAAAAGATGAGGCCGGCCTGTAATTGACATCATAGGTAGACCACAACTATGAGAGACAAAATGAGAAAACAAATCCAGAAAATCACATTGTCTGATTTTTAAAGAATTTATTTGCAAATTATGTTGGAAAATAAGTATTTGGTCAATAACAAAAGTTCATCTCACTACTTTGTTATATATCCTTTGTTGGCAATGACAGAGGTCAAACGTTTTCTGTAAGTCTTCACAAGGTTGGCACACACAGTTGCTGGTATGTTGGCCCATTCCTCCATGCAGATCTCCTCTAGAGCAGTGATGTTTTGGGGCTGTCGCAACACGGACTTTCAACTCCCTCCAAAGGTTTTCTATGGAATTGAAATCTGGAGACTGGCTAGGCCACTCCAGGACCTTGAAATGCTTCTTACGAAGCCACTCCTTCGTTGCCCTGGCGGTGTGCTTCGGATCATTGTCATGCTGAAAGACCCAGCCACGTTTCTTCTTCAATGCCCTTGTTGATGGAAGGAGGTTTGCACTCAAAATCTCATGATACATGGCCTCATTCATTCTTTCATGTACACGGATCAGTCATCCTGGTCCCTTTGCAGAGAAACAGCCCCAAAGCATGATGTTGCCACCCTCATGCTTCACAGTAGGTATGGTGTTCTTTGGAGGCAACTCAGCATTCACTCTCCTCCAAACACAATGAGTTGTGTTTCTACCAAACAGTTCTACTTTGATTTCATCTGACCATATGACATTCTCCCAATACTCTTCTGGAACATCCAAATGCTCTCTAGCAAACTTGAGATGGCCCGGATATGTACTAGCTTAAGCAGGGGGACATGTCTGGCACTGCAGGATCTGAGTCCCTGGCGGCGTAGTGTGTTACTGACGGTAGCCTTTGTTACGTTAGTCCCAGCTTTCTGCAGGTAATTCACTAGGTCCCCCCATGTGGTTCTGGGATTTTTGCTCACCGTTCTTGTGATCATTTTGACCCCACGGGATGAGATCTTGCGTGGAGCCCCTGATCGAGGGAGATTATCAGTGGTCTTGTATGTCTTTCATTTTCTAATTATTGCTCCCACAGTTGATTTCTTCACACCAAGTTGCTTGCCTATTGCAGATTCAGTCTTCCCAGCCTGGTGTAGGTCTACAATTTTGTTTCTGGCGTCCTTCCACAGCTCTTTGGTCTTCACCATAGTGGAGTTTGGAGTGTGACTGTTTGAGGTTGTGGACAGGTGTCTTTTATATTGATAATGTCAAACAGGTGCCATTACTACAGGTAATGAGTGGAGGACAGAGGAGCATCTTAAAGAAGAAGTTACAGGTCTGTGAGAGCCAGAAATCTTGCTTGTTTGTAGGTGACCAAATACTTATTTTCCACCATAATTTGCAAATAAATTCTTAAAAAAATCAGACAATGTGGTTTTCTAGATATATTTTCTCATTTTGTCTCTCATAGTTGAGGTCTACCTGTGATGTCAATTACAGGCCGGCCTCATCTTTTTAATTGAGAGAATTTGCATAATTGGTGGCTGACTAAATCCTTTTTTTTTCCCACTGTATCCTGTCTGTGTATATATTTGGGCCTAATCAACGATGGAAAGCCGCAAGGGCATACTGTTGCTTTGTATCCACCACCGTGAGCCAGGGGGCAGAAAATAAAGAGTAATCCGGGGCAGATGTCTGTCTAAAATTCCTCTTTACTTTCTGATGTCTGAACAGGTTCTATCTACTTGCATGGAATGGACTGTATTACAGTCCACTCCAGTAGGTCCAACACAGCAAAAAAACTACCCAATTTCGGTTGTTTTTTTTGCTGTGGTGCGCATGGGTTGCTCCAAAAGGGGCCCACTGAGGCTCTGTTGCCCAAGGGCCCACAAAAACCTGGAGCCTGCCCTGCTGACTGTGATAACACAGCACTGACAGCAGTGGCTGCTGCAAGATTGTCCCAGTCTAATACAGTGACACAACTGTCCTCAGACTCTCTCTCTCCCTAAATGTATTCTTATCAATTTACAAATTGTAAATTGAAATGAAATCTAATTGATTTCTTCTTCTCACTATGCACCACACTAATCCTCACTATATCTCTATTCTATGTTTTTACTTTATCTTTCTCTCTCTGTCTGAGCGCTGACATGCTATCTTGGCAATTTCTATCCCCACAAAATCGCAGCATTTGTGATTGCACTTTTTATAATGGATATGAATCACCACTAAGTCATCAGTGACCTCACAAACCTATAGTCCCTCATAACTCTCTGAAAGCTACCTGCAAGGCACTATGGAGGAGCAAACCAGCCAAGGTCATGTGATCTTCTTTCTCTGTCTTTTTTTTGATGTGCAAAATAGTGATGCCATTTCGAGATTAACCCAAATGTTTAACATTTGCTGGAATGCAACAGTTTTGGGAATTTGTAATGAATTCGGGTCATCCTGAATCGATTCACTCATCTCTATAGTCTTCTAACCCCAAAACAAGTAAAACATCATTGTCTCTGCATCCTTTGCAGATAAATACATAGCTATGTAGGCAGTAACTAATGGATGATGCAAAACTGCCCTATCTATACATAAACGTTCTGTTATTACTAGATGTGGACAAAGTTGTAGTTGTCCATTAGCAAAAAATTAGCCCACTCCAGTTTCACACTTCTTAATAATCATAGTGTTTGTTGCTCACTTTTTTCACTTTTATTCCCTTCTCTTAGAGGTGGAAAAGGTTGGCATAATTTTGGGGTACATTTAATGTTTTGTTTACTTTTTATTAATCTTTTTGGGGTTACTGTGTGAAACAAATTAATTCTGTAGTTATTTTCACTTGTATATGTTCACTTTGCACTACAAATTACATTGTAACTTTATCTAGTGGGTCATTACAATAATGTCCATATATAGGTTAAATATTTATATACAGAGTATATGGCTGCCTTTAAAGGATTACTCTGTTTGAAGAGAGGATACAGCAAAAAAAAAAAAAACGCAGAAAAAAATGCGGCAGAAATGCATCAAGTTTTCTTCCGTAGCATTTTTCATTGCATTTTCAGAGTTTTCCTCTTCTTTCTTCCCCTATATGGAAAACACCATTTCCGCAGGTAGAATTGACCTGCTGTGATTTTTGAAAACGCAGCTCTTACGCTGCAGATTTTTTCTGCAATGTGTGGATGGGATTAGCCAGAATCCCATCCACTTTGCAGGTACTTTAAATAAAATGCTGTGTTTTCACAACCTGGGGTTTCAGCCTTAAAGGGTAAATCTGTATTTACACACATCAGCAGCCAAAGCACACTTAGGAAAACCTGTGACAGGGGTTACTTCTGTTGCTGGTGCTTCTAGTTGCCTCCTGCTGCTGCTCTATAATACACCAGAATCCATCTTATATTAGTAAAGTAATACCCTCTTGTATAAGGTACGACAGCAGCACAGACCTTCCCTGTGTTTACCTTATATATGCATTCATTCTATCCCTTCCTCCCAACAAAGATATTTCCCAATACAAAAGTTGGAGTTGGTGAAAGTGGTGAAATGCCCTCTCTAAAGAACCACATAGTTTATAACTAAATGAGGGAGAACATTTGCTAATTCTCCTAATTATTGCTTTATGGGGTTCTCTTTAAGCTGAACTCCATGCCACTTTCACTGAGCAGCTGTCCAGACTGCCTATTTACTATTATTGCTGGCTTTTATTGCAATTTTTGACAGCTCTAGACACTGTAATTTTGTATAACATGTTTCAACATTATACATTTATTCAAAGTTCTGGTGTGAACATCACAACAGTTTATTTTTCCCAAAGATAAGTATATTAATAATATTATAACTGCATAATTGTGAGCACTTCCCAAAAGAAAGACTTTTTAGTATACACCTTCCTATAACCTTCTAGCCATAGATCTATATTAGATTATATTCATGTTTAATTCCAACCATGTCAGGATCCAGTAAGAGAACTCTGGAAAATCACGTTTAATTTAATGGACATGGAGAATTGATAGAGACGCCAACTAAATTACAAATGAAAAGACAAGAAGAGCCCAAGGGAGATTTCAAGCGGGAGAGCTGCCGATGATGACCAGTGATCAGACAACCTTGAATTGGAAATGTCTGCTATCTCATTATCATAACAAAAGTCTCAACATTTAAACTAAAGCTTTTTAATAAATGAAACGTAAAAGCAGCTTAAAAAAGATGTTGAACTTATGTAACACTAATATATTCACATTAGAAGAAGCAATGAACCATTTCCTTTCTTTAGTATGTACAGTTTCACCTAGTAACAGAATATGGGGTTAATTTATTTCTAAAAATGAAGAGTAGAAAGTGAAAGCTATGCAGAAAATACCATGGTGATGTACACTTTGCATTTTATACATATAGATAGTGATAAATATATACATTTATATTATACAGTATATACAGTGTATACAGTGTATACAGTATATACAGCAAAAGGTGGCGCTACAAACTATTAACTTAAGGGGGCCTAATAATATTGCACGCCCCACTTTTCAGTTTTTTATTTTTTACAAAAATTTAAAATAACCAATAAATTTTGTTCCACTTCACAATTGTGTCCCACTTGTTGTTGATTCTTCACCAAAAAAATTAAAATTTTATATCTTTATGTTTGAAGCTTGAAATGTGGCAAAAGGTTGAAAAGTTCAAGGGGGCCGAATACTTTCGCAAGGCACTGTATATATATATATATATATATATATATATATATATATATGTATAAGTCCAAAATCAAGACTGCACCAGTATGTAGTAGGGTGCTCACCTCAAGGGATCGGCTCTATCCCACCAGATAAATAGCAAAAAAGCAGAGAGTACTTTGTATGAATGTGAAAAAACGTGAGGGAAGTTTATTGCCCCATACGTATGGCAACTTCCCTCAGGTTTTTTCACATTCATACAGTGTGCTGCCTGCTTTTTTGCTCTCTCTCTCTCTCTCTCTTTCTATATATATATAGAGAGAGAGAGAGAGAGAGTTTCAATATTACAATGCATAAGTGATCCCAGCCTAGTGGACAGGAAAGAAATGAGCATACAATTTCTGGATAAGATGTCTCTGTCTCTACACTTTGCATAACCTGTTCTATGTAGGTGCATAACGGCATAACTAAATGAAAGTGTTCCACTCTATTCCAGTTGTTGCCTAAAATTTATGAAAATGGAGCTGAAAATGTACAACATTCTCTACATCGAGAACAGGGGCGCTCTGTTGTTCAGAAACATTTGGGGTCCTGTTGAGCAGACCTCCAGTGATCACAGTTCTTTGTGTAACTGACGTAGAATAAAGGTTATCCATTGGGAATAACCGTTAGATAACTATATATTCTCTAAAAAAAAAAAAAAAAATCCAAACTCAGAGCTTCACTTTAAGCTTAAAATAAAGAGAATTAAAAAATCTCATCTACTTTTGTGTGTGAAAGAGGGGAGTAAATAAATTGCCATTTTATTAGAAAAGAGATTTTTATCAATAGACCTATATTTCAGCGGTCAGATTGTCTAATTAAGGACGGATTAAGGTCGCGGACTTCAGAAAATGATTTCCTTGTTTTGTGTATTTTAATACATTCATAAATAAATATACATTCTTCTAGTTTCAATTTCCTGTGTCTCGCCTTCTACCCATATTACTGGACAATATCTCATACTTATATAGAAAATTAATTTTTCATCTGTAAAATTGAAGCCTTTGGCAACTAGCATACTATAACAAATACAATTCAAATATTTTTTTACATGAGTCAAGTGACCCACGACTATAGAGAAAACTTAAGGCTGAAAAATTATTTATTATTTCCAATGGCACTGCATATTTTTTGTACTGTATATTATTAGTTCTGCTTAACTTCTTAAGGATAGGGTTGAAAAACATCTTAAGGCCAGGAGCCCTACGTTTTAGAGTATTACTTTACCTGCAAAGTGAATGGGATTCTGCAATGCATCCACACATTGCAGAAAAAACATCCACAGTGCTGCATTTTCAAAAATGCTTGCATTTTTTAAAATCGCAACATGTCAATTATACCTGCAGAAAAGCTGGCGTTTTCTGTATAGGTATAATAGGGGCTGAGTGTCCACAGAGGAAAACTCTGCAGACTTCCTGTGAAAAATGCTGTGGAAAAAAAAAAACATGCGTTTCCGCCTCGTTTTTTACCACAGTGTATTTTTTTGCAGTGCTTCGCTTTATTGGGCCTTAGCAAGGACACCACCCTATTTTTCAAAACTGATATGTGTCACTTTATATGGAAAATACTTTGAGACACTTTAACTTACCCAAGTAATTTTGAGATTGTTTTTTTCTTAACACATTGTACTTCATGTTAGTGGTAAACTGTGAGCAATATTATTTGCATTTATTTCTAAAAAAAAAAAAAAAATAGAAATGCTCTGCTTTTAGACCACCCAAAAATGTTAATAAATATTATCTACCATATCTATGCTTTATATTGGTATCATCAATTAATTGTCCTTTAATTTATTTTGGTCATTAGAGGGCTTACAAATGTAAATGCAATTTTCCAAATTTACAAGAAAATTTCTGAAACCTATTTTTTAGGGACCACTTCAGTTCTGAAGGGAATTTTAAAAGCCTATTTTTAAGAAACCCACCATAAATCACCCCATTTTCAAAACAGCATTTGGGAACTTTTGGAACCCTTTAAGCGTTTCACAAGAATTAAAACAATATGGAGGTGAAATATAGACATTTAATTTTTTTTCAATAATATGTTTATTCAGCCCTAAAATTTACATGTTCAAAAGGGGGTAAAGGAGAAAATACATACTGCAATTTATTATGCAATTTCTCCTGAGCACGGAAATACTGCACATCTGGATGCAAAATGCTGTTTAGGCATGGCAGCATGCCAAAAGAAAGGAGTGTCACTGGACATATGAAAAGCAGATGCAGCTGGAATAGTTTTTAAGTGCCATGTCTCATTTGCAGTACCCTTAAAGTACCAGTACAGTGGAAACCACCCAAAAGTGCCCCCATTTTGGAAACTACACCCCTCAAGGAATTTATCAAGGGGTACAATGAACATGTGAATCCCACAGCAATTTCACAGATTCTATTAGCATTGCGACATGAAAATGAAAAAATTACTAAAATGTCACTTTATCCCCAAATTTTTCATTCTCACAAGGGGTTAAAGGAGAAAAAGCACCCCACATTTTGTTACACCATTTCTCTGAACACGGTTATACCCCATATGTTGTTGTAAACTGGTGTATGGATGCATAGCAGATTTCATAATAGAAAGAGAGCTGTTTGGCTTTTGGAGGCCAGATTTTGCTGGAATAGTTTTCAGGTGCTATGTCACATTTTCAGAGTTCCTAGAGTACCAATATAATGGAACCACCCAATAAGTGACCCCATTTTGGAAACAATACCCGTTACACAATTTATCAAGGGGTATAGTGATCATTTTTACCCCACTGCTGATGCATACATTTTATTAACATTGGGATATGAAAATGAAAACTTACTTTTTCCCAGTAAACTGTCTATTTAGCCTCAAATATTTAATTTTAACAAGGTGATAACCCCACAGTTTCTCCTAAACATGGTAATATCCCATATGTGGTCATAAATTGCTGTATGGATACAGTGGGGTAAAAAAGTATTTAGTCAGCCACCAATTCTGCAAGTCCTCCCACTTAAAAAGATGAGAGAGGCCTGTAATTTACATCATAGGTAGACCTCAACTATGAGAGACAAAATGAGAAAACAAATCCAGAAAATCACATTGTCTAATTTATTTGCAAATTATGGTGGAAAATAAGTATTTGGTCAATAACAAAAATTCATCTCAATACTTTGTTATATATCCTTTGTTGGCAATGACAGAGGTCAAATGTTTTCTGTAAGTCTTCACAAGGTTGGCACACACTGTTGCTGGTATGTTGGCCCATTCCTCCATGCAGATCTCCTCTAGAGCAGTGATGTTTTGGGGCTGTCACCAGGCAACACGGACTTTCAACTCCCTCCAAAGGTTTTCTATGGGGTTGAGATTTGGAGACTGGCTAGGCCACTCCAGGACTTTGAAATGCTTCTTACGAACCCACTCCTTCGTTGCCCTGCTTGGGATCATTGTCATGCTGAAAGACCCAGCCACGTTTCATCTTGAGGTCTACCTATGATGTCAATTACAGGCCTTTCTCATCTTTTTAAGCGGGAGAACTTGCACAATTGGTGGCTGACTAAATATTTTTTTTTCCCCACTGTACATAGTGGGGCTCAGAACGGAAAGAGTGCTATTTGGCTTTTGGATGACAGATTTTTCTGGAATAATTTTATGGTAACCATGTCGCATTTGCATACCCCTGTAGTAACAGTACAATGAAAACCCCCAAATGTGACCCCATTTTGGAAACTATACCCTCAAGAAATTTATCAAGGAGTATAATAAGCATTTTGACCCAAGAGATGGATTCCAAAAAGAAATGTACAGTGGATGATGCAAAATGAAAATTGAAAATTGAAATGTTCTCAGATTTCTTTTATTTCAGTGCTCAGATTGTGGCACTGTGAAAAGTCAGCTTTCCAGTTATTATGCTCTGTTTCCTCATTTTGAAAATGCTCTACATGTGGTCTGGAAATACAGCAGAGCTCAAAAGTGAAAGAGCGCCAATGCGCATCTGAGGCCTAATTTGGACATTTACACTGCATTGGCAGGCATTTGCTGAAGCACTGAGATAAAATAAATAATTTATCCCCAAAATATGACCCCATTTTAGAAACTACACCCCTCAAGGAATTTCTCAAGGGGTATTATTTACATTTTGAGCCTATGAGTGCTTCCCAAAAATGAATGTGCAAAGTGAAAATTGAAATGTTTAAAGAAATATGTGAGTGCTATGAGGGTTTTGGGCCATTTAATATTTACAGAGCCTCTGAAATGCCAGTAAAGTGGAATTCCCTAGGGATTGTCCCCATTTTGAAAACTGCATCTCTAAAAGAATTTAACAAGAGGTGTAGTGAGCATTAATTTTCCCACACATGAATGCACAGTGGATGGTGAAAACTAAATATGTAAGCTGTGCATTGGGTACACCAAATTACCTACTCTGGGGATCACTTCTTTTGTCTTTTCCCTCTTAAGATCTAAATCTGTGGTGCTCCCTGATATACACAAGCACAGCTTATACATTCCCTAACTGATGCAGCCAGAGCTAAAGATTTGGACATTTTTTTTTGTCATATTGTACAGGCTATTTTTTTTTTTATTTTTCTAGTGATGTAGTCATATGAGAGCTTTTTTTTGTGGGATGACATGCATTTTTTAATGAAACCATTGTGGGGTGTTATAACTTATTGAATTTTTTTTTTTTTAAATTCTTTATGGCTGATTGAATAAAAACATAAATTCTGGTATTGCTTTTAAACATTTAAATTTTTTTGCCCTTCTCTATACAAAATAAATATGTTAAATTTTTTTTCTATTTGTCGGTACGATTACGGTGATACCTAATTTATATAGTTTTTGTATGCGTTACTAAATTTACAGAATAAAAATCCATTTAGGGAAAAAAATCAATCTGTTGAAAAACATAACAATTTTATTTTTCTATTGCTGGAGCTAGTTAAGGGCTAATTTTTTGCAGGATAAGCTGTACTTTTTATTGTACCATTTTGGGCTATATATGCCTTTTTGATCACTTTTCATTCCATATGTTCTGAGGCAAGATTTTTTTTTTAGTTTTTTTTTTTTTATGCTGTTTATCGTGCGGGTTAACAAATGGTTTAGTTTTATTGTACAGTTTGTTTATATGCTATATAAGGTAAAGGGAGTATTTTATTGGGGGTTATTTTTTATTTATTTTTTTTAATTTGTAAAAAAAACCTTTTTATACTGTTTTTTTGTCCCAATAAGGGACATGAACCAGCGATATACCAGTGTTATAAACTTCAACTCAGTGTTATAAACTCCATTGTAGATTTATAATGGCTGGCTGTATCCAGGATCGGGAAGTGATCAGGCGATTGCAGATCCAAGGCCACGGAACAGGCCCTGGGTTGATGAAAAAGCATCATGGAACAGGGGGGTCAATCAGGTAGGAGGTTGCTAGGGCAACTCCTTAAATTCTGTGGTCATGATTTATTGCAGAATCTAAGGGGTTAGCACCAGTGAATGGAGCTCAGCTCCAGCTGCACCTGCTCTTGATATCATAATTATCTTTTCTCCACAGCCTATAGTAAAACTGTCACTCAGTTACCTATTGAACATTCTAACCAAATTATGGTTTATCACTAATTTATGAGATTCAGAAGTGACATCCAATATGGCTGCACATAAAGTGTTTTTACTTCTATAAAAAATGGCATCCACAGCTGAGAATAAAATGCTGATGTAAAACATAAGGAAGAAATGTTTGATGATTTTCTAATTTCTGATTTAATATATTTTATTTAAAGGGGTATTCCTATCTCAAGGATCATATGCAAACATTTAGCTTAGCCTAGTTGCAGACGACCGTGTGAATTTTGCGGTCCACAAACTAGTAATCAGTGTTCCTGATGGCGGACCGTGAGTCATCAGTGTGTCTTCAGCATCAGTGCCGTATGTCCGCAAAAACGGACAGTGTGTCATCAGTGTGCCATCAGTGTGTGATCCGAGTTTGCAGATCCGCAAAAAAAAAAAAACACAGGAGACATCTAATGATGTCCCTAGCTTGTCCGCAAATACAGATGGCACACTGATGACACACGGAGTACATACATGTACCGTCCGTGGTTTTTAGTCTCCCATAGGCTTCTATGGGCAAGTCCGTGCCGCAAACACTGAACAGTATAGGACCTGCTCTATATTTTGCAGCACGGACTCACAGCCCACACACTGATCTGTGGAAATCACAGTCGTGTACATGGACCCATAGAAATCTCACCCACGGTCATCTACAAGGTGCCTAATGCTAACTGAAGGGTTTTAACCAATACATTGCTTTATTTATCTTGCTCCATTTGCCAAATACAGCTAAAAATTCCTCTCCGCTGTTTACAGCTGATTGCCTAGGTTACAGGCATGAATTTTCCTGTTTTTCCTATTTTTCACTAGAGTCCAATCCACTTTGCAGGAACTGTTAAACGCTGCATTTTTTTCCATGACGTTTCTGCCATGTGGGGTGTGGAGGGTGGAATCCATTTTGTTTACTTCTGTATCCATTTTGTTAAAGTATTATTAAAGTTCAAAAATTGATACAGGATTCTGTGGCTACCTTCCAGTCTGGATTAATCTTGCTCAAGCTGGCATTTTCTCCAAGACAGTGAAGGCCAAATGGCCGATGGTTACAGTCCAGTATCTGAGAACCTAAAACCTCCCACATTCCTTCCCCTGTGCTGCATGAGAACGAATACCCCAATTTTTATGTTATAAGAATACTGTGTAAGAATAATAAAACAGAACATCTTGATAAGCAGTCTTGACTACTTGTCTCTTGTGTGTTCTCCGAGCGCTCGATATTTATTGATTATCAATTAGGACTATGGTAACATATTCTCGGGGTGTCCCCCCAACAGGGGCACCGGCCTTAATCATCTCTGAAAAAATATCTTTCAGTAATTATTATAAATATAAAATGGGTTTTGCCATTTTGACTACACAAATGCTAGACAGTTTTTTTAATGCATTATGTGTCCTCCAAAATGGTGCAAATTTAAAAATACAACGTGTCTCCACAAAGTTAGCTGTATGAGTACGTAATTTTAAAAATAAGAAACATCTGCATGAAGTTTGTATGTTCTCCTGGGTTTTTTTTGTGGACTCCAAAGACATAATGATAAAGAATTTAGATTGTGAGTCCTATATGGGACAATGTCTTAAAGGACATGTTTTGTAAACTTCTTACACTTTTTTAAAATGTTTTACTCTCCCACAAGAGAACTTGAATCTGAGATCTCTTGATCCCCTGTACTATATATTGCAATACTTCTGTATTTCAATCACAGCAACATAGAAGATTGATGGCAGAAAAAACCTCAGCTATTGTTTCAGTGAAATAACATTTCCTGATATTGCTTCAGATCCCCCCCTCCCCCAACTAATTACAGTATACAGAAGATTACTGTCTATGCCTATTAGGCCAAGGCCTATTACACATCTGCTTATTACAGCTACAAGTCTATTGACTAACCTCCTGACTGCGATGGAATCCCCTCAGCAACCCACAATCTCACTGCCGGAGGGGTGAAAGGGTGAAAAAAAGACACACCATCCACCTACTCAGATTTTGTGGTCACTGTTACTTTTCCTGGTGTTGAAGCATTTTCCAACTCTGGCAGCTAATCCCAGGTCCTGGCTGTATATTGCAGTCAGAACATGGAAGTGATCTAGCATGCACAGCCCCTGTGTCTGTTACATCAATGTGTTGCACTATTATGGTCCTGAGTTTTAACTATATGCTCAGCACAACATAATAGTACAGTGTAGATTATTGGCCAGTTGAAGTATACACTCCACAGGACCTCTGAAGGTATCCCGTGGTATCTGCCACCTAAGACATTAAAGTCCTGTAACTTGCAAGGAAGGGCCTCCATGGATTAGACTTGTTCTCCAGCACATTCTAAAGATGTTCAATCGGATTAAGATAACATGAAGGCCAAGTCAACACTGTAAACTGTTTGCTATGTTCCTCAAACCATTCCATGTTTGCAGTGTGGCAGGACACATTATCATTTTTGATAGACACCATTTGCATTAGGGAATACTGTTGCCACTTACTGCAATAATGTTTGGGTTGATGTTACAGTACATTTCAATGTAACATCCACATAAATTCTATTAGAACATTGCCTAAAGCAGCCTTGCTTTGTCTTGGCTATTTCCACCAAAGTTGGATAAAATTTGGACGGCTCCCATACACATTAGGTGCTCATCTGGGTCTGCTGAAGTCAGCATCTACTGTGTATGACCAGCACTGTTACCACGGTGAAACCAGACGTGTTTGAGGAATTTGTTATAAGTTATTACATCTGCACCCAACTCCTGTGCCAGGGGCTGCTGACAATCATAAAAGATGTTTGTTGCATAATTGAAATATTAGGCTACTGTAATTCGACAAATTGTAGCTGGACATAAAGAACTATTCCCCAGAATAATTATAGATACAAAAATTCCTTGACTATGTAGGACTTGACCTATTATTGGCTTACCCAAAAAACAGCTAATTTTTAGCAGTCCAGTGACAGAAATCATTGTTATAACATTTTAGGTTGCTCAATATATTGATCTCTTTTTGGTAAAATAACATTCCTATCATTGCTGTCGATACTACAGAATATAACAGCTGTTCTTGACTGATTTTGATGCATTCTTGATCTTTCCAGTTACTGCACTGAACCTTACTAGGAATGTCAAAGATAACACACAGCGGAGAGAAAAATATGAATGGATTTCTAATACTCTAATGAGAATTCCTTGTATTTACTGCTTTGTCTCCCAGGCTTCTACACCTGTGGAATATATTCTTAATTACTACTGGCTGGAATATGGTCCATGAGACCATCACAGTCCCATGATGCAAAATGTACCTGCTGCTAGCAATTGCAGATAAAGGTGTATGTTTACTTCACTATTGCATATGCATAGCAATTATTTGTTTCCTTTCACTAGATGAAGAGGCTTCAATTTGTAATGTATAAGACTAGCAATTAATCCCATATTTCGTTTTCAGGTTCGTAGCACAACATTCATTTCAGGACAGAGTTAGAATAAGGAGGGCCTATCTATATCTGTAAATGAATGATATCATTATTTTGGGAAATGAAAGTTTAAGCTCTGTAAAACATACAATCCCACTGAGATCTCAGCAGAGGAACTTGTACGTGCAGGTGTTTAATGTGATAAGGTACGCTGCCATTTATCTGTGTACTTGCAGACAAATATTAACATAGGCATGAATTAAGCTTTTAATCCCTTTATTATGAATTGAATATCTTTATTTTAACAAACATCAACAATGCACAATATTGTATTTCAAACTATTCATTATGATTCCCTGCAGTGTACCATTACATGATACACCATAATACATGTGTTAATATAATGGTAGACATCTGCTTCACTTTACCTAGTATATATTTCTTTTTTAGATAGTTTGCACATTGAGGATGCTTCACGGAAATATGAGCTATTCAGTTCTTCATTACTTATTACTGGAAATAGTGGAAAGTTGCATTCAGGAAGTTACGGAACAATTCCTTATGTGGGAATCCCATACTATTTTGCAGTTTTTATAAACCAAAAGCAGAACTATACAGTATTTCTAAAACATGGAAAAGGTTCAAAATACGTTAAAGTCTATATTAATAAATGCACTACATAAAAAAATAAACATTTTTGTTTTCAGAAATTTTGTGTTGTGTTTGAGTATTTTAGCCTTATGAAGGATTTTTTTTGTAAATACAGCACGTTCTAGGTAAAGTATAGTGCTTTTTCTGCCATTTGGTGACCTTGAAAACCACTAGAAAAAAAAATGCCTATTTCGATTTTAACCAAATAAAAGCTTGTTAGAAATTCTGTTAAAAATGCATGAAATATTTTGTAACCCTTCAGAATGAACTGTTATCCCAGTCTAACATAGTCCATATAGTCTTGCCTATTGTATGGTCCAAAATGTTGACTTTAGAAACAGTTGGAACTCAACAAAAACAGTGAGGGGAAATTTATCAAGCTTTGAGCTCCAGAACCTACATTTTTTGATGCTCACTTTATTGTTTAAAATTGGGTGAAAAAATTGGCAGACTAACATCTGTCAAAATGTTCACCAGATTTATCAAATCAACTTTTTAAAAAGTCACAAAACTAAAGGACCCATGTAGCGGAAATGCATCATTTTTGACTTCTGTAGAAACACAGCGTAAATTATGCATTTTTCAATACCAGAAAAGATTTTTATTAATCTCATCCACACATTGTGGAAAAAAAGAGTGTTTTTAGGTGTGATTATCTATGTGGGGCCTTAGCCAAATTGTCACAATCCTACTCCAGGGAAGTGGTATAGAAAGTATAGCAGTAGTGTAGTAACATCTCAGGATAGAAGTGTTAGACTTTATCAAAAATTATTGTTAAAATTTCAGAAACTATGCACCTTAGGAAGAAATAGGAGGAAGGAGTGTAAGCAATCGGCTACTTAATGGTACTAGCATGGATGGCAGTATCTCTGATTTCACTACAGGTTGAAAACACAGTGATATATAGTACCAATGTTGTGGATGGGATTTAAACAAATCCCATCCACACACTACTGAAAAAAAGTGTTGTGTGTTTCTTTTCTTTGTTTCCTATCAATAAGGTTTTTTTTAATGAAAATTTGGTAAGATAGTTGTCTAAATATAAGAGCTGATTGGCAGCCATATTGACTTCTCATTGCACTTAGCTGGGAGCTAGTGAGTAAGTTAATATTTGCTTAAGAGAATCTGGAAATTGCTGGTTTCTTGGCAAAATGAAACGAAACAACATTCTTTAATATACAGGTTTGTTATTTCCTAGCTGATCCTGTAACTAGATATATCCTGAGATGTTTAACTCAAAATGCAAGAGATTTTTTTTTCCCTGACATGGGGCAATTTGCATAAGTCTCATGGAGTGTTTTGCCTTCCTCTGGATCAACAATGTAGGGTTATAGGTTGGACTTGATGGAGTGGGGACTTCATCCAACCTCATATACTATGTAGCTATGTAACTATCTAGGGGAGGAGATGGTCTAGAGCAGCGGTTCTCAAACTTAGTAATGACGCGATCCTTTAATACAGTTCCCCATGTTGTAGTGACCCCCAACCATAAAATTATTTTCGTTGCTACTTCATAACTGTTACTGTTATGAATCCCAATTAGAGATGAGCGAATCGATTCTGCAGAAGTGGAATTCGATCTGAATTTCAGGAAATCTTTGATTCTCCACAATTCTGTATTTCCTAATGCTTCGTGGTAACGAATATTTAGTAAGGACCTTTGTGACATCAGACGGTCACAAGATAATCTCTAGTGATGTGATTGGGTAGGCATGTCTTTGCTTGTTAGTAGATGCTTCCACATGAATAAAAGTTGTCCGTGCTGAAGAGAGAGAGAGAGAAACATGACTGCAGCATCCAAGGGCTTCTGGCATTTTACCGCCCACCCTGGCTCTCTGTAGCCCGGAAATAGCTATTTATTCTCTGCGAAGTAATTCGGATCGAAGCAAATTTTTTTGGAACTTCGAATCGAACTGCCGAATCAAACTTTTGAGAAATTCGCTCATCTCTAATCGCAATGTAAATATCTGATATGCAGGATGTCATTTCATTGTTACAAATTGAACATAATTAAAGCATACTGATTAATTCATGGTACAAATATTTTTTTTTTTGCAGTAGTTGATGATTTTACAGTACATGATTTTACATTTATCCAGTAGTTATAATTCATGAAGTGTCGTTTTACTTCCAATACTGCTGCTTTCAACACAGTATCTGCTTTTAACAGAGTAGCTGCTTTAAACAAAATAGCTTCTCTCTACACATGTGTAACTGGTCTGCAAAAGTACATTATGGTGCCAACCCTGTCACATACACCTGTATTTGTACGGGGTGTATGTGATGGGGTTGGTGTGATGATATTACACCGGGAACTCGTATGTGGGCGTATCTGCATGTGGGCGGACCTGCCTGGAGACAGATAGAGGCGTACGTGCCAACTTTCAAAGAACAGAAAGTTGACTCCGCCCATTCTCATCCATTTTTCATTGTGCCCCCACACAGTATAATGCTCCTACAGTCACCCTAACATTATATGCTCCCACATTATAATGTTCCCCTCCAATTGCTCAACAGTATTAAGTCCCTCTCCTGGCGCCCCAGTTTAAACTGGCAGAAACTAGAGGGGGACATGAAACTGAGGCAGCTGGAGAGTAAACAGTGGGGGTAGTTGGAGGGGGACAATAAATTAATGGCAGTTGAAGCGACATTAAACTGGGGTCAACTTGAGGGGGACATTAAACTGGGGCAGCTTGAGGGGGACATTAAACTGTAGAGGCAGCTGGAGGGTGACATTAAAATGGGGGCAACTAGAGGCGGACATGTCCCCCTCCAACTACTCCCATGGTTTAATGTCCTCCTCCAGTTGCCCCCAGTTTAATGTCCCTTTCCAGTTGCCCCAAGCTTAATATCTGCCTCCAGTGACCCACATTGTTTAATGTCCCCCTCCAGCTGTCCCCAGTTTAATGTCCCTCTTAATCTCCTTCCCAGTTTAATGTCCCTCCTTCTGCCACCAGTATCATGTCCCCCCTTCATCTGCCCCTAATTTAATGTCCTTCCCTTCATCTGCCCCCAGTTTAATGTCCCCCCTTCATCTGCCCCCAGTTTAATGTCCTCCCTTCATCTGCCCCAGTTTAATTTCCCCCCTTCATCTGCCCCTAGTTTAATGTCCCCCCCTTCATCTGCCCCAGTTTCATGTACCCCCTTCATCTGCCACCAGTTTCATGTTCCCCTACATCTCTGCCACTAGTCTCATGACTCCATACATCTGCCTCCAGTTTAATGTCCCCCCTTCATTTGCCCCCTGTTTAATGTCCCCCTTCATCTGCCCCCAGTTTAATGTCCCCCCTTCATCTGCCCCCAGTTTAATGTCCTCCCTTCATCTGCCCTTAGTTTCATGTTCCCCCTTCATCTGCCCTAGGTTTCATTCCCCCTTCATCTGCCCCCAGTTTAATGTCCCCCCTTCATCTGCCCCCAGTTTCATGTCCTCCCTTCATCTGCCACCAATTTAATGTGCCCCCTTTATCTGCCACCAGTTTCATGTCCCCCTAATCTCTGCCACCAGTCTCATGTCCCCCTACATCTGCCTCCAGTTCCATGTCCCCACTTCATCTGCCCTTAGGTTCATGTTCCCCCTTCATATGCCCTAGGTTTCATGCCCCCCTTCATCTGCCCCTAGTTTCATGTTCCCCCTCAATTTGCACACAAAGTTTAACATAAAAAACACTGATACTCGCCTCTCCTTGCTCCGCTGCTGCTCTGTCTGTAGGCGCAATGTGAGTGACATCATCACATCAGTGATGAAGCAGGAGCTTTCTGCAGACGGCTCCTGCTTCATTCACCATTGTATTTATTGATTTATTTATTATGCTTACTTGTATAGCGCCATCATATTCCGCAGCACTTTACAGACATTCAACTCATCTGCGTCCTCCGGGACGATTGGGATGTTTGATAGAGGATCGTGTCTCAGTTCCTAAGACCATCAGAAATTTGTGTTTTCCAATGGTCTTAGGCGACCCCTGTGAAAGAGTCGTTTGACCCCCAAAGGGGTCGCGATCCACAGGTTGAGAACCACTGGTCTAGAGTGATGGCAAAGAGGATAGTATAGGTAGAGTTAATTTATTTAGAAAGACAAATATAGGGAGAGAGCATAGGAGTCATAAACAGTAGACTATTTTATTTAACATACAGTCTGCCAGTGTCACCCTTTCTGTGCCAACGTAGAAGCATAGCTAGTCTTTCCGAACTAAAGCATGGATTTACATTAGTATCCACCCCCTCCCCCCATTTCCCCATTCTTAGTATGACATGGCCCATACAACTATAGTACCCATAACTGCGGTTATCAAGAATATGGTGAGTGAGCAGCGCAGCGCCCAGCATGGAAACAATACTGGGAGCTGCGTGTTCTGATAAACATCTAATGTGTGGGGTCCCACAGATCTGTTTTATAGTGACCATGCAATGTAATTACAGCCTGTGATAATATCACGTCTGGTATAAAATAGATGTGGTGTGATGTAAATAATGAAAGGGCCCCACACAGTGTAATATGCTTACCTGTAGCCCCCACACAGTATAATATGTTTCAATGTGGCCCCACAAAGTATAATATGCTCCACAGTAGCCCACACACAGTATAATATGCTTCACAGTAGCCTCCACACAGTATAATATGCTCCACAATGGCCCCCACACAGTATAATATGCTCAATAGTGGACACCACACAGTATAATATGCTCCACAGTGGCCCCAACACAGTATAATGTGCTCCGCAGTGGCCCCCACATAGTGTAATAAGCTCCACAGTGACCCCACACAGTATAATATACTCCACAGTGGCCCCCACACAGTATCATATTATTCATAGTGGCCCCTACACAGTATAATGTGCTCCACAGTGGCCCCCACACAGTATAATATTCTACTCAGTGGCCCCCACACAGTAGCCTGGATCAGCTGCACCAGGACAGCACAATTCCCAGTAATGATTACATACCAGGAGTCATGCTGCTCACTCGCTGTACAAAGTGTAGCTGTGGCTTTTGGTACTGTAGTGTCGCCTCAAAGACTTCAGTGTGACAGTGCTACAGTACCTAAAGCTATCGCTACACTTTATACAGCTAGTGAGCAGCATGGCTCCTGGTATGTAAACATTACTGGGAACCATGCTATTCCACTGCAGCTGATCTTCAGGGGTCCACCAGAGCATTGGAGAGAGGATCTGGAGCTGCTGAGGGTTGTATTTCTCAGAGGGGTCAGAGAAGTTATAATCTTTGGGGGCAAAAATGGGGAAAAAGTTGTTTTATGTGTGTGTGGGTAATTATTACTTACCTTCCACCTTGCAGCACACTACTGCACAATAAACTGCAATTTGATTGTTTCTCGCGACTGCCCGTCAAAAGGATCTAGGCTATAGGGGGAGGGCCCACAGGAAGGTAGGGAGAGTCTCCTGCTGCTGCGCTACGCCGGCAACCGGCCATCTTTATTATTCACATATTGTTCCCTGAGGCTCCCGATCTGGCCCCTGACCAATGCATTTGCATTGGCTCAATAAGAAATAATAGTCGGAGCTCGGGGCCCACCGGGAACTCACCTGGTGGGCCAGTCCGAGCCTGGTGCCGAACAGCGTGGGTTCGAGTACCCAAACCCGAACTTCAGCGCTGAAGTTCAGGTTCAGGTTCAGCTCATCCCTAAAGCTGGTTGATTGACTGCTGAGCATATTCCCATGAATATAATCATATTTATATTTGTAGATAATACAAAATTAAAGATTTTTGTAAATATAAGTAGCTAAAAATTCTGCAGAGTTTTAAAAATTTTCTCTATGTTAGTGGTGACCACGACCACGACCACATATGCAGAAACTTTCTATGGTCTGGAACTTGTCAGGAACAAAGTCATAATTTTCTTATCGTAGCTAGTTTATCAGGCAGGGACACTACTTGTATGAGAAGATATCCCGGCCACAATAAGGCAAATCATGGCTGACTTACTGACCTTAAAAAGGTCCTGGATTCATGGTCGTATCCACAAGACAATAACTGTGACCATTTTAGAGAAAAGCTTTAAAACTCTGCAAAATGTTTAACTACTTATATTTGCAAAAATGTTTAACTTTTAATTATCCACAAATTTAAAATGGTTATGGTCATGGGAATACCCCTTTAAGCCCACAGACATGCCCAGTATGGTCATGGCTGCGATTGGCCAGGTGGGCCATGTGACCCCTCTGTATAAGAGGCAGGGTCACAGGTCCCGTCACCATTCCAGCTAATTAGGCTAGGTAGGGAGAGGCTGCAGCTGGAGATAGGGACAGTCAGGGCCTTAGCTAAATTTAATAATTGTCCTTTTCAGGGCAGTGCAGCTAGGTAGGGAGAGGAGCCTGATACGGTGAGGGGCAGTTAGCCAGTACACCCATACCGTTTCCTAGCACAGGAAAATTAACTGCGTGTGAACCCATACTGTCTCCTAGCGCAGTAACAATAACTGTGTGTGTACCCATACTGTCTCCTAGCGCAGTAACAATAACTGCATTTGTATACGCATACTGACTTCTAGCGCAGTGAAAATAACTGCATGTGAATCCATACTGTCTCCTAGCGCAGACTTTGACTCACTTGGTGGATGAGTATCTGTCGACACGTCTCCTGGTACTGAGCGATGGGTCCTCCCCATTCAATTTCTGCGCTGGTAAATTGAGCATGTGGCCAGAGCTTGTCCTCTATGCCTTGGAGGTGCTGGCCAGGGGGTGTCATCACCAACAAGAGGATCCGCCTATCCACAGCCAATGTGGACATACTTACGTTCATTAAGATGAACCAGGCAGGATCTCTGTTATTATTTTAAGTACTTTCCCTACCCCAGTTTTTGCAGGCACTTACCCTGTTATTATCCCCTTTTTGCAGCCTCTACCCCCTTACTATCCCCATTTTACATCAATTTTTGGGTCATCAAATTCGGATCCCCATTGATTTTAATGTGGTTCGGGTCAAGTCTGGGTACCCGAACCCAAACCAAACTTTTGGGCAAAGTTTGGCCAAACTTGTCGAATCCGAACTTCGACAGGTTTGCTCAACACTACAAACAGGTACAAAAGTAGGAACTACATCTATCACATGAAAAGGCAGCACCAACTCACTTGGCAAAATAAAAATTGCAGTGACATGGAAAGTAAGCAATAACTTTGTACTCCTCCACCCAATGGTATATTTTCTAGTCAGACTATATCCATAACTAGCACATGGTTGTTACTATCTTCATCATCACCGCCTGCTTGTCATACTGTTACTCCTTCTCTTCAAGCCCAATGTCAGGCATCCATATAGGATTGTGTGTCTTGGAAACATCAATGTGTACCTGATCCTTTGATGGTTTGCAACTTAACCTGCATCTGGCTAAGCTGCTGGTGATGCAGTTGCTGCCATACCACTTTAGATTCCACTGCATTTCGCCAAATGATTGTGTGCACTCAGTCTACATGGAGGATACCTAGCCACTTAAAGTGCCATGTGTTGGAGAATATGGCCTGCTCCTTGGATATGTTAGTGTAGGTAAGGTGCATGCCACAGGTGCTAGTACTGACACCACCTACTCTGTGCAGGTCCAGTTGCAACACCAGGCAACACCTATCCACCGCCTCCAGTTCCTTCTTACTGGACAATTCCCGTCTCCACTCCCTCATTTCATGGGTATCAGTGAAGCCACACAGCAGAGGAGTTGCTCCTCTGAATCCAGCAGCAAATGTCCTACTGGAGATCTCCCCACCAACTACAACGGAAGTGTTGGCAGCAGCAATGGCATAAATGGCTACACTTCAGTTGGGTAAAATATCACATTGTCCCTGCTTGGTGTATGTGCTAAATTTAATAGTGACAAGGCAGGTTGGTTTGTACAATTTGATCAAAATGTAGACCAAGAACCTAATTTTTCATGTATTTTCAGTAAGGCTCTTGGTGATAGCAGAGTGCTGTTGCAACTTTTGATGTCAACTAAAATGGCCTGCCCTTGCACCAACCATCTCTGTGAGCAGCTAAATGCATAGAATGAAAGTGCATGCAGCAGACCAAAGAGACGATGGGTTATTTTGAAATTCACTATTGGAACGTATTGTTAGTATCAAGCATATTGTTAGCAGGAAACAAATATATGACTACTTTATTGCTGTGCTTTTAGACCCTTGCTATAAAGCCAAAATGCGGAATTTTGTCATGCCTCCAAAGGAATGCAAAGTTAGCAGCTTATTAGGATAAACTCTTGCCACAGCTTTTAGGGAGACAATTGCCAACCTACCCAGGAAGCCCCTGTCCTCTCAGTCACTGCTCTACCACCTAGGCCAGCACCACAGCTACAAGGCGCAGATGAAATATGAACACCAGCAGCAGCCAGTATAGTATCTGGAACATGAAGAACCAGAAATGTTTTACTTCGCAGTGCCAACCAGATGCACAGCAGGAAGCTGATACGCAACGTCTGCACAACCAGAAGTGCCTGGAGTGTTTGTTTTACCAGGTAACCTTGACCCCATGGACTTCTGGATCAGGAAGTTGGAGCAATTGCAAGAACTGGCCAAGTTTGCCACTAGTATACTGTCTTGTCCAGCCTCAAGTGTAATGGCAGAGATGGTATTCAGCTCTGTGGGTGGCCTCATCACATTAAAATGGGCAAAATTGTCCACCACAAGTTTGTAAAACATTGCATTGTGAAAATGAATCAGGCATGGATCTGTGAGGATTTTAATATACCTCCAGCTGATGCCAATGTTTAGATTTGGCATTGCTGACAATGTAGGAAGCTAGCCAAACTGGTTAATTATCACCGGCCCAATGATGCCACTGCTACTGTGTCCATGTTTCTCATCTCCTACACAGACAGACATTGTCTCCAGACTTGTCAATCTTATTCTATTCCATATTGTACTGCCACTGATGTTGCAACTGCTATCAACACTGCTATCATTCACTCAGACATTTCCTGTAGCCCAGTCTGTCACGTTCTATTCCATACTGTACTACCACCAACACTAATCAGCCAGACATCTCCTGTCCATCTCCAGTCCATCATGTTCAATAACACACTGTACTGTCAGTGCCACTGATAAGACCACTGCTACCACTCACCCAGAAATCTTTTGTAGCCTGGTCCAATATGTCCTATTCTATACTGACAATAATATTACCACCACATAGCCACAAATCTCCAGCAACAAGGTCCATCATGTTCTCTTCCTTACTGTATTGACATGCCACTGATGTTGCCACTGCTGGTGACACTCAGCCAGACATGTCCTGCGGCCTGGCCTGCTATTTTCTATTCCTTACTGCTGGTGCCACCACTGTTGGTAAAATAAAAACACACTGCCACAATGTTATATCCAAAATTACACCAAATCTGTTACAAGAAAGGGATAATTTTTTAAACACTTTCAAAAGTCATTGCGTCTTCCAATAAAACCACCCTGTGTGCATAAAAAACATGGGCAGGCATCCTCTCCCTAAACTGCTAATTATTGGAATTTTTTTCAATTTTAAAAAGCATAAAAAATGTGACAGTGCCGTAAATAAGCTGCTTATTTCCACTACCATCTGTTCTCCCATAGTCACACAGTATATGTTACTGCTACTTTAACATTACTTTGCCTGTCTTAAAAAAAGGTACATTTCCATAACGAGATGCCTCAGTCTAAGAGTGCCATTCCACCAGATTTTGCCATGTGGACACAAGCTACGAATCTGTTATCAATATCGTAAATAATAGTTAATTAGGATAAATTGTGAGGTCCCTGAAATAGTTTGATATGATTTATATATCAATATATACAGTATATATATTATATATTATATGTAGCCAAGTTAATACCCCTTTTGTTTCTTTTTTTTTTTCGTCCTTCCCCTCCCTCTGCTTCACCTCCGAATTTTGGATGGGAATTGGTTAAAAATACTTTACTATGATTATGCTACTTCTTTTAATACTGTTATAGGACTATAAGAAAAATAAAATAAAAAAACAAACAGCATACCAGAAAAATATTGTATATAAAATATTATGAAAGGTAGATAAAATCACTGCCACAGATTATGTAAATTAGGAGCACAAGATAATTGACATTGCATCTTATCAAAGTGAACATCTGGCTACTTTCAGAGGAGAGAGCTTAAGAACTTTAAATGTATATCTCCAACTGCATCACCATATATAAGTACATAATGTACACTTCTAAAGGAACAGATATGGAAATGACATTAGGAATAACCTTGAATTGGACATAAGGTTAAGTAAAGAGCATAGCTGTTGAGATACCAGATAAATAAATTACACATTGTTCTGCTTTAATGTTTCTCTTTTTTAATGGCATTGCTAGGAACACGTTTGGTTTATAATTGATATTAGTGTTCTCCTTCATTCATACTTTTAAATCCATTAATAATTTCATTTGAGGTCTCTTTTTCAAAGCCTTGCTTTTAATTTACTACATTTTCTGCAATTTACTGTTTCTCACTTTGACCGTCTTTGCATCTCTCCCTCCCTTTTGTTGAACCAGCCTCAATTGGTAGACAATTGTGCAGGAATAAGGCACCAGGCTGGGTCTTCACGTGGTGCAAATGCCGTGGTTTGGCTACCGCGGAAATATTGCATCAAAAAAACGCAGCATATTACAGTTCCTGCAAAGTGGAAGGGATTCTAGCAAATCCCATCCACAAATTGCAGAAAAATACGTGCAGTGGAAATGCTGTGAATTCCATAACCATCGCGTTACAGGAAATCGCAGCATATCAATTATACTAACCACCAGTAATTACTAACCACTGCACGTTAGGAACACTACACAAGACTTGCCATTTTGAAGATGCTCATCTAACAATCACAATTTGATTACATGAACCTCAAGAACTGACTATTCACTTGCTGCTTGATATATCACACCACTTTACATGTGCCAATTGACATGTGCCAGTTAATATCAAATAATCAATGTTGTTTACATCAGTTATCAATAACTTATCAGTTTATATGTTCCTATAGCCTTTACTAGGTTATTTATTTATTTGATTATTTAATAAAACCCTGATATGGGAAACCCCTTTTAAGTAGCATGGGAAAATGTAACAGTAAAGACAAAGGGAACAGAGTGGGATTGCCTTATTTTGCAGAAAAACATTTTATATATTTATATTAAAAAAGGTCCTCACACATTAGCAATTCCAATAAAAAGAGGATTAAAAGTAACAACAGAAGCAACCCAAATGTCAGAAATCCCCATTCCCACCCTAAGATGGAGGAGAAAGTGTCATTTTTAGCCTGCAATTTGTTGAGGCTACATGGAGGCTCAGAGCAGTGACTCTTATGACAGTGTGAACAAAGCCATATATGTAAAATATTGCTGAGTTGGAAGTAAATTTTACAAATTAGCTAGCAACAAGCTTTTTGCTGAAACCAAAGAAGAAAAAAAACATTACTGGCATTGTGGCAAGATGAAAAATATTAATTACAGTTCATTGAGGTTACCATTTTCATACAGCTGTACAAGACTTTTTCTCTATAGAGTAGGAGGATAAATTTGATTCGGAATCTTCTTGCTGAAGATGAAGTGTTTGTTATTAAAAAAGACAGAAACTCACTGTAAGGCTTAAGCCCCACGTTGTGGAAAAGCAGTGTTTTTCCCACTGCGGAAATGCCGCCGAAAAAAAAAGCAGTGTTTTACAGTACCAGCAAAGTAAATGAGATTCTGGCTAACTCATCCACACAATGCAAAAAAAAAAAAAAAAATGCAGCATGTCAATTATACTTGTAGAAACGCTTGCATTTTCCCTATAAGTTTAATAAGGAAAGAAAATCCGCAGAGAAAAACTCAGGAAAAATGCAATGAAAATGCTGCGGGAAAAAAAGCGATGTGTTTCCGCTGCAATTTTTTCCGCATTGTTTTTTAGCTGCGTTCCGCAATGTGGGCCGTAGTTTAAGGCTGAGGAGCCACATTGCAGTAAAGCAGCTTTTTTGTTGCAGATTTAGGTGCAGTTCGTTCCCTTGCTTCTGTATTGAGCTCTGTTCCTGCCTCTCACTGATAACTGTGTATGGAGTACGGGCTTGGAGTATAAGGTCATTTCAAACAGTTATATCTCATGCTTTTGGTGTCATATGAAAGGAGATTCTGGCTGTCCTACCTGTATGATTTACAAAGATATCACTGGTTGAAAACACAGGGATAAGGATATTTATATGCAATTGCATAATACAGTTGTGCTAAAAAGTTTACATACCACGGCAGATATTTAGGTTTTTTGGCCTTTTTTCAGAGAATATGAATGATAACACAAAAACCTTTTCTCCACTCATGGTTAGTGGTTGGTTGAAGCCATTTATTGTCAAACTTCTGTGTTTTCTCTTTTTAAATCATAATAACAACCAAAAACATCAAAATGACCCTGTTCAAAAGTTCACATACCTCAGTTCTTAATACTGTGTATTGCCCCCTCTAACATCAATGCCAGCTTGAAGTCTTTTGTGGTAGTTGTGGATGAGGCTCTTTATTTTCTCAGATGGTAAAACTGCCCATTCTTCTTGGCAAAAAGTCTCCAGTACCTGTAAATTCCTGGGCTGTCTTGCATGTACTGCGCGCTTGAGATCTCCCCAGAGTGGCTCAATGAAATTGAGGTCAGGAGACTGAGATGGCCACTCCAGAACCTTCACTTTCATCTGCTGTAGCCAATGACAGGTTGACTTGGCCTTGTGTTTTGGATCGTTGTCATGTTGGAACGTCCAAGTACATCACATGCGCAGCTTCCTGGCTGATGAGTGCAAATTTGCCTCCAGTATTTGCTGATAATGTGCTGCATTCGTCTTTCCTTCAACTTTGACCAAGTTTCTTGTGCCTTTGAAGCTCACACATCCCCACATCATCAGCGATCCACCTCCGTGCTTTACAGTAGGAATGGTGTTCCTTTCATCATAGGCCTTGTTGAAACCTCTCCAAATGTAACATTTATGGTTGTGGCCAAAAAGTTAGATTTTTGTCTCATCACTCCAAATTACCTTGTCCCAGTTTTGAGGCTTGTCTCTGTGCTGTTTGACGTATTGAAGGTGAGATTCTTTATGGTATTTGCGCAGTAATGGCTTTCTTCTGGCAACTCGACCATACAGCCCATTTTTCTTCAAGTGCCTCCTTATTGTGCATCTTGAAACAGCCACACTAATAGTTTTCAGAGAGTCCTGTGTTTCAGCTGATGTTATGTGTGGGTTTTTCTTTGCATCCTGAAAAATTTTCCGGGCTAATCCAGAGTAATCTAGTTATATAAATATGATTATAAAACAAGCTGTTTTGCACATGTTTTCATTCTACTTTATAGATACTTGGGAGAGACTGACCTAGGACTGCTGATTGCTAAATATTATTAAGAATTATCTTGTGTTACTTTTGAATAGAGTCCACTAGATTCCACTAAATTAGCCATATTTTGCCTGGCAGGCAGGCAAATAGCGCCTGCAACAAGTTTTGGAAATAATTGATTTAGAAAGAGACATTAGAATCAGTTGTGGCAAGAATAACACAAATGTATTAACCATAGATCATTGAGGTGACCCCGTACATAAAAATTTATGGTTTATTCACAAGTCAAGATCATTTTACAAATTCTGCCACTACTAACACAGAAAAAAACATATTTTTGGAATGACTTTGTGAAATCAACTGGGACTATGCAACAGCTAGTTCCATATAAAAAAGAAAAAGTGTGCTATGATTTGATTAGTGCAAATGCAATGTTTGTTCTTTGAGGAGTTGTAAGCCGTGTACCGGGGTGAGCTCCCCAGGATACAGCGAAGTCACAAACAAATCAATTTAATAAAAAAAGAAAAAATTTTACTTTGTATAGTAACACCTCTTTACCAAAAAAAACCACTCCCAATTATTTACATGCACTCAGTCAGGAAGCTGAGGCCCTGGTGTTGTGCAGCGCGGTGCCCTCTCATGTGCAGCTCTGAAACACTCCAAGCTTTTACCTATCTGCAGGCTGCAACTAACCAGCCACTTGTTACCTTTTTAGCACCCTAGTCACAGGAACAATTCAATGAGTGTGATAGGGGCATCGGCGATACAACACAAAAGCTTACAAACTTATCAAAATACACCTATTCCCCCCAAACAAAGTACAACAAAGTAAATATAATAGTAGGTCAGCTTGCCAAAGAAATGGGACCATGTATAAAATGTCGCTTCTAGACTTCCTCAGAAGCTCCTCTCTGGGAGTTACAAGTCTATAGAATTCTCTGAGTCTTAGTCCTTACTACCGCATAGGTAGATAATTCACCAGTAGTGTGGCCTGTGAAGATGAGTATGCCTAACTAGTCTAACTACAGGCCCTTACTCAGTCCCAAGCAAAACATTGTAATGCAGTGCGTGCATGATTACTTCTCTTAATGATCCAGGTTTGTTGAGTACCTATTAGGCTCAGTCTGGAACAGCTACAAGCGGGGCTCATCCAGAAAACATGTGATCTCACTGACAGGGCCACTTCTCAGCCGAGTCAACCTTGATAGCAAGTTGTTGAAAGTATCATAATCATTATCTTTTCACATTCTGCTTCAATTATACCAATAGGGAAACCACCAGTGTTTCTGTAGATATAATTCACATGCTGTGATTTCCAAAATCGCAATGGTTTTGGAAATCATGGCATTTCCGCTGTGGGTATTTTTCTGCAATGTGTGGATGGGATTTGCTAGAGTGGTTTATCAATTACCATATGACCATACCAATTATCAATTGCCAAGTTAAGTTCCCTTAATACATGTGGCGGAATGCCATATGGGCCAGGGAATTATCAATATTTAATTTGTGGAGAAGCAACTATACTTCCACTTATGATAAGTAAATTATATTGGGTAGAAAATCTTGATTATATTTACATAGGTAAATATTAGGTTGAAATAATGTGTAGATACATTATTTTCAATTGTTTTATACTTATAAACCCAAGGTTATCAGACATTTCTCTGGATCAACAAACTACATTAATACCAGTAGCCTTGTATACTGTAATTTACGGTAGACACTGTCTCTAAGCTGTTTTTTTTAAGCTTGCCGCACTTTCTGCCATTACCAAATCCCACAAGAGGAAGCTCCATACTTTTCATTTCAAAAATTTATTGAAATATTGCAATCACAGAAAACATATCAAGCAAGAAGACAGTTGTAGTATAAATACAAAAGCATAAAGCAATACATGTATAAAACACGAAGACAGCTGGAATTGGTAGAAGTTGAAGATAGGGTAGAGGGATAAAAAGGTATCAAGACCCAAAACTTACATGGGGGAAGTATGGGAGAGTAGTACGGTGCTATAGTACAGATGGGGATGAGGTGGGTGGAGGGGGATCCTACTTGAGAGGGAGGAAGTGAGGAGTACACTCAAACCAATCTGACTATCAGAGTTGAAGGCAATATGGCAGACCTGGGATGTTAGACCTGTTGACCCATGGAGCCCAGACCTTATCAAAAAGCAGCGGGTATCAGCGATAAAGGCATTCATTTTTTTCGTGGAGCATAACAGTGTCAATTCGTCAGACATTGGACAAGAGGATGTTCCATACTTGTACAATAAGCACAGTAAAGCAATGTTTCTGAACTCGGTGATGAAATTGCACTTTTTTTAATTGTAAGCATGAACCCATGTTACATGTTTGGTTCGTAGAACAAATAGTTTATCGCACTGCTTTTTAACAGAGCCATTTATATATTTACATAAAGATATTATATTCTCCTCAACCTTCTCTTCTCAAGACTGAATACATTTAGTTTTGATAGCCTATCTTCATACATATTAATCTGATTGCATACCACATATTAATTTGGTTGCCCTTCTCTGAACTCTCTCCAGCTACCTGATGTCTTTTTTATGGACTGGTGCCCAAAATTGCATGGTATACTAAAGATGTGGTTGTTCCAGTGTTTAAAAAGGTATAAAATAATAATTCCTCTCTGGAAGCCATGACTTTCTTAATACAGGACAATATCCTGTTGGATTTAGATGCGGCAAACTGGCATTGTATACTATAATTTATTCTATTAGCAACAATTACTTCCAAATCTTTCACCCAGACTCACCCCGTAGTGATCTGTTCAGGATATAACTAGCATGAGTATTTTTTGACCCAGAATAACCTTATGCTTATCAACATTAAACTTTAACTAATGTTTTACTGACCATCTTGCCAGTTTATCCAGGTTACCATGTAGGAATTGGACATTCTGTGCTGTATGTACAACACTAAACAACTCTGAACAGAAGGATGCATTTAACCTCTCTGCCTTCTCAATGTCACCTCTGATGACCACATTACCCTTTTTATCAGTTACGGAACCAAGATTTTCAGTAAAAACTTTGTTTTATTGTTTACATATTTGAGATCTGAATGGCACACTTATGTTTTTTTTTTCCACAGCATAATAAATTGTGGAATTACTATAGTGGTCAAGCATTGCTTTTAGAGAATACAGTGCCTTAAGAAATACTTTGTGTATCATTGTACAGTATCCATTCACTGCCTTGCCTTTAATGTGACACAAATAAGGATTCATGCTATCCTTGCAAAATCCTTAATAAAATGCTACTTATGGATATTTTGATGCTACAGAGAGTGCAATTTGTTTAGACGATTTAACGTATTTGCAGTAGATAATGCAGTTTTGTGTTGATCTGGTTTCGATTATTTATTACAGATCAGCTTTAGTCATTTACTGGTTTAAAACATGATGTAAATACATAATATAATGGTAAAGCTGCGGACTCTGCAAACAGATTGAACCATTATGTTACATGGGCAAGTCAAATTGCCATTGTTATATAATCTAGTTGAACTGCCAATCATTTAGTCTGGCAGCTGACAGCAAGTAAAATGACACAAGGTCAGTCAGTGACCTTCTGATAAAGAGGACAGATGGTGAGTAGGAGATGGATGAGATTTGTAGAAACTACTACTTCTACTTTAAAGTATATTGCAGCAGCTTAGCTGTAGACAGGTTTGTGGCAGCTAAGTACTCCCTGCGAATCCTCAGTCTTAACCCCTCCGTGCACCAGGACGTACAGTACAGACCAAAAGTTTGGACACACCTTCTCATTCCAAGAGTTTTCTGTATTTTCATGACTATAAAAATTGTAGATTCACACTCAAGGCATCAAAACTATGAATTAACACATGTGGAATTATATACTTAACAAAAAAGTGTGAAACAACTGTAAATATGTCTTATATTCTAGGTTCTTCAAAGTAGCCACCTTTTGCTTTGATTACTGTTTTGCACACTCTTGGCATTCTCTTGATGAGCTTCAAGAGGTAGTCACCTGAAATGGTCTTCCAACAGTCTTGAAGGAGTTCCCAGAGATGCTTAGCACTTGTTGGCCCTTTTGCCTTCACTCTGCGGTCCAGCTCACCCCAAACCATCTCGATTGGGTTCAGGTCTGGTGACTTTGGAGGCCAGGTCATCTGGCGTAGCACCCCATCACTCTCCTTCTTGGTCAAATAGCCCTTACACAGTCTGGAGGTGTGTTTGGGGACATTGTCCTGTTGAAAAATAAATGATGGTCCAACTAAACGCAAACCGGATGGAATAGCATGCCGCTGCAAGATGCTGTGGTAACCATGCTGGTTCAGTATTCCTTCAATTTTGAATAAATCCCCAACAGTGTCACCAGCAAAGCACCCCCACACCATCACACTTCCTCCTCCATGTTTCACGGTGGGAACCAGGCATGTAGAGTCCATTCGTTCACCTTTTCTGCGTCACACAAAGACACGGTGGTTGGAACCAAAGATCTCAAATTTGGACTCATCAGATTTCCACTGGTCTAATGTCCATTCCTTGTTTTCTTTAGCCCAAACAAGTCTCTTCTGCTTGTTGCCTGTCCTTAGCAGTGGTTTCCTAGCAGCTATTTTACCATGAAAAAAAAAAAGAAAAAAAGTTTTTAAAAATATAAAAAAAAACTAAAAGTTTAAATCACCCCCCTTTCCCTAGATCACATATAAATAAAAGTAAACATAACCACATTAGGCATTTCTAAGTCCAAAAATGACCAAACTATTAAAATATAGAAAGATTTGTCCCATATGGAAAAAAAAAATTAAAAATGGCTGAATTGGCATTTTTTTGCGCCACTTTGCTCCCTAACAAAATGAAATAAAAAGTGATCAAAACATCATAAATTCCCCTACATTATATCAATAAACTACATATTGTCCCGAAGAAAAAGACACCTTACAGCTACGTCCACTGAAATATAAAAAAAAAGTTACAGGTGTCAGAATATGGTGATTCAAAAAAATTTTTTTTTCTTCCAAAGTTTGAATTTTTGTAAAGTTACTAAAACATGAAAAAAATACATAAATTTGGTATCACCGTGATTGTACCGACCCAGAGAATAAAGCTAACATAGCATTTTTACTGCACAGTAAAAGTTGTAGAAAGAAAACCCTTAAGAAAATGGCAGTACTGCATTTTTTTTTTTTCAATTCCAACTCATTATGAATTTTTTTCCCCACTTACCAGTAAATTGTACAGAATAATATATAGTACCATTTTGAAGTACAACTTGTCATGCCAAAATCAAGCCCTCATATGACTATGTAAACAAAAAAATGAAAAATGTCAGTATCACGTAAGGGTTAAGTTACCACAGCTGTATTTTTTTATTTATGGCAACCAATTGGAATACAAAGTCATATGGACCAAGCTTTGAGTATAATAGATATAATAATGATTAATGGAATATCTAGAAACAAGAAGGTATAGCTTGTCCCAGGCAGATAGTTGCGTATGTAACCTTGAATCCTGAATCTGTGTATCCTTCCTACATCAAGACAATAATGTTAGTTGTCACCAACCCTATAGAGCAGGACAGGGATGTGGCCATGTATGTTTTTTTTAACTTTTTTAACTTTTTTTTTTAGTAGAAGAATGAAATAAGCAAAAGCATATTTTGGCTTTGGCTCAAAAAAACACCACAAAAAACACAGCTTTCCTGCAACATGTGGCCTCAGTCTTAGGCTAAGGCCCCACGTTACAGAAAAGCTGCTTTTTTGTTGCAGATTTAGCTGAGTTTTTTGAGCCTAGGCCAGGTGTGGATTGAGTAGAAGGGAGAATTATAAGTGTTTTCTTTATATTTCCCATTCCTTTTGTAGCCACTACTTAGTTTAGTGAAAAATGCAGGAAAATCTGCAACTAAACAAACAGCTTTTCTGCACTGTGGGGTCTAAGCCTAAAGCCCTTTGCAGATGATCGTATGAAAGGTCAGTGTGTCTATCTGGGTTTTTCCGTGACAGCCCATTCATTTCTATGGGCCCGTACACATGACTGTGAATTACAAGGCCCCGTGTGTGGGCCCTCAATCCAGGCCGCAAAATATGGACCAGGTCCTATTTCTGTCCGATCTTGTGGCCGTGCTTCTGCAACTTCTATTCATTTAATGAAAGGGGCCATGGAAGCACGGCTGGTGCACGGGCGGCACACAGATGACATCCATGCATCACCCGTGCACCACCAGTGTCAAGTATTTATTTTTTTATTTAAAAAAAAACACAAATTTATTATCCACATGGACGCATGACATAATTTCTAGACAGACAGAAGTTTGAGTATTTTGAAAAAAAACTCATCTTCAATGTGTCCAAACAGAAAAGCAGGAAATTCCCTTTATCGCTGATACGTTTTCTTTATAAAACCAATTTTCAAAAAAAAAAAAATAAAATGACTAGAAATGTTGCAATAAGAAATCATATTTTTGGGAATGAAATAAGTTTTAATGTCGATCTTATCCAAGTAGTCTAAGGAGTCACAATAAATCCTGGTCTCATAGGGATTAATTTTATGCTATTGTTGAAAACAGCTAGATATTGTGGGAGGGAATTATCAGCGACAGTCATCAGTATGGTACAATTTCATGTCACCTTTATATTGCATTCATTTAACATTCAATTATTGTCCAAAGACAAGCCGTATCTGGCTAAAATTCAGAGTTTATAAAAATGCAAGATCGGTCAGCTTATCTCAGTGACACTTTGTAAGTATATGTGTCATCCGGACCTTCTTCACATTGTTGCTGCTTTATTGTATTATTGGGAATTAGGATGGGGCTAGTACTATGACTTTTCTTACTATGACCCTAGAGTAAATACAATGTGTAATAGGCTAGGTACTAAGGCAAGCTTCCAATGGGCCAAACATATTCCAAAACAGTTAGTAAGTTGACATCTACAACTTGTTTTTTGAGATGACAATACACTACCGTTCAAAAGTTTAGGGTCACTTAGAAATTTCCTTATTTTTGAAAGAAAAGCACAGTTTTTTTCAATGAAGATAACATTAAATGAATCAGAAATACACTCTATACATTGTTAATGTGGTAAATGACTATTCTAGCTGCAAACGTCTGGTTTTTAATACAATATCTACATAGGTGTATAGAGGCCCATTTCCAGCAACCATCACTCCAGTGTTCTAATGGTACATTGTGTTTGCTAACTGTGTAAGAAGGCTAATGGATGTTTAGAAAACCCTTGAAAACCCTTGTGCAAGTAGCACAGCTGAAAACAGTTTTGCTGGTTAGAGAAGCTATAAAACTGACCTTCCTTTGAGCTAGTTGAGAATCTGGAGCATTACATTTGTTGGTTCGATTAAACTCTCAAAATTTCCTACAACGGTGTGTACTACTCCCTTCAGTGGACAGCACAAATAAGCTCTAACCAGAGTAGAAAGAGAAGTGGGAGGCCCCACTGCACAACTGAGCAACAAGACAAGTACATTAGAGTCTCTAGTTTGAAGGCTATTCTATGCAGTTTTTCCTGCAGCGCTTTTCACAGAGACTTTCTGCTTCAAATATACCTATGGGGAAACCACCAGTGTTTCCGTATATATAATTGGCATGCTGTGATTTCCGCGTGTCTGCTGCACATATTTTTCCGCAAAGTGGGGATGGGATTCTCCAGAATCATGCTGGTTTTGGAAATTGCAGAGTGTCCACTGCGCGTATTTCCAAGCAATGTGTGGATGGGATTCGCTAAATGGTGCTTTTTTTTTTCTCCGGCGGAATATGCGCCATGTGGGGCCACCTGCCTAAAAGACGGATTTGGATATCCTCTGCGCAACTGTTTGGAATCAGTTTTTGGACCAATCCATTTATTTTTTTTAAATAGTTTGGCAGTGGACACATACCAGGAACAAGTGTGAACCTAGCATAATATTGCTGTCATTCAGTCCCAGAGCCATAAAACCAATATGGATGCATGTGTATGTCCAAACACTATCCTGCTATTAAAAATCTGCATTTGAGGTTTACTCTTCATTGTATCCACATGAACCTCCCTTGATTCTGTATTTATATTCTATATATTCTTCCATGTGCAATTCATTGCATAATATACAGTATTACTCATTATGGTATAGAATAATTGTGATTCTATTACAGAGGTTGCTATTGAGATTACAAAACTTAAATATGTTTCTTTAGTCAAAACTGATTAATTGAAGAAAAGTACTAATCCTCATACTGAGCCTGTAATAGATCTTTTCATTTTTCACATTCCTGTCCCTTTGCCACATAAAATTATACAGACTTACATGTCTAAAAAAATATAATAGTGAGAACCGTGCTAAGTATGAGAAAAAGAATATATTGCATATTTGAGGTTGACTATATTTATTTGCCTACACTCAGACTCAGACTCAGCTTTTTTCTTGTACACTTTTCTTTGGCTTTCATGCAAGGAACATTTGCACTATTATGCAATATTAATTTACCAAAAGAAATGGTTTGCTATGTAGTATATCATATTCAGCTTGTGCTTGAATATTAAACACAATCACTACATAGTTCCTGCATCAAAAAGACATATCCAAAAAGATTACACATAGAATCTGAATATTGCATCTGATTTTGTGCCAAAATATTATTTATAAATACAAATCCTAGCCATTATATATACACCAAATGTTTGTGAAAACTACCACTGCAGCCAGCAGGAGAGGAAAATTATATTCATCAATTGATGCTAATTAGCCCGTCTGAGATCTCCCTTTACAAAATGCACCAACCCCCAATCCTTTTTCAACACAAAGAAACAAGATTACAAAAAAAACATAGAAAGAAAGCAGAAATCCCACCCACTCTACAGAGTGAATCACATCAGACTACCTTTGGTTTGTCATAAATGAAACCCCACACACATTTCTTAAGAAGCAATAAGTGCACTGAATGTTGTACAGAAATGTGATTTTAATTATTATGATTGCATAACCTCCTAATTAATCTTCTCAAAGTGAGCACATTGGTCAGCTAATGATCATCGCATGGTTAAATACAATTAGGTGTCACATGAAAATCACACTTGTACATTGGTGCATTCATATTATAATGAGAAAATGTATCAGATGTGTGGAAGGTAATAGTCATTCACATACAGGCATCTCATTAGGTTATTGAAAGAATAATACTGATTTTACCAGGTAGACATGAGGCTGCGAATCACAAAAGTAAGGGTGTATAAAGTGTAAGGGCACGCATTTAGGATTTGTTGAATCCAAAACCAGATGAGGATCATAAAGGCAGAAACGTATAGAGGGCAGATGGTACCACTCTTTTTTAAAACTACTCCTGGTTTTAGCTTCAAAAACTGCTATAAAACCTGAATGTATGTCTTTTCAATCACACTTTGCTTTGTCTTTTTGCTATCATTTTGCAAAAATCAAGGCAAAAAAACCATAAAATCGACATAAGTCCTGAACCTCATATACTAGCGGAGAAATAGTTTTATGAGGGAGACATTAAATATGATTTTTTTTCAGGGCATCAGTTTTTAACCCTTAGGTGCACCAGGATGTACAGTTACGTCCTGGTGCACGTTACTAAACATGGCGGCCGCTCTGAAACAGAGCGGCTGCACTAGCTGCCGGGTCTGTGCTTTTTCATACAGCAGGGACCTGGCAGCATTGCCCGTGATCAGAGATGACTCTGACCACGCGCATTTAACCACTCAGGTGCTGTGGTCAAATGCGACCATGACATCTGAGTGGTTACTTTCACTTTCTATTTGGTTTTCGGTCGGGTTGGGACGGCCCCACCACGGATCGATCATGGGAGGCGTCTCGTTACCATGGCAGCCTGGTCCCTTCTGAAGGCTCCCAGTCCAGCCATTGTATTGTAACTACTGAAGCCTGCGTGTAGCAGGCTTCAATAGTTACGTAGCAAATCTGCCATAGACTGCAATACAGTAGTATTGCAGTCTGTGGCACAGGTGATCTAAAGATCACATGTATGTTCAAGCCCCCTGAGGGGAGGCTAAAAAAAAAATGAAAAAAAGTTTTTAAAAATATTAAAAAAAAAAACTAAAAGTTTAAATCACCCCCCTTTCCCTAGATCACATATAAATATAAATAAAAGTAAATATAAACACATTAGGTATCCCCAAGTCCAAAAATGCCCAAACTATTAAAATATAAAAACATTTGTCCCATATGGTAAACGCCGTAGCAGGAAAAAAAAAAAAAAAAGTCTGATTTGGCATTTTTTCGTCAAATTACATTCCTAAAATAATGGAATAAAAGGTTATCAAAACATCATACAACTCCCAGCAAGGTAAAAATGTAAAATAAAAACGACATATTGTCCCACAAAAAAAAAGACACCTTACACAGCTCTGTATGCTGAAATATAAAAAAAAAAGTTACAGGGTCGGAATATAGTGATTCAAAGAATTTTTTTTCATCAAAATTTAGAATTTTTGTAAGTTATTAAAACATAAAAAAAAACTATATAAATTTGGTATCACCATGATTGTACTGATCTGCAGAATAAAGCTAACAGCATTTTTACCACAGAGTGGAAGCCGTAAAAAAAAGACATAAGAAAACGCGGGTTCTGCATTTTTTTCTCAATTCCACCTCATTCTGAATTTTTTCCCACTTCCCGGTACATTCTACAAAATAATAAATGGTAACACTTTGAAGAACAAGCCCTCATATGACTATGTAAACAGAAAAATGATAAAGTTATGGCTTTTGGAATGTAAGGAGTAAAAAACTAAAACACAAAAATGAAAAATATCTTCATTTCCTAAGGGTTAATTCCACTGAAAAAAAAAAAACAGCCTGATATGCAGTAAGAGAAAGTGGCGCTGTTTCTGAAAAACTGAACTCTTTTTTTCTTCTAGCCTTATATACCCCCTTTAACCAGCAGTTTTTTTCACTGACATAAAAAAAATATTTTATTGAAATAAAAGACCCCACGTGACCCTCGTTGACCATTTCATTAAAAATTTTAAAAACACTGCCACTGGTCATCAGCATGCAATGAATCAGGCAGGGTCCAATTAGCAGATCTGAAAAAAAGAATGGAAAAAAAACATTAGTAAAATATACATAAACAAAATAATTATCATATTTACCTGTCCTGGTCCTGGTGACACCTGTTTGGCTGATTTATATCATTTGATGGGGTTACTAAAGTTCAATGTCAAATGGACTCTAGTAATCCCTGTTTTTGGTGTCCTGGGGGCTCTGTAGGAACTTCTTCTGGTATGAAGGGGTTCCTGAACGCAATGGTTTAGAGTGGTTGCCTAGGCAATATTTATTCACTTACCTGGTCTGGTGAAATGCTTTTGATGGACCCAGGGGTTCCAGCAATGTCACGACCCCAGAGTCATGTGATTCGAGGCAATGTTTGGCTCCCTGGGTCACTCCACCCCCTTGCTTCTCCCATCTGACAGGTAATTAATTACCTGTACTATGGGGGCTGGCTGACTATAGGGGAGGGAGTGGGCAAAGCGACCCAGGGAACCGAACTCTGCCTCTGATCACATGACCCGGGAGTCGTGACCCTCGGAACCCTCGGTTCTATCAAAAACTTTAATCACGGTCATGGCAATACTGCAATTAACCCCTTCTTGGGCAATCAAGAAATCTATCACTTAGAGCCAATGGAGAATTCTGTGCACCAACGCTCCCCAGGCGCAGTGGGTGGATGAACTTGTATGGGAGGAATGGTGAGGTATGGGTGCCCACAAAGGAACATTATGTAATTTAACATACACACGTGGACAAAATTGTTGGTACCCTTCGTTTAATATAAGAAAAACCCACAATGGTCACAGAAATAACTTGAATCTGACAAAAGTAATAATATATAAAAATTCTATGAAAATGAACAAATGAAAGTCAGACATTGCTTTTCAACGATGCTTCAACAGAATTTTTTTTAAAAAGAAAACTCATGAAACAGGCCTGGACAGAAATGATGGTACCCTTAACTTAATATTAACTGTAACTTTCAATGAGACTTCTGCACCTCTCAACAGGTATTTTGGCCCACTCCTCATGAGCAAACTGCTCCAGTTGTCTCGGGTTTAAAGGGTGCCTTTTTTAGATGGCATGTTTCAGCTCCTTCCAAAGATGCTCAATAGGATTTAGGTCAGGGCTCATAGAAGGCCACTTCAGAATAGTCCAATGTTTTCCTCTTAGCCATTCTTGGGTGTTTTTAGCTGTGTGTTTTATCCTGTTGCCAGACCCATGACCTGCGACTGAGACCAAGCTTTCTGACACTGGGCAGCACATTTCTCTCTAGAATCCCTTGATAGTCTTGAGATTTCATTGTACCCTGCACAGACTCAAGACACCCTGTGCCAGATGCAGCAAAGCAGCCCAGAACATAACAGAGCCTCCTCCATGTTTCACAGTAGTGACAGTGTTCTTTTCAAGATATGCTTCATTTTTCCGTCTGTGAACATAGAGCTGATGTGCCTTGCCAAAAATTTCGATTTTTGTCTCATCTGTCCATAGGACACTCTCCCAGAAGCTTTGTGGCTTATCAGCATGTAGTTTGGCAAATTCCAGTTTTGTCAGATTCAAGTTATTTCTGTCACCATTGTGGGTTTTTCTTTCATTAAACGAGGGGTACCAACAATTTTGTCCACGTGTGTATATAGAGGAGGGGGAGAACACAGGTTGTAGAGGCAGTAGCCCCTGCAGTCTGTAGCAGTCCTAATGTAAATATATTATGGCTGCTATACAGATACAGTATAACGGTTCTAGTGTTCATTAGGGCTGCCTTGCTGTAGGCTGCATATCTGTATTATGTATAGCAGTCCTAACAAACCACTTATATGCTGCTAAACTTCTTATGTGCTGTTGTACAGTATGGCCAAGTAGTGCCATAATGAAAATATCTTTCTTGTGTCAAAGTGCAATCTTGTTGCTGAGAGATTCAACTTTTTTTTGCTGGGTGACAAACACAAAAAAAAATGGTTGCTTAAACAAGTGTGGTCCCACACTGAGTGCACCAAACAGCTCATTTGTATATGGAATAAAAGATAACTTTTTCAGCAACAAGATTGTACTCTTGACACAAGAAAGGTATATTCACTATGCCACAAATCATCCCTTCAATAGCATATAAGTGGTTAAGAAGCGTTTTTAGTGGTTGTAGACTCCTCTTAAAGAATCAGCAGTATTTTCAGTGTATACTCTGAGTGTACAAACTTTGTTTGTAAAATCTCTTTCCATATGGTGCCAACTCAGCACCCTTGCATGTAGACATGTGTGTGACAACTGAGTATGTACAAGTATGCTGTATGTTGCACAGCTTACAAGTAAGAAGGGACATACAGAGTTGAGTGCCCCTTAAATGTTTATATACAGTGGAGGCCAGGATGGTTTTATTTCCCTCAATATAATTAAGTGCATTGTGGGAAATGTCAGTCATTGTTTTGTCATGGATTTTTCTCACATACTAGTGAACATTATTTTCTATGTGAAAAAGATACTAATATTACTACTAGTAATAATAATGCTGCATTTAAGCATCTCCATTATGGTCACCAAACTGAGGTTTTACTGACCTGGATTTCCATACCCATAGGAAACTATCATAATAAGAATTCTAACATCTACATGCCAAATCACTTGTAATGAAGTCACACTTGCACGGTGACGCCTTGTTTTATATTCTTGCAGACATGGATTGTACACAGACACACAGCTGTAATTTTGGATTTCAACTTTCAATATTTAATAGTTACATTACAAGACTCTAGTCTTTCAGTGCTGGAAGTTAGTGATGGCTAAAGTACCTCATAGTCCTTCAAAAATAACCCATGCAGTTTATTGTTGAAGGCATTTTACCCAAACCACCTCTTACCTCATATCTATTAATGTTGGCACTGTCTCATGCCAGTTTATCTCACCTATCAAATGGGGCAACTTTTAGATTTTTTCAAATACAATGGCCCAGATTTATTATTGTGGTTACAACTAGACACGGGTGTAATCTTTGGCTAAAATTTTTGTGGATGTAGATTCTCAGAAAAAGGAGGCATGGCTTAAATGCAACATGCTGTGTTAAAATTGTGTTGTAAAATTTTGGCTCAAAGTAAGATAACTAAAAGGTGGCATAAATGTAGACTAGACATTGTGATTTTTCTGCAATGTGTGGGTTGGATTCACTGGTATCCCATCCACTTTGCAGTGACTGTAAAATGCTACGGTTTTTGCTGCAGCATTTCCACCACGGCCAAACTGCGCCATTTACGCCTCGTGGGGCCCCCAGCCTAAAAGCAAAACCATATATATTTTATAGTTTTTGCATTGTATCATGTAATGTATTATTTCCAACTGATGTTTATAATATTTTATCTACTGTGGGCAGTGCTTAATTGTCACATGTGCGTGACAACTTATGTCTGCAATCCTACTGTAATGTAAAAATACTGTAATAATAAATGCACATAATATTTTGTGACAAATAGCACACAGCTTTCACAACTTTTTACAACTTTTTCCAAGCTTTTACAACACAGTACATATAATTTTATAGTAGATTTTTATTTTTGAATAGTTTTAATTTACCATGCTCCGTTTCTGCAAATTGTGCTAAAGGCTTTAAAACAAATTAAAAATGATGATTTTCTATATTTAAATGTTTGTTCCTTCCATCACCTCATAAAACTTTAGAGAGCATGTCTGTTCTTATCAGATAATAGCATAAGAATACCTTCACAAATAGTTTTTCAATGGCATTTTTTTTACTCTCTTTGTGTTTTATTATGGCTTTTTAGTCCTATGCATTTTTATCCGCACAGCATTTTTCCTGCATTTTTTTTCTCTGGCATTTTTTTTCTTTTAATGAAATCAATAAGAAAACATCTGAAGAAAGCCATTCCCAGAGGATGCTATTTTGAAAAAAAATGAGGTAAAAAACACAATGAGATGTAAATAAAATGCTCCTCCCAGAAAAAAACATGTATGTAAGGCTATTCATAATTTGTTATTGAATAACCTGTAACATCTGGCTGCAATAATTATAATTACATTTTTTCTCAATAAAAAATAATGCAATTAAACAGGACATAAAAAAGCTTGCGTGAAACCAGCCCTATGGTTCAGTGCTTGCACTGTGAAAGTATACAGCAAATACAGATTAGTTTTCAGGTTTTATCAGAATTCTTATCTGGTGAATCTCATTCACACATTGAAGAAAAATATGAGCAGCGGAAACGCTTCACTTTCCAAAACAGTCACAGTTTTGGAAATCGCAGCATGTCAATTATACCTACGGAAACGCCAGCGGTTTCGCTCTAGATATAATGGAAGCAGAAAGTGTTTCTGTAGGTAAAATTGACATGCTGTGATTTCTAAAACTGTAACAGCATTTTTGAAATTTCCACTGCAAATTTTTTTCTGCAATGTGTGGATGGGATTAGCCAGAATCCCATCCACTTTGCAGGTACTGTAAAACACAGCGTTTTCGCAATGTGGGGCCCAGGCCTAAGGCTAAAGCCCCACATGGCGTCCCGCTGCAAAAAGGCGCTGCGGGAAAAAACACAGCGGCAATGCATCGCGTTTCTTCCCGCAGCACTTTTGACAGTTAACGCCATATGGGGCCCCGGTCTAAAGGACGTAAAAGTTTATATTAAAGGTTTATATTTCTCCACTTTTCTTCTTGTTTTAGATAATTAATGCGTTAAAAAACCTGTGCTGTGTGAATCTGGTCTAAATATTATACGCCAACTATTTTTCTATCTCTTAGGCTTCATGCAGACGACAATGAAAAATAGAAGTATAGCGGATGTTTTTAATGTCCGTTACATGTGCTTTTTTAGTTCAGTGGGAGTCAATGGTTACATATACATGTCTGTTTTTTTAACTGACTGTGAATAACATAATTTAAAAAGTAGGATATGTCCAATTTTTAACTGTTTTTCTGACGGGGCCAATAAGAGTCTAGGGATTAGTTTTTAATATCCGTCTTTTGAGCAATATATCAGCTTCCCTGACATTAGAGGAAAATTCAATAATGCACCATTTTTTAATTGTTATTTTCTGTCATCTCTAAATAAATAAAAAGCCTGAAATGAGTTTTCAGTATACAAGACATCAATGATGGACTGTCTTCCAAATGCTACACTAAGCGCAGACATAGAGATTGTACTGCTGTAAGATCTTGAGACCGAGACAGTATGAATTATCCAAAACCTAATGCCAGAGAAATGCCTCACAGCAGTGGAACAGCCACAAGTGGCAAACCTATTAATCCAGCTTGGAAAAAATAGACCCCTGGGATGGGCTCACATTAAACACACAACTATGCCATCAGCAAATTAAAATCAATTGAAATCTATTTAGCTTGGATAAAAAGTCTCCTTCCCCCTCCGCTGCTCATCTGCTGTGCCAACAGCTTCCAGTGATGAAACAGGTGCTTGTAAATTAATTAGCCTGATGAAACACACCTTGGTATGAATTTCCCAGAACACCCTGGCAGACAGCCATGCTGGTCCCAGGAGCTGATCAGCGTTCTGTAAATATTGAGATTTGATAAAGTGAATGTGGCTCTGGCAGCAGATGGCTTGGAATGCTCTGTTGACACTGTCTGCGATTACTTGGATATGAAGACTTTACTTCTCACGGACCTCCTCTGGGAGTCACCAGAGGACTTGATCCCCTCTCCAGCTATTTGCCTTCTAATTGAAAATCCTTATTCCCAGATGGAGCATAAAACCTCAGCTTCAGGCAACTCACACTGCACTGTTTCACTGTTGAGACACGGGTAATTGCTTTCAGTAATGCAGGTTAAATGTGACATTTAGTGCTTAATAAAAATTATCAAGGCCAAAGCCGTTTATCATTCTTACACTTTGGCTTGTCGGAAGTGAGGGAATTTAATCTGATGAATCTAATGTCTCAACACAGCTTTCCCGGAAACTACAGCAAACTTTAGGCATCTGTTTTAACCCTGCTGTTCTGGTCGGCCAAAAATGACCGAATTTGAAATTTGATATTTTTTAAAATATTCATTATGTGGTTCTGAAACTTGTGGTTCATTGACTTTTCCTCATTTGAGGGGTTCTTACTAATAGCAGTTTTTATTTATTTATTTTTTGTTTACTTTTTGCTCCACGTCTTTTTTTACACTTGTACTGTTCGGTCAAAAATGACCGATAGCCTTTTATACTAATCTCCAGCCATTTTTTAAAAAAAATAAAGGAGTTATAATCTCATTTTGGTCTATATAGTTCATCTACTACTATTTATCAATTTATCTAGGTCCTTTTGGTCCATGCAGAGTTACACATACATACATTTTCAAATTATGATACTGTAGATGGACACCTGTAAACGCAAAACTAATCGGTGGCCAATGGTTGTTTTTTACAACATTCTTGATGTGTCGGCATACAATGCATTTGTGTTATGGCGTGAAATAGACCCAAATTGGAACAAAAATAAACTATATAAAAGAAGAATTTTTTTAGAGGAGTTGGGAAAATCACTGGTTAGCCCATATATTGAACAAAGAAAAGTGACACCCAGAGATGATGGAGCTGCAGCCATTGTCCACAGGATCCAACAGCATGCTGAAGAAAGTGAACCAAGGGCTTTCGCTAGCACTGCGACGATACCGACGGCCTCCACCAGCAGTACAACCAGCCTAAAACGGAAACGATGCGCCTTCTGTCCAGCATCAAGTAATCACAAATCAAATGTGATATGTTGCAAATGTGCAAAGTACTTATGAAAAAGACATGTAAATTATACTTGTGACGAATGCAAACAGTAAATTTAGCACCTTGAACCTTATTTCACATTTTATATAGAAAAAAACTAGACTTTTTATTTTTGTTTGTTTTTTTTTTTGAAAAAAAAAAATATTTACATACAGTTTGATGTTATTAGTTATAATTTACAGTTTTATAAAGATTTTTTTTTGTGCAAATGTAAAATATATATGAATAATGCAATAAGGCCAATGTAACATTTTTTGACACAAAAAAAATAAAAATTAAGTTTTTGATTTCATTTTTCATTTGTTTATGAACAACAATGTTCACATACAGTATAATGATGCAAAAGAAATTCAAATAAAACACTTAAATTAGTTAAAAATCCAGACTTTAATAGGCCCGGTCAAAAATGACCGGGACATTTTATGTGTATAGTAGAACCGAACAGAACAGCAGGGTTAAACAAAATATGCATCCATGTCTAATGCTGTACAGAAATCTGCACACAAACATAGAGAGATGAAGTAAACAATACATACAATATATCTTCATTGTTGACAGGAGGAAGAAACCTCATAATAAAACAATAAAATTACTTTTATTTTAAATGCCTTCAATATCAGATTTAAGTTGTATCTTCACTTATAAAACAGCTTTTTCAGAAATTAATAGTACGTGTGAATATAAGAAACTTTGGAATATATCTTAAGGAAATCTTTAGTGTGTGTGTTTACATAGAATTCAGTAGTCAAATCCAGCTCACAAACAGAACTCTATGGAGACTGGAGGGGGACAAGAAGTCTGTTAATTGATTTACTTCCTCATTCTGTGCACTGATAGCCTGTTATCTCTATCATAGCGGAATTAAAAGAGCTCCCAGGCTCACACAATAGCAGAGAATGGCAGCAGCTTTTATCTGTGTGTGTTTTTCAGCAACCTCCTTCTCAGCCTCCTCTCTCCATAGACTAATATGTAATATGTAAGTCAGCTTAATAAATGGAGGAGACAAATTTCTTAAATGAGGTATGTTACAACATTGCTTATATTTACATGTACTATAAATTTATGAAAAGTTTTTCTTATAATTAAAGGTATGCTTTAAAGGGACTTTGTCACCAGGGTGATGCATATTAAACAGCAGTGCGGAGCATAGCAGTTTGGAGCAATGGAGCCATTCTCAGTGCTTCAAATAGCTCATTTACATAAAATAAATAAAAATCTCAGCAACGGAGGCACAAATTTTCATGGGCAAAAAGCATTGCATTCATGTGGACCTGACCTATCTATCTGAGTTGCTGGTTTAATGTGTTTCACCCTGGTGACAGATTCACTTTAAATGGTCATTAACTTTTAAGACTTAGTCTCATTTCATAGAGCATGTGATCAGTGGTGTAACTAAAGTCTTGTGGGCCCCGATGCAGTCTTTTGTCCGGGGCCCCCTACCTCATCCCTATAGCAAATTCTTGATAGTGATGGTTACGGGTGCTAAGGAGTTTAATCAACCTTAGTATGGTTAGTGTAATCTCCTTGATTTATGGGCCAGATGGAAGCTGCAATTTCAATACTGATGCCAGTGCTTATGGGCCCCCTAAGGCTCCTGGGCCCCGGTGTGACTGCACCCCCTCAAGTTACGCCCACTTTAATTAAAAGTGTTGCTGCTTTTTGCCTGAAAAACCTTTCTAAAGTTCCTGCCACTAGGTGTCTCCCTTCTAGCTAATTTACAGTTGACTGCTTTGTTATCAGCAGCAAGAAGTAAAGAAAGTGAGGTGGGAGACAGTGGCGTAACTAGGAATGGCTGGGCCCCAAGGCGAACATTTGACATGGCCCCCCCTGAACTGCCACCCCCAACCGCCCCCCACGGACCGCCCCCTCCAACCCCTCCCCCAAAATCTGCATTCCTGCACACACTATTATGTGCCATAGTGGCCCCTGCACACAGTATTATGCCCCATAGTGGCCCCTGCACACAGTATTATGCGCCATAGTGGCCCCTGCACACAGTATTATGCCCCATAGTGGCACCTGCACACAGCATTATGCCCCATTGTGGACCACCCATGAACAATTATTATACTCTGGGGTCTTTTGAGCCCCAGAGTATAATGATCGGAAACCCAGGGGAGGATAGAAACATAAAAAAAATGCTACTTACCTGTTCCTCGCTCCGGTCCACTCCCTGCTACTTCGGCCTTCTTCAATGTTGGACCAGGCTGGCGTTACGTGATCCGCCCGGCGTCGAGACACAAAATGACGTCAGCTGACATCTGGGACGTCACCAAACAGGCCCGAAGCCTGGAGAAGTGTAGGAGAGGTAAGTACATTATTTTTTTTATGTTCCCTCACTTCCCCTGGGCCTCCGATTATTGTACTCCGGGGTCTGAAAAGAGTATAATGATAGCAGTGATTGTGGGGTTCGGCCCACGGCATTAACTACCGATCCCCGCTACTGCTCACAGCTGCCTCCGCAGAAAGGGTAGCGCAGGCGGCCCTGAGAAAGAACCCGGGGATCGGTAAGTATATAGGGCCCGTTACCTGCGGGTGTTACTCCAGCAGGTAACTGCCTATTAAAAAAAAAAAAAAAAAGCATCGGGGGCCCACGGGGCCCCATAATGTCCCGGGCCCTGTGGCAGCATCTACCACTGCTACCCCGGTAGTTACGCCCCCTGGCGGGAGGGGTTCTCTCTTCACACAGTGAATGCAGATGGGAGGGGCTGATTCTCACAAACTGTAAGGACTGAACAATCTGCTCATCTCACAGCTTGCAATGTAAAAAAAAAAGTTTTTATGTACTTGTATGTACTTCTGGCTGCTTGTGTGGTTACAGATGGTATATTATTCACAGACAGCAAGCAGCTTTACTGACTGTGCTCTAGAATGGAGAGGGCATCTGCATATATCTGCTCTAGATTTGCGGTTCCGTCTTCCTGGATCTCCTCTATGATGGTGACTTAAGCTTTTCTCAGCTAAAATGTGTTTCAGCCAAAATGTTAGCAGCAGAAAAACTGATAGGGCAGATATTTCAACTTTTCATGAAAACTCAGGTACCTTTTAAGTACTTTACTGGAGGCCCATTGTCCAGCCAACATGCAGAATATAAGCATGCTGTTTAATTCTATTGTATTATATGCTAATATGGATTAATAGATTATATGTGCATTAAACTCCAAATACTGTATTTATCAGAAGATCATTAGATCTTGTAGAAAACTTGTCAAACCCTACATGCCTTTCAGGTATAACTACAGTATGTAACATTTATTGTGAAGTGACAGAGCTATACCTGTATAGGAACAAGGCATTTCATATGAACAAGGAAACACATTTATGATAGGTTCACACTATCGAGAGAACTCAAACATCAAATATATGGACCGCTAAAACAGCAGTTACACATGGAGACAGGCTATGATGGGGTTTTTTGGCTGTCCATCAAATGTTAGTCAGAGAAAAAAAGTCCTCTGATTTTCAGCAGACTCTCCAACAGAGCCTCCAACCTAGCCTTAATATATTTTTTTGCTATCTTGTTTAACTTTTGTTACTTATTGTGTATTTGTTTAAATATGCCAGAGGCATGGCTGGATCTGGAAGGTGTGATTCAGTAAGATCCCAAAGAGTTAGTACATAGTGTAGAAGTCATTGCAAACTGGAAAAGATCTGATATAATCTTAAAATGATTTATTTGATTTAGCTAGTTGTGATATGTACTGTATGCAGCTTGTTTGGCTGACAGCTATTATTTCCATCTCCCCCATAGTACAGTAGTATAATGTTGTTCCGTGTTAGCTATAGAAAGTAGTGGAAGAGTGAAGAAATCAGGCGATACCTTTTAGAGGCTAACTGAGTATATTTGATAGTAAGCTTTCTTGTATGTCTGAAGAAGAGAGCTAGCACTCTCGAAAGCTTACTATCAAATATACTCAGTTAGCCTCTAAAAGGTATCACGTGATTTCTTCACTCTTCCACATCTCCCCCATATACATGGATGATCGGCTCAGCTGACTTAGCATGTGTTCTCAAAGAAAACCAACATGTCCAATTCTTGTTCCCCCAACATGTAACATGTAAGAGAATATGTGCACCTCTCCAGACACATGAGTCAGCTGGTCCCGTCATAAAACACAAGCTCAGCTGATTTTCCACTTATGTGTATTGACATGTTATCAAAAAAACAACATGATCGCCTCTTGTTCTGTGTTTGTGCTGCTATACTGTTTATTGTTTTTCAAAATGATCTATTATTCAAACAAACAGCAATTAGTTCAAATAACTATTATATAAAAACCGTATTACATAACATTCAAAATATATTGGGGGAGATTTAAAACTGAATGAGACAGAACTATCCTACAAGCTGACCTACAAGCTCTGCACTACATCTTTTGTGTTTTAGATCCTTTTTTTTGCCTTTCCCAACAAGTGAATGAGGTTAGTGGAAAATGGTCTTTCGAAAAGGGTGGGATTCGGGGTGCAACAATATTTTACAATGTTGCAACACAATTCTGCTACATTTTTACACAAATAAGCCAACTAAGAGGTAGTATAAACTTTGGTGCACTTTGATGTCTAACACACCTGTCCAGAGATGTTAGTAAACTTTCTGCTGGAGTCAAAGTGCAACAACGTTTATGACATTTTAAAAGTTGATTGGTGTAACAAATCTGGTGACCCATCCTAGAGTAAGAGTGGAAATATAAAGAGTTGCAAAATGTTAATGGGAATGAGACAAAACCTCAGAAATGCCTCCTTCTGCCTTTTGACACCAGACTGCGGTTTGTACTTTTCCTCTTAGCTGGACAGTGTGGCGACCTTTTAGAGACAGCAATCCAAGCCCACTAATTTATCACAAAGTGCCAACTGGCAACTTAACCTTAATACTGTGCAATCCACGTTGTGGACAATACAGACCTGCTACAGTTGGGGCTTTACAGAGCTTTCAATGATACAAAACAACTTTGTATTGAAAGGTAAAAGTTTGCATTTGGAATAATTTTGAACAATTATGTTATTACAGCCTGTAATAATATCAATTGTCTGCTATAAAACAGATAATTTTGTTTAAATAATGAGGGGCCCCCACACAGTACAATCTGCTCCACAGTGGCCCCCACACAGTATAATCTGCTCCACAGTGGCCCCCACACAGTACAATTTGCTCCACAGTGATCCCCACACAGTATAATCTGTTCCACAGATGGGTGCCCACAGAGATGCCACCTCTTGCATACGTGCCATAGGTTCGCCACCATGGGACTAGAATGTCGTAAAATGCACCAGATTTTTCATTCAGCATTGCCCACTGTGATAAATCTGCCACATTTTTGGCCTACATAGCCTAAATTTATAGTCTCTAAAATTAAGGACAACATTAGCTTTGTTAGCATCTTAAGAGGTTTAAAATTACCACACTTATCTGACAACAACTAATATTTCTGAAAGATCAAAGTAGACTTGAATGTAAAATGGTTGCATGTAGCAATGAATATGCTCTGGAAAAACATTGTATAAAACAGTAAAAGGTATAAAAATGCTTCTAATTCTTGTGCATGTTATTAGTTCATCTAACAATCTTTTGAGAAAATTGGTTTATTTTTTTTTTCGATGGCATATAGACCATAATGTCTACTACATATAAATGTAATGTACATTACACTACTACATACATTTATTGCTAAGTAGCGTAATGGATAAAAATGTTGAGGAATTATTTATCCACTTTCACTGTCCAATCATGGTGATTTTTTTGCATGAATCAGAAATAGACTTAAGTATTTCCCAGTGGAATTATTGCCTGCCTTTTCTTTAACTGATGCACTTCATGTGATAAACATTAGGCATATCACAGAATTTTATATTCTTGGTATTACAATAACAAGTAGCTAGTGAGCAAGATATGTTAAAATATAAAAATTATATTTTTAAAACATGTAAAAACAACTGATAGCAGAGGCTGTTCAAACATAAGTCTGTAGGATTTAGTGGTTATAAAATATCTAACACATTTTTACAGAAATAACTGACTTTAAAAAGACTCCAGACTGAATATCTTTACCTTTGCCTAGAATGTATGTACTTAGACGGTATCAAACACAATTCAAATTCATCTGTTGAACTGGACACTAGCTAGGCTTGCAGGACAAATTATTGTAGTAGATTTAAATGGTTTGGGGGAAATAATTTAAAGGATCTTATAAAGTTCTATTTCCAACATGCGAATGAATAAAGTACAGTACTTACAAGGAAACATGGAAAAATGGTAATTGTCTAGTAAGTAGGATTGGTAATCTTTTGTCCTTTGATTCTAGAGACAAAGGCTGTGTTCACACGGTGGAAAATGAAGATCATTTTCTGCCGCCGGAATTTTCGCAGCGGTCTGCCGAGACAGGATGCCGATGCAGTGCATCAGCATTCTGTCTCGGCATCCCACTCCTGATTAGGCCCGGATGAATGGGCCTAATCAGAAGGGCGTCTCGAGCCACGGACACCGCGGGAGGAATCCGCGGCAAGATCGGGTAGGATGCTTCTTTTTTCCGCGTCCTGCTGCGATCTCTGCTTCCCATTGAAAACAATGGGAGGCGGATTTGGGAGGAATCTGCTCTGGATTCGGGGGTGGAATCCACCCCCAAATCTGCGGCAAATTCCTCCGTGTGAACACACCCAAATAGTGTCAAGGAATTATCTACGGAATATTAAAAAAAAAAAAATCTTAGGCCGGCGAATTCCATGCCCACTTTGAGGTAAAATACGTGGTCCGTTGCAGTTTTGGAAATCACAGCATGTCAATTATATCCTCAGAAACGCCAGCGGTTTCCCTATAAAAATAATTGAAGCAGAAAGTCCGCAGAGGAAGCCTTTGTGAACTTTCTTTGCAAAGCGCTGTGGGAAGAACCGCAAAGCTTTAAGGCTAAGGCCCCAGATGGAGTCCTGCAGCAAAAAAGCTCGTGGGGCCTTAGCCTTAAAGCTTCTCATTTAAACAGTCACCATATTATCATAATATCATTATTATTGCAATAAAAGCCCTCTATTATATATCTGGAGTTAACATAGATGACACAGGATCACTTCATTAAAGGGGTTTTATGGTATTTTTTAGTATGGCCTATACTTAGAATCGATAAGGGACTGTCAGCACGCGGATCATCTGTCCGATCCACTTACTATACCATGTATAAAACAAGAGGTATATGTCAATGAAAGATGAGCTAATGGTGCCCAGCTGTCCCTACATAGTGACCTCTGGAAATGTTACAGAACATGCCCACAGTACTCCAAGTGAGTAAGTTGTTTTCTGACCAGGGTTTCTAAAGTTCAGATGTCTGCTGTAAGCACAGATCAGACCAGGAGCTCTGGCACTAGGACTGCCCCAATAATTTTGTGAAGAAAATAGAATAAAAATAATTGCTTAATTAGCAACATCAAGTGATCAAAGGTTATAATGAGACATTTAATAGTCAAGAACAGCAATCAGAAGTCCCAGAAATAAGTTTCATCTACAAATTATTTCATATTTCATACACGTAATTCTAAAATTAAACTTTACTTGATTTGTTTTGAAAAGACACAAAGGAAATGATAAAATCCTGGACAACTAAAGTCAATCCTTGCACAAAGGATTGAGGTTATATAAATAACAAGTAAAAGGTTATGAAAGATCAGAATGTGTATTCCTTTCTATATGTATATTCTTTGCACGTAGATTACACATTGGTCTAAAACTAACCAACAGCAATTCCCAAACAACGGCAACACAACGTATCATCCGATGCTATAGTTTTTATTACAGATACAATTCCAAAGACACTACAAATAGCACTAAAGAGGAATTATCTTGTATGTGATAACATTTTATCTGTTTTACACAGTAGTGTGAGTTTTACTCTTTAAATATAAATATACTTCCTATTGCCTTTACATGTGTTTTCATGTAAAGAGCAGGTTAACGCACAGGTCACAGTCTTTTATTTATTTCCTTGCCTGTTATTTTTAATATAACTAACTTGATGTTAATGTTAAAAACATTAATGAAATTTTTATATTCTGCATTTGACAGCTTTTCATTCAAATAAATTTCCCTTATATTACTGCTTACCACATATATACACATTGTGAGGGTGTGAACCTAGAGGGCGCTGGTGAGCGACCCAAAAACAGGGTTGAAAAGGACCTTGGCCACACCCATACCTGGGGCTTCACTCCTTTTTGTCCACTTGCAGCTTTAGTTGAGCAGCAAGCATTTTTAGATCTACAATCTGAGCAGATAAATTAGACAGGTTTTCCTCAAACTGAATCCTCATGTCTTCTATCTGGAGGTCCAATTCTCTATTGGCCTTTTTCCAGCTTGTCATAAGCATTGTCTTTCTCCTCTTACAATATCTGCACAGATTTCAGGTTTTTCTCAACTTCTTTGTGACTCACGTGTAAAGTTTGTAAATTCTGAGCATGGACAGACAACATCTCCATCTGTTCTTTGTCCTTATTTTGCAACAAAACAGAAAAATTTTCATTATCTTCACAAGATCCTGTAAACGCCCTCTCCAGGCTACATATTCTAGCTTGGAGTTCTATTTCTCTTTGTTCCAGAACTCCAGCTCTGCTCTGCCATTCCTTCTCTTCATTGTTTAGCTGAACCTGCTTTAGTTCATGCAGGTTCTGCTCGGACTGCAGCGTCTGCACCACAGATTCTAATTCCTGGTCTCTGTCAGACACATACTTCCTCAGCTCTGCAACTTCATTTTCTTTATCAGTTAATTTAGCCAAAAGTTTTTCACACTTCATGACTTGGGCCTCCAAATATTCTAACTGACGTTGCAAAAATTCACTTTTCTCACGATTAGCAGTTTCAAGCTCATCTTGTAATCTTTCAATGTCACACTGTTTGGCACTGGATCTTGGACATGCTGCTCCTTTAAATCCTGCAATTGCTTCTCAAGCACTTGCTTTTGCTCCACACTTTGTAGAACTTTATTAGATAGAGCACATTTCGTTTCAGCAAACTCCTTCTTAGTGACATAGTCCATTCCAGGCAAACCCAGCACCACATTTTCACAATGACTAGGATATGAACTCCTTATAGAGTCAAGCTCTTTCTTTAACTTCGAGTTCTCTTTTGCTGATATCTCAAGTTGCCATTTCCAATCAGATATTTCATCCTCATAAATAAACCTGATGGTTTTAATCTCATCTTGAAGCTGCTGCACCATAATATTTTCTTATTTGGTACTTTCATGCACTCCACTATGAGACATACAGTCAGCAGGGACATATTCATTCATAGAACAGAGGTGCTTCAGAAAAACTAAGTCACTCTTATGCAACCCATTTTCTTTACTTGTACTCCACAGGCTCTGTTCCGGGTTTGTGTCTCTCTGCCTTGAGACTGCTGCACAACACACCTGTACACATCTTTTCTGCTTTCTTACAAACTGAAATTTTCTTTTTCTTGCCCATGATTTAAATAACAAGAGTACAAAATATTCACCAGAAACCTTGGGTTCAACCAGCAGCAACTTTTTACTAACTTCTGTAGACACTTGTATTAACCAAACAGTTAATTTAGGTGGCACTACAACAACCAGCATTTTCTTTTGTCTTCCACAGAAAACACAGACATGGCACCATAACCTTTCACTGGATTTTCAATGTGATCAGCATCACTTTCACATAGACTGTTTGCAATATCCAGTTTTTACACACATTGCTTACTTTCTTGCCATTGGCAAGCACTTTACAGACTTCTGTGCCACCGTATACCCAAAGTCAATTCCCTGGATTCCTCTTCCAGAGATTTGCTTTCACCAGTTTTGCACACAATTTGGTATTTTGTAGTTTCAGTCACCCCTTCCTGGGTTTCTGACTTGAAATCACAGACTTCTTTTTCAGCTGTAGGCCACAATGCACATTTAGCAATACTGCAGTTTACCAAACACTTGTCTTCCAGGACTTGGGTAGATTTCTTTTTGCTCGCATCCGAAGCACCATATGTGACAATTGGGGGTAATTTAGCATCAAAGTTAGGAGTTTCCTTAAACAGAGTTAACAGACTTAACAGATGTGTTGGTGGCGCTGGGTGCCAAATAAACAGCAGAGCAGTTAACAGCAATCCAAAACAAATGGCTTTATTCAGCTTGTAAAAGTAAACAGGAACAAAAATAACAAAACAGCCTAGCCCACACACAGGGCAATACCTCACTTCTTGAACCCTGACTAACTTCTGGGAGGAAGAAGCTTTACTGAGGTTACTTTTTTGCAGTCTGGCTCACACTGAGCTTAACCAGTCCCTTCTGGAATCCAGTCCTCTTGGGACAGACCACCTGTCCTGCTCCCTGTAGGTCATCAGCCGCACTCTCCTGCTGTGTGCACTCCCGCTGCAGTGAAGCCCCAGGTATGGGTGTGGCCAAGGTCCTTTTAAACCCTGTTTTTGCATCGCTCACCAGCGCCCTCTAGGTTCACACCCTCACAACATATACAGATGCAGTGTGCACTATTATATGAGACATTATACTGGTAATATGTGATTTGCAAACACTGGGGTGAATTTACTATACATTTCATGGCAGTTTCTGATCTAAAATTTATGATAAAAGTAGAAATTTTTGGTATACAGTTGTATTTGGGTCAAAAACGGACTTTTTACTGTTACTACAGCTCATGCCAGTTTTAAAAGATTGGGCATGGTATGGGTGGGGAAGGTGGAGCTTCATGGCTCAATAAATTTAAGATTATTTGTGTCAGAAACTGACATCAATAATGCCTAGTATTCACGTGAGCGCCTGACTGGTGTAGATCTCAGTTTCTGTGGCACAGATGACCCAAGATAAGCTAAAATTGTAAAGAGGTGTGTGCTCCTTATGTGGGCTCCTTGGAGAGACAGTGGGTCCAATGACTATCCTACTCTCAGTTTCAACAACATAGTGCATATTTATGTAAGCTTATTATTATACATTTTTTATAGCATATCCATAGAATATGTTTGATAGATGGGACTGTCACTGTTGAGATTAGCACCTGTCAAAAGAACAGGTATCTTCTTTGCCAATGCCAAGTGGCTGCCAGCAGCGACATGTTCACTTGGCTTCAATTAAAAGATGGCCACACTTTTAAGCACTTTGAATCAGTGAATGAAGGTACAGTAACAGTAACACCTTTCACCAGTCATTTATAGCATGTCCTGTTAAATGCCCTATATGTTAGATACTAAATGAGGGATATGGAATAAATGTCTGAAGGTTAGGGGTATGAATGATAGGACATCCAACAATCAGAGTATTGGGGTTCCTACATATCACATGAGTGAATACTGCTCTGTGTATTTCTATGGGACTGATAGAGGACTAGAATTGTCCATTTCCATCAAAACCATAGAGGTGAATGGATCAATGCCAGGGGACTCAAGAAGGCCTGTTTATGCCCCCAGGCCTTAGAAATTGTTTTTGGTGAATAAACTTCTTTAATACTGCTTTGAACTTTGGAAGTATGCTAGGGTAGAAATAGAATGGTAAATACGAGTAAGCATCAATGACATAACTAATATAGGTAAATGTCTATCGAATAATAATGTCTAATTAATAATGATGATGTCAAATATTTTTCACATGTACTGAATGACATAGGTTATATTATCAAAATTCATCAGTCATGTGAAAATCTATTACACCTTTTTTACTTTTTCGGCTTTATCTACTGTTGAGAAATTTAAATAAGGAAATATAAGTAAAAATACCATAAATAAAAAAGTTGTAAAAAATACTGCTCTGCTGTGAGTGTGGGCAGGTAGCACTTCACGGACATTAAAGAATATAATAATATGTTGCTTGTTTTCCTAATCTCCTAACAACGTCTGCATAAAATATCTTGGAAATTATAAGATGGAAATTAATTTTAGTCAAGAGGTGGTAAAAGTTAGAGACTTATTAACAGCTTTTGTCCTGGTGATTTTATTTTCCTGGGGTAAAAAGTATCCTTCAAATTACATTAAAATGTTTCCAACTCATTTCAGAATAAGTACATTTTAACTTATAAAATGTATAGAAAAAAATAATACATATAAAAGTGAAAGGCTAATTATTTTGTTAAAATATATTGTGGTATAATATACAGATGGTAGTATATGTGAAACGCATATTCTTCAAGCTAAAATGAGTACAGCACTTGGTATAATATACTTTATGGTCCCTGGTGATACCTAGTAAAAACTGAAATGTTGACCAACGAATGAGTACTAGAGGTGGGCTAACCTTGCAACATTTGTTGTGCAAATATTCACAAGGTTCACCGCCAGTTTAGTTTCTGACCAAACTTTGGTCCTCTTGACGCCTCTTCTGTGATGTAAATGTCCCCAGGGGACCATTAAGGCCTGTGATTGAACCTCAGAGGTCACTTGGGGCGTCAAAGTATCATAATGTCAACATGAACAACTTGCACTTTCTGTCAACGGAAGAGGACTTAAGATTACAGGGAACATGCACCAGACGCTACAAGGGAGCCCAGGAGAGATGAGGGAAGATGAGTATTGGAATTTATTATTTTACGGCACCTACCCTGGGCCTCTGCATATAATCTGATTCTGGGGTCTGAAGAGAGCCCAGAGTATATTAGTGTTTTGTTAATGGCAAACCCTAAAAATTGTCCAAACCCTAGATTTTGGAAAATTTGTTGCAAATGCGGTTCTCTAATGAGTACCTTTATTTTATTTCCTAAAAAAGATGTTGATTATAAACATTACTTCAATGCACTTCTATAGAAGATCAATTTATCAACAACCTAGCACAATTGCTTTTAGTCAAGCTAGATAAAAAGACTACTTTCTTGCTGTGTTCAAAGAGAGTCTACCACCACCAAAATCTGTTCTAAACCACTTATATGGCTATTAATGGCATAGGGAACACAACTTTTTCAAATTGTTAAAGTGTAATCTTGCTGCCGACAAATTTATGCTGGAGCTGCTTTTGTCTATGGTCATTGTATCAATCTTTATGTTAGGCAGGCTGTACTGGGTGGCAGTCATAGGCAAAAAAGGGTTCTCTGGCAAGTGCAGATACGCCCGAGATGCGACACACATTTGCATACAGATTAAAAGTTCATTTTCAAAGCATCAAAACTGTATAAAGCATATATTCTATATCAATAACAGCTCCTGCAACAGCAAATAACTGGTTTAGAAGAGATTTTGATTATAGTAGACTCCATATGACAAAAGAGGAAGAATTATTTTTCTTTTATGTTTTATTTTTCTGGAAAACTTGGCTAAAGTTCACAGATACCAAGAACATTTTATTTGAGAATTGGAAAACAAAAGTGGGTCATTAAAGTGATAATGTATATATACTCATAGTTAATATTGATATGAACACATTAGCAGAACTTTCTATAAAGTGATAGTTACAATCACACATGACCTGCAAAGCTCCTCCAGCTTAAAAAAAAAAAAAAAATCAAAGATGCATCTACGTTTTATTTTGGAACTGAACAGAAGTCCCATAATTTTGATGAACTGTCTGATAATTAATAAATTATAATTTATCTCCCTTACTGGGAAATAACCTCCTCCTTCTATCACCTCTTCAAAGTCAAGACTAATGTCAACCATGGCTCTATGCTCAGAAGGAGGACAAATTATCACATCAGCCTGAAAATATATAAATATAAATATACAATGGTTCAAAGGTATGTGTTAAGCTTTAGCAAACATTACTCATGATATTGTCACCATACCGCTCTTATCATTTATTTAATATCTTCCTATTCTGGGTGCATTATTAAACATAAAAAGTTGTATGATATTTAATATAATCATCCTGCATGTCCTAATGTATGTCAATTAGAGATGTGCAAACTGCTGAAGGTTTGTTGAGTTTTGGGTGGTTCGGTCCAAAGATTTGTTTCAGGTCAAATTTGTTTGTCACAAAACAGATATTAAATTGACTTAAAACATACCATATGATACTATCAGGGTGCCTAGGATTTTATCTAGCTCATTTCTAGCTCTCTAAACACAGTCGAAGTTATGTGAAATTAACACTAGGTTCACACTAGCGTTTGGGTTTTTTGTCCTTTGGGTCCACTTGAGATCCGAAAAAGGTGATAGCGAAAATGACCATGCGTGTTCAAAAATTTATAGAAGCAGAGCATGTGGGGGTCAAATGAGTCTAAAAATGAAAAAGGATAAAAAACAGAAACAAGCACCCCTGTGCAGAACCTTGTTAGATGTTCAAACCGGGGTATTGTTAACCCAAATTGAAGCCCCTACATTAGGGTGCTCACCTGGATGGGTTGTATGAAGATACGACCACTATAACAGCATCATCATGACCCACAGGTTGCAGCATTCACTGGGGAAACCGTTCTGGGAGCTCCAAGACAGTATAGCAGACAAATCCAATTAATCTATGTAGCTTAAGAAAAACATGTCCAGACTCTGCGCTCCCTTGCATATGTTCATTTGGATAAGAATTTCCAAGTGAAATATTGTAAATATATTTATTTTATTGCCAAAAGATTACACATTTCGGGGTATAAAAGACAAAAACCCCTTCATCAGATCATACAGGTATGTGAACAACAAGACAATACTGTGCCAGTTGAAATCACCCCCTTAATTAAGGATAATTAGGTGGGGTTAAAATGCAAACATACAGCTGGTGGAACCAAGTTATAAAAAACAACACATCATATTGATAAATATAAACTACAATACACCTTAACCCTTACATGATGCAGACATTTTTCAGTTTTGTGTTTTCATTTTTTACTCCCTGCATTCCGAAAGCCATAACTTACTCATTTTCTGGTTAAATAGCTTGATTTTTGTGTGACAAGTTGTACTTCAAAATGGTACCATTTATTATTCTGTACAATATACTGGGAAGCGGGAAAAAAAATCAGAATGAGGTGGAATTGAGAAAAAACGCAGTACTGCCATTTTCTTACGGGTTTTGTTTTTACGGCTTCCACTCTGCGTTGTTATGTTAGCTTTATTCTGCAAGTCAGTATGATCGTGGCGATGCTAAATTTATATTGTTTTCTTCATGTTTTAATAACTTTACAAAAATTCTACATTTTGAAGAAAAAAAAATTTTTTTTTGAATCGCCATATTCTGACACCTGTAACTTTTTTATATTTCAGTGCATGGAGCTGTGTGAGGTGCCTTTTTTGTTGGACAATATATAGTTTCTATTGATACCGTGTTGGGGAATGGATGATTTTTTGATCACTTTTTATTCCATTTTTTTAGGGATTCAATTTAGTGAGGAAAATGCCAAATCAGCTATTTTGATTTTTTTTTCCTGCTACACCTGTGCCATAGACTGCAATACTACAGCAGGCAGGCAGGCTTCAGTAGTTACATTACTATGGCAGGGCTGGGAGCCTTCAGAAGGTTTCTGGCTGCCATGGTAATGAGACGTCTCCCGCGATCGCACTACGGGGGGCCGCTCCGTTACCAAACATTAAATGGAAAGTGAAAGTAACCACTCAGATGCCGTGGTCACATTTGACCATGGCATCTGAGTGGTTAAATGCCCGTGATCAGAGTTATCTCTTATTATGGGCAATGCTGCCTGGTTCCTGCTGTATGAAACAGCACAGACCAGGCAGCTAGTGCGGCCGCTCTGTTTCATATTTAGACACATGCACCAGGACGTAACTGTACGTCCTGGTGTGACTAAGGGTTAATTAAATACATAAATCTGAATATCTAGCTGCTAATCTTACAAAGATAAGCGTAAAAGGTGAACAAACAAGTAAAATTATCACTGTAAAGGGGCCAAACTAAACTTTCTAGATATTCTAAATATATATGGTCCTACTAACAAAGGGATATGGGAAACTAGAAAAACTTTGCAGTACACTTCAAGTTAACAGTAATCACCTCAAGTAACTATTTCTGAGGTGACAATGAATTGATTTTATAGATCCAATACATCTCTTGTCTGTGTAATTTTTTGAATCAATCATGTACTTTATTGGGAACACGTTCTATTATTGTTACTTTAAAGTGTACAAATTCACCATTGTGGGCTACAATGGCATGTCTTGAAATGCTGTGTTTAAGATAACATTGGATCTATGCTTATTTAAGCAAATTCTAAAGGGAATTGTGGTGCGGCCAACATATTGTAGGCTGCATGTACATTACAAGAGATAGATAACAAAATCCAATTCACAATTAAAAGTTCCTGGAATGGTTAATTTTTCTCCTGTAGTATGACTCCAAAATTGGGTGGCTGTATGACAAACAGAAAGGCAAAACTTGCATCTTGATTTACTACATCTGAAATTCCCCTTGTTGGTATTAGAGATTATTCGTTCAGATGGACGAACAGAGGGACAAAGTCTACTAGGTGCTAGAATGTTCTTGTACAGTGCCTTGCGAAAGTATTTGGCCCCCTTGAACTTTTCAACCTTTTGCCACATTTCAGGCTTCAAACATAAAGATATAAAATGTAAATTTTTTGGTGAAGAATCAACAACAAGTGGTACACAATTGTGAAGTGGAACGAAATTTATTGGTTATTTTAAACTTTTGTAAAAAATAAAAAACTGAAAAGTGGGACGTGCAATATTATTCGGCCCCTTTACTTTTAGTGCAGCAAACTCACTCCAGAAGTTCAGTGAGGATCTCTGAATGATCCAATGTTGTCCTAAATGACTGATGATGATAAATATAATCCACCTGTGTGTAATCAACTCTCCGTGTAAATGCACCTGCTCTGTGATAGTCTCAGGGTTCTCTTTAAAGCACAGAGAGCATCATGAAGACCAAGAAACACACCAGGCAGGTCCGTGATACTGTTGTGGAGAAGTTTAAAGCCGGATTTGGATACAAAAAGATTCCCCAAACTTTAAACATCCCAAGGAGCACTGTGCAAGCGATCATATTGAAATGGAAGGAGTATCAGACTACTGCAAATCTACCAAGACCTGGCCGTCCCTCTAAACTTTCATCTCAAACAAGGAGAAGACTGATCAGAGATGCAGCCAAGAGACCTATGATCACTCTGGATGAACTGCAGAGATCTACAGCTGAGGTGGGAGAGTCTGTCCATAGGACAACAATCAGTCGTACACTGCACAAATCTGGCTTTTACGGAAGAGTGGCAAGAAGAAAGCCATTTCTCAAAGATATCCATAAAAAGTCTCATTTAAAGTTTGCCACAAGCCACCTGGGAGACACACCACACATGTGGAAGAAGGTGCTCTGGTCAGATGAAACCAAACTCGAACTTTTTGGCCACAATGCAAAACGATATGTTTGGCGTAAAAGCAACACAGCTCATCACCCTGAACACACCATCCCCACTGTCAAACATGGTGGTGGCAGCATCATGGTTTGGGCCTGCTTTTCTTCAGCAGGGACAGGGAAGATGGTTAAAATTGATGGGAAGATGGATGGAGCCAAATACAGGACCATTCTGGAAGAAAACCTGTTGGAGTCTGCAAAAGACCTGAGACTTGGACGGAGATTTATCTTCCAACAAGACAATGATCCCAAACATAAAGCAAAATCTACAATGGAATGGTTCACAAATAAACGCATCCAGGTTTTAGAATGGCCAAGTCAAAGTCCAGACCTGAATCCTAACGCTCTCTATCCAACCTCACTGAGCTCGAGCTGTTTTCCAAGGAAGAATGTGCAAGAATTTCAGTCTCTCGATGTGCAAAACTAATAGAGACATACCCCAAGTGACTTGCAGCTGTAATCGCAGCAAAAGGTGGCGCTACAAAATATTAACTTAAGGGGGCCGAATAATTTGGCACGCCCCACTTTTCAGTTTTTTATTTTTTACAAAAGTTTAAAATATCCAATAAATTTCGTTCCACTTCACGATTGTGTCCCACTTGTTGTTGATTCTTCACCAAAAAATTAAAATTTTATATCCTTATGTTTGAAGCCTGAAATGTGGCAAAAGGTTGAAAAGTTCAAGGGGGCCGAATACTTTCGCAAGGCACTGTATGTTCAGGAAGGAAGGAGTTTCCCCAAAACCAGATCATTCAAAAGTATATGCAAAAAAATATTTCTCACAATGTTATGTTTATGATTATATGTGGTCAAAAAAATTTAATTTCCACTTTTCACTGGTGTCTATAGTTGTTTTCAGGGCTAGACATTCTGCTTGAGATAGTGCACCTGACCTTTCAAAAGTGGATTGAATTACTTTTTTGGATATGTATTCTCACAGAACCGTTTTGCCATGGTTTTATTTTGTGCTCTATAGTCTGAACTCAATGTACAATTCCTCCTTAGCCGCTTAAATTGGCTAAAGGAGACATTGAGTTTCCATTTTTTGTAATGGTTCCTTTTGAAGCTCAACAAACTGTTATTGTCGACTTTTTTTTTTTTTTAAGTTTTTGAAGATATAGTGAATCCCGTTCCACTCAGAATTAGATCAAGGTACTTCACATGGAATTTGGACACATTTCCAGTAAATTTTAGCCTCCAGTTATTCGAGTTAAGAAATTAGATGAAGTTATGTAACTCGGAAACATTACCTCTCCAGATAAATAGCAAATCATCGATGTATCTAGTGTAGATGACAATGTGAGATAACCACTTTGGTTGTTGGTAAACGAATACATCTTCAACTCTACCCATATATAGATTAGCGAAACTGGGCGCAAATTTCGTGCCCATCAGGGTGCCCCTACATTGCTTGTATATGACCGAAACTAACGGCACCAATATCTCTTGAATATGCCTGAACTGTAACACGGTGTAATTGTATTATGCCACACTCACTTTAATTGTCACTGCTGAATCATTCTGCCACTACGTCTGCCCCACGGTCAGAACTCTGTTAAGCCACAGGAAGTGTCTTTTGCACTTCTCAAGGTATAACCTATATACACTGTGACTTAATGTTTTTTGTCATGTCAGGGTGGGAAAAACTCTATAGTTTTCCTGTGCCTTTCAGGGGTCCTGTTCCAGGATTTCAGACTGTGCAAAGTGTCTAGTGTAATTCGTGAATTAGCCAGCTTTAGGCATGAATTTATCCTGAAAGCTAGCGGAGTGAACTGAAGTAACAGACTTGAGATACAGGGTCAGTGTGAGCTTAGCATGCAATCTCTGTAAGTTGACAGTCTCTGACAAAGTTATTGTGAAATTAGCGCTGGAATCCTGGGTTTAAATCCTGCCAAGGACAACATCTTTGTTTGTATGTTCTCCCCGTCTTTGCGTGGGTTTCCTCTGGGTACTCCGGTTTCCTCCCACTCTCCAAAGACATACTGATAGGGAATATAGATTGTGAGCCCTATATGGGACAGTGACTGTCAATGTTTGTAAAGCGCTGTGTAATATGATGACGCTATATAAGTAAGCATAATAATAGTGCCAAACTGCTCTGAATTGTATCTGTATTTGAAATTTTCCTCAAGTAACATGCTATCACCATGTCCTGTGAATCTCTGCATGCTTATTCTTGTCAAAATCAGCATCAGTAAGCTGCCTAGAAGACAGTGACACTGATTTATACCTACCCCAAGTGCATATACTAGCATTGTCTTCTCAACCCATCAGTTAATGAGCAACCCGACACTGGCCTGCAGGTATCATGGATATTGGATGAGTTACAGTGCCACCCCATCTAGCACCCATTCCCTACTATGAGTTCCTTCCTTTCTTTCTGGCTGCCCTCCTGGCTTTTTTCACACAGTACATGTTAGTTTTGGCACTAGCACAGAACAAACTCTATAATAACAATTTTTCTTAACTGATTGGTAAATTTTTGTTGGAGGGATGTATATGATAGGGATGTACACTCAAATATATCTCACTGGACTAGACATTACCTCCATGGTGTCCAGAGTCCCAGAGTGTCTACAGCCATAACCTCCTTTCTCTCCTCCCGCTTTCTCAAACTCAACTGGAGAAAACAGAGCTCATCATCTTCCCCCCACCTTGTATGGCCCCTCTACCTGACCCATCTATCATAGTTAATGGTGCTACACTTACCCCAGTCCCATGGGTGCGCTGCCTTGGGACAACCTTAGACTCTGACCTTTCCTTCAAGCAGCACATCCAAACCCTCAACACCTCCTGCCGCCTCCAACTCAAGAACATCCATCGAATACACTCCTTCCTCACCCCTGAAACTACAAAGATGCTAGTCCATGCCCTCATTTTCCCCCCCCTTAGACTACTGCAACACCCTTCTCCACGGCCTTCCAGCAAATACTCTGGCCCCCCTCCAGTCCACCTTAAACTGTGCTGCTCGCATAATACTCCTCTCCCCCTTGTTTTTCATCAGCCGCTCCCCTCTGCCAATCCCTTTACTGGCTACCCATTTCCCAGCGAATAGAGTTCAAATTACTAACGTTGACATACAAAGCCATACACAACCTGTCCCCTCCATATATCTCCGACCTAATCTCCTGCTAGTTGCCCACACGTAACCTCCGATCCTCCAAAGACCCCTACTCCGCTCTGCTCTTATCCGCTCTTCACACAGTCATCTCCAAGACTTCTCCCATGCATCCCCCATCCTCTGGAACTCATTACCAAGACACATAAGACTGACCCCCACAATCACAAGCTTCAAGAAGGCCCTGAAGACTCACCTATTGTAACGTCTCTGCCTGTTCGGGTCTCTGCACCACCCTCCACCCGCACGTGGCAGTGCAGGAGGCATGTTCAGTTTGATTCCTTGTTTAAGATTCTTGTTGCTCAGTCTGAACACTGTCTTAGACTATGTAATTGATTTTCATCCACACCCATCTCCTGCACCTTTGTTTCTCTCTGCTCCTCAAATGGTTACCCTCAGCCTTGCCTGTGTGATTGACAGCCTATCGTCCTATCAAGTCTGGGCAACTTTGGCATTTGCTGTTGCTTTTGCATACTGGCCTTAACTCCTTGCTGTTTTGTTACTTGTATTCCTATTCCTGACCTCTGGCTTTGTCTTTGAGTATTCTCTTGGATTTTGATTCTGTACTGCATTGCTCATCTGTTACTGACCCCTTGGCTAGCTGACCTCCCTTTTCGTTGTTCGTCCTGTCTGCGTTTTGTGTTGCCACTTATATTAAGAAGGGACTGTCGACCAGTTGCTGGCTGTCGCCTAGGACAGATCAGGCAAGTTAGCCAGGGACAGTAGGGGGGGGGGGGGGTCAGCTTTAGGATCACTGTCTTGTTGTGCCCCTCACCCCAGGGTTCTGCAGCAGCACTGGGGAATTGCTCAACTGCCAATTCCTTTACACCTATTCAGGAAGGCCTACAACTTCCAATAACGCTATTGTCACCACACCACCACCTGTACAGCCTCTCCCCTCACCTTCTGTGTCTATCCCTCTTCCCTCATAGATTGTAAACCCTTGCAGGTAGGGCCCTCTATCCCACTGTCCCAGTTGGTCACTGTTAGTATTGTATTTCTTTTATATATTTTGTGTACCGTATGTAAATCCTCAAATGTAAAGCACAATGGAATTAATGGTGCTATATAAATAAACAATAATAATAATAATAATAATTTGTCTTAACTATCCTAGTCAAAAATCGAATTAAAGTGGAAGCACAGAGAGAGAGAGTAGCATCTAAACTATTCCCATTTTTTAGAGACTAAAAATTTTTGTTGTATTATCCCACGTTGACTCCAACTGCTAGTAGTGAATATTATTAGTAATCAATCAATACTTGTGGAAGGTGAGTTTTGGTGTCATCACTCCCACCAGAGGCTAGCCTTTATGGCCAGCACTACACAGGCACTAATGACATAATTATATGTCAAAGTCTCATGTGTCACAACTTCAAAAGTTTCCCAGCAATGCTACAGCACACATTAGTAGGCTAAATTTAGTTGTCAAATTTACAGTTTGAATACTATGGATACAATTAGACCTGAAGAAATAATAATCTAAGAAACTCACTAACAGGATTTAACCCAAAGGTGCAACCCTTATTATTACAGCTTAGAAGCCAGTGTCTCTAAATGCATTTGATTAATTAGAAAATTATAACATTTTCCTAAGCTAGCTGAACAATTCAGCATTTTGGATTTTTTTCAGTAACAGTATTGCGATTGAGACCTTGAAAGAGACGAGCTGTATCTCAGATTTTGTGCATAATGATGATAATTCATTGTGAACATTTAATGCAGGCTAATAAGGATGAACACTTCATTAGACATATTGAAGTATAAATGTATTTTCAAACAGCATTTGTCCTTAACCTAACAGAACACTGGGGACCTTCCATTTCAATTCTTGTTCAACAGATTACAAAAATTATAACATTACTATTCCTTTGAGAAATAATGTTGTTTTTTTCTGCATGGAAATGTAAGTGTTCAATAAAATATTGCTCAGACTCAATATAAAGTTTAGTCTATGTCCACATGGGATGTATATGCAGCCAATTATCCTCTGCAGATTTGCTGGTTGACACTGTATTGTTCAGTAGTAGCAAAGTAGATGAGATATAAAGGGAGTCTACCACCACCAAAATCCCTTCTAAACTTAATATGTTATTCTACTATGCTATTATAAAGGCTTTTAGTGACATAGTGAACATAACTTTTTTGTGTTTTGACCTGTGGTCACACATCTGAATTTCTCAATCCTTAGGGGGCAGCAGATTTCATTGGTCTTTAACCCTTTCCTGTTGTGGCCAATTTTCAATTTTTTGTTCTTGTTTCTATTTTCCCTGCCTTCCAAAAGCCATAATTTATATATTTTCCTGTTAATATACCATATGAGGGCTTGTTTATGTGAAACAAATTGTGCTTTCTATTGTCACCAAATTTGTAGTTCAATGTCTGAGAAGCATAGAACATTCAAAATCATTCTTTCTTCCTATTCTTTCCAGGTTTCTACAATGCATGTATTTCCATAAAAACACCTTCAGGCTAAGTCCCCACGTTGCAGAAATGCAGCTATTTATGCTGCGATTTCCAAAACCGCAACGGTTTTTGAAATCGCAGAGTTTCTGCTGTGTGTATTTTTCTGCAATGTGTGGATGGGATTCGCTTTTCATAACTCCTGAAAGGTAAGCATGTATAATATTGCAAGTATACAAGAAAGAGGGAAATTATCAAAGCATAACTATACATATTTGCCATTTCGGAAAGTTTGGTGATTTAACCATTGAAGCTGTACTGGGTTGTATTGTTGTCACTATTATTATAAAATAATACGCCAATAACATGTCCTTATTACAGGTTCTAGCCCCACCCCCCGAAGACACAATACAAAATAAAAATTACCGTAATGGAGAGGAAAAACTATTTTAAAAAGTTTTTTAGTAGCACTTTGTGCTATTAAATAAAAAAAAAAAAAATGAAAAACACATTTTCCCTCCTCTTTTGTTTATATTTTCCCAGATATAAAAAAAATTTAAACCTGAACCAGAAATTGGCCTGGTACTGAAGTGGTTAAAGAAGTAAAAATACATTCCCCTTACGTCCGACAGCAGCACAATATGGGGTATCTCTGCCCCTGTGTGTTGTTTAGGACAGGTGGAACCTTTAATTAGCACCAAAAAGGTGCCTCCTACTAGCCCTATAAGAGGGCACAAGAGACCTCCCTCCACTGTGTTTTTTTCTGTCCTGTGTGGGACAGGTGGACGGAGGTCTCTTGTGACCTCCTGTTGCTAGGGGTTTTTATTTACTCCTGGATTACCTTTATGGGGTACCTCGGTCCCAAAGAAAAAAAAAAAAAAAAAAAACCTCCGGTCCTTCGGGCCTTCGCCCCGCAGCGCAGCGTTATCCGGCTCATCGCTCTGCAGGCAGCGCGATCCCGGAAGTAAGTGAGGAACCTCCTCGGCCGGAACTTTTCTCCGGTCCCGTGTTCCCAGGGGAAGGAAGCCTTTGCGCACCACCACGGCCTACTTCCAGTTTTCTCGGAAAAAGTGCAGTAAGTTTGGAAATTGAAAATTTAAAGGCAAAATATAGAATTGTTTTTTGCTGCTTGTATTTTGAACCTCTGGCTTAGGCTTATGCTCCTCTATGTTCCATTATGGCGTTTGACTTGTTTTGGTGCTGTATAAATATTTCTTTGTTGGCTTCCTCCCCTCGCTGCTGGATTACATTCAAAAGGTCTGCAGTCCTTTATTTGTTGAGTGAGTGGTTTCTAGCTCCTCTGCTGCGGGTTGCGGTGGCTGGTTTTTTTCTGATGGTTTTTTTCTCTTCAAGTGACCGTTTAAAAAAAAAAAAAAAAAAAAAAAGGTACCCCTTGAGTTTTTATGCGATGCTTGGCAATCTTCCTTTTTTCAGTGTCACGTGGCTGTTTGATGTTTCAGATGTCATCTTCTGCCATTCACGTAATGGCGATGGGCTTAGGAGGAAAAAGTCCTCTAAACTTGAAAACCTAACGGGTTTGGATTGCAATACGCCTTTACCTGACGGCTATGATTTTACCCGCTGTCACCAGTGTCACGGACCTCCGCCGGAAGTACCTTCTATAAGAGGTTGTTACTTGGGTAAAGGACTATATGAGGAGTCTCTTAAGGAGATCCATTCTTCCATCACCCAGATTGCCAAGAGACCGCAGATTGAGACACAATCTTCCTTACGGATCTCTGATGAAGATTATCAGATAGTGGACGAGACACTCTCATCTGACGATTCCACTGAAGATCCCAGCAGGCCATGCTTCCCACTCGAAAAATTAAGCCGGCTGCTGAAGTCCATCCGGTCTAAGGATCGTGATGTTGACGGGGAAGCCTCCGCGTCCACCTATAGAGGGCCTAGGGTCTTCCAAGTGGACCAGACATTACAAAAATTAATGTCCTCAGAGTGGAGATGTCCTGAAAAACCTCTTGTGGTTCCGAGGAGGTTTAGCGCTTTATTCCCAGTTACTCAATGGGATCAATGGGGTCCTCCTCCCAAGGTGGATATGGCGGTGGCTAAACTGTCCTGCCGCACTAAGGTACCATCAGATGATGGAGCAAATCTGCATGACGCCATGGCAGGCGCTTCGACAATACCTTCAAGAAGGCTTATTCAGCTGCCTCGCCCAAGACCGCTGTGGCGGTTGCGTCCTGTGAAGTGTCAGCCAAATTATGTACTGACCTGGTCCACCTCGAAAGTGACCGACTCTGGAGTCTCCAGAGACGAGCTGCTAGGGTTTCTAGGCTCGGTTTCCCTGGCAGCTGAATATTTAACGGAAGCCTCCCACCATCAATTATGGCTGGCGGCCAAATCCCTGGCACTTACCAAGAACACTGCAGCAGGAAGACCTCTATGGTTAAAACCTTGGAGAGCTGTTTTCCCCTCAAAGTATAATTTATGCGCATTACCCTTTGAGCCAGGTAGAGTCTTTGGCTGTGCCCTAGACGAGATCCTAGAGGGCTTGGCCGACAAGAAGGGTAAAACTTTTCCCCAGGCCTTCAGAGTTAGGTCTGGCTCTGGCCGTGGTAGAGGCTATCCGCCTCATCGTGGAAGGCAGTCCCAGAGAGGCTCTAGTTATTCCTCTATAGGCGCCGGCAGGAGATTCCCGAAGTCTGATGATAAAAAAGTCAAGCCTAGCTTTTGACATCAGAAGCAGTTTTCCTGTGGCCGAGATTCCTGTCGGAGGTCGTGTCTCCCACTTTCTCAACTGCTGGCAGGAAAAAATTTGAGACCCATGGGTCCGGTAGGTAATCCAAAGAGGTTATGCAATCAAGTTCCTCCGATCAGTTTGTGTTAACTCGCAGCCTCCCTACAATGCAGCAGACTACATTGGAATGCTCCATCCGAGAGTACATTCACAAGGGAGCCCTGGTGGAAGTCTCTTCTCTAGAAGAAGGATCCAGTGTCTATTCTCCAGTCTTCCTGATGCCAAAACCGGCAGACAAGTGGAGAATGATTATAGACTTAAGGTACCTCAACCGCTTCATCAAAAAGAAGCGCTTCTGTAGGGAAACCATAAAGTCTGTCACCACCTTTCTCCTCCAAGGCGATGTTTTTTGTGACTTTGGATATAAAAGATGCCTATTTGCATATTTCTATTTACCTCCACACAGAAGGTTTTTTCTAAGGATTGCCGTAGTAGTTTCCGGCCACAGGAAAGCACTTTCAATTCACAGCACTACCCTTTGGGATCTCCTCTGCTTCCCACACCTTTACAAAGGTAGTGGCCCCCATAACGGCCGCCCTCAGGCTTCAGGGGATATTCTTGGTGCCTTAACTAGACGACTGGTTGATAAAGGCCCAGTCAGAGTCTGTTCTGCTCCAGTACCTACAGTCATGGCCAAAAGTTTTGAGAATGACACAAATATTATATTTTCACATGATCTGCTGTCCTCTGGTTTTTATGTGTGTTTGTCAGATGTTTTTATCACATACAGAAATATAATTGCATTCATATTATGAGTAACAGAAGCTTATATTGACAGTTAGAATGAGTTAATGCAGCAAGTCAATATTTGCAGTGTTGACCCTTCTTCTTCAGGACCTCTGCAATTCTCCCTGGCATGCTCTCAATCAACTTCTGGACCAAATCCTGACTGATAGCAGTCCATTCTTGCAGAATCAATGCTTTAATTTTGTCTGAATTTGTTGGTTTTTGTTTGTCCACCCGTCTCTTGATGATTGACCACAAGTTCTCAATGGGATTAAGATCTGGGGAGTTTCCAGGCCATGGACCCAAAATCTCTATGTTTTGTTCCCTGAGCCATTTAGTTATCACCTTTGCTTTATGGCAAGGTGCTCCATCATGCTGGAAAAGGCATTGTTGAGCGCCAAACTGCTCTTGGACGGTTGGGAGAAGTTGCTCTTGGAGGACATTCTGGTACCATTCTTTATTCATGGCTGTGTTTTTAGGCAAGACTGTGAGAGAGCCGATTCCCTTGGCTGAGAAGCAACCCCACACATGAATGGTTTCAGGATGCTTTACAGTTGGCATGAGACAAGACTGGTGGTAGCGATGACCTCTTCTTCTCCGAATAAGCTGTTTTCCAGATGTTCCAAACAATCGAAAAGGGGATTCATCAGAGAAAATGACTTTACCCCAGTCCTCAGCAGTCCACTCCCTGTACCTTTTGCAGAATATCAGTCTGTCCCTGATGTTTTTTCTGGAGAGAAGTGGCTTCTTTGCTGCCCTCCTTGAGACCAGGCCTTGCTCCAAGAGTCTCCGCCTCACAGTGCATGCAGATGCACTCACACATGCCTGCTGCCATTCCTCAGCAAGCTCTGCACTGCTGGTAGCCCGATCCCACAGCTGAAACACTTTTAAGAGACGATCCTGCCGCTTGCTGGTCTTTCTTGGGCGCCCTGGAGCCTTTTTGGCACCAATGGAACCTCTCTCCTTGAAGTTCTTGATGATGCGATAGATTGTTGACTGAGGTGCAATCTTTCTAGCTGCAATACTCTTCCCAGTTAGGCCATTTTTGTGCAGTGCAATGATGACTGCATGTGTTTCTTTAGAGATAACCATGGTTAACAGAAGAGAAACAATGATGGCAAGCACCAGCCTCCTTTTAAAGTGTCCAGTGGTGTCATTCTTACTTAATCATGACAGATTGATCTCCAGCCCTGTCCTCATCAACACCCACACCTGTGTTAATGGAGCAATCACTGAAACGATGTTAGGTGGTCCTTTTAAGGCAGGGCTGCAATGATGTTGAAATGTGTTTTGGGGGATAAAGTTCATTTTCTAGGCAAATATTGACTTTGAAAGTAATTGCTGTTAAGCTGATCACTCTTTATAACATTCTGGAGTATATGCAAATTGCCATTAGAAAAACTGAAGCAGTAGACTTTGTAAAAATTAATATTTGTATCATTCTCAAAACTTTTGGCCATGACTGTACAGACAGCCTTCAGAGTCTGTGATGGCTTATAAACTGGGAGAAGTCAAGAACGATCCCTTCAACTCGAAGGAAGTTCCTCTGCTACTTCCTAGATTCAGTCCGCCTGCAAATCTCCTTGACACCAGCAAGGAAGGAGAAGCTGGTTGTGGCAGTCCGGCACCTCTTCAAAAAGCCGATAGCCTCCATCAGAACATTGATGAAGATCCTGGGCTTGATGTCTTCCTCAGTGGAGGCAGTCCCATGGGCCTTGTGGCACTTACGTCCCCTCCAGAAGGAGTTACTAGAGGCTTGGGATCGCTCCCTTCTTACATTCAGCAAGAAGATTCGACTCTCTCCCAGGACCCGTCTTTCTCTCAAGTGGTGGTTGCAACTGAAAGACGGAAGGTCCACGGTCCAACCTTCTTGGGCCCTGTTGACTACAGATGCATCCCTCTCGGGATGGGGAGCCCATTTGGACGAAAACTCCATAAAGGGAGTCTGGAGCGCTCCTGAAAAAAGGACCTCGTCCAACTGGAAGGAGCTCAGAGCCGTATATCGTGCCTTACTCTATTTCTCGCCTCTTCCCAAGGGAAGAGCAGTCAAAATCCGGTCAGACAACATGACCACAGTGCTGTACGTGAACAGACAAGGAGGCACCAGATCACCAACCCTCCTCAGGGAGGCAGATCTGATATTTACATGGGCAGAGAAAAATCTAACCCATTTATCCGCAGTTCACATCAAGGGCTCCCTGAACATAGTAGCGGATCGGTTGAGTCGGGGTCATGCCGTATTAGGAGAATGGTCACTCAATCCAGAAGTCTTTCATCAGATTACCCTGGAGAGGGGTCTTCCAGAAATAGACCTCATGGCAACCCGACTCAACGCCAAGGTGGAGAAGTTCTGTTCCCTTTACCAGGAGGACAATGCCTTGGCAGTGGATGCCCTGTCCATCCCTTGGAGGTCCAGGCTGGCATACATCTTCCCTCCAATTCCAATAATACCAAAGGTATTATTGAAAGTCAGACAGGACCAAGTCTCTGTGATAGCCATCATTCCATTCTGGCCAAAAAGAGCTTGGTTTTCCCAACTCATGGAGATGAGTCGAGGGATATATTGGAGGCTTCCCCCCATCTAGAACCTGGTTTCCCAAGGATCTCTGAAGTGCCAGGATCTCTGGAGATTCAACCTGACAGCCTGGAGGTTGAGCAGTCCCTACAGCAGGATAGAGGACTGTCAGAGGCCGTCCTGAAGACCCTTTCTTCTGCAAGAGCAGACTCTGCCAATAAGAGCTACCAGAGGACAGCCAAGATTTTCATGGAGTGGTGCTCCAAGAAGGGTAATAATAATCTAGAACCTTCTACGGCTGATATTTTAAATTTTTCTTCAGGACAGTTGGGATAAGGGCCTTGCCCCTGCCACTTTGAAAGTGCAGATTGCGGCCCTCTCCACTCATTTGAACAGACGTCTGTCTCAGGATCCTCTGGTTGCAAGGTTCCTTAAAGGGGCAATGAGGCTAAAGCCCTCAGTATCATCTCCAGTTCCCCAGTGGGACCTTGCGGTAGTCCTTGCAGGCCTGTGCGGTCCTCCATTTGAACCCTTGGAGACTGCGGAGCTAAAATACCAAACCACTTTTGTTGGTTATTATATCTGCCAAAAGAGTAGGGGAACTTCAGACTCTCTCTTCTAGAGAGCCGTACATTTGTTTTTTGCAGATAGGGTGCACCTTAGGTTTGCCTGGGTTTAACCCTAAGGTCCCCTCATACTATAATAGCAATCTGCTAATTCCGTTACCTGTGTTTTTTCCCCACTCCAACCTCTGAGGAGGAAGAAAAGCTCCACACCTTAGACGTGGTAAGGTGTCTGCGGATTTACCTATCCTACACTCAACCGCTTAAGAAGGCCGAAAGCCTACTAATCGATATGCAGGGTAAAAACAGAGGCCTCAAGGCTTCCAAGCCTACTCTATCCACATGGATCAAGGAGACAACTAAGTCTTCCTTTCTTATTCAGGAGTTACTCCCTCCAGTCTTTCTACGGCCACTCGACCAGGGCTGTGTCGACTTCTTCGGCTGAGTATCGGTCCTTACCATTGGACCAGATTTGTGCAGCTGCATCATGGTCATCTCAGTTGACCTTTTGTTAAACATTATCATTAGACGTCCGCAGTTTCCGGACAACTGCCTTTGGTCAGTCAGTCCTTGACGTTGTAAGGCGAGGAAACCCTCCCTAGGGGAATTACTTGCTATCTCCCCATATTGTGCTGCTGTCGGACGTAAGGGGAATCGTTGATTGTAATGTCAATCTGTATTCCCTTAGTCCTGACAGCAGCACAAGGCTTCCCTCCCTAGAAGCTTGTTTCCTGTTACTTTATAATTTACACAGTGGAGGGAGGTCTCTTGTGCCCTCTTATAGGGCTAGTAGGAGGCACCTTTTTGGTGCTAATTAAAGGTTCCACCTGTCCTAAACAACACACAGGGGCAGAGATACCCCATATTGTTCTGTTGTCAGGTCTAAGGGAATACAGATTGACATTACAATCAACGATTTTCTCCAGTGTTTTCATTTTGTTTTTTTTCTCAATAGCTTTCTTTTAGCAGAGCTGACATTCTGTGTTTAACTTTTAAATGACAGATCCTTGAGATTCTGAGTCAATAGTTCTTCATGATCATACTATTTATGATCAGAGAAACTGCATGTATGGAAATTACTAATGAAACTGATAAATTCACACTGATAATTGAAGAACAGTTATTAATATCAAAGTTAGTGTAGAAGGAACAATCTCAAAAATGCCATGAATGTCCCCCTAGACCTCATGTACATGGCAGAGTCAGGGACTTGTAGGCTGCACAGAAGTATATAGAATCCCTAAGACCTGTCTACAGAATCCTAGCCTTTCATGTGCCTCTGTATGGTACCTACCTACACAATTCATAGAAAAGAACTTAATAAAACATAAACTACACCTGTAATAGGACATCTGATTGATGAAGACACAATTTCTTTTTCTGGTGGATACATCTGTTAATATAATATCTAATCTGACATTAAAAAAAATCTTAGTATGCCTCCATATGAAAATGTAAGCATAAACAGTTACAGTACAGTCATGGCCAAAAGTTTTGAGAATGATACAAATATAAATTTTTACAAAGTCTACTGCTTCAGTTTTTCTAATGGCAATTTGCATATACTCCAGAATGTTATAAAGAGTGATCAGCTTAACAGCAATTACTTGCAAAGTCAATATTTGCCTAGAAAATGAACTTTATCCCCCAAAACACATTTCAACATCATTGCAGCCCTGCCTTAAAAGGACCACCTAACATCGTTTCAGTGATTGCTCCATTAACACAGGTGTGGGTGTTGATGAGGACAGGGCTGGAGATCAATCTGTCATGATTAAGTAAGAATGACACCACTGGACAATTTAAAAGGAGGCTGGTGCTTGCCATCATTGTTTCTCTTCTGTTAACCATGGTTATCTCTAAAGAAACACGTGCAGTCATCATTGCACTGCACAAAAATGGCCTAACTGGGAAGAGTATTGCAGCTAGAAAGATTGCACCTCAGTCAACAATCTATCGCATCATCAAGAACTTCAAGGAGAGAGGTTCCATTGGTGCCAAAAAGGCTCCAGGGCGCCCAAGAAAGACCAGCAAGCGGCAGAACCGTCTCTTAAAAGTGTTTAAGCTGCGGGATTGGGCTACCAGCAGTGCAGAGCTTGCTGAGGAATGGCAGCAGGCAGGTGTGAGTGCATCTGCATGCACTGTGAGGCGGAGACTCTTGGAGCAAGGCCTGGTCTCAAGGAGGGCAGCAAAGAAGCCACTTCTCTCCAGAAAAAACATCAGGGACAGACTGATATTCTGCAAAAGGTACAGGGAGTGGACTGCTGAGGACTGGGGTAAAGTCATTTTCTCTGATGAATCCCCTTTTCGATTGTTTGGAACATCTGGAAAACAGCTTATTCGGAGAAGAAGAGGTCATCGCTACCACCAGTCTTGTCTCATGCCAACTGTAAAGCATCCTGAAACCATTCATGTGTGGGGTTGCTTCTCAGCCAAGGGAATCGGCTCTCTCACAGTCTTGCCTAAAAACACAGCCATGAATAAAGAATGGTACCAGAATGTCCTCCAAGAGCAACTTCTCCCAACCGTACAAGAGCAGTTTGGCGCTCAGCAATGCCTTTTCCAGCATGAGGGAGCACCTTGCCATAAAGCAAAGGTGATAACTAAATGGCTCAGGGAACAAAACATAGAGATTTTGGGTCCATGGCCTGGAAACTCCCCAGATCTTAATCCCATTGAGAACTTATGGTCAATCATCAAGAGACGGGTGGACAAACAAAAACCAACAAATTCAGACAAAATTAAAGCATTGATTCTGCAAGAATGGACTGCTATCAGTCAGGATTTGGTCCAGAAGTTGATTGAGAGCATGCCAGGGAGAATTGCAGAGGTCCTGAAGAAGAAGGGTCAACACTGCAAATATTGACTTGCTGCATTAACTCATTCTAACTGTCAATATAAGCTTCTGTTACTCATAATATGAATGCAATTATATTTCTGTATGTGATAAAAACATCTGACAAACACACATAAAAACCAGAGGGCAGCAGATCATGTGAAAATATAATATTTGTGTCATTCTCAAAACTTTTGGCCATGACTGTAGAGTACCACACAAACTCCTATGGGTACAATTTTATGTAATCAAAGGTTGTACAAAGCTGTAACATGGTCATATACTCCAGGCCATAATTTTAAACATGCATTTTCCTTTCATCCTAGTAGTTGGTTCACAATTTATTTATATATACCAGGGCGGAGCTATGGGAGGTGTAGTGGTAGCAGTTGCTACCAGTCCCTGGACTTGGGGGGGGGGCACATAAAATAGAGCACTACTCTAATGGCACAAGGTAGGAAGGGGCCTCATTACAAATTTTGCATTGGGACCCAGGAGCTTCAATTATGCCTTTGTAAACTGCAAGACATTCACACCAGTGTTTTATTGTTTCTTTATTATAAATTATGGCCTTTATGGCAAAAAAAATACCAATTAGTATTATTTTACTACTACCACCACCACTATTTTCTGTACGTATAGTTGCTGGCTTTAGAAACATACTAAAGATAAAGGGAGCTGGAGTTTTTATAAAAAGGTTTGTGATCTATTGTTAACTAAAAGAAAAACATACAAACATACTTGACAACAATCATTACAAGAGATTTATGGTGCATTCTAGTGGGTGAATATCTCTGGTAGGAAGAAAAATGTAACTTTGTCAAGCAGTTGTTTCCTGCACTCTCCCCTTAATGTGAGTAATTACATGGGAACAGAAAAGCAGATCTGGGTTTCTTATGTTAATGCCCAATACTGTTTAATAGTGCAAGTACAATATTTAATTGACCATCATTTTACTTAGTCATTTCATTTATTTTTGTGTGAATGTTTATAAAGAGTTTTTAGGGAAAAAAATGGTTATCTGCAAGGTATGCATTTTATGATTATATTTTTCCAGAGCCAAAGATTTTCCTTTTTTCCAATAGTTTTACATTTAGAATGGGGTAATGTTTTTTGCAGCATTTTTGATGTCAGATTTTTTTTTTCAGGTCATACAAACTTTGGTCATTTATTAAAGTGTATAGGAAATTACTAAAAATCTACATACACAGGCCTAGATTTACTTTTCTGGTCATAACTAGACACTGTCATTAACATAGTGCATCTTTGAAACATCTTTGGAACAATGTGGTGCATCTAGTTTGGACTAAGATTTTTCGACTTGCTATACATGTGGCTGCGGATTCTCTAAAAAAATGGTGGGGTGGCTTAAATGCGCCAAAAACGCACCAAAGTAGTGTTTTAAAATTCTGGCCCAAAGTAAGCTAAGGTTATATAAATAGAATAGACAGTTTGAAGATACACCAGATTTATCATCCAGCATCAGCCACTGTGCTAAATCCAGCGTATTTTCAGACTGCCCAAGTTTACACGGTCTAACTATTAGTAAATCTGGGCCACAGTATTTTTGTGATAGTGACTTTTTATACTTTTAGAATTTGGCTTTATATGGTGCATCTGTGTAAGGTGTTTTAGTTAGCATTTTTCCCATAGGTTTCTCTATATGACTAAAAAACAATAGAATAAAGACACATTAAGGCCAGGGCCCTACTATGCGAAAATGCTGTGTTTTCCATTACCTGCAAAGTCAATGGGATTCTGGCTAATCCCTTCCACATATTGCAGAAAAAAAAAATCTGCAGCGGAAAAGCTACATTTTTGAAAATCGCAGCATATCAATTATGCCTAGGGAAATGCTGGCCTTTCTGTGAAAAACGCTGCTGAAAAAATGCAATGCATTCCTGTTGCAGTCTTTTTTGCAGCGTTTTTTGGCTGCGGATTTTGCTGTGTTTTTTGAACAAAGTTCAGAAGTGGTTTGAATGGAAGTAATGGAAAATATAAAAAAAAGCACTTACACGTTTCCTTTCTGTTAAAGCTACTCCTGACTTTGGCTCAAAAAAATGCAGCAAAATCTGCAACAAAAAAAACCACTGTTTCAGCATTTAGGGCCTTAGCCTAAAGATGTAACAATATAGAAAACAGCATAAAAATGCTTAGAAAAATGCTATGAAAAACACTTGAAATTCATAGCTGATTTTATAACAATTTAAAAAATACTGGAAGGAGTGTATGTAAGGGAGGCCTACCTCAACTATTATTTGAAATTTATTGTATTAAAATATGCAACTGTATCGAACATATGACACACTTTTACTAGTGTTTCTGGTATCTCCTAATATTCGAGTGTTCTGGTATGGCTGGTATTCTTATTAATTCTAGTGTATCTAGCATTTAAGTATTTTAGCATTTCTACTATTCCTAATAAATCTTCAATTCTAATATTCAGAGTGTTTCTAGTATAGTTGTAGTCTATTTAGTATTTGCAGTATTTGTAGTATTTACGGCATTCTATTATTGCAGCATTTCTATGACTCTTAGTATTTCTGGGGTACAGGAAAAGAAAAACGGCACATTATTGTAGACTGAGCTCCCAGTAAATTTCACAATATATCGGTTGAAATGTTCCTTTTTATTACAGAGACTCTATGTACAACTAATGCATTTTGGGGAGGACTCTGCTTTGTTAAAAACAGAGATAACAACAAAAATAAACTGAGGATTGTGAAATGTAAAAATGGCACCAAGTTTAAAAACAAGGTGAAATAAACACGATTGGCAACTTACATCGTTCAGCTAGAAATAAGTGAATAAACACACATAAATGGATAAATGAATTAAACAATCTAGCATGCAATAACCTCCCATAGGCTAGTAAATTTGCTTTTTAAGCAAGTCAGTTCTATAATACTATTAAAATATTCAAAATTATTTGAGTCTGAAGAGAAGGGAAACAAGTGACACATTATTTTATCCTACCAATTGGTATGTAACCTTAACGCATAAAATTTATCAAAGCTCAAAGGCATAGTGTGGCATATCAGGTTCATTTCTAAAATCGCTAGTAGCTCCTATACCATGTCCTGTGCACAATCCCACAAGGTTACTACTATAGTTATTGTTCTCTACTATCACACTTTATGGTAACAATATATTGCTCAATGAAGCACTCTTGCTCTTGTTTCTTCTTGTGTCTTACTACTCTAATATATTTATATGTATTAAGTACATTATGGATTTTTCTAGTATTCATAGTAATTGTAGAATTTTAGTAAATTAAGTATCCTTAGTATCTATAGTAACTGTATAATTAATGATATTTCTAGTATCATAGTGTTTGTAGTATTCTAGTATTTTATCTAGTAATTCTAGCATTCATGGCATTTCTAGTATTCTTTGTATCCTAATATCTTACGTTTTCTGCTGTTTAGTTAGCTGATTTGGTGTTAGAAAAAAATGCTATATAAAATATACCTTAAGCCATATCATTAACAGGATAACAAATATATAGTTTATCGTAAAAGGCCTGTCAAACACTGTAATTTTTTTCTCATGCTGTGCATTCCAGAATTTCAAAAGGACTTCAGAATAATCTTAGATCATAAATATTGTGAGACTTTAACCTTTTAACTCTCAACACTATTGCATTTTTTGATTTGGTCCTTTCAGGTGAAAAGGTGGAAAATATGTCCCCGTCTGAACCCTGGTCCCCAACCTTTGCTCCAGATTGCTCTCTCTGAATTCAGTTACCAATGACTAGTGTTTTGTCAAGCTGAATCTACATAATCTGCTGTCAGACTGTCAAAGAAAATACTTGACTGGATACTCCCCTTAGCAATAATATAATCAAAACACAGGAAAAGGCAAAAAAAAACAAAAAAACTTAAGTTTGAAAAAAATCCCTGAAAAACATTTAAAATGATATGTTGCCTTTTATTAAAACTACAAACAAACAATCTGTTAATATACAGACAAAGAAGACTGATATGTTCTTTATAAATCAAATATTATATGTCAAATTTATGAGAAAATGCTCACACAATATATAGGTTTGCCTAATTTCCGACATGCCATTTAAATATAGCATGCTTCAATTTATGATTTGTGATATGATATAAAAGCTTTGATGCTTTCACTATAGAGAATAATAAAAGGATCTACTTTAAGCGCTCAATTTCATCTATTGTTATCTGTGCTTAATATGCAATGTGGGTCTCTTTGTTGATAATTTAATTTTTCCTACTCCTTACATGAAAATAAAGACAATATTTGTAGCTGCATAGTGTTACTTACATTTTGCTACATTTTATGGATTATGATTTTTTTTCTTTATTGCATTGATTTGTTCTGATAACAATTTAACTGATAATTATTGTTTAATTGGTATAATGTAGCGAGTGTGTTCTGACTCACAGACATAGGTTCACTTTTTAGTATTTTTATAGCAACCTAGATTTTAAAAATTTACCATTTTATCCATAATCATTCATTCTTCAGTGCAGCAGAGCTTGTAGACATCCATCACTATGCTACTGATGTCATCTTCGATTAGACACTATTACCAGACTTTAGATTTGATATACACTAAATGAATGTATCACAAGTAGCTAAATTGTGTTGTTATATTAATCCGTAAGGCCAGAATGGTGAGGTTTTGGTTAATGTTCAGTCTTTTGCAGGTGCTTCAGCAGGAAATGGGTTTTCATCCAGCCTCGTAAAACAAATACGTTTGGTTTCGACATTATCATAAAGCATCCATGTTTTTACAACTCTAGCAGTTCTGCAACAGCATTAGCATATTTTGGCTGTGATATTGTTTTACTCTGACCCGTATAATAAGTGTCACATTAGCAACACAACAAATCAAACGTTTGTTAATTTCCCTCGCTTTCCCACACAGCTGCTAGTGTTATCGTGTCACCAGATTTTAATTAATATGATAAGTAACACTTGCAAGACAACAGGCAGATTTTTTTCCCTCTCTCCGTGCACGAGTGTGGACTGAAAAAAGGGGGGAAAAGAGGGAACCAAAATGCTTACTGGCCCATGCTTTGTTAACACTAGACTCATTTTACACAGTATATTTACTATTTTAATTGTAGTAATAAATATCCACAAAATTTCAAAAATTACAGAAAAAAAATATTTAAGTGGTTATGCATAGACATTTATAAATATATATGTATTGAATGTACATATATTTGTATTGCTATAAATATTGAAATGTGCATTTGCTATAACAATTCAAGTGTTATTGCAGGATTTCTATGTATTTTACTATATCTAGTACAGACAAAAACACAAACATGTTTTCTATACATAGATACATATAGCTATATACTGTAGATTTATTTTTTTCTGATTCTACATTTCTATGTGTATGTAGAGAAAAAAGAGGCCTTTCCAGGCTATTAGCCAATCTCTTGCTCATTTCATTTAAATTCCTTTCGCTCACATGAGAAGGTGAAATAAAATATTTTGTGTTCCTATAAAAGTGTGTCCCAAAGACTTGCAGTTTTCTCTTTTCAGACCACTAGAGTAAATCTGCTGCATTGACTCTGCAATTCTATTGCAAGTCCAAAAGTGCCACCTATGTTCAATAGCCAGAACTGCAACACTGCCTGTATAAAGAAGTATTGTACTCTGAAGCAATGTTAAGTGGTAGAAATATATGCAATGAAAAATGCTAGGCATTTCATATAAATATGATCTTATACACTTTTCACTATTTCAGTACATGCCAGATATACTCTTATTGAAATAATGTCTGCATTTAAAATCATGTAAGGCAAATAAAATATTATCAGTTATTGTAATAGGGTTAATAGTAAGAAGCTGAAGTTTTTTTTACTTTATAAATACAGAGGTGAGAACTAACTTTGGAATTTGGCATAACTGATTGTAATATTTTGATTTCCACTGGACTATAGCTAAACGTACTACATTATTCTAAATTAGCAGCCTTAATGTGAAAAATACAAACTTAAATGGCAAAATTGACTTTGCTACATCTGTATTGTACATTTGTAGTGCTAAAACTAAAACTCTGCCCACTTTTTAAAATATTTTGAATTGTGCACTACATAGCAATAGGTACTATATTACACATCATACAAGTAAATATATTTTTCACTTATTTTATTTTCTATATTACTACTATTATTCCTTAGTTAATATTTTTTTAGAATAATACAATATAGTATTGTGTGTTTGTATTACAGCGTATTACAAAATATGGATACAACATAGATGGTAACTAAGCTTGACAAAACCATAGTGAACGTCCATTGTATAGTTTTTGTGAAAAATGACATATGACAAATCAGTCTACAGATCCGATTTACTAACATGTGATAGCATCAGGTGCACAAGTGGTTCAATAAATGGAAAAGCAATTAAACAAATATGACAGCCCTTAAAGTAATAACGGAATTTAATAAAAATAGCACAATAATGGGACATTCTTAGGATTAGAAATTTGCACTTTGTTCCAGTGTCACCTCTTTTTTCAGAATTACCTGTGGACCATCCTTAGAAAGGTGTCAGAAAAAGAAACAGGATTTCTAAAAGCATTTTGTAATATTGCCCTATTTTTTTTTTTTATTTTGATATTGGAATATATAACCATTATTCAGAAATTGTGTTGTGGAAATTATACTGATTCTAGGTTTTACAGAGGCTTTCACAACCCATGCTCTGTTAGTTTTGCTTTCGCAGAATCATGTAATGATAGAGGTTATTTGTGTTATTGTGGATGTATCATCTCAGATTTATCACAGCGCAAAGTCTGATTATTGGTGATAAAAAGAAAGCAGACTTTACAGAATTTCTCCTGTACAGCTCTTTTATGTAGTCTGGAGTCTGCTAAAAAGCAAGAAACAAATATTAGCAGTTTCAAATTTTATATGAATAAAATCTGATATAAGCAAAATCTAGTTTAAGAACATTCTGTACTGATGAATGGTGGATAATTTCCAACCTTGACCCTATAATGCTATATGATTTTTACCCCCTAAAATGTAATCATTATTGTAATGAGTATATATTGTCAGATACTTATGTACACTAGAGATAATGGTTTTATTAGGATGTAATGCAATCTATCACTAACACTTTTATGTGGCAAGGTACTGCTATCACCAATAAGTGAATGGATCATGGAGGTCATTTGCTTTTTCAGTAACATTTATGCCGAGAAAATCCTAGTAATAAAAGGGTTAAACATAATGTTAAAATAATCCATGTAACAATTTACCATATGTATCTGGAATTGCGAATTAGATTCAGAATTTCTGACAAAGCTAATATTTGCACATTACATGCCTCTCTCTCTCTCTCTCTCTCTCTCTCTCTCAAACACAATCCTTTTCAGCTGCATATTGTTTCAAGAGCATCTAAGTATTTGCAGATGTTAAATAAACTAAAATCTGCCATGCGTACATATAATTTCTGTTTTTAAGAAATAATTGCTCCTCTAAAAGGTGATACATGCAGATAGAATATACAAGTGTCATCTTTCCTCATCCAACATTATTGTTTTCCTGCAGCAATTGGAAAATATAGTCTTTTTTTTACAAATATATATCCTTCACAACAAAGGTTGACTTAAGAGAAACAGTGCCTGTATGGCTGTAGTCTGATTATTACATAATAAAAGACAATAGACTTATAAGAGTCTCTTGAGGAGATGCAAGCTCTTGTATATAACAGCTCCCACAATTACCAGACACTACTAAACTACTATTGATCCTTTTCACATCTGGTGATAACAGAGTATTTTCCACTTATTTAAAGTGCTGTACGCCAGAAACTCCCATCAAGGCAAAAGAGTAGACAAATATGTTGTTCAATATAATAATAGCAATCCTTGGAGGTGCCGTGTGCCCAACACCAGGAGGAGAACCATCAGCATTTAAAGCATATGTAGCTGTTTTTTGCCTCATAAAGGTCATGTGGCACCTAACCTTGTAGACGAAGTACAGTTGTACTTATTGAGCGATGGCTAAGAAGCAAGAAAAGGTTTCATTATTTGCAGCAAATAATGAAAAAAGAACATATCATAAGGACAAATGCAGCATAATGTTGCACTCAACACTCTGAAGCAAATATCTTTACTGTGCAGATTGTTTTGTGTTCTACATTTTCTAAATAAGCAACACTTTTCATTAGACATTTCATGAAATGCAAAGTAAACAGAACAGTTCTGAAATGTATCATGGTCAAAAGTAAACAGCATGCCTTACCATTCAGTTTACAGTGAGTGCACATTGGAATTTGACACATCATGCTGCAGAAGGCTCTGCCAAGCTCATTGTTACAGAGAAGGCTGAAGTCACCTTGATCACAATAAAAATTCCTATGATGACAGTCCTAGTCCTTCTGCCACATAACAGATAGTGTTGAGATCGATTTGGCAAAATCATTATATGCTCTTTAAAAATCTGTATATACATATATATATATATATATCAGTACCCAGACAGCACGCAGATATAGCTTGCAAACAGTACTAAGCACTTGACTTAGAGAAAAATGATTTGCCCTCATACATCTAAACAAACAAAACTGTATAACTGGTATATGCAACTTGGCTCACATAGGATTATGACTATCAGCAATATGGAAAACATTAAAAATAACTTTTAACCCCTTCCTGCATCTAAGTGTACATACATGCCCCAAGCAGGAACTATTTCTTGCAGTTCAGTAATAGACTTATTACCAACCTAACTTCAGTGACCCCAGTGTTAATGGCAATCACAGTGTTAACAAAAGGAGCAGCTCGCTTTGTGCCCCTCAAATGTCCTACCCAGACAGTATAGGTGGTTAATTAGGTAAGGTCCTCAGGGCTATCCGGTGATATTAAAAATGAAGGTATACTCTAGGTGTGCCCTAACAGTTGCCCGTGAATTCTATATGGCACAGGAATAATGTACTGTTGTATAGACACATGGTAGTACATTACTGTAAAATAATAGTAAAAAAAAAAAAAAGTTTTAATGAAAGTGAAGGGTATTATTTAACATAGCAAATAAAGACAAAATATAATAAACATGACTTGTTTTTTAATTCTTACAAAATAAGGCTCAAAAACAAACATCCCGTACATACTGTATTAGGTATCCATGTACTTGTTACAATATACAATAAAATCAATTTAACAATGCAGTTAGCACAGGAAGAGCACTTAGCCTAAGGAGTCAGAACAGACACAGAAGCAGTTGACCAGATGATCCACGATTCATCATAATGAACTCACAAACTGTATATGATGTGATACATGGAGTCTTTGATAGCAAACATCACCTCCTACTGTCAAGGAGAATAAAGACAAAAACTCCAATAGTGAAAAACTGTATACACATCAAATCTTGAATGTGCAGTTATTTATTATACCCACAAGTTTTCAGTTATAAATTAGAACAATCTTGGTGTTTTAAAATATTTGTTTCATGCCCCAGAACAATCCATTACAGCAAATCTCAAGGCGGGTGTTCACAATTTTCATGATCTAGGATTGTTTTAATAAGCCTTTTATTAAAGTATTAGTTTATTAAATTATGTACATCATACCCTTGAAGAATATGATATGCTGCTAATTGATATGTCTTCATTTTTAGGAGGTAAAGTTTGCTATTGAAGATTCAATGTACTATAGTCTGCATCACATCCTATATGTGAGCTCAATGATGAATGGTGGGTCATATGGTCAACTGTTTCTATGTCTGAACTGGATCCACAATCTAAGTGCTCATCCAAACCACATTGTTTAAATTGATTTCTTTGAAGTATGACCTACTGTACTTCTGTTGTGCTACATTTGGGAGATTTATATCTTGTGGTGTAGAAACTTGTGTTAGCACATCTTTCGTTTAACCTTTACAATAAAGTAATCACATCTACTAAGCTCATCAATGAAAACCAAATAATAAATTAATGGTGGATTCATATAAATGTATATAATATATATAAGTTGTACAATAAAAAATAAGAAGTAACCTAAACTATGTAGACAATAAAATTTAAGGCTGATGGAATACAAGTACCAAAACTGCAAAATCCCTTGGCCCTTAAGGCAGAAATTGTCTTTGTTCTAAGTATTGGAAAACATGGTGCAGTCTAATAATAAATGAACCCTGGAACAAATGAAATAATAAAAAAACATAATAGTAGCATCTTCAAATATCAATGCTTACTAGGACTATGTACACACAGAATATTTTACATTGAGAAATCAAGCCTTAGAAATCAAGAGAAATCAGCCTCAGAAATCTAGTCTAGTCTAGTTTATTTTCAACATTTCCAGAAGCATTCTCAATTACATAAACACCCGCAAAATACATACGAAATAGCAAATAGTTGGAGTGTATTTGGGTAAAATCAGTTTCTAAAATGCTTTGAATTAGGTTAGAATTCACCCTGCCGTTCTGTCCATTGTTCTGATCCATCAGAGCATCAAAACGGACTGAAACATTGACAGAATGAAGCATGAAGACTGAACACCTTCTGTTTGCAGCCTTCATCATCTACTCTAATGTTAACAAAGACGCTTGTTTAATTACTTTTTCTATGTCTAAAAAAAATAAACAAATATGGATGAAAGAAATTTTTACTTTTTTTAACATTAAACTGAATGATGAAGTAAGGTGCTCCATCTGCATCCTTCATTCTGTCAACATTCCATTCCATTATTCTGATCCTATAAGCCTAAGCTTATATTCACGTGATGTGAAAATTGTCCATGTGGTGGCCATTTTTTTAATGGTTGTCATGCGACCACATTAAACTCACTGTATGTGAATGGGGGCTATTTACATGACCGATTTTAGACGATCCGTTTTCACAGACCGTCAATAAATAGGACAGTCCTTTTTTAGTCAGTTTTCATGAATCCCTCAATACACTCAAATGTATGAGGAACCCGTGAAAATGGACACCCCTCAAGTGCAAAATGGCAGTGTAAAATGGACATTTTTCATGGGCAATTTGCACAACATTCATGTGAATTTCACCTTAGATTACATTCACATTGCAATTTTTCAGGCATATTTTGGTGCATATAATGGTCACATCAAATATGCCTGGAAACATCTTGAATTCAATGGGAAACTCTCATTTTTGTTTGATGCATATTTTACACAGCTGAAAAAAAAGAAGTTAGGCCTTCTGCACATGACAGTGATGTTTTAGATGGATCTCATGTCTGCTAAGAACAGATGTACAAGTCAGTATTTAATGGCCATTTTACATCCGTTCCGTTATTCCATTTTTGATGGCTAAGTGTCATCTCTTTTGTATCAGTTTTTAACAGTCAGGTGAATTTAATTGGTCTTTCTTTTTTTGGCCCAACCCACTGATCTGCTTGTAACAGACATAAAACGGATGTCAATCATTTAAAAACAGATCTGTTGATTTATATTGGGTCTGTGAAAATATGTCATTTTTTTGGTGGCGGTTAAAAATTGTCAGTCAAAAAAACTGACATGCGAGACACTTTGAAATCAATGTGTTTTCAAAATGGCAAAAAATGGCTGTCACACAGACATTTTTCACTCTCATGTGAATAAGGCCTTATTCTAAAGCTACATTCAGAGGTCAGGTGCAAAATGGCAGTGAAAAACCTCCATTTTTCATGGCCGTCTTGCACTTGAGGTGCACGTGTTTTCACGGATCCCCCATACATTGCAGGATATGAAGAAATGGAGGCTTCTGTGAAAACGGCCAAAAATAGGACATGACCTATATTTTGAATATGTTTTCAAAATAAGGGTCATGTAAATAGCCTCCATTCACAGACAGTGAATGTAATGCTGCCATGTGATGTCCGTTAAAAATACGAATGTCACACGGCCATTAATTACAGTCTTATGAATGTAGTTTAAAGGGGTATTCCCATGAACATAACCATTTTTAAATTTGTAGATAATTAAAAGTTAAACATTTTTGCTGAATTTTAAAGATTTTCTCTAAATATCTTGTAGTCACAGGTTGTTGTCTTGATTGGTTGCCAGTGGATACAACCATGAATGCAGGGCCTTCCTAAGGTCAGAAAATCAGCTATGATTTCCTTATTGTGGCCGGGATATCTTCTGATACTTGTAGAGTCCCTGCCTGATAACCCAGCTACAATAAGAAAATCATGGCTGGGTTCCTGACAAGTGCCAGACCATAGAAAGTTTCTGCATTCATGGTCCTATCCATTGGCAACCGATCAAAACAACAAACTGTCGCCACTAAGATAGTTAGAGAAAATCTTTAAGACTCTGCAAAATTTTTAACTACTTATATCTTCAAAAATGTTTTACTTTTATTTATCTACAAATATAGATATGATTATGTTCATGGGAATACCCTTTTAAGAGTTTTGATTTTACCCAAACACACTCCAAATACACTTGTTTGTTATTTGGAACATATTTTGAACTTGTTTTAGCAGCTGAAAATACTGCTGAAAAAAGAAAGTTCCTGGATTTCAGAGGCAGTTTCCTGAGTGATTTCTTTTGAAAAGTGAAAAGTGACCTCAACACTTTTTTCAGCTGAGTAAAAATATGTGAACTTGCAATAAGCTTTGAATTTAATTGGAAGCAGATTTTAGGCATATTTGATGCATCTTTTGGGGAGTAATAGTAGCATTTTTTTGCACAAAGATACACTGATAAAATCACTATTTAAACATACACAAAGTCTGCAACTTTCTTGACAGATGAAGAAAGGGTCAGATTATGTATCTTTACTTTACAGTATTTATCCCATACATTAAAAAATGTCACACAACACACAACTATTGGAATTATTAATCAATACATTATGTTATATTAAATGTTAAAATAACTGTATATAAAAATTAAAAGACAACAGAAAGTCAACATTTATTTTTATCTCATTTATTTTACCATCAACATATTTCACAGTTCTGTTCAGGGATTTTCATAATTCATATTAGTACCTGTCCCATTTGGGCTCACAATCTGATCTAAAACATGGAGATATTCTAACTAGGGACTCCAGTCCTGCAAGACAACAGTATTAATCGCAGAGCCATAGTATTGTTGATGCCAAAACCAAAACAAAATAGAATTGTAATGATTTAAAGTTTAAGGTCCTTGAGAAGTTCAAGAATTTTGAGTTCAAATTCCACTCAGCCCCATTCAGTATGAGTCTTCAAAATGTTTTTCAAAATTTGCTTTCCTACGATTTAAGCATGAACACCCATTGTTAAACCGTTTTCCACTCTTTGAAGTAATACAAATTCTAGTAGTGATTACAGTTTATTTCAAATATTGAACATTTTTCAGAGGAATGGAAGACATCTACAATAGAGTGGATACTTTCCTTTCTCTCTGCTGCTTGACTGTGTACAGAGGAGAAAAATGAAATATGTACTACTTCCCTCTGCTATTTCATACAAACAAGATGTGTCATTTGACTGAAGACTGGATGGTTCAGTAAATTGAAATACGTCCTTTTGAACTCAAGGTCACCTTTTCAAATCCTGTTTGCATCTTTCTTATGTTTGGCTTTGGTTAGTTGGTGTAGTACAGAATTTAAAAGCCTGAATTGTACTTCTTTCCTAAATGCAAAAAATACTCCCGACTTCTCGCTACTTTCTAAAGTAATATCTAAATTAAAAACAGTTACACAATTGACTTGCAACATATTGTTCTGTGACAAAACCAAAGGTAACCTTGGTTTTTTTAATTGGGAGAAGCAAAAAGCCAAAATAGGAGGAGAATGGAGACGTAGAGGATATCTGTTGTGTCTTTGCATGTCATGTTTGGCCAAGGTGGGAGAAGCTTTTCTCACTGAATTGCCAAGGCCATTATTTACAGGTGGTCTTTGCAATTTCCTAGCCTTGACTACTGACTTTCATTGAGGTAACTGGCCAAATCTACGTTTGCCTGGCTCTTCTCATAAACAGCCTGGACACCTCTATACCACCCACTTGTATGCCCTGCTTGCTTCCAAAATTTTCAATCTTCTGCTGAGATCACTGGCCGTCACTGCAGAGACATCACCTGTATTGATTGCTCTACTGGCTATAGAATGGCAGTTATTTCCTTCCATTGAGACACCAATGCTAAGGACCCATTTTTACAAGTCACAGGAGTGAATATGCAAGGCTACTGAGCAGGCTAAGCAGCTGTACAAAGTGGCATTATAGAGGACTTTTCTGCAGTATGTCCATTTTGGCAGTGTGCTACAGCCATGAAAGTGATGAGGATGCAATCCATAACTGCTGTGTCAGACTCTGGGATATATAACTAAATGTATGGCAATGAGCTTGATTCTGCAAATTATCTGGACTCTGTAATGCCTGAAGGTTTTTAGTAATACAGGTAAATAATTCTATACCTTCGTATTTTGACTTAAATCATTGCTTCTCAATGTGTGAAGACATCCCCACTGTTATGTTTCCCCCAATTCTTAGCAAAGCACAGCAAGATAGTTAGTTTTGATGGCTGCACAAATCTCTTTTCTGGCATTATAACTGACTTTTGCACTTATATTAATATTCTTTTGACATAAGTGGCTAAGATTTAAGATAAATTCAAGTCATTATTGAATTATAAATCAAAATTATTGGACTATATGGACTATAACCAATGTTGAGACCCAAGCATAACTGTCTTCTGGCATGTGAGGCCCGACTAAAAGAATTTGACAAGCTGGTGCTTAGATAATCAGAAATGTAATATTCATTTTTTCCTCTTCTTTACTGAGAATCATGTACAAAGCCAGAGTTTATCTTTACTCATCTACTAAAGTATGATAAGATTTTCACTGACAGCCTAAAACTAGTAACAGTGGATTTTTTTTTCCTTTTTGGCAGGAAGAATTCTGTACAAGGTGATGGAAGCATGACATACTATGTGTACAGCTGGTCAACTGGGGGAGTAAAGGGCTTCTTCTTTATCCTTTAAAATATGAAGGTTAACATCTTAAGGTGGAATGCGCAGGGAATGGGAAGAAGAATTAAAAGGGTTGCTGTGTTTAGGTTAATAGTTATCTATCAGTCGTAGTCTGCCTCCACGAGACACATTTGATCGGTAAAAAAGATTAGATTATAACAAAAACTCTTAGTTCTTAATTTAATTCTTATACAACCACTATTTCTAGAGGAGTGAGCATACTGATAAATTGAGAAACTGATTGTCAAATAATTTCACATAATATTAAATGTGGAGAGGAATTTAATATTTTATTTGGTCAAACAAATGGCAAGAAATAAATTCTGACTTCTATATATATACTCACTCATTATCCTATACAGCTTGTTAAATTACAGAAACTCATTACAGATAAAAGTGGTCATCTACTAATTGTGGCTACTAGAAGAAAGTATGGATAGGGAAAAGGAATAATATGTTTATGGACAAGATTTCCACATTTCCACTGTTGGTGGAGTATGGTAGGAGGGTGCTTAGCATTCATAAATTAGCTTATATTAGCATATACCAACAGTCTGTGATGTGAAACTAGAGGCATTTTCATTCACTCATGTTCATGATACATTATTATGATCAACAAACACCATTTAGGACCAATCCTCATTGAGGGTGATTTGATTTTTCTTAGCTGTTTTTTTCATAGACAAAAGGCTAAAGCCCCACATAGTGAGCCGCAGCCAAAAACGCTGTGCAAAATACAGCGGTGGAAATGCATCACGTTTTTTTCCGCAGCGTTTTTCACAGAAAGTCCGCAGAGATTTCCTCTGTGGACTTTCTGTCTCTATTATACCTGTAGGGAAACATACCAGCACTTCCGTAGGTATAATTTGACATTCTGCATTTTACAAAAACGCAAGTGTACGAAATGTGGAGCCCTCGCCTAAAGACTTTTCTTAGAAGTATATTGTAGCTGGTAGGGCAGGTAAGTTCCTTGTGAATTGGTTAATGCTTGGGAATGGAAAAATTATGTATTAGCTAATAGATCATGCTGGGAGAACTCAGTATGATAAGGATATGATTAATGATGTCTTTGTTTAATTGTATACTACCAAGGTTGGATATGAGATGAAAGAACTAGAATAATATCTCAAGAAAATCTGTGTCTCTACCCTTCATGGTGCACAAAGATGTCTCCTCAAGACACAAATTACCCTAACAGAAGTGAGAACGGCTTTGGCCAGATGAATTCCCATTTGAAATACACTCTAAATTTCAGGAACCATTATTGGTAGAAATTTTATATGAGAGAGAGGGATTTGCTGTCCTATATAGAGGAAGCCACTAAAAAATAAATACCCAGTTAGGGAAATTATATATTGTTGACAGATTCATATTGTCTAATATTTTTTTATTCTGCAATGCAAAACTGCTTGCCAAAGCATGGACACTAATTTCAGTCATCCAGACTAAGACATTTCTACAATCTACAGATGTATAAAGGAACAAAGTGCTACTCTGTTCTGTCTCTGGATTCTGTAAAAAGTGTGTAGAGAGGCCATTTCTATAGACAAATCTTCTAAAGTTTAACTTTGGCAAGACCATTATTCCCTTGATCAGATGACTGTATATGTTACAGGCAAAGTATGAAATGCAGGAATTCTACAAAAATACATGTACTGTGGAAAGCCTAACCTTTTTATAAAATGTCTGGCAAGTTTTAGGCAAAAAACAGTATCAAATGAGGTATTTTGACTTGTATTTTGACTTGAACTAACATTTAGTTCAGTATCAGTATTAAGTATTTCATTTAGTATTCATTCATTTTCTAACCTAATGAAAAAAGTAAAATGATTCAATTTTACTGTAGGTATTGCCATTCTAATTTTTGACTTTTATCAGGATCAATCCAACCTATAGTACATTTTTGTACATGTTTAAGTTGCAATATCACACCCTAAAAAATTATCGACACTCCTCAACATTGAAATTTGCAATACCAAGAAGGAAAAGTGTTATGGGAATTACAGGATGGATGAACATGTTAATAATATTCAAATTATTAAAAAATGGAAACAAAATATTCAAAAACCTGAACAAAGAGCTCGAGCAACAGGTAAAAGGAATTTCAACTTTAACAAATCACACAAAATCCAGATAAAACATAACACTAGCAGGACTTTTCTTAGCATGGCAATTGTTAGCTTAATGCTGCATTTTTCAGCCAGTATGTAAACTAGCTCTCAGCTTAAGCATTTACATGATTTATTACACTTCACAAAATATAATCTACAAAATACCATAGAAAGTATAGAAATGGCCACACCACTGTTTCCACGTCCAAATCAATGCACCACCTTGTGAAGGCCTCTTCATGGCATTGTCCACATGATCTCCAAACCAATCTCTGACTATCATTACATCTGATGCAAAAGTGTGATTCTTCACTGAAGAAGATAGACTTCCATTCCACCATCCATTGCCTTCTTGTTGTGCACTATGATCGCCTTTGATAGTGGTGTTGTGAGGTCAATGAAATACCTTTAGCTGGACGTCTGACTCACAGTCCATTGTCATGCAAAGCCTTCTGATGGTCTGTATCGATAATGTTAGTCACCCTAAGCATGGGATGTGACATCCATTGTATCACTATGTGACATTCTTCCAATCAGACAATCTGTACGTACAGAGATTTGCTTCCTCGCACCTCTTGCTGTCATTTCAGTTCATCTCCAACCACTGAGACAATATTGAACAATGATGACATCTTGGCCTAAACATGCAGCAATCTGCCAGATTGGTAAATCATCACACAAACATCTCACGTCACTTGATCTGATTTTTGAGGATTCGTGTGGTTAAAAAACTTTGCTTTCAATCTGGCCCTTCCTACACATCACAGATTGTAGCTAAGTGCTTGAAATTTTGATAATTTGCAGAACTTAACAACAAATGCTTCTTCCTTAATTTGCATAACCTTACAGCTTGTCCTTTTCGGTGTTGAAATTTCAATGTTAAGATGTATACGTGTATATATGTGCAAATAGAGAAAAAGGAGATTAAGTTTTTTATGTACGAGGCTAAATGCGTGCCCAACTATACCAGAAACCCATGACTCAACCATAGGTTTCTGCTGTGGGTTCCACAGGGACAGTTTTTGGAGAATATTTTGAGGTAGAAGATCAACTCAAAATTCTCTCCAAATTAACAGAACCTTAAACAAAACATACATATTTTCACATGTGCAACTGTGAAAAATGTTTGGAAAGCCATAAAGACCGCATTCAAAGGCTATATATTTTGGTACACATTTTTTCTTTCCAGAAAATATTTTTCGGGTGTTTTTCCTTCTGTGCTCCAGCCACCATATTATTAAAGCATGAGTCTTATGGTTATAATTTGGAACACAAGTCATTGCAATAATGGTAGAGATAGTGTTGCCTCTTTGATTCATCTCACTGCATCATACAGAGCACTCAGTTCTGAAAAGCTTACAACTGCAAGCAATAATTATGAATAGGAGGAGAATTCAGTCAGATATAAGCAATTACAGGAAGATCAGTGATAGAAATACTAGATAGGAGTGAGGGAGCATATCTGTATACATAGTGTTTAAACATACTTTTTACTGATAGTCCTGCAGCTCCTGCTAGTGAAAAATGTTTTGTTAAGGGTTTTTTTGGGGGGCAAGGTTTTTTTTGTTTTTTTTTTTAATATATAAAAACTTTGGTTCTAACAGCAAAGTGATGTTTCAGCCTGCCCAAATCTAAAAGCAATATCCGTAATTTAAAATTGTTGCTGTTGTTTACCAATATACAGTCTTACAGTCTGGGCTAATCTAGAAAAATATTGTTATTTAATGTTTTTTTCTGCACTGTTAACCAACATACCTATTTTCACCAACATACCTATTTGGCAGGCATGCTGACAGTATGCCACAAATGTGTCTTTAAATGCTATAGTTGCCAGTGTTACTTGCTACTGCCACTCTGCTGGCATAGTAAGAAAAAATAAAACAAACAACCCTGCCATTCCTTCTTCCAATGCCAATGCAATGTTTGAGTCGAAATTCTGTTTCCATATTTTTGGTGTTTTTTTGAAAAGCCAATTCCTTACTTTTGAAGTAACTCAAAAGTATCTCACAGCCACAAATTTGTCTCCCAACAACAGTGGCATAACTAGGAATGGCTGGGCCCCAAGGTGAACATGTGACATGGGCCCCCCCCCAGACCGCCCCCTCTAACCCCCCCCGCACAAACCGCATTCCTGCGCACACTATTATGCCCCATAGTGGTCCCTGCACACAGTATTATGCCCCATAGTGGCTCCTGCAAACAGTATCATGCCCCATAGTGGCCCCTGCACACAGTATTATGCCCCATAGTGGTCCCTGCACACAGTATTATGCCCCATAGTGGCCCCTGCACACAGTATTATGCCCCATAGTGGCTCCTGCAAACAGTATTATATCCCACAGTGGCCCCTGCACACAGTATTATGCACCATAGTTGCCCCTGCACACAGTATTATGTGACCCCAGAGTATAATGATCGCAGACCCAGGGGAGAACACAAACAAAAAAAACAATGTTACCTACCTCTTCCTGACTCCGGCACACTCCCTGTTACTTCGGCCATCTTCAATGTTGGACCAGAGTTTGCGTCAGCTGGGCCTGTGTCGCGACGCATAATGACGCAGGCCCGGCCCACGTGTCGTCACCAAACAGGTACGAAGCCTGCGGAGCATAGGAGAGGTAAATTACAGTGTTTTTTATGTTCCCTCACCTCCCCTGGGCCTCCAATCAATATACTCAGGGGTCTGAAAAGACCCCCGAGTATAATGATAGCAGTGTTTGTGGGGTTTGTGGCCCGTGGCCTCTCTTACCGATCCCCGCTCATGCTCACAGTCACCTCTGCAGAATGGGAAGTGCAGGAGGCAATGGACAGGAGCGGGGATTGTTAAGTAAATAGGGCCCGTTACCTGCTGGGGTTACTTCAGCAGGTAATGGCCTATTAAAAAAAAAATCTCGGGGGCCCTCTGGGCCCCTGAATGTCCCAGGCCCTGTGGCAGCCGCTACCTCTGCTACCCTGGTAGTTATGCCCCTGCCCAACAAGCCTCTAGCACTTACAAATGGGCTATTTTTTTTTAATAAAACCATTGCTTTTTGTAATATAACTGTCATGTGTGTCTTAAAACCGTGGGCCAGCACCATTCCCTAATAATAGGGTAATTTTTGGAGCATTTTAAATGTTAAAATATGCAGCGCAGTGTATGGTTAAACTCAGACTTTGCTTACCATTTGTTTTTTGACATACATGTCACGTTCACTTTGATGTAACTTCGGCTGTGTTTGCCATAGAGAGCTAGAAATTGGATAGATAGGTTCCTAGGAGCCTTGAGAGTGTTATACAATATGTTTTAAACCAATTTATGGTGTGGTTCATACCAAACTTGTTAGACTCAAAACTAGTCGGAGACCCAAGCCACCCGAATCCGAAACAAAACAAATGGTTTACCCATCTCTAGTTCATACATTGAAATAAGAACATTTTTTCATCCTTATGTTTAACCTCAGACTTTATTGGAAAATTAGAAAATGTGTACAGATCAATTTAACAGGATTAGATTTAGGAATTGGGGTTAGGGTTAGAAATGCAATTTGTTATGCTTAGGAAATGTGCACACATTATTGTTTAAATTACAAGCAAAGTATGAAATGGAGACTAAAATGTTTAAATTTTCTGGAGGTTTAAAATTTTATTGGTACAAAAATTATTCCTATTTCCCTATATGCAACAAGAATACCTACATACTTACAAATAAGGAAAACAGTATTCTCTTTTTTAAAATTGTGATTATAAGGTTAAATCTTTAAGGCGTAAACTCCGTGATTTGCCTGGAGCGGAAATGCAGTTTTGGAAATCGCAGCATGTCAATTATACCTACGGAAACGCCGGTGGTTTCCCCCATTAGTATCATTGAAACAGAAAGTCTGCAGAGGAATCCTCTGCGAACTTTCTGTCTAAAGAGCTGCAGGAAGAACTGCGATGCGTTCCTGCCGCGGTTCTTCCCGCAGAACTTTTTTGCTGCGGGACGCCACTTGGGGCCTTAGCCTAAAGGGGTTGTCCAGTTTCGGCAAATAAATATCATTGGTTGTATAATGTAAAGTTATACAAATTTCCATTATACTTTCTCTATCAATTCCTCACAGTTTTTTAGATCTCTGCTTGCTATCCTTCTATTATTTTTAGTGGATGCAAAATCAGTCCATGGTCATGTAATGGACACACAGGTGAATGTCTCATTACAAGACAGAGCTCTGATCACTGTGCTGTGATGGTAACTACCGTGTTTCTCCAAAAATAAGGCAATCTTATATAATTTTTTTTTCACAAAAAAAAAAGTGCCAGGGTTTATTTTCAGGGTAGGTCTTATTTTTTTCCATGAACAACAATCACACATTTGATAATTTTTTATTCCAATTTTTAACAGAGGCGAAACATCTAAAAAACGGCAGTTTGGCACTTTTGATTTTTTTTTTTCTCCACTACAGTATTCAACATGGGAGTATTCGGACACAAGGATACCTAATGCGTATATGTTTCACAGTAATTTTTTTTTGTTTTATACATATTCTAATGAAAGAGGGAGGATTTGAACTTTTATTTTTTTGTTTTTTTTTACATATTTTAACTTTTTAAAAATTTTTTTTACTATTTTATTAATTCCCCCCTAGGGGGCTTGAACCTGCAATCGTCCCACAGATTGCCACACAAATATATTGCAGTCTATGGGAGATTCACTACTTGTCATATTCCTATGACAGGCTTGGGACCCTTCATAAGGCTCCTGGCTGCCAAAGAAACAAGTCAGCTCCTGCAATCTCACCGTGTGGGAGCTGGCCTGCAACGAAAAAGGTACAAGGCCGGTGGGGAATGGCCCGGAGGCAGTTGTAATACTTTGGGGGTTTGCAATCAGCAATGTAGAGTAGGCATTACATCACAGCAGAGACAGCCGCCATCTTTAAGGACCCGGCATCTGCTGTAATTGCATAGCAGATGTCTGGAAGGGGTTAAACCCAACTGTAACTAGGGCTTATTTTTGAAGTAGGGCTTATAGTTCAAGTCTACTCCAAAAAAAACCTGGAATATCTAGCTAGGGCTTATTTTTGGGGTAGGGCTTATTTTTGGAGAAACACAGTAGATGTACACCTGTGTGTCCATCACATGACCATAGGCTATCACATGACCCTGGACAGATTTTTTCCACCAAAAATAAAGAATGATAGCAAGCAGAGATCTAGAAAATTGTAATTGATACAGAAAGTATCATCATAATACAAACAATAACATTTATTTGCTGAAACTGAACAACCCCTATAATTACCTAATAACTCCCATAAGAACAGAATTTGGTTGTGGTATACGTTTATTATCCAGGTTCCTTCAAAAGTTAACTTTAAATTTAGAAGACAATTCAAGAGCTTTTTTGATGGCAAAAAATGGCACAATATTTTAAAATCTGTCCAGTTTTCTTTACTTTGTTCTGATCACATAATGATACCATTTGTGCAGATACACATTCTTTATTTTTCCCCATTTTGCCTGAAGTTTTTTGAAATTATAAGTTAAATGTAAGACTAAGACAGGTTTAGTACTATAGTCATTTGCATACAAAAGTTTGTTAGCTTACAATGTCAAGAGAAATCCTATAAGATATTGACCATCTCGTGTTTATTCCCTGTCTGACTGCCAGTGAAAGACTCATCATTAAAGAAGAAGTCCACCAAAAGACATTTTTCCATCCCTACATCCTTGACCTGATTGTCTTTCACACTCTGCAGTTCTTTTATGAACTGTATATTGCACTGAAATGCTTATGATGAGTCACCATTTTCATTTTTATATATTCCTCTTTATCTGTCCTCTGCTATCAATCCCATGATGGCTTAGCATTACATGCATATTCTCCAATATTATCTAAGAAGTCTTAAGTATATATTCAGGGTGGCTGAACTGAGATCTACTTCATTATAACCATGTGACAGGAGATTTATCCAGTTACCAATTATAGCAGTGATAGGAGAACTTGTGGGAAACAGTCCATGCAGATTCAGGAGGTTCTGGTATGACTTTTGCAGAGACAGAGAGACAGGTTATTTCACCAGGTCACTATGAGATCACATGACCCAACTGAAGGGGAGAATTTCATGAATTTTATTATATAAATGGAGGAATAGGTACATATAGAAAGAAAAACATTTACTTGAGTGTTAAAGCATACCTCCAATTATAAATCCAATTTTCATGAATGAATAATGCATGTGAATATAAAAAATGTGTAATATATTAAATAAATATGTTTCTGACTCCACTTATTAGGCTCCTCTCCTTCTCTTTCACTTCACTGAGACTCTTATATCCATAGCATATGTAGCATGTTTAGCTTCACAAAACAAAAGCCTTTGGAGGGGAAGCTGCTACCAGCTAGATAATTGATTTATTGCCTCATTCAGAGCATTGGTATAACTTGATCTTAAAAGACAACAGTTTCAAAACAGTTCTCTCAGTGAGGCAGAGGTTAGCTGCAGCTATGTGTGGGGTTTTTTTACAGCAGGCTCCTCTTCCCCCTTCTCCTCTCCATAGAATTCCTGTAGAACATCAAGTAGTGTCTGGGGACCTTCGACTAGATTTGGATAATTTGGAGTTGGAAATGTAGTAGCAGCAGGCTCAGACTGGCCCACATGTGAAATATGTGAATCTCCTGGTGGGCCCCCAGCTCACCATATCCTGGCACAATACACTCACTGGAGCAAATTTAATTGTCGTACACATATGGTGAAAAGCTCTTCCTTAAGCCAAATTAACAACCCCCATTTCATGCCACACTGTCCACATTGTGTGTGGGTGGAGCAGCCGGGGGTGGGGACACCTTCGCCTTACATATTCATTATAACTCATGCCAGTTTTCCGCTGAATGCCAGTCTGTCCTTGATGTTTTTATTGGATAGAAATTTCTTCTGGAAGAACAACTGTTAGCAGAAAAAAAGGTGAGTGCATCTATGAGTCCTGTGTCAAATCAACAGTAAAGCATCCATTCATGTTTGAGGTTGCTTTTCATCAAAGGGAGAGGGGCCACTCAGAGATTTGCCTAAGAACACTTCCATGAACAAAGAATGGTATCTCAACATCCTCCAAGAGCAACTTCTCGCAGCCATCCAGGAGCAATCTGGTGATAAACAATGCTTTCCCAATCATTACTGAGCACCATGTCACAAGACAAAAACTAAGCAGTTTGGCAAACAAAACATTGAAATTTTGGGTCCATGGTCTGGAAACTCCCCAGATCTCAATCCCATTGAGACCTCATTGCCAATCTTCAAAAAGCAGGTAGACAAACAAAAACACAGAAATTGTGATAAACTCCAAGCACTGATCAGGCAAGAATGGGTTGCCATCCATTAGGATTTGGCCCAGAAGCTGATATCCAGCATGCCAGATCAAATTGAAGAAGTTTTGAAAATAAGGATCAACACTGTAAATATTACATAAAAATAAAGTACATAAAAATAGTGAATTTAAATGTTTACATTGTTTGTACACTGCTGTATATTATAAAAAAAAAAATTCATATGAAATAGTCCATGTTAATGTCTATCTCAAAAGATCTTGGTTTTTGAGCACTTGTTTTAAAAAGGAGTCTACCTACACCAATCTCTTACTGAACTATTTCTCTTATGTTAAACAGAAAAGCTCTATTTAATTATTGCTTTTAATACAACACAAGCTTAAATGGTCTGCCAGTTGCTAAGGGGTTGCAATGGACTCAGTATTATAAGAGGCACATGTTTCAGATATTGTATTTAAGCCTAGCTTTAAGGAACACCTAAGTTTAGGTCCCACATAAGATTTACAGTCATATGAAAAAGTTTGGGCACCCCTATTAATCTTAATCATTTTTAGTTCTAAATATTTGGGTGTTTGCAACAGCCATTTCAATTTGATATATCTAATAACTGATGGACACAGTAATATTTCAGGATTGAAATGAGGTTTATTGTACTAACAGAAAATGTGCAATATGCATTAAACCAAAATTTGACCGGTGCAAAAGTATGGGCACCTCAACAGAAAAGTGACATTAATATTTAGTAGATCCTCCTTTTGCAAAAATAACAGCCTCTAGTCGCTTCCTGTAGCTTTTAATCAGTTCCTGGATCCTGGATGAAGGTATTTTTGACCATTCCTCTTTACAAAACAATTCCAGTTCAGTTAAGTTAGATGGTCACCGAGCATGGACAGCCCGCTTCAAATTATCCCACAGATGTTCAATGATATTCAGGTCTGGGGACTGGGATGGCCATTCCAGAACATTGTAATTGTTCCTCTGCATGAATGCCTGAGTAGATTTGGAGCTGTGTTTTGGATCATTGTCTTGCTGAAATATCCATCCTCGGCGTAACTTCAAATTCGTCACTGATTCTTGTACATTATTCTCAAGAATCTGCTGATACTGAGTTGAATCCATGCGACCCTCAACTTTAACAAGATTCCCGGTGCCGGCATTGGCCACACAGCCCCAAAGCATGATGGAACCTCCACCAAATTTTACAGTGGGTAGCAAGTGTTTTTCTTGGAATGCTGTGTTTTTTTGACGCCATGCATAACGCCTTTTTGTATGACCAAATAACTCAATCTTTGTTTCATCAGTCCACAGGACCTTCTTCCAAAATGAAGCTGGCTTGTCCAAATGTGCTTTTGCATACCTCAGGCAACTCTGTTTGTGGCATGCTTTCAGAAACGGCTTCTTTCGCATCACTCTCCCATACAGCTTCTCCTTGTGCAAAGTGTGCTGTATTGTTGACCGATGCACAGTGACACCATCTGCAGCAAGATGATGCTGCAGCTCTTTGGAGGTGGTCTGTGGATTGTCCTTGACTGTTCTCACCATTCTTCTTCTCTGCCTTTCTGATATTTTTCTTGGCCTGCCACTTCTGGGCTTAACAAGAACTGTCCCTGTGGTCTTCCATTTCCTTACTATGTTCCTCACAGTGGAAACTGACAGGTTAAATCTCTGAGACAACTTTTTGTATCCTTCCCCTGAACAACTATGTTGAAAAATCTTTGTTTGCAGATCATTTGAGAGTTGTTTTGAGGAGCCCATGATGCCACTCTTCAGAGGAGATTCAAATAGGAGAACAACTTGCAATTGGCCACCTTAAATACCTTTTCTCATGATTGGATACACCTGGCTATGAAGTTCAAAGCTCAGTGAGGTTACAAAACCAATTTTGTGCTTCAGTAAGTCAGTAAAAAGTAGTTAGGAGTATTCAAATCAATAAAATGATAAGGGTACCCAAATTTTTGCACCGGTCAAATTTTGGTTTAATGCATATTGCACATTTTCTGTTAGTACAATAAACCTCATTTCAATCCTGAAATATTACTGTGTCCATCAGTTATTAGATATATCAAATTGAAATGGCTGTTGCAAACACCCAAATATTTAGAACTAAAAATGATTAAGATTAATAGGGGTGCCCAAACTTTTTCATATGACTGTATTTATTTATTTTTTACTTATATAATGCTAATGTTGTCCTTGGCTGGATTTGAACCTAGGTCTCCAGTGCTGCCCACTATGCAAGGATGAACAGTCTGTATGATAGAAAAGCATTCTATAATCCCTAGTATCCACCAAAAGTATCCCACAGAGTTCAAGAAAGATAGTAGAAAATGTATAAGAGAAATCAGGTGCCCCAACTATTTGTAAATATGGAGCTCAGGTATTTCTATGAGAAGCTCTGGTAGCGATTAGAACCAAGCAGAATTATGTTATTGGTTAACTCCTGAAAAATAACTGACTGCAAAACAGAAATATCTATAATCAACAACCTATGTCTATAAACATGCCAATTCTGCATGACAAACCGCAATGACAAATACTGTCAATGCAATAATTTGAGACAATGCGCTTTGTGCCATCTTCTATACTAAATCTGAAAAGGCTTTCAGTGTCTTTCACTTGTAGTTCATAAAGTGCACTTTGTGATCATTGCTGGGACCGTAAACTGTACCAGACAAACTGTGAAATTTTATTAACAATGGCACACTTTAAATTTTCCATTCAACAGAACAAAAGCTGAGGTAGGCTAAGAACTTTCCATTGTAAGACCTTAAGATAAATAGGTACAATATTTGTGATCATCTCCTTGCTCAGAATTGATATCTGAAGTGAATTAGCAAACAAAGACATTGCTGACATTCTGTGCCTCTTAATATAGCCATACAAGAAAGTACAATTCACAATTGCACAATTATGTGCCTCATTCATTAGTACCACATCATTGACTGCACAGTGAAAGAAATGACAAATTAGCAATTTCACGCTACTAGCATAACACTATCGTCTGTATCACAGAGTCAGCAAAAGCTAAGCAATAATAATTCAGCATGCTATTTTAACCAAAGGGTTCCTATCAATATGGGTTTATGTGCCCTATACTAATCACTAAGTCAGATAATACGCAAGGTTAATGGTTGCAGACAGTCCTAGGAAATATCTAAGATCTGATAAGAGAGACCCACATTATTGCTATTTTATGTGTGCATATACTGATCAAGAATAGGCCATCTGAGGCGATCAATGTTTAAGGCAGTTGTAATACATCTCCTGCCGTAACATATAAATTGGCCTTTCATTGCCTATTCACAGTTTGGCTAATAAATGGCACAGACACTGGACACTGTGATAGTAAAGAAGTGCAGTCTTTGTATGCATGTCACTTCACTGTTAGATTTATGCTGCCATATTAAAGAAGACTTTATCTGGTGTTCTTCAATTACCTCGCAGCTTTTCCACATAAAATAAGAATCAAACATGTTGTCAAGCAGATTAGGAGCTGAATGCATTCTGTAACTTCAGACAAAAGTCAACATTGCATTGTTTTCATCCAGAGTATCGCCATTAGTTTTAATCAGAAAAAACAATCTCTGTTTGTGGTAGAGCAGAGCTCTTATCCGCACTGTCCAGATGCTGAAATACAGCTCTATTGCTTCTTATATTGACTGTATGTGAACAGTACATACCATAGGCTTACCATACCATACTGATATATTCAATATGCTATATATTACATCACACTATTCTTTTCAACACACTTTTGGCAATTTATATATTACATTACAAGTCATAGTTTTTTGCCCCTGTGAAAACCATGCACAAAGACATTTATATTAGATCTTCAGCGATATGTATGGCATCATAGGTTCTATTTCCAGGAGTCTTGATGGGTCTTTTACAATATATATATATATATATATATATATATATACAGTGCTGGCCAAAAGTATTGGCACCCCTGCAATTCTGTCAGATAATACTCAATTTCTTCCAGAAAATGATTGCAATCACAAATGCTTTGGTAATAATATCTTCATTTATTTTGCTTGCAATGAAAAAACACAAAAGAGAATGAAAAAAAAAGTCAAATCATTGATCATTTTACACAAAACTCCAAAAAGGGCCGGACAAAAGTATTGGTACCCTCAGCCTAATACTTGGTAGCACAACCTTTAGACAAAATAACTGTGAACAACCGCTTCCGGTAACCATCAATGAGTTTCTTACAATGCTCTGCTGGAATTTTAGACCATTCTTCTTTGGCAAATTTCTCCAGGTCCCTGAGATTTGAAGGGTGCCTTCTCCAAACTGCCATTTTGAGATCTCTCCACAGGTGTTCTATGGGATTCAGGTCTGGACTCATTGCTGGCCACTTTAGAAGTCTCCAGTGCTTTCTCTCAAACCATTTTCTAGTGCTTTTTGAAGTGTGTTTTGGGTCATTGTCCTGCTGGAAGACCCATGACCTCTGAGGGAGACCCAGCTTTCTCACACTGGGCCCTACATTATGCTGCAAAATTTGTTGGTAGTCTTCAGACTTCATAATGCCATGCACACGGTCAAGCAGTCCAGTGCCAGAGGCAGCAAAGCAACCCCAAAACATCAGGGAACCTCCGCCATGTTTGACTGTAGGGACCATGTTCTTTTCTTTGAAGGCCTCTTTTTTTTTCCTGTAAACTCTATGTTGATGCCTTTTCCCAAAAAGCTCTACTTTTGTCTCATCTGACCAGAGAACATTCTTCCAAAAAGTTTTTGGCTTTCTCAGGTAAGTTTTGGCACACTCCAGCCTGGCTTTTTTATGTCTCTGGGTCAGAAGTGGGGTCTTCCTGGGTATCCTACCATAGAGTCCCTTTTCATTCAGACACCGACGGATAGTACGGGTTGACACTGTTGCACCCTCGGACTGCAGGGCAGCTAGAACTTGTTTGGATGTTAGTCGAGGTTCTTTAGCCACCATCCGCACAATCTTTCATTGAAATCTCTCGTCAATTTTTCTTTTCCGTCCACATCTAGGGAGGTTAGCCACAGTGCCATGGGCTTTAAACTTCTTGATGACACTGCGCACGGTAGACACAGGAACATTCAGGTCTTTGGAGATGGACTTGTAGCCTTGAGATTGTTCATGCTTCCTCACAATTTTGCTTCTCAAGTCCTCAGACAGTTCTTTGGTCTTCTTTCTTTTCTCCATGCTCAATGTGGTACACACAAGGACACAGGACAGAGGTTGAGTCAACTTTAATCCATTTCAACTGGCTGCAAGTGTGATTTAGTTATTGCCACCACCTGTTATGTGCCACAGGTAAGTAACAGGTGCTGTTAATTACACAAATTAGAGAAGCATCGCCTGCTTTTTCAAAGGGTGCCAATACTTTTGTCCACCCCCTTTTTTATGTTTGGTGTGGAATTATATCCAATTTGGCTTTTTGACAATTCTTTTTGTGGTTTTCCATTGAAGACAAATTAAATGAAGATATTATTACCAAAGCATTTGTGATTGCAATCATTTTCTGGAAGAAATTGAGTATTATCTGACAGAATTGCAGGGGTGCCAATACTTTTGGCCAGCACTGTATATATATATAAAATCAATATACAGTCATTAATGTACCAGAATATTAACTCATGTTCAGAACATAAGTAAAATGACAACATAACATGCTAATAAATATAACAGCGATAAACATCTGCTAAACCTTTCATTTTTTTTTCTTAATTTATAGATTGTGTTAATTTTTATTTAAGGGATAATGCATGAAAAAAGTAAAGCTTACCAGTGCATTCCCTACACTGGAAACACTTTATTTCTAATATATATGAAGGTTCCCTGCAGCCCTGATGATTATATTTGCAAAGCACTGCTGGGGAGGCTGGAAGACTTATTCCTCTGCCTCCCTTGCTGATCCTCCAACTCTCAGTCACATGGCCAATTCTGCTCTATCCTATGGACTTGCAGCAGGAGTAGAGTGCAGTAGGTGATGTCACAAGGAGCTGCAGCAGGTGAGGCAACATGCAGAGATGTCAGGAACCCTGCTGCACTCTGCAAATGCAATTATCAGGGCTCCAGTTCAAGGAATTGACCTACTAAAAAGGAAAACAACAAAATTAATATATAATAAAAATAATTCATATATATAACATAAATAATTATAAAAAAATCTAGAGAAGAAATAAAGGGGGCACTCACGCAGGCGTGAATTTTTTCATAAAAACATCCTTTTATTCAGTCCTAGATAAAATAGATACTGCTATTACGCCTTGTGTACATTGAAATTAAAGTTAATACTATATATTATTTGAAAAATGTAAAATTTTTCAATTTAATGCCCTAATTCTAAAAAACTATGAAACACTTGTGGAGTCAAAATTGTCACAACAACTCTAGATTAATTCTTTGAGAGGTGTAGTTTACAAAATGGGGTCTTATAAGGGGTGTTTCTTATGTTTTGGCATCTCAAAGCCTTCGCAAACCTCACATGGTCCATAAGCCATTATTCACATACATTTTTGTTCACATAATTATTATTATTCAAATTTTTATTCACATAAATGTGTGCAGTTTTTGTAAGAGCTGTCACATGGCCATTTTTAGAACACTCTTGTAAGGGTTTTTTATTATGTTTTGGCATCACAAGGCATCTGCAAACATGTCATAGTGCCTGAAAAATATTGTAAGTATTGTATTCATAAGACCTATGAACATCAGTTTTCTGATGTACATGGGTGTAATTGTTGTGCAACTTTGCCCCAAGATATATCATTTGTTCTTTGCCTAACTCTCCACTTTTTGCAAATGTAGGCTGGTTGGAGTAAGGACGCTTCGACTCGACAAATTTATTATAACAGGCAACTAACATGAGTTATACATGAAATCTTTGCCAGTTCCTGAATGGCGTAAATTTCATTTCTGGCACATGGGAGTGTACCTGATTTAGTAAGAGGCAGGAGCCTCTTAATAACTCAGGCACACTTCGTGCCAGTGGGGACTTTATTACGAGTCACATAGGAAAGATATCTTAATAAATTCCCCCCATTGATTACAATGTAACGGACCATCTAAAAATAGAATGCGTCTTACTTTTCACTGTTTTCACAGATCAGAGTCGAGTCTATGAGGGATCCACGAAAACAAGTCCCAGACAGATGCAAAACGACCATGAAAAATTAACCTTTTCTTCCATTTTTCATGGCTGTTTTATCCTCAGTTGTGTTGGCCCCATGTTGCAGAAAAGCTGCTTTTTTGTTGCAGATTTTGTTGTGATTTTTTTAGACAAACCCAGGAGTGGCTATAAAAGGAAAGGGAAATATAAAGAAAGTGCCTATACTTCTCCCTTCAGCTCAATCCAACCCTGGGTTTGGCTAAAAAAAAAACATGTGACAAATCTGCAACAAAAAAAGCAACTATAAAGCAAATATAAATTTGGCCATGAGCCACTTCCAAATACGACAGATGTTGAGCCACAATGAATAGTGAAAGTGAACAATCCTTATAAATATATGGCCTCGGCAGAGGAACCTACAAAATATTAGGTACTATTACTGATACTCGGTATGTGTTCTAGTTCACAGTTTTTTCTAGTTTTCTAGACCTCTGCTTGGTGTCTCTTGTTCTTTGTTTACTTCCAGTGAATAAAAATCAGTCGTTGGTCATGTCATGGACAGTTCATGATCACGTGATGGACACATAGGTGCATGGCTCGCTGCAGTCACAGGGCTCTGTCTTAAAACACCGGTTTGTCTGTCACATGACCATGAACTGATTTTTATTCACTGGAACTAAATAATGAATGACGGCAAGCAGTGTTTTAAAAATCCATGAGGAACTGATACAGAAATTATATTGGAAAATTGTACAACTTTTCCTTCTACAAAACAAAAACATTTATTTCCAGAAACTAGACAACCTCTTTAAATACAAAAATACTGAAATCTGTGTGATGTGTTTAGGGTATACATGTGATAGTGATGAAGCTCCCTAACACCCTTCTATCAGTATCCTTGCAAATGTTATAGGCTTCCTACCACTCTTCCACCATTATATGTGAGGATATTCCTGTTGACATGATTTAGCTTCCTATCACACTTTATCTAGTACATGTGAATGTGCCCTTACTGAAGTGATAGTCATGTAGGTTTTTTTACCATACTTCCACCAGTTCATGTGGATTATATTATAGTGATTCAGCTTAAAGTCTTACTTACACCTGTGTACATGAGAATATACTCTTTGATCCTCTCAAAAAAGTCCAAACCATTTGTAGAATTGCTCACAAATTCAGGTGATCTTTTCTGTTAAATACAGTATATTTACCTTATCAATATTTTATGTTAATATTATTCAATTCAGTTTAATAAATGTAGAATATAATTGTACAGATTGTTCTGGCAAGTTTGTCACATGAATAGTTGCATTTTGATTTGGTTCAATTTCTAAGTAATTAACAGCTCACTCAGTGACAGCCATGATTTGTGTTAGACACTGGCAATAAGGCTATTTCAGGAAAGTAAGCATTTATCAGCAGAATATGTATGTGTGATACAAGTGAAAAAAGAGAAAAACTAAAGATTTAAAAGACTCTTAAAATAATAAATTGCCACAAGTAGACAAGTAAAACTGCTAAAGGCCCCACATAGCGAGCCGCATTGAGTTTTTTTTCCGCAGCGTTTTTCACAGAAAGTCTGCAGAAAGTTTTCCTTTGCGGACTTTCTACTTCAATTATACCTATAGGGAAACCACCAGCGTTTCCGTAGGTATAATTGACATGCTGAGATTTCCAAAACCGAAATGGTTTTGGAAATCCTGGACAACTCCTTTGAAACAAAACTTGCTAGAGGTTTGTTTTTTTGGGTCGATAGAAATTGCTCTATTTCCTAAAATCTAGAGTCTTAGCTTTCTTTTCATGAATTTATATCTCAGGGTATGGAGGCCCTAGACAGAGAAGTTAGCTTACAGGCAAAAGACTAAACACAGTTACTGCACATAAGGATAAAGTCTGCATGTACCATGTATTAATGATAGATTTATCAAGCATTTGCACCAATTTTAACCTCCTTTGCGCCAATTACATTATTTTTTCTTTTGAAAGTTATTTAGGCAGAGTCAGTGTGCTAGACACATTTATGAACTGTGACTTTTAGGAAAAATCACAAAAAAGTTGCAAGTCCCTATGTGGACACAACCAATGATTGCCATGTTCCCCTTCACTTAAGTGGAGCTGCACTGCAACCTTGATAAAGCAGCACAAGTGACTTCTAGTTGCAAAAGAATCCAGCAGTGCTCGATATTTATTTGCAATTTAAAAGTAACAGTTTCGGCGTCCTCTGTATTGCAGTTGCAATGCAATATATCTCTCTGGACCAGACATTATCGCTTTGTTCTTCAGAGTGTCTAGCAGTCATAGCCTCCTCCTTCCTCTCCTCCTGCTTTCATAAACTCAACATGGAGAAAACAGAGTTCATCTTCCCCTCACCTCACATGGCCCTTCTACCTGTACCCATCTGTCAAACTACCCCACTTACCCCAGTCTCACAGTTCCTTTGCTTTGAGGTAACCTTTGATTCTGAAGTATTCTTCAAGCTACACATCTAAATCCTCAACACCTCGTGCATTCTCCAACTGAAGAACATTCATCAAATAGGCTCCTTCCTCACCCCAGAAACTACAAAAATGCTCTTCCACACCCTCATAATTTCCTGCTTAAACTACTCTAACACCCTTCTCCACTGCCTCCCAGCAAATGCTCTCACCCTCCCAGCCCTGCAGTCTATCCTAAACTCTGCTACTCGCTTAATCCACCTCTCCCCCTGTTTTGCATCAGTCTCTCCCCTCTACTAATCCCTTCACTAGCTACCCATCGCCCAGCAAATAGAGTTTAAAATGTTAGCACTGGCATACAAAGCCATTCACAATCTGTCCCCTTAATACATCTCTGACTTAATCTCCCGCTACCTGCCCATACATACTGTAACCTACAATTCTCTCAAGACCTCCTACTCTTCTCTGCTCTTATCGGCTCTTCACACAACCTCCTTGAAGACTTCTCCCATGCATCCCCTACCCTCACCAACTGTCTCTGTCCCCCTTCCCTCATAGATTGTAAGCCCTTGGCAGGGCCCTCTATCCCACTGTACCAGTTGGTCACTGTTAGTATTGTACTTGTTTTGTATATTTTGTGTATTGTATGTAATCCCTCAAATGTACAGCACCATGGAATTAATAGTGCTCTAAAACTAAACAATAATAAGATGAAGAAGAGAACTACAACTTCCAGCATGGCCAGGATATTACAGAAAGTCAGAGGCAAGTCTATTCTTATTCTCGTATCACTAAGACCTTTTTGGTTTTGCATTAGAACACACATGTCCAATTCTGTGAAAAGGTTGTACATTTCTTCAGTGAGCCTCTCGGTCGTCTCTCTCAACACTTCTCCATATCAGCATTCTTCCTTCAGGCAATCATTCTGGTATTCTTTTTAAAACTCCCTCCGCCTATGAGAAATTGCACCAAATTTAAAATATAACATACAATGATTTGTAAATTTGTTCCAATTTCTGGCAGTGAAAAAAAAGAAAGACAAGTCATTTTTTCACCAAGCTATTTGTAAATTGCACCAGATAAACCAGAACAAAAAAAAAAAAAAAAAAAAACTGCCCTAAAAATTGCCCGGATGATAAATCCTCACCATTGTCGTTGAAATGGACTGATTATGTTGAATAAATAGAACAAAAGATTGGCACAGTGAATGTGTTAGTGTTTGCCTGTCACAATGTAACAGAATCCACCCAATAAATTGTATGAATCTGAAACATAAAATGGATGTGGTGAAATAGAGAGAATAAGAAGAAGCACAGACATAAAATCTCAGAATGCGTGATTTAAACTGATGAGTTATTGTAACTAATGTCAATTGAATGATCAGGATACTTTTAAAAAGAGGATATGAACCTAATGAGATCTACAACAGGTCAAAAATATAATGGAATGATATTTCATCTACTCTACTTGTTGTTTGCTACATTACAGAACCTCATAGTTTTTCCAAGGCCATTAGTTATATAGGACTGAGAGAATTATGGTGGACCTAGTGAAGAGTACATAAAACATATATAGAGCCTTTGACATGCATCTCTTTTCAAATAGTGTTTTTCTCTGTGCTCAAGTTGCTTTTATGGGGTTGCATTTATCTTTTTTTATTGTTTATTCAATCATAAATGAAACACTATCTAGTTTTAAAACATTCTATTTAATTGCTGTGGTTTCTTTATTATAAGGAATAGCAAAAAGAAACACTTTTGCAGGGTTAATCATACTTTTTTTTCCCCAAGATATTTATATAAAAAAATAACCTACCATCCAGTACCGACCCTTTGTGGCACAGGAATAAATGTATTCTTTTCTTGTTTTTTAACCATTTTGTATGAAACATTTCCTGTCTTTCATTTGGTTTTCTACGTTTTTTCCTAGTTTTACAAGCAAAACTCTGGTTGAAAATCAACATTTTAGGATTTTAAGGGCTAAAAAGAGAGAGAGTTTTAAATATGTTGTATCTCACAGATTTGTGAGGTCATGTGTGAGAAAGAGGTATGCTAGATCATCTTTTAACTCATTCTTGAATATGAATTGTAAGGCTAAGGCATGTTGTGGAAACGCAGTGTTTTTGTTGCAGATTTTGCAACGTTTTTTTTTTAGCCAAAGTCAGGAGTGGATTTAACAGAAGGAAAATGTCTCAGTGCTTCCCATATATATTTTCCATTCCTTTTGTAGCCATTTCTGACTTTGAAAAATGCAGCAAAATCTGCAACAAAAAACACTGCATTTCTGTAATATGGATCCTTAGTCTAAAAGGGTAATATCCATCTTGGCATTTCTGGCTTTATCTATAATATATGCCATAAATGCCTGATAGATGCGGGTACCAGAGGTGGGGCTCACATCTATCTCAAGACCCTGTTCATGTAAAAAAAGGAATGTGACAACACTCCGTTTTTTCTGCAAAAGTGTTTATTCACAATTCGTTGCAAGGTGCCTTCTAATGAATTGTGAATAAACACTTTTGCAGAAAAAAAACTGAGTGCCATCACATTTCTTTTTTACATGGTTTCCACTAGGGAGTTGGTCAGTTCCCCAGTGATTGTGCACTCGAATTAATTTTGAGTCTTTCAGAGTCGAGTGCTGCCCTGTACCCCATTTTGCACAAGGGCCCTGTTCATGACCTCAAGGTAAAAGATAGAAATATAAGCACTTCCTATATTTTTCCCATTACTTTTATTACTTTTGTAGTCATTCTTGGCTTTTGCTCAAAAAACTGCAGTAAAATCTGCAACCAAAAATGCTTTCTTTCTGCAATGTGGGGCCTCAGCCTAATAAAAAAAATACTGGGAGGGGTCCATTCCAAGTTTTGCTATGGAGCCCTATGATATCTGGGTATACCCCTGCCTTTCACTATTCTTTATACAGCATTACAGTGTTTTTACTGTATTACAGTGTTTTTATGCAATGATTTAATACTGTAAGAAAAATATAAATTAAATGACTGTGTGTCATAAGTCACACAGTTACTTAAAGAAGTGATACTTATAATAACATTATATAAGGGTAATCAGCATATCTCAGTGTATCTAATATATTCTACAAAGTAGCACAAAGTGGAACTACAGTAGATTTTAGTAGTCTCCATATACAGTTGACTTTATTAATGAGTGATATAGCTGTTGTGAAAGTAATTAAGCTTTAGGTATAATTAATTAGTAATTGAACCCGATTTGCTTATATATTTCATGCAGTAATATGTAAACCATCTCTTTACTATATATGTTACTCCATTTAAGTGTTAATATGATTGGTTAAGCTATAGTCTGTAAGAGGCGGAGCCTCAGTACTATGCTATAAATAAACACAAGTCAGGGGCCACGACTGGAGACAGCATCTCTATTGTCCTGTGTCGCTGTGTTGCTTTCTCCCTGGTTGGCCAGTGAGTCTCCCTAGGCCAAAGGGAGAGAAATTTACTAACCATAATTTGAATCCCACAGGCAAAGTGATGAAGTCCTCAAGGTTTTGGACTTCATCAACAGCAACACTGTGAACATCACAATTTCTCTTATCATAAGTTATACAAAAAAAAAAAGTCATTTGTTGAGACAGTCTGTGAATGAAGAGATTCTATTCATGTTAGATTATAGTTTGTTCAGGGTCATCTAGAATTAGAAATAGGCAGACTGGTGTCTTTAGGTTGCTGACAGGTCATCTACTCCTCTCCCTTTCGGTATTATTCCCTCTTGTTTTTCCCTACTTGTCTGTCTCCCCCGTTTTTTCCTTTTTTTTTTTTTTTTCTTTTCTCCTTGTTCATTTTATTGTATTTGCCTGATTATTGTTCCTTGTTAATTGACCGGGGGATGTTTAGCAATTATCTCTCTCTTGTTTATCTTTCGACTGAAGTCTTGCTACCTCCTGTCCTTTTATCAAAATGTTAATAAAAATTACAGTTTATAAAAAAAAAAAAAAAAAAAAAAAAACAGGCAGACTGGTACATGGCAATATCTCTGAATGTATGCTGGTGTATGAGGCCCAATCCTTGCATCCCAATCCAATCCAAAATGCCTTTTCCTAAGCCACATTTACCTCCAAAATCCTATCATTCTTCCTCCCTGCAGCCTACAGAGCTGTGGTTGGCTTTGGACAATAAGCAACACTGCCTACCTCATGATCCTGTTGACTTCCCTAAGAGTCATGGCCAGGAGTGGTCCCTGACACCTGTCAACTATATTCCATGATGGCCCAAAAGCAAATTGGCAGCACAAGCAAATTGTGCCCTAGTACCAATAGGGCAGCAAAGACCCTCACTATTTGGAGGTCTTGGATTGATATACATTGGTTCCTCAAGTTATAAAGACCTCAGGATACAATATTTTCAACATACAATGGTCTTTTTTGAACCTTTGTATCTTGAAACCTGACTCAAACTCCAACAAATCAGCATGGTCATTTCACTGGAAAAAACCTTGTATTCGTAAAGTACATGCACTGATTGGCTGACTAGTAGGATCTCTCTACAGTATAGTGCAGTACTACATGTTCTGTACATCTCTTTACCTACAGTATGCCAGGATGATAGAACATGATTTACAGATTCCAGCATCTCTTTCTTACTTTTATGTGTAAGAATTTGCTATATCTATATTACTTTTCTGATGATTTTTCTTTAATGTTAACTTTTTAAAATTTTCTGTGAAATTTTGGGATCTTCAGACCGAATTGCTATTTTTCCATAGAGTTATTATCTTAAATTACATTCTTTTCTACTTGCAATGGCTGTCACAGAACAATTAATATTGTAACATGAGGGACCACCGTAGTCTGCACCTTAAACCATCTGATCCCGCTTTTTTGTGCTATCGATCATATTGCCATAGCCAAGTATCCAAATGGGCCACACATTTCAAAGGCTATAATGATAGAACCTACTGTTTGTTGCAATGAAATCTGCAGTGTCTCAGTTGAGATTTTTTTTTTCAAAATGTTATATGCAAGTTTTGTGTATTTGCCCATATTAACAAGTGTCTGTATATAAACAAGCATCTGTGGCTTTAGAGGTTATACCAGAAACCAGTGCATGTGAACCTCAAGAGCAATTATGGTTGGACTCAATGTGCACTTATAGGCTGAGGTCCCAGGTTGTGGAAACGCAGCTGTTTTTGTTGCAGATTTTGCTGCAGTTTTTCAAGCCAAAGTCAGGAGTGTATTAAACTAAAGGTAGTAGTATAAGTACTTCCTATATATTTCCCATTATTTTATTTAGCCATTGTTGACTTGGTCTCAAAAAACCGCAGCAAAATCTGCAACAAAAAAAGCAGCTTTTCCTCAATGTGGTGCTCTAGCCTTAAAATGGTTGTCCAGGATAACCTTTTGCAAGAAGGCCAGGGAAGGTGAAAAAGAAAAAAACAACCCATCCTCTTCTGTCCTGATACTCAGGTGTCTCCCACTGTGGTCCGGTCCTGCTGCTTCGGGGCCTTGTTTTGGTGGAAGACCCAACCACACATGACTGCTGAGGCTAATCATCCGCCTAAGGAAAGTACACAGAATGTCACAGGTGACGTATGTGAGTGACGTTCTGGTTTCTTTACTTAGGCCGCTAAGGCCAATCAGTCACATGTTGCAGGGACTTACGCCAAAACAAGACCCTGGAGCAGCAGGACTGTACCGCAGTGGGAGACACTGGGTCACTGGGGACAGGTGAGTATGGATTTTTTTTTAGCTTTTTTTCACCTTCCCCAGCCTCCTTACAAAAAAAAAAAAAAAATGTTATCCTGGACAACCCCTTTAAGCTGGCTATGCACATTAGATTTTAGAATGCTGAAGTGGCAAATTTTAGTCGGTCTGCTGTTGGTTGGTCGTACATAAACCTATGACAGTCTGTCCAATACAGCCAACCATCAACTAAAGTTGGTCAGAACCAATATCTGTCGTGTTGGATTTTTTTGGCCACCTGTCTGCCGTGATCTGATGTGCATGGCCTAGACTGTCAGGCAGGTGGAAGATTTTTATATTGAGGGCATGTGTTTGTACTTCTAACACACCCACAAAGTGTCCATCTTTTGCTGTTTTCAGCACTTCATTGTATTGAATGACTTTCATCTGTTAATTTTTCCAAGTGTCTGGGATAGTCGAATGCTCATTGAAAGTTTTGTGGGTGTTCATGAGCTTGGGACAATTGGTCATACGACTAACCAACCACAATTCACTTCAGGAAAGCAATGGCAGATTAAAATCTAATGTGTATGACCAGCTTTAATGACTACTAAGTGTGCTTTTATTATTTATGTATGTGAGTATAAATTATAACCAGTATACTGCTATGTGAACACTGACCACTTGAACAGTAAACGCACTGTATTAACATCAGGTGGCAGGTGTGTGCTTTGGACCACGTGGTAACTGGTCAGAATTGGCAACTATTCCTGGATCCAGAGGAAAGGAGTATATGTTTCTACTGTCATATCTGGACACTTGTAGAGTACAACAATTGTTTTATTTATTTGATTATACTTGATAATTGAGATGATAAATCTGATGGGGCCCTGCCCACAGCATATCCTTGCCACGCCCCCTTTTCAGAAAGTGACAAAGGTGGTGTAAAAATGCTACTTGTGATAACATTTGTCACAAAAGACATTTAAGAAGTTGCAAACTTAAGCTTATGATATTGTTACATCAAAAAACTGACATAAGATCTTAATAAATGTGCCACTATGCTTGAAAACCTCAATGAAAATTATTGTGAAGGAAAGAAAAAAGCAAAACATGTACAGTCATGGCCAAAAGTTTTGAGAATGATACAAATATTAATTTTTACAAAGTCTACTGCTTCAGTTTTTCTAATGGCAATTTGCATATACTCCAGAATGTTATAAAGAGTGATCAGCCTAACAGCAATTACTTGCAAAGTCAATATTTGCCTAGAAAATGAACTTTATCCCCCAAAACACATTTCAACATCATTGCAGCCCTGCCTTAAAAGAACCACCTAACATCGTTTCAGTGATTGCTCCATTAACACAGGTGTGGGTGTTGATGAGGACAGGGCTGGAGATCAATCTGTCATGATTAAGTAAGAATGACACCACTGGACACTTTAAAAGGAGGCTGGTGCTTGCCATCATTGTTTCTCTTCTGTTAACCATGGTTATCTCTAAAGAAACACGTGCAGTCATCATTGCACTGCACAAAAATGGCCTAACTGGGAAGAGTATTGCAGCTAGAAAGATTGCACCTCAGTCAACAATCTATCGCATCATCAAGAACTTCAAGGAGAGAGGTTCCATTGGTGCCAAAAAGGCTCCAGGGCGCCCAAGAAAGACCAGCAAGCGGCAGGACCATCTCTTAAAAGTGTTTCAGCTGCGGGATCTGGCTACCAGCAGTGCAGAGCTTGCTGAGGAATGGCAGCAGGCAGGTGTGAGTGCATCTGCACGCACTGTGAGGTGGAGACTCTTGGAGCAAGGCCTGGTCTCAAGGAGGGCAGCAAAGAAGCCACTTCTCTCCAGAAAAAACATCAGGGACAGACTGATATTCTGCAAAAGGTACAGGGAGTGGACTGCTGAGGACTGGGGTAAAGTCATTTTCTCTGATGAATCCCCTTTTCGATTGTTTGGAACATCTGGAAAACAGCTTATTCAGAGAAGAAGAGGTGAGCGCTACCACCAGTCTTGTCTCATGCCAACTGTAAAGCATCCTGAAACCATTCATGTTTGGGGTTGCTTCTCAGCCAAGGGAATCGGCTCTCTCACAGTCTTGCCTAAAAACACAGCCATGAATAAAGAATGGTACCAGAATGTCCTCCAAGAGCAACTTCTCCCAACCGTCCAAGAGCAGTTTGGCGCTCAACAATGCCTTTCCCAGCATGATGGAGCACCTTGCCATAAAGCAAAGGTGATAACTAAATGGCTCAGGGAACAAAACATAGAGATTTTGGGTCCATGGCCTGGAAACTCCCCAGATCTTAATCCCATTGAGAACTTGTGGTCAATCATCAAGAGACGGGTGGACAAACAAAAACCAACAAATTCAGACAAAATTAAAGCATTGATTCTGCAAGAATGGACTGCTATCAGTCAGGATTTGGTCCAGAAGTTGATTGAGAGCATGCCAGGGAGAATTGCAGAGGTCCTGAAGAAGAAGGGTCAACACTGCAAATATTGACTTGCTGCATTAACTCATTCTAACTGTCAATATAAGCTTCTGTTACTCATAATATGAATGCAATTCTATTTCTGTATGTGATAAAAACATCTGACAAACACACATAAAAACCAGAGGGCAGCAGATCATGTGAAAATAGAATATTTGTGTCATTCTCAAAACTTTTGGCCGTGACTGTAGACATGCAGAATGAGAAAAGCAGCTTAAGCTTACAGCAACAACAGGATTCCAAAGTGCAATAGTGTATACATGATTACAGGCTGAGGGAGTAAATTAATCGATTAATAAAAATGTATGGAATACCTAGTTAATACTGTATGTATCACATAGATTAGAAGATGGTAAAATAAAAATTATACAGCCTGTCAGTAACTTCTCCAGTTTTTAAACATTCATCAGTATGAATTAAAACATGGGTGCGCGCTATGATCGGATTTTACCTTACTGTTAGTTAACCCTTTTTATACATGTATGCTTCATAATTATATGTCAATTAGCTATACACAGTATCCGAATGACATTTTTTTACTTTATTTGAATTTTTATTTTTATCAATTTCACAGGCCCTATTAAACAGAGGTTGTCATTACATTTCTTTGGTGCAGCTATAGCATAATGCTACTGTGTTACCTGGCCAGTGGAGATCAGTTCTTTCAAAGCATAGTGTCAACATATATCAATCTCCTTAATTGTGAAACATTAATTCATGTATGTACTGTTAAAGCATAGACTACAAAGGTAAACCATATAAGGCTATGGCTCCACATAGTGAAATGAAGTGGAAAAAAAGAGTTTTTGCTGAGTTTTTTTCCTTATGGAAATTGCTTGCTATTTTGCATCTAAGATTAGCAAGCTGCATTTTCCAAAACTCGTTTTTGAAAACTCAGCTGTTCCGCAGATCTTTTTTTCCCACAATTTGTGGGTAAATAAAATAGGTTTTCTTGCCACTAAGTTAGGCTAAGAGAAATATCATATCCTGTCCCATTAAAGTTACCATGTCATAGTCACAGGGCCACTGTATTGTGAGAATTTTCTACAGTATCATTGTGAATATTAGGCCCCACATAACAGCGGACCTGACATAAATTAAGGCACCAAACATTAAGCATGACTTTTATTTAACATAGCTTTTGTACTTATGGTGAGGGAAAAGAAGAACGACGTTTGGTAGTAAAGATTTTCAATCAAGATACATATAAATAAAGCATCAGAGCTGCCTTGTATGCAATGTAGTGTTTGTATTTTTGTTTTATTTTGTATAAGCTTTTGTATCAGTTCTTCAACATTCAATTAATTCAGCATTCAATTAATATTCATTTTTTTAAATTGGTATGTGTAAAAAATGTTTTTCCCATAGATTTCTCAATACCATAAATCTCTATTATATGCAATTTTATGTATAATGTTGTGGAAGAATAATTATGTTTATTCTTTTTCAAAGTATGCAAATTTTTAACAAATTATGTTATTATACTGAGCCGTTAGTGCATACCTTACATAGAAGAGCCCTGTGGTCCTTTGTTAGGTCCAAGTCTACCCCTTAAAACAGTCAGGTCTGACAATCTTAATCACTTGGCTGTTAATCATTAAGCGATTGATTTCTCATGGCACAATACACTTTTGTGTTTATTAGAAAATGTGAAAATTTAAAAAAAATATTAGGTATTTTCAGATTTAGGTAGTCATGACGCCAAAATTACTTAAAAATTAACATTTACAATATCTCTGGTTTATGTTGGCATCATTTTTCTACCCCTTCAGGATGCAACCTATGTTGGACAATTTTTGGCTTTCTCTGTTTCAAAAGCTATAACTGTTTTATTTTTCATAGCTAATTGAGGGTTTGATTTTACATATAAAAACTTTCATTTTTAGATGCCACCAAAGTGTACTACAATGATGGCAATACCAAGTGTATATAATTTTTATTAGTTTGACTCCTTTTACAAAATAAAACCTATTTTTTCCCAAAAAACTAAAATGCAAAGAGCAACCATATAGTGACACCTATAACTTTTTTATTTTTTACAGAGCTTTGTGATAACATGATTTTTATGTGGTGAGCTGTATTTTTAATTGGTACCATTTTTGGGCACATATGACTTTTTGCTAATTTTGTATCCTATTTTTGGGAATGTGAATTTATAAAAAAAATTGTGACATTGCTATATTTTTAAATGGTGTTTGGACTTTTATGTAGGTAGTAATACCAATTATACTTATTTTTTATTTTATTTCAATAGGAAACGGAGTTTTTACTTTTATTATTTATTTATTTTAATAATGTTTTAAACCAGTTTTTTGACTTTTTTACTTCTTACTACTTTTGATACTTATTAACTTCTTTAGTCCCACAAGTGGACTTGAACATGTGATTGCTTGATCACCTGTACAATATACTGCAATACAGATGTATACTGCAATTCAGTAATATTTCAGTATATTGTACATTTTACTACATGTCTATTATTTTGGACCTAATAATCTTTTGTACATGACAGCATGGAGGGTGGTATCAGAGGTCCAGGCTGCCGTGGCAACCACCGAACACCACCTTTTTGCACTGAAATAGGTCAAGGGGTGAGAGAAGGAGTCTCACAACTGCAACCACTTCGATGCTGTGATCAGTATTGATCACAAAATGTTACCGAACTTTTCAAGTGTATCTCTGATATTATACCAATCCTTAATTATAACCTGCATCATGATCCAGAAAAAGTTGCTGTGTTCTCAACGGAAATCTCCAGCCATTTCTTACCTATGTTACTACTGAACAGTGTTTTATCTAGTGATTTACTTCCAGCGATTTGTCACCTTTCCACCAGTCCCTACACAATAGTCCAATGCAAGTAAATTTAACTGTTCTGTTGCATTATGAGATGTCAATTAAGATTTTAAAAGCATGTGTTGACAAGTTAGTAAACTGTTTTCATTTTTTAAAGCAGAAAATAACAGAGTAAAACAGATCAGATAAAACAGAAAAATATACAAAAAGGCTACAAATTTTGCAAAAGAATTTCCTGATGCAGATGTGAACATAGACTAAATAAGGAAATGTAGTTACAAAGGTATTCAATGTTTCATCTGTATATAAACAGTGAAATGTTGCTCGAAGAGCAACATACATTTAGCATTGTACACCGTGCATTGGTTTTTGTCGGTCTTATAGTATGCATGTAAATGCTTCTTTTTTATTTCACCAGTTTGCTTAGAAATTGAGATCAGCGTACACAAAGAGAAACTTTTATAAATGAACTTGCACTTTGTTTTATAGGCTTTACATACTCTGAAATGCAATTTATAAAAACTCAAGTACATTTCTGCTTAAAATGGTATTAGCAAATGTTATGTGGAAACTACGAATACACTCCCAAGTAAATTAGCATAATATTACAGCTATGAATTCTTGCTACCATAGAAAAAACACTGGTTATTTGCTTATAAATAAACACCAATGTTATTTATTATGTGCTGCAGAAAAGTAATGAGTGTTTAATGCTCCTGAATGAAGTGTATGTTTCCTTGATATAGCATATTTACAGCTGATCACAAAAAATAATGATTTTTCCATTTTCTGAACAGCACATATAAATTTAATTTTGTGACACTGGTGATTCTCCTTAGCTTGGCATTTTGCATGTCCCTTACAAAGCCTTTAAAGAGCTGAGAGAATTTTTGTCTAGCCTTTCTTCCATTCATGCCTGATGTTTTTTAAAGACCAATTTGTCCCTGCATGCACTTTGTTACAATGTTATTGTGCAACGTCCTAATCAGTTTTTTTGGAATGAAAAGTGTCACAAAGTGAGATTCAAGGAACAAGAGCCCCTGAATGTACATTTATTCTGGTATAAAATTCAGATCAATTCTAAAGCATTAATCAGTTATTTAATTCATTATTTAGACATAAAAGAGGCCAGGGGACAATTTTTTGTTCTGATCAAACTGCTCTGTGCCTTTCTGTGGGGATCTCGTTTTGTGCCACTGTAAGTGAACAAAACCCATACAGTACTCATGCTGTTTGTTACCTCAATAGCAAAAGAAAGAAAAACAAAGAACTATTATAATGCAGAAGAAGTAATATTCGCTTTTATGTGATTTTTGCAGTTCTGCAATTAAAAAAATAAGAATGGCAAATTGAAGAGGGTTGAAAATGGGAGTAGAATTTGAGGTAGGGGGGTGTGTAAAATGATGGGGAAAAGACAAACAAGGCAGATGAAGAAAAAAGGGAGAAAGTCTATAGGTAAAACTTTTTAGAATGTGCTTTGGATTTACAAAATAAATCACTGTATATTTTAATCAAATAATAATATTAGTAAATTAAATTGAAGTAAACTACATAATATAAGAAATAAATATAATATTAAATAAAGGCCGCAAATGTCTTCCCTCATTTCTGAAAATATAATGATTTTGTATTTACAGCATAAAAATTTCCAAATGTTTGCTACACAAGAACACAAATTGCATTTATACATGTATACTTCTACAGCAAAAGTGACACTAGTAAATTTTTATTTATTATTGTTTCCAAAAGCAAGACAGATGTTAGAGTATTTCCTAATTTAATACTTAAAAATCAGTATTTAAAATAATATATATCAAGCATTTAAAATATGAGAATCTTCATCCAATATCCATATGAAACAAGTGATAAGAAAGGCAGTGTGAACAGATACAGTCAAATGTTTGGATATTTGTATGCAGAAGATGAAATATATATAAAGGGATAAATATTCAAATATGCTAACAGGGAAAATGTTTGCCGTTATGATGAATAATATTTGCTACTCTTCATCCATTTATCAATTGGATAAATGTTTACTAGCTGTATATAAAATGTAAATAATTAAAAAATAACACAAAAAATTGCCGTGACAGAATCTGATTATGAAAAAGTATTGCTCCTCTGTATAATAGAATTTAAAATTTACATTCTTAATATAGAGGTAAAGCAGGATTGCTGTATGTAATATACTGTAATATACACTATATCAGCTCTCAGGGACTGTGGTTGAGAGGCTGTCGGCATTTCTTTACATAGCCACCTTTGTACATGCAGCATTCAGGACAAAGCAATGAGAAGAGCTCAATTCTCAGCTCTGTTCATAGTGGGCTATCACATGCAACCATGCAAAGACAGTTATAATGTTCTTCACCTTGAGATAAATAGTCAAAGGTATTGGAAAGGTATTTAGATAAAATCAAATAAGCTCCGTAAGTATAATGGAATCCATTGTGAGCAACAAATGAATAAAACAATGAAATAATTGCACTTAGAATGGTTTTATTAATCATGTTAAAATACACAAATGTACAATTAAAAGGTTCAGAAGTAGAAGATAGAAATTAATACTACAGAAAAGATGATCGTAAATGATGATAAAAAGACTTCAATATGTATTCATTTACAGTCATGAACAGAGAAAGAGAAAATCAGAAAAACAAGGTGCAAGTGAAGCAAATAAGAAAATGAAATACAAAAGCCAATACTATATTCATATCATCCTTAGTAATAATAGACAGTACATGTTTTCTATTTGGATGACAATACTCCACTAATGAGATTTACTAAATAAATATTTTCACTTTTTCCAAAAATAATGCAGTTTTAATTTCAAAAGTATTCAAAAGAACAATGTGCAGACAGAATAAGTGCATCAGGAAAAACATTCCATAAAGCAAAATGTACATAGTATAATAAGAGAAAATAATGCAATCCAAAATATTAACTGCTATAATATAAGAGGGGTAAAAAGGATTATCAGTGCGAAAGTGCATAGGTCAGGGAGGGGAAAGGGAAACCCTGCCCAGGGAAAAAATTAAACAACACTTGCACCCAGTTACAGATTAAAGCTGAAGACAGTATGACAGGCCTGGGATATCAGATCTATTAACCCAGGGAGACCAGATCTTATTGAAATGTGAGAAGGTATCTAAAATAGGGGCATTGATTTTTTCATGGAGCATAATCGTGTCGACACGGCCAATCACCTCCATTAATGATTTTGGTTCTTCTAATTGGAAGCAACATGGATTCTAGCCCCCCTCAGTATATACAGTGGGGGAAAAAATATATAGTCAGCCACCAATTGTGCAAGTTCAACCACTTAAAAAGATGAGAGAGGCCTGTAATTGACATCATAGGTAGACCTCAACTATGAGAGACAAAATGAGAAAACAAATCCAGAAAATCACATTGTCTGATTTTTAAAGATTTTGTTTGCAAATTATGGTGGAAAATAAGTATTTGGTCAATAACAAAAGTTCATCTCAATACTTTGTTATATATCCTTTGTTGGCAATGACAGAGGTCAAACGTTTTCTGTAAGTCTTCACAAGGTTGGCACACACTATTGCTGGTATGTTGGCCCATTCCTCCATGCAGATCTCCTCTAGAGCAGTGATGTTTTGGGGCTGTCGCTGGGCAACACGGACTTTCAACTCCCTCCAAAGGTTTTCTATGGGGTTGAGATCTGGAGACTGGTTAGGCCACTCCAGGACCTTGAAATGCTTCTTACGAAGCCACTGCTTCGTTGCCCTGGCGGTGTGCTTGGGATCATTGTCATGCTGAAAGACCCAGCCACGTTTCATCTTCAATGCCCTTGCTGATGGAAGGAGGTTTGCACTCAAAATCTCACAATACATGGCCCCATTCATTCTTTCATGTACATGGATCAGTCGTCCTGGTCCCTTTGCAGAGAAACAGCCCCAAAGCATGATGTTGCCACCCCCATGCTTCACAGTAGGTATGGTGTTCTTTGGATGCAACTCAGCATTCACTCTCCTCCAAACACGACGAGTTGTGTTTCTTCCAAACAGTTCTACTTTGGTTTCATCTGACCATATGACATTCTCCCAATACCCTTCTGGAACATCCAAATGCTCTCTAGCAAACTTCAGACGGGCCCGGATATGTACTAGCTTAAGCAGGGGGACACGCCTGGCACTGCAGGATCTGAGTCGCTGGCGGCATAGTGTGTTACTGACGGTAGCCTTTGTTACGTTAGTCCCAGCTTTCTACAGGTCAGTCACTAAACTTTCGCCCCCCCCCCCCCCCCCGTGTGGTTCTAGGATTTTTGCTCACCGTTCTTGTGATCATTTTGACCCCACGGGGTGAGATATTTGTGTGGAGCCCCTGATCGAGGGAGATTATCAGTGGTCTTGTATGTCTTCCATTTACTAATTATTGCTCCCACAGTTGATTTCTTCACACCAAGCTGCATGCCTATTGCATGTTCAGTCTTCCCAGCCTGGTGCAGGTCTACAATTTTGTTTCTGGTGTCCTTCCATAGCTCTTTGGTCTTCACCATGGTGGAGTTTGGAGTGTGACTGTTTGAGGTTGTGGACAGGTGTCTTTTATACTGATAACAATGTCAAACAGGTGCCATTACTATAGGTAATGAGTGGAGGACAGAGGAGCCTCTTAAAGAAGAAGTTACAGGTCTGTGAGAGCTAGAAATCTTGCTTGTTTGTAAGTGACCAAATACTTATTTTCCACCATAATTTGAAAATAAATTCTTAAAAAAATCAGACAATGTGATTTTTTAGATATGTTTTCTCATTTTGTCTCATCTTTTTAAGTGGGAGAACTTGCACAATTGGTGGCTAACTAAATAATTTTTTCCCCACTGTACTGAAGCAATTTGTATTGCGCATACTGAAGGGTAGTAGGTTTAAGGCCCAGTAGAAACATTGGCACAGTCAATGGGATTGTTTGTCCCAAGAGTCTTTGCACCATCCTATGGATGGACGTCCAGAAATGACAGGCCAAAAGTCAGGTCCACCAAATATGAAGTGTATCACCCAGGGCATTACAGCCCCAAAAACAGGTGAGATCACAGGGTAAAAACCATGCAGTTTGTAGGGAACCAGATATGTTATATGTAATATTTTTAAGGAGGGCTCCATAAGGGTGATCTGCCAACTGCCCGTGCAGCAATCAGTCCATTCAGCTGGAGTTAGGGAGGTCTCTAGGTCCTGCTCCCAGGCCGTCATAGTCAAGTCCAGCTTAAGGTCAGAGGGTGGAGAGTTCAGAACACCATATATAAAAGAAAGGGAGTCCATATCAGCCACCTAAATAAACACAATCTCTCAAAGCTAGTGGGGGTAATCTCTGGGTTGAGTGGGGCGAGTGATCAAAAAAAGTGAAAGATCTGGGGGCGGCAGGGAATATGTGCTAATGAAGTAGTCTTTGGTAGAAATCCGCCAGTCACAGAGGAAGTCATTGAGAAGCCTCAACCTGGTGTGACTCCACCAAATGAACACCTTGGAGGATAGGTCAGGAGGGAAGAGGAGGTTGCGAAATAGAGGAAGTAATGGCGATATCAGGCTTTATAACCTGAAGCTAAAATGAACTCTCCACTATAGTTGCAGCATACAATTGGTCCCTTTAGCTGTCGCTGGAATAGTGTAGGAGGCTGATTGTGGAGTCCACAAGAGAGCCTGAAATGAGGCTGGGGTGACCAGGGTTGATTCCAAGGCTACCCACTGAAAGCAGTCTGCCTCATTATGGATGGCACAAAGTTGTGAGAACCTGGCAGCAATGAAGTATTTATAAAGATTGGGTACCAATAGGCCTCCCAGTCTCTAATGGTAGTACATAGTCCATCTCTGAATCCGCAGACACTTATGGACCCATTTAAAATTAAACATAATTAAAGATTTACTTATGTAGCTAAAGAGGAATTGAAAGAGGAAGAAGTTGGGTGGCACAGTGGCTCAGTGGTTAGCACTGCAGCCTTGCAGCGCTGGAGTCCTGGGTCTGAATCCTGCCAAGGACAACATCTGCAAGGAGTTTGTGTGGATTTCCTCTGGGTACTCCGGTTTCCTCCCACATTCCAAAGACATACTGCTAGGAAATGTAGATTGTGAGCCCTATATGGGACAGTGACTGAAAATATATCTGAAAAGCGCTGCTGAATATGATGGTGCTATACAAGTAAGCATAATAACTAAAAATTTTTTAAAAAATACCGGGTCGAGAGAGTACAAAAATAATAAAGGATGCGAGGTAAGGTGGAGTGGATCCTATCAATCCAGGAGAGGGTGGGGAAGTGCCAGAAAGTGAGGTCCTTTAAAAGCTTCGGGATGAATATGGCATAATTTCATTAGGATAGATAGTTATTTTGGGTCTGAAAAATGAAATTTAAGGCTATTAATTTTTGAGTAGCGGAGGGAACGTTACAGTGCAATATTTACGATTTAGAGCTACGCAAATTGAGAAAGTGTATAAAGCAAATTCAGGAGTGTAATTAACCCCTTCCTGACATCCACCGTAATATGATGGGTGTTGGGTATTTAATTATGGCGGCCGCTCGGGAGCTGAGTGGCCGCCATAGCCACCGGGTTTCTTCTGTATTATACAGCAGACACTTGGCGCTTATGCCCACGATCAGTGCCTTCAAAGCTGACTGAGGGGCCACTTTACCAGTGATCGTCGGTACCCGGCAAAAAAAAAGTAAAAAAAAAAATTGTAAAAAAAATATTAAAAATTCAAATCACCCTCTTTCCCTAGAACACACATACATATTAGGCATTCCTGTGTCCATAAATGCCCAGTCTACAAATCTATAAAAATATTTTTCCCGTATGGTAAACACCGTAGCGGGAAAAAAAAATCAAAAGTGCTAAGCCGCCGTTTTTTTCACTGTTTCGCCTCTGATAAAAATTTGAATAAAAAGTGATCAAAGCAATAGCAATTCCCCAAAATGGTATAACTAAAAAGTACACCTGGCCCCGTAAAAAAGACACCTTATGCATCCCCGTACACAAAAGTATAAAAAAGTCAGAATATGGCAACTTTTAGAAAAAAAAATTTTTTTGCACAGTTTTGGATTTTTGTTAAGGGGTTAAAATGTAAATAAAGCCATATAAATTTGGTATCCCTGGAATCGTACCAAAACATAGAATACAGATGACATGTCATTTTGACTGCCGAGTGAATGCCGTAAAAACAAAGCTGCACGAAAGTCGCACAAATGCACTTCAAATCCACCCCATTCTGAATTTTTTTCCAGCTTCCCAGTACATTGTACACAATAATAAATGATAGCATCATGGAGAAAAATTTGTCCCGCAAACATTAGGACCTCATATTGCTCTGAGAACGGAAAAATAAAAAAGTTGTGGGGTTTGGAAGGGGAGGGGGGTCAAAAACGAAAAGCAAAAATCGAAAAATTCCTCCAGCAGGAAGGGGGTTAAGGATTTAGTGATAGTACGCAACATTTCGTCAGAAAACAAGTTGGTGTTATATTCATGACACCCAATTCTTACGCCAGCAATATCAGGATAAGATCGGATGCAATGGCTAGGGCAGGGGTCAGCAACCTTTTTTGTATCGTGTGCCGATATTTTTAAAAAAAAAGTCAAAGATAATGCAATCAATGTGCCAAGTAATAATTGTAAGGATGTTGACCTCTACATGAAAGTTATATAATGCACACTGTAACAGTAACCATTAACTGGTCGATTAAACTTTAATTTCAATGTGATCCTTGTCCATTACTTTTTTTGTGCAAAGATGATTCTTCTCTGGTGGTTATGACTTTTGGCTGAACACAATACTGAAGGTGATCTGCAGTAAGCCAGTTTGTGGGGGCAGAGCATGTCCATTACATAGGGTAGACTTTTTTGTAGCATAAACCCATACAAATCTGTTCAGTCTTGTAGAAATGAACAAACACCTACTTTAGCATAATCAGGTGCCGTATCATACTTTACTCTTATACTTGCTTCAAGATCAAAACCAAATTGCCCGGACAATTGCTGCCCTCTGACTAGGCTAACTCACAGCCCAGACATTAGGACGCCATGTCTCATGCTTTTCCCCTTAGTGCTTCATCCTATCTGACTGTGTTTACATGGTCCATGAAAGAGAGGGACTACCAGGAGCAGCAGTGTTTTAAACAATAGAGAGAGCCCTGTGCTGAGTAAATATGCCTGAAGTGCCGACTTCGGCACAGGTGCCGGAGGTTGCTGACCCCTGGGCTAGGGGTTCTAGGGCAAGGGCAAATAAAGCTGGTGATAAGGGGACAACCTTGCCGAGTGGCATGACAAATTTTGATAGGCAGCTTATAGTCGGTCGGAAGTTTCAGATAGGCTATGGGTTCTTTGGAAGTGACTAGTTATGCCTATAAACCTCAAAACTGATGGAGATATGCAACAGCCAGCTTTGTCTCTATATTTGCTGGATTGACTGCAGTTCACATTTATGACACAAGATGTAGCTGTTACTAAATGTTTATCTGTAGACACTCTGTACTTTTGTTGTTTTGATGCTGTTGATATACACATCCTGTTTTTTTAGTGTGTTTACTGAATTAGATCTGTTATTCACCATGTGAAGTGACCTTTTCTTACTACATTCATGTTTCACTAAAGTCTGTTCCTGTTATATACAAATGTCTATTTGGTTTTGACTCTGCCACATCCAGCAATCGCACTCTGGAACAAAAACTTGGGTGAGATAGCACCATGACAAGCAGTCAAATGTTTTTTTGATAGGAAGACAACATAAATACAAATTATACAAACTTTCATCTCCTACACTGTCTTTAGTTTTTAGCCAATATAACTTCATGCAAATATCTACCTCTCATTTTTTTATACTTCAGAGACAGGATAGAAAAATACATTTATGGCCTATATTGGTAAAATGCTATAAATGACTCAAATGCAAATACCACTTTCCTTTTATTGCAGCCCTTAGAAGTTACATAGTTTGACAATGTAGCCCTTGGACTAGAAAATGTTGTGCAACTCTGGTCTACGTAAGCCATTTTTGAGCAGAAGGGCAAAGATCTTGCACTCAGGAATTCTGTTGCAGAGGTAAAGGTGTTGTCCCACCTTTAAATGTCATGTTTATTATATAGATAATAAAAATTACAATTTATTTGCTGTTAAAAAAAAGATTCATTAAAGTTTTTACGTTTACTTGCTGACCTTTTATGGTGCCTTCTAGTGTATATAAATGAGCATATCCACCTAATGAGCTGCGTGCCATGGACATTAATATTCAATTACTCTCCCCACAGCGAGACCTCTACTCCACCCCCATTAGGATAAGCCACCACGTTGCAGAAATGCTGGTTTATTGTTGTTGCAGATTTCGAGGTGTTTTTGAGCCAAACCTAGTACTGGCTATATAAGGAAAGAGAAATATCTAGGAGGCATTTATACTTCTCCCTTTTGTTCAATCCATTCCTAGCTTTGACTCAAAAAACTGCATCAAATCTGCAACAAAAAAAGCAGCTTTTCTGCAATGTGGGTCCTTAGCTTTAAAGGAGTTTTCCCATCTCCCTATGTCACCAGTTTCCCTGCTGTCTCTTCTCTTCATTTTCTGTATTCTTTAGCAAGCTGGTGGGTGGGCTTTGACTGTTTGATGGACAGGACACTGTGAAGTACCTCAGCAGATATAGACTTTGCCTTTACCATGAGAGATTATTTATTATAATTATTAAAAATCTAATATAAATGCAGATCACGTGTACGATGTATGCACAGTAAATGTATATTACATTGCACAGGTTTAAAGAACACTTACATCTTACCAGGACAGAAAACAGAGCTACAGATAACCGCTTTGAAAGCAAGCACAATGTGGAGAACTCAGCTTTCCCAGAGAGCAGTGAGTCACATCTAGAGATGAGCGAATCGAAGCTGTAGAAGTGGAATTCGATTCGAATTTCAGGAAATATTCGATTCGCATCGAATCCAAATTTCCTCAAGCTTCGTGGTAACGATTCGCATTTAGTTCAAAATGTCTGCTGTACATATTAAGACATGGGACAAGCAACTGTGGGAACATGGGATCACCCACAATGCCATGCGTGCAGTCAATCAGCAGCCAGCCCTGAGATGTCACATCCCTTTAACCCCTTCATGAATGCACGCGGCATATTTGACGCCTGCATCCAAGGTGTTAAATACCCCAATCAGTTATGGAGCAGGGTGTTAGCTGTAACTGACAGCTAACACCCTGTCCCATAACCGATCAGGGGTTTTAACACCTTGGATGCGGCAGTCAAACATGACCGCCGCATCCAAGGGGTTCCGCCATTTTGACGCCCACCTCGGCTCTCTGCAGCCAATAAATAGCTGTTTTTGATTTAATTCGGATCAAATAGAATCATATTGCGAAATTCATCAAAGTTGCCGAATCGAATTTTTGAATATTTCACTCATCTCTAGTCACGTCATCTGACCTGGTATCAGATACAGCACAAGGAAACGATGTGTAAATAATGAGAGGAATAATTTCACATAGCAGGCAATTGAAGCAGCATTGTTAAAAAAGTGTATTTAGGAAAACTCTAGAATTTACATAAGCTAGCAGTATGGCTAGGATCCTTGAGATGGGAATACTCCTTTAAGCTTAGCACCAGGTAGCACCACAGTCTGTATGCAAAAGTCATAAGTCTTAACTGGATCATTTTAATAGCATATAAATTGCAAGCGTTGGTCATTTTTTTTTAAATCTACAAAATAAGCATGGCTTTTATTGGTGCAAGCAGAACTTTCCTCTCCACATGTTTCCGCATGTTTCGTGCGGAAACCAAGCGGAAACCATACAGACCCCATTATAGTCTGTGGGGTCCGCAGGTTTCCTGGGTAAACCGCTTTTTTATGTGTTTAGGTTTCCGTTCGGGGGGTCCCCAAGCGGACTCCCCCGAACGGAAACCCAAACGCCGATGTGAACCGGGCTTAACCCATTCTTTGTCATTGTTGAACATGAATGTTACTTGTTTATTGTCATTCTGCCATAATTTGTGATATCATTACTCCTTCCTGTTGTTTACTAGTGATGTGTTGTATACATATTTTCAGATTCTATGATGCTATGATATTCTTGTATGCTGTGACTCTCATTGTTAATTATTTTTACATGTTTAAATAGAAATATTAGTTTCTACAACATGTTAGCACATATTTTTGTTAGTAGGTTTGTTTCACAGTGGGTTCAAGGATAGTAGGAATCAAGGATACAGACACATCAGTCATTAACGTGAAACAGTGAGCTTTATTATATTTATTATACGAGTACAAGAAAAAAAAAAGAAAGAAACATTGTGCAAGTGATCAATAAGGAAGAATGTAAAAGTAGCACTTAACTCTATCTCTCTCTCTCTCTGTTGGGGGAGCCAGTTTCATTTCAGTGATAGTAGTGAACCTAGCTTATTTCTTAACTTCAGAAGAGCTACCTATTGTGATGTGCATAGAGCTTTTATACTCCTGCAGCACCCTGATGTAGTTAGGCATAGACTAACATAACTCTTAATACACCAGACTAACAACAAGGCTCCAAGTAATCCTGCAGCTACTATTAATTATTTATAAAAGGTGAGTGTGTAGTGAACATGTGTTATTGCTAAAAATGTTGTTTCCTCCATTCCCCATACTGAGAACACAACCAGCAATTAATCTCTTCCTGCCCTGCTCTGTAATAGTACGCTGCAGTAAGCAGGTTGTTCCTAGGAGTCATGTACTACTCACTTGAGAATGCCAGCGCCTCCCAATGGCATACACTGCACCTCTTCAGGTTCCTGGATGGACAATAGTCCTGGAATACCTGGAGACTGATGATGGGCAAGTGCATTATATAGGATGTGGCGGCGAACGCTGCAGCATCACATGAACCTTGGTTAGTGGCCATTTTCTGCTATCAAGGGTTGGTGTTTCACAATGAGATTCAACAAGACAACTTGTAGAGAGAACGTATTAGTAAACTGCCGGCATGCTCGTACCTAGTCTTCTGCACAGATTGCAGATACTTCCCCATAGGATAACTGTCCACTGCTGATATCCCATTGCAGGAAACCAGCAGAGGATTTTCCTGATCTACTCCTCAACAAACAATGCTCAGAATGACCTGCAGCATAAGCAAACATGAGGCTGCTGCGAGACATTCTGCACTTCAAGTCAGATTATGCTGCGGAATTTAATTTAGATCTCATCCACTTTGCTGCTACTGTACAAAGCAGCAAATAAGCGGCCGACAAGTCCACAGTGTGTAATCCTCTGCATGTACATCCCATGTAGACTTACTCTAAAAGGGGCTTCTGTCCACAGAATTGGTGATGTGTCTGATCAGTGGTGGTCCTAGGACTGAGATCACCATCGATCACACAAACAAGTTCCCATTTTCTCCTGTTGTAAGAGACAGCCAATGTTGTCCTAAGCTTTATTTGTCTGTATAAATTGTTAATGTTGAATGTATTTCTGTGATTCTGTTCCTTTAAGACAGCAGCCATTGTAATTGTGACATGATGCTGGAGTGAGACCCCCCCCCCTTTTATGTCAGCTTGCCTGTTCTGCAGACAGAGTGTGAGCAGAGAAGCAGGAAGTGACGAGACAGAGAGCAGCAGCCATCTTGGCAAGTGTTGTATTGAACTGGTGTGGAGATTTTTCTGTACAGCTAAGCTGTATCTTGGTCCAGAGACAAACAGAGTGTAAAGAGACAACAGGACTAGTGAGCCCACGTGAAAGGAACTGTGCTCAGTGGCTGATCAGTGAGACTGACATTGTGACTGTGTATATGGATACCACAGATAGAGACTCGCAGTGCTGTTGATGTACTGGACAGCACCTGCTAAATCCCGGCTTACATCCCAGCTCAGTGTATGGATTCGGCAGGACTGTCAGTGTGCTGAGTGGAATCTGCTGTTGGATTACATTGCATTCATTGGGTTTCCCTGTTAAAGAGAACTTCATTTCTCCTGAGATCCTGATAACAGTGAGGAGAGGACGCTTCACTATAAAAGAAAGGAACGACTTTGGGCCCCACCGCGCGCTTCTACGGACTGTAAGCGGTCCACCTGGACCACTGGGGAAAAGGGGGTGCACCCAAATGTGATGTCAGGGTCAGTTAGGGATAGTTTTGAGTATATTGTTCATTCAGTGTCCATACTGCAGAAGTGGACAGAGTAAAAGTAGAAACCATTGCAGAATTTGCCTTGAAATTGTTCATGCTATATTGTATATTTTGCTTGTCTTTATCCCTGTCATTTTACCTTCAAATAGCCTTTATTAACTTATAGTAAATATATATTCTTTTCTTGAACTACCGCGTGTGTGTTCATTTCTGGTTGCGGAGTCCAAACCACCTGCCTTGCTCTCGGTTCACAAATTGGCGTAGTCGGCAGGATCCGCTTACCAGAATGGACGGTGACGCACCCGTTAGAGAGAATGATGCTGGAGGAAGAATGCCAGCAGGGGCTATAATGAGTCAGTTAGCTAAATTTGATGGCAATAATATGTCAGTGAGTATGTGGGTGGAACAGATACAAATGATACAGCGAATGTACCAGACCGCACCAGAAGTACTAGTAGAGCTAGCAATATTGACATTACAAGGGGATGCTAAGACCACGGTGATACTGAGGCCATTTGAACAAAGGCAGACATTTGAGCAAGTAGTCCAGATTCTAGAAACCATCTATGGAGAAACTGCATTGCTGGGGTCTCTGCAGGCTCGGTTCTTCCAGAGGGTACAACAGGAGAATGAAAGCCTTCCCCAATATGCAAATGCCCTACAAGAACTGCTCCGAGATATTCAAGGGAAGGAAAGAGGGGGCTCGCCAGCCTTCTGTAACCCTGATCGGACTCTCCGTGACCAGTTTGTCCTGGGGATACGTGACGGCAGTTTAACTGTGACTATGCAGGATTTTATACGACGAGAGACTGATGCTAAATTCCATGATGTACAGGTAGAGGCCATCTCCCGTGCCAATAGTATGGTCCCGAGGCCCCAGACTGCAGTTGGAGTTACTTTGTCACAGGGGGATAGTTCTGGCTCAGAGACAGTAGAAAAAGGGACGGTTAAAGAAATTCTCACAGTAATGCAGAAACTGCAAGAACAAATGGAACACTTGCACACCCGTTGTGATGAACATTCTATGAAAATTGCAGACTTCCAGAAAACTGGAGGTGAAAGGGTGAGCCGTCCATACCCAGAAAATCAGAATCACCCACCACCCCGCTGGAGGGATGAGGATAGGACCTACCGAAGGGGTCCAAATCATTTAGTGCAGTGCTCAGGAGAAATCGAAGGGGCTTACCGAAGGGGCCCAAACAGATGGCCAGAACGACGGGAGATACGCTGCTGGGAGTGTGGACGGATGGGCCACGTTGCTGCTAGATGTCCAGAGCAGCGACAAACTTATGAGAGACCGCCGTTAAACTGAAGTCCCCTGCTGCTGTAGGGCGTGTAGTAGGGGAGACTGACAAGAAGACTATGTGGGGAGAATGCCCTAATGATGACCTGATCGCTGCAAGTCCTGTTATACAGGTGGAAATGGAGGGTATTCCAGTTACCGGGATGATTGACACGGGTTCCCAAGTAACGACCTTGAGTAGAGACTGTTATGAACGGTACTTCCAGCAACATGTGAAATATGATCCCCATACATTCATACGAGTGGTCGCAGCTAACCAGTTACCAGTTCCAGTCGTGGGAGTGGCCTGGATGAATGTCCGGGTATGTGGCCAAGATCTAGGTAGGAAAGGCATTGTGGTGGTACAGGAGTCACATGAAGTAAAGGTCCCTGTCATTTTGGGGATGAATGTGTTAAAAGAATTAGATCAGATCCTCTTTGAAAAGAAAGGTCACGGTTATTGGAAAGAAACCACCACCCATCGGCCTACTCAAACAGCTTTCCAGCGGCTGATCCGGACATGTGGCTTACAGAAAAGTTCGGATGCACAACGTCCTCTGGCTCGAATTTCAGTTCCTTTGCATACAAAAGTTACACTGCCACCCAGTCGGGAGACAATAGTGTCCATGCCCGTAGGCACCTGTCGGAAACTAGAGGGCATAGCTGTGTTGGTAGAACCACTGCAGGCAGCCGAAGGAGGTGTTGATCCACTAGTGGCCCGTTCCTTGGCAATAGTTCGCAATGGAAGAGTACCACTTCGATGTGTAAACACTCAGGACCAGAGTGTGGACCTGACCCCAGGGAGGCAGCTGGCTAACATCTATGTGACTCCGGAGGAAGTAAGGAAAGTAACTCCAATGCAGCTGAAGCCGACTGAAAGGGATGAGTGGACCGTAATTGTGTCCATGGGAGAAGATGAGGAACCCACCTCTGAATGGAATGGCCGTGCAATTCGAGAACAGATGAAGATGGATGCAAGTTCATGTTCTCTGGAATGTGTGCAGAAGGTAGATGAGCTGTTGTGGGAGAACCAAGCCACCTTTGCACGGTATGCTGAAGATTTTGGATGTACCACAGGGATCTACCATGAGATTCCCACAGGAGACACCCCTCCAATTAGAGAGCGCTACCGACAAATTCCTCCACAGTTGTATCAGGAAGTGAAAGAACTGTTAGCTAAGATGCTACAGGGTGGGATCATCCAAGAAAGCCAAAGTCCCTGGGCGGCTCCTGTGGTGTTAGTAAGAAAGAAAGATGGGTCCATCCGATTTTGCGTAGACTATCGGAAGTTAAACGCTTGCACCGTACGAGATTCCTACCCCTTGCCACGGATTGAGGAGTCTCTCTCAGCGCTGGGGAGAGCCCGGTACTTCTCCTCACTAGATCTGGCTAGTGGGTATTGGCAGGTGCCGATGGCCACAAAAGACAAGGAGAAGACGGCATTCATCTTGCCCATGGGACTATACGAATTTAACCAGATGCCCTTCGGGTTGACAAATGCACCCGGAACGTTTCAGCGGTTGATGGAGAAATGTCTCGGTGACTTCAACTTTGAGTTCACTCTCATCTACTTGGATGACATTATAGTGTATTCTGCGACCTTTGAAGACCATCTCCACCAGTTGGGGCAAGTATTTCGAAGATTGCGGGAACATGGGCTCAAATTGAAACCCAGTAAATGTCGGTTGTTCCAATCTGAAATTGATTACTTGGGTCACCGCGTATCAGGAGAAGGGGTGAGACCATCAAGAGACAAGATAGCGGCTGTTCAAGATTGGCCAATACCGACTACCCTGCGAGAAGTGAGGGCGTTCCTTGGAGTAGCCGGTTACTATCGACGGTTTATTAAGGATTTCGCCAAGGTAGCAGCACCACTTAATGCTCTCCTACGAGGCACATCCGGTGGTCCAAAGAACCGGTCCGTGAAGTGGGGACCTGAACAGGAACAAGCCTTCCAGGCATTGAAGGATGCACTGACAACAGCCCCAATCTTGGCATATGCTGATTACCACTTGCCGTTCCAGCTGTATACAGATGCAAGCCTGTATGGTCTTGGAGCAGTGCTTTCCCAGCTTCAGGATGGCCAGGAGAGGGTCATAGCATACGGCAGCCGGTCTTTGAGAGATTCTGAAAGAAACCCTGAGAATTATAGTTCATTTAAGTTGGAGCTGTTGGCACTGGTATGGGCCATGACCGAGAAATTCTCTGAATATTTGACCGGTGCTGAAGTTTTAGTACTGACTGACAACAACCCACTAGCTCACCTGGAAAATGCCAAGCTCAGGGCGTTAGAGCAGAGGTGGATAGCCCGAATGTCTAAGTTCAATTACCGCATTAAGTATCGGTCCAAGACAGAGAACCAGAATGCTGACGGACTTTCTAGGGTAACCGCCCAGACCCCCACAGTAGACGTGGATCATGAGTTGGAGCATGTGGAGGTGCCCGACTTCAGCAGATTTTCACAGGCCTTGGCCGCCGCTAATCAGTTTGAGATGGAGGGGACTGAAACGGCTCCTTTCTTTGGTCCCTCACGACAGGAATGGGCACAGATACAACAGACCCATGAGGGGCTGGCGCAGATAATCAAGTGTGTTGAGAAAGGCCAGAAGCCCTGTAGAGAGGAAAGAGAACGACTGACACGTGAGATATTATCTGTTCTGAGTCAGTGGGAAAAGTTGGAGATGAAAAATGGAGTGCTATGCCGAAAGGTCTATTTACCTTCTGAGATCGACATTCGATACCAAATTGTGGTGCCTAGTGAACTGGCTCGCTCGTTGGCAGTTGAGGCTCATAATAAGAATGGACATTTTGGTCATGAGAAGACCTTTCGTTGGTTACAGCGACTGATTTACTGCCCTGGTCTTCTTCAAATGGTCGAAGAAGTATGCCGCAGCTGTCGAACTTGTGAGATCCATAAGGCACTAGAACAGAGAGCTCCCCTGCAAACCATCGTGACCCAGGAACCTTTAGAAATCGTCATGATAGACTATCTAATGGTTGGCCCATCCAATAGCGGACACCAGTATTGCCTCGTAATGGTGGATCACTTCATCAAATTTGCGGTGGTAACCGCCACCAAGGACCAGACAGCTGAGTTAGCAGCTCGTGCTCTGTGCCAAGATTTCATGCGAGTATATGGGTGTCCCCAACGCATCCACTCCGACCAGGGCGCCTGCTTTGAGGGACACGTAATGAAAGAAGTTCAACGTATCTACGGGATAAAGAAGTCGCACACGACTCCATACCACCCTCAGGGAAATGGGGCCTGTGAAAGATTCAACAGAACTCTGCTACAGATGCTGCGGACTCTGGAGGAAGACAAGAAGTTACAGTGGCCTCAGTTCTTGTCTGAAATGGTGTGGGCCTATAACAATCAGGTCCATTCTACAACGGGGTACTCTCCTTATACACTTCTCTTTGGGCGGTCTGGGCGAAGTATAGGAGAATTACAGTTGAATGATGTGGATGGGTTCCCTCCGAGGGATCCAACCTCTTGGGTGCGGGCGCACCGGCAGAGACTTGAGACGATCCATCGATTGGTGCGGCAGCGCCTGCAAGAACATCCCCATCCTGATAAGACCCCAGTGCAAGAAGCACCATTGCAACCAGGCGACCTGGTGCTAGTTCGTGTCAAGAAACCCCAAGGGAAATTGGAAAGCCAATGGGAGGCTTTGCCGTATCGTGTTGTTGGCCGCAAGTATGCGAATGGGCCAGTGTACCAGGTCCAGAAAGAGGGAACTGATTGTGTTCGAGTACTTCACCGAAATATGTTGCGCCTGTGTCATTCTGAAGGGACAAATCAGGATGGGCCTGCCAATGTGAATGAGCTCCCACAGTCAGAGAATGGAGGTGCGGAATGGGCCTCCGACGAGGAGGATGATTGTTGGCCGATCCCTGCTCCTGGGGATGTTCCACCTGTGACTACTGTATCTCCGGCCTGTGCCCCCTCTGGTGCGGAATCCGCTGGTCCTTCTCAGCCCATAGCTGCAGCACCCCATAATATACCACCGGTCCTCAGATGGACCACTAGGCCAAATGCTGGTATTCCCCCTGTTCGGTATGCGCAGGATGAGTTTGTTTGGCCTGCCATACATCGGTATACTACCACCCTGTGCATAAAAGTACAACCTTCTGGATATACAGTCATAGGCAGGGACTGCCAATCTTAAAGTGGGGGGGAATATGTAAGAGACAGCCAATGTTGTCCTAAGCTTTATTTGTCTGTATAAATTGTTAATGTTGAATGTATTTCTGTGATTCTGTTCCTTTAAGACAGCAGCCATTGTAATTGTGACATGATGCTGGAGTGAGACCCCCCCCCCTTTTATGTCAGCCTGCCTGTTCTGCAGACAGAGTGTGAGCAGAGAAGCAGGAAGTGACGAGACAGAGAGCAGCAGCCATCTTGGCAAGTGTTGTATTGAACTGGTGTGGAGATTTTTCTGTACAGCTAAGCTGTATCTTGGTCCAGAGACAAACAGAGTGTAAAGAGACAACAGGACTAGTGAGCCCACGTGAAAGGAACTGTGCTCAGTGGCTGATCAGTGAGACTGACATTGTGACTGTGTATATGGATACCACAGATAGAGACTCGCAGTGCTGTTGATGTACTGGACAGCACCTGCTAAATCCCGGCTTACATCCCAGCTCAGTGTATGGATTCGGCAGGACTGTCAGTGTGCTGAGTGGAATCTGCTGTTGGATTACATTGCATTCATTGGGTTTCCCTGTTAAAGAGAACTTCATTTCTCCTGAGATCCTGATAACAGTGAGGAGAGGACGCTTCACTATAAAAGAAAGGAACGACTTTGGGCCCCACCGCGCGCTTCTACGGACTGTAAGCGGTCCACCTGGACCACTGGGGAAAAGGGGGTGCACCCAAATGTGATGTCAGGGTCAGTTAGGGATAGTTTTGAGTATATTGTTCATTCAGTGTCCATACTGCAGAAGTGGACAGAGTAAAAGTGGAAACCATTGCAGAATTTGCCTTGAAATTGTTCATGCTATATTGTATATTTTGCTTGTCTTTATCCCTGTCATTTTACCTTCAAATAGCCTTTATTAACTTATAGTAAATATATATTCTTTTCTTGAACTACCGCGTGTGTGTTCATTTCTGGTTGCGGAGTCCAAACCACCTGCCTTGCTCTCGGTTCACACTGTCTCAATGGATTGGTTTTCATGCGCAGTTCCTTTCAAAGCCTATGGGACAGATGACAACAGCTGACCTACTGTATACTTATTTTCTGGACAGAGTAAAAGTGTTGCAAGTCCAACTTTTGTCTCCATCAGCAATGTTTTTTTTTTTTTAAACGACCCATTCTTTAGACAGATCACAGAAACTGATTCCATTTGGATACAACAATGCTGATGTGAGGTGCACTAGGGTTTTCTTTATGTGGTCTATAGTGTTTGGGCATTTAACATCTTCATTCTATCTTTTAGGCTAAGGCCCCATGTAACGAAGGTAAAAAAAAAGTGCTTTTTTTCTACAGCATTTTTCTTCCACTACTAAATCTATGGGGAAAATGTTTACGATTCTGCATCTAAAATTAACATGCTCTGCTTTTACGCAGGTTTTTTTCCTCAGTGTGTGGATGTGATTAACCAAAATTTAATTTACTTTGCTAGTACTGTAAAATTATTTTTTTTTTCTGTTGCGTTTCCACAGCAGGCAAAAACACTGTGTTTCCACAAGCCTTAAAATATTATTTACAACAATGTATTACTTTCATTGATCAAGTATTATATTGTTGGTTATTTTGCTGCATTTGTTCCTTAATTTTTTTGGGCGGTTTGAGTATAGATTGAAGGGCCCATATTTCTTGAAGTGGTTCTATACAGGTTATTTTTTAAAATGAGATCCAATCAACATCATATGCATTGCGATGTGGCAGAGTCTCCTGCGCTGTGTGAAACAGGTTCACTCTGACCTTGGACTTTTAACCCTTTAGATGCTGTGATCAATAGCTTCAGTGGCATGTAACCCCTGCCCATTGGAAGCATTTTTCAATTTTCATTTTTGACTCCCCGCCTTCCAAACCCCATAACTTTTTTAATTTTTCATTTCACAGAGCCATATGAGGGCTTAATGTTTGCAGGACAAATTGTTCTTCATAATGGTACCATTTATTATTCTGTACAATGTACTTGGAAGCTGGAAAAAAATTCAGAATGGAGTGGAATTGGAGAAAGAGTGCATTTGTGTGACTTTTGTTTTTACGACGTTCACTGTGCAGCCAACATGACATGTCACCTGTATTCTATGTTTCGGTACAATTCCAAATTTATATAGTTTTATTTACATTTTAACTCCTTAACAAAAATCCAAAACTTTGCAAAAAAAATAAAATTTCTTAAAGTCGCCATATTCTGACACCTGTAACTTTTTTATATTTCCATGCATGATGATGCATAGTGCGTCTTTTCTTGCGGGGCGGCCAGGTATACTTTTTAGTTGAATAGGAATGTCTATTGCTTTGATCACTTTTTATTCAAATTTTTATCACAGTCAAAACAGCGAAAAAAGGCAGCTCAGTACGGGAAAAATATTTTTAGAAGTTTGTAGACCAGGCATTTTCGGACACAGGAATACCTAATGTGTTGTGTTTCACAGTAATTTTTTAGTTTTATATGTATTCTAGGGAAGGGGGGTGATTCAAATTTTTAAATCTTTTTTTTTAAAATATTTTTATTATACAGTAATTATTAGACCACCTAGGGGTATTGAACCCCAGGGGGTCTGATCACTAATCTCTAAATACCGGCATTGCATAGAGCAGCCTGTCATACAAATAAATGTCCGACAAGCCTGGGAGCCTTCAATAGGCTTCCAGCTGTCATTGCAACGGATCCCAGAGATCCTCCACTGAATGGCAGCGGCATTACAGCTGACTGAGATGCTGGGGGCCTTAATGCCCGTGATCAGTGATAATCATGAGCATTAGTGCGGGTTCTCTGCTGTATAATACAGCAGAGACCCAGCAGCTATGGGGGCTGCTCAGCTCCTGAGCAGCTGCCATATTTAAATACCTGACATCCACCGTACTATTGTGATGGATGTCAGGAAGGGGTTAAATGCCTCCAGAAAGAGAGGGTTTCCATTACACGCTATTCAGTAGCAGAACTACCACCATAGCAGTCTTAGCAAGACCTGCAACCTTAGGGGCCCCCAGTGGGCTCCCTGCTGCTTCTTTTTTTTTTTTTTTTAAATAGTCCCCTATTTACTTACCAATCCCTGCTCCTGCCAACGGTTGCGACTTCACTTCCTCTTCAGCCCTCCAGGGGGCCCCATACATCCCACATCATATCGCTGATGCTAAACAGCGTCAAGATGTTGTTAATTGAGCATTATTAATGGAAATATATACTGTCCTTAAAATGTCAATTACAAATAAGAAAATATCGCACTTTCATGTTTTTTAATAATTTAAATAAACAACTTATTATTTTTGGATTATTTGACTGAGATACTTGCAAGTTTGTAAAACGCTAAATGTATCTGTAAACAGCTTACACGAAATACAAAAAAAGAAATAATTGTTAACTGCTACACTTACTGTATATAGGAAGCCAATTTAGTCTGTTAATCACTATATGTGCTTAACTAAACAACAATGAGGTAAAATGAATGTGTACTGCATTAGCTTTATCGGACAGGTTGGTAGAACAGACACTTACAGTCAACTGTACACAACAATAGGGCATATAATTACATGGAAATGTGTCACATCGTAAACACAAGGTTGTAGCCTATTTATCATTGTCAGAAAAAAGCAACAACAAACTCTCTAACACTTGAGAAGGGAGACTTGGTAGTGCTAAAACCCTAGATACCATAGATAGGATGATTTAAGCACCAACTAGTCATTGTCTCATAAAGGCATCATTCACTGTATAAAAAATTTGATACAGAAATTGGAAGGAATTCAAATTGTTCTATGAAGGTAATGGAACACAGCTCTATAGACTGAAGTCTCCAATGTTGAAGCTATGAAATTTTAATATGTTACTGCCCAAACTGTTTTCTCTAGAAAATAATTTGGACAACACATCTGGACCTCTTGTCACCAAAACAATTTCTTCTTACCAAAGACTGGTTCAAAACAGTCATTATAATAGAAGGGAATAAAACAAAGAGAAAGCAATACATTAATGACAATAAATATAAGCAGTCCAGAAACAGAAGTTGAAGGTATGGGGTTCAGTGCGTTCAGTTGTACTAACAATGGGCACAACAATATAGTATATCAAAAATATGATGATGTGATGTGAGACACAACACTTCTTCAAAGCTAAATCATACCAAAGTTTGTTAAGTAAAACACACCCACATTGATCCACGAATGACATTTCTGGACTAAACCAGTCCCTTTATGAAATTATAAAATACCTCAAGAACCCTTTTACTGTTACTTTATTAAAGTGTAAGTATACAAGTATTTTTTTTAAATTAAAAGTTCTGGTAAAGGGAACAAACTTTGTAAGGATAAGGCCCCACACTGTGGAATGCAGCTAAAAAACGCTGCGGAAAAAACTCAGCAGAAACGCATTGCATTTTTTTTTCTGCATTGTTTTTCATTGCATTTTTTTCTGTATCTTGCTTCCCTTATTATATCTGTAGGGAAAATGCAAGCGTTTCCGCAGGTAAAATTGACATGTGGCATTTTTCAAAAATGTTTACATTTTTTAAAATGCAGATTTTTTGCAGCTTTTTTTCTGCAATGTGTGGATGGAATAAGCCAGAATCTCATTCAATTTGCTGGTGCTATAAAATGCAGCGTTTTTTTCTGCTGGTTTCCGCAACATGGGGCCTAAACCTAATATAGTTTAGCAAAGAAAATGAACTGTTTCTTTACTTATTTTCCTCCATCTATGAAGAGGACAGGGGGAAGAGGAGATCTCCACAAGCAGAAAGACAACTGCACTATAGAGAGACAATTTTCTTTCACAACACAGCTGACTTATCAGGAATTATTATCTAGCCTTCTCCTGACAGAAATTATTCATTTACTGCTGTATATAGCCTGATATTTCTGTATCTCTCCTTCTTCTCCTCCTTTTTTTAATTTTTAATGTCATTTTTAGAGCCTTTAGGGGTTTGAGCCCCACTGCAATGCATTGTAAAATTGCAGCACTTCTATTATAGGCTGCAGAGTGGGGGATTCAATTATTAGTGGAACAGACAGGGCAATCTGTCACAAAGACCGGGATCGTCGTACGGGGTGTGTTGCCTTCCTGGCACTCGAGTTCGACACATCGTGGATCAGGTTGATAGATTACTGGGTGGGGCTGGTGTGGATCCAGCGGTCATGGTGCACGTTGGCACAAATGACAAAGCTAGCGGTAGGTGGAAGGTCCTTAAAAATTATTTCAGGAATCTAGGGAGCCAGCTGAAGGCAAGGACCTCCAAGGTAGTATTTTCAGAAATACTACCTGTATTGCAAGCCACACAGGAAAGGCAATGGGAGATTACGGAGGTAAACAAGTGGCTCAAGAGCTGATGTAGGAAGGAGGGGTTTGGGTTCCTGGAGAACTGGGCCAACTTTGCTTTGGGCTACAGGTTCAATGGTAGGGATGGGCTGCATCTCAATGGGGAGGGTGCAGCTGTGCTGGGGAGAAGATGGCTAGACGATTGGAAGAGTGTTTAAACTAGGGACTGGGGGGAGGGTAACAGATGTAGAGGGCAAGATTGTGTAGAAATGGAAAGAGGCCTAAATAATGAAACTAGGGGTGGAGCGGGGGGTGGGGTTAGTAGGCAGTGGAGGAACTAGAAGTGATAATGTTGGAAGAAAAATATGACATGGTGCGGGATAAGTGAGACATGGCTGGACTCTAGCTATGACTGGGCTGTAAATATACAGGGGTACAGTATGTTTAGAAAGGAGCGTACCAATAGGAAAGGGGAAGGGGTTTGCTTATACGTAAAATCCTGCCTTAAGCCAGTCCTGCATGAGGAAAATGAATATGTGGAGTTCTTATGGGTGGAAATTAAGGGACGAACAAAGAATAATAAAATACTGATAGGGGTTTGTTATAAATCTCCAAATATAATGGAAGAAGCTGAAAATGTACTAATAAAACAAATAGATGAGGCCGCAAAGCACAATAAAGTCATTATTATGGGGGATTTCAACTACCCAGATATCAACTGAGAGGCAGAAACCTACAGGTCCAACAAATGGAACAGGTTTTTGTCAGTAATAAAAGACAATTACTTATCGCAGCTAGTGCAGGACCCAACAAGAGGTGAGGCACTTTTAGACCTAATTTTAACAAATGAACCTGACACATTGTCAAAAGTGGAGGTTGGGGGTCATCTAGGTAATAGTGACCACAACATAATAAGTTTTCTTGTACACTTTAAAAAAATGTTCAGTAGAGGGGGAACAAAAACACTAAACTTCAGGAAGGCCAATTTTAACCAGCTGAGAGAGGATCTTAGCAGCATAAACTGGGACAATGTCCCAGTGACAAAGTGACCGGAACACAAACAAAATGGGACATTTTGAAAAGCCTTCTAAATAGGACCACTAAAAACATATACCTTATGGGAATAAGCGGGCCAGAAATCATAGAAAACCAATATGGCTAAGTAAAATGGTAAGGAGTGCCATGAGGGATAAAAAAAAGAAGCATTTAAAGTGCTAAAAAAGAAAGTAGTGACACAGTATTAAAAAACTATAAAGAGAAAAAAAAAATTGTGTAAAAGACTAATAAAGGAGGCAAAGATCGCGGCTGAGAGAAAATAAAAAAAAAAAAAAATCCAATTGTCCCACAGGGGAAATTCAGTGGACAGCAGCAAAGATAAGACAAATTCAAAATTGCAGAGGAAAGTAAAGATAACAAAATATTCTTCAATTACATAAATAACAAGAAAATAAAAACTAACAATGTGGGCCCTCTCAAAAATTATCTGGGTGTAATGGTGGAGGAGGAGGAGGAAAAAGTACAACTATTAAATGCCTTCTTCTCTATGGTGTTTACACAAGAAAATCCAATGGCCAGCAACATGATTGGGGCAATGTTAACTCTCAATTAAATGTCACCTGTTTAACTCAGGAGGAAGTGCGGCCCCGTCTTCAAAACACTAAAATAGAGAAATGGCATAGATGGCATACACCCCCGAGTTCTGAGGGAATTATGCACGGTGATAGACAGACCCTTATATTTAATATTTAAGGATTCAGTAATGACTGGGTCTGTTCCACTTGATTGGCACATAGCAAATGTGGTGCCAATTTTCAAAAAGGGGTCTAAAAGTGAGCCTGGAAACTATAGGCCAGTAAGTTTGACTTCTGTGGTGGGTAAGATACTTGAGGGCTTTCTAAGAGATGCTATCCTGGAGCACCTCAATGTAAATAATCTTATAACACCCAATCAGCATGCGTTTATGCGGAATCGGTCCCGTCAGACTAATCTGATCAGCTTCTATGAAGAGGTCAGTTCAAAACTGGACATGGGTAATGCAGTGGACATGGTGTATCTGGACTTTTCAAAGGCTTTTGATACTGTACCACATAAAAGGTTGGTATGCAAAATGAGAATGTTGGGACTGGGGGAAAACATATTTGGGTTCGTAACTGGTTCACTGATAGGAAACAGAGGGTGCTTATTAATGGTAATATTCAGACTGGGTCACAGTCACCAATGGGGTGCCACAGGGGTCAGTATTGGGTCCTCTCCTGTTTAATATCTTTATTAATGATCTGGTAGAGGGTTTACAGAGCAGGGTGTCCATATTTACAGATGATACTAAACTTTGTAAGATAATCAAAAATGAGGAGGACAGTAGAATATTACAAGGGGATCTAAGGAAGTTGGAAGCATGGGCGGAGACTTGGCAAATGATGTTGAATTTTTTTCCCATGAAATGGGGCAATTGGCATAAGCCTCATGATTTTTTTTGTCTTCCTCTGGATCAACACTGTAGAGGACTGTAGGGTTATAGGTTGGACTTGATGGACTGATGTCTTCATCCAACTTCATCTACTATGTAACTATGTAACTATGTAACATAAAAGTACAGTACCAGTGACATATGAACAGATATCAATATAGTTAATCTATACTGTCAAAAACATTTATTTTGTATTCAATTCTATAATTTTACTCCAAATAAATTATCTATGTACTTTTCAAACACATGACCACTGTTGCATGATCAATGACCTGCATTAAAAAAGGACTATATGAGTGGAATGAAAAAAATAATGAAGATATCAGGACTATAAAACATCTTTGTATATGTGATTTCTCTAAGCTATTCGATCTTGAAAGAGATTGATACTGTCTGATGATAAGCTAAACACAAAAACATACCAATAGTGTTTTCCATCATCTGATTATGTAAAAAATGTTTACAGAAATTTTTGTAACTTGACATCTGTCTGTTAAAACAAAATTTTACTGAATTTTACTTAATGTAGATTAAGGTAACAGCCCTACTGGTGAAGTTACAGCCTTACTGGTAAAGAACAATCCCACAAGCTTGCAATACCAAATCCTTTTCAACATTAATATATTCATCCCAACAAAGGATTTTTGATTGACAAAGTATTTTGTTGGTGATATTTATAAAAAAATTATAAATATAATACATGTGCTGGTAATTTTTTTCTGTCCTACAATACCTTATGTATACTGTAAGTAAAATAACAATAGCAGCAATGGTTTGGGAAGATTTTAACCCCTTGGGGACACAGCTTATATGTAGCTTAAGGACCAGGCCTCATTTTTCAAAACAGAAATCTATCAATATATGTACATAGACATACACAAACATATATGGTGAATATGCTTGAGCATATATGAGAGCATTACTTGCAGTGATGCTCAGCTTGTTGTCCTTCTAGCATGGACAACTGTGAGGACATTGCTCTGAACAAGCAATCAACAATGTTTGGCATCTTTAGTTGCAAAACTACAGCCCCCAACTTGCTCTGCTGTTTGTGAAACTCTCATAGAAGTTGAATCTGCATGCTGGGAGTTATGGTTTCACAGCAGATGTAATGTAATGTAAAAACACAGATGTTAAAACTCACATCCAGCTTCTCACACAATGTCAAAAACCGGGAACTGTCCCAGACTTGAGCATGCCGCAGTGCTCACAAAAGAGAAAATGGAAGCTTGCTATCTTCACTCTTCTGGCGAAGATGATGGACAGAATTATGGTACTTACCAATCCTCATAAAGACCGGGGCCCCATGTAGCGTAAACGCCACAGCATTTTACAGTACCTGCAAAGATGATGAGAGTCTGACTAATCCCATCCACAGAAAAATAGCAGAGGAAATGCTGTGATTTCAACAACGTTTTTGTAAATCGGAGCATGTAAATTATACCTACGGAAATGCTGGTGTTTTTTTATCGTATAGGTATAATAGAAGCAGAAAGTCCGCAGAAGAAAACTCTATGGAATTTCTGTGAAAAGCGATGCGGAAAAAAACGCAATGCGTTTCCGCTGCAATCTTTTCCGCAGGGTTTTTTGCTGTGGAATGTTAAGTAGGCCACTGGAACTTTCACTTCAATGTAAAACTGCGTTCACATGGTGCATTTTTGTAAAAAAAAAAAATGCCTGTGTTTTCTGTGCAAAAACACACCATTATACAGAATAATGTCCCATAGCGGCCCCTGTACACGGTATTATGTCTCATAGCGGCTCCTGCACATGGAATTATATCCCATAGCGACCTCTGCACACGGTATTATAGCCTATGGTGGCTTCTGCACATGGTATTATATCCCATAGAGGCCTCTACACACGGTATTATATCCCATAGCGGTCCCTGCACACAGTATTATGTCCCACAGCCATAGTGGCCCCTGCACACAGTATTATGTCTCATAGTGGACCCTGCACATGGTATTATGTCTCATAGGAGCCTCTGCACATGGTTTTATGTCCCATAGTGGCACCTGTACACGGTATTATGTCCCATAGTGGCCCCTGCACACGGTATTATGTCCCATAGTGGCCCCTGTACACGGTATTATGTCCCATAGTGGCCCCTGCACACAGTATTATGTCTCATAGCAGCCCCTACACACGGAATTATGTCTCATAGTGGCCCCTGTACACGGTATTATGTCCCATAGTGGCCCCTGCACACCGTATTATGTCCCATAGCGGCCCCTGCACACAGTATTATGTCCCATAGCGACCCCTCCAAACAGTTTAATATTCAAACTTTTATAATATTCCAATTTTCGCCACTCACGAGCAATTATTATACTCTGGGGTCTCTTCAGACCCCAGAGTATAATACGTGGAGGGCCAAGAGTGGTGACAAGCAAAGAATAATGTTACTCATCTTCCCTGTGCTCTGCAGTGGCTCTGTGCTCTGCAGGCACTTCTGCCTGAAGTCAGCGGCCGCTGATTGGGTCTCAGAGGTCACTTCGGCGTCATTATGAAGAGACCTCAGAGTATAATAGCAGTTTAGTTTCGGCCATGTTTGGTCTGATCAAAACAGTTGAGCGAGGACTCGGACTGCCCGTGCCAGTGAAATAAGCCTTGCGTTCCACTCTTGGCACACGTGCTGGGGGTTGCCAACCCCTGCAATACAGCCTTGCTGGCAGACAATGAATGTCCATCCTCAGGCTTCAGCTATTTTCCAGCCACCTGCACAACGGCACTAACCAGGAGGATTCCACTCCTCCCAGTGCGAAAGGTAACAGCATAATTTCTCAATAAATAGCCCCTCCTTCCAATCAGACCCAGTTCAGTTTTCTGTCCCTCATTGGATCTGTCTTGGTGCATCAGGACCTTCATTGTAGTCGCCCAGACTTACCTCTTCATGGTCCCCGGTCTCCTTGGAGGGCTTCCTGTTAACCACAGTGACGCCAATCTTCCTGAGGGAGGAATTTTGAGATGTTTTCGTCAAGCTTGGCAGAAGATTTCTCGAAGCAATTGGGTTCAGGACATAGTATAAAATGGATATTGTCTAAAGTTTTGTTGTCTTCCTCCCTCAAGATTCCTTTCGATTCGCAACCTTTCCCCTACAGCCCAGAAGGTGCTAGAACAAGAAATATTTTTACTTCTCAAGAAAGAACCGACCAGTAGTATCAGGGATTTTATTCCCCTATGTTCTTAGTTCAAAAACAGAACGGATCAACTGGATCAAGATGGCTATTACTAATGCTTACAAATTCCAATTGAGATTCCTCCTAAGGGTGTTAAGGCCCGCTTTACAAGGTATATTTCCACTTCTTCGGTTCAGAGGACTGCAGCTTCAATTGATCAGATCTGCCAGGCTGCAACTTGGGCTAATTCCTTGACCTTCTTCTGCCACTATAAGATGGGTGTCCTCTCAAATGCAGACCGCGGATATTACTGGCTCTGATTGGAAGAATGAGCTATTTATTGAGATCCCACACTGTTTCCTGTCCCATTTGGAGGCGGGGAATCCTCCTGGAAAACACAGCTACCCAATAAGAGTAATCCTTGTATTTCACGTTTCTGCACTCCTTACAGCTTAAGATTTTAGGCCGGAAGAAATACAGAGATTCAAAATCGCCATTTCCTGAGGATTGTATTTTGTTGTCTGCCTGCAAGGCTGTGTTCAGTAGAGTTGAAAGAAAGTGATTTTATGAGGATTGCTGAGTACTGAAATTCTGTCCATCTTCTTTGCAGGAAGAGTAAATTTACTTTATAGATAAAATTGAATTACTATCAAAATTGACAACTAAATTCCTAGTCAAGAAACATGAACAATCACAACTGAAAACAGACCAATATTGAAAGTGCAACATTCAAATAGTCAAAAAAGTGCCACAAAACTTTCTTTTTGTGTAATAATATACCCAAGTAAACTAAGCTAGTTTGAAATATTTTTTTTTTCCAATACACTGAATAATTTTACGGTATTACTCTGAATGTTGTTTCATGCTAGCTGTTTTTATTACCGGTATGGCAAAAACAGTTTATTTGCAGCATATCTTTCAGTAAGTTTTTGTTGGTAACAATGTGTTGGACTATGCCCAGCGCAAGTGAATCTGGAAGCAGTAGTTTTGTTGTCAGTTCATATTCCTCTTCGAGTGGTAGGTGAAGACATGAATCGTATTCCCTTCGTTCTTCCCAATCATGCTTATTGGTAACCTGTTTGAGCAATGATTTCCATTGCAGATTCACTTGATCCTCCCCACAAGTACAGGATGACCACCACAAATTTTTGATTGGCTGTACCCAGTGTGAGAGTTTGAGCCTAGAGGACGCTAGTGAGCAACCCAAAGCCAAGCTTAAAAAGGTCCTCAGCCACACCCATAGGTGTGGAGTAACTCCAGAGGGAGTGTATAGAGCAGGAGAGCTGCTGAGGAGACCTTCAGGGAGCAGGTGTGCGGTGGAACCAGTTGGAGACGGACAGGCGGTCTGTCCCAGGTGGACTGGGTTTCCACAAAGGACTTTTGCTTGAGCTGAGTGTGAGTCAGGCTGCTTCTTGCCCCCAGAGGCTAGTAAGGGAGCAAGCAGTGAGATAGTGCCCTATGTGTGGGCTAGGCTATTTGTTATTTTGTTCCTGTACCATTTGTAAAGCTGAATAAAGCCGTTTACTTTGGATTTACACTGCCTGATACACTGCTTCTTCGGCACCCAGTATCACCAACACTGCTGTCGAGTCCAGGAGGCTGCCACCTTTGAGGCTAAATCCCGCAAATTGTCACACCAGTTAGAAAGAATATCTCCTTCTCTTGTTTAAAAAGTAGCCAAAACTTTGTTACCCACTGACTTGGCCAAATGCCACACATTACACTAGTGATTTATGTGTGGATACTTCTCCTGCAGCAGTTTTCTGATGTAAGCATGTCTGTACATGGCAATTGTTTGACTGTTTACTCCCTTGTCTTGCAAGAAGCGGACATTCTACTCATAGACAATCTTCTCAAGAGCCACCGATGTAGCTTGTTCGACACAAAATGCACATTTTTTTGGAGGACATATTCATGATGAAATAAATACAGTATTTGGCTGAGAAGCTAAGGCTATCCTATTGCTTGCCCCCCATTAGACATGTAGGTGATGGTCTATGTAGCATTACAATGTTCTGTTTCTTGGAATGGTACAAGGGCCAACAGCAATTATATTGAACAGTCAAAAACTAAATACTTTTCTTGCATGATTTTCACAGTTCACTACTAAATTCTCAAAGTCATCCAATGTTGGTTGACTACAAGGTTTTTTTAGAGAGTGTTGTTTGTCCACTTTTGAGTCGCTGCTGGAATGACACATAGAGTTTTCTGACTCGACCATAAAAACCGTTTATAGATACAGGAAGCATTTCCTGTCTTGGTAGCAAATTGACCTGGGTTCATCTGTGCTTTTACCTAGTGATGTTTTTGGAAAGGAAAATATTCTGTATTGATGGCAAATGAATATTTGTTCAATAGGACTTCTTCATAACCAACTATTGAACTTGATCCACCTTGCTGAACTAGTGCACTAGTAGTGAGTCTGACAGGAGGACTGGTGGGAAGTAAAATGGAACCAAAAGCAGTGGCTGAGATGCACAGTGCAACACTTACAGGTATAACTTTTTGAATTGCTTTTCTTTTTTTGGCAACAGGAGAAGAGCTTTGGAATGGCAGTAGATAGGACGTTGTTGAAACTAGCAGCCCTCATGCTTGTTACAAAATTGTAGCATGTTGTTGATGATGCGGTGGTTGACATACTTGTGGACATGCAATAAGAGATAGCATTTGTGGTGGTGGTGTTAGCTGTTACCCACAGAACCAACATGTCACTGCTGGATAAAGTGGGTCTGAGTGGCAATTCACTGTCAGCTGAACTTTTACTCAAAAGTGATGTGCTGTCCGTTAAAAGAAAAAAAAGTTGTTGTCAGAGCATCAAGTCGAGTTCTCCGGTACTCATCATACCTGTAAACATCAGGTGCAAAATGGATGGAGCACATTCGATACTTATGATACATCAAGCTCTTCCTGCATCATCTCATCAAGGTTGTCAACATTAGAGATGAGCGAATCGATTCTGCAGAAGTGGAATTCGATCCGAATTTCAGGAAATCTTTGATTCTCCACGATTCCAGATTTCCTGATGCTTTGCGGTAACGAATATTTAGTAAGGACCTTTGTGACATCAGACGGTCACATGATGTTCTCTAGTGATGTGATTGGGTAGGCGTGTCTTTGCTTGTTAGCAGATCCTTCCACATGAATAAAACTTGTCCGTGCTGGAGAGAGAGAGAGAGACATCCGTGGCATCCAAGGGCTTCCACTATTTTGCCGCCCACCCCGGCTCTCTGCAGGCCGGAAATAGCTGTTTATTCGCCCTGCGAAGTAATTCGGATTGAAGCTAATTTTTTTGGAATTTCGAATTGAACTGCCGAATCAAACTTTTGGGAAATTCGGCCACTTTAGTCAACATGCTTACCTCATTTCAATCCTGAAATATTACTGTGTCCATCAGTTATTAGATATATCAAATTGAAATGGCTGTTGCAAACACCCAAATATTTAGAACTAAAAATGATTAAGATTAATAGGGGTGCCCAAACTTTTTCATATGACTGTATATATACACGCACACACAAGTTTGGTTCACAAATAGTGTTTTCTTGTAGTTTATCCACTAGAAAATGTATTCCATGAATCAAGACTCAATACCCCTGAAATTATCTAGTGGTCCATGGTGCAAAATTGTTGTTGAGTATAGTAAATAATAAGCAAATGGCATTCATAGACCAGATAGATCTTGAATAAGGATGTCTAAAGGGGTTGTTTAGCCCTAAATTATTTTTTTAGACTGATGATGTATCCATAGAATAGATCATCAGAATGTGATCTGTAGGGGTTTGACACCTGGACTCTGCACAGATGAGCTCTTATGGTAGTCTATGGGTGCCAGAAGCTGCTAGTGGACAGGGAGTGTGTGTAGCACCACTTCTATTCAAAAAATAGGAGCAGCACAGCAGCCCTGTCCAATGCATAGCTTATTATAGTATCAATAGAATAGAGGATAAATAGTTGAACTATGTCGGGAAAAACAGCGGCGATTTTCCTCTGCGAACTTATAGGGAATCCTATAGGGAAACTGCAGGAATTTCTGTAGGTATAATTGACATGCTATGATTTCCAAAATCGCAACGGTTTTGGAAATCGCAGCGTGTCCGCTGTGCGTATTTTTCCGCAAAGTGTGGATGGCAAATCCCATCCTCCTTGCAGTGATTGTAAAACTCCGCGTTTTTTTCGGCTATCTCGGGTACTCTTATTAAAGTGAATGAGAGTACGCGTTTGTAACACCTACATTCTGCCTGGATGAGGTCAGGTTTAATGCGCAATGGGGGGAAACACCCCCCTTTTTGGAATCAGTGGGGATGCCAGTGATCAGACCCCCACACTTATTGACCAAAAAAATATTTCACATAGACATGTCTTGCTTGGCAGGCAGTTATGTTTTAAACAGATATGTGAATGATTATAGATGTGGTCTGATAACACAATGGATCTTTGCTGAAGACTCATTTCCCTTAAAAAAAAAAAAAAAAAGGTTCTAAGAGACTACTTTTGAGTAGTTTGCCTCTATGTGACAGATTGTTGACATGCCTTTTCTATGCAGTTGCAGACATTTTGTCTAGTTGATTTACTTTGCAATGTGTGACACGTGCAAAGAACAACCTACAGATGGCCTAGACAGAGCACTATTTCAGAGGATTGTTTGTTCCATTGAAAAGCACCTGAAGCTCATACGATTTACTTGTGCGCCATCAAGACCTAGGTGGCACCAAAAAAGGTTGCACATTGCTGTTTGTGCCCAGAACATTTTAGGCATATAGTAGAATGAAATTAGATTCAGCATTACATAACCTGCCATTGACAGCCAGGTATCATTTATAGTGCTGCTGTACTGCTCTGGATTGAAATTGTATAGTCTACAGTGTTAGCTATACTCTCTAGCACACTCTAGTACGTACAAGTCAGCAGATAGCACAAGCTCCTGTGGCTCCTGGCGCACATGCGCTCAAGGATTTCAGAGATGTGACTGACAGGGCAGCCCACCATATGCCCACTGATGCCGCCTTCCAGTGGAAGTTATTGCATTCATACGCATGTACTCGAGGATTTTATGAAAGCTGCAGCTCAAAGCACTGCTCGCTGTCTCAACCGGACAGCCCGAACTTCCGGCACAAGTCATAGATTTTACACTCCTTCCATGTGTTAAGCTCCAACTACTGTCACTCCCTTATTCTAATTAGCTCTTGTCACACATCTATCCACAGGAACAGAAGTATGAAGATTCTGTGGATGGACGTGACGTCATAGGAAGCCATGTAAATGCTACACAAAGCAGCTGTGGATGAGGCGCACAGCTGGAGAAGTAACCCAAGAATTTACAGCAACTAAATTACAATCTTATTCAACTTTACATGTACATTACATTAGGCATTTTCAGTTTTTCCCCAGACAACCCATTTCCACTGTGCCTCATGTCATATAGCGTTACATAGTAATATGCTTAGGTCCCAGAGTAGTTTACCACATACAAATGTGAAACGCCTATAAATTGACATTTTATGTATGATTGTAGTGTAAATCATGGCAATGGATGCCATCATAACTTCAGACTACTACTTACTACACCTAATATAAGACATCAGCTCATTCACCTTCATGGAGGGGGCAGACAGAGGCTAGTGATGTCATCCATAAGGGTCTGCCGCTCACTTCACACTACAGTGCTAAGTGATAAAGACCGAGCACAATACTAGATAAGTATAACATTTTAAGATTTTCTACATAGAAAACTGCATGGATTACAGAACAAGCTTTTTACGATGTTTAACTATTTGTTTACAGAATGTGTGATACACATATCATATAAAATGACATTTATTTTAGGCCACTATGCTGTGAGTTAAAAACCACTACAATAACATGAGAGTAGAGCAATGCTAACATGTTGCATTCAGAAAAGCACTTAAGACTGTTGCTGTCACCGCTCAAATAGATAACAATGCTTATTTCTGAATCCTCTTTCCTGCAATTTGTTCCTTTTTTCATGTCTTCGAATTTAGTCTTCATATAGCAATGAGGCACAACAGGCTGTGTATTGTTATCCTACAATTACACGCCTCAGGTGTGTTGCGAGACACGAGGCCGAAGGCCAAGTCACTTCAACCACCTGAGAAGAGTAATTGTAGGACAACAATGCATGCCCTGTAGTGCCTTGTTGCTTTTGTAAAATGGATCTATACTGGTAAAAAGTGTTTTTATTATTTGTTGTCTGTTTTCTGACATTTAGGATTTCTAAAGCTTGGTTTTCATGTTGGCACAAACTGATGCTCAATATACAGTTCTATAGTGTAAATAAATTAGATAGGGCTGCTATTCACCCACTCTGTGTATTTGTTCCAAAGTAAATGTGTCTGATGCATGGAGAAAATATCCCACTCTCCTCTGATATCTCCAAGAATGTAAATCTTGGATCTGAATACAAATTCATAGATGATGAGATCACCATGATATACTTTGTATATTACTTTATTTTAGCTGTACCTATAGTATATGTTATCTATTACATATAGTATATTTACTTTTTGTTGAAAAAGTTTTCATGTTTGATTTCTGCCAAGCCAGACTAGCCCTTATATGCATTCCAAATGCCTATTGTTTCACAATTTGATTGTATGCTGTGCTATACACACATCTTTCACAGACGTGGATAAAGGAAGAGTTGCATGTACCCTCCATTTACCGTGATCATAGCACGTGTCAGAATAGGGGGTTGGAAATGTGCCATAAATTGGGAATATCCCTGTAAAACCTCCCAAACCAATAAAGTAATGCAGAGATGATACAGACTTTTGAATATGGTGCAGAAAAGCATCATATTCAAAAACACATGGAAATATTTACCTTCTAGATTTAATAATGGAACACAAACCACAGATAAAAATGCAGTAAAAATGCAATGAAAAATGCTGTGGAAAAAAACCCCAATTTGTTTTTGCTGCAGTTTTACTGCAGTTTGCTGCATGGGGTCTTAGCCTTAATGGATATGCTGAAAATGGATGCAAGCAGATTGCAAAGGAAGGGCATCCATGTTACATAGAGTTCAATGTTTAAAAAAAACAAACATATCCATTGCTATCTGGGGATTTTTTTTTTTTGCCAGACCAAGTAGCATAATGTACTGATCCTTTATGTTTAAAAGAATGATAGAAGAGTTTTGCTCAGATGCTATAGCTCTTGACACATATTTAATGTATACAATATGGGGCTTCTCACTGGTGAGTCTAAATGATAGCACCTGTATGTATTTCACATTATATATTATCCAATTATGAGTGATATTTAGGGTGAGCTTGCACAGTGCATCCTGGACATAGTCAAGTACTAGTTGCTTGGACATATCTGGTCTGAGTGGTCTCTCTCATTTGAAACAATAGCAACAGCAAAGATGCTGTTTGGAAATTAGCAGTCACATGATCATATTTACATGTTTAAAAGTAGGACTATATAGACACTTTTATTGCATGATTTTAGTGTGATTTCTAGTTTCTTCGAGGAGGTATGTTCTCCGGATGCAGATGAGTTGAATAGCGGTGAGGCAGGAGCTATCCGCAGACAGCTCCTGCTTCCCCACTCTGACCCCTGTGTGCTTCGGCCCCAGGAGCTCTAAGCGTTATGTGATGACATCACTCACCCTCAACTTTAACAAGATTCCCGGTGCCGGCATTGGCCACACAGCCCCAAAGCATGATGGAACCTCCACCAAATTTTACAGTGGGTAGCAAGTGTTTTTCTTGGAATGCTGTGTTTTTTTGACGCCATGCATAACGCCTTTTTGTATGACCAAACAACTCAATCTTTGTTTCATCAGTCCACAGGACCTTCTTCCAAAATGAAGCTGGCTTGTCCAAATGTGCTTTTGCATACCTCAGGCGACTCTGTTTGAGGCGTGCTTTCAGAAACAGCTTCTTTCGCATCACTCTCCCATACAGCTTCTCCTTGTGCAAAGTGTGCTGTATTGTTGACCGATGCACAGTGACACCATCTGCAGCAACATGATGCTGCAGCTCTTTGGAGGTGGTCTGTGGATTGTCCTTCACTGTTCTCACCATTCTTCTTCTCTGCCTTTCTGATATTTTTCTTGGCTTGCCACTTCTGGGCTTAACAAGAACTGTCCCTGTGGTCTTCCATTTCCTTACTATGTTCCTCACAGTGGAAACTGACAGGTTAAATCTCTGAGACAACTTTTTGTATCCTTCCCCTGAACAACTATGTTGAACAATCTTTGTTTTCAGATCATTTGAGAGTTGTTTTGAGGAGCCCATGATGCCACTCTTCAGAGGAGATTCAAATAGGAGAACAACTTGCAATTGGCCACCTTAAATACCTTTTCTCATGATTGGATACACCTGCCTATGAAGTTCAAATCGCAGTGAGGTTACAAAACCAATTTTGTGCTTCAGTAAGTCAGTAAAAAGTAGTTAGGGGGTATTCAAATCAATAAAATGATAAGGGTGCCCATACTTTTGCACCGGTCAAATTTTGGTTTAATGCATATTGCACATTTTCTGTTAGTACAATAAACCTCATTTCAATCCTGAAATATTACTGTGTCCATCAGTTATTAGATATATCAAATTGAAATGGCTGTTGCAAACACCCAAATATTTAGAACTAAAAATGATTAAGATTACATAGAGTTCAATGTTTAAAAAAAACAAACATATCCATTGCTATCTGGGGATTTTTATTTTTTTTTGCCAGACCAAGTAGCATAATGTACTGATCCTTTATGTTTTAAACTACTCCCATAGTTTACTGTCCTTCTCCAGCTACCACCAGTTTAATGTCCTCCTCCAGCTGCCCCCACAGTTTAATGTTACCTTCCAGCTTCCCCAGTTTAATGTCCCCCTCTAGTTGTCCTCCGTTTAAACTGGGGCAGCTGGAGGGGTACATTAAACTATGGAGCAGCTGGAGGGTGATACTAAAACGGGGGCAGCTGCAGGGGGACATTAAACTGTGGGTACACAAGAGAGGGACTTTATACTGTGGGAGCAGTTGGAGGAAACATTATAATGTAGGGACATATAAAATTAGGGTGACTGTAGGAGCATTATACTGTGTGGGGGCACAAAGAGAATTAGATGGGAATGGGCAGAGTCAACGTAGAAGTGGGTGGAGCTAAATTTGCAGCAGCATACCATGCACCGCACATTCTGTCCCTCTTTCTGTCCTTTGAAAGTTGAGAGGTATGGTATTTCTATGATGTTGTACAAAATCCAAACATGCGGCAGCAATTTGTATGCAACTATAATTGTTAAACTTTGGGTTTTGGTGCTTTTGGCCAGGGACCCACATAGTGTAAACACCGCGATTTTGAGCTGCATCTCACTCCACTCCCTTTTGCTCATTTGGTCCTCCCACTCCTCCCTGTGCCCCTAGCTAGCCTGCCTACTACATGTCAGCATTTATCTTTATACTCCTTGTTCTCAGACAGTCCAACAGCCAGTGGCATAAGTACCACCATAGAGGCTGCCACAGGTCCTGTGACCTTAGGGGGCATCGAGGGCCCCTGCTGCTTTTTTTTTAATAAGCCAGAGTCACCCCAGCAGGTAACTAGCCCTATTCACTTACGGATCTTTAGACCCGCCGAGAATAATGATCAGAGGCCCAGAGGTGGAGAGTGAACATAAAAACCAGTGTTACTCACCTCTCCTGGGCTCCGGTACTGATATCCCTGCTGTGTTCCGGCTTCAGTAGTGACGTCAGAGACGTCAAGTGGGTCAGGCTGGTGTTGCGACATATAAGGACGTCGGTATAACCCACGTCTGTGACGTCATTGAAGAGGACCAAAAACAGCAGGGAGTCGTAGCTGTACATCCACTGAGCAAGACTTTCAACAAGGAAGTTTGATCTCTTTTCATTTTCAAGTTTTTATTCTTTATCATTATTATTGTTGTTTATTTATATAGCACCATTAATTCCATGGTGCTTTACATTTGAGAGTTTACATACAGTACACAAAATATACAAAACAAACACAATGCTAACAGTGACCAACTGGCACAGTGGGATAGAGGGCCCTGCCCACAAGGGCTTACAATCTATGAGGGAAGAGGGATAGAGACAGAAGGTGAGGCGAGAGGCTGTACAAATGGTGGTGTGGTGACAGTAGTTATTGAAAACCATGAGATTCTATGAGTTGGCCAAGGCCAAGGGTGTAGATTGAGAACAGGAGGGGTCCTAGGACAGTGCCTTGGGGGACACCTACAGAAAGAGGGCGAGGCGAGGAGGTGGTGTTCGAGTGGGAGACGCTGAATGTGCGGTTGGTGAGGTATGAGGAGATCCAGGAAAGGGCCAGGTCTGTGATGCCAAGGAATGAGAGATTTCAAACAGGAGGGAGTGGGTGAATGTGTCAAAGGCAGAGGAGAGGTCAATGAGGAGGAGGACATTGTAGTAACGCTTGGCTTTGGCAGTTAGTAGGTCGTTTGTGACTTTGATTAGGGCAGTTTCTGTGGAGTGATGGGGTCTGAAGCCTGACTGTAGTCTGTCAAAGAGCAAATTGGACGAGAGGTAGGAGGATAGTTCGGAGTGGACATGTTGTTCAAGCAATTTAGAGGTGTACGGGAGCAGTGAGATGGGGCGATAGTTGGCCGGAGAGGACAGGTCAAGGACAGTGACAGTAGGTGTGACAGTAGCATGTTTGAAGGGGGAAGGAAAGGATCCTCTGGTTAGGGATAGGTTGAAAAGATGGGTTAGGGCAGGAGCAAAGACTTCAGTGAGGTTGGGGATGAGATGTGACTGGATCTGGTCAAGTGTGCAGGAGGTGAGGTGGGATTTAGAGATTAGGGTGGAGAGCTTTTCATCAGTGATGGTGGAGAAACAGGTTAAAGATGAAGAGCATCGAGCAGTTGGGTAGAGGAGTTTTCGGAGGTGTAGGATAAGACTGTCTCTGATGATGTCAATTTTGCTTTTGAAGTAAGAGGCAAAGTCATCAGCTGAGATAAGTGATATCAAAGAGGGCACAGGAGGACGGAGAAGAGAGTTGAAGGTAGTGAATAGTTGTTTGGGGTTGCGGGATAGGGCAGATATGAGTGTGGTGAAGTAGACCTGCTTTGCAGAGGTGAGTGTGTTCTTGAATGTGAGAACTGCTTTATACCTGATGATTATACCTGATGAAGTCCTCCTGGGAGTGGCTTTTCTTCCAGAGGTGTTCTGCAACCCGTAAGGCACGTCTCAGTTTTTCAGTCAGGTCAGTGTCCTAGGGTTGCCTATTGATTGGTCAGGTTCTGGTGTTAGTGAAGGGGGTCACAGAGTCGAGGGCTGAAGTAATGGTGGTACTGTAGAAGTCAGCAGCAGCATCTGCATCCTGGAGTGAGGATATGTCAGTGAGTGGTAGGAAAGAGTCTGAGAGCGTGCGGATGTCAAGGCGATTAAGGTTCCTGCAGGGGCGTGGGGGTTTAGGGGTTGGGGGTCTATTACAGAGGAGAGGGCAGAGAATGTCAGCAGGTTGTGATCAGAGAGCGTGGATGGAGAGTTAGAGGTTGGATAGAGAGCAGAGGCGGGTGAATATGAGGTCCAGCATGTGCCCCTTTGTGTGGGTGGCAGAGGAGGACCATTGAGAGAGACCAAAGGAGGCAGTGAGTGACAAGAGACTGGAGGCAGTGGGGTGGTTTGTGTTAATGGGGATGTTGAAATCACCCATGACGATGGTGGGGGTGTCTGTGGATAGGAAATGCATTAGCAAGGTGGTGAAATGGTCGATGAAGGCAGCGGTAGGTCCTGGCGGTCGATATATGACGGCCAGTTGGAGGTTGGAGGGTGAATAAATGCGAACAGAGTGCACTTCAAAGGAGGGGAAGATGAGAGCAGGTAGTGGTTGGATTGGGGCGAAGGAGCAATTGTCAGACGGGAGCATGCCTACACCTCCACCAGGTTTATTGTTGGGGCGGGGAGTGTGCGAGAATTGCAGACCTCCATAGGAGAGGGCAGCAGGGGAGGTGGTGTCTGAGGGTGTTAGCCATGTTTCTGTGATACCAAGAAGTGAAAATTCACGAGAAATGAAGAGGTCATGGATGTAGTCAAGTTTATTGCGTATGGAACGAGCGTTCCATAGTGCACCAGAGAGGGTGGGTGGAGGGGCAGATTGTGTAGAAGGCGCCACAGTAGGGATTTGCTGGGGTGGTCCAGGATTGGGAGATATGTCGCTAGAAGTGAGGAGCAGCAGGGAGAGGGACAGCAGGTGTAAATAGGAGAGAGTGTGGGGAGGTTGTGTGTTTCTGGGGCGGAAAGCTTGCAGGTTTGTGAGTAGCTGTGCAGAAAAGGTCAGATGGTGGGGTAGAATAAATGGAGAGATAAAGATTTTCTTACTGACAAGGGTGATGTGGGGTGGAAGAGACGTTTTTACAAGTATGGGAAGAACAACAGTGATTAAAGTGAGAAGAATTTTTGTTAAACAATAGTTTGGTTTGTTTTTGTAGGTTATGTTACCTTCTGTTCCCATCTGGTCCAAATCTGGCCTAATTCTGGTCTATACATTTGCTTTCTTTCTAGTTTCTGTCTTAATTTTGTTTACTATCCAGATTATTGCCTGTGTTGTTTTATTAGGCCAAGGCCTCAGCCACATGTAGTGCAAACGCAGCGTTTTACAGTCCCTGCAAAGTGGATGGGATTCTGACTAATCCCATCCACACACTGCAGAAAAATATCCGCAGCGGACATGCTGTGATTTCAAAAACTGTCTCGTCAATGTACGCAGCATGTCATGTCAATTATACCTATGGAAATGCTGGCATTTTCCGTATAGATATAATTGAAGCAGAAAGTTTGCAGAGGAAAACGCAATGCGTTTTTTTCCCCCATCGCTTTTTGGCTGTGGCCTGCTACTTGGGACCTTAGCCTTAATGTGTATTTGTGCAGAAATTTCATTTCAAAATCTAAAAAAAAAAAACAACAAAAACAGGAAATTTTAGACATAACAAAATTGTGGCGTGTGACATCACTGTGGCATCGCATAAAAATCAAGCAACATTTTGTCTTATGATTTTATCCGATTTTTTGTCACACAACACATGTCGCTATGAAGCACAAGCCTAATGCTTTTGGTCTTTTAGTGCCATATATGTGTGTGTGTGTGAAATTATTTATTATACCCCCATACCCATATACAATATATTCTTAAAAAAAGACATTTTAAACACTTTAAAGCACTTTAAACATATGGTAAACTTTGCCATTTTGTATCAAAATTAAGTTTTGTAAAATATATGAATATGAATATTTTTAGTGACTAAATGTACTGGGCCAATTTCCCTGGTTCAGGACCAGAGACATTTTCAGATTTTTTTCGTATATATGGAGTTTTGAGGACTATAACATTTTTTTCATTTGGGTTATTCAACAAAGTTTTGCATTTTTTTTTAAGTGAAATATTTTTATGTTATTTTTATTTTTGCATGGTTTTTAAATTTTTATATAGCCGAGAAAATATAAACAAAAAAAGGGAAAACGTTTTTTGAAATCACAGCATTTCCACTGTGGATATTTATGTCAATTATACCTACGGAAACACTGGAGTTTTCCGAATAGATATAATAGAGACAAAAAGTGAAAAGCTTTCTGTAAAAAGCGCTGTAGAAAAAAATGCGATGCATTTCCGCCGCAGTCTTTTCCCCAGTGCTTTTTGGCTGCGGCTCGCTAGTTTTCCCTCTCCGTTATGGTAATTTTTATTTTGTATTGTGTCATCAGGAGTGTGATGTGAGTGTGGCATTGGTGTATTATTTTGTTATTTTTTTAAATATTTTACTTTCATTTTTTACTTTTCTATTTATTTATTCTTTATATTCTGTCCCCATTATGTCATAATAGACCTTTGGGGGCATTTTAACAGGTGTTTTTTTTGGTGGGGGGACTGATTTCCCCTGTAACTGGGGCTAATACATTTATCGACAGTTACTGAAGGAATGCAGCCTCTTGCCCATAACTGATATGATATGGGTCCTCTAGGACTCAGCAGCTCTAACAGTTTAAGGCAAAGGCCCAGCATAGGGAAATGCAGCTAAAAAACTTTGCGGAAAAAAATGCATCGTGTGTCTTTTCTGTTGTGCTTTTCATTGCAATTTCGCAGAGTTTTCCTTTGCAGACTTTCTGCCCCTATTATACCTAAACAGAAAACATTAGCGTATCCACAGGTACAGTGGGGAAAAAAAGTATTTAGTCAGCCACCAATTGTGCAAGTTCTCCCACTTAAAAAGATGAGGCCAGCCTGTAATTCTCATCATAGGTAGACCTCAACTATGAGAGACAAAATGAGAAAACATGTCTAGAAAATCACATTGTTTGATTTTTTAAGAATTTATTTGTAAATTATGGTGGAAAATAAGTATTTGGTCACCTACAAACAAGCAAGATTTCTGGCTCTCACAGACCTGTAACTCTCATCTTTTTAAGTGGGAGAACTTGCACAATTGGTGGCTGACTAAATACTTTTTTTCCCCCACTGTATATTTGACATGCTGCAATTTTCAAAAATGCTCACATTTTTGAAAATGCAGCTTTTCCGCTGCAGATTTTTTTCTGCAATGTGTGGATGGGATTAGCCAGAATCAGGTACTGTAAAATGCTACATTTTTACAACGTGAGGCTTCAGCCTATGGCCGGGGCCCCACGTGGCAGAAATGCCACAGAAAAAAACACAGTGTTTTACAGTCACAGCAAAGTGGATGGGATTCTAACAAATCCCATCCCCACTTTGCGGTAAAATGCAATGCAGACACGCGGCGATTTTCAAAACCGTTGTGGTATTGCAAATTGCAGCATGTCAAATAAATCTATGTAAACGCCGGTTTCCCTATAGATATAATTGAAACAGAAAGTCCACAGGGGAAACCTCTGTGAACTTTCTTTGCAAAGCGAAGCGGGAAGAACCTTGATTGCTGCTGCAGCTTTTCCCACGGTGCTTTTTTGCTGCGGGACACCACGTGGGGCCTTAGCCTAATGGTGTTTTTATTGTATTTTGTTCTGCATTTTTTTCCCCTTATTAAACCTATAGGTGAAATGCTCGCATTTCCACAGGTAAAATTAACATGCTCCATTTTTCAAAATCGTATGCGTTTTTGAGAACACAGCTTTTCCGCACTGTTTTTTCTCTTCGCAATGTGTGGATGGGATTAGCCAGAATCTCATTCACTTTGCTGATACTGTAAAACAAAACATTTATTTCTGCTGTGTTTTAAAGTACCAGCAAAGTCAATGAAATTCGGGTTAGTCAAGTGCAGCATGTCAATTTTACCTGCAGAAATGCTTGTGTTTTCCCTATAGATTTAATAAGGGAAGAAAAACTGCTGAAAAAAACACAACAAAAATGTACCAGTGCACTGTGTGACCAGTGCTCCATTCACTTTGGAGTGGCTGCTGGGAATGTAATCTCCGGCAGTGCCAACAACTCCACAGAAGTGAATGGAGTGCCGGTCAAGCAAGTTCTCTATGCTCCATTTACAAGGAGGCATTAGGGCGATCAGGTCCCCAACAATCAGATCCTTATTCCTGAAAGAAGCAAAGAGGCAGAGGAGGCATTAACAAGAAGGAAGAAGGGGGTGGCGATGCACGGAAGGGGTGATGACGCAGGGGGTGCTCAGTGCTCCGTGGAAGCTAATTTACATATCAAGAAAAAGGCTTTTTCTGAAAAACACCAGCAAGAGTCAGGAAATAAAAGGTATGCCTACAATAGCCTTTATAAGGGCCTTAGCTTTATATAACCTTTATATAGCTTTAGCTAAAAATTGAAAATCTCAATGATAGACTCCCTTTAATAAATTACTGGGTATATACATTTGTTTGTGAAATCCTTAGAGAGTCCTGCATTCTCAAATTGGATTTCTGACCTGCCCACAAAATCAGGAAGCTGAGACCAGTAAGGAATATGCCTCTTCTGATTGCAGTCTTTAGTATCTTCGAGAGTTTTGGCACATTTTTTACTCGTGTTGTGCTTATACACATATATTGAAACTTTATTGAAAGTGCGGGGTGTATGTTATGCTACAACACAAGTATAAATGTAAAGAAGTCAAAATTTATTTGAGTAGAAAAGACAAAAAAACTACCTAAAATTTATCTTAACATGTAGAGAGAGAGATTTCTATGTATGTGTGTTTGCCTTACGAAAGTATTCGACCCCCTTGAACTTTTCAACCTTTTGCCACATTTCAGGCTTCAAACATAAGGATATAAAATTTTAAATTTTTTGGTGAAGAATCAACAAGTGGGACACAATCGTGAAGTGGAACAAAATTTATTGGATATTTTAAACTTTTGTAAAAAATAAAAAACTGAAAAGTGGGGCGTGCCAAATTATTCGGCCCCCTTAAGTTAATACTTTGTAGAGCCACCTTTTGCTGCGATTACAGCTGCAAGTCGCTTGGGGTATGTCTCTATCAGTTTTCAACATCGAGAGAATGAAATTCTTGCCTATTCGTCCTTGGAAAACAGCTCGAGCTCAGTGAGGTTGGATGGAGAGCGTTTGTGAACAGCAGTTTTCAGCTCTTTCCACAGATTCTCGATTGGATTCAGGTCTGGACTTTGACTTGGCCATTCTAACACCTGGATATGTTTATTTGTGAACCATTCCATTGTAGATTTTGCTTTATGTTTGGGATCATTGTCTTGTTGGAAGATAAATCTCCGTCCCAGTGTCAGGTCTTTTGCAGACTCCAACAGGTTTTCTTCCAGAATGGTCCTGTATTTGGCTCCATCCATCTTCCCATCAATTTTAACCATCTTCCCTGTCCCTGCTGAAGAAAAGCAGGCCCAGACCATGATGCTGCCACCACCATATTTGACAGTGGGGATGGTGTGTTCAGGGTCATGAGCTGTGTTGCTTTTACGCCAAACATATTGTTTTGCATTGTGGCCAAAAAGTTCGATTTTGGTTTCATCTGACCAGAGCGCCTTCTTCCACATGTTTGGTGTGTCTCCCAGGTGGCTTGTGGCAAACTTTAAACAAGACTTTTTATGGATATCTTTGAGAAATGGCTTTCTTCTTGCCACTCTTCCATAAAGGCCAGATTTGTGCAGTGTACGACTGATTGTTGTCCTATGGACAGACTCTCCCACCTCAAGTGTAGATTTCTGCAGTTCATCCAGAGTGATCATGGGCCTCTTGGCTGCATCTCTGATCAGTCTTCTCCTTGTTTGAGATGAAAGTTTAGAGGGACGGCCGGGTCTTGGTAGATTTGCAGTGGTCTGATACTCCTTCCATTTCAATATGATCACTTGCACAGTTCTCCTTGGGATGTTTAAAGTTTGGGAAATCTTTTTGTATCCAAATCGGGCTTTAAACTTCTCCACAACAGTATCACGGACCTGCCTGGTGTGTTCCTTGGTCTTCATGATGCTCTCTGCGCTTTAAACAGAACCCTGAGACTATCACAGAGCAGGTGCATTTATACGGAGATTGATTACACACAGGTGGATTATATTTATCATCATCAGTCATTTAGGACAACATTGGATCATTCAGAGATCCTCACTGAACTTCTGGAGTGAGTTTGCTGCACTGAAAGTAAAGGGGCCGAATAATATTGCACGGCCCACTTTTCAGTTTTTTATTTTTTACAAGTTTAAAATAACCAATAAATTTCGTTCCACTTCACAATTGTGTCCCACTTGTTGTTGATTCTTCACCAAAAAAAATTAAAATGTTATATGTTTGAAGCCTGAAATGTGGCAAAAGGTTGAAAAGTTCAAGGGGGCCGAATACTTTCGCAAGGCACTGTAAATATATATATCTATATATATATATCTATAGATATATAGATATATATATATATATCTATATATATATCTATAGATATATATATATAGATATATATATGCCGCAACCCAGATGCAGGGTAGTAGTAGTGGTGGTAGCTGTGCCACCGAATAAGCTGAGTGCCCTCCACCAGTCTCCTGCTGTGCTACTGGATGGTGATAGTAGTAGTTCTTCCGGGGTGCTTCCAGTTGGAGAGGGGTCCTCTCTACTCTAAGCTGGTGTGATGGTGTTTGGAAGGGCCCTGATGTTAATGCAGAAATCACTCTGGAGGCAGTAGTGCAGTTGAAACAGGTTGATCTTTACTCAACAACTGTAAACTGTAAACCATGCAGCTTCCCAATGGGGGCAGTAGTCTCCCACTGTATAGTATTCCCAGCCTTGGTCTTGACGGATGCCTGGATATGATAAGGCTCTAGTCCCCTTCTCCACTCCAACAAATCTCTCTCTGGAATGCAGCCACCTCCAGCAGAAGATACTGGAGGCTATTAAGTAAGGCAGTCCTTCCGGGGGACTAGGATAACACCTCCTAGCAGTCAGGACTCCTTCTCTCTGTAAGAGACAGCCAATGTTGTCCTAAGCTTTATTTGTCTGTATAAATTGTTAATGTTGAATGTATTTCTGTGATTCTGTTCCTTTAAGACAGCAGCCATTGTAATTGTGACATGATGCTGGAGTGAGACCCCCCCCCCCTTTTATGTCAGCCTGCCTGTTCTGCAGACAGAGTGTGAGCAGAGAAGCAGGAAGTGACGAGACAGAGAGCAGCAGCCATCTTGGCAAGAGAGAAGACAGGTTTCTGTGCTGTGTTGAACTGATGTGGATATTTTTCTGTACAGCTAAGCTGTATCTTGGTCCAGAGACAAACAGAGTGTAAAGAGACAACAGGACTAGTGAGTCCACGTGAAAGGAACTGTGCTCAGTGGCTGATCAGTGAGACTGACATTGTGACTGTGTATATGGATACCACAGATAGAGACTCGCAGTGCTGTTGATGTACTGGACAGCACCTGCTAAATCCCGGCTTACATCCCAGCTCAGTGTATGGATTCGGCAGGACTGTCAGTGTGCTGAGTGGAATCTGCTGTTGAATTACATTGCATTCATTGGGTTTCCCTGTTAAAGAGGACTTCATTTCTCCCGAGATCCTGATAACAGTGAGGAGAGGACGCTTCACTATAAAAGAAAGGAACGACTTTGGGCCCCACCGCGCGCTTCTACGGACTGTAAGCGGTCCACCTGGACCACTGGGGAAAAGGGGGTGCACCCAAATGTGATGTCAGGGTCAGTTAGGGATAGTTTTGAGTATATTGTTCATTCAGTGTCCATACTGCAGAAGTGGACAGAGTAAAAGTAGAAACCATTGCAGAATTTGCCTTGAAATTGTTCATGCTATATTGTATATTTTGCTTGTCTTTATCCCTGTCATTTTACCTTCAAATAGCTTTTATTAAGTTATAGTAAATATATATTCTTTTCTTGAACTACCGCGTGTGCGTTCATTTCTGGTTGCGGAGTCCAAACCACCTGCCTTGCTCTCGGTTCACAAATTGGCGTAGTCGGCAGGATCCGCTTACCAGAATGGACGGTGACGCACCCGTTCGGGAGAATGGTGCTGGAGGAAGAATGCCAGCAGGGGCTATAATGAGTCAGTTAGCTAAATTTGATGGCAATAATATGTCAGTGAGTATGTGGGTGGAACAGATACGAATGATACAGCGAATGTACCAGACCACACCAGAAGTACTAGTAGAGCTAGCAATATTGACATTACAAGGGGATGACATTATAGTGTATTCTGCGACCTTTGAAGACCATCTCCACCAGTTGGGGCAAGTATTTCGAAGATTGCGGGAACATGGGCTCAAATTGAAACCCAGTAAATGTCGGTTGTTCCAATCTGAAATTGATTACTTGGGTCACCGCGTATCAGGAGAAGGGGTGAGACCATCAAGAGACAAGATAGCGGCTGTTCAAGATTGGCCAATACCGACTACCCTGCGAGAAGTGAGGGCGTTCCTTGGAGTAGCCGGTTACTATCGACAGTTTATTAAGGATTTCGCCAAGGTAGCAGCACCACTTAATGCTCTCCTACGAGGCACATCCGGTGGTCCAAAGAACCGGTCCGTGAAGTGGGGACCTGAACAGGAACAAGCCTTCCAGGCATTGAAGGATGCACTGACAACAGCCCCAATCTTGGCATATGCTGATTACCACTTGCCGTTCCAGCTGTATACAGATGCAAGCCTGTATGGTCTTGGAGCAGTGCTTTCCCAGCTTCAGGATGGCCAGGAGAGGGTCATAGCGTACGGCAGCCGGTCTTTGAGAGATTCTGAAAGAAACCCCGAGAATTATAGTTCATTTAAGTTGGAGCTGTTGGCACTGGTATGGGCCATGACCGAGAAATTCTCTGAATATTTGACCGGTGCTGAAGTTTTAGTACTGACTGACAATAACCCACTAGCTCACCTGGAAAATGCCAAGCTCGGGGCGTTAGAGCAGAGGTGGATAGCCCGAATGTCTAAGTTCAATTACCGCATTAAGTATCGGTCCAAGACAGAGAACCAGAATGCTGACGGACTTTCTAGGGTAACCGCCCAGACCCCCACAGTAGACGTGGATCATGAGTTGGAGCATGTGGAGGTGCCCGACTTCAGCAGATTTTCACAGGCCTTGGCCGCCGCTAATCAGTTTGAGATGGAGGGGACTGAAACGGCTCCTTTCTTTGGTCCCTCACGACAGGAATGGGCACAGATACAACAGACCCATGAGGGGCTGGCGCAGATGATCAAGTGTGTTGAGAAAGGCCAGAAGCCCTGTAGAGAGGAAAGAGAAAGACTGACACGTGAGATATTATCTGTTCTGAGTCAGTGGGAAAAGTTGGAGATGAAAAATGGAGTGCTATGCCGAAAGGTCTATTTACCTTCTGAGATCGACATTCGATACCAAATTGTGGTGCCTAGTGAACTGGCTCGCTCGTTGGCAGTTGAGGCTCATAATAAGAATGGACATTTTGGTCATGAGAAGACCTTTCGTTGGTTACAGCGACTGATTTACTGCCCTGGTCTTCGTCAAATGGTCGAAGAAGTATGCCGCAGCTGTCGAACTTGTGAGATCCATAAGGCAATAGAACAGAGAGCTCCCCCTGCAAACCATCGTGACCCAGGAACCTTTAGAAATCGTCATGATAGACTATCTAATGGTTGGCCCATCCAATAGCGGACACCAGTATTGCCTCGTAATGGTGGATCACTTCACCAAATTTGCGGTGGTAACCGCCACCAAGGACCAGACAGCTGAGTCAGCAGCTCGTGCTCTGTGCCAAGATTTCATTCGAGTATATGGGTGTCCCCAACGCATCCACTCCGACCAGGGCGCCTGCTTTGAGGGACACATAATGAAAGAAGTTCAACGTATCTACGGGATAAAGAAGTCGCACACGACTCCATACCACCCTCAGGGAAATGGGGCCTGTGAAAGATTCAACAGAACTCTGCTACAGATGCTGCGGACTCTGGAGGAAGACAAGAAGTTACAGTGGCCTCAGTTCTTGTCTGAAATGGTGTGGGCCTATAACAATCAGGTCCATTCTACAACGGGGTACTCTCCTTATACACTTCTCTTTGGGCGGTCTGGGCGAAGTATAGGAGAATTACAGTTGGATGATGTGGATGGGTTCCCTCCGAGGGATCCAACCTCTTGGGTGCGGGCGCACCGGCAGAGACTTGAGACGATCCATCGATTGGTGCGGCAGCGCCTGCAAGAACATCCCCATCCTGATAAGACCCCAGTGCAAGAAGCACCATTGCAACCAGGCGACCTGGTGCTAGTTCGTGTCAAGAAACCCCAAGGGAAATTGGAAAGCCGATGGGAGGCTTTGCCGTAGCGTGTTGTTGGCCGCAAGTATGCGAATGGGCCAGTGTACCAGGTCCAGAAAGAAGGAACTGATTGTGTTCGAGTACTTCACCGAAATATGTTGCGCCTGTGTCATTCTGAAGGGACAAATCATGATGGGCCTGCCAATGTGAATGAGCTCCCACAGTCAGAGAATGGAGATGCGGAATGGGCCTCCGACGAGGAGGATGATTGTTGGCCGATCCCTGCTCCTGGGGATGTTCCACCTGTGACTACTGTATCTCCGGCCTGTGCCCCCTCTGGTGCGGAATCCACTGGTCCTTCTCAGCCCATAGCTGCAGCACCCCATAATATACCACCGGTCCTCAGACGGACCACTAGGCCAAATGCTGGTATTCCCCCTGTTCGGTATGCGCAGGATGAGTTTGTTTGGCCTGCCATACATCGGTATACTACCACCCTGTGCATAAAAGTACAACCCTCTGGATATACAGTCATAGGCAGGGACTGCCAATCTTAAAGTGGGGGGGGAATATGTAAGAGACAGCCAATGTTGTCCTAAGCTTTATTTGTCTGTATAAATTGTTAATGTTGAATGTATTTCTGTGATTCTGTTCCTTTAAGACAGCAGCCATTGTAATTGTGACATGATGCTGGAGTGAGACCCCCCCCCCCTTTTATGTCAGCCTGCCTGTTCTGCAGACAGAGTGTGAGCAGAGAAGCAGGAAGTGACGAGACAGAGAGCAGCAGCCATCTTGGCAAGAGAGAAGACAGGTTTCTGTGCTGTGTTGAACTGATGTGGATATTTTTCTGTACAGCTAAGCTGTATCTTGGTCCAGAGACAAACAGAGTGTAAAGAGACAACAGGACTAGTGAGTCCACGTGAAAGGAACTGTGCTCAGTGGCTGATCAGTGAGACTGACATTGTGACTGTGTATATGGATACCACAGATAGAGACTCGCAGTGCTGTTGATGTACTGGACAGCACCTGCTAAATTCCGGTTTACATCCTAGCTCAGTGTATGGATTCGGCAGGACTGTCAGTGTGCTGAGTGGAATCTGCTGTTGGATTACATTGCATTCATTGGGTTTCCCTGTTAAAGAGGACTTCATTTCTCCCGAGATCCTGATAACAGTGAGGAGAGGACGCTTCACTATAAAAGAAAGGAACGACTTTGGGCCCCACCATAATGTATATCTCACTGACCAACACTCAGTGGCGGCAAGAAGCACACAAAAATACGGCTTGTGTGCTAAAACAAACTGTAGTATAAAAATATATTACAGTAAAAAAAGAGTCTGTACCTAAAACTTAGCTATATATACAGTATATATATATATATATATATATATATATATATATATATATATATAGATACAGACTATTTATCTATAGCAACTAATTCTAAACACTAACCTATTGTTTATTAGAAAGAAAAAAAACCTGTGCTAAAAAATCGAGCACAGATGCTGATCATTAATTTCTTTTAAATATAATTGTGCATAAAGTATTGTAGGTTTGTGTTCAAAATATTGTAACAAAAGGAATCATACTATTAAAACATCTTTATTAAATACTACTACTACTCATTTGGCTACTGAAGCCAAATGATCATATTATTATACATATGATCAGGAATTAAGAATTCAGATGTAGGCATTTGGAATCACAGATTACAGTGTTAAGCTAAATTCACACTTGTGTCGAGCTGTCCTTTGTTCTGTTCCTCCAACGGAGGACCTCTGCAATTTTTGTTACATATGGAGACTGATGGACCCCATTGACATCCGCTGAGTGTCCATCATTTTAAAAGTGAAACCGGCGGACAATAAAGTCTTCCATACTACCCTGACTGTGTTCTCTATGAGCAGTTCCACATTTACTGTATATGATAAAACTGAACTGTTTCTAGTTCCCATAATAATAGATGCATCATAGGGCGCTATATACTATGCGGCAGGAATACTATGCAGCAGGAGGGTGGATCAATGAAAATTTGGCCTATATATAACAGTCACCCTTCAAATTTTACTGTAGGCACCTCTAATGAAACTCTGATACAGAATTCTCATAGGGGAAACATGTTCAATGCGCCTTCTATCCATTTATAGCTACGCTATAGGTGTGCTTTCTATCCACCTATAGTTATTTCATATTAGACACAACTATTCTGGATGCAGATGTTAAATAGACATATATGTACATATGCCAGCCTAGAACACTGAAGTATTCGCCCTTATAGCTTTTAGATGGAATGGCTGACTTTACCTCGGGCAAAGGTCAGCAACCCTTTTTGGATGGGTTGCCAATTTTGAAGAAAAACATGACTCAGATGAAGAATTACTCAGTGTGCCATGCAATAACTGTTGAACCCTACACGAAAGTCATTTTACTGAAATCATAACGGCAAACAATTAGTTCGTTGATTAAACTTACATTTCAGTGTTATCCTTGTCCCTCGCTTTCAACTGAATATGCCTCCCCCCTCCAACAGATTGTCACCTGTGCCAGGCAGATATGTCTGCAGTGCCTATCCCTAATCAAGGGAATACATTTGACTTCCCTAGCCCCTTTTTAATAGTATTAAATAAAGAGTTTTTTAATAATAGTGTTTATTCAGACAGATTCCTATTATAAAAATTTAAAAGGTCATAATCGGTAGAAAAAAAAAGCAATATATACCGACCAATCCTCTGCATCTCTCTGATGCTGTCTAGGTCCCTTGTCAGCTTCTACTTCCTGGTACCTGTGTGGCGAGAGGGACTAGGTAGTACAGGCCAACAGGGAACCTGGGCAACATTGGAAGAAGATCAGTGAGGAAAGTACCGCTTATTTTATTTAAGATAAAAGTTAAAAACTGAGCATAAACCTAAAATTTATATTTTTTGACACACAGGTTTACAGACATAACCTCCATATACGTCCACCTCCATATAAGTCTACAACGCAGAATGTTGCATGTGGCGTAAACACCGTGATTTAGCCGTGGTGGAAATGCCACGGCAAAATCTGCACAATTTACAGTCCCTGCAAAGTGGATGGGATTCTAGAAAATCCCATCCACACATTGCAGAAAAATATGCACAGCAGAAATGCTGCGATTTCCAAAAGCGTTGTATTTTTGGAAATCGCAGTATGTCAATTATACCTAGGGAAACACCGACGGTTTCTAGGCATAATTGAAGCAGAAAGTCCACAGAGAAAAACTCTGTGGACTTTCTGTGAAATGCGCTTTGGGAAAAACCGTGATGCGTTTCCGCCGCAATTTTTTGCCCGCTACGTAGGGACTTAGCCTAAAGGTGTTTTCCCATGAACCATGTTTAGATTTGTAGTCAATTAAAAGTTAAACATTTTCTCAAATATTAATAATGAAAAATTTTGCTGAGTTTTTAAGATTTTCTCTAATCAGCACAATTGTTGTCAATCTTTTGTCTTAATTGGTTGCTTTCTATGGTGTGGGACTTGTCTGCAAAATGTTTAATTTTGTAAAAATGTTTATTTTTTAAATGTAAGCAAATTTAAAAATGGTTATGTTTTTGGGAAAACCACCTTAACCCATCCCAATATCTGCTGTAGTACAGGAGCTGAACAGCCACCATAGCCACACTGATTGCATTAACGGTCAAAACCATTTGACCGAGGTGCCATTTTCCCGGCAGTGAATATGGGTGCCTCCATTTGGGTGTGGATCCCAGGCTTGTCTCACATTGACTTCTATTACAGGCTGCTCTAACATTGTAATGCATTGCATTAGTGATCAGACCCCTGGGGCTTAAGACCCCTAGGGAGTCTAAAAATTACAGTAAAAAAACCTAAAAAAGTATAAAAAAATTAAATCACCCCCATTTCCCTAGAACACATATAAAAGTACTTAAATGAAGTGAAACGCATACAGATTAGGTATCCCTGTGTCTGAAAATGCCCGGTCTACAACATTATAAAAATATTTTTCCCATACGGTGAACGCAGTAGCAGGAAAAAAAAAATCAAAACAGGACAAATGCCTTTTTTGCTGTTTCGCCTCTTGGATAAAGAGCAACCAAATGGGAAGCTGCAACATCATGCTTTAGGGCTGTTTCTCTGCAAAGGGTACAGGACGACTGATCCATGTACATGAAAGAATGAATGGGGCCATGTATCATGAGATTTTTAGTGCAAACCTCCTTCCATCAGCAGGGGCATTGAAGATGAAACGTGGCTTGCTCTTTCATCATGACAATGATCCCAAGCACACCGCCAGGGCAACGAAGGAGTGGCTTCGTAAGAAGCATTTCAAGGTCCTGGAGTGGTCTAGCCAGTCTCCAGATCTCAACCCCATAGAAAACCTTTGGAGGGAGTTGAAAGTTCATGTTGCCCAGCGACAGCCCCAAAACATCACTGCTCTAGAGGAGATCTGCATGGAGGAATGGGCCAACATACCAGCAACAGTGTGTGCCAACCTTGTGAAGACTTACAGAAAACGTTTGACCTCTGTCATTGCCAACAAAGGATATATAACAAAGTATTGAGATGAACTTTTCTTATTGACCAAATACTTATTTTCCACCATAATTTGCAAATAAATTCTTTAAAATCAGACAATGTGATTTTCTGGATTTGTTTTCTCATTTTGTCTCTCATAGTTGAGGTCTACCTATGATGTCAATTACAGGCCTCTCTCATCTTTTTAAGTGGGAGAATTTGCACAATTGGTGGCTGACTAAATACTTTTTTCCCCACTGTATGTTCACATGTGGACTTTGTGAGTTTATTTGGTATTTTAATCCCTTCCCGACATCCACCGGAATATTATGGTGGATGTTGGGTATTTAAATATGGCGGCCGCTCGGGAGTTGAGCGGCTGCCATAGTTTCCGGTTTTCTGCTGTATTATAAAGCAGAAACCCAGTGCTAATGCCCGCACTGATCACAGGCATTAAACCCCCCCAGCGCCTCAGTCAAAGCTGACCAAGGCACCATTTTGCCGGAAGCGCCTGCGTGCCGCCATTTTCCAGAGGGATCGCTGGCACCCGGAGCAAGATCTGGGGCTGGCATCCCATTGGCATGACAGCTGGGAGCCTATGGAAGGCTCCCAGGCTTGTCTGCCGTTCATTTGTATAGCAGGCTGCTTTATCTAGCTTGTCACACAAATGCCAATATTTTGCAATGCATTAGCATTGTAATGCATTACATTAGTGATCAGATCCCCTGGGGTTCAAGACCCCTAGGGGGGTTTAATAAATGCAAAAAAAAAATATAAAAAATTCAAATCACCTCCCTTTCCCTAGAATACCTATAAAAGTAGTTAAATACTGTGAAACTCATACACATTAGGTATTCCTGTGTCTGAAACTGCCCAGTCTACAAATCTATAAAAATATTTTTCCTGTACGGTAAATGCCGTAGCAGGAAAAAAAAATCAAAAGTGAAAAACTGCCGTTTTTTCACTATTTCGCCTCTGATAAAAGTTTGACTGAAAAGTGATCAAAGCAATAGCAATTCCCCAAAATGGTATAATTAAAAAGTACACCTTGCGCCACAAAAAAAGACGCCATATGCATCCCCGTACATGTAAGTATAAAAAAGTTACGGATGTCAGAATATGGCGAATTTAGAAAAAAAAATTTTTTTGCTAAGTTTTAGATTTTCGTTAAGGGGTGAAATGTAAATAAAACCATATAAATTTGGTATCCCCAGAATTGTATTGAAACATATAATACAGGTGACATGTCATTTTGGCTGCAGAGTGAAGACTGTAAAAACTAAGCCTCGCACAAATACACTTTTTCTTCAAATCCACCCCATTCTGAATTTTTTTCCAGCTTCCCAGTACGTTGTACAGAATAATAAATGGTAGCATCATGAAGAGAAATTTGTCCCACAAACATTAAGACCTCATATGGCTCTGAGAACAGAAAAATAGAAAAGTTGTGGGGTTTGGAGGGGTGGGGAGAGTCAAAAACGAAAATTTAAAAATTCCTCCGGTGGGAAAGGGTTAAACTGTGGTGTTAAAGGTTATGTTTTATATATTGTTTTCACTGTTGGTGTTCTAGTGGTTTATTAACACAGTGAACCCCATTAGACTCTATTTATTTTGGAGTAGTAGATTAAGGTTTGTCTTTATAGCTTATTCGCCCAACTTTGCTTTTATTAGGAAGACATATTTATTGTGATTAGGGATTCAGACATATTCCAGAACACACAGGACAGTCATTAAACATGATAAAATATATTCAACTTGAATGCTATTTTACTACTTGCCAGAAGAACTGAAGATATTTTTATACAGAACATATATTTTTACTTGAACAGATAATTTCCTGATAAAATAGCTGTACAAAACTTTCAGATATATGTTAACCGTCTGCATTATTCATCAAGCTTGAATATTATTTGTTTGCAGCACCTACAATTGCCCTTCTTTATACTTGTACTAAGTTATCTATCAACTATTCATTCAGAGGTCTATTTGTCTTTCACAACACATGAAGAACTATTCATCACATATATCTCAGTCACAAAAGAGCTTTAGAAATTGCCGACATACTGTATATAGTATGAATTTATCTTTTATTAACTGCTGTAGGTAACAACAATAATATTGTTCAGCTTAGGTGAACCAAAGTTTCTAAGCCTGTGCTTTTCTTTTGTTACATGTCTATGGTTCTAGAATACATACTTTCTATATCTAAGGCCAGTGCCCCAATAGTGGCAATTGTTATCCTAATGCAGTTGTCTTAGATCACAATATGATTTGGCAACTAATGTATCTCTGTATCCCTCCTAATGGATTTTGCCACAGCTGCATGTTGTCTGAAAATGTTGCAATATTATGAAATTGTGACTGATATTGCACCAAAATACAATTCTAAAAACATTTCTTAACACATTATCCCCTTCAGCATACGGCCCCCATTTGCTACCGTATAAAAGTAGACCTTTGGTTAAAGAGGTTGTAATACGATAAGAAAAACATATCTACTTTCTCCTGTACAGTGGGGAAAAAAAAGTATTTAGTCAGCCACCAATTGTGCAAGTTCTCCCACTTAAAAAGATGAGAATGGCCTGTAATTGACATCATAGGTATACCACAACCATGAGAGACAAAATGAGAAAACAAATCCAGAAAATCACATTGTCTGATTTTTTAAGAATTTATTTGCAAATTATGGTGGAAAATAAGTATTTGGTCACCTACAAACAAGCAAGATTTCTGGCTCTCACAGACCTGTAACTTCTTCTTTAAGAGGCTCCTCTGTCCTCCACACATTACCTGTAGTAATGGCACCTGTTTGACATTGTTATCAGTATAAAAGACACCTGTCCACAACCTCAAACAGTCACACTCCAAACTCCACTATGGTGAAGACCAAAGAGCTGTGGTAGGACACCAGAAACAAAATTGTAGACCTGTACCAGGCTGGGAAGACTGAATCTGCAATAGGCAAGCAGCTTGGTGTGAAGAAATCAACTGTGGGAGAAATAATTAGAAAATGGAAGACATACAAGACCACTGATAATCTCCCTCGATCAGGGGCTCCATGCAAAATCTCACCTCGTGGGGTCAAAATGATCACAAGAACGATGAGCAAAAATCCCAGAACCACACGGGGGGACCTAGTGAATGACCTGCAGAAAGCTGGGACCAACATAACAAAGGCTACCGTCAGTAACACACTATGCCGCCAGGGACTCAGATCCTGCAGTGGCAGACGTGTCTCCCTGCTTAAGCCAGTACATATCCGGGCCCGTCTGAAGTTTGCTAGAGAGCATTTGGATGTTCCAAAAGAGTATTGGGAGAATGTCATATGGTCAGATGAAACCAAAGTAGAACTGTTTGGTAGAAACACAACTCGTCATGTTTGGAGGAGAGTGAATGCTGAGTTGCATCCAAAGAACACCATACCTACTGTGAAGCATGGGGGTGGAAACATCATGCTTTGGGGCTGTTTCTCTGCAAAGGGACCAGGACGACTGATCCATGTACATGAAAGAATGAATGGGGCCATGTATTGTGAGATTTTGAGTGCAAACCTCCTTCCATCAGCAAGGGCAAGGGCATTGAAGATGAAACATGGCTGGGTCTTTCAGCCTGACAATGATCCCAAGCACACCGCCAGGGCAATGAAGGAGTGGCTTCGTAAGAAGCATTTCAAGGTCCTGGAGTGGTCTAGCCAGTCTCCAGATTTCAACCCCATAGAAAACCTTTGGAGGGAGTTGAAAGTCCGTGTTGCCCAGCGACAGCCCCAAAACATCACTTCTCTAGAGGAGATCTGCATAGGGGAATGGGCCAACATACCAACAACAGTGTGTGCCAACCTTGTGAAGACTTACAGAAAACGTTTGACCTTTGTCATTGCCAACAAAGGATATATAACAAAGTATTGAGATGAACTTTTGTTATTGACCAAATACTTATTTTCCACCATAATTTTCAAATAAATTCTTTAAAAATCAGACAATGTGATTTTCTGGATTTGTTTTCTCATTTTGTCTCTCATAGTTGAATGTTCTTTGGATGCAACTCAACATTCACTCTCCTCAAAACATGACGAGTTGTGTTTCTACCAAACAGTTCTACTTTGGTTTCATCTGACCATATGACATTCTCCCTATACTAAAATCAGAAATCCTAGAGAAACAAAAGAAACAGGTGCATAACCTAACCCTGCAAGAACAGAAGGCTATTACATCACTGAAAGAAAATCAGGATATAATAATAAAACCAGCTGACAAAGGGGGCGCAATAGTCATAATGAACACCTCAGACTATATCCAAGAAGCAAACAGGCAACTGTCAAATCCCATCCATTACTCCAAACTTGGAAGTGATCCCACAGAGGCCTATATGAAAGAACTAAAGAGTATGATCAAGGAGTTTCCAGTCCAGATCCAGAATCAGGTAAAAGGACTTATCCCACAAGATCCCAGGCCGGGCTGCTTCTATATGCTCCCAAAGATACACAAAGATGGCAACCCTGGGAGGCCTATCATTTCTGGCATTGGGACACTGACAGAAAACATCTCAGGTTGGGTGGAAAATCTCCTAAAACCCCTTGTCAGGGATACTCCAAGCTATATCCAGGACACCACTGACCTTCTTAACAAACTGAATGCCCTGGGCCCTCTATCTGAGGGTACCATTTTGGCCACCATGGATGTGGAATCCCTGTATACTAACATTCCCCACAAGGATGGAGTTGCAGCATGTCGGGTACACCTGACAAAACAAAACCTCCCAACAGAACCAGTAACGCAGCTCATACAATTCATCCTTAGCCACAACCATTTTACCTTTGGAGAGGATCTATATCTACAGCGAATGGGAACTTCAATGGGGACCAGATGTGCACCCCAATATGCAAATCTCTTTATGGCAGAAATGGAAGGAACATATTTATCAACATGCACCACCAAACCTATGATTTACCTTCGTTATATCGATGATATCCTTGTCATCTGGACTGCAGGTGAGGAGGCCCTACTTCAATTCCATAATGACTTCAATGACTTTCACCCGACCATCAACCTTAAACTTAGCTATTCAGGGAGTGAAATTCACTTTCTGGATACCACAATATACATTAAAGACCACCGGCTACTCACATCAATATACCACAAACCCACAGACAGAACGGCCTACCTGAGAAACGACAGCTTCCACCCCAAGCACACAAGACAATCTATAATCTACAGCCAGGCTATACGATACAATCGTATTTGCTCCGACAAAACAGACCTGGACAAGCACCTCCTGGATCTGAGGATGAAATTTCTCAGATTGGGATACAAACCAAAAGTGACAGACAACCAATTAAACAAAGCAGCAGCCATTAACAGAGACAGTCTGCTCACATATAGAGAGACCCAGAAAGAAGCCCGAGTGCCCCTAGTTGTCACCTACAACCCACAGCTGGAGATCCTACGAAGGATTGCCAAGGAGCTCCAACCTGTACTACATAGGAACAACAGACTCAAGGACATATTTCCAGTCCCCCCTCTCCTCTCCTTTCGACAACCACCAAACCTGAGGCGCATTATCGTCCGGAGTGCCCTGAAGGCCCCAACTGAAAATGGCACCTCACCTTGCCTACATAAAAGGTGCATGACCTGCAAGCACATCCACACCGCTGACAGTGTACCTATCCCACAGTCACAACAGGTGCACAGAATTAGGGGGACATTTTCCTGCAGGTCTTCCAATGTGGTGTACCTCATAATGTGTGTGCAATGTCCCACCACAGGCCTCTATGTGGGGGAAACAGGGCAGAGACTCAGTCAACGAATGAACTCACACAGATCCACCATTAATAATAGCAGAACCGATCTCCCAGTGGCCGCACATTTCTCCGGAGAAAACCACTCTATTGAAGATTTGCGGGTTGTGGTTTTAATGGGACATTTTAAGACACAGGAGAAAAGAAAAGAAATGGAGTACAAATTAATGCAAAAATTTCAAACTCTGCAATTTGGACTTAATATTCATGCCAGCTTCATGTCACACTATGTTTGAACCATGAACTGAACTCAATATTCATGACAGCTTCAAATCACACTATGTGTGACCTGTGAGGGTCACAAATCACCTCCTGATAGCAAACAGATAACAGCAAGAATTACTGATCCCTCCGTCACGCACCACAAGTTTCCAGACTGTTTTTTTGTGACCTGTTGTAAATAACTTCTCTACTTAGATTGCAATTTTTTTTAAGGACTCTAAAATGCTTTGAAAACCATGTGTATAAAAATCTGTTAATTTTCAGTTCTTGTATCACACCATGTCTGATGAAGGGAGCGAGTACTCCTGAAAGCTTACTTATAAATATACTCAGTTAGCCTCTAAAAGGTATCGCCTGATTTCTTCACTCTTCTACTACTTTCAATGGCTAACACGGTACAACATTATACTACTATATACGGGGGGGGGGGGGGGGGGGGGGGGGGGGGGTGGGGTTTTGGAGTTGCAAGAAAAAGAGGGGGGTTTGTAAAAATTAATATTTGTTCATCCAAAACTTTTGGCCATGACTGTCTCTTCTGGAACATCCAAATGCTCTCTAGCAAACTTCAGACAGGCCCGGATATGTACTGGCTTAAGCAGGGGGACACGTCTGGCACTGCAGGATCTGAGTCCCTGGCGGCGTAGTGTGTTACTGACTTTAGCCTTTGTTACGTTAGTCCCAGCTTTCTGCAGGTCATTCACTAGGTCCCCCCGTGTGGTTCTGGGATTTTTGCTCACCGTTCTTGCGATCATTTTGACCCCACGGGGTGAGATCTTGCGTGGAACCCCTGATCGAGGGAGATTATTAGTGGTCTTGTATGTCTTCCATTTTCTAATTATTGCTCCCACAGTTGATTTCTTCACACCAAGCTGCTTGCCTATTGCAGATTCAGTCTTCCCAGCCTGGTGCAGGTCTACAGTTTTGTTTCTGGTGTCCTTCCACAGCTCTTTGGTCTTCACCATAGTGGAGTTTGGAGTGTGACTGTTTGAGGTTGTGGACAGGTGTCTTTTATACTGATAATGTCAAACAGGAGCCATTACTACAGGTAATGAGTGGAGGACAGAGGAGCCTCTTAAAGAAGTTACAGGTCTGTGAGAACCAGAAATCTTGCTTGTTTGTAGGTGAACACATACTTATTTTCCACCATAATTTGCAAATAAATTCTTTAAAAATCAGACAATGTGATTTTCTGGATTTGTTTTCTCATTTTGTCTCTCATAGTTGAGGTCTACCTATGATGTCAATTACAGGTCTCTCTCATCTTTTTAAGTGGGAGAACTTGCACAATTGGTGGCTGACTAAATACTTTTTTTTCCCCACTGTGAGCACTAACTCTCCTGTTAGTGGATAGTGTTTGTTATTGCAGCTCAACTCTATTCACTTCAATGGAGTTGAGTCGCAATACCAGACACAGGTATGGTGTTGTTTCTGGAATAAAGCAGGCTTGCTTTTTAATGATGGTACAACCTCTTAATTTGGAGAAGATCACAATGAATTGTTATATTGCATAAAAATTCTGCTGTTTTTTTATTGCATGTGATTTTGCTATACAGTTGCGTATGATAAATCTTCATGAAGTCTCAACCTAAATCAATTCATATAAAATTCATCAAATAGAAATGTTTTTTAGCTCTTTGAATTTATTATTATTATGATTATAACACAATCATTTCTAGCTTTCTTTAAAAAGTATCTTGTATTATTTAAAATGATTTTTGGGTAGAAAATTAGTTGCTCCTGTTTCACAGATAGCTTATCAATAACTGGCCTTCCATACATGTAGCCATGGAAACAAGCATTGCAGTCCACAGTTTGGTTGGTTTCCAGGGTTACAATTCAAACAAAGGAAAATCAATAACTGCCAGCATATCTGTGAATTTGTTGCTTTAAAAATACCCTCTTATTTAGCTGTTCTACTGTATATCACCACTGTACCAGCTGCAAAGTCTTCTGGTCTTGTATCACCCCTTGTACCTGATAGATTGCAAGCTCTCATGAGCAGGGCCCTCATTCCTGTGTGAATTGATTTATTACTCTGTAAAGTCTTGTTTTGTCTATACATGAGCCCTATGATTTGTAAAGTGCTGCAGAATATGTTGGTGCTATATAAATTTAAAAAAAATATTCATTATTTATTTATTTATGGTTTTGTAACCATAAATCGAAAAAAGGGTGACAATAAGTTTTGCTGCTACTGTATTAAAGCTTAGGTACCTGGATGGGAAGGCTTTAATTAATCAGAGCCAGCACGGCTTTATGCCTAATAAATCTTGTCAGACTAATCTTATTTCCTTCTATAATAAAGTCATTGAATGGTTGGACCAGGGGAATGCAGTAGACATAGTATATCTTGACTTTAGTAAGGCCTTTGATAAAGTATCACATAACATTCTTATTGAAAAAATGATCAAGTATGGCTTTGATAAAATATCAGTAAGGTGGGTTCACAATTGGCTAAATGATCGGGCACAACGAGTAATTCTAAATGGCTATACATCAAACTGGAAGAAAGTAAAAAGCGGGGTGCCGCAGGGCTCTGTCCTGGGCCCAGTACTTTTTAATATTTTTATAAATGATCTGGATGATGGGATTAATGGGGAACTAATAAAATTTGCAGATGATACAAAGATAGGAGGAATGGCCAACACTAGAGAGGAGAGAGAGTGCATCCAAAAGGACTTAGACACACTGGAACAATGGGCTGAGGTGAACAAAATGGTATTCAACAGGGACAAATGCAAAGTTCTACATCTGGGTAACAGAAATGCAAGAAGCATATATAGTATGGGAGGAATAGTACTAAGTGAGAGTACAGGGGAAAAGGATCTGGGCATAATAATAGATCACAAATTCAACATGAGTCAACAGTGCGGTGCAGTGGCTAAAAAGGCTAATAAAATTCTAGGATGTATCAAGACGAGCATTGAAGCTAGATCAAGAGAGGTAATTATTCAGCTGTACTCTGCCCTGGTCAGACCCCACCTGGAATACTGTGTACAGTTCTGGGCTCCCCAGTTTAAGAAAGACATCGATTTATTGGAGCAGGTCCAGAGAAGAGCAACCAAAATGGTGGAAGGTCTACAAACCATGTCCTACGAAGAAAGGCTAAAAGAATTGGGACTGCTTAGTTTGCAGAAGAGAAGGCTAAGGGGAGACTTAATAGCGGTATTTAAATATCTGAAAGGTTGTCACAGTGCAGAGGGATTAACCCTATTCTCATTAGCAGAAGGAATCACGAGAAGTTATGGGATGAAACTAAGGGGAAGGAGATTCAGATTAGACATTAGGAAAAACTTTCTAACAGTAAGGGTAGTGAGGGAGTGGAATAGGCTGCCACGGGAGGTGGTGAGTTCTTCATCAATTGAAATCTTCAAGCGGAATCTGGATAGGTATATAGCTGGGATGATCTAGGAATTCCTGCTTTTGCAGGGGGTTGGACTCGATGGCCCTTGAGGTCCCTTCCAACTCAAACAAACAAAACAAAACAAAACAAACCTAAAACCTTTTAAAATAAGCCCAATTCAACAATATTGTGAAGAGCAAGTATTTTTTAACCCTTGCTTATATACCTTGTCTTCTTGGACAAAAGGTTCTTGTTGGACCTTATTTTCTTCCTAATGTGATATACAGATGTAGCAGTGAGTTGTGCCGGAATCCAAGAGAGGTAAGAAACATTGTTTTTTATCTTTGATCACCTCCCCTGGGCCTCCGATCATTATAAGTATAATAATAGTAGTTTCAGTTCAGACGTATCCGGTCTAAACAGAACCACTAGGCGAACCTCGCTAGACAAACCTTGGGTTTGCCTAGCAAATACTCTTGCCACTGGCCTACGGCCCTCGTTCACTTGCCCTGTTCCTGCTCACAGCCGCCTCCACTTCCCCTTCTACCCTACAAGGGGCCCCGTGCATCCCATATAACATTGCTATGCCATGTGGGGGTGGGGTTGGGGGAATCCCAAGTCAAAAGTTTGCTATGGGGCCCAGTCTTTGCTAGTTACACCCCTGGTTGGATACTAACGTACAGTACTTTTTTTTCCTCTGGTTCTGGGGTGAAATGTAGGTTAGGCAAATAGGACAGAGTGGAACTTTTTTGATTGAAAACAGCCAAAAGAGAGACAGAAGACAAATGAAAGTGAAAAATGGAGCCTGGAGAGCACCTGTACAAGCCATTGGACCCTAATATAGATGCACAGGCACAGAATATTCCTGCTTTGAGAGGTTAGGACTAGAAGCAATGTATGTATTATAAATATCACAAGGCATTATGGGAAAAGGAGCTGGGAAGCTCATGCGCCCTCTGTTGGATGTAACAGATCCTCAATTTGCTTTTAACTCACTGAGTCTTGAGACAGCAAATGGGATTTTAGCCAAGCCAATTTCACTTATCTGCATACAGCGCCGTAGGAATACTAAACAATGATAGGGGAAGGGGGCACATCATTAGTAAATTAATATGTATCTATACAACAAAATTTAGGAATTGAAGGTGGGGCATATTGTACCATGGGCATAAAGACAACTTGAACTACCCATGCTCAACTCAGTAGCTAAATAAGATTTTCACCTTACTGGAGCCATCAGCAAACCTTACTACGGCCCACTGGTTAAATATCTCATTTTACACAGTATGTTGCCTTTACAATCAGCCATCTGGCATGGGGTTCATTTAGATTGTGAATCACTTCTTCTCTCCCCATACTTTAATTTAGGATGCCTGGGAATAAAGTGGGCATACAGGAAGTATTATTAACTAAGGGGGCACAAAGGGGCATTAATTTAAATATACATGCAGGGGTATAACTCATTTACAGGGAATTTTTGTACTATATATTTTATAACGGGGGCTAGCAGCAGGATGGGGACTTTATGCAGGTGAGGACTATGTAGGTTAGGTGTCTGGAAAAGTAAGGAGCCAAAGATGTATGTGCTGAAAACTTTACAGAGACGAGTCATGCTTGGAAGAAGTGGTCATGGCGCTTTAGATGGGAAGAGACGAGAAATGTGAACAATTACAGTCAGAGATGTCACCTGTAAGTCACTAAATGGAACTGCTCTGCAGTGTAGTGCTGATATATACCACTATATGGTCACCGTATATTGATGACATTGGTATAACTTGGTTGAGGGCCCACTTGTATATGTTTTTGCCTCCCTGTGCTGAATCCCTAGCTATGCCCATGACTCACCCTGATAAAAATGATTTCTTAAAAAAAAGTGAATCATGAAGCACCTGTTCATTCAAACCTTACAGATTAAGTTAAGATGAAAATTGCAATATCATAGTTCTTTGCCAAACAACCCATGGTTTCCTTTATAGGTGAGCATTCCATATCTATAATTATCAAGTTAAAGAAGCTCTGAAATCTGCTTCGAGATCCAGCAGGAATAAAATGCTATTAGCTCTCCCCAGAAAGAAGAATTTTAATCTCTAGTGCCAACCATAGGTAACTAATAGAGACAGTTTTCTTCTTTCTAGAGGAGAGCTAATTTACATACTTTTTCACAAGGTCCAACCCAAAAACAAGACATTTTCCTGTCTAGGAATTCATTATTCTGTCAAAGTAGAGAACAAAGTTCACATATATGGACATGGTTCCTCATTGCTTAGCACTGTTGCCTTGCAGCATTGGGGACTGGGTTTCCTTGGCTGGGTTCAAATCCTGCATGGAGAATGTACAGTCATATGAAAAAGTTTGGGCACCCCTATTAATCTTAATAATTTTTAGTTCTAAATATTTGGGTGTTTGCAACAGCCATTTCAATTTGATATATCTAATAACTGATGGACACAGTAATATTTCAGGATTGAAATGAGGTTTATTGTACTAACAGAAAATGTGCAATATGCATTAAACCAAAATTTGACCGCTGCAAAAGTATGGGCACCTCAACAGAAAAGTGACATTAATATTTAGTAGATCCTCCTTTTGCAAAAATAACAGCCTCTAGTCGCTTCCTGTAGCTTTTAATCAGTTCCTGGATCCTGGATGAAGGTATTTTTGACCATTCCTCTTTACAAAACAATTCCAGTTCAGTTAAGTTTGATGGTCGCCGAGCATGGACAGCCCGCTTCAAATTATCCCACAGATGTTCAATGATATTCAGGTCTGGGGACTGGGATGGCCATTCCAGAACATTGTAATTGTTCCTCTGCATGAATGCCTGAGTAGATTTGGAGCTGTGTTTTGGATCATTGTCTTGCTGAAATATCCATCCCCGGCGTAACTTCAAATTCATCACTGATTCTTGTACATTATTCTCAAGAATCTGCTGATACTGAGTTGAATCCATGCGACCCTCAACTTTAACAAGATTCCTGGTGCCGGCATTGGCCACACAGCCCCAAAGCATGATGGAACCTCCACCAAATTTTACAGTGGGTAGCAAGTGTTTTTCTTGGAATGCTGTGTTTTTTGGACGCCATGCATAACGCCTTTTTGTATGACCAAACAACTCAATCTTTGTTTCATCAGTCCACAGGACCTTCTTCCAAAATGAAGCTGGCTTGTCCAAATGTGCTTTTGCATACCTCAGGCGACTCTGTTTGTGACGTGCTTTCAGAAACGGCTTCTTTCGCATCACTCTCCCATACAGCTTCTCCTTGTGCAAAGTGTGCTGTATTGTTGACCGATGCACAGTGACACCATCTGCAGCAAGAGGATGCTGCAGCTCTTTGGAGGTGGTCTGTGGATTGTCCTTGACTGTTCTCACCATTCTTCTTCTCTGCCTTTCTGATATTTTTCTTGGCCTGCCACTTCTGGGCTTAACAAGAACTGTCCCTGTGGTCTTCCATTTCCTTACTATGTTCCTCACAGTGGAAACTGACAGGTTAAATCTCTGAGATAACTTTTTGTATCCTTCCCCTGAACAACTATGTTGAACAATCTTTGTTTTCAGATCATTTGAGAGTTGTTTTGAGGAGCCCATGATGCCACTCTTCAGAGGAGATTCAAATAGGAGAACAACTTGCAATTGGCCACCTTAAATACCTTTTCTCATGATTGGATACACCTGGCTATGAAGTTCAAAGCTCAGTGAGGTTACAAAACCAATTTTGTGCTTCAGTAAGTCAGTAAAAAGTAGTTAGGAGTATTCAAATCAATAAAATGATAAGGGTACCCAAATTTTTGCACCGGTCAAATTTTGGTTTAATGCATATTGCACATTTTCTGTTAGTACAATAAACCTCATTTCAATCCTGAAATATTACTGTGTCCATCAGTTATTAGATATATCAAATTGAAATGGCTGTTGCAAACACCCAAATATTTAGAACTAAAAATGATTAAGATTAATAGGGGTGCCCAAACTTTTTCATATGACTGTATGTTCTCCCTCTGTTTGTGTGTTTTTTCTCCGACAGTTCAAAGACATACTGATAGGTAATTTAGGATGCTAGCCCTATGTGGGACAGTAAGTGATGTCAATATCTGTAAAAGTGCTGTGGAATATGTTGCCACTATATAAATCAGTATGAATAATAAATATTTTAGTAGTGTATTTTCAGTGTACAAAGTTTAACCCATGCAAGCAGTTCATATTAATAAAATGTTATATACCATCTGAAATTCCTGTGTTCTGTTGTGCATATTTGTCTGCACACAACTCTCAACCCAAACACTCACCATAGTAACTAATGACCTTCATATTTCCACATCTCAAGGCCTTTCTTCTGTGCTGATTCTACTTGACCTTTCTAAAGCTTTTGACAGTGAATCATGCTCTTCTTCATATATTCCTTTCACTTGGTATCCAAGAAGAAATCTCCTATTGGCTTCTTTTGTCTCTATTGCAGAACAGTTTTGAATTTATACTGCCAAATCCTTTTGTTTCATAACGTATCTAACCGTTCTCTTATGATTCCTCTGGTTTTATTTCTATGCATGCTCACCTTATGACCTTATAACTTCTTTGAATGCAGTTGAATAACTATATGCCCGATATTGTAATAAAAAATTTTATTGCTGTTTTTTTCAATTCATAGTTTGTTCCATTCTGGTAGTCACTCTTAAACCCTCCTGACATTCACTGTACATGCATGGCAGATGGTGGGTCTTTAAACATAGCATTCATTCAGGACATAAGCTATAGAAAACTGCAATATCAGATGCAAAACGTGACCATGGCATCCAAGAGGTTATTTAGAGGAAGAAAACTCCTTTTGACGAATTAACTCAACCCCCCCTTCCCCCTTCCTTCATCCATAGCAAGATGAAGTAATAAACAAAAAAAGGATTAAACCCTTAAAGATGCAGCCATAAGGATATGGCCTCATTTTTCAAATCTGACATGTCACTTTATGTGGTAATAACTTTGGAACGCTTTAACTTTAAGTTATTTTGAGACTGTTATTTTTTGTGACAAATTGTACTTTGTGTCAGTGGTAAATTTTGGTTGATATGTTTTCTGTTTAATTTAAAAAAAATAGGAAATTTGGTGAAAATTTTGAAAAAAAAATGCAGTTTCCAAACTTTGAAATTACATGCCTTTTATATAGTCATACTACCCAAATGACTTCATTAATATAATTTACCATATCTCTGCTTTATTTTGGCATCAAACTTTAATCACCATTTAATTTTTTTCAGATATTATAAGACTTTCAAGAACATTTCCAAAACCCATTTTTCAAGGGACCAGTTCAGTTCTTAACCCTTTCCCGACAACCGCCGTAATAATACGTTTCGCTAGGGACCCGAGCAGCTGCCATAGCCGCCGGGTTTCTGCTGTATTATACAGCAGACACCTGGTGCTAATGCACGCTATCAGTGCCCGCAATGATCGCGGGCATTAACCCCTCTGGCACCTTAGTCAAAGCTGACCATCTTACCGGAGGCACGAGTGCGCCTCCATTTTGCTGGGGATTGGCGGCACCCGGAGCAAGCTCTGGGGCCGGCGTCTCGTTACTATGACAGCTGGGAGCCTTGTGAAGGCTCCCAGGCTTGTCTTTCATTAGTTTCTATTGCAGGTTACTCTATGTAGCCTTCAATAGAAGCACCGTTTTTTTTGCAATGCATTGCAATGCATTAGCATTGTAATGCATTGCATTAGTGATCAAACCCACTGGGGTTCAAGACCCCTAGGGGGTCTAATAAATACAAAAAAATAAAAAATAAAAAAAAAAGTAAAAAAAAAATATAAAAAAAATAAAAAATATAAAAAGTTCAAATCACCCCCCCTTTCCCTAGAACACATATAAAAGTAGTTAAATACTGTGAAACACATATACATTAGGTATCCCTGTGTCCGAAAATGCTCGGTCTACAAATCTATAAAAATATTTTTCCTGTACGCCAAACACCGTAGCGGGGAAAAAAAAAATCAAAAGTGCCAAACCGCAATTTTCTTCACTGTTTTGCCTGATAAAAATTTGAATAAAAAGTGATCAAAGCAATAGTAATTCCCCAAAATGATATAACTAAAAAGTACACTTGGTCCCGCAAAAAAAGACGCCCTATGCATCCCTGTACACAGAAGTATAAAAAAGTTATGGGTGTCAGAATATGGCGACTTTTAAAAAAAATATATTTTTGCACAGTTTTGGATTTTTGTTAAGGGGTTAAAATGTAAATAAAACCATATAAATTTGGTATTACTGGAATCGTACCAAAACATAGAATACAGATGACATGTCATTTTGGCTGCAGAGCGAACGCTGTAAAAACGAAGCCCGTAAGAAAGTCGCACAAATGCACTTTTTCTTCAAATCCACCCCATTCTGAATTTTTTTCCAGCTTCCCAGTACATTGTACAGAATAATAAATGGTAGCATCATGAAAAAAAATTTGTCCTGCAAACATTAAGACCTCATATGGCTCTGAGAACGGAAAAATAAAAAAGTTATTGGGTTTGGAAGGGGGGGGGGGAGTCAAAAACGAAAATCGAAAAATGTCACCAGCAGGAAGGGGTTAAGAGGCTTTGAAAGGCCTCGGTAATAGAAAAGCCCATTAAGCACCCCATTCTCAAAGCTGCACTCCTGAAATAATTCAAAATAGCATTTAGGAAGTTTCTTAACCCTTTCAGCATTTCACAGGAATTAAACAAAATTTCACATCCTGTCACTAATATATTCAATTAGCCCTAGAATTTACACATTCACAAGGGGTTAAAGGAGAAAATGCATTCTACAATCTGTTATGCAATTTCTCCCAAGCATAGAATTATCTCACATGTGGATTTAAACTGATGTATGGGCACATGGCAGCGTGCAAAAGGAAAGGAGCACTATTGGGATTTTGGAGGGCATATTTTACTGCATTTTCAGGTGCCATGTTTCATTTGCAGAGTCCCTGAGGTAGCAGAACAGTGGAACCCCCAAAATGACCCCATTTTGTAAACTAGACTCCTCAAGCAATTTATCAAGGGGCATAGTGAGCATTTTGACCCCAAAGCTGTTTCACAGAATTTTTTACCATGTGATAATATAAATTTTTTTGGGTCACCATTAAATTTATGAAATCATCAGAGAAAAACAATTTGAAAAGCTAAGGCCGCACATAGTGAGCTGCAGCCAGAAAGTGCTGCAGAAAAAACCGCAATGGAATAGCATAGCGGTTTTTCTTGCAGTGCTTTTCACAGAAAGTCCACAGAGTTTTCCTCTGCGGATTTTTTTGCTTCTATTATACCTATACGGAAAATGCTAGTGCTTCCGTAGGTATAATTGACATGCTGCGATTTACAAAAGCGCATTTTTGAAATTGCAGCATGTCCACTGTGGATATTTTTCTGCAATGGGTGGATGGGATTAGCCAGAATCCTATCCACTTTGCAGGTACTGTAAAATGCCACGGTTATTGCAGCAGCGTTTTCACCATCGCCAAATCGCAGCATTTACGCTACGTGGGGGCCCGGGCCAAAAAGTCGATTTCTGTGAAGACTTCAGTTTCAAATTGGATTCCTGACCTGCCCACAAAATCAGGAAGATGAGGCTCATAATTTTCATGGGGTGGGGTCCACATTGGGTCAGTAATTTCAGAAGCCGTCTCAGCAATTATTCTGGGGCGCCTCCTTTGGGGTCGCTCATCACTGGAAGAGGAAAAATATAGGAATGGGGTATTTTCCTTTTCTCCCTCACTGGCCGTATCAGTATCAGAGGCCAGTAAGGAATACACCTCCTGTGCTGAATACAGCCTTTGGTACTTTGGTATGTTCAGGAGCCTTGGGACATTTGGGAGCTTTGGGACAATTTGGATATGTGTTGTATTTTTACACATGTATTGAAACATTATTTATTGAAACCTTATTGAAAATATGGGGTATATGTTATGCTTGAACACGTCTTCTACCTATAAATATATTATATACAGTTGAAACCAGAAGTTTACATACACTATATAAAAAGACACATATGCAAGTTTTTCTCACTATCTGACATGAAATCAGAATAAACTTTTCCCGTTTTAGGTCAATTAGGATTACCAAAATTATTTACATTTGCCAAATGCCAGAATAATGAGAGAGATAGAGAATTTTTAAGGCATTTTTATTTCTTTCTGCAAAGTCAAAAGTTTCCATACATTTCATTAGTATTTGGTACCATTGCCTTTAAACTGTATGACTTGGGTCAAAAGTTTGAGATATCCTTCCACAAGCTTCTCACAACAGTTGGTGGGAATTTGGGCCCATTCCTTTGGACAGAACTGGTGTAACTGAGCCATGTTTTTAGGCTGTCTTGCTCACATCTGCCTTTTCAGCTTTGCCCATAAATTGGGATTGAGATCAGGGCTTTGTGATGCCCACTCCAAAATATTGACTTTGTTATCCTTAAGTCACTTTGTAACCAGTTTGGTAGTATGCTTTGGGTCATTGTCCATTTGGAAGACCCATTTGCGCCCAAGCTTTAACTTCCTGGCTGATGTCTTGAGATGTTGCTTCAGTATTGCCACAAAATGTTCTTTCCTCATGATGCCATCTATTTTGTGAAGAACACCAGTCCCTCCTGCAGCAAAACAACCCCACAACATGATGCTGCCACACCCGTGTTTCACAGTTGGGATGGTGTTCTTAGCGATACTGCAGTTTCCCAAATACTTGTCTTCCAGGACTTGTGTGGATCGCTTTCTGCCCGCATCCGAAGCACCATATGTGACAACTGGGGCTAGTTTAGTATCAAAGGTAGCAGTTTGCTGGACTTAACAGAGGTTTTTGTGGCGCTGGGTGCCAAATAAACAGCATATCAGGTAATGGCAATCTAAAAGAAATGGCTTTATTCAGCTTGTAAATGGTAATAGGAACAAAAATAACAAAACTGCCTAGCCCACTCACAGGGCAATACCTCATTTCTTGAACCCTGACTAACTTCTAAGGGCAAGATGCTTTACTGAGGTTTCTTCTCAGCAGTCTGGCTCACACTGAGCTTAATCAAGACCCTTCTGGAATCCAATCCTCTTGGGACAGACCACCTGTCTGTCTCCAACTGGTCCACAGTCCACCTGCTCCCTGCAGGTCACCATCAGCACTCTCCTGCTGTGTGAGGTCTCTCTGGAGTTGGGCCCCAGGTATGGGTGTGGTCAAGGCCCTTTTCAACCCTGGTTTTGGGTCACTCTCCAGCACCATCTAGGTTCACACCCTCACAATATATAGTGAGAAGGTGACAGGCAGAGTGCTAGAAAGTCTCTATATCACCCCCAGGTTCCTCACCTATATATGATGATAATCAATCCAGTACAGGTATTCAGTATACCTCAGCCCAGGTGTGAGGGCTTAGCTTGTAACTGGGCCATAAAAGTTTGCAGAGCCTGCACTTCTGCGCAGATCCTGGGAGTGACAGGACGTGTCTGAGAAAAACTTGTTATTGTTTGTTTTGTTTTCCCAAGTGGCTGGTAGTAAGCCACTCGTATAGTGAGGGAAGTTTTTGTTTAGTTAGAGCACAGTCGAGCAAGTTTGTGTTGTATTTTTGTTGATCTTGAAGATCAGGAGAGAGTACCTGAGATGCCTGAACTTGAGATGTCACGTGACAATTTTAGAGATCCTAATTTGTCTCGTGCCAGAGAAAATATAAAAGTGATAAATGGTGAACCACAATATCTAAGGACTGACAAGGAGTTTCCCTATATTGCCATGAACCAGCAACTACTGTATAGGGTAAATAAAATACGGGGAGAAATTGTTGGTGTCCCAGCCATTTCAAAGAGTGGTTCTGGAATTGGCACATAAGCATGTGTTAGGACACCTGGGGTACGCGAAGACCAAAAAGCGCATTCTACAGTGTTTTTATTGGCCAGGAATTGCTAAGTAAGTTCAGAAATATTGTGACTCCTGCCCAGAGTGTCAACTAACCACTCCTGTGTCACACTTTAGAAGTTCTTTGGTACCCCTAAATATTATAGAGCGCAGACAACCAGGTGGTCTCCTAGACATTGCTAGGGAAACCTGGGAACATGAGCAAACTCCTTACAGATGTGTTGAACTTATTACACTTATGCAAGATAGAATTGTGGCTGTAATGCCAATTTTAAAACAGCTAGAGCAAGCCCAAATGGTTCAAAGCCATGTCTATAACAGAACGGCTGCTTGTCTGATCTAATAGTGTTGGCATGACCAATAGGCTGTTCTCTTGCGCTATGCACCACACAATATCATGTGACAGTGCCTATGCATACATTTCATTTGTGTGCATTTGAAGTGCTGGCATCCAACCCCATCATGGATGGAGTATGTTAGTGGATGTTTCATTTGCATTTTGCGTCTGTGTTTTTTCTATCATATCTTGCAGTGGGGACCTGCTCGCATCCCGCACAGCCATGTATCATCTGGTATTGGGTAAGTGTGGCCTTTTTCTGTGATGTTTTTTGTATATTATGTCCCTTTTAGTAATATACATTAGTATATCTGGATGATATTGTCATCTTTAGTAAAGAATGGGAAAGCCACTTGCCAAAAGTACAAGCAGTACTAGATTATCTCTGGGCAGCAGGAATATCAGCCAGTCCAAAAAAATGTGCTTTGGGTCTTGAAGAAGCCCAATATCTTGGGTATATAATAGGAAGAAGGGTAATAAATCCCCAGGTAAATGAAGTGGAAGCCATCCAAAATTGGCCCCGTCCTTTAAATAAAAAGCAAGTAAGAGCTTTTTTGGGGATGTTGGGATACTATCGCAGGTTTATACCAAACTTTGCAACCATTGCAGCTCCTTTGACAGACCTCACCAAGGGAAGAAAATCTGTCATGGTCAAAAGGCTGAGGGGGCATTCCAGGAATTAAAATCGGTCCTATGTAAACAGCCGGTTTTGGTTACAAATGACTTTAACAAGGAATTTATGGTCCAGACTGACACCTCTGAAGTGGGGTTAGGCACAGTGCTGTCACAAGTGGTTGGGAGTGAAGCCATCTCCTCCTTGCATGCGTCCTGCAGTGCTGAGTGCTGCCTAACATTTTATATACACAAACAAGGCTTATAAAAGGTGCTGGTAAGGTTAAGTTCTCAACTGCACTGGAGAAACTGCCAGAAATCAGTGGAGAGAAAATGGAGGACTTTTCTCTCCAACAGTTTCAATATAAAAATGGCGAACAATTTACGGACACCCAGGCGGACACCCATATATGTAGATGGAGTCTGCGAGTAACTGCTGTTTTGGTTGTCGTGCTCTCTGCCCCCCAGCAGACCCAAATGATGGGGACTCTCTGTCCCCCAGTGCAGATGTGAACCTAGCCTAATGTGGTGTACACAATGCCGGCTTACAGCCTATTTGAGACACCCATACTTTTAGATCAGGTGGTCTGCCCAGCACCTATATACAGTGGGGAAAAAAAAGTATTTAGTAAGCCACCATGTAACGTCTCTGCCTGTTTGGGTCTCTGCACCACCATCCGCCCGCACGCGGCGGCGCATGAGGCATGTTCAGTTTGATTACTTGTTTAAGATTCTTGTTGCTCAGTGTGAACACTGTCCTAGACTATGTAATTGATTTTCAGCCACACCCGTCTCCTGCACCTTTGTTTCTCTCTGCTCCTCAAATAGTTAATCTCAGCCTTGTCTGTGTGATTGACAGCCTATCGTCAATCCACGCAAGATCTCACCCCGTCGGGTCAAAATGATCACAAGAACAGTGAGCAAAAATCCCAGAACCACACGGGAGGACCTAGTGAATGACCTGCAGAAAGCTGGGACTAATGTAACAAAGGCTACTGTCAGTAACACACTACACCACCAGGAACTCAGATCCTGCAGTGCCAGACGTGTCCCCCTGCTTAAGCCAGTACATATCCGGGCCCATCTGACGTTTGCTAGAGAGCATTTGGATGTTCCAGAAGAGTATTGGGAGAATGTCATATGGTCAGATGAAACCAAAGTAGAACTGTTTGGTAGAAACACAACTCATCGTGTTTGGAGAGTGAATGCTGAGTTGCATCCAAGAACACCATACCTACTGTGAAGCATGGAGGTGGCAACATCATGCTTTGAGGTTGTTTCTCTGCAAAGGGACCAGGACAACTGATCCGTGTACATGAAAGAATGAATGGGGCCATGTATCGTGAGATTTTGAGTGCAAACCTCCTTCCATCAGCAAGGGCATTAAAGATGAAACGTGGCTGGGTCTTTCAGCATGACAATGATCCCAAGCACACCGCCAGGGCAACGAAGGAGTGGCTTCGTAAGAAGCATTTCAAGGTCCTGGAGTGGCCTAGCCAGTCTCCAGATCTCAACCCCATAGAAAACCTTTGGAGGGAGTTGAAAGTCTGTGTTGCCCAGCGACAGCCCCAAAACATATCTGCTCTAGAGGAGATCTGCATAGAGGAATGGGCCAACATACCAGCAACAGTGTGTGCCAACCTTGTGAAGACTTACAGAAAACGTTTGACCTCTGTCATTGCCAACAAAGGATATATAACAAAGTATTGAGATGAACTTTTCTTATTGACCAAATACTTATTTTCCACCATAATTTGCAAATAAATTCTTTAAAAATCGGACAATGTGATTTTCTGGATTTGTTTTCTCATTTAGTCTCTCAGAGTTGAGGTCTACCTATGATGTCAATTACAGGCCTCTCTCATCTTTTTAAGTGGGAGAACTTGCACAATTGGTGGCTGACTAAATACTTTTTTTCCCCACTGTAGTAGGAAATTTGGTGTTCCCAATGTGCTCCGCACAGCTTTCTTATTCACTTTTCACCATCCGCTGTGCATCCCTGCCTGAGATACTAATGCTTATTACACCCCTTTATAAATTCTTTGAGGGGTACAGTTTTCAAAATGGGGTCACTCCGGGGGGCGTGGCTTGACGTCGACCAAAATGGCCGCCGTGCTCTAGAGCTCCGAGGCCTCACATCCCGCTAGCGGCTCAAAACGGCAACTCGGCGCCGGTAATACTAGTTCAGTACAGCGTAGGAGGGTCCTCCACTGATACAGACTGCAGGGACATGGCGAAACGGGGGAAGAAAGGCCCCCCGAAGCGGCTAACAGACTTTTTTGATGCACCGGCCTCGGCCCAAGATGGCGCCGGAGATTCTCTCCTACTCCCGCTGCAGCGAGCGGCGGGCCGCTCCCGTGCGGACTGTAACGGCATTCCAGGTGAGCAGTCGTATCAGCTCACCCCACCACATTTAGAGTCCTCCGGCGATAGTACTATCAGGAGAAGCAGAACAGAGCTGTAGAAGGCCAGCAGCAAGCTCAAAAGAGGGGACTACAACCCCCATCCTCACCCACTTCAGCTCTTGTCGGCCATCCTGCGGTTCCTCCTGCAGAAGCAGCTTCCCAGGCAGATAGCATCACTCCCACACAAAGCCCTGTAAAGCAAAGGATGAGATGGGATACCACGTTTTGTTTTCAATCTCGCCCGGCTGCAGAAGATCCCCAATTAGGTGATTCGGCTGTGCTCCAGGCTATTCCTGCAGGTACCCAATCTGCTTCTGAGTCCTTCTTGAAGGATATAATGCTAGCATTGCATCGGTCTATTCAGAAGGATATCACTAAGGCGATTACGTCCGTATCCACCACGGTGGACTCTCTGGGTAACAGGATAGACCACGTTGAGAATAAAATGAGTGAATTTGCTGCGGCACACAACACTATAGTGGATGCCCACAATGATCTTGAGGAAGAATTAGCGGCGGTCAAACTTAAACTGACCGACATGGAAGATAGGAATAGACGGAATAATGTCAATTTTCGTGGCATACCAGAGTCAGTCGCTGCCAGGGACCTGACTTCTTATCTGTAACGTTTAATAAAAGCAACTCTGCCACAAAGCTCTGACGCGGATCTTATAATAGACAGGGCTTACCGCTTGCCGAAGCGAAGGGGATGCCTGATCATATTCCCAGGGACACCCTTGCCCGCATACATTTCTACCATGTCAAAGATCGTCTCATGATTGAGTCAAGGAAAAGATCATCCTTGCCTGAGCCGTTTAAAGAAATCCAACTTTATGCAGACCTTTCTCAGGCTACCATTGCTGCTAGAAGAGAGTTGGCTCCAGTTACAGTGGTCCTACGTCAACACAACATTCCCTACAAGTGGGGATTCCCAACTAAAGTCATCGTTATCAGAAATGGAGTGACTTTTGCATTTAACTCCTTTGACACCGGGAGAACCTACGCCAGTGGAACCTACCACCACCTGCCCCTAATGTCCAGAAATCTTCAAAGGCCGAGACCCACAAGTTGGATCCTCCGTGGAAATCTACCACCTCCGCCGAGTGAATAGCTCAATATGGACGTACTGTGAGTCACCTGTGGCGTGTTTTGTAACTCCTATTCTATGGCAAACTTCCCCCCAAGTTTGCGCAGTATTACACTGCCCGGTTATGTAACACTACTTTCTTTTCCTTTGCTGTTAACCAGTTATATGTTGAATATTGTTGTTAGCGAATTGTTCACCTCTAGGCCTGGGAGATGTCATATTAGCATTACTTTCATACCTGACCCTTTCTGCTACTGGTATATATTGCTAACTTGTGAGTGTAGTAATGGGTGTTAAAGTATTATCACTTAATGCGAGGGGACTAAATAACTAAATAGTCCCTTTAAGCGTTCATTGTTGTGGAAAGAGGCTCTCAGATCTGCAGCAGATGTAATTTGCATACAGGAGACGCATTTCTGTGGCTCCCGTCCGCCAAAGTTTTCTCACAAATTGTTCCCTCATGTCTTCTGTTCTAATGCCGCCAAGAAGGTTGCGGGTGTCCTCATAGCGATAAAACACACAGTGTCATTTCAGTTACTACATGTCATTTCGGATACCAAGGGTCGCTATGTAGTTCTAACATGTTTGCTTGACAACTGTCCCATCACTATTGTAAATGTATACTGCCCTAACGCATCCCAGATTTCCTTTTTAAACTCGATATTGAAGAAGTGTAGGAAGCATGCTCAGGGCCAGGTTCTATTATGCGGGGATTTCAATATTGTACATGATGCTGTTGCTGACTCTACCTATCGCGGCAAGCATCCACCTCAACAATTAGGACCTTGGCTCCGGCAGGAGGAGCTTCACGATGTTTGGCGGTGCTTCCATTCTTCGGAGAAAGACTATACATATTATTCTGCTAGGCACTAATCCTACTCCAGAATAGACATGTTCCTAGAACAGAGTGATATGCTTCTTAGAGTACAAGGTTGTGAAATAGGAAATATCACGTGGTCGGACCATGCCCCTATCACACTTAGCATCCACCTAGTTGGCACCACAACTCCCCCCGTGTCATGGCGAAACAATACATATGTCATGTTTCTGAAATCGGTAACCGAGAAACTGAGCACTGACATTGCCGAATTCTTTAACATCAACTCCCCCTCGGTAGATGATAAGTTTTGCCTCTGAAATTCACATAAGGCATTTGTTAGGGGTCTAATGATTCAGCATACCTCGCGCTTTAAGCGCAAGCGATTGCAAACGATGAAGGAGCTACTTACTTCAATTGCAACTCTAGAGCAGAAACATAAAATTGACCCTAATCCTGTCCTATTGACTGCTTTGCGGAAGGCCAGGAATGATTTGAGCGCCCACCTACTGGTAGACTTTGAAAAGCATTCTAAACGCTTGAAAGCCTCTTATTACCGGTCGTACAATAAAGCCAGCAAGCTAATGGCGCAGAGAGTCAAGGCGGCAAGGATTAAATCTAAAATCCCATTTCTTGTGTCTAAATTGACCACAGCAAAAATCTTCCACCCTCAGCAAATTGCTGATGAATTCAGTAAATATTATCAGGACTTGTATAACTTAAGAGATGACCCGGATACCGCGCAGCCTTCGAGGATAGATATTAACCGATTCTTAAGCTCCTTACACCTCCCCTCTGTTACCCCTTCACAACTACAGTCTTTAAATGTTCCTGTTTCCACTCAGGAGGTGGCTAGGGCGATAGATGGCTTAAAACTCAATAAGTCCCCGGGTCCTGATGGGTTCTCTGGGGAATAAAACCAGTTGTTCAAGCCACTTATTCTTGCTCACCTTACTGAGGTGTTTAATTTAGCAATGGTGACGGGAGCATTTCCCCTTGAGATGCTATCTGCAACGATTGTGACTCTACCCAAACCAGGCAAAGACCCCTCCCAACCCTACAACTACCGGCCCATATCACCATTAAATGCGGATGTTAAGTTGTTTGCAAAGGTACTTGCGAACAGACTTCTCGATGTCATGCCCACACTGATAGGCGGAGATCAGGTTGGCTTTACTAAAGGGAGGTAGGCCCCAGACGGCACAAGACGTGTAGTCGCACTGGTTGCGGCGGCCCAGGCTCGGCGGGCGCCTTCTCTGCTCCTGTCCCTGGATGCGGAGAAGGCATTCGATAGGGTACATTGGGGGTATCTTTTTGAGGTTCTCCATAAATTTGTTTTTTCTGGTCCCATAGCTACTGCAATCTCTGCACTCTACTGTAACCCATCCGCACGAGTGCTTGCGAATGGGGTCCTGTCCCGCCCCTTCGCCATTACCAATGGCACGAGACAGGGGTGCCCATTGTCCCCTTTGATATTCTCATTAGTGATGGAGCCTTTGGCTGAAACGATCAGGACGCACCCGGGTCTGACTGGCATCAAGTTGGGTCGGACAGACCACAGAATGAATTTATTTGCGGATGATGTGATTCTGTCCCTTTCCTACTCTAATAACATGTTCTGTACTGTATCTCAAATTCTGAAAGATTTTGGAGAGTTGTCCTACTATAAAGTTAATGAATCCAAGTCCCAGATCTTGGGAATTGGTCTGACTCAAAACAATATATCCCATATCATAAACACATCACCCTTTCAATGGTACTCACAATCTATACCCTACCTGGGAATATGGCTCACCCCAAACCCAAAAGATTTAGTTAAGGCCAACTTTCCGGGTTTGCTGACTACCCTGCAGAAGGAGCTTGATGGGTTAATTGAATTTGAGCATAGCTGGATGGGAAGAATAGTATTATGTAAAATGTTGATCCTTCCCCGAATACTTTATTATTTAAGAACACTAGTGATCCCGATACCCAAGTCCACCTTCTTGAGTTTCCAAAAACAAATGATGTCCTTTATATGGAATGGTGGCAAACCTAGAGTAGCACTACATACAATGTTTAAAGCAAGAGATAATGGGGGTATGGGTGTACCAAATCTGTACCACTACTATTTAGCCATAGTTTTGGGTCAACTCCAATTTTGGTTTACAACGAACCATGACAAACTGTGGCCAGCTATGGAGGCCCAGATGGCTCAGACTGCTGATTGGGAGGGATTCCTGCTAGCGTCAGGACCCAAAAGCGGTTCTTCCATTTCTGTACCACCGGCTGTACAGGCTACGATTGGGGCATGGCAGGCATTCTGTGATATTCTGGGTGGAGATGCTCCTGAAGTAACACTGAATTTACCCATTTCGACACTCCCTCACGAGATGCCGCATTTATCCCTAGACGGTGGCGTAGATGTGGGATTAAGTATGTCTCCGACCTGTATAGGGGCGGTACTATAGTGCTCTTCTACGTGCTGAAAGAGACATACAATCTACCCGCAAAGGAGGCATACACCTACACTAGATTGACTTCTTACTTATCTGACACTGCTTCGGCTCAACTGCGTCTGCCGCAGCCGGCCACCGACCTCTTGCACCCACAGGCTTCCCTAGCGGCTTATAAAACTAAAACTCTATATCGAACTTTGAATATGGATTGCACTTTTCGTAAGACTAAACACATGTGCCTTTGGGAAGATGATATAGGCAGTAGATTTGAGACCGGTCACTGGCGGGAGGCGATCAGATGGGCTAAGCGATCCACAGTATGTGCCTCACATTGGGAGCAGTATAATAAACTACTTTTACGCTGGTATTACCCTCCTCTACGCCTAGCTAAGTTCTACCCTTCGTGTTCACCTTGCTGTTGGAGGGGATGCGGGGAGAGTGGCTCTCTGTTCCATGTATTCTGGCACTGTCCACTCATTCAGCCCTTTTGGGGTACTATGTTTTCCTTGATTAAGAGCCTATGTGGCGGAGTAGTGGGGTATACACCCGAACTGGCACTTCTCCTACTGGGCATTCGCATGGTACCAGGTAGATATAGGACAGTCGTATGTCAGGTGCTGGGGGCTGCCCGCCTACTTATTGCACGAAGGTGGAAGTCTACTTCATGTCCAACATTGACAGAGATGATCTCAGAAGTGTCACTGAACTACCAATATGAGCGTATTTATGCATGCAATGGTGGGAGCCTGGAAAGATTCAGGACACACTGGGAGTCATGGGCAGAGGCATTCCCCCCCCACCGTACACCCATTGACGGCCTATACGCCTTGGCCTTTTCCTGTCATTAGGATATTACATTTTACTTCACTCCTGTAGCTTCTCGGGGACACTATGCTTTGTTGCTCCTGGATCACCAACATGCTATCTATTTAATTAATTTGAAAGTTAATTCCTGGTGGCTGATGGGTCTGCCCCTTAGGGTGCACGGTGGGTTGTGTGGTCTGGGGGATGTGATCCGATCCTATTCGTTCTCTAGGCCTGGACTATGTTTTGTGTTTTATGTTCTTTTGTTATTTGACCCTCCGTTCTTCACCTTATCCTCCACTGACCCGTTCCCCTCCCCTTCCTTTCCTTGGTAAAACTTGATTGTCTTTCTATACGACCTTAACATGGTAGGCATATTATATGTTTGGAAAAACTTAAATGCTCTTACTACGCAGTAGTATATGTATGTTACTCATGGATGTACTTCACCTGAGTGTAATGTATTGCACTGTGACTACGCTGTATGTGAGACCATAACTATGCCCTTGTTCCTTGCTGTGTTTATGACTTGTAATGTATTCCTGTAAAATTCCAATAAAAAACTATTGAAACAAAATGGGGTCAGTCCCTAGGGGATTCCACTTTTCTGGTACCTTAGAGGCTCTGCAAACATGACATGGCATCCAGATACCAAACATCTGAATCTGCGCTCCAAAAGCCACATAGCGCTCCTTCCCTTCTGCGCCCTACTGTATGCCCAAACTGCAGTTTATGCCCACATGTATGACACTGGTGTACCCAGGATAATGTACTTATTGTCATATGTGGATATAAACTGTTGTTTGGGCACAGCCGGGCACAGAATGGAATGGAATATTTGGTTTTTGAAGCACAGGTTTAGACAGTTTAGCTTTTGGACGTCATGACACTTTTGCAGTGCTCCTGAAATGCCAGTGAAGTGGAATCCCGTGACAACCCCTTGGTAACCTCCAAGTGTTGCTATAAATTTATTCTCCAGAAATGAATATGCAGCTGATTGTGAAAGGTGAAAATGGCAATTTTTCCAGGAATATGTAATTTCAATGCATAATAAGGCTTGCCCGGCTTGTATCAGATATGAATTCTCAAAAAGCTGTTGTGCCCGGGATACCCACATAACAGTTTTTGAAGTGTTTGTGTCTGCTGACACAAGCTGGGCACAAAATATCGGGCAATGAAATGGCGAATCTCTGGAAAAATTGCAATTTTCCCTTTTCATCATCTGCACATTCATTTATTGAAATTAAATGAATGCAATACTCAAGGGTTAAAAATGCTCGCTACCCCACTTGATAAATCCTTTCAGGGGTGTAGTTTCCAAAATGGGGTCACAAGTCTGTGGATTCCACTTCACTGACAATTCAGGGGCTCTGCAAAAGTGGCATGACGTCCAAAAACCAAACAGTGCTTCAAAACCCAAAATAGCGCTCCTTCCCTTCTGTGACCAAACAACAGTTTATTCCCACATATGACATTAAGTACATTATCCTGGGTACACTAGGGTCATACATGTGGGCGTAAACTGCCATTTGGTCACACAGAGGGGTGTAGATGTGAAGGAGTGCTACGTGGCTTTTGGAGCGTAGATTTAGATTGTAGGATTTTGGACACCATGTCATATTTACAGAGACCCTAAAATTGCCCCAACAAAATGGGGTCTTCTTGGGGAATTCCAATTTACTGGCACCTGCAGGGATCTGCAAAAACAACATGGCTTCCAGAAAGTCCCTCTAAATCTATACTCCAAAAGCTAAAAAGCGCAGTGCTCCTTCCCTTCTGAGCCCTGCTGTGTGCCCAAGCAGCAGTTTACACCTACATATATAATTTTTTTGTACCCGGGATAGCCCACTTAATAGTTTTAGGAGTGTATGTCTCTGATGACTCAAAGTGGGTATTGGGCGCCAAAATGGCAAATTTCTTTAAAAATTTCAAATTTCACTTTGTACATTAATTTTTGGGAAGCATTTTTAGGCTCAAAATGATAATATCCCCTGAGAAATTCCTTGAGGGGTGTAGTTTTTAAAATGGGGTCACATTTTAGCGGTTTACATTGTATTGATACTCTAGGGGCTCTGCAAATGCAATATGGTACCTGAAAACTATTCCAGCAAAATCTGCCCTCCAAAAACCATTCTGAGCCCAACCATGTACTCCTGCAGCAGTTTACGACCGCATATGGGGCATTTCTGTGTTCAGGAGAAATTGTGTAACAAACTGTCTTGTGTTTTTTCTTCTTTATCTCCTTGTAAAAATTTAAAATATGGTGCAAAATGGACGGCTTATTGGAAAAAAAAAGTAATTTTTAATTTTTACATCCCAATGCTAATAGAATCTGTGAAACAGCTGTAGGGTCAAAATGCTCACCATACCCCTTGAGAAATTCCTTGAGGGGTGTAGTTTTCAAAATGAGGTCACTTTTTGGGAGTTTCCATTATACTGGTACTTTAGGCGCTCTGCAAATGCGACATGGCACCTGAAAGCTATTCCAGCAAAATCTTCTCTCCAAAAGCCAAATAGCGCTCTTTCCATTCTGAGCCCTGCCATGTACCCATACAGCAGATTACAACCACATGGGGAGTATTCCTCTATTCAGGAGAAATTGTGTAACAAACTTTGGGACACTTTTTCTCCTTTATCCTCTTGTGAAAATGAAAAAGTTGGGGCTAAATTGACAGTTTATTGGAAAGATAGAAATTTTTCATTTTCATGTCCCAATGTTAATAAAATCTGTGAAACAACTGTGGGGACAAAATGCTCATTATACCCCTTGAAATGTTCTGTGAGGGGTGTAGTTTCCAAAATGGGGTCACTTTTGGGGGTTTCCATTGTATTGGTACTCTAGGGGCTCTGCAAATGCGACATGGTACCTGAAAACTATTCCAGCAAAATCTGTCCTTCAAAAGCCAAATAGCGCTCTTTCCATTCCGAGCCCCACCATGTATCCATACAGCAGATTACAACCATATATGGGGTATTGCTGTGTTCAGGAGCAATTGTTTAACAAACTGTGGTGTGTTTTTTTCTCCTTTAACCCCTTGTGAAAATGAAAACTTTGGGGATTAAGTGATGTTTTAGTAATTTTTCATTTACACATCCCAATGTTAATAAAATCTGTGAAATGGATTTTATGTTCTGTGAGGAGTGTAGTTTCCAAAATGGGTGGTTTCCAATGTATTGGTACTCTAGGGGCTCTGCAAATGAGACATGGTACCTGAAAACTATTCCAGCAAAATCTGCTTTTCAAATGCCAAGTGTCACTCCTTCTCTTCCGTGCACTGCTGTGTGCCCAAAAATCAGTTTACACCCACATGTGGGGTATTTATGTGCTTGGGAGAAATTGCACAACAAACTGTGAGATGTATTTTTTTCCTTCAACCCTTTGTGAATGTGTTAATTTTAGGGATAAATGAATGTATTATTGGATAAAAATGAAATATCTAAATTTCACCTCCATATTGTTTTAATTCCTGTGAAATGCTTAAAGGGTTAACAAACTTTCCAAATGCTGTTTTGAATTATTTGAGGGGTGCAGTTTTGAAAATGGGGTGATGCATGCGGGTTTCTAATATATAGGCCTTTATAATCCTCTTCAGAACTGAAGTGGTCCCTAAAAAATGAGTTTGGGAAATTTTCTTGTAAATCTGGAAAATCTCTGTTACACTTTTAAGCCTTCCAACATCCAAAATAAATTAAAGGACAATTAAAAGGTGATGATGATATAAACCAGAGATATGGTAGATAATATTTATTCATGTATTTTGGTGGCATGACTATCTGTCTGAAAAGAAGAGCATTTCACATTTTGAAAATTGCGATTTTTTTTTTTTTCCAAATTTCCATCAAATTTCCTAATTTTTTATAAATAAATACAAAAATATTGATCAATATTTACCACTAACATGAAGTACAATGTGTCATGAAAAAAAGTCTTAAAATCACTTGTGTAAGTTATAGCGTCTCAAAGTTATTGCCATATAAAGTGACATATGTCAGTTTTGAAAAATGAGGCCTGGTCCATAAAGCACTTTTAGGCCCGGTCCTTAACCGGTTAAGATATGAACGTCCATCAATATGGAAAATTTCAAGAACTTTTAAGGTATCCTCAAGGGTATTCATGAAATGTATCAAACGGTTTAATGAAACTGGCTCTCATGAGAACCAGCCCAGGAAAGGAAGACCAAGAATTACCACTGCTCCAGTGGATAACTTCATCATAGTTACCAGCCCCAGAAACGGCAAATTAACAGCACCTCAGTTTACAATCCACATAAATGCTTCACAGAGATCAAGTACCAGGCACATCAACATCAAATATTCAGAGAAGACTGTGAGAAACAGGTGGTTTATAGTCAAATTAATGCAAAGAAGCCACAACTGAGGAACAACAACAAATCTTATAGAAAGAGCAAAATACCTCAGCAGGTTAAGGCTAGGGATACATGTTGTGTGTCGCTCAACACGCAGATTACAGTGTCCCATTGTGACATGGGATCTAAAGATGTTCATTGTAACTGGTAGCTATAAACAACAGAAACACGGAAGTTGGAAAAAAAAGAGATTGTTGCATGCAATTTGTGACTCATACATGATACTTCTGTGATTTGGCTGTTTTTCAGCTCTAAAATAATCATTTGACAGACATAATACATGACATGAGACGTCGAGACCAAGCTCTCAATTCCGTAGATGAATTAACATTTTTGTTGCATGCTTGTCTTAGACCTGCTGTCATACTAACATCTTTTATCCTTAAAGGGTTTTTCTGGTACTAAGATATTGGCATGGCCTTAACTATGAGCAACCTGTGCAGTGACAGAGGGCACCACCTGCCAAGCTTAAGAGAAAGCGCCAGCAGGCAGATTTGTGTCAGGTGCTTGATGCGCCAAACTACATTTATTCACTGTTTTGAATGAAAATGTATGCTAGAGAACCACTCTACTGAGTGAGTCACTGGCTGACATCATTCTCAATGGGAGGTTTTTGCCTTATCAAACTTCAATTGTATTTACTATTTCTAAGTAAAATGTATTGGTATATAGAGAGCTCTGCAATTCTCTCATACAACAATAAACCTGGTGGAGGCGCAGGCGTAATCCTGTCTGACAATTGCTCCTTTGTCCCAATCCAACCACTACCTGCTCTCACCCTCCCCTCCTTTGAAGTGCACTCTGTTCTCATTATTCGCCCTCCAACCTTCAACTGGCCGTCATATATCAACCGCCAGGACCTACCGCTGCCTTTATTGACCACTTCACCCCCTGGCTAATGCACTTCCTATCCACTAACACCCCCACCATCATCATGAGTGATTTCAACATCCCCATTAACACAAACCACCCCTCCGCTTCCAGTCTCCCGTCCCTCAGTGCCTCCTTTGGTCTCTCTCAATGGTCCTCCTCTGCCACCCACACAAAGGGGCACATGCTCGACCTCATATTCACCTGCCTCTGCTCTCTAGTAAACCTCTCAACTCTCTGTCCATGCTCTCTGACCACAACCTTCTGACATTCTCTGCCCTCTCCTCTGTAATTGACTCCTCAACCCCTAAACCAACATGCCCCCACAGAAACCTTAATCGCCTTGACATCCGCACGCTCTCAGACTCTCTCCTACCACTTGCTGACATAACCTTACTCCAGGACGCAGATACCACCACTGACTTCTACAATACCACCATTACTTCAACCCTTGACTCTGTGGCCCCCTTCACTAACACCAGACCCGACTGATCAATAGGCAATCCTGGCACACTGACCTGACTAAAAAACTGAGACGTGCCTTACGAGTTGCAGAACGTCTCTGGAAGAAAAGCCACTCCCAGGAGGACTTATATACAAAGAGGCAGTACTCACATTCAAGAATGCACTCACCTCTGCAAAGCAGGTCTACTTCTCCACAATAATATCTGCCCTATCCCGCAACCCCAAACAGCTATTCACTACCTTCAACTCCCTTCTCCGTCCTCCTGCATCCCCTCCGACATCACTTATCACAGCTGATGACTTTGCCTCTTATTTCAAAAGCAAAATTGACATCATTAGAGACAGTCTCAACCTACACCCATGACAACCACTCTACCCAACTGTCCTGTGCTCTTCATCTTTAACCTGTTTCTCCACCATCTCTGATGAAAAGCTCTCCACCCTAATCTCTAAATCCCACCTCACCTCATGCGCACTTGAGCCGATCTAGTCACACCTCATCCCCAAACTCTCTGAAGTCATTACTCCTGCCATAACCCATCTCTTCAACCTATCCCTAACCAATGGATCCTTCCCTTCCGCCTTCAAACATGCTACCGTCACACCTATACTTAAGAAACTCTCCCTTGACCCGTCCTCTCCAGCCAACTACCGCCCCATCTTACTGCTCCCGTACACCTCTAAACTGCTGGAGCAACACATCCACTCCGAACTATCCTCCTATCTCTTGTCCAATGTGCTCTTTGTCAGGCTTCAGACCCCATCACTCCACATAAACTACCCTAACCAAGGTAAATAATGACCTTCTAACTGCCAAAGCCAAGCGTCACTACTCTGTCCTCCACCTCCTCAACCTCTCCTCTGCCTTTGACACAGTCGACCATTCCCTCCTGTTACATAAGCTCTCATCCCTTGGCATCTCAGACCTGGCCCTTTCCTGGATCTCCTCATACCTCACCAACCGCACATTCAGCGTCTCCCACTCGCACGCCACCTCCCTGCCACGCCCTCTTTCTGTTGGTGTCCCCCAAGGCTCCATCCTAGGATCCCTCCTGTTCTCCATCTACACCCTCGGCCTTGGCCAACTCATAGAATCCCATGCTTTCTGCTACCATTGCTATGCTGACAACACCCAAATATATCTCTCTGGACCAGACATTACCTCTCTGTTGTCCAGAGTCTCAGAATGTCTAGCAGCCGTAGCCTCCTTTCTCTCCTCCCGCTTTCTCAAACTCAACATGGAGAAAACGGAGTTCATAATCTTCACCACTCCTCGCACGGCCCCCCTACCTGACCCATCTATTAAAGTTAGCGGAACCACACTCACCCCAGTCCCACGGGTCCGCTGCCTTGGGATAACCTTAGACTCTGACCTATCCTTCAAGCCGCATATTCAAACCCTCAACACCTCCTGCCGCCTCCAAATCAAGAACATCCACCGAATCCGCTCTTTCCTCACCCCTGAAACTACAAAGATGCTAGTTCACACCCACATAATTTCCCGCCTAGACTACTGTAACATCCTTCTCCATGGCCTCCCAGCAAACACTCTCTCCCCCCTCCAGTCCACCTTAAACTGTGCTGCTCGCTTAATACACCTCTCCCCCCGTTCTTCATCGGCCGCTCCCCTCTGTCAATCCCTTCACTGGCTACCCATCGCCCAGCGAATATAGTTCAAACTACTAACGCTGACATACAAAGCCATACACAACCTGTCCCCTCCATATATCTCCTGGGCACACGTAACCTCCGATCCTCCAAAGTTCTCCTACTCCGCTCTGCTCTTATCCGCTCTTCACACAAACGTCTCCAAGACTTCTCCCGTGCATCTCCCATAATCTGGAACTCACTACCAAGACAAATCAGACTGTCCCCCACCGTCACAAGCTTCAAGAAGGCCCTGAAGACCCACTTATTCAGGAAGGCCTACAACCTCCAATAACACTACTGTCACCACATCACCACCTGTACAGTCTCTCCCCTCACCTTCTGTCTCTATCCCTCTTCCCTCATAGATTGTAAGCCCATTCGGGCAGGGCCCTCTCTCCCACTGTGCCAGTTGGTCACTGTTAGTATTATCTGTTTTTTACATCTTGTTTATCGTATGTAAATCCTCAAATGTAAAGCACATTGGAATTAATGGTGCTATATAAATAAAAAATAATAATAATAGTAATAATAATAATATATTGCTATGAGACAGTACATTTCATGATTAAAAAATATGTTTAAACATACAATGTACTGGCTTATTGAGATACAGTTGTGCTAAAAAGTTTACATACCCCGGCAGATTTTTGTTTTTTTTGGCCTTTTTTCAGAGAATATGAATGATAACACAAAAACTTTTTCTCCACTCATGGTCTGTGTTTTCTCTTTTTAAATCATAATGACAACCAAAAACATCAAAATGACCCTGTTCAAAAGTTCACATACCCCAGTTCTTAATACTGTGTATTGCCCCCTCTAACATCAATGACAGCTTTGTGGTAGTCTTTTGTGGTAGTTGTGGATGAGGCTTTTTATTTTCTCAGATGGTAAAACTGCCCATTCTTCTTGGCAAAAAGTCTCCAGTTCCTGTAAATTCCTGGGCTGTCTTGCATGTACTGCATGCTTGAGATCTCCCCAGAGTGACTCAATGATATTGAGATCAGGAGACTGAGATGGCCACTCCAGAACCTTCACTTTCTTCTGCTGTAGCCAATGACAGGTCGACTTGGCCTTGTGTTTTGGATCGTTGTCATGTTGGAACGTCCAAGTACGTCCCATGCGCAGCTTCCTGGCTGATGAGTGCAAATTTGCCTCCAGTATTTGCTGATAACGTGCTGCATTCATCTTTCCTTCAACTTTGACGAACTTTCCTGTGCCTTTGAAGCTCACACATCCCCACATCATCAGTGATCCACCTCCGTGCTTTACAGTAGGAATGGTGTTCCTTTCATCATAGGCCTTGTTGACACCTTTCCAAATGTAATGTTTATGGTTGTGGCCAAAAAGTTCGATTTTTGTCTCATCACTCCAAATTACCTTGTTCCAGAAGTTTTGAGGCTTGTCTGTGCTGTTTGGCGTATTGAAGGCGAGATTCTTTGTGGCTTTTGCGCAGTAATGTCTTTCTTCTGGCAACTCGACCATGCAGCCCATTTTTCTTCAAGTGCCTCCTTATTGTGCATCTTGAAACAGCCACACTGATAGTTTTCAGAGAGTCCTTTATTTCATCTGATGTTATGTATGGGTTTTTCTTTGCATCCCGAACAATTTTCCGGGCAGTTGTGACCGAAATCTTGGTTGGTCTACCTGACCGTGGTTTGGATTTTACAGAGCCCCTGAGTTTCCATTTGTTAATCACAGTTTGAACACAGCTGACTGGCATTATCAATTCCTTGGATATCTTTTTGTATCCCTTTCCTGTTTTACACAGTTCAACTACCTTTTCCCGTAGATCCGTGGACAATTCTTTTGCTTTCCCCATGACTCACAATCCAGAAACGTCAGTGACTGGAGGAAAGATGCAACAGTCTGTCTGGATCCCAGAAACTCACTCAGCTTTTATGCACACAAACTGATTACAAGCAAATAGGTCACAGGTGAGGATGTTACCTTTAGTAGCCATTCAAACTGATTTGTGTCAACTTCTGGGCATGTTATCAGGCCAAAATCACCAGGGTATGTGAATTTTTGAACAGGGTCATTTTGATGTATTTGATTGTCATTATGATTTAAAAAGAGAAAACACAGAAGTTTGACAATAAATGGCTTCAACCAACCACTAACCATGAGTGGAGAAAAAGTTTTTGTGTTATCATTCATATTCTCTGAAAAATGGCCAAAAAATATGCCGGGTTATGTAAATTTTTTAGAACAACTGTATATATCTATATTATGCACGGAAATAAAAAGTACTATTGAAGTTTGGTAAGGGAAAAAAATAACTCCCATTTAGCATATTTGTTAAATTTGTCTGCTGCATATTTTGATTCTATTTGTTTTATTCTATAACCTTGTACAGTCTTGCTCTTGGCCAGTATTTTTTCTGATACAATTCAGTCTTTAATGTCTTGGGGCTGCTTTACCTGGATAGAGGCTGTTTCAGCCTCTCCAGGTTGCCTTCCCGTTTTATACCTGTATTGTCTGATTATTGTGGTATGTTTTTAGGCCTTTTATGAATTAGTCTAATCCATCTGATGATATTCTATCCCTCTTTGTAACTTTTGCGCAGTATGGGACTTTTTACTGCGCATGCTCGTTTTTTGCTGTGTTTTGTTTTGTGGCATTCGTGATTTGAGGGATCTGCGCATGCGCGATGTATTTACTTCGCGCGTGCGCGATTTGGCCGGTGACCGGGAGGTTGTGCGCATTCGCGGGAGTTTTTTACTCCGCGCATGCACAGTATGTTCCAAATCGCTCGAAGCATAACGGGATGACGCTGCAATACGTATGACGTCATCATTGTGCGCTGTTTCTTAGCGCCAGATTCAAACATCATTTACTTGGGCACATTTGCTATATAAGTTGCCCTGAATCACCAGGTTCTTACTACCATTGTCATTACATGGAGTCAGTGAGCATCTAGTGTTTTTCCTCCATTGTGGGGTTTCATTTGCTTTGTCTTACCACTGTAGGCAGCATTTATTTATTTATTTATTTATTTTGTATATGTATTTGACCAAATCTTGATTGTTATGAATAGTCTAATAAGTCCCCTGATGATTGGTGCGTTACTGTACCAGGAAACGCGTAGGGACTAGGGATTTATAGGGTCATTTTAAGGACAGCTTGGTACTGCCCTTGTTAGGGCAGGAGTCAATGTGGGTGTAAGGGTAAGTCTCAGGGGGATGAGTAGGGACTGCTGATTATCCTCCTGTGACGCACCATCACCTCCTTGGTCGCTCCTTTCTTCAGATATTGGTAAGATCGTTTCATTATTTAACTGTGTAGCTGCCATATATAATCAAGTACGGTGGTGGTTTTATACACATTTGCTATAACGTTGGACTCCATAGAGTGGTTATACTGTCTTTTGATGTTTGATGAATTTTTTGACATAATTTTAATATTTATTATTAAATGTTAAGTTTTATTAGCTTTTGCATTAGTGCTCTTAGAGAAAAAAATAACTCCCATTGAGAATAATGGAGGCAGTAAGAGAATGGATTGTGCAGCTACCTATCTCAGTTGAGAAGCTATAGGGGTTGTATAAGTTGAATTTGCAAACAGGCCCTATGGGCCACCCTTTCCAAAGTACCACTGCATGCTCTAGTGAATATTACACCTACCTTCTCTTCCTACACTGAGCTGATGCAGTACCCAGTTGTTTGTTTGTACTGTTCTCCCAATTATCCTGTCTTCTGCTCTCAGAACCAACTGTACCATTGAGTAACAGACAAGAAACCTGGGAGGAGAATAGAAGAGACACACAGCTGGTCAACACACCAGCACTGTGTAGGGAAAGAGGGTAGGTATAAAATTCAGTAGAGCAGGCAGCAGTAGTGTGGAGTGGGAAGCCTTTTGCAGGGAGAGAGTTACATTACATATGTGGGGAAAGAGGAGAACCATTACCTCTAGCGGAGACTATTATCTTGGGGGGGCACTATTAGAGCCCTAGTAGATGTGTGGGGAGCCCTATTAGGGAACTGTTACCTGTGTGGGGAATTATTTGGGTAATATTGGGGCACTATGAGGGCACTATTACCTGGGGAGTACTATTAGGGTACTATTAATTGTTGAGGCACTATTAACTTTTGGGGGCTTAAAGGGACCCCTGGCTGTTAGTGATATATCAATGAGTCACATAAGCAACACAGCAATTTTTGGTTGCACGATGGGAGTGGTGGTAGACATGTCTGCCTGAGTGGTGTCATTGGTGGTACTGTTAGCTATTTAGGAGTAGCATCAGCAGCAGTACATTGCATGTAAGATGATGATAAAGGGAGACGGTGACACTATTATTCAGAGGCATCAGCCGGAGGTGTTTGAAAATACTCACAGATCCATGGCTGATTTATTTTTATGAATCATTTTTTTCCGTGCTACAGTTTCATCCTTTCAGGTGTTACAACGCCAACAGATGCACTGAACACCCTCTCGGCCATAATACTTGAGGCCGGACAAGATAAAATTCCCATGGCAAACTGGGCCAGCTCCTTCCGCTGCTGTAACCTATTGGCTCAGAATTCCATGGGGTCAGAGTTATCTGCTTGACTATGGATGCACTCTAGGAACGACTGTACCTGCTGACGTAGTAGGTGGATGTCAGTTGCCTGTTGTGGCTCCGGTTGCCACTCTGAGGTGAAACTGTACTGGGCCTGGGTACTGCTACTTTTACTCCTCCTAACACTTGTTGTACTGGCAGAGGAGGTGGAGCACTGGCTGAGTGAGGTGGACTGGGAGCAGTCAGAAGCCACCTGGTTCCAGAGTGCATCAGGCAATTGCAGTGCTCTCCCTAAACGCTGCGGCAGGCTCGGTACACAATCTATCCTGATAATATTCAAATTTTTCTTCCCTTTGAGAAGCAGGGAAGAATTTCCACATTTTATAGCAAGGGTCTAAGAGCACTGCCATCCAGTACTCATCCCTCTGCTTGATACTAATAATACGCTTGTTGCTGTGTAAGCAGCAGAGCATACAGTCTGCCATGCTTTCCAGTGTATGCACAAACCCAGGGGCCTTTCAAGGTTGGAGTTCTTGACCAGCATGGTCGTCGTCATCATCACCATCTTCTTCTTGAATCAGATAAGGATCAACCTCCTCTCCTGGCTGCGCCTGTGACATATCAAGGGTCCCCTGTGCATCCATGGGAGAGGCTTTCACTCTAGAAGTCCCAGTTCCTCTACCATAATGACCCTGACACAGATCCTCATTCTCCTCCATCAACATAGGGCTATGGCATTGACTAAGAGGTGGAAAAATAATTTGTGTAGGGTGGAATGGGAAATATATACAATAATGGGATTTTTTTTTTACAGGTTTCATTTTTACGGTGTTTGTGCAGTGAAACTGATATGTTAATCTGCAAGCCAGTATGATTATGGTAATGCAAAACATCTATAGCTTTTATTATGTTTTACTACTTTTAAAAAGTTAATTCTTTTTTTTTTATTGCTTCGTGGCACCATATTTTGACACCCATAACTTTTTTATACTTCCATTTATTAGATTGTACGATTTATTTATTATGTAAGAGTTTTTTCCATTAGAAAATTTTTATTAAGTTTTTCAAAGAAAAGACAGTACATCATAAACCAAAACTGTTGCTAGAAGATTCGGCTAAGAGGGGGGAGGAGGGGTAGATTTAGGAATGGCTGGGAAGATAACAGCAGGAGAGTCCAGGGGAGATGAGGGTAAAAACGGGTGAGGAGGGGGTGTGATAGCGCTCCTGACGCAGCTGGAGCGTTAAGTATAACATATATAACAATAACAGTAAAACAGTATAATCATTACAAAGCATATAGGGGAAAGGAGAGAGCAATAAGGCGGGGAAGAGATCCTAGGAGAAGGAGTATAGAAGGAGGTCTTAAAAGAGGGAGAGTAATAGAAGACATTTAATAGTTGCCACACTTTCTGATGGGCACTGTCATCTGGTCTAAGAGCCACAACCAGGTCTTCCATCCCCTGAATGTGCAGGATCTCCTGGAGCCAGTCCGCCATGGATGGAGGAGTACTGTTCTTCCATCGACGGGGGATGTCCGACCTGGCCGCTACCAACATAAAACTGACCAGTTTGCGAATATATTTCTGAATCTTGCGAGAAAAGATTGAGAGGAGGAGGGGGGCTGCGTTATTCTCTAATATCACCCCAGTAACTTCCCTGATGACTCTCTGCGAACTTCAAGCCAAAATGGGAGGAGAGTGAGGCAGTGCACCAGACATGCAGTACCCTGTCCTGAGGAGCAATGCCAGCAGAGAACAGGGGTCAATGGAAAAATGCTGTGGAGGACAGAGGGGACTCTGTACCACCTGGAGAGGATTTTGAAGTTGGTTTCCTGTGCCTTACAAGACATAGAAAATTTATGGCAGGAGCGGAAGGTAGCGCGCCACACATCGGGTGGAAAGGAGGCCTCAATCTCTCTCTCCCAACATAAGCGCGTAGAGGAGAATCTTCGTCAGCCACGAACAGTTAATAGATAACGGAGATTGGTCATCAGCCACGAACAGTTAATAGATAATGGAGATTGGGTGTGGAGGCATTGTGGAGCTCACACATAAGCGCTCAAATGGGTAGAGAGGCCGGTGTAGATTATTTGCTGTCTTCAGGGAGGAATAGAAGTAATGGAGTTGAAGGTACTGCCAGTGTGTAACATGTGACCTACACTCCGGGGGCACAAGCTTCGAGTAAGAGAGCAAGGTGATAGAGGATTATGTAAGAGTTTTTATTGGTAGCATTTTGGGGTACATACGACTTTTGATAATATTTCATTCAATTATTTAGGGTGTTTAACAGTGAGCACCACACAGGTTAAATAACATTATAGTTTAATACTTTGGACAGTTATGGATGCAGCAGTACCTGTTCCATACTCCCAATCCAACATTATAATGTACTGTTACATCATATTTTGAGTCTTCTACTAGTTTGATGTCTGATCAATTTTAATCAATTGAATTTAAATACATTTTTGAATAGCGCTTTTAAAAGTTTAGAATACAGTAGGAAATAGCTAATATTTCCAAGAACATAAGCATTTAAAAAAGTTAAAACTGTTCTTTGCATTTTGAAGGACAAAAGAGCAGTGAAATAGCTGATCTTAGCTACACCTTTCATTTGCAGGTGGCGTTCCTGGTTTGTTGTGATTAATGTTTTGAATTACACAGGAGAATATTTTTGTAACCGAGCCTTCATCCATATTGTGGTTCTTCTGTCTCATCTTTTCCCTGCATCCCTTGATGAATATTTACTCAGCTGCAGGGCATTCATTTCTATTTACAATGAACCTAAGCCTAGATAGGCTTCTCATGTTTACAGATACTTGGAGTATCACTCATCTTAATTTACACATCTCTGGAATTAACACATCATTACAACACGCTGCATGTATCAGACACCAGTATTTGAATGCCAGGAAGAATCCAATAACCATTTGGTTACTGAAGAACATTAGTTAATTTGGAAAGAAACCATCATCAAAAATTTGGATCTACTTTATCTAACTATCCTACTTATTTTTCCTTCATAAAATGGACCTTTTATATACTTTGTGGAATATATTTCACAAAATAAGCAAGCAAAATGATATTAAAATATACATTTAAATTCAAAAATATAATTATTAAAAATATCTAACATATACAAGCCTTTATTCACGTCAGTGTTTTCCATCAGTGTTTGTAAGCCAAGCAGTGGAAGAGTGAAGAAATCAGGCGATACGCAAGCAGTGTACAATACACAGACATATAGTATAATGAAATTATTTGCACCTGTTCTGTGTTTTATGTCCCCCTTCTAATATAGGCTTACAGTCATTGAGGTCAGTGCCACGCCGTGTTCTTCAATACAGCTATAGCCACTTTCATTTTTAAGCAAGTGAAACACTGATTCATTTAACCTATAACCCATCGCTGGCCACGCAGTAACAGCAAAACCACCCAGCCAGTAATGAGATATAACTGTAATTGATCAGAGTTTCACTTACATAAAAGTGAAAGCACCAGTAGTGTCTGGAGTAAATGCAGCTATGGCTGCATCCAGGACATCATGTGGCAGCAAAACACTGAACAAAACAGTTGCATGTGAATAAAGCCTTTCAGTTATACCCTTCAAGAAGATGAATTTACCATTTTAACATTGTGTAGCAGAGAGTTCCATAGTCTCATTACTCTTAGGGGTCGTTCACACTACCGCTGGTGACCGTCAGTAGTGTCCATTGCTATTGTCTGTTACAAGATTTTAGCAACGGACACTAGAACAACCACCACAAATATGTTAAAATTTCCATTCATTTCACTGGGTCTTATCTTGTGTCCGTTAGTGACAGTTAGTGTCCGTTTACACCAAATCTGTCACATATTCGTTATTTTTCGCGGACAAAAAATCCGGCATGCAGGACTTTTGTGTCCATGAAAAATAACGGATTCATAACAGAAGTCAAGCCTCTGTTATTTTTTAACATTAAAGTCTATAGGTAATGGACTTATAACGGACGGTTATAAGTCCTGACGATAGTCATCAGTAACTGTCCATTATTTTGTGCCCGTTTTTCTTCGGAGCATGCTCAGAAAGGACAAGACAACTCTAGGGATACATGTGAAAATTTATTTTAAACAGTTTATTTATGTAAAAAATGATGATTATGCACAAAAAAGATCTAAAATAAAAAAAGGTAAATAAATGTTATTTTTATTAAACATTATAATTTTTTTTTTACCTTTATTGTTTCTTTAAATGCTGTGGCAGTTGCAAGCATTGAAAATGGAGCAGTCAGTATGCTGAGGAATAAAGTCTCTCATTTTCAGTGCTCAGGACTTTAATCATTGAGACTTTTCAGCACATTTGACTGTCCAAAAAAAAGAAAAAAAAAAGTCCAATGAAAAATTTACACTCTGCCATTCTGCCAGTCCACCCAACGTGCGTTGGAAAGAAGAAATGCTGCAAAATTGTCCCCCATGCGGCTGACAACTACTGTTGATCGTGGGCCAGATAAGTTGAGACCATGTAACCCAGACTCCAGTTCCTGGGTGCCAATTGGCAACGGTTTCTTTGTCAGCAGGAAGTTAAGGAGGACCATGCAGCCTTTCACAAAATCATCCACAGCTTCTGGCTTCAGCTGGGAAGTAGTGTTGAAAATTCGCGATTTTGAAGTGAGGATCCCAAACACACGCTCCACAAGTCGCCTGGCTTTGGATAGTCTGTAGTTGTAGATTCTTATCTGGTAGTTGAGTCCACAGCTGGAGTACGGTTTCAGAAGGTTTCTACACATCTGAAAGGCCTCCACGCCAACAACCACAAACAGCATAGGAGGTCCATCAGTTCCAGGAAATGGCTTTGGAGCTGGCAATCTGAATTTTCCAGAATAGATTCTCCATGCCATTGCAGAGTCCTTAAATATTCTAGAGTCCTTGGCGCGGCCGTATGCCCCAATGTCCACAGCCACAAAACGATACTGGGCATCAGCAATGGCCATCAGCACAATGGAAACATACTTCTTGTAGTTGAAGAACAGGAAGCCACTACTTTCAGGTTTTCTGGATACGGATGTGCTTTCCATCAACTGCTCCTACACAATTTGGAAAATGTATCAACTCCAAGAACTTGGCTACAATGTCCTTCAATTGTTCTGTTGTTGGATGTGGGATAAATTCTTCACGCAGCAAAGCCCACAGGGCCTGGCAAGTACTTTGAAATTAAAAAATGAAAAAGAAATATAAATGTGTATATATATATACATATATATATATATATATATATATATATATATACACATATATATATATATATTGTAGACAGGCAAATGGAAAAGTTGTAGATGGCAGGTTCCTGCCACTGAGGTGGCTGGTATCTACAAGGTGACTGGCTGGAGTATGGGTCTGGGATTTAGGAGTTGTTGCAAACCCAGGCCTATACTCCAGTCCTGGTTTTGCTGGCTGACCCAAGTATTCAGCTATTAAAGAGCTGAAGCTACCCAAGGGAAGTGGGTGTGGCCATCTCTTGCATGAGAAAACTGTTTAACAAAGCTGTTGTAAGCCTGGAGGAGAAAGCCCAAAATCACCTGTTGTATTGGTGAGAAAACTCTGGGGAATTATTTTCTTTGTATCCTGAATTAAGGACAATTTATGTTGCTTGACTTTGTGTCTTCACACAAAGCTGAAGCAAGTTGTTTGATTTATGAACTGGTGGACTGTATGAACTGCTACTAAGAAAACTACAACTGTGAACTTAATCATGGAACTTCTCCGGATGTTGGCGCAGTTCTCCATACAGACTGGAATAGACTCCCCTTGTCATGCGGGCGGATGTAATAGGATGAAGACAGAAGCGTCACCTTCGCCGTTGTCTCTGCCTGGCAATTCTTCTCCCCTTCATCCTCAGCCTGATCATCTCAAAAACAAAAGATGGGAGGAATCATTTTCAAAAATGACAGCAGCAGCACAAGTAGAACTGGAACACCGAAACAATACTCTCCTCTCCAAAGTTGGCTCCAGACTGAATTGTCAGCTCTTCTTCCTGCTTTTATATTTTCTCTGTTGTCATTCGGTGTCATGGCAACCAAATAAACACAAAAAACGGATTGAAAATTAATGGACAAAAACGGACACAAACTCATGGTTTTCTGTCAGTTTTTCATGTATTTTTTTAACAGATCTGTTTAACGGATCCATTAAAAAAAAAAATGAACACATAGGCATCTGTTACTGTCTGTTTGTGTCTGTTATTGTAGGTGTCTGTTTTTTTTTTTCTTTAATGGACACTTTCCTAACGGAATCCAGATGATAGTGTGAACACCCCCTTACAGTAAAGAAACCCCATGATGGTAATGAAATCAAGTTTGGTGAGAATATCAGTTAGTTGATCACATATGCTGATTTTGTAGTTTATATAGTGTCAACGTGTTCCACTTTGTTGTATAAAGATTGTCTTCACTCATGTCCATCTGTAACATGCAGGTGAATGGCAGCAAATGCATTTAATGTTTCTTTACTGGAATAGGTGCACATGATTAAACACTATATAATAAGCCATAAACCTGTATAAAGAAGATATCATAGGAAAAGGCAAAAGTCTATTTGAAGACTGGCCTGATGAACATTTGAGGACAGCTGCATTAAGTCTCTATATTGAACTGTAGTGTCTGTCTCAACTACCCCACTTCAATATTTCAAGTGCCCTCTTGCTTGACTTGTAGTGTCTATGAAACTTTTGACATCTAAACTGTGCTCTGCAGCTGTACTGACACAGGGACAGATTCCAACTGTACCTCTCAAGATGGCACCACACTATGTTTTCTATCTCCTCTACCATGGCTGTTCTGTTGGCTTCTATTGCAGCATTAATTTCTGGTTTTAGCTAGACATCCTTACGGTGCCATATCCACCCCATTTGCTAGACCCTCTCACTTGCTGCTCTGCTAATTGGTGTCCTCATTCCTCAGCTGTCCACCAGACATTGGTTTGGTCCCTCTACTGGACATTGTAAGACCATGTCCTTCCACAATGAGGCTCACAATCTAATTTCCCTATCTCAACTATACATCGACTAGGGCCAATTTAACAGAATTAACCATTCAGATGTTTTTGTAGAATAGATAGAAATTGACAATTAAATGGAGAACATTTAAACTGCATATTTAAACCACTGGTCATAGTTGAGAAAGTAAATGGTTAACACTATAAATTGTTAACTCTATAAAGTGTTTCTATTTTACATTATAGCCACTAGATTTTTTTCTAGAAGATTCTAGGAGTTACCAGCTGGTCAAACTTTAACAAATAGAAATAGCCTTGTCCCTTTCATATGCATTCCTGAGATGGGTTCTATTTTCTGCAACCCCCAAGCCTACAGTTTTATTGCCCAAGAATGAAGTCATCATTAAGAGTAACTGAGTATTCAGATACGTCCCTTTATACTGATTGGTGACATTAGAACTATTTAAGTTCTCAACTAAATTGATTAGTCAATTTCACATAGTCAAACTCAAAAACATGATATTGCAAGACAACAGTACTAACAACTGAGACGCCATATGCAAATTTATATGCACAGCTCAATTTTTACAGAACACTTTCAGACAAAATATAAAATATGAATAGCTAAAGATACAGGACTGCAAATACAGAGAGTGCAGAGGAAACTGTCAAATCTGATCCCAGCTGCCACTATGTTAGATGCTAAGGAATGAGTATTATGAATAGTACATGGTAGGTTGAGACACATTACAGATTTTGCATTGGTCTCAAGAGATTCAAATTTTGATATATTGCAATATGTTATGAATTATTATCGCAACATAGTTGATAAGGTTGGAAAGAGACTTAAGTCCAACCTATAATCCTTCCATGTTGGTCCAGAAGAAGGCAAAAAAAAACATATCAGGTGGATGCCAATTGCCCCATTTCACGGGAAAAAAAAACAATTCCTTTCAAACTCCAAATATGGCAATCACAATAAATCCCTGGATTAATGAGCCATTTCAAAATTCTAGCTCCCATGGCTTGTGATATTATTATTACTTTCAAGAAAGTTATCCAATCCCCTCTTGAACTTGTATTATGTATTCCATAAGCTAAAGTGAGATTATAAGGGTTATTCAGGGAATTTAAGTTACTAGTAACTGAGATGGGTTCTGCTCATCTAGTTTCTGGAACCTTGGTTTCCAAACTGCTTTCAACAATGTGTCATATGTCCAGCACTAGGCTCCCTCTTGCCTCTTCTTGTGATGTGTATGATGGGTGCTAGATGACTCACTCATTTTAATATTAAAGCCAGCTCCCTTCAGCTGTTACAGAAACGGGAACTGGCTTGCTTATTACAATGAGTGGGTCAACCAGCCCCCATCATACATGTTACTGTAAGTGCCAGGGGGAGAAGGTAGTCGAACATATGACCCAGTGTTGGAAGTTGAAGTTTTCGAGCCAGCAGAACCTGGTCCAGATTCTGATAATTTAAACTCTCTGAGTAATCCCTTCTAAACCAGTCGTGCTCAATAATTGATATGTTGATAGCTGAAATTTATAGAATGCAGTGTTATACTTTCATACTTATTGGCCTCTAGATTGGAAAAATATTGTAAATAGACTCCCATCTCTTTTCATGCTGAGATTCATTAAGAAGCGTCCTCACCAAAAACAAAGATGCAATTTTTAAATTACAAGGTCTAGAGTCATACTGAAACAAAGGAAACACTTTTCAGGAGAAAAATATTGTTGAGTTGTATTATTTGAAACCTGCATAATTGCATGATTCTGCTGCCAGAGCATCAATGTAGTTAAAAGCTGTTCCAAGTTTGTTTTACTTTGTAATGTAAAAATCCAATGTATAATTTGAATATTAAATAAGAAACATCCTGCATTGAAAATGCATCTCTAATTTTGCTGTGCATTTAACTCACAAAGTAAAGTGCTATGTGAGCCTTTGTGACATCTAGTCCTGTCTACCGAAAAACAAAAGGAAACCCACATGGTCTATTAAGCACAGTATTCAATCACTCTCTAAATATGGCCCATACATTATTCCACTGTCATAGTTTATTAACTAATTCTATGGTGACTTAAGCATTTCTTCTGATTATGCCCAGAATGTTACTAATGGATGAGCAATCAACATGCAAGTGAGACAGTTTAATCTGTACTCATTAGCTGACAAAACTCTAATGCAATTGTAGTGAATGTAAATGCAACTGTGAAAGTGTTCATATTATTGGTGAGTTGTTCGCATTCACCTTAGTTTTAGAAATAGCTGAAACAAAAAAACTAGGCAGGTGTGTGTGGTTGTGTATGTACTGTATTATACACAATAAATAATGTTTCTAATAATCACGGAGTTAATCATAATTTAAAGACATTCCGTTATCAAGAGTTTTTCTCGACCAATTGACCTGGAAGCCATTATTGTGTGCACTCCAAGCTGCAATTTGGGGTGCAGTTTAACTCCTTATTTATACAATGCCATATATGTATGACATTGCTGCTAATAGGTTAGCACATCACATGCCACCATTAGCAGCATATGTCAGCTGTTACATACAGCTGACACCCTGCTGCAGTGTCCAAGATAAGAGATAACTCAGATCAAGGGCACTTAATCCCTTAGATCCCCCTACGGTCAATAACTCTGATGCATTTCAATGGCCCTCAGGTCTGCCATAATCATCCCTGTATTGATAGCCTAGCTTTTATAATGGCAGAGATAACACACTGCTGTACATTAGTTCTGCAGTATATTATATGAGATCATACAGAATAATTAAATAAAAAGTAATAATAAAATATAACAAAATAATAAAAAAAGGGTTAAAATAAAAATATTAACCAAAAATCCTAATTATCTCATTTAAGAATCCTTCCTTACGTAAAAAAATAAAAAATGATTCAAAGCAATTCAAATTGGGTATTGCAATGTCCATAACGTCCCATACTATAAAACCATGGTGGTGAACCTATGGCACTTGTGCCAGAGGAGGCCCGCAGAGCCCTCTCTGTGGGCACATGCACCATCGCCCCAGCCAGGCTCCAACTAGCCCACATACCCACAGCACAGTGATAATGGTCAGGGAAAGTATGGTTCTCCGACTACTAAACTTTTCGTTAATGGAAAGGGTCCGGCGTTAATTGATGAATGTACATGCCGCTGGGCTCCTTTCCAATAGTAGCCTGCCCAGGGGGAGGTGATAAAAAAAAACACTTATACTCACCTCTCCTGAGCTTCCGATGCTTCTGGCATCCTCTTCAGGGCTCTGAGGTCACGTGCCCTAGAGGTCACTGCTGGGGCCTGTGATTGGGCCTCAGCAGTCACGAGGTCTAAAGGGTGCTAGAACCAAGGTAACCGTGTCTGGAAAAACATATGTGCTTAGCCAGATCCACCCTGCACGTCCTCTGCAATTCATTGATAAAAGCTATCCGAGTCTCTGGGTTATTCTGGCTGCAAGTGCTGCACAATACATAAAGACACCACCATGGTTCAAAATGTGCACCCTATAAAGGTCTCTTAGGTAAACCCAGTAGACCAGGAGTCTGAGACGGCTGTCTTCACCTGGACCTACAAACTGAACTAAGCTAACTGAGGATCTGACCAATTGAAAGCAGCACCCTCTTGTAAAATATTTCTAGGTTGCAGCTTAACAGTGTACTTCTCCTACTGAGAAAAGTAGGAAAGAGAATAGAGTAGCCGGGAAGGATTTAACCACTCCACTGATAACCCAGGAGTAGTGGCTTGTCCTCCCCCTGTAACAAGAGCCGATGTTAGCTCCAGTTGTATCCTGCTCAATGTGTTTCCCCCTAATAATGAGGATCACGGTTCATCAGGAGCATATGATTAAGGGATACCCTCCGAAGAGGGGATAGATGCCATCAACCCACAGAAAAATAATAAAGGTTGCAGTAATAACTGCATTTCCTTGAGCTCTGATGGTGAGCTCCAGTACTTGTAAAAACCGACGCCGCAACTGAGGGAGATTAGCTTTATATAGCCAAGTCCCTGCTTCAAATGCCACCCCTAGGTCAGGTGTTCTCAGCTGTGTGCCAATCACGTGTCTCCTGGCTCCACCCGCCTCTGTACCACCCATCCAAAGGAGTGGTCATTAGGTTTCTGTAAATAAAAGCGCATGGCTAGAAGTCTGCACAGAGAAAGCGATCACACTCACTACTAACACAGTGAGAAAGTCGTGATCTGTTTTCTGGTAACAAAAGGGATCTCGATTTTAATGATGTGCATGATGATGGTTCTACAGTCTCTGATTTCATAGTTCTCTTACATGCATGATGCACTCCATAGTAAATTCACCTGCACGATTAAATTCATGAGCAGACACCACTGTGTAGTGTGCCAGCTCAATGCATAGCAGGGTATTTGTCAGGACAGATTCACCATTTAGTAGTGGATAACTCATTCAATATTGGACATCCTATCCTGTAGATTTATCCCTACAAACCCAGGGCTCAAAGGGACTATTATTAAGCACGTAAAATATAGCGCAAATGATATGGTCACTATAGCTGCTCTGGGAATACTGATAAGGGGGCATTGCACCCACGGGTTCAGCAGCATAGAAATTTTTAGCCATAATGTGTCCCTCATAAAAGTCCTAGAGAAGCTACGGTATTGACTCTACTCCATACAGCCATAGAAAATTCGGGGGACAACATCTTTCTAGTTCCTACTATTCCCAAATAACTATCCTTGCAAGATAGTGACCATTCTTCCTATTCCCATATGCAATCATGAGAGTGTCCCTGGGAGTGTCCACAGTAGAGCAAGCCCAATCTAAATGACCAATTGTCCATGGATAAAATAATTATAACATTATTTTATGTTTCTAGCACCCTTTAGACCTCCAACCGTTATTAGTCACTTAGACTCACAATCATTTTGTGACTAATGGTTGAAAGGAAGGTACCCGCTGTAGTCCAGGAGCCAAAAATAACATAAAATAATTGAGATAAATAATGTGTTAAACTTATAATGCCTAATTTATAACCCTTTAGACCTCCAACCATTGTATGTGCAGCTTTGGGCAGGAACACAAGATGTGTAGTTCACAATTAAGTAGTTTACATCTCAAGCATTTATCCTCCACTTGCAAACCCAGTCTAAATAACTTGAGTGGGATGAAATAATCTCTATTAATTATGATGATCTGTATAGTGTTATCTAAAGATGCTGTGCAGGTGTTTTGCTCTATTTTTTGCCATTATTTGAAGAGTCTCCATTAAGATGCTGGCAGTATAGAATAGATCATAAATATCACAGATAATATTCCAGTCATTTCGGTCTGATACCCTCCAATGCATGCCAAAGTTTCAGAAAAAAAAATTATTTCAAAAGTAAATCAACATCATCTCAAGGGACAGGAAATCTTTCACATCAATGGGAGAATGAATCTGATACATATAACAAAGGCCTTTTCTCTGTAAATTAATAAACACATGTAGAGTGTTCATTATATAGATTATTACTAAAAAAAAATACAGAAACAAGTTGAAAACCTCTTCACCTTCATTATGTTCTAACTGCCTTGAAAACCTTTTGTGCCAAATAAGTTGATAGTAAAGAAATAGGAAACCTCATATTGCATCTTTCTCCCAAAACAACAGATCTAACAAATGTAACCCTTGTGCACTATTCAAAGTAAATGTTGCAGTAGATGAACCATCTTCAAAAGGGAGACCCCCGACTGGCAGAGAATTTTTACTCAAAACTTGTATTTCAATTTATTAATGGCCAGTGCTAAGCTACAGTGCTGGCCAAAAGTATTGGCACCCCTGCAATTCTGTCAGATAATACTCAATTTCTTCCAGAAAATGATTGAAATCACAAATGCTTTGGTAATAATATCTTCATTTATTTTGCTTGCAATGAAAAAACACAAAAGAGAATGAAAAAAAGTCAAATCATTGATCATTTTACACAAAACTCCAAAAATGGGCCAGACAAAAGTATTGGCACCCTCAGCCTAATACTTGGTAGCACAACCTTTAGACAAAATAACTGCGAACAACCGCTTCCGTTAACCATCAATGAGTTTCTTACAATGCTCTGCTGGAATTTTAGACCATTCTTCTTTGGCAAATTTCTCCAGGTCCCTGAGATTTGAAGGGTGCCTTCTCCAAACTGCCATTTTGAGATCTCTCCACAGGTGTTCTATGGGATTCAGGTCTGGACTCATTGCTGGCCACTTTAGAAGTCTCCAGTGCTTTCTCTCAAACCATTTTCTAGTGCTTTTTGAAGTGTGTTTTGGGTCATTGTCCTGCTGGAAGACCCATGACCTCTGAGGGAGACCCAGCTTTCTCACACTGGGCCCTACATTATGCTGCAAAATTTGTTGGTAGTCTTCAGACTTCATAATGCCATGCACACGGTCAAGCAGTCCAGTGCCAGAGGCAGCAAAGCAACCCCAAAACATCAGGGAACCTCCGCCATGTTTGACTGTAGGGACCGTGTTCTTTTCTTTGAAGGCCTTTTTTTTTTTTTCCTGCAAACTCTATGTTGATGCCTTTTCCCAAAAAAACTCTACTTTTGTCTCATCTGACCAGAGAACATTCTTCCAAAAAGTTTTTGGCTTTCTCAGGTAAGTTTTGGCAAACTCCAGCCTGGCTTTTTTATGTCTCTGGGTCAGAAGTGGGGTCTTCCTGGGTATCCTACCATAGAGTCCCTTTTCATTCAGACGCCGACGGATAGTACGGGTTGACACTGTTGTACCCTCGGACTGCAGGGCAGCTAGAACTTGTTTGGATGTTAGTCGAGGTTCTTTAGCCACCATCCGCACAATCTTTCGTTGAAATCTCTCGTCAATTTTTCTTTTCCGTCCACATCTAGGGAGGTTAGCCACAGTGCCATGGGCTTTAAACTTCTTGATGACACTGCGTACGGTAGACACAGGAACATTCAGGTCTTTGGAGATGGACTTGTAGCCTTGAGATTGCTCATGCTTCCTCACAATTTTGCTTCTCAAGTCCTCAGACAGTTCTTTGGTCTTCTTTCTTTTCTCCATGCTCAATGTGGTACACACAAGGACACAGGACAGAGGTTGAGTCAACTTGAATCCATTTCAACTGGCTGCAAGTGTGATTTAGTTATTGCCACCACCTGTTATGTGCCGCAGGTAAGTAACAGGTGCTGTTAATTACACAAATTAGAGAAGCATCACATGATTTTTCAAAGGGTGCCAATACTTTTGTCCACCCCCTTTTTTATGTTCGGTGTGGAATTATATCCAATTTGGCTTTTTGACAATTCTTTTTGTGGTTTTCCACTGAAGACAAATTAAATGAAGATATTATTACCAAAGCATTTGTGATTGCAATCATTTTCTGGAAGAAACTGAGTATTATCTGACAGAATTGCAGGGGTGCCAATACTTTTGGCCAGCACTGTAAGTAAATCACATTCATTAACATTAATTGATACAGATAGCCCCAAATAGGTCAAAGAGGATACAATTAGACCCAGCGAATCCTGGATTTTTTACCATCCAGTTGGAAAAGATAATTTTTTTTCCAATTTATCTCAATACCAGAAAATGAAGTACCCAATCATTTAAAAAAATCTCTTTAACCCTTTAATTACACGGCCAAAACTGCCTTAAACAGACAGCTCCATTTTTCAAAACTGACATGTGGCACTTTATATGGCAATAACTTTGAGATGCTTTAAATTACCCAAGTGAGAATGTTTTTTCATGACACATTGTCCATCATGTTAGTGGTAAACTTTAATCAATGCTTTTTGCATTTATTTATGAAAAAGTAGGAAATTTGATCGAAATTTGAAAAAATTTGCAATTTTAAAAATGTGAGTTTTCAGTCAGATAGTCTTATCACCAAAATACATTAATAACTATTATCTACCATATCTCTGCTTTACGTAAGCATCATCTTTTAATCATCCGTCATTTTGGACATTAGAAGGTTTATAAGTGTAATTGCGATTCTCCAGATATACAAGAAAATTTACCCAACCCATTTGTTAGGGACCACTTCAGTTCTGAAGGGGATTTTAAAAGCCTATATGTTAGAAGCCTCCCATAAAGCACATTTTCAAAAAGGCACCCCTCAAGTAACTCAAAACAACATTTGGGAATTTTATTCACCATTTAAGTGTTTTACAGGAATTAAAACAATATGGAGGTGAAATTTAGACATCTCATTTTTTTTTTCAGTAACACATTAATTTAGCCCTAAAATTTACAGGGGTGAAAGGAGAAAATTCAACCAACAATTTGTTATGAAATTTCTCCAGAGCATGGAAATATCCCACATGCATAGATTGCAAGCCCTTGCGGGCAGGGCCCTCTATCCCACTGTGCCAGTTGGTCTCTGTTAGCATTATCTGTTTTGTATATCTGGTGTACCGTATGTAAATCCGCAAATGTAAAGCACCATGGAATTAATGGTGCTATATAAACAATAATAATAATGTCAATGTAGACTGCTGTTTGGGCACATGGCAGCAGGCCAAAGGGAAGTACCACTGGGCGTTTGAAAGCAGGTTTTACTAAATTAGTTTTCAGGTGCCATGTCTCATTTTCAGAGCCCCTAAAGTAACAGTACAGTAAAAACCTCTCAAAAATGTCCTCATTTTGGAAACTACACCCCTCAAGAAATTTATCAAGGGGTATAGTGAGCATTTTGACCCTACAGCTGTTTCACAGATTTTATTTACATTGAGACATGGAAATGAAAAATTACTAAAATGTCACTTTATCCCCAAAGTTTTCATTTTCACAAGGGGTTAAAGGAAAAAGCACCCCACAATTTGTTACACTATTTCTCCTGAATACGGCAATACCTCGTATGTGGTTTTAAACTGCTGTAAGGATACATGTCGGGGCTCAGACTGGAAAGAGCGCTATTTGGATTTTAGAGGGCAGATTTTGCTGAAATAGTTTTCGAATGCCATGTTGCATTTGCAGTGCCCCTAGAGTACCAATACAATGGAAACTCCAAAAAGTGACCCCCATTTTTTAAAGTACACCCCTCACAGAATTTATCAAGGAGTATAGCCAGCATTTTGACCTCACAGCTCCTTCACACATTTTATGTTATTAACACTGAGACGTTAAAATGAACAATTTTTTTTTTTTTAACTGTTAATTTAGCCCCAAATTTTTCATTTTCACAAGAAGTTAAAGGAGAAAAATCCCCCCACGGTTTGTTACAAATTGTCCTGAATACGGAAATACCCCATATGTGGTCATAAACTGTTGAATGGGTACATAGTGGGGCTCTGAATAAAAAGAGTGCCATAGTTTTTGGGTGCCATGTCGTATTTGCAGAGCCCTTAAAGTTTCACAGATTTCATTAGCATTGGGGTGTGAAAATGAAAAATTCCTTTTCTTCCAATAAACGTCCATTTAGACCCAAATTTTTCATTTTCACAAGGGTTTAAAGAAGAAAAAGCACACCACAGTATGTTACACAATATCTTATGAACACAGCAATACCCCATATGTAGTTGTAAAATGTTGTATGGGTACATGGCAGGGCTCAGAATGAAAAGAGAGCTATTTGGCTTTTGGAGGGCAGATTTTATTGGAATAGTGACCCCATTTTAAAAACTACACCCCTCACAGAAGTTATCAAGTGTTATAATGAGCATTTGGACCCAAGAGATGGTTTCCAAAAAGAAATTTGCAGTAGATGACGCAAAGTGAATATTGACATTTCTAAAGAAAATATACAACTTCTGTGCCCAATATGTTGTGCTCACTTTGTCTCAACAGAGACATGCACTCCTAAAACTTTTTAATGCGGGTGTAAACTGCTCTTTGGGCACACAGCAGGGCTCAGAGTGGAAGGAGCACTGTGCTGTTTAGCTTTTGGAGTATAGATTTAGAGGAACTGCTTTCTGGACACTATGTTTGCAGAGCCCCAAAGGTGCCAGTAAATTGGAATTTCCCAAGAAGTGACCCCATTAGGGTCTCTGCAAACGTGACATGGTGCCTACAAAACAATATCTAAATCTGCACTCCAAAAGACACATAGCGCTCCTTCACACCCTGCTGCCCAAACAGTAGTTTATCCAGTTGTACCCAGGATAACATACTTAACAACATCATATGTGGGTATACACTGCTGTTTGGACACACGGCCACGCACAGAAGAGAAAGTGCACTATTTGGTTTTTGGAGCACAGTTTGGTTTTTGGATGTCATGCCACTGTTGCAGAACCCCTGAATTTGCAGTAAAATGGAATACACTGACACTACTGCCCAGACTCCCCATACAAGACAGCACTAGCATCCACAAGCCTAGCAAGCCAAACCTGGCATACTACTCTCCTATGTGGATAACTTCATCCTCACCTTCCTTTTTGGTGATCACCACAAGATATCATCCGGGCCCACCACTTAAAAGCTCTCGGCTGACAGCTAGCAACTGATCTCTATCACCAAGGAAATCTCACAATGTGCATTGCCTGACGAAGGATTGTCTAACCCAAAACATTGTATTTATTGTGATACGAATTAAACTAATAAGAAGCATAACCCATTGGAGTGTGGTTCAACAGTATTTATATTAGAATACACTGACACATGACCCCATTTTAGAAACTACACCCCTCAAGAGATTTATCAAGCGACATATCATGCATTTTTAACTCTTGAGTGTTGCATTAATTTAGTTTCTAGAAATGAATGCACAACTAATAGTGAAAGTGAAAATTGCAATTTTTCCAAAGTTTTGCAATTTCAGTGCCCAATATGTTGCTCCCAGTAAGCTTCAGCAGAGACACACACTCCAAAAACTGTTTAGCAGTTACCCTGGGCACAACAGATTTTGGAGTGTTCATCTCTGACACAAGCTAGGCACAACATATTGTGCATTGAATTTATGTATTTTGGGAAAAATTGCCATTTTTACTTTTCACCATCAAGTGCATTAATTTCTGGAAAATAAATTAATCAAACACTTGGGGGTTAAAAATGTTCACTGTACCTTTGGAGAAATTCCTTCAGCAGTGTAGTTTCCAAAATGGGGACAGGTGTCACGGGATTTCACTTTACTAACATTTCAGGGGCTCTGCAAAAGTGGCATGGCGTCCAAAAACTGAACCATCTAAATCTGCTCTAAAAACTAAATAGTGCCTACTGTAGTAGGATGTATGCCCAAACAGCAGTTTATACCTACATATGACATTGTAAAGTACGTTATTCTGGGTACAACAGTGTCATACAAGTGGAGATAAACTGCTGTTTGGGCATACAGCAGGATGCAGATGTGAAGGAGCACCACATCATGTTTGCAGAGACCCAAACGTGGTAGTAAAGTGCAATTACCTTACGGAGTGACCCCATTTTGAAAACTGCACTCCTAAAAGAATTTATCAAGGGGTGTAGTGAGCATTAGTTTCCCAGATGTGAATGCATAGCAGGTTGTAAAAAGTAAATATGTAAGCTGTGCGGAGTACACTGGGTACACCAAATTCCCTATTATTTTCCCAGTAGATCTAATGATTGTGTAGTGACTCTGGAGGTCACTTCTGGTGTCTTTTTCCTCAAAAGTTCTAAATCTGAGGTGTACCCTGATGTATGCTCGCACAGCTTATACGTTCCCTAAAGATATGGCGATTTTGGAGGGTTTCATTGTCACATTGAACAAGCTTTTCATTGTCACATTGTACAAGCTATATTTTTCTGGTGATGCAGCCATATGAGGGCTTGTTTATTGCAGGATGAGATGCATTTTGTAGTGACACCAATTTGTTATAACTTATTAACTAAATTTTATTAACTCTTTCTTGGTGGATTAAAAAAAAAAACTGGCATTGCTTTTCACTTTTTAAATTTTTTGCTGTGTAGAGTACAGCATAAGTAACATGTTAACTTTATTCTGTGGGTCAGTGGTCTATGGTTATGGACGCGGCAATACGAGATATGTATTGTTTTTATTAATTTTTAGGATTTTTTACATAATTAATTTTATATAGAAAAGGGGAATTTTAGGAGCTTTGTTTATTTTTTTTAATAGTTTTTATTTTTTTTATTTTTTTTTAATGTCCCACTAGGGGACTTGAACCAGCGATCTTCTGATTGCTAAATCAGTAGTATACACTGCAATACACATGTATTGCAGTTGTATACAGAAGTCAGCCTATGCTGGCACCACGGGGGGGGGGGGCAATGAGAAGCAGTATAATGCCTAAATCACTTGACCATGGCACCTAAGCGGTTAACACGATCAGAACACAGCTCTGACTAGGTGTGCTGGAGCAGGGTGTTAGCTGTAAGTTATAGCTTACAACTGCTCCAGAGTCTGTCCGTTCAATGTCTGAGCAGACGGAATGCTTCAACTCCTGGACGACAGCACCGTACTATTACAGCACGTGTTGTTAAGGGGGCAATGAACCCTTGGTATTAACCATGATGCAGGTCATCAGCACAAAATTTTCTTACATTGTCTTTCCCACTGGAAATCAGAATGCTCAATAATTACAGCAAAAAGGTGTGGTGACAGTGGGCAATCCTACCGGGTCCCTCTACACAATGACCTGGTCCGATTCACAGTGACACCAGCCTTAGGGTTAACAAACGCTTTATTGCACTGAGGAGGTAATTTATTATCAAGTTATCTCCCTCTGGACCAAGACACTCAAATTAGAACCAAATTCATAGACTTGTTTGTGTGTGTTGTTTGTTTACTTCAAGGAACAGGCTGATATCTTAACATAGGTGTCCTTCTCCTTGTCGAAAGCAGAATGCACTGCTCTCTCAGGTCACCTGGCCTTGCTACACTGTATTCCAAATTATTATGCAAATTAGATTTAAGTGTAATATAATTAGAATAATTAGATTAAAGTGTGTTAAAGATTATTATAATTTTTTTTTTTTAATTAAACTTATGAATGGTTCTGTGCATCACTAAAATCAATCTCAAACACCTCTGATTCCCTGCCTCCCAAACCCTATAACCTTTTTATTTTTCCGTTCACAGAGCCATATGAGGGATTAATGTTTGCAGGACAAATTGTTCTTTATAATAGTACTATTTATTATTCTGTACAATGTACTGGGAAGCTGGGAAAAAATTCAGAATGGGGGTGAATTAGAGAAAAAGTGAAATTGTGCGACTTTCTTGCAGGCCTGTATTCTATTTTTTGGTACGATTCTGGGGATACCAAATTTATATTGTTTTATCTACATTTTAACCCCATATGAAAAATCTAAAACTTTGCAAAAAAAAAAAATTCTAAAAATTGCCATATTCTGACACCCATAACTTTTTTATATTTCCGTGTACGTGGATGCATAGGGCATCTTTTTTTTTGCGGGGCCAGGTGTACTTTTTAGTTATACCATTTTGGGTAATGTCTATTGCTTTCATCACTTTTTTTTTAAATTTTTATCAGAGGCTAAACAGTGAAGAAAAACGGCGGTTTGGCACTTTTGATTTTTTTATGGATTTGTAGACCGGCGTTTTCGGACACAGGGATACCTAATGTGTATGTGTTTCACAGTATTGAAGTACTTTTATATGTGTTCTAGGGAAAGGGAAGTGATTTGAAGTTTTAATATCTTTTATATTTTTTTATTGCACTTATTAGACCCCCTAGGAGTCTTGAACCACAGGGGATCTGATCATTAATGCAATGCATTACAATGCTAATGCATTGCAATGCATTGCAAAATATGGGTATTTCTATTTCAAGCTGCATAGAGCAGCCTGCAATAGAAAGTAATAACAGACAGGCCTGGAAGACTTCAAAAGGCTCCCGGTTGTCATGGTAACGGGACGCCAGCCCCGGCGCCCATGACAGGGGGCGGGGGAGTTAATGCACATGATCAGTGGTGGGCACTGATCGTGGGCATTAGTACTGGGTCTCTGCTGTATAGTACAGCAAAGTCCTGGCGGCTATGGCAGCCACTCAGCTCCTGCATGGCCGCCATACTTAACTACCCGACATCCGCCGTACTATTATGGCTAAAGGGTTAAAGGAAACCTACTTAAGGCCAGGCAAAAACTGCAGATTTTACAGTCTCTGCAAAGCGAATCCCATCCACACATTGAAGAAAAATACCCGCAGCAGAAATGCTGCAATTTCCAAAATCGTTTTTGGAAATCGCAGCATGTCAATGATACCTACGGAAACGCTGGCGGTTTCCCTATTGGTATAATTGAAGCAAAAAGTCCGCAGAGTAAAACTTTGCAGACTTTCTGTGAAATGCGCTGTGAAACTTTCTGTGAAAAGATATGCCAATGATTAAGCAGGCCACAGATTTCAAGCAATATGGGAAAGAAATAGGATCTCACTGCTGCCGAAAAAGAGCCAAATAGTGAAATGCCTTGGACAAGGTATGAAAACATTAGATTTTTCACGAAAACTTAAGCGTGAGCATTGTACTGTGAAGAGATTTGTGGCTTATTTAGAGCACAGATGAGTTTGTGCAGATAAAGGTATAATGAGGAAGGTTTCTGTCAGACAAATTCATTGGATTAAGAGAGCAGCTGCTAAAATACCATTACAAAGCAATAAACAAGTATTTGAAGCTGCTGGTGCCTTTGGAGTCCCAGGAACATCAAGGTGTAGGATTTTCGAGAGGCTTGCAGTTATGCATAAACCTACTTTTTGGCCACCCCTAAACAGTGCTCACAAGCAGTAACAATTGCAGTAGGCCCAGACATACATGAAGACTAATTTATAAACAGTCTTGTTTACTGATGAGAGCCGTGCAACCCTAGAAGGTCCAGATGGTTGGAGTAGTGGATGGCCACCATGTCCCAACAAGGTTGTGACGTCACCTAGTTGTTGGCAGAGTCGTGTTTTGGTCTGGAATCATGGGGAGAGAGCTGGTAGGCCCCTTTAAGGTCCCTGAAGGTGTGAAAATGACCTCTGCAAAGTATATAGAGTTTCTGACTCACTATTTTCTTCCATGGTACAAAAGAAAATAATGTAACAAAATTATCCTCATGCATGACAATGTACCATCTCCTGGAGCAAATAATACCTATAGCAGTCAGCGATTGCTATGATCATAAAAGGAGAGAACTCTGACCTCAACCCTATTGAGAACCTTTGTAGTATCCTCAAGGATCCTGCAAAGAAATTCAAGCAGTACCTATCTAAAAACTCACAAGTTCAATGTATTTCAAGAATTGTAAAGGTGATATCAAAGAGGGGGTCCAATGTAACTTGGCTGGGTAAGATGTTTTTGCTTGAAATAGCTGCAAATTCAACAAATGGCCATTTTCAGCTCTTTACAACCTGTAAAATGTCCAGTAAAATTTGATTTATACTCGAAAGGTTGAAAATGTAAACATTATTCTGACTGTCATTTGTATCAAACATTTAGGAAAATCAGAGAAAAATATAATTTGCATAATATTTTGGAATGTGGTGTAGTTGTTGCCTCCTCTAAGTAGCCATGTAACAATGAGCTGACCTCTGATTTTCTTGATTGTCTTGGTTCAAGCCATCCACTCACCCTACAGAGCACAGCAGCGTCCTTTAGATAGAGAGCTGTCTCCTGCCCATGGTAGCTGGGGCAATGAATTGCATCAAACAGCCCGCAGCATGGCAGAGCAACATACAACTTCTGCTTCGGTGCAACAAAGCAACTTAGTTCTGCCTACAAGGAATCATTACACAATCTAGCTCCAGAAACTTCCAGAACACTGACTGCTCTCTATTGAAGAGCTGCTCCTGTGCTCTGTAGGATGAAGAGACAGTTTGAAGTAAGACAGAGAGATGGTACCTGCAGTGGCAATGGCATCCCCCACAATAGCAAAAGTACATTGTTACCTGCACAAGTTGCTGTTTTACACCACTGTGAGAGTTGTCCTTACACAAGACCTGCTGTACTATACCATCTACAATAAAGAGGAATCCACAGTGCATACCTAGGTATCCAGGATGTGTGTACATACTTTGGCAATGGAGCTCTAGATGACCTGCAGGGGGAAAAGTGTCTAAAAGAGAGCTCTGCAAAAGGACAATTGGAGAAACACGTTGGCCATAGTGAAAAGGGAAGAGCAGCATTGGTCATGTAAGCTCCATATTGACACTCTGTCCCAGCAACCACCGGATTACACATATATAATATATTTCAAATACCAGCACTTTGCAATGTGTAAATAATCCTGATATACCAGATTTGTGATGCCTGCCGGCATAGGTCACCTGTGGCACAAGATCTGCTAATATTATCCTGTGTTATACATTATGTGTTCTGTAGCATTTTATAAATTTATTGTTAGAACCATAATAGAGTTCTTTAAAGTATGTATGTTTATGAATATATTAATGGATATTATTGTCATTATCTTCATACAAAAAAAAAAACATACATATATGAAATGTCTGTAACTAGCAGCATTGTAAAAGTGTTAATTGAATTAATCAGCTATCCAGTGTTGCAGTGGAGTAGAACTGGCAACCTGCCGTGGGGTTATTTGATGTTATTCCCCTTTCCTAGCCTCAAAAAAATAAAAGCTATTCTTAACGTTTTGACCATTTTAAGGTCATGAAAGTGTAAGCATTAAAAAATGCCAATATCCTGCTGCCTGAAATATTTTGCAATGATTCTACTGCCACCTAGTGGCACTTTAATAAAATGCCTTGCAGGGTACAGGATTTAGTCTAGCTCAAAAAACTACAGAGCAGAAAAACAGTATGACATTTTCCAAACAACATTATAAGAATTCCTTCTAAAGCCTCTTGGCGAGATAAATACAGTTTTGAAAGGACATCTAACTGTACCCATCTTATTGGGCTAGCCTGAGGATCCTATTTAAACCAAACAATTCACTCCAACTGAGCTGAAAGTAATGGGGATCCTTAATGTGCCAATGTGCCAGTGACTCATGCACTAGTTCAGACTTAGATGATAGAAGTATACAGTAGTGATCTCTACTGAACAACACTTCTGTCCATGTGCAGCCAAGCCCCCAGCAAGATTACATTCAGCTTCTGCCAGGGCACAGCTTAAAACATCCATTAAACAGAACACATAAATTATAAGAATAAAGGGCAGCAAAATATAAGATTAACAAATTATAATAGCTTTAACTAAAGTAAAACACATGGTATTACATGAAACAATAAACTGCTTAAACACAGCCGTGGTGTATGTTCAGCATTTTATACAGCCTGTTAGTGAATGCATATAGAAAATGATTAAGTGCTTAACACAGTATGCAAAGCATTAGAAGCATTAGACGCCTGAGCTGCTTGTACTTGCATTAAAAAATCTCTCAAAGTGGAAAGTGGGCAGACAAAGTGAGCAATGGGCAGTAGAAAATTAAATTAAAGTAATACAGAGTATAATGCATAAGAATGGCATGGCTACCTCTGCTGCTTATCAATGGAAACGCACCAGGATGTGGCAAAAGGTAGCATATATGTACTTTTGAGATGCCAACTTGAAGGACTTAAACACATTGGTTGGCAATGTATGTTTAATTTCTTCTGGAAAACAAAAAAATACATTTTAAAAAGAATTGCTGAATTATTTTGTGCCTACAGAGAAATAAGAAAAAACATGCTCTTGGAAAGTTATGCTCATGCATGATTACCTGAGTGCAAATATTACATATGGTATACACAAAATTAACCATCCTAAAAGAACCATTTGTACCATGTGTGCCGGGCAATAGCTGTTTGATGCCAGTTGCACAGTTACAAGAGGATGCTTTCTACCATGTTAGTCAGTAGATAGAGGAATAAATGATAAACAACAAACATTCCAGACTACTAAGGTTACAGAATTTTGCTATGTGTCACCACTACATTTTATTTATATTTAGTTACCACCAGTGGCGTAACAATCTGGGCCCTGCGGGGTACGGGGCCCGCAGCCAGCTGGAGATGGCTGGGGCTCCGGACCACTATGATAGCGGTCGGGGAAAGCCTGGTTCCCCGACCGCTATACATATTGCAAATGAAAAGGGGCCACAGCATGTCACCGGGCCCCTTTTCAATAGATGCTAGCCCAGGGGAGGTGACTTAAAATAAATACTTATACTCACCTCTCCTAGGCTCAGCATCCTTTCCAGGACCGTTCCGTCACATGACATCAGTGAGCCCCCATGTGACTGCTGAGGACCAATCACAGGCCTCAGCAGGAACGTCTGAAGATGGCCGAAGATCCTGAAGACAGCCAGACTGAGCCAGGATGCCCAGGAAAGGTGAGGCTAGGTGAGTATTAGTGTTTGCTATTTTTATTCACTTTTCCTGGGCCTCCGATTGTTATACTCTGGGGTCTGAGGAGCCACTATGGAGCATATGAAGCATATAATACTGTGTGGGGGCCACTGTGGAGCATATAATACTGTGTGGGAGCCACTGTGCAGTATATAATACTGTGTGGGGGCCACTGTGAAGCATATAATACTGTGTGGGGGCCACTGTGAAGCATATAATACTATGTGGGGGCCACTGTGAAGCTTATAATACTGTGTGGGGGCCACTCTGGAGCATATAATACTGTGTGGGGGCCACTCTGGAGCATATAATACTGTGTGGGGCCCCTTCACATCACACGCCATCTGTTTTATAACAACCATGCACTATTATAACATTGTTTGGTGGTTATAAAACTGATGCTGTGCAACGTAAATAGGGAAGGAGTCAAGGCGCTCACAAAAGCACCACAGTAACTTCAAAGAATTGATCAGCAAGGTTTTGGACCCCCACTGATCTCTTATATTTCTTAGACTGTTAAGAGATCAGCTGTTTCCCAAAGCACGCAGCTACCAGTATTGTTTTTATATGCCAGGCGGTGCACTGCTCACTCATCATATTCTTGATAACTGCAGTTGTGGGTACTACAGCTGTATCCCTTTCAAGTATCTGAGATATCGCTGCAGCATCTGTAACTGTCACTGTCAAGAATTTGCTGTAAGGAGGGTGAAGGGGTCCCCAGGCAAAAGTTTGCACCGGGGACCACAAGACTTTTGTTACACCACTGGTTATCACCTATAAAGCATTATCATTTTTTGTTTCAGTCTACTGGGTAACCTGGCACAAAACAGTTTTCTGAACTGCAGTGACTAGTGTAATGTAGCAGCTGCCAGAATAAATGACATCTTGAAATGCACCAAAAGAGGCTTAGGCTAGGTTAATAATGGCGCTTGAGCACTCCGCCGCTGAATATGCATAAAATCGGCAGAGAGAAAAGTCCTCTTCTCTCCGCTGGTTTCCTTATAATATCGGCGGAAACTCGCGGACCTCATTTATAGAAACCCACGTGTAACCACTTTGTAAGCGGACAGAGTTTCTGTCTTTCGGGGTCCCATGTGGACCTGAAGGACGGAAACCCGAACGCTAGTGTGAACATAGTGTTAGATACACATAACAAGGACATAGAGATCATTAAATTAAATAAGTGTCACCATATGTGCTCAAGAGATATGCATCACAGAAAAAACAGGAAGTAGAATGTCAATAAAAATAGGAAGTAGAATGTCGATAAAACTTAACCTTTATTAGGTACTAGCAGAAGGACCCGGCTCCGCACAGGTATATTTCATTTTTTGTTTGTGTAGTGACCCCATAAGAATTGGCCAGTTTTGCACTTGATATCCAGTATGGCAGTCCAGTATAGGTACAGTATATTTATGTCTGTGTTGTTATGGAAACCTGGTAAATGAACTGTGAACTTATATTGGCTGATACACATCATATGACTGAATATTTAAGGACCTGCAAACTGCTATTGACAGGTCATAAATAGCTTGGTTGCTATGGAAACCTGGTGTAAAGCTGTGTGTATGTCAAGACTGAAGAACCTGTGATTTTCCATTGGTCCATAAGCATCATGTGATCATGTGTATCTCAGTTTGGATATCAGTGAAAAACCTGCAATCGGTTGTTATGAAAAACCTGGAGTAAAGCAGTGTATATGTGACCCTGCGCACCACAAGTTTCCAGACTGTTTTTTTGACCTGTTGTAAATAACTTCTCTACTTAGATTGCAATTTTTTTAAGGACTCTAAAATGCTTTGAAAACCATGTGTATAAAAATCTGTTAATTTTCAGTTCTTGTATCACACCATGTCTGATGAAGGGAGCGAGTACTCCTGAAAGCTTACTTATAAATATACTCAGTTAGCCTCTAAAAGGTATCGCCTGATTTCTTCACTCTTCCTGTGTAACAATGTCATCCACAGTGCCCTTCCCCTTTAAAGCTGACTTACAGCAGTGAAGAAAAATGGCTGGGTTGTTATGGAAACATGGAGTGCAGCTATGTGCATGTGGCTGACAATGCCTTGTCAGATTTGAGATGGGCTTGGGTCTGCTGGGGAGTTGCAGCAGCTCGCTGTTGTCTGTGACATACCTTATCAGATTGGAGACGGGCTTGGGTCTGCTGGGGAGTTTCAGCAGCTCGCTGTTGTCTGTGACATACCTTGTCAGATTGGAGACGGGCTTGGGTCTACTAAGAGTTTTCATTATCTCAAGCAGCAGCCATGTGTTTTGCTGCAGGGGGCATAAGTAGTTTAAAAACGTTTCAATTTATAAGAATGCTGACATCCAGTATGGCAGTCCAGTCAGTGGCATAAATACCGGGGTAGCAGCGGTAGTGGCTGCCACATGGCCTGGCACAATAGGGGGCCCGGCGGGCCCCTGATGTTTTTTTTTTTTAATAGGTCGTTACTTGCTGGTGTAACACCTGCCCCATAGTGGGCCCTGTTCACGGCTGCCTGCGCTTCACCTTCTGCGGAGGCGCCTGTAAGCAGGATCTGGGATCGGTAAGTAAGGCCACGGGCTGCGAACCCCACAAACACTGCTATCATTATACTCTGGGGTCTTTCAGAAACCCAGAGTATAATGATTGGAGGCCCAGGGGAGGTGAGGGAACATAAAAAAACAATGTTACTTACCTCTCCTGCGCTCCAGCAGGCTTTGGGCCTCCTTGGTGATGACTCAGACATTGGTGGGCCAGTTTGATGTCACTATGCATCGCGACACATGCCTGGCTCATGTGCCATCTGGTCCAACATTGAAGATGTAGCAGGGAGTGCACCGGAGCCTGGGAGAGGTAAGTAACAGTGTTTTTTATGTTTGTATCCTCCCCGGGTCTCTGATCATTATACTCTGGGGTCTGAAAAGTACAATTCCGCTGATAAAACTTGCGTATAATTTACAGCACAGTATAACTGATAAACCTTATGGTTAACTATTTATTATAATGGCTGATAATTTTACCATCATCATAAAGATCTGTGCATGCCCACAATGCTAAAATTAGCAGTAACTGTGACTCTTGATAGCTGTCACTATCTGCAGTCTATCCAGACATGGGCACTATTAGTTTATAAACATATATCTCCATAGAGAGATAGTATTGTATAACTAGTGCCTCTGTGTTTGTGAGTGACCCGCCCTGAATCCACAGCTGCTTGCTACTGTGAATAGTGGCTACCTCATGAACCGACTAAACATGCTGGAGACCACGTATTACCATACATACAATCTGTCTCAGCTCCGCTGATGAAACTTGCGTATACTTTGCAGCACAGATAAAGCTGATGGTTGGCTATTTGTTATAATGGCTCATAATTTTACCATCATACTACAAATCTGTGCATGCCCACACCACAACGCTAAAATTAGCAGCAACTGTGACTCTTGATAGCTATCACTATGTGCAGTCTATCCACACATGGGCACTATTAGTTTATAAACATATATCTCCATAGAGAGACATTATATTATATAACTAGTGCCTCTATGCTTGTGAGTGACCCTCTCTGAACCCACAGCTGCTTGCTAGTGTGAATTGCGGCTAAACAAACCGACTAAACCTACTGAGCACAATGTATTGGCATACATACAATCTGTCTCAGTGCTATTGAAGTTGTCTGTGTCCCTAATGTTGCTAAAATACCTTTTGAGGATAGAATGCAGATAGTGACAGCTATCAAGAGTCACAGTTGCTGCTAATTTTAGCGTTGTGGGCATGCACAGATCTGTATGATAATGGTAAAATTATCAGTCATTATAATAAATAGTTGACCATAAGGTTTATCAGTTATACTGTGCTGCAAATTATACGCAAGTTTTATCAGCGGAATTCTATCATATCATATGTGCGGCTGCACATGATTACATATACACATTATAGTATAATTTTCACTTTTAGTGGACTGTGTTCCTTAATAAAAGCTAAGTTTTAGATGTTTTCCTTCCAATTTCTTTGTTGATGCTTACCACCTAAACATCCATATATTTATAATATTTCCTGTTTTTTTGTATTAAATTATATGTGAACTTATATTGGCTCATATATTTAAGGACCTGCGAACTGCTATTGACTAATACAGGTCATAAATAGCTTGGTTGCTATGGAAACCTGGTGTAAAGCTGTGTGCCTGTGGAGACTAAGCGCCTGCGAGCTTCTATTGGATGATAAGGGACATGTGACCGTGTGTATGGCAGTTGTAATATGAGTGAAAGCTTGTGTTGGCTAATGGAGGTAATTTGTTGGGAATACTGTATCTCAGGAATGGTACATCCTAGAGAGCTGAGACCCAGTCTAAAATATTCTCGGACACCTGATGTACCTGTGTGCCAAATTTGGTGAGGATCAGTACAGTCGTTTGGTCGCGCATAAAGAACAGACAGACAGACAGAAACTCATTTTTATATATATAAGAGATTATAAAATGAGGTACCTGTAAATATAAGAATAATATCCCAAACGACAATAATTAAACCAAGAAATTATTACTTGGCCAGTATTAGTAGGGAAGAGATGATGCCATTTGTATGGCATATATCCAAAAGTCAGGCAAAAAATCTATTTCTAATTAATAATAGGCACCAGCCAAAATTCACCCCTATTGTATAACTTGAATCCTGTATGTTTCAATAATGTCAGGATTATTGTTATAAACAATAAAGTACGGGCAAAATATAGTATAGTATTCAGTCATGTTAGAGAGGGTAAAATAAACACAGTTATAACCCCCTCTAAAGCTGAAAAATGTAGGGTGGTTATAATGTGTAGCACTAGTACAAATGCATATATATCCCAGTGCTAAGGCTGTTAGTCTGCAATAGGATCTCAGGTGCATTAAGGCATTACTTTTAGTACCGGCTTCCACCATCAGGGAGATGGGAAATGCAGTTTTAACTGCAATATCATTTCTATAGGGATCTTTTATAAACCATCTCCTTCTGATGAACCCTCGTAACTATTTGTTATGAAGGAGAATCGCGTTAAGGCACTTTCTTATTCGTTCTTGTCTCTGAGTGGGTTTAGTTGATTTTTGCTCAAACAGGATCTTTGATTTGGAAGCACTGGCAGATATCATAGCCTTAATGCACCCGAGATCCTATTGCAGACTAACAGCCTTAGCACTGGGATATACAGTACCTTGCGAAAGTATTTGGCCCCCTTGAACTTTTCAACCTTTTGCCACATTTCAGGCTTCAAACATAAGGATATAAAATTTAATTTTTTTGGCGAGGAATCAACAACAAGTGGGATACAATTGTGAAGTGGAACGAAATTTATTGGTCATTTTAAACTTTTGTAAAAAATAAAAAACTGAAAAAAGTGGGGCATGCAATATTATTCGGCCCCTTTACTTTCAGTGCAGCAAACTCACTCCAGAAGTTCAGTGAGGATCTCTGAATGATCCAATGTTGTCCTAAATGACTGATGATGATAAATATAATCCACCTGTGTGTAATCAAGTCTCCGTATAAATGCACCTGCTCTGTGATAGTCTCAGGGTTCTGTTTAAAGCACAGAGAGCATAATGAAGACTAAGGAACACATCAGGCAGGTCCGTGATACTGTTGTGGAGAAGTTTAAATCTGGATTTGGATACAAAAAGATTTCCCAAACTTTAAACATCCCAAGGAGCACTGTGCAAGCGATCATATTGAAATGGAAGGAGTATCAGACCACTGCAAATCTACCAAGACCCGGCCGTCCCTCTAAACTTTCATCTCAAACAAGGAGAAGACTGATCAGAGATGCAGCCAAGAGGCCCATGATCACTCTGGATGAACTGCAGAGATCTACAGCTGAGGTGGGAGAGTCTGTCCATAGGACAACAATCAGTCGTACACTGCACAAATCTGGCCTTTATGGAAGAGTGGCAAGAAGAAAACCATTTCTCAAAGATATCCATAAAAAGTCTCGTTTAAAGTTTGCCACAAGCCACCTGGGAGACACACCAAACATGTGGAAGAAGTGGTCTGGTCAGATGAAACCAAAATCGAACTTTTTGGCCACAATGCAAAACGATATGTTTGGCGTAAAAGCAACACAGCTCATCACCCTGAACACACCATCCCCACTGTCAAAAATTATGGTGGCAGAATCATGGTTTGGGCCTGCTTTTCTTCAGCAGGGACAGGGAAGATGGTTAAAATTGATGTGAAGATGGATGGAGCCAAATACAGGACCATTCTGGAAGAAAACCTGTTGGAGTCTGCAAAAGACCTGACACTGGGACGGAGATTTATCTTCCAACAAGACAATGATCCCAAACATAAAGCAAAATCTACAATGGAATGGTTCACAAATAAACGTATCCAGGTGTTAGAATGGTCAAGTCAAAGTCCAGACCTGAATCCAATCGAGAATCTGTGGAAAGAGCTGAAAACTGCTCTTCACAAACGCTCTCCATCCAACCTCACTGAGCTCAAGCTCTTTTCCAAGGAAGAATGGGTAAGAATTTCAGTCTCTCGATGTGCAAAACTGATAGAGACATACCCCAAGCGACTTGCAGCTGTAATGGCAGCAAAGGGTGGCGCTACAAAGTATTAACTTAAGGGGGCCGAATAATTTGGCACGCCCCACTTTTCAGTTTTTTATTTTTTACAAAAGTTTAAAATATCCAATAAATTTCGTTCCTCTCTGCTGCCTGAGGCGAACTATAGAAAGCCCCCCTCCCTCCAAAAAAAAAAAAAAAAAAAAGATATCCAGCCAAATTGGCAGATCAAAAAATCCCCTTATTTGGCCCCCACATAGTATAACACCCCCTTTTTTCTGGCCCCCACATGATATACAACCCCCTTTTTTTTGTCCCACTACACGATACATGACCCCTTTTTTTTGGCCCACAACACGATACATGACCTCCTTTTTCTGGCCCCCCACACAGTATATGACCCCTTTTTCTGACTCCTCACACAGTATATAACTCCCTTTTTCTGGCCCTCCACATGGTATATGACCCCTTTTTTTTGCCCCCACACGGTATATGACCACCTTTTTTGCCCCCCACAGTATTTGACCCTGCTTTTTATGGCCCCTCACAGTATATGACCCCTTTCTTATGCCACCCCACAGTATATGACCCTTTTCTTATGCTCCCCTACAATATCCGACCCTTTTTTTGCCCCCCCGCACAATACATAACCCCCTTTTTTTAACCCCCCACACAGCAGATGATCCCCCTATTTATGGCCTCAACACAGTCTATAATCCCCTTTTATACCCCCCAAACACAGTATACCTTTTTTCCCCCTCCCCCACACAGAGTAGCAGCCAATAATTTTTACTCACCTGTCCACGCTCCTGTCCTTTCCTGGTCGCCCTCTGCTGCCACTTCCAGGGTGTGCAGTAGCCAATACTGAAGAACGCAGGGACGCTACCAGCGTCTGGTATTTTCCTAGTACATCTTTCATATTTACATTGGCATGTTTTACTTATTTGTGAACTCTGGCACTGTGAGTACATATAACTAATCTACTGTATTTTTATATGCACTATTTTTTGCTTGTTTTTCAGACTAATAACATTGTATGAACTTTATCTATGGATGGTCCCCTAGCTTAGGTTATCATCAAATTAGGGGTTAGTCCCCCTTCGTTTCACTACTTATCTTTATGCCATGGGGCACATTTTTGGTATTGCGGTATTGCCTGTATTTTTGTCTGTATAGTGCATTACCTGTTTTTAAATTATTTAAATTTTTTTGCCAACAAACTCCATATATTTTCCATTTTATTTTGGGGTTGATCTACTTTTTCATTTGTATGCTTCTTTTTTTTGTGTTGTTTATTTATCCTTTTTAATATACACGAGTTGATCCCCAACTTTAAAGGGATTCTATCATTTGGAAAGGCACTTTTCAATAACACCACATTGCAATAGCCTTTAGAAAATGCGCTGTGTCTAATGCACAGGATTTGAATCACGAACAGAGACTCAGCAACTGATGATGCGGCGGAGAGACATCAGCAGAAGACGAGAGAAGCGGCGCTGGATCTAGGAAAGAGCGTCTTCTTTGAGCACAGGGGATGCCCCCTGTGCTTTCTGAAGAATCATTTGCATACAGAAGAAAAAAAGAAAATTCTCAGAAATGGCGGCGCAGAGCAGAAAAATAAAGGTAGGAGAAGAATAGCCTTTCTAAAGGCTATTACGACGTGGTGTTATTGAAAAATACCTTTCCCAATGTTAGAATCCCTTTAAGATTTATAGATGTTGGTGCCCACTCCTTCACATATGTTGTGATGTAAGTGTAGTGCCACCTAGAGGTGGCAGCAGAGGGTGGCCAGGACAGGGGCATGGACAGGTGAGTAAAAAGTATCGGCAGCTTGTTTGTGGAGCCTCAGACAACTCACCATCAAAGGGAAAGCACCCATCCTGAGGAACGAAGTTCTGCCTGTGCTCCAGTAGACCGCACAGGCTTGGCCCCCACTTGCGACCATCTCGAGAGCCATCACCAGGGAAATCTTCCACTTCATCTGGGGCTCCAAGATGGATAGAGTCAAGCAGATCATCATGTACAAGGATCCACGCAAAGGAGGGAAGGGTATCCCTGATATCCCAATGCTTCTGAGGATTGCCTTCGTGTGTGATTGTGTCCGCAGGACTTTGAGGACTGTTAATGGCTCAGCGGGCAGAGCCATGTCCCACTTGTTCCTGCTCCCCCTCTGGAGAGGCCTGGGGTGGGACAAGTGGAACAGTTCCATCCCTTACAACTGGACTGTTCCTTGGTTCTATAAGGACGTGATCAAGTTTATGAGGGAGCACCAACTGGAGGGTCTCAAACCCGATCTCTGGAAGCCAAAGACAATTCACAAGCTCATCCGAGCTAAGGACTTGATGGAGGAGGTTCCAGGACTTAAAGCAGATTCCACGAAGGTTGTTTGGGAGAACGTCTCTTCGAATCTGCTGACCAATGGGCACAAGGACATGTCATGGATGGCCATTCAGGGGGGGCTGCCCCTCCGGGCATTCATGCATGACCGCAACCTGAGCAGGACGAGGTACTGCCCCAGGTGCCCTCTCCAGGAGGAAACAGCTATGCACCTCTTCTGGGAGTGCCCGTTTGCTCAGGGCCTGTTGGATGACCTGGAACACGAACTGGAGGACTCAGTACCCAGGAGCAGCCATTCTTACCACTCAGTATTTTATGGACTATTTACTGGGATTCATCGTGAGAGCAAGATCCTGGAGGCTTGGCGCCTTATGAACTGTTTTAAGGACGCTATTTGGTTTGCCAGGAACAGACTCACTTTGCGAAGAGAGAGTGTCACCAATCAGGATTGTTGCAGGTTGTTTCACAGCTTGCAACGGGACTATGCCATTCTGGATAGCCTGAGAAGTGAAGAGGACTGACATCGCCCTCTCCTTCCCCACCCTCCCTTCGTGTGTGTTTTGTTTTTCAATAAAGCTTCGGGCCTTGTGATTACCCCCTCCCCTCAGCCTCTTTCCATTCTCCCATCCCATCACTTATACTGAATGTCTTTATTGTATTTACATATAATGTTTCACAGCCTTTATTGAGTGCTAGGTTAGGGTGTCGCTGGATAGTTTAGGAATGTATATGCATATGTTTCTTGCTGTACCCACCCTTTCCTTCTGTGTGTTGTGGTCTTTCAATAAAGCTTCGGGCCTGTGACCTCCCCTCCCTTCCCACTCTGACCTGTCACATGTCTGTATGTTTTGTTGATTGTACATAGTATGTTAGAGCAGGATATAGTGTAGTGTATTGTGTAGGATACATTTCCTGTCGCCATATGTTGCACTGTGTCCGTCAGGATGCAAGTTAAATTATCTATTGTATGTATTGTAACGCAGTTTTTTGCGCTGCGTCACAGTACATTTGTATGTATGTATGTATACTTGATGACTGATTGTAATAAAGGTATTTTCAACCAAAAAAAGTATCGGCAGCTGCTTTTTGCAATAACACAATAAGTAGCTGCCAATTAAAAAAAAAATAGCGCCCCCCCCTCCAGTTTATTCCATGAAGTGCCCACTGGGTTGATGTTTTGAATGCAACGGTGCCCCACTGAATCAAAGTCAAAGCTGACCGAGGTGCCATTTTCTCAACGGCTCAAGAACGCTGCCATTTTTAGTGTGGATCATTGGACACAGAATGAGATCTGGGCAGGTGATCCATTGTCATGAAAGCCAGGATCCTATTGAAGGCATAGACTTTTATTACAGGCTGCTCTATGCTATGCATTGTATTAGTGATCAGACTCCCTGGGGTTCAAGGCCCCGTAGGAGGTCTGAAAATTACAGTATATAAAAAAAAAAAAAAAATTTTAATAAATAAAAAAAAGAATTAAACATTCATCACCCCCTTTTCCTAGAACATGTATACAAGTACATAAATAAAGTTAAATACATACACATTAGGTATCCTTGTAGCTGAAAACTTCCAGTCTACAAACTTGAACGCCATAGAAGGAAAAAGTCAAAAGAGCCAAACTCCTGTTTTCTCGCTGTTTGGCTTCTCATAAAAATTTGGCTAAAAATTTATTAAAGCAATAGACACTCCCCAAATTGGTGAAAATAAAAAGTACATTTGGCCCTGTGAAAAAAGTCACCTTATGTAATTGGGATATGATTTCAGGGAAGGCCCTAGACACTTGAGGATAGGGACTACATGACTGGGGGGAGGATTAGGGAACAAATGGGGTTAAGCTGTAGGAGAGCTTGAGTGGGAAAATGAGGGTGAGATCATAGGTGTTAAAAGGTGATGCTGGGGTGAGCTGGGGGTCAGTCTGGCAGTTGCAGAGTCAAGAAGTGGCCCGCCCGCCCGCCTGCCTTCCCTGTTTTTCGTTGTAGTTTGTGAGTGTGGTTAGTTCGGGGTTGGTGGGGGTTAGAGGCCTAACGGGCATTTTTGTTGGACCTTATCGGTGGTATGGGGATCCTGGTGAGGAATGTGAAAGCCTGGGAAGTCCCCTAGTTGGGCTTGGGTCCCTTTGAGGGTTCAGGCTTGTGGTCATACATATGGTTAAAGGTCTGCCTGAGGTGGGGATTTGCGCCTGAGCAGATTAGTGGCAGTGCCTATCCCTGTGGTGGGGTGGGTTGTGAAATAAGCACTTTAAAATGGTGTTAGCTTTTATACAGTTGTTACAGTAAATTATTTGTTTGTATTTATACACCGCCAGTTTTATGGTTGTGTTATTTATATGTTTAGTTATTTATATGGTTTTTAATAAATTGGCCTGAACAGGCCAATTTAAATCCAAAAGGTGGTCCGAGTCTTTATTGGGGAAGGTATGAGGGTAGGACAGGAAGAGTTCCAGACATTGGTAAGTTGGTCAGAGTGAGGCTATATTCCTCTACCCCAAGTCATGACTTTGGGACTTATTTGAACAGCAAAGCATTGAATTTGTGTTTTACCCATTGCACGTAATCTGAACAGGTTACATTTCTTGATCTCATCCTTAGGAATAATAATACTGCAAAAAAAGAAACATCACTGTTTTGCAAATCCATAGATAGTAATACTATCCTACATGCTGGTAGCTGTCAACTAACATATACTATCAGAAATACCTCAAAGCTGGTCAGGCATGCTCTTCTCAGTGTGCTTATGATCAATAGTGCTCTCATAGGTTACGTGATCAACGATATAAAACAAGTTTGTTGTATAGAGCTAAGAATATTGTAATAGAAAATTTTCTCGTAGTGCTAGCATTATTTTCAGTACTATGCATAACACTAATGTTATTGGTAGCATTGTGGTAGGTATAGCTGTTTTGGCATAAGGTGGGTTGTGTCGATATATTAGAAGGGCCAGCTCTGTCCTGGGGAGCCCCCTGGACCCAGTGCAGGTGGTGGATGACAGAAGGATACTGTCCATGGTGAACTCCATGAGGGAGAATAACTCCCATCCCATGCATGAGACCGTGATAGCACTGGGCAGTACTGTCAGTGACCGACTACTTCACCCTAAGTGTGAGAAGGAGCGCTATCGGAAGTCTTTCCTCCCTGCTGCGGTTAGGCTGTACAACCAACACCGACCTAAGCGGAGATCAGTCCATACAAAGAGCTGAAATATTATTCCGTTGTGATATCCAACCCCCCCCCCCCTCCCGTTACCTTTTACCTGTACCTTTCTGTCTGTCTACTATCAATGGAATGCCTCTACCTTGGAACCATTTGTGTATATTGTATGTGTATTTGTATTGCTTATCTTTGCATTGCATATCTTTGCTGCTGTAACACAGTGAATTTCCCCATGGTAGGACTATTAAAGGATTATTATATTATTATTAATTATTATTATTATTATTATTATTATTATTATATGTATTCCATGACCTTCTCATCTTTTGTCACATCTATACAATATTCTATCAGAACATACAGTATATCACATGCAATACTACCCACATCATTTATCTTATTTTGTGCCACATCTGCAGAAATCTGTACATCGGATGAGTCACACTTAAAGACGACCCTTCGCCACTTTTACCTATTCAAGTTCTTAGCTCCACTGATTTCAGAGCAATTGGAATTTTCTCTCTAGCCCCCACAGTTCACAAGCAACAAGCACAAGTAGTTTTGGTGCCTGATGTGCTACTTAAGCTCTGTAATGTCAGAAGGGCAGTGTCAGGCAGGGGGCGTGATTCAGAGCTCCAATCAGAGTCAGCCAGTGTCAGAGCCCAGAATCATACCCCTTGCCTGCTCCTGCCTGACATCGCCCACCTGAAAGTACAGAGTCAAAATAACATAGACACCAAAACTAACAGCATTGATTTCTTGGGAACGGTGGGGACTAGAGAAAAAATTCCAACTGCACTGGAATCAGTGGAGATGCGCCTAATAACAGATGCTAATAACTGGAGTTGATGGAAGTGGTGAAAGGTGCATATTTCAGATGATGATCCCACATTACAATTTGGATTTTACCTGTGGTTTCCCAACACAATAGTAACTTAGGTGGAATGTCTGTATGTTCACATCTGTGCTTGGTGACTGTTCGGGGATTCTGTCCCCCATTCCGCTTGAAAAATGCTGAGAGAAAAGTCCTGCATTCAGGAAATTTCTCTCAGTATTTTTTGGGTGGAAATCCTGCGGACCCCATTATAGTCTATGTGGTCCGTGGGTTTCCGCAGGTAACCGCTTTTTAAATGGATTGGATTTCGTTTTTTCAGTCCCCAAGTGGACCTGAAGAATGGAAACTCCAAAGCAGGTGTGAACCTAGCGTAACTTGGAAATCTTATTAGATTATGACATTAGACACACAACATCCAAATGGTTTGAATTACAGTGGCTTGCAAAAGTATTCATATCCCTTGAACTTTCTCACATTTTGTCACCTTACAACCACAAACTTAAATGTATTTTATTGAGATTTTAAGTGATAGACTAACACAAAGCAGCAGATAATTGTGAAGTGGAATGAAAATGATAAATGATTTTCAAAATTTTAATCAAATAAAAATCTGAAAAATGTGACGTGCAGAAATATTCAGCCCCCCTATATCAATACTTTGTAGAGTCACCCTTCTCTGCAATTACAGCTGCAAGTCTTTTGGGGTATGTGTCTACCAGCTTTGCGCATGTAGAGACTGAGATTTTTGCCCATTATTCTTTGCAAAATAATTTTGAAAATCATTTATCATTTTCATTCCACTTCACAATTATGTGCTACTTTGTGTTGGTCTATCACTTAAATTCTCAATAAAATGCGCTTAAGTTTGTGGTTGTAAGGTGACAAAATGTGAAAAAGTTCAAGGGGTATGAATACTTTTGCAAGCCACTGTATCAGTAGGATCTTATGTATTTTTATTAACAGCGTTATATTGATTTAATAGTGTCTGTTTTTTCTCTTTCCGCAAATTTCTCTGGAAACCAATGGTGTTGGGCAATCTGTCTCAGGATAATGCTAGGTGCACACTTGCGCCTGGTATCCGTCCACTTGCAAACCGTTAAAAAAAAAAAACTGCTTGGTACAAAAAGGATTCCAAACAGTTACACAGAGGATACCCAAATCCTTCTTTTTAGACGGATTAGTCAATGGGTGCCCGTTCAAAAAAACTGACAGTTTGTGTCAGTTTGTATCCTTCTTCAATTTGTGTCCATTTTTTGACCAAATGGGGTTTTTTTTGTTTTTTTGTTCCCCTTCTTCATTCTGAGCATGTGCAGAGGGAAAAAACGGATTGCAAAATGGACAAAAATTGATTACTATCTGTTTATAATCCGTTTGTATTCTGCTTTCCATAGATTTCAATGTTAAAAAAACGGATTGGTTGCTGTTCGTCTGGTATCCTTATTCAACTGCAGATGGTTTTAACAACGCATTTAAATCAATGTGTTTTAAAACGAAGTGTTCAAAATCAGCTTTTGAGGATTTTGAGACGGTTTCAAAAACTGATTTTGCACGGAGAGCCATACGCAGATGTGAACCCAGCCTAAGTTGTCTAATTGCTACAATGGCTCTAACTTGTCTGGACTCAGTTCTAACTAATGTCCAGCTAACTGAGCTTCCTGTGGGTCAGGAGTCGTTCACATCACATTTTGATCATCAATTTAACTGATCAGTTTTTCTGATGCTAAAAACGGATAGAAACAAGGAGCCAATGTTAAATAAAAACATTTCTGTCCTACAGAAACTGATCTGTTTTTATTTAAGGGGCTGTTCACCTTATATTTTGATCATCAGTTTAAGGGTGGGTTTACACTACAGTTACTCAGTGTCCATTTCTCGCATCCATCACAGGATGAGAGGAACGGACATAAAATGACAGATGCAAATGGTACCCCTCCATTTGGTGTCTATCTGCATTCGCAGCAATGTAAAAAAACATGATGGAAGCTTTCTTCTGATAAGTTTTTTTTTTACTTTTCTGATGGAATAAAAATCCCTGCATGCAGGACTTTCTCTTCTGTTAGAAAAGTAAAAAACATGACAGAAAACAGCATCATGTTGTTTTCATTAGAGTCAATGGGGATGGACACGGAAAGAGGGGTTTCCATCTGTGTCTGTTACTCTGCTACCATTAATGTCTGTTGCTGTTATTCAATGACGAATGATAACAATGGACATTAATAACAGTAGTGTGAACGTAGCCTTACTAATCAGTTTTACAGATACAAAAAACTCATTCAAAAAACAGATGCAAATGGATGGAAACTAATGACCATCCATTAAATGTTAAATTAAAGCAGATCAGTTTCTTTAGTCCCACAAAAAAAAAAACAGACAGAAACTGAACAGTTTTTATCTTTTATCTTTCTGATTTTATTCTCTGCAACTCATCCAGTCTTGTTGGGCTTGCCTTGGCTCCGACTGTATAATCCCACTTTTTATTGGACAACTAGACAAGATACACCCTGGGAATCCATCTGTTTCCACTCTTCCTGTTCCACTGCCCCTTCTGTCACTAGGATCTTCTGCTAAACTTGCTCTACAGTACTCAATCTTCAATCTCCTGCCCATACAGCTGAATTTACCCTCTTTCATTACCAAAGACAGAAGACATCCACCTACTGTGTTTTCAGAATTTATGGAGGGGCTTCATATGTAAATTATCATTCCCACAGAGAACAGGTGTATTCTTCATAATGAAGAAGGACTGGACCTTACAACTGTTCACAGACTACAAAGCCTAACAGACCACAGTGAAGGATTGCTATCCTCTCCAAATGATTTAATTGAATGTTTAGAACTGCTGCTGGTGAAGTCTGTTTTAGAAGAATGGCAACATTTGCTAGAAAGGTCTAAACATCACCATCTATCCAGATCATAAAAACCTAGAGTAACTTCAAGCCACCCACAGACCAAACCCAAGAGAAGCTTGCTCGACTTTACTGGTATAAATCGCAGGGATGATGCTGTGTCGTGCTTCTTTAATGCATCAGACTCCTGTTCAGAAGATCCTGCCAGTTCGTTCTACTGACAATGCCCATCTGGGAAAAAGTCATTAGAAGCCACAATTCAGGCTAAATAAATCACTAGACAAGCATTGTTGACCAGGTCATATTATTTATCTGAAACTCAGTTTATCAGTCAGAGTACCCCCTTTGAAGATGTCACCTCCCTTCTCTGGTCCCATGTTTTTCTTTACATAAATCATGCTATGGTCCTACAGTCTTAAGATTCTAGACCAGGGGTAGGCAACCTTTTTTGTTCGGCGTGCCGATTTTAATTAAAAAATCAAAGATGAGGTACTTGGAGTGCCGGTCAATAATTGTAAGTCTGACGACCCCTAAACTAATGTTATACACCACAAACCATAACACAGAAGTGCTGCCACCAAATGCTTTAGGACGCATGCGTTTACTGCTATTTCCTGGGACGCTCCTGTACTTTCCGATTAGAAGCAATGGAAGTCCATGTACAGCCCCCAATTAGTGTTTAATGTATGTGTCCAGGAGCACCGTATGGCAGCATCCTTATGGTGAATACATACTATGTATCTGGATGCAGATATAGTCTTAGGCCACTGGAACTTTTACTTCAATGTAAAACTGTGTTCACATGGTGCATTTTTGCACAAAAAAAAAATGCCTGTGTTTTCTGTGCAAAAACACATCCTTAATGCAGAAAACACACCGTAATACAAAATAATGTCCCATAGCGGCCCCTGCACATGGTATTATGTCCCATAACAGCCTCTGCACACCGTATTATGTCACATAGTGGCCCCTGCACACAGTATTATGTCATATAGTGGACCCAGCACACGGTATTATTTCACATAGTGACCCCCGCACACCGTATTATGTCACATAGTGGCCTCTGCACACCGTATTATGCCACATAGTAACCCCAGCACACGATATTATGTCATATAGTGGCCCAAGCACACGGTATTAGGTCCCATAGCGGCCCCTGCACACGGTATTATGTCCCATAACAGCCTCTGCACACCGTATTATGTCACATAGTAACCCCCCGCACACCGTATTATGTCACATAGTGGCCTCTGCACACCGTATTATGCCACATAATAACCCCAGCACACAATATTATGTCATATAGTGGCCCCAGCACACGGTATTAGGTCCCATAGCGGTCCCTGAACACGGTATTAGGTCCCATAGCGGTCCCTGCACACAGTATTAGGTACCATAGTGGTCCCTGCACATGGTATTAGGTCCCATAGCGACCCCTGCACACGGTATTATGTCCCATAGCGGTCCCTGCACACGGTATTAGGTCCCATAGCGGTCCCTGCACACGGTATTAGGTCCCATAGCTGTCCCTGCACAAGGTATTATATCCCATAACAGCCTCTGCACACCGTATTATGTCACATAGTGGCCCCTGCACACAGTATTATGTCATATAGTGGCCCCAGCACACGGTATTAGGTCCCATAGCGGTCCCTGCACACAGTATTAGGTACCATAGTGGTCCGTGCACATGGTATTAGGTCCCATAGCGACCCCTGCACACGGTATTATGTCCCATAGCAGTCCCTGCACACGGTATTAGGTCCCATAGCGGTCCCTGCACACGGTATTAGGTCCCATAGCTGTCCCTGCACAAGGTATTATATCCCATAACAGCCTCTGCACACCGTATTATGTCACATAGTGGCCCCTGCACACAGTATTATGTCATATAGTGGCCCCAGCACACGGTATTATGTCACATAGTGACCCCTGCACACCATATTATGTCACATAGTGGCCTCTGCACACCGTATTATGCCACATAGTGACCCCAGCACACGATATTATGTCATATAGTGGCCCCAGCACACGGTTTTAGGTCCCATAGCGGTCCCTGCACATGGTATTAGGTCCCATAGCGGTCCCTGCACACGGTATTAGGTACCATAGCGGTCCCTGCACATGGTATTAGGTCCCATAGCGACCCCTGCACACAGTATTATGTCCCATAGCAGTCCCTGCACACGGTATTAGGTCCCATAGCGGCCCCTGCACACGGTATTAGGTCCCATAGCTGTCCCTGCACATGGTATTAGGTCCCATAGCGATCCCTGCACACGGTATTATGTTCCATAGCTCTCTTCAGGCCCCCGAGTATAATAAGTCCAAGAGAGGTGACAAACATAAAAAAACAATGCTACTCACCTTTTTCCACGCTTAGCAGCCGCTCTGTTCTCTTCGGCGCTTCTGCCTGTAGTCAGCGACCGCTGATTGAGTCTCTGAGGTCACGTCGCGTCATTATGCGCAATGACGTCAGACGCAGACGTGACCTCTGAGGCCCTGTCAGCTGTCAGAAGCGCCTGCAGATGGCACAGCCGCCGCGTAGTGCAGTGAGAAAGGTGAGTATCATTGTTTTTTATGTTTCATCACTTCTCCTAAGTCTCCACTTATTATACTCGGGGGTCTGAGGAGACCCCACAGTATAATAATAGCAGTTTCGTTTCAGCCATGTTTGGTCTGATTGAAGCTGCTGGTTGAGGACTCCGCCGCCGTGCCAGGGAAATAAGCCTCGCGTGCCACTCTTGGCATGCGTGCCGGGGGTTGTCGACCCCTGTTCTAGACAATCTCAACAGTCCAAACAGCTTCATTATCTCATTTCTACACCCTTTAATTTTTTTTTCTCCAAAATCTCTTGACTTCCACACCATTGTCACTTTTATTACTATTTTTTATTATCATTATTATTATTATTAGTGTGGTGTGGTGCATATGAAGAGGTTTTACACACAGGGCTTGGATGTCTGCTTTAAAAAAACAAGGCCGCATCAAAGGGTACAATGAGATAGTGGGTTTGTTCGACTGGGCTAAGGAGGAGCCGCTAAAGTTGATTGATAGTCAGGTAGGAGGTCTGAGTGAGGTGGGGAAAAGATGATGAATTCTGTTTTACCAACTGAGTTTGAGAAAGCTGTAGAAGAAGAAGGCTATAGCAGACAAGACACTCTGGAGCTCTCATTAGCAGAGTGGTAATGATTGGGTCGGTGAAAAATATTGGAGTTTTATCACCTTAACAATGGTATTGAAAGCCAAGGGACACTGAGATGGCCCAGGGTAAGGGTATAGATGGAGAACAGTAGGGGTCCCAGGACAGAGTCTTGGGGACACATACAGAGAGAGGACATGGTGAGCAGGTGGTGTATAAAATGCTAAATGTGCAGTTAGTGCAGTATGAAGAGATCTAGGAGAGGCCTAAGTCTGGGATACCAAGTGTAACGGGATTAGTTCAGGGATCATCGTCTCTTCAGATAGATGAGCACTTTTTGGCACAGCAATTAGAGTTCAGTCCAGCCAAGTATGGCGCAACTGGCCGCAACCAGTTTTATTAGTGGTTTAAGGAAAACAAAACAATAAAAATACAAAATAAAATCCTAGCCGTACGGCCACTACCTACAATACACAATACAGGTATCTAACTAGAGGCAGCAGTTTAAACTCACAGTGGTTTACCAGGAGCAGAGAGAGCCAAATACCTGTGTGCTGTATGCCCTTATATACGCACACTTCAGGAACCAAGGAATTAACCCCCAGTCATCCCAAAACCTGAAGTGGCTGAATGGAGTAGAGCCACACCCAACTCTGCCTACTCCAGCAGCCAGACCTTTTACCAGGGTTTAGGTAAAACCCTCCATCAAGGATCACACCTTTCCCAGGTGCTTTTAGAAGGAATATGGCAAGAACCTGGGAGAAATGTATACTTTGCCCCCTGGTCCTGTCACATAAGAGATGAATGTTTGAAACACAAGGAAGTGGTCAAGGAAACCTGTCATGTTGATATGGAACAATAAACCACCCACAGGTCCTTATGGACCGGGGCTTTAGTGGACCATATAGTCGTGTAAAACATCATCTGTGCCTGCATTAAAAAAAAAAAAAAAAAGTATAATTCACAGAAAAAATTGTATCACAGCGCCTCGAAAAATTGGTTGGATCCTTAAAAAGGTGAAAACAACTATACATGAAATAGCGGTATAATTGTTGTTGGAGACAGCTGCTGCACATTCCAGGGACCAAACAACATGAAATTGATGGTATTAAATGGACAGGTAGTGGGTAGAAAAAGGGGTTGTGTGCTGCTGTGGTAACAAGTGAACTTGTACAGGAGAAGCAACAGTGACGTAGTGATATTCCTTTATTGGTTAATACACCTTTATTGGTTAATACAAACAGGCAACGCGATTTGATGCTCAACTGGCGTCTTCGTCAGGCCAACTATACAAACGATACAATAAAAGACAGTACATATAATAAATGTGATAGAATGTAATATAAAATGTAATAAGAAAAACTGAAGCCTTCCGCCTCTTAGATGAAAGAGATTTCTATGAACCAATGTCTGCCAATCCCACACCATCTTATACACTTGAATACAGAGAATTGATCAACCAAGCGATTTCCAACAAACTATTGAATAAAAAAGAGAAAAAATTTCTCTATACTGTTGAACCTCCACTTGCATTTTTCTATCACTTACCAAAAGTGCATAAGTCTCTAACAAACCCTCCTGGACGTCCAGTTATTTCCAGAATAACGTCCCTGACAAGCAACTTATCACATTTCATCGACTTACATTTACAAAATCTAGTCTTACAATTATTGTCCCACGCGGTCTCCTACACTTTTACTTTACTATTTAAACCACTTCAACTCATCATCCCCTCTTGTAATTACTTCCACAGTCTATTCCCTTCCTTTGGGTGAGTACTAAACATGTTCTATACACATTATGTTTTATGTATCTGCATTTTGTCCCTGCTATGGCTCTCTATAGGAGTGTTCATTTGTATTATCTATTAGTCATTATGCTACATCTAGACTGAAGTTTGCTACTTTGTATTAGCCTTTTATCAATTACCACGTTATTTTAGTTGATTATTACTACCATATTATGTATATTTCAATGGTCTTATTCATATTTCACACCAATTTATTTTGTTCAACACTTTCCCTCTCAAATTTCCCCTGCCTACGGGCCCTGCCATTGTTTACCATACCAATTTATCAGTTACATTTCACATTTCCTTTTAGTTCTAACTATACTTATATTTATCTACCTATCCATGCATTGTTTTTAGAATTTCCAATATAAAAATTCTTGGGACCTATAATCCACTCTCCACTTTTTCTTATTACATTTTATATTACATTCTATCACATTTATACAGTATGTACTTTTATTGTATCGTTTGTATAGTTGGCCTGATGAAGACGCCAGTTGAGCGTCGAAATGCGTTGCCTGTTTGTATTAACCAATAAAGGAGTATTAACCAATAAAGGAATATCACTACCCAACTGTTCCTTCTCCTGTACAAGTTCACTTGTTACCACTGCAGTGAACGACCCCTTATTCCTGTTTTTTTCTACCCACAACCTGTGCATTAAAAAAACCAATCTTTATACTTACCTAGATATGAGTCTGATGAGTCACATGAATCTCATTTCTGGTGCTCCAGGTGCCTGCATAAGTTCTTCAGTGAAGCTAGGGACATACAGTGGGGAAAAAAAGTATTTAGTCAGCCACCAATTGTGCAAGTTCACACACTTAAAAAGATGAGAGAGGCCTGTAACTGACATCATAGGTAAACCTCAACTATGAGAGACAAAATGAGAAAACATATCTAGAAAATCTCATTGTCTGATTTTTTAAGAATTTATTTGCAAATTATAGTGGAAACTAAGTATTTGGTTACCTACAAACAAGCAAGATTTCTGGCTGTCACAGACCTGGAACTTCTTCTTTAAGAGGCTCCTCTGTCCTCCACTCATTACCTGTAGTAATGGCACCTGTTTGACATTGTTATCAGTATAAAAGACACCTGTCCACAACCTCAAACAGTCACACTCCAAACTCCACTATGGTGAAGACCAAAGAGCTGTGGAAGGACACCAGAAACAAAATTGTAGACCTGCACCAGGCTGGGAAGACTGAATCTGCAATAGGCAAGCAGCTTGGTGTGAAGAAATCAACTGTGGGAGCAATAATTAGAAAGTGGAAGACATACAAGACCACTGATAATCTCCCTCGATCAGGAGCTCAACGCAAGATCTCCATCATTATGGGCAATGTGAGATCTCTTGCAAACAAGATGGATGAACTAACAGCGCTCACCAGGCATCATCAGGAGTTTCGGGTGTGCAGCATGATGCTACTTACAGAGACTTGGCTCACTGAAGTTACTCCTGACTCTCTGGTCTCCTTGGATGGTTTTAAACTCCTTCGGGCAGACAGGACAAGGGAGAGCGGTAAGAGGAAAGGAGGGGGGCTGGCAATGTTTGTGAATAATAGATGGTGCAATCCTAGGCACATTGTGATTAAGGAGCAAACTTGCTGTAAGGACATTGAACTATTAGCTGTGAGCATGAGACCTTTCTATCTACCAAGGGAACTATCACATGTCATCGTGATAGCTGCATATGTCCCCCCCTCTGCGAAAGCTGACGCTGCCTGCGAGGTCCTACAAGCCACGCTGAGCCAGTTACAGTCTCAGCACCCCCAGGCCCTCCTTCTTGTGTCTGGCGATTTCAACCACGCCTCTCCATCATCCACACTTCCCAGTTTCACACAGTATGTAACCTGCCACACAAGAGACAACAAAACACTGGACTTGTTCTTTGCCAACGTGAGGGAGGCATATAACTCATTAGCCCTACCGCCCCTGGGAAGATCGGATCACAACCTAGTACATCTCCGACCTGTGTACAAGCCACTTGTACGTGGAGAACCAGCTGTCACCCGCACAGTGAGGATATGGTCCGAGGAGAGTGATGAGGCTCTGAGGGATTGTTTTGACACAACCGCATGGGAAGTTCTGCAGGATTCTTATGGAGAAGACATAGAAGGACTCACACACTGCATAACGGACTACATTAATTTTTGTGTGGACAACATAGTACCCACAAAAGTGGTGAGGTGCTTCTCCAACAACAAACCATGGATTAACTCTGATATAAAAACACTACTTAAGGAGAAAAAGATGGCATTCAGGACAAGAGATAAGGAGGGGTTGAGGGAAGTACAAAAGGAGCTGAGGCATCTAATCAGGCAAGGAAAATCCAGTTATAAGGAAAAAATGGAAAAGCAAATGGAAAGAAAAGACATAAGGGGGCGTCTGGGAGGGGCTTAAGTCAATTTCGGGTCATAAACAGTCGGTCTGCCAGATTGAGGCAGATGTTAACTGGCTTAATGAACTAAACCTATTCTTCAACAGATTTGATCACACACCAGCTCCTCCCACCCCAGCATGTCCTTCAGCTCCCCTCACCACAATGACTTCACCCCATTCACCCCATGTGGCTACTTCCCAACAGACCAGTAAATCCAGAAATCTGTCTTTATCTGACCACAGTCTGATCGTCACACGGGCCCAGGTGAGGAAGGAGATGAAAAAGATCAAGGCGAGGAAAGCCGCAGGGCCAGATGACATCAGTGCAAGGCTAATTAAGACTTGTGGGGACCAGCTGTGTGGTATAATTACATATATGTATAATATGAGCCTGAGGCAGGAAATAGTCCCTGAATTATGGAAATCTTCTTGTGTGGTACCAGTTCCAAAGAAACCTCACCCTATGGACCTCAACGACTACAGACCTGCAGCACTGACATCCCACTTGATGAAGATCTTAGAGAGATTGGTTCTCACACATCTTCGCCCTCTAGTGAGCCACGCTATGGACCCTCTCCAGTTTGCTTATTGACCGGGCATTGGGGTAGATGATGCCATCATCCACCTTCTGCACAGGGCTCTGTCTCACCTGGAAAAACCAGGGAACACAGTGAGAATAATGTTCTTTGATTTCTCCAGTGCTTTTAACACCATACAGCCCAGGTTACTGAGAGACAAGCTGGGCCTTGCTGGAGTGGACCACCACCTCTCCAACTGGATCCTAGACTACCTCACAAATCGACCTCAATACGTGAGAGCCCAAGACTGTGTGTCAGGTACCGTGATCTGTAATACGGGGGGCACCTCAGGGTACGATTCTCGCCCCTTTCCTCTTCACACTGTACACTGCTGATTTTAGGTGCAACTCATCCAGCTGCTACCTACAGAAGTATTCTGACGACTCTGCAATAGTAGGCCTCATCACAGACGATGATGACAGGGAGTACAAAGAACTGAACCGGTTTTTTGTGGACTGGTGACACCAGAACCACCTAAAGATTAATGCGGGGAAGACCAAGGAGATGGTGGTGGACTTCCGTAAAGGCAGATGCCCTCCAAAACCAGTGGACATCCTGGGGACGGGCATCGAGATTGTGAACACCTATAAGTACCTGGGTTTGCTCCTTAATAATAAGCTGGACTGGGCAGATCATATGGAGGCCCTGTACAGGAAAGGCCACAGCAGGCTTTACCTGCTTAGGAAGCTGAGAGCCTTTGGAATCCGGGGGGCACTTCTTAGGACTTTCTTCAACTCGGTAGTGGCATCAGCCATCTTCTTTGGAGTGGCCTGCTGGGGGAGCAGTATATCAACCAGGGACAGAAATAAACTTGACAAGCTGATTAGAAGGGCCAGCTCTGTCCTGGGGAGCCCACTGGACCCAGTGCAGGTGGTGGGTGACAGAAGGATACTGTCCGTGGTGAGCTCCATGTGGGAGAATAACTCCCATCCCATGCATGAGACTGTGATTGCGCTGGGCAGTACTGTCAGTGACCGACTGCTCCACCCTAGGTGTGAGAAGGAGCGCTATCGGAAGTCTTTCCTCCCCACCGCGGTTAGGCTGTACAACCAACACCGACCTAAGCGGAGATCATTACATACAGAGAACTGAAATATCTCTCTGCCTGTTAAATCCCCCCCCCCCCCCGCCCGCTACGTCCTATCTGTCTGTCTGCTATTATTGTAATGCCTCTCACCTTGGAACATTCCTGTACATGTTGTATTTGTATTTGTATCTGCTTATCTTATCTTTGCTGCTGTAACACACTGAATTTCCCCACTGTGGGACTATTAAAGGACTATTATTATTATTATTATCTCACCCCGTGGGGTCAAAATGATCACAAGATCGGTGAGCAAAAATCCCAGAACCACACGGGGGAACCTAGTGAATAACCTGCAGAAAGCTGGGACTAACGTAACAAAGGCTACCGTCAGTAACACACTACACCGCCAGGGACTCAGATTCTGCAGTGCCAGACATGTCCCCCTGCTTAAGCCAGTACATATCCGGGCCTGTCTGAAGCTTGCTAGAGAGCATTTGGATGTTCCAGAAGAGTATTGGGAGAATGTCATAAGGTCAGATGAAACCAAAGTAGAACTGTTTGGTAGAAACACAACTCGTCGTGTTTGGAGGAGAGTGAATGCTGAGTTGCATCCAAAGAACACCATACCTACTGTGAAGCATGGGGGTGGCAACATCATGCTTTGGGGCTGTTTCTCTGCAAAGGGACCAGGACGACTGATCCGTGTACATGAAAGAATGAATGGGGCCAGGTATCATGAAATGTTGAGTGCAAACCTCCTTCCATCAGCAAGGGCATTGAAGATGAAACGTGGCTGGGTCTTTCAGCATGACAATGATCCCAAACAACACTGCCAGGGCAACAAAGGAGTGCCTTTGTACGAAGCATTTCAAGGTCCTGGCGTGGCCTAGCCAGTCTCCAGATCTCAACCCCATAGAAAATCTTTGGAGGGAGTTGAAAGTCCGTGTTGCCCAGCGACAGCCCCAAAACATCACTGCTCTAGAGGAGATCTGCATGGAGGAATGGGCCAACATACCATCAACAGTGTGTAGGAATATAAGAAATAGATCTAAACATAATAAGCCACCATTATAACCTCACCTAGTCACACTCCAGTCACTAGTGACTAGGTGAGGTTATAATGGTGGCTTATTATGTTTAGATCTATTTCTATTTTTCTAGTATTTACTAGATTTCTTTGTGTTTGTGGCATGTTTATGCATATATAGTGTTATATAGGTTGTTTTCAACCATCTTTATACATATTTATTTGTACCAGCGGTATATATCCCCTATTTATTATTATTGTGGCCCCCATTTCCCTCCCTATCGTTATTATGGTGTACCTTCATTATTTATCTCCCCATATATGTTTGTTTCATTATTTATGTTAATAAACTGATACTATTTTATTACTTTTTTGTGGTCATGTTATTATGGTGTTCAGCAACAGTGTGTGCCAACCTTGTGAAGACTTACAGAAAACATTTGACCTCTGTCATTGCCAACAAAGAATACATAAGAAAGTATTGAGATGACCTTTTGTTATTGACCAAATACTTATTTTCCACCATAATTTGCAACTAAATTCTTAAAAAATCAGACAATGTGATTTTCCGGATTTGTTTTTGCATTTTGTGTCTCATAGTTGAGGTCTACCTATGATGTCAATTACAGGCTGGCCTCATCTTTTTAAGTGGAAGAACTTGCACAATTGGTGGCTGACTAAATACTTTTTTTTCCCCACTGTATGTGCACTGAAGCCGAGCATAACTAATCATATGCTAAATAGTTGCAAGTCAAATTTATGTATGAGATAACCAAGATGATTGTCTATAAAATTATGGTAGTCTCATGTTTGAAGCTGTAGTGGATGGTGAGATTTGAAGCCATTGAATTGTTACCCTTTTGCTTGTCAGTGTATTGCGTTTCTAAATTACCCATTGTCATTAGAGGTAGTAACTGAAGTTCAGCCGTTATTTCAAACCAGTGATATTGTCTTCAAAAAGCAAAGCCACTGAATTTCTTTTTTGCAGTGCTCTCTGTCCCAGTCTCCCCTTCTCACCAAGTTGATACCTGGTTAATACAGGTCCAACTACAAGTGTGCTCTGCACTGATTCATAGATTGTAAGCTCGTGAGCAGGGCCCTCACTTCTATTGTTTGATATGTTTATTTCTTTGTCACATTGTAATGTCTCATATTGTCTGTTCATGTGTCCTCTGATTTGTAAAGTGCTACGGAATATGTTGGCGCTATATAAATAAAGTTATTATTATTATTATTATTATTGATGTGTCAGAATACTAGTGTGTCAGCCATAACTTGTCATATAACCTACTTTTTCACCAATTTCTTGGCAAAGTTCTCATGTCCTTTTGCCCATGTACTGCAATACACACATGTGGCCCTATCTATGACACCTTTGGACCTACAATTGACATGTGATGGCAAGGGCTAGACAATAAAGGAGCATTATTTTTTGTTAGTCATTCCATTCTTACACCTACTATAATAATTATATAAGATTATAAAATTTTAATATATATATATATATATATATATATATATATATATATAACAAACCTATTGAGTCAATTCTTATGTCTACCAGGTATTATCCAGGTTAACCTGCCTTACGCAGCATGGACAGCAGATAGATGGGCTGGTAGTGACTTGGTAAAGTGCTAGCATCAAGGTAGTTCCACAGATGATAAATTGAATTCAAATCTGTGGAATTAAGTGGCCAGGGAAGTACTACAGTGGAATCTGCTGTGTGATCATTTGAGGTTGTGTTTACCTATTGTAAGACATTTTAAGGACCAGATGTTTTTTATTATGTTCTGAATCCATGACTGTACAGTGTAACATTTTCCCCATTTCTCATTAGGAAAAGCTACATGAAGTGTGGAAGAAGAATTAGTAACTATATATTATCAGTTTTCAAGTTAAAAGTTGGAATCTGCACAAAAGCCTTTGACACTGATATGAACTGAGCTTTATTGTTACTCATCTCTCTCTGTTTCCACTCATGGAAAACTATAATATGGAAACATCAATATATTCAGTGATATTGAGTGCTTCAAATGATATGAAAAAGAATGGGTTTCAGGCAAGATCAGATATAAGTATGTAAGAAGGGACACTGCAAACAAGATTACATTTTTATTGCTAGAGAATGTTTAGGGGACTGTTTAAGAATCCAAAATTCCTGCAGTTTTTACTTCTGCACACAAGTAAAGATGTGCCGGAAAATCCAGTATATACATTGGACAGAACCCACTCAGGACATCCAGATTCCTCACATCATAGTGACCTATGATGCTAGGAGTTCCTGCCCCCTCGTGGCTTCACTGTCTCATACTATATATATTATAGAGAAGTGGGGCTGCAAAGAGGCAGGGACTCCTAGCAGTATAGACTACATTCGGTCCAGGAAAAAGAGCACAATATATGGCACATACAGTATTTCCATAGTTGCCCATGTGCATGGGGCCTAATACTAGACTGACACTTCCTGCTATGTAATCAATTTCTTTGCAGCAGTCACTTCAATATCATAATAGGCAAAATTATAATATTAGATATCATCTATATATAGATAACAGAGGCACCATAATTCACAAGTGATAATGGTCACAGCTTATCTACTCTTCCTCCCTGCGCAATGAACCCTGCAAGGTCACAGAACATGTCTAGAATACTCTCCCATAGACCTCAATGAACATCCCCAGACTATTTTGTTTGTGGTCACATGGCTGCTGTAAAGCATATCTCTAATTGCTGTTAACAACTTCAGAAAAGATAGCTGCCCCATAATCCTCTATAAAAAAAAAAAGAAAAAATCTACAATCAGAAAGCAAAACAGATTGAGGCCAATGCCCCACACTGTCCTGGGGAGCACCCTGGACCCAGTGCAGGTGGTGGGTGACAGAAGGATACTGACCATGGTGAGCTCCATGCTGGAGAATAACTCCCATCTTTCCTCCCCACTGCGGTTAGGCTGTACAACTAACACTGACCCAAGCAGAGATCATTCCATACAGAGAACTGAAAGATCTTAAGTTGTAAAGACCCTTCTACTACTTTTTTTTTTTACCTTTACCTTTTTATCTGTACCTACTGTCCCTGGAATTCCTGTACCTTGGAGCTTTTTTGTACGTGTATTCGTATTATCTATGCTGCTGTAACACACTGAATTTCCCCATGGTGGGACTATTAAAGGATTATCTTATCTTATTTTATGTTATTACAAAAATGGCACAATTTGGCAGTGGCATTTTACAGTACCTTCAAAGTGGATGGGATTGTGGCTAATCCCATCCACTCATTGTATAAAAATATCCGTAGCGGAAATGCTGTGATTTCAAAAACTGTCGCAGCATGTCAATCGCAACATGTCAATTATACCTGTGGCGTTTTCTGTATAAGTATAATAGAGGCAGAAAGTGCACAGAGGAAAACTCTGCAAGCTTTCTGTGAAAAGTGCTGCAGAAAAAAAACAGATGCATATCCGTTTTACGCAGCACTTTTTGGCTGCGGCTCACTACGTGGGGCCTTAGCCTAAAAGGTGAAATATCCACTTTAAAAATAGTAATCACTTTATACAGATTTAAATATTGGTTATTATTTGAAATATATAATTAAATATTTTATGTATAATATATATAGATAAATAGAGATATATTGCATAATATTATATATAATAATTAATACTAATGTAATATAATAATGTTTATTAGTTGTATAATTTGGAGTTATCCAATATATTTTATTCAGATCTTGGAGAATCTGGACTTGGAGAGTTTAACCCAGGAGCTGAGTGGCTGCAATAGCCACCAGGTCTCTATTCTGATCGCAGTCATTAACCCTTAAGATGCCCTCTTTTTACTGATGGCACATGTGCACTGCCAGATTTGCTCTGATCACTGTCCCCTGGAATGAGATCAAGGGGTGACAATCCTTTGCCTATTGACAGCTCCCAGACCTGTCTGGATATCCCAAGATACTTTAATGCATTAGTATTGCAGTATATTGTAGTGATTAGACCACCCAGGGTTCAAAATCCCTAGGGTGTCTCATAATAATAATAAATAATAAGAACTTTATTTGTATAGCGCCAAAATATTCCGTAGCACTTTACAAATCAGAGGACACATGAACAGACAATATGAGACATTACAATGTGACAAAGAAATAAACATATCAAACAATAGGAGTCAGGGCCCTGCTCACTGCTAAAAATAACAGTAAAATAGTAAAGAGTAAAAACTAAAAGTTCAAATTATCTTCCCTAAATAACATATAAAAATAAAGCCAAACACATACACATTAGGTATCCCTGAGTCTAGAAATGATCTATAAATGTATAAAAATATTTTTTCCCATACAGTGAACACTGTAGCAGATAAAATATCATAATGACTGTACCTCCATTTTTTCGCCATTTCACCTCCCAAAAAAATAAATTTGAATAAAAATTGATCAGACAATCCCCAAAATAGAATAAATAAAAAGTACATCTGGCAACACTAAAAAGATGCCTTATGCAGCCCTATATATGAAAAGATAAAAAAGTTAAGGGTGTCAGAATATGGCAATGCCAAGAAAAAAAAAAAATCAAACTTTTAGATTTTTTTAAAGTAACAACAAAAAAAAACATACAAATTTGGTATCGTTGTAATCATAACAACCCATAGAATACTGGTAACATGTCATATTTGCTGCACAGTGAAAACCATAAAAACAAAACTGATTAGAAAGTGGTACAAAGGCAGTTTTTCTCTAATTCCACCCCATTATGAATATTTTTCCAGCTTCCCAGTACATTGTATGGAATTTTAAATGGTACCAGGAGGTGAAAAACGGGAAATCCCAAAATTAATAGCATCACAGACAGAGGATCCCTACTGAGTAAACAAAAAGGCAAAACTAATAATAAAACATAACTTTTATTAAGTCCCAATAAAAACGAACAAATATGAATTTTGTCAGTGTGGGCCAATATTGGACACTAAAATATCAACATATCATTAGGATAGAAAATGTGTAAAGTTCCCTACTATGTAAAGTGTATTCCAGTGTTCTAGATACAATTATCCACAAAAATATAAAAAATATGAGGGCTAATATATCAAGCTTGAATCACTAGCTGCATCCAACTGATACTAAAGGGAGGGAAAAAAAAGGGGGGGGGGGAATTCCCTAAATATTAAGTATAACGGGAAAGGGGAATGGATATCCCTCAATCCCTAGGACAGTGATACTGAATAAGTGTGTGACTCCCCATAAGGGTACAGAACCACTTAAGGATAAGTGATAGTCACCCCATCAATAATCCGGAGTGCATAATCTCCCCACTAAAAAGCAAGTGCTAAAAAAGCACAGCACCAATGCCCCAGTATAAGATTCAAAAGAGCATGGTTAGATAACTGCAATGAGCTGTACATCAGCAATGCCTCAGTGTAAGGCCCCTTGAAGACGACTGTGGTGTGGGTCAGTGTGCTATCCGTGTATTTCACAGATAGCACACTGACCCATTCTTTTCTATGGGCCCATACACACGACCGTGATTTTGTCATCTGCAACTGGCCTGCCGTGAATTAAAAGAACGGGCTGCATATGGGGGACACGGGGATATCTCTGTGTGCTACCCATGCACAGGCCGTGCTTCCGCGGCTCCTTTCATGAAATTAATATTAGCCACGGAAGCATGGGCCGCATAATAGGACAGGATACACGGATAGCACACTGACCCACACCACAGTCGTCTGCAAGGGGCCAAAAGCTCAGAGGAACACGGCTGAATGAATGAAGTCAACTGTCATAATTGGAGACTCAACATGTTTCCCTTGTGTTTAGTGTGGCATCCCAGAGCTGGCTATGGCTGGGCTGAGGGTGATCTCTGTGCATTGTATTATTTCCTGTTGCTTCATAGCCTGTGTGACATAGCAGGGGGTCCTGAGTCTCACACAACACAGCGCCACCTAGTGAGCCTCACACATGCATTACACCTCCCATAGGATTGAATAGTAACCAAATGTCCAATGGGAGGACATCACCTGGGAAAAGGGGAGGAGTCAGCTGATCACTGGGTCCCCATGGTAACACCCCTGCAGGAAGGTCCTGCGTGTGAGGAGTTAGAAGTGTGGAGTGTTAGGAGGAGGAGGTGAGGAGATAAGTGTGATGTCCTGTGAAGAAAGCAGTGAGTTTAGTGCAGGAATCTCAAGTCCTAGACAGGCCCAGGAAGGTTGGAGAGCTGACATACTCCAGCTATTCAGAAGATCCTGTCCCCTGTCTGCCTAGCCATCGCCCTGAAGGAAGTCAAGCATCATTATCTTGTCAGCATGAGACTGTGGAGAGAACATTCTGGAACACGTGCTCCATAGCCAGTATCACAGGATCCAGGGGCCAAGGCCAGACCTGTGGAATATCCTGCCACCCTGACTATTGCACCCCGAAACTCTGAGCTATCAGGACCACATAACGTGAGTGGGGAATATTATGTACTAGTATCATGGTGGGCATCCTCCTATGAGCCAAATAGGAGCCCAGACGCACCTTAGGGCTGTAACACTGAAGTATAAGGGGCTAGGAACACCTTTCATCAAGTCTACCCTGCACCCCAGGACTTTGCTGTGTCACCAGGCGTACCCCGTTATTTTGTATTGAAGAAACTGTTTAAGCATTTGTGCCTCCACACCCATGGAAGTAAAAGTTCAACTTTACAACCGTTTCTGTGTCTGACTCTGCACCGACAACATCAGGGCGCCCCAAACACCAGCAGTCGGCACAGTATAGGGGAAGCGCCCCGGGGGAACAATCACCACCAACATTTGTGCAGCCCCCTCATCACCGGTACCAGTGGTGGTAACGTGGGACAGCACCAGCGCTGCGCCCTCGTGCCCAGAGACCGTGACAAGTCTGCGCTGTTTGCACCCCGCAATCCCAACTGCAGCGTTACCTTCCATCTGGTCACCGCAAGAAAAACTGGCGTCACGAACAGGATACGGGTGTGTGCCATTTTGAGAAAGTCGCCACGAAAAGTGCGCCAAATTGTCTCCAGAGCATCGGTCTTTATTGTGGACTTTGCTAAGATCAAGTTTATTCCCTGAGAGTGCTTGCCACAAAGAGGGGGAGCCCTATACCCCTGAAGTAAGCCCTAAAGACTGTCCTCTCAGTGTGTTACAGCCCTGGAAGAGTTAAAACGCCCAGGACTTGTTTGCTGCGCCACATCGCTGTGTAAGAACGCCCACAAAGGGTTAACTGTACCTTGCAAAAGAGCGGGAGATTTTTAGCACTGCCCATGAGGCCAGGAGACCCATCTGCCGCCATCTTGGGAGAGCCCAGAATGCTGAGCGCAATGCTCCAGCGCACCCATACAAGAAAGTGAAAGGCGAACGTGCCAGCGCCATTTCTGACTCTCCGGTGCCGCATCACCGTCCCTGCTGTGCACCGCTGATCTCTGGTCCACGCTGCAGTTGCTGTCAGTGAGTACTGTGCCTCCCTGTCCTTGTCTTCAGTCCTCCCACGGCCCCAGCGAGTGTTTTCCGTGTACAGTGTCCGTGGGGAGTGCCACCATTAAAGAGGGGGAGCACACCGTCAGCCTGCATCACAGTGACTCTGTTAATAGCTACAGCATTCTTAAAGGGACAGCATTCCAAGTTGTAGTCTCCATTCCCTGTCAGCAAGCAGTTGAGTTTCTTAAAGAGACGGCGACCTAATTCCAGTCATACCTGCAAACAACATGACTGAGCAAAGTGACATTGTGCCATCTGTTTCTAGTGATCCAGCAGTGCCCATGGCGAGCAGCCTACCATTCTCCATGCCATTTTACCCTGGTGCACCATGGCTGCCGCGCTACAAAGGGGAGGCGCATACCCTCAGGGACTTTCGTGAGAAGATGCTGTCTCTCTTCCAGTTCTATCCTCTGAATACAGAACAGCAGATACAGATCCTGCTGGGCCAGCTTGAGGGTGCTGCAGCTAGGGAGGTCAAATCCTGGCCTGCCTCTGACAAAAGAACCCCTGGGCAAATTCTGGACAAACTCCAGGTGAACTTTGACGTGCGATCTGTCTCCGAGGTAAAGATGCGCTTCTTTTCCAGACGACAACTACCTGGTGAGACCCTGCGGGACTATGCTTTATCCCTCCAAGAGGCGTTCAGAGCTGTGGTGCAAGTGGATCCACGTGAAAATGTGGACTCTGATAAAATCTTGCTTGACCGCTTCATAGAAGGGGCGGGTACCACATTGCTCCAGAGTCAGTTGCGAATGCTTGCTGCACAACATCCCAGCATCACGTTTGCTGACTTCAAGGCCCTTGCCATCCAGGTCTTGGGACAGGAGCAGCCCCAGCCGAGCCCAGTCATCTGTGCTCCCTCACCTGGACCCTCAACAAGCATTGCTCCAGTTGTCCTGCCACTACCTCTGGGTACCTCACCTGCTGCCCAAACTGCGCAGACTACACCAGCAGACTCCAGAGATGACCTTCTGGCCCGAGTGGATCATCTGACCCGTGCCATGGAACAGATCACCGTCCGTCTAGATCGTCTGACCCAGCCGTCTTCATCGTCCAGTGATCCTTTGCGAAGTCTCAACATCTCACCTGAGTCGCCACCAAGACGTCCGTCTTCAGTGAAACCTCCGCAGAGTGAGAGGCCATACTGTACCTATTGCAATAGATATGGACACACCAGGCCTCAGTGTTTTCAGTTAAACGGGCCACCCCCGAGGCAGCGGGCCGCCCCTCGGGAGGAAAGAAGAAGGGCCCAGGTGAATCTTCAGTGCCATTGTCACGCTTCGTCTCAGCCTGCCCACACATCACAATCCGGGTGAACGGCGTCCCTCTGACAGCGTTGGTGGACACTGGATCTCAGGTAACAACCCTGCGCAAGCAGGTGTTCCTTGAACATTGGGACTTAGGTGTGTTGAATAGAACACCTGACACATGGATAAATCTGTGTGCCAGCAATGGACAGCCCATACCACAGCAGGGTTATTGGGAACCCACTATCCAGATTGGGGACTTGAAACTGCCTAGACAGGGTGTAATTGTCACTGATGTAGAGGATGATAAGTTTGCAGTTGTAATATTAGGCATGAATGTTTTACGCCATTGCTTTGCAGAAGTGTTGGATGCCTTGCATGCCTCTCTCCTTACAGCTTCTCCCAGTGACCAGCAGACCATTCAGCGGGCCATTCGTGTACTCAATGCCCAGCACAAGTTCGCCAACAAACAAGGTGAAATTGGTCGAGTCCGGATCCAAGATACCCGTCCAGTAACCCTACAGCCTGGAACAGAAACTATGGTGTGGTGCCGTGCCCGTCGGGGCATAGAAAATCAGGACTACGAGGCCTTGCTACAACCCATACAGGTAGATGGCCAACCACTTGTCATGGCTGCTCGCAGCCTTGTCACAGTTTCCAATGGACGTGTTCCTGTCCGCTTAGTCAACTTGGGCGATGCTCCCGTGAACCTCCACAAGTTCCACTCTGTGGCCCTGCTACACCGGTTAGCACCAGAAGACATTCTCTCTGGTGATTCTACTGCCACACAGCGTTCCACCCAAGCTGCTGAGAACATTCAGAATGGAGCCACGAAGTCCTGGTGGGATGAATTGAACGTGGGAGACGCCAATACCCCTATAGAGCACATCAATGGGGTTCGCAATGTGGCCAAGCGTTACCAACAGGCATTCAGCAAACACCCATTGGACTTTGGTAAGACCACGACCATACAACATCGCATTCTGACTGGCGACCACCATCCAATCAAGGAGCGTCACCGTCCAATACCACCAGCGATGTACCAACCGGTGAAAAAGTTGATCCAAGAGATGCGAGATGCTGATGTCATCCGGGAGAGTAACAGCCCCTGGGCAGCCCCGCTAGTCCTTGTCAAGAAGAAAGACGGAACCCTACGATTTTGTGTGGACTATCGTAAACTCAACAACGTCACGCACAAAGACGCATACCCATTGCCGCGGATTGAGGAATCTCTAACGGCTTTGGGATCAGCTACCTGTTTCTCGACCCTGGACTTAACCAGTGGATACTGGCAAGTCCCTATGGCGCCTGAAGATCGTGAAAAGACTGCGTTTACGACCCCGATGGGGCTCTTTGAATTCAATAGTATGCCATTTGGGCTATGTAATGCCCCAGCCACATTCCAACGGCTTATGGAGAGGTGCCTCGGCCATGAGAATTTCCAGAGTGTGCTACTGTACCTGGACGATGTTATTGTATTCTCCCGGACATACCAAGAACACCTTCGTCACCTGTCCGAGGTATTCAAGGTACTTATACAGCACGGCCTAAAGGTGAAGCCCTCCAAGTGCTACCTGTTGAAACCCCAAGTTCACTACCTTGGGCATGTCGTGAGCGCACAAGGCGTCCAACCTGATCCTGAAAAGATCACTGCAGTCCAGAACTGGCGAAGACCAACTACCGTCAAAGAAGTCCGAAGCTTCCTTGGATTCGCAGGTTACTACCGGCGTTTCATACCACACTTCGCCCAAGTAGCCGAGCCTCTGAACGAGTTGTTGCGCGGTTGTCCCAGAGAAAACTACAACCGAAAGCTTCCGGTAGACTGGACAGCGCGTCAAGAGGAAGCCTTTCAAGCGCTTAAAGCACTTCTGACGCAACCACCAATTCTAGCCTATCCCGACTACAGTCAGCCATTCCGCTTGTACACAGATGCAAGTCACCAAGGTTTGGGTGCAGTGTTGTCCCAGGTTCAGGACAACAAAGAGCGAGTCATCGCCTACGCCAGCAGGAGTCTGAGAGGCGCGGAGAAGAACGACCAGAACTATAGTTCTTTCAAACTCGAACTTCTGGCGCTTGTCTGGGCCGTGACAGAGAAGTTTAAAGACTACCTGGCTGCCACACCCTTTACCGTGTACACAGATAACAATCCGTTGGCGCATCTGGACACTGCTCGACTGGGAGCCCTTGAACAACGGTGGGCCTCAAGACTCGCGAATTACAAGTTCTCTGTCAAGTATCGCAGTGGCAAGTCCAACGCTAACGCTGATGCACTCTCAAGGTTGCCTGTGGGAGAAGAACCACCCCGAGAAGACATCTGGGAAGAGGTGGAGATGCCACCATTCTACAACAAGTTTGCCCAACAGGTTGCTATTGGTGTCCCTGTAGAAGGAGAATCTCTGGCGAAAACAGCTGCCGAATCCCTCCAGGAGCCATCTCTGTGGAAAACGTTCCAAGAAGAGAGCAGAGTTTTAGGAGAATTGTCAGATTTCCTGCTTACAGGAAGAATACCAACCCGTGTAAAGAGAGGTCTTCATGACGTGGAATTAAAACGCCTTTGGCGACAGAGGAAGCGCCTGTTTGTCCAACGAGGTCTTCTACTTAGAAACACTCTTGATCCTGTCACAGGTGAAAGGCTTCATCAGATCCTCGTACCAAGAAGAGACGCACAGATGATACTTGAGGCGTATCATGACAGATCCGGTCACTTCGGGGTACAAAAGACCGAAGCTACCATCCGTCGTCGCTTCTATTGGGTTGGGATGAGGAGTGACATTGAGAGTTGGTGCCGAGAGTGTCCCGCCTGTAGTATCACCAAGGAAGGTCGAAGAGATCAGAAGGCCCCTCTACATCCAATTAAGACTCAAAAGCCGTGTGAAATTGTTGCTCTGGACCATGTGAAGTTGGGTCCCACACGTTCCGGCTACAGCTACGCTCTGACAATGGTGGATCATTACTCCAAGTTCCTTGTCATCGTGCCTGTCAGAGATCTTACAGCAAGAACTACGGCTGAGACCTTCTACGCAGAGTTTGTCCGCCATTACGGTTGTCCTGAGCATATCCTCACCGACCGTGGATCGGCGTTTGAATCCCAATTGTTCCGTGAGCTGTGTCAGTTCCAAGACTGCAAGAAGTTGCGAACCACAGCGTATCACCCTCAAGGGAATGGTATGTGCGAGAAGGCAAATCAAGTGATCATCGGCATGCTAAGAACAGCCGCAGTTACACCTGGTGTTGAGTGGCCTGAGCGTATCAAGGACTTGGCCTATATTTACAACAACACACCCCAAACATCTACGGGATACGCACCATTTTATCTAATGTTTGGAAGACAAGGTCAACTTCCTTCAGACTTAACCCTTGGTGTGAAGGTCCCTGACACCATCAATCCACTACCCATAACAGACTGGGTTGTTGAACACCGCCGACGTATGGAGGAAGCTAAAGAGATAGTTGAAACGCGCATGGATGAGGTTCGTAGGAGACAACAGGAGGATTACAACCATCACGCCCATGCAGCACCCCTGAAAGTTGGCGACCGTGTATGGTTAAGGAATAACCATCGGAATGGGAAATTGGATCCATTCTGGGAGAAAGAACCATACAGTGTCATCTCCATACCATATCCTGAATCCGACGTGTATGAGATCTCTAAACCTGGGAGACAGCCCCAAGTAGTACACCGAAACCGTCTGAAGCTGTGCCTTAAAGAAGGACTACCCACAGAGGTGCCCCCAGCTGAGACAACGAGTACAGAGATCTTGTCACCGTATGAAGCAAAAGAGAGACACCCAACTTTAACTGAGCTTATGTGGGCGCCTAAACTACTACCATTTAGCTGTTATCCACCAATTGCTCTAGTGCAAGAGAACCCTTCGACAGATGATTTAATTGATTTCAGTGACTCTGTTCCTGATTCAAATCTCGTTCCACTTAGGCGTTCTGAGCGTACCACAAAAGGCATACCTCCAACACGCTATAGTGATGCCATGGCTGTCCTTGGGTAAAAGAGGTTAACTGTCTCTGCTTCTGTATATATGTTATTCCTGCTCTGATTACATTAATGTTTTTCCTGTGTGTATATACAGTATATATATAATGTCTTGCCATGTAATATAGTATTTACATTTATATGCAACAATCCAAGCCATAGTGCCTGGCTCACCGAGCCAAGGAATTCTGTTACCCCATTGCGGTATGGACATTCGTGCTAGAGTGCCTACTCTTCCTTACAGAAAGGACTGTTTATTGTTTCTCAGAGAGACTCTCATGATAATGGACACTCACGAAATTTGTGCCAGAGAGCCTCTGGACCCATTTGCACTTTATTCGTATTTATTAACGTTATGTTACATTTCTCACCTTCACCCCAGCCCGTCGCCGAGGTCGGCTCAGTGAAAGAGGGGGAGTATGTGGCATCCCAGAGCTGGCTATGGCTGGGCTGAGGGTGATCTCTGTGCATTGTATTATTTCCTGTTGCTTCATAGCCTGTGTGACATAGCAGGGGGTCCTGAGTCTCACACAACACAGCGCCACCTAGTGAGCCTCACACATGCATTACACCTCCCATAGGATTGAATAGTAACCAAATGTCCAATGGGAGGACATCACCTGGGAAAAGGGGAGGAGTCAGCTGATCACTGGGTCCCCATGGTAACACCCCTGCAGGAAGGTCCTGCGTGTGAGGAGTTAGAAGTGTGGAGTGTTAGGAGGAGGAGGTGAGGAGATAAGTGTGATGTCCTGTGAAGAAAGCAGTGAGTTTAGTGCAGGAATCTCAAGTCCTAGACAGGCCCAGGAAGGTTGGAGAGCTGACATACTCCAGCTATTCAGAAGATCCTGTCCCCTGTCTGCCTAGCCATCGCCCTGAAGGAAGTCAAGCATCATTATCTTGTCAGCATGAGACTGTGGAGAGAACATTCTGGAACACGTGCTCCATAGCCAGTATCACAGGATCCAGGGGCCAAGGCCAGACCTGTGGAATATCCTGCCACCCTGACTATTGCACCCCGAAACTCTGAGCTATCAGGACCACATAACGTGAGTGGGGAATATTATGTACTAGTATCATGGTGGGCATCCTCCTATGAGCCAAATAGGAGCCCAGACGCACCTTAGGGCTGTAACACTGAAGTATAAGGGGCTAGGAACACCTTTCATCAAGTCTACCCTGCACCCCAGGACTTTGCTGTGTCACCAGGCGTACCCCGTTATTTTGTATTGAAGAAACTGTTTAAGCATTTGTGCCTCCACACCCATGGAAGTAAAAGTTCAACTTTACAACCGTTTCTGTGTCTGACTCTGCACCGACAACATCAGGGCGCCCCAAACACCAGCAGTCGGCACAGTATAGGGGAAGCGCCCCGGGGGAACAATCACCACCAACATTTGTGCAGCCCCCTCATCACCGGTACCAGTGGTGGTAACGTGGGACAGCACCAGCGCTGCGCCCTCGTGCCCAGAGACCGTGACAAGTCTGCGCTGTTTGCACCCCGCAATCCCAACTGCAGCGTTACCTTCCATCTGGTCACCGCATTAGGACAAGTTCATCAAGAGTCAAAGAGAATACTAGGGAATGCCCCGTAGCCCATAAATATAGCAGTAAAAACTGCCGTTCCTGGAGCCCTGAGGTTGGCTCCGTTATGTAATGTGCAATAGCTTTCAAGCAGGTACATGCACAATATTACAATGTGAGTAGTGTCCATAGATGTTGTCCGTTACAAGATTTTAGCATCGGACAATAGCTGTACCATCAGAAATCCGTTAAAATTTCCATTCATTTCAATGGGTTTTTATATTTTGTCCGTTTTTGTCCGTTTACACCTAATCCGTCAGAAGTTTGTTTTTTACATGCAGGACTTTTTTGTCCGTTTGGAAAAACGGATTCTTGACGGACAGCAAGATAGCCATTATTTTTTTAACATTGATAGCCATCAGTTACTGTCTGTTATTGTATGTCCATTTTTTTTCTGCGCATGCTCAGAAAGCAGAAACAAAAAAAAAAACACATAAAAAGGACAGTGTTAAAAACGGACACTAACTGATGATAACTGATGCTAACATGTCTGTTTTTTTAACTGATCCATTAATTGGATCAGTTAAAGGGAATCTGTCAGGTCAATCTCGGACACTAAACCACCCACAGGTCCTTATACAGTAGACCTGGGGTTTAGTGTCCCAGATCACTCTGTTGTAATGCAATCTGCAGGCGCATTAAAAATAAAAAACCTTTATACTTACCTAGCTAAGGGTCCGATCGATGCTGTTTGGAGAGATCGGTCCCGCTTATTCATGAGGGATGCTTCCCGGCGCCTGCGCTGTTCTTCAGTGAAGCCAAGGATGAACACCCCGGCTTCACCACTTAATTGTGGGCATGCGCACTGAAGCCGAGGTGTACTCCTCTGGCTTCATTGAAGAACTGCGCAGGCACAGGGAGTACAGTGAGTATAAAGCTTTTTTATTTTTAATGCGGCCATGGATTGCGTTATAACAGGGTGATTTGGGACACTCAACCCCAGGTCCATATGGACGTATGGGTGGTTTAGTGTCCCAAATTGCCCTGACTGATTCCCTTTAAAAAAAACAGACAGATTAACATCAGTTAGTGTCTGTTAATGTCTGTTATGATAGCTGTCCGGTTTTTTTTGTTAACGGACACCTTCATAACGGAATCCAACGGTAGTGTGAACCCTGCCTAAAAGTAATTGTATCTTGACTCTGTGATGTATACTCAAATTGTGTTACAGCAATATTCTTGAGCAGACTCATTGAGGTCTATGGAACAGTTTGCTTGGCATGGTCTGTGCGGAGAGGGGGAGTAGATAAGTGTAAGATGGGGAAACAGCCCTCATGTTAGGAATGTAACAGTTTCTATAAATAAGGTTATTTTTTTTATAAACTGACATTTGTTTGTTTGACCACAAGAGGCCACTGTTACCTCAGAAATAGAAAAGACTGTAATTCTGGAATTTCCTGGAGTAGTCGGTGGAGACCCTGTTCTGCAGAGGTGGGACAAGAATCACACAGAGTGTGTGTGGCAGCCATCTTAGGAGAGTGCTTTTGAGTTTTTAGAAGGAGCAGGACTGAAGTGAGAGAAAATGGATTCCTAAGGGATCAAAGATACAGCAAGGGGGTGCTGAAGCAGAGACTGTTCCAGGGTTTGTTCAGACAGCTTCCTAAGTTGAAGATTGCTATCAAGGTCCCGGCTGAGAAGTGGCCCTGTCAGGGAGATTCCATGTTTTCTGGATGAGCCCCGCTTGTAGATGTTCCAGACAAAGGCTAAAGGTACAAGAGACCCGGGTCAGTAAGAGGAGTAATTGTGCACGCACCGCATTACATTTTTGGCACAAATTGCTTGGGACTGAGTAAGGGCCTGTAGCTTAGAATAGTTAGGCATCCTCATCTTCACAGGCCACACTACTGGTGAATTATCTACCTATACGGTAGTAAGGACTAAGACTCAGAGAATTCTATAGACTTGTAACTCCCAGAGAGGAGCTTCTGAGGAAGTCTAGAAGCGACATTTTATACATGGTCACATTTCTTTCTCTTGCAAGCTGACCTATTATATTTACTCTGTTGTACTTTGTTTGGGGGGAATAGGGGTATTTTGATAAGTTTGTAAGCTCTTGTGTTGTACCGCCGGTGCCCCTATCACACTCACTGAATTGTTCCTGTGACTAGGGTGATAAAAAGGTAACAAGCTGCTGGTTAGTTGCAGCCTGCAGATAGGTAAAAGCTTGGAGTTTATTGTAGCTACACATGAGAAGGCACCGCGCTGTACAACACCAGGGCCTCAGCTTCCTGGCTGAGTGTATGTAAACAGTTGTGAGTGTTTTTTTGGTAAAGAGGTGTTACTACACAAAGTAAAATCTTGTTTTTTACTAAACTGATTTGGAGTCGCTTCCTTTGTTCGTGACTTCACTGTATCCTGGGAAGCCCACCCCGGTACACGGCTTACATAAGCTGTGACATCATCCATTGTCAGTAGTTGATACAATGAAGGGTGTATGTGGTCTCCTATTGTAATACTATCTGTTTTGTCTATAAATGATGGGACTGCTGCACTGAAAACCCCTACAGAATTGGCAGTTGTCAGCCTTAGAAGCTAGAGTCAAAATTAGGCTTAGGCTTAGAGGCCAAAGTGAAAATTGCAGGATTTAGATATGTACAACTGGAACTACTGTTCCTACAAGGTCCCAGGATTTGCGCTCCTCAAGAACAAACAACGAAATGGTCACTGGATGGGAATAGTTCAAGCTTTATTGAGATAACACGTTTTGTGGTTTACAGCGTTCAGGAGAGCGCACCCCTTCATCAGATCTACATAAATAATAGTAAAAGATAGAACAGAACCTTACGTTTCATACATAAGCAATATGAAATGTAAGGTTCTGTTCTATCTTTTACTATTATTTATGTAGATCTGATGAAGGGGTGCGCTCTCCTGAATGCTGTAAACACCGAAACGCGTTATCCCAATAAAGCTTGAACTATTCCCATCCAGTGACCATTTCGTTGTTTGTTCTTAATGAGCGCAAATCCTGGGACCTTGTAGGAACAGTAGTTCCAGTTGTACATATCTATTACCAGCAGCTCCAGTCCCTTGGATAGCCTGTATCCCCAGTTGAATGCGATCCTGATTTATTACATCTCATAATATGGACTCCTTCCTTTGACCTTAATTGGTTTGGTTAAAAATCCGCAAGTATTAAGGAATGACTGAGGATTAACCTGTATATATTATAATCAGTGGTTCCCTCTTCGGAGCGCATTCTTTTCAATTATTCTTTATTCCTTATATTTAAATTGCAGGATTTAGATATAGATAATCACATGGAAAATAAAAAAATAAAAAATTTAAAATGTAAAAAAACAAACTATGTTTACTATAAGAACTTTTACAACAAAGACCATTTTTGTTGACACATTCCCTTTAAATGATGTTGTGCTGCGTACATTCTGTTTAAACAATCAGAAGAAACATGCTAATTTCATATATTATTTTTACTATTATTAATCTTATACATTTCTCAAATCTCTAATTTTAATGCATTCCATTTGTGTAAGAATAGTAGATCTACTAAATATTTTGGTACAGAATGGCAATAATAACTTCTGAATGCTGTTATTGCTGTTAACCACAAGAGGGTACTGTTCATCATTTATAGCACAAGACCTGGAAATAAGATTTTAATTGATTTTGTTTAGACAAGGTACCTATCAACATTATAGGTAATTTCTGTGACACAGGTCATGGGTCAGAATTCCACAGTTTTAAGCTAGTTGCAGACGACTGTGTGTATTTTGCGGTCAGCAAACTAGTAATTAGTGTTCAGTTTTTGCGGACAGATTATCTTCAGTGTGTCTTCAGAGTTTCTTCAGCTTCAGTGAAGTAGGTCCGCAAAAACGGACAGTGTGCCATCAGTGTGTGATCCTAGTTTGCGGATCCACCATACAAAAAGCACAGGTGACATCTAATTATATCCCTAGCTTGTCCACGAAAACAGACAGATGACACACGGAGGCTTCAATGGGCGAGTCCGTTCTGCAAAAACTGAACAGAATAGGACCTGTTCTATCTGATGCGGCGCAGAATCACGGCTCCCACACTGATCAGTGAAAAACATGGTAATGTTCATGTGCCCAAACAAATGAATGGGTCAGGGTGTTATTGTCTGCAAGGGGCCTTACTTACAGAGCCTACCAAAACACATCAATTCAATTTAGGCCAGGGCACCATGTGGCAAAAACCGCAGTGGTTTACAGTCCCTGCAAAGAATCCCATCCACACATTTCAGAAAAATATACACAGCGGACACATTGCGATTTCCCAAACCGCTGTGGTTTTGGAAACTGCAGCATGTCAATTATACCTATGGAAATGCTGGCGTTTTCCCTATAGGAGTAATTGAAGCAGAAAGTCCATAGAGGAAACCTCAACAGATTTTCTGTGGTTTTTCCTGCAGCGCTTTTTCGCTGCTGCCAGCTACATGGGGCCTTAGCCTCAAACACAGTAATAGCCATATTAAGTGAATTTCATTGCATCTGCCGTACTACAATTTCCCATCCTTTATTTAAATGCAGCAAGCACTTCTGCAAGCTGGTCCAAAATAACAGTGACCCACTTTATAAAAGAATTATTTAAAAGACATTTACAGGGAGTTCTTTGATCTGAAAGCTCAAAGGCAGTTCACATGAAAACTATTTTAATTGAGGTTGGAGCAGCTGAAGACACTATTTTACATATTGATATCCAATGTGTGAGCACTTTATTTAACATTATAGCTAAAATACAAAATAATATGTACATTACTCAGTATGTGTAACCATCCTATATACACAACAGATTAGAGGAAAATGCCTTTACATTCATTCAAAGATTTTTTTAGACTGTAGTGCAATTCCTCAACATCTGCAAGCAATATACTATGTATGAACATGTATACCATGCATGAACATGACATTCTTCTCATAAAAAAACATTACTAATGCTAATAATAATATATAAAACTAGTGTGCATCCTGGTGTTTTAATATAATGTGTATAAAAAGTCAGTGATACTATAAAATCATGTAATATTTGTGTATTTAATAAAACAATATTAGTAATCTCATAAACTAAATGCTTTCAATACAGCTGAGATAGTAAAATATAGTATATATAAATAATAATAATAATAATAATCCTTTAATAGTCCCACAATGGGGAAATTCAGTGTGTTACAGCAGCAAAGATAAGCAGATACAACTACAAATACAACATGTACAAGTGCACTCTTATGTGTTGTCCATGGAATTGATTAAATTCAGTTTATAAAGGCTACTTCCAAGGACCTCTAACAGGGATTAATGTGGTCACACCTGCAGGACTCCAGACTATCATAGATTTATTGCATGTATGTTCACAATACTGTGTGTGTATTTGGATATATTTACATACACAGTCTTTTTGTTCAATCATATTGCTGTGCACAATTATTACACTAGATGGAGCCATGCAACACAATATTTGCTCTAATTTGTGTAAGTGCCTGTCTATAACTAATAAAAAGGAAACAGAAATATTCATGTTCAACATAGTAACCAGCATTACCCAGAGAAGTTCTAAAATAGTACAATACATGTATGTTAATCCAAAACTCTAGCACAAACATGTTAAAATCTTTATTCACATAGTTTAAGGGAAAATGGCAGCTTAACAGTTTAACAATTATCTAGATAAAAACTAAAACCATTGTAGATTTGGTATACATTTATTCAACACTGTTAGGCTAAGGCTTCACGTTGTAAGTGCTGCAGACAATAAAAGCGATGCATTTCCGCAGCGGTCTTATCCACAGCGCTTTTCACAGAAAGTACAGTTATCCTTTCTGTCCCTATTATACATATTCGGAAAACGCCAGCGTTTCCGTGGGTATAATTGACATGCGATTTACAAAAACGCATCGGTTTTTGAAATTATAGCATTTCTGCTGCGGATATTTAGATATTTAGGACTAGCCAGAATCCCATCCACTTTGCAGAGCCCAAAAACTGCATATTCACAACGTGGGGACCCAGCTGTGAAGGATACCACCTTACCAAGCCGCTTGGCACACGTGCAATCAACCTTCTTACCTCCCACGCACACGCCGTGAGTGGACCGGGTTCATAGGATAATATGAAACAAACTTTATAAATGTTATATATTTATTAACCCATGTGGGTCAGTACTAGGCACTAACATATACAGAAATACATATCAATGGATTATCAAGAAAATACAGGTAAAAGCACAATACAGTACAGAAAATAAAAGGGGAATAAAAGATAGAAAAATACCGGAACAAGTGTGTAGTATCTAGACCTCAGCAGGTTTTGGGCCTAGGGCGCATTCTTAAGTAAGTCATAGAGCAAGTGTCTCCTACATGCTGTCCAGAAACAAAGAGAAGTCTCAGGCCTGGCTACTCGGCCTCAGGGCACTGGCTTAAGTCCACAGCACGACATGCCCTCACATCTCTCCAGGAAGAGAACTCCCCCTGTTCCCCCAGTTGAGACCATATAACTATCCACAGTCTCCTGCCTGAGTGATTTCACTAAGAGGGAAAGTCCTGCCCTCTATCTTGAAATCCCAATAACTATGATTCGTCATATCTCCTTGCCTGATGACCACAGTGTCAGTCAAAGGGTGTGATGGAGTTTGTGGCGAGATCCCCATCGTGTAGACACTAAGAATGACACCCCAATCCCCCTTGGGTAATGAGATCAGAGTCTGGACCTTTTCCCTGTGCTCAACAGTAACATATCTGGATTTGAATTGTTCGTCTCTGCCTGGCGCACCCGAGAAATTTATCGGGGAGACGATAGGAGGTTCTCCTGGGGGAATATTTCCATAAAACCATATTCCCTTTGTACTGTGACCTAGAGACATGAAGTCTGGACTTTGTGTATTCTGAGGTCTTTCCAGCCACAGGTTTGCAGGAACCCCATGCTGGGATAATGAGATTAACAAGGGTATGCTAATTGAGCCAGGTACAGAATAACAAAGAATCTTGGTTGCAGAGTAGAAATACCACATTCCTGGGGCCAGGAGGGTTATTATTATTAATAAACATACCTCTTAGACCTGGTGCGCAGGGGTGTAGTTATAGTGGGTGTAAAGGTAGCAATCGCTACTGAGCCCTGGAGCCTGAGGGGGCCCAATGGCCTCTCTACGATATAAAGAGACACCAGAACTATATTTACCACATGGTAAGTAGGGGTCCCATTACAGATTTTGTATTGGGATCCAGGCGCTTCAAGATACACCTCTGCTCTGGTAGCTATATTCATCCTCACTTCATCATATCTACTGCTCACCATGAAAAATCCAGTACATTCAACCACACTGATGCTTCTTTTCGAACAATCAAGGCACACCTCTCCATATAGTGGCAACCAATCCTTAAAAACTAAAAGCACATCCCAATATAGTGTAAATCTATACTACCAAATGTGATGTAAAACAAGGGGTTTTATAATACTCACATAGTAGTAATAAAAGCAAGCACATCAAACATATACAATCATACATAAAAACATCAGCACAATACTTACACAACATCATCAGCATAATAAAAAGAAACAAAATAACCAGCCAAGCAGAAGTATATATTCATATCAACAGAATAAAATTATTATTATTCACATCAATAGAGTAAAAATATTTGCATCAACAAAGTAAAAGAAAGGTGATAAAGTGATCTGGTATCTCTTAACTACCCTTCAACCCATTTACATTGCTATGAAAATTCACAAATTTAAAATGAAACAAAATGTCCACAAATTTAGTACATCAATATCCCATAACCTCATAATCTTTTACTTACAGTATGCAACATTTTATTGCATCCATTAGTGACAAACATAGTACATGTTTCTACAGTCTGTTGCATGTGACACTTGCAATCTAATAACACCCCAACACACTTAATTGAATCAAAACTTTTATAACAACTCTCCCCAATCCACATGACTCTGATCACCCAATAGGGCTTCATTCATACAACTATCCCTTCTTTCACCACAGTCACTTTTTGACACCCATGTGACAACTATTACCCACTGAAAGTCTAATACAAAGCTTCTTCTTCTAATCTTGTAACATAAATCCACCACCAAACAACAGCCACTTTTCCTATTAAAAAGGTAATCAAGAGAAACAAAAACAACAATTAATACAGGGAGACAAAGATGATATCCTTATTTCAGCAGTCTCTACTTTTACTGTCACAAAGAGACAACAGCAACCATAATTACTAAATATCACCTTTATTTTTGATAAATTCATCCATAAGATTAAACAGCCACTATTCTTACCAGTATTTATGCCACAGGGGAAGTAGAACAAAAAGGAGATTAAATTTTACCTAAAAAAAAAACAAAAAACATTTCAACTTGAAATCCACATTTAATTCACCCAATGTCAATGTTTTCTAATTAAATTCTCTCCTCTTCAATTCTTTTTCACCACCTTCAACACTAAAAATGTGTACCCACAGGATTCTAAGGCTAGTTTCACACCTGCGCTTGGTTTCCGTTCAGGGATTCTGTTTCCCATTCCACTTAAATAATGTGGAAAGAAAAGTCCTGCAAGCAGCGCTTTCCTCTTCACATTTTTTGGGCGGAAACAGGGCGGACCCTACTATAGTCTAGCTTTTTAAGCGGATTGGATTTCCTGAACCCAAAGAACCTAGGTGTGAACCTAGCGTTAGGCTATATTCATACATAGAAATGGGTGAAACTCACAAGATTCATTTTTTTTCGGGTTTCAGTGGCTTGGGTCCCAGATTCGTTTTTCAGATCGAACAGTTTGGTACGAACCACAACTTACATTGGCTTAAAACATAACACTGTCAGGGCTCCTATGAATCTATTTATTCAACGTCTAGCTTTCTAAGGCAAACACATTAGAAGCTATGTCAAAGTGAAAGTGACATGTATGTCTATGGAAAAATGGATGGTAAGCAGTGGATACAAACTCAGAGTTTAACCATACTCTGTGCTGAGTCTCGCTTTTATGCATTTTAGCATTTAAAACACTCCAAAATTTATCTTTTTTGAAGGGAAACATGCTTGTCCATGGTTTTTTAGACACACATGGCAGCTATATTGCAAAAAGCTATGGTTTTGTAAAAAAAAAAAATAAAAAATCACCCCGTTTTGATGACTTGTAAGTGCTACAGGTTTGTTGTTGGTACAAAGTGTCTGTGTGAGCCTAATTGAAAAGTGTTGAAGAATGGGCTTTTCAAAAAAAGTGATATAAAAATTTTTTATATTTTTTCAAATTAGCACTCGCCGTCACACTGTGTATTGGGTGAGCAGAGCAGATTAGTGCAGGTCGTGAGACTTTATATTGTGTAAACAACAAAAAAAAAAAGCTTAAGGATAAGGCCCCACGTAGTGAGCCGCAGTGAAAAAGCGCTTTTCACAGAGTTTTCTTCTGTGGACTTTCTGCTTCAATTACACCTATATGGACACCGCCTGCTTTTCCGTAGGTATAATTCCGTAGGCAAACATGTTGCGCAACGTTTTTGGAAATCGCAGCATTTCCGATGCGGGTATTTTTCTGCAGTGTGTGAATGGGATTTGCTAGCACGCCACATGGGCCTTCAGCCAAAATAACAGAAATTTTTTTCCAGATTAGCGCAGGTGGAATCAAGGTTTTGCTGTTAGAACAGCAGTTTCTGTGACAACAAAAATTCCCCTTATGAAGCACCTATACACAAAATTGCTAATTAAAAACTATTACATCTGGCCCCCCCCCCAACATGTGTCACCATAACACAGTGTCGTCAGGGGTTTGGTACAAGACTAAAAAGTGAGAGGGAATAAGGAATGGGTTTATATAGCCTTCTTAATTAGTAAAAACTATTCTACCCAATTGCTAGACTTATTTTAAGATTGACAGAAAAATGCACCTATTGAACAATCCCCTAAAGGATTGAATGCCATCCCCATATGTCCACCTCACAATTATGTGTCTGTTACATCATCAAAATGTAGCCCTTCACAACACCACACTGGGCTGCTGTATTACCACCATATAATTGCTATTTAGGGGTGGATACTGGACAGGCACTTGTTCGATATTCAGTTTGATCCTTAAATGTTTATTGGGTCCTATTAAATACAGACCCTTTATGAATAATTTATATATTATATTATACACCTTCTCAAGCAAGCTATTAAATGTGATGCATTATACACTATATTGTGTGCTAACTCACCCCATTATTAAATGTGGTTTGTGTCATACATTAATACATACTCTAATTAATAACCATAGTGGTAGCGCCTGTCATCACCGGTTATATACTACATACATAGACTAAATAATAACCATAGTGGTAGTAACTGTCATCTACGGGAATATACTACATACATAGACTAAATAATAACCATAGTGGTAGTGTCTGTCATCACCAGGTATGTGCTACATACATACAGTAGAGTAAATAATAACCATAGTGGTAGTGCCTGTCATCTCTGGGTATATACTACATACATAGATTAAATAATAACCATAGTGGTAGTGCCTGTTATCTCCAGGAATATACTACATATATAGACTAAATAATAACCATAGTGGTAGTGCCTGTCATCTATGGGAATATACTACATACATAGACTAAATAATAACCATAGTGGTAGTACCTGTCATTACCGGTTATATACTACATACATAGACTAAATAATAACCATAGTGGTAGTAACTGTCATCTACGGGAATATACTACATACATAGACTAAATAATAACCATAGTGGTAGTGTCTGTCATCACCAGGTATATGCTACATACATACAGTAGAGTAAATAATAACCATAGTGGTAGTGCCTGTCATCTCTGGGTATATACTACATACATAGATTAAATAATAACCATAGTGGTAGTGCCTGTTATCTCCAGGAATATACTACATACATAGACTAAATAATAACCATAGTGGTAGTGCCTGTCATCTATGGGAATATACTACATACATAGACTAAATAATAACCATAGTGGTAGTGTCTGTCATCACCAGGTATATACTACATACATACAGTAGACTAAATAATAACCATAGTGGTAGTGCCTGTCATCACCAGGAATATACTACATACATACAGTAGACTAAATAATAACCATAGTGGTAGTGTCTGTCATCACCAGGTATATACTACATACATAGACTAAATAATAACCATAGTGGTAGTACCTGTCATCTCTGGGTATATACTACATACATAGACTAAATAATAACCATAGTGGTAGTGCCTGTCATCTACGGGAATATACTACATACATAGACTAAATAATAACCATAGTGGTAGTGTCTGTCATCACCAGGTATATACTACATACATACCGTAGAGTAAATAATAACCATAGTGGTAGTGCCTGTCATCTCTGGGTATATACTACATACATAGACTAAATAATAACCATAGTGGTAGTGCCTGTCATCTACGGGAATATACTACATACATAGACTAAATAATAACCATAGTGGTAGTACCTGTCATCTCTGGGTATATACTACAGACATAGACTAAATAATAACCATAGTGGTAGTGCCTGTCATCACCAGGAATATACTACATACATACAGTAGACTAAATAATAACCATAGTGGTAGTGTCTGTCATCACCAGGTATATACTACATACATAGACTAAATAATAACCATAGTGTTAGTACCTGTCATCTCTGGGTATATACTACATACGTAGACTAATTAATAACCACAGTGGCAGTGCCTGTCATCACTGGGTATATACTACATACATAGACTAAATAATAACCATAGTGGTAGTACCTGTCATCTCTGGGTATATACTACATACATAGACTAAATAATAACGATAGTGTTAGTACAGGTCATCTCTGGGTATATACTACATACACAGACTAAATAATAACCATAATGTTAGTACCTGTCATCTCTGGGTATATACTACATACGTAGACTAATTAATAACCACAGTGGCAGTGCCTGTCATCACTGGGTATATACTACATACATAGACTAAATAATAACCATAGTGGCAGTGCCTGTCATCACCGGGTATATACTACATACATAGACTAAATAATAACCATAGTGGTAGTGCCTGTCATCACCGTGTATTGTTACATTATCATTATACATTATACTGTGCGTTCACTTAAACACAATATAAATTGTAATGTATTACCACATCATCTCATTATCATTCTACCAACCAACGCAATAATGGAGATTAATGGGAAATTTATATTTAAAGGTGCAGTAAAGTATTCTCAATGTTTGTCTGCCATACTAGATTCTATTTACACTTTGATTTGCTATTCTATCCCTTTTTAATGTATTTGAAAAATAGAGATTCTGATTCCTAAATATAGGTAATGATGACGACTTTTAAATAATTTTCAAGGAAACACAGAAAATAAACAGCCCTCATTAATTCCATTGGGGCTTATTATATTTAGCCAATAAGTCCATCTGGCCTCTTCCTGCAATAACTTTTTTATTTTTTCAGCGTCCTAAAAAAAAAAAACAAAAAAAAAACAATGGGAGGCAGAATATGGGCAGAATCTGCCTCTGATTCAGGGGCGGAATCCGCCCACCAGATCCACAGCAAATTCCTCCGCATGATCTTCCCCTAATATTGCAGAAATGTTCTGCCTTCCTCTTCTTCATTTTCCTAAAAGCCCTGCCTATATCTTAAATCACAAGGAGAGACCAACATGTAAATAGACCCACTAGTGTCACATGTGCTAAAGCCTGAAATAAAAAAATTTCCTATCCCCACACACAAAAGACGATAACCTTTCTGAACTACCTTCCCAATATGAGCTTCCTTACAAACTAAACAAAACAAAAAAATATTTTTGATCCATTTAAAAAGACGTATTACTCTCGGTTCACACCTGCGTTCAGGTTTCCGCTCTTTGGGTCCGCTTGGGGACCCAAAAAACGGAAACCCAATCAGTTTAAAAAGCGTTTACTTATGGAAACCTGTGGGCCCCATAGACTATAATAGGGTTTGCCCAGATTCTGCGTGAAAAATGCATTTTTCAAGCGGAATGGGGAACAGAATCCCCGAATTGAATCGGGGTGCAGGTGTGAACCTAGCCTGAGGAAGACAATAAATTGTTTCTGCTTAGGCTATGTTCACATCTGCGCTGGAGTCTCAGTTGGAGTCTTCATTGCAATGTCTGTCTCAAATCGATGGACAAAAAAGTACTGCACAGAGGACTTTTTCCTCCACCGATTTCAATTTAAAAATGATGGACAGCTCACCCCATTATAGCCAATGGGGTTTTGCTATTACAGATGTCCACCTATTCATTGTTCTGGTCCTCTGATGCGTATCTAGTGTCAGGAGGTATCGAATTATCACTTTACAGGAATTGAATTATCATTTTGTTGATGAGAATGTTTTTAGTCTGTTGGTGTGAAAAATAATTTTACTTTGTTAACATTAGTATTTACTGCTCTGCTGGTGTGATTATTTTTACTATGCTTTTTATGTATGTTTTTTATTAGAATTTTTTTTATTTTTTAAGTTTTTTGCATAGGTTTTTTTTTTTTATAATACAGTCAGGCCAGCAGTTTGCTGTGATATGTTGCTTTTATAACAACTCTATGAGCATAATAAAACACCTTGTTTTACATCTGGTAGTACACAGTAACACTATGTTGGGATGTGTTTTCAGTTTACTGCTAAAGCCTCAGTGTATTGCTGGCCCTGGAACAAGATCCGGGGGCAACAATCCATTGCTTGGCTTGTCTCCTATATACTTTTATTAAAGACTGTGTTAGGCAGTCTGTAATAGAAGTATAGGGATTTTATTATACATTGCAATGCATTAGCATTGTAATATATTGTATTAGTGATCAGACCTCCTGGGTTTGAAGATCCCTGGGGATCTATAAAAAAAAGTAAAAAAAAAAAAAGAAACGAAAACGTTAAAAAAATGAAAATGAAAATAAAAATTCAAATCACTTTCCCTAGAACCCATATAAAAGTAAATAAATAAAGTAATACACATACAAATTAGGTATTCATGTGTCTGAAAACACCCAGTCTACAAACTTATAGGCTAAGGCAACACGTAAAAGCAAAAAAATACTTATGACCATGTGATATTTCAGTTTTTCTTTTTTAATAAATTTGCAAAAATATCTACATTTCTGTTTTTTTCTGTCAAGATGGGGAGCTGAGTGTACATTAATGAGAAATAAAATGAACTTTTTTGCTTTTAGCAAATGGCTGCAATGAAACAAAGAGTGAAACATTTAAAGGGGTTTGAATACTTTCCGTACCCACTGTATTTGTTGTGTAAGTGGTGCAACTCTTTTGGGGCTACGACCTGGACGATGGTAAATGTCTGGGTCACAACGCCAATAAACTTCCTGGTTATGTTCAGAGAGGTATTACAGAAGAATACTCCTGTGATTAGGCTCAGAGGGGTATTACATTATCCCTTTCTATCAGAAAGCAAAAATATAGTATGCTCTCTGATTGACAAGAGAGGGGAAAACAAGGACAGAAGTTCTCGCTACCCCTCCCTCTGGGGTCACATACAGGTTATGCACAGACAATGATGATTTTTCATTGTCTCTGCAGTCTGCAGCTCCACTCCTTCCCCCCTCATTCCTCCTTCAGCAGTTCTAAGATGGTGCCTGAGGCAGGAGGGGGGAGGACACTTTAGAGCCCCATATCTCAGGATCCGTTAGGGCTTGGATTCATTTTAAAGATGAGAATTTTATCTTTAAAATGATACCAAGATCATCAATGATAGCCCTTACAGATTTGCAGTTAAAAACGCTGTTGGGAATTGAGATCTGTGATGGGATCTCAATGCCAAACATGGTTTTCACCAGGGAATAACTCTGGATCTGTAAGGACTATCATGATGATATTGGTATTATAGTAAAGATGAGATTATCATCTTTAAAATTAATCCAAGGTCATCTTCATAGTCCTGCAGTTGTCCCCACTGTTTAATGTCTCTCTCCTACCACACCAAAATAAAAAAAAACACAAATACTCACCTTTCCTCACTACCCTGCTGTCTCGGTCTGGAGTGTGGAGGGAACTGCAGGTGCAATCTGACCTCATCACATCGCGCCTGCAGCTCCCAGAGAAGAAAGAATGAATGGTGAAGCAGGGAGAGGATTGCTCCTTGCTTCATCATTGTATGCAACTGGGGCAGCCCGGCGGAACAACATATGCAGGCTGTCCAAACGGGGCCCCCACTACCATAGGGCCCCGTTGGGACAGCCATTCCTTTTGTAGCCATTCTTGGGTTTGGCTAAAAAAAAAAAAATGCAGCAAAAACTTTAACAAAAAAAGCTGCGTTTATGCAATTATGCAAGGGGGCCTCAGCCTAAGAAGGATGTTCCACATTATTAAGCAAGCCACAGATTTCAAGCAATATGGGGAAAAAAAAGGATCTCTCTGCTGCCAAAAAGCGTCAAATAGTGCAATGCCTTGGTATGAAAACATTAGATATTTCACGAAAACTTAAGCGTGATCATCATACTGTGAAGAGATTTGTGGCTGATTCAGAGCACAGACGAGTTCGTGAACATAAAGGTATAATGAGAAAGGTTTCTGCCATAAATATTCATTGGATTAACCCCTCTTCAGGTCCATGCTCAAAAGTGCGTTAAGAACCAGGCCTCATTTTTCAAAACTGACATATGTCACTTTATATGGCAATATTTTTAAGACGTTTTAACACAAGTGATTTTGAGAATGTTTTCTCGTGAAACATTGTACTTCATGTTAGTGGTAAATACTAATCAATATTTTTGTATTTATTTATAAAAAAAATAGGATATTTGATGGAAATTTGGAAAAAAATCGCAATTTTCAAAATGTGAAATGCTCTGCTTTTCAAACAGATAGTCATACCACCCAAATACATTAATAAATATTATCTACCATATCTCTGCTTTATATAGGTATTATCTTTTAACCGTCCTTTAATTTATTTTGGATGTTAGAAGGCTTACAAGTGTAACAGCGATTTTCCAGATTTACAAGAAAATTTCCCAAACTAATTTTTTAGGGACCACTTCAGTTCTGAAGGGGATTATAAAGGCCTATGTATTAGAAACCTTCATAAATTACCCAATTTTCAAAACTGCACCCCTCATATAATTCAAAACAGCATTTGGGAAGTTTGTTAACCCTTTAAGCATTTCACGGGGATTAAAATAATATGGAGGTGATATTTAGACACTTCATTTTTTTTTAATAATACATTCATTTAGCCCTAAAATTAACACATTCATAAAGGGTTAAAGGAGAAAATGCATCTCACAGTTTGTTATGCAATTTCTCCCGAGCACAGAAATACCCCACATGTAGATGTAAACTGATCTTTGGGTATTCGGCAGTATGACATTAAGTACGTTATCCTTGGTACAAGAGTGTCATTCATGTGGGCATAAACTGCAGTTTGGCCACACAGCAGGGTGCAGATGTGAAGGAGTTCTATGTGGCTTTTGAAGTGTATATTTAGATGTTTGATATCTGGATTCCATGTCATGCTTGCAGAGCCTCTAAAGTACCAGTAAAGGGGAATCCCCTATGGAGTGACCCCATTTTGAAAACTGCACCCCCCCAAAGAATTTATCAAGGGGTGTAGTGCGCTTTAGTATCCCAGACGTGAATGCACAGTGGATGGTGAAGAGTGAATATGTAAGCTGTGCGGAGTACATTGGGAACACTCTGGGGGTCACTTCTAGTTTATTTTCCCTTGTAAGCTCTAAATTTGGGGTGTCCCCTGATATATGCTCGCACAGTTTATACGTTTCCTTCCTGTCACAGCCAGTTTTGTTTTAATGATTTGGCGATTTTTGTCTTCACATTGTACAAGCTATATTTTCTTTATTTTTCTGGTGATGTAGCCATATGAGGGCTTGTTGTTTGCAGTATGAGATATATTTTGTAATGACACCATTTTGGGGTGCCTATAACTTATAGAATAAATTTTATTAACTCTTTCTTGGTGGATTAATTATCAATTCTGATAATGCTTTTTACCTTTTAATTTTTTTTTCCACGCAGCATACAACATAAGTTATATGTTACCTTTATTCTGTGGGTTGGTACGATTACGGCGATACCTCATTTATATTGCTTTTTTATGCGTTAGTTTTGCAGAACAAAAACCCATTTGGGGAAAGAAAACAATTATTCTTGCATCGCCATCTTCTGAGATGTGTAGCAATTTTTTTTTTTCGGTTGACAGAGTTGGTTGAGGGTTTATTTTTTGTGGGACGATCTGTGCTTTTTACTGCTACTATATTTGGGTACATATGACTTTTTGATCACTTTTTATAGCATTTGTTCAAGTTTTTTAAGGCGAGATGGCGAAAAATCATTATTTCCTTGCTTTATTAATTAATTTATTTTTTTCATACACTTTACTTCTTTTTTTAAATTTTTTTTGTATGTCCCACTACGACACCTGAACCGACGATGCTTTGATCGCTGATTCAGCACTTTAGACTGCAATACATGTATATTGCAGTCTATAGAGTAAGTCAGTCTATGTAGACTCATAGGCTGATTTCCAGGTTCCAGGATCAACCAGGTACTGGGAGCTCCAGATCCCAGGCTGCAGAAGTTACATATGGGCACCCCCCGTTCTCACCGCGGGGGGTGCCCAGGGAGACATCTGTCATGATGGAACCCCTTGGATACCGCGGTCATCTTTGAGGGTTAAGCAGCGGGGATTGGTGTTAACAACAGTCCCCGCTGTTGCAGCAGGAGCATGGCTGTCAGATACAGCTGGGCTCCCATGGTGATCGCACAGGCTCTACTTCTGAGCCCGCTCGATCACCGTCACGTACCTGTACGTGGGGATGCGGTAACTAACCACTTTCTCCCATGTACATGTACGTGAGAATGTGTGAATGGGTTAAGAAAGCAGATGCTAAAATACCATTATGAAGCAGCAAACAGGTATTTAAAGCTGCTGGTGCTTCTGGTTCTCCTGCTCACTCCTGGTGGCACAGTGAAGACTCCTCCACAAAGTAGAACAGTCTGTTAGGAGCAGTTTTCTTACTTTAGTCTATGGTTATGCATGTGTTGTGTGAGGTAGGAGGGAAAAGTCAACTGAAAATGATGGGGTTTTTTAGTTTTTTTTTTTTTTTTTTTTTTTAAATAACACTAAATTTGCATTACAAACTACATGAATAATTAAGATAATGTACAGTTACAGTGTTCATACTGTTCCAATGAAACAAATTGTTTACATAGGATCATATAAAAAACTTAAGGATAGATGAACAATAAAAAGGAAGATAAAAAGCACAAAATCCAAAGAACACATGACCAACTATCACAAAAGGGGGAACCTGGGCAGTAAATGGTATATAGTATGCAGAGTACAAGCTGTTGCAAAAAAGGGGGAATTTTGGAAAGCCTGGAGAGTTTATTGTCCTGTGAGTTCATAAGGCTTGATCATGTTTTGGTATCACTCGGCAGGTTTTTTAGGGGTTGTTCAAACTAGCATTTGGATTCTGTTAGGAAAGTGTCCGTTAAAAAAAAACAAAACGGACACCTACAATAACAGACACAAATGGACAGTGTTTTTTTAACAGATCCATTAAACAGATCCATTAAAAATACATGAAAAACTGACAGAAAACCATCAGTTTGTGTCTGTCCATTAATTTTCAGTCCGTTGTTTGTGTTTATTTTGTTGCCATAACACCGAATGGCGACAGAGAGAATATAAAAGCAGGAAGAAGAGCTGACAATTCAGTCTGGAGCCAACTTTGGAGCGGAAAGTATTGTTTCGGTGTTCCAGTTCTACTTGTGCTGCTGCTGTCATTTTTGAAAATGATTCCACCATCTTTTCTTTTTGACCTAGAGATGATCAGGCTGAGGATGAAGTGGAGAAGAATTGCCAATTATTTCAAGGTATCTGGCAACAGGCGAGAGCTTTTCCTCCATGCACTTCCAGTTCCGTCTTGGCAAGTCAACTATCTCCCACATTGTCCGGGATACTTGCCAGGCCCTGTGGGATTTGCTGTGTGAAGAATTTATCCCACATCCAACAACAGAACAATGGAAGCACATTGCAGACAAGTTCTGGGAGGTGACACATTTTCCAAATTGTGTAGGAGCAGTTGATGGAAAGCACATCCGTATCCAGAAACCTGCAAGGAGTGGCTCCCTGTTCTTCAGTTACCAGAAGTACTTTTCCATTGTGCTGATGGCCATTGCTGATGCCCAGTATCGTTTTTTGGCTGTGGACATTGGGGCATACGGCTGCACCAATGACTCCAGAATCTTCAAGGACTCTGCAATGGGATGGAGAATCCATTCTGGAAAATTCAGTTTGCCAGCATCATAGCCATTTCCTGAAACTGATGGACCTCCTATGCCATTTGTGGTTGTTGGCGATGAGGCCTTCCAGATGTGTTGAAACCTTGTGAAACCTTACTCCAGCCATGGACTCAACTACCAGAAAAGAATCTACAACTAGAGACTGTCAAGAGCCAGGCGACTTGTGGAGTGTGCGTTTGGGATCCTCACTTCAAAATGGCGAATTTTCAACACTGCTATCCAGCTGAACCCAAAAGCTGTGGATGATGTTGTGAAAGCCTGTGTGGTCCTCCATTACTTCCTGCTGACAAGAGAACCATTGCCAGTTGACACCCAGGAACTGGAGTTTGGGTTACATGGTCTCGATTCATCTGGACCACAATCAACAGTATTTGTCAGCCGCATGAGGGTTCAATTTTGCAGCTTTTTTTTTTTTCCAACGCACGTTGGGTGGACTGGAAGGATGGCAGAGTGTAAATTTTTCATTTGACTTTTTTTTTTTTTTTTTTGGACAGTCATATGTGCTGAAAAGTCTCATTGATTAAAGTCCTGAGCACTGAAAATGAGAGACTTTATTACTCAGCATGCTGACTGCTCCATTTTCAATGCTTGCAACTGCCACAACATTTAAAGAAACCATAATAGTCACTTTTGCCTCTGCTTGTGTTTTGTTTAATGGTTTCTTTAAAGATGGAGTCAGGGGAGGGATCCTCAGTGGTCAAAGTGTAGGTCAACACTTTAACCAACTGATGAGGTGTCCCTAAACACTATCCTAAAGAAACCATAATAGTCACATTTGCCTCTGCTTGTGGTTTTGTAAATGGTTTCTTTAAAGATGGAGTCATTGGAGGGATCCTCGGTGGTCAAAGTGTACGTCAACACTTTAAGCAACTAAGGAGGCCTCCCTTAACACTATCTTAAAGAAAGCAACTCTGTTTCTCTTGTTTGTTTAATACAAAAATTATAATTTTTAATAAAAAAAAACCATTTACCTTTTTTATTTTATTTTTTTTTTTGTGCATAACCATCATTTTTTACATAAACTGTTTAGAATAAATTTCCACATGTATCCCTAGAGTTGTCTTGTCCTTTCTGAGCATGCTAATAAAAAAACGGATACAAAATAACGGACGGTTGATGTCCGTCATGAAATCGTTATTTTTCACTGACACAAAAGTCCTGCATGTCGGATTTTCTGTCCTCGAAAAATAATGGACATGTGGCAGATTTGTTGTAAACGGACACTAACAGTCACTAATGGACACAAGATAAAATCCCATTGAAATTAATGGAAATTTTAACGAATATGTTACAGTTCTGCTAGTGTCCATTGCCAAAATTTTGTAACATACAATAGCAACGGACACTACTGACGGTCACCAGCGGTAGTGTGAACTACCCCTTACCCAGACAAAACCCTTCTGTCCCTAATACTTGCTGAAGGAGTGGACTCTCTGATAGGACAACAATACACAAAGGATTCTTAGTAATCTACATGCCAACTTTATAGAAAGCATTATAAAGTGTAACCATGTATGGGAGAAGGTGCACCATCTGTCAGGTCATCTGGTCCCAGGGATATCCCTCCAAATAGGTTATTCAAGACTCCAGCAATTTTTTCTGAAGTGATAGTGGCATCTAACACTACGTTTGCTTCTGTAGAAAGAGTTACAAGAGTACGATTGGACAAAAAATTGTGGATAAGGGTTTGCCTCTCTGTGGGGTTGGAGGGGAGAGTGGCAGGTAAGGAATATAGTTTGGAGAAATAATTATGAAACATTTGTGCGATTGTTTGGGGATTGTGGACCAGTGTACCATCACTGCGTAATCTCTTCATTTTCTGGCAAAGAGGGTGTGCGCTCTATTTCCTTTCATAGTAGCCCTGTTTGGAATACACCATAAATTTGTCAATTCTATTTAACACTATGTCTTTGCGTTCAGCTATCGTTATTTTTTTCAGAGTGCATTATGAAAGGCAGAATATAATTGCAACTTCCAAAGTTGTTTTGTCAGCAATGTAGTCTGGTGGGCAATGTACTTCTTAAGTTTACCAAGAACCAAGAGAAATATAGTGGCACCTAAAGAAAGCTTTATGGGCTTCCCAAAGTATCACACAAAATGTTACAGAGGTGTCAAAATAGTCTGCAATTTGCTTCTGCGGTGCAAATAAATGGTAAAAATAACCAAGAGAGATAGATCAGCTTAAATCCAGAGCGTATCACTCCAGTAAGAGCATAGAGGATCTCAATTAGCATCATATTCTTTGAAAACCAACCACAACTCCTCCAGTACTGAAGGGAGACAAATATATAGACAGCCCTCAATACTGCGGGGGGAGGGGAGCGTCTAACATAGCAACAATTCAACAAGTACTATTGAGTTAAAGGACAAAAAGGTACTAGAAATCCTTTACAATCCTACACTATATGAACCAGGGATACTTCTGGGTTCCTTTATCTCTTGGCCTAAGTCTCTGCTGAGCTGTATCGCTGGGAACCAGAAGACTGCAAACAGCATCTCTTCTGCTCAATAGATTGAAAGATACATGGTAGGGCAGGAGCAGGTAAGTTCATCTCCCAGTCCTCAAAGTCCATTGGTGGAACATCGAAGGCCGCACAAAAATCAATGAGGTCAGGGTGGGCACAGAGAGCAGTCAAGCAACAATTCTTGGTTGCAATTAAGGCAAAAGCTAAGCCCCATCTATATGCAATGCCATTGTCCTCTAAGAGAGTGAGGAGTGGTCTCAATTGTCCTTTCTTTAGCAGAGTCAGCCATGAGAGCTCAGGATAACATTGTAGTTTAGCCCTGTTTCATATTGCAGGCTTTGGCCATGATTGTCTCTGTTAATTCAAAGTCATACATGTAAATTATTACGGCTCTAGGCAATGTTGAGATATGTTTTTCAGGGTGCAGGGCTCAGTAATGATATCTGTTCACTGGGAAAGCTGGGTGGCTCAGACAATCGAGGTTGCAGATAAGAAACAAAAAGAACTTATAAGTAGAGCAGTGTGGTCTGGGTTGGATTATAAGTAACATGAGCCCAGGGCTGTTCGGCAAGCTTGAGTCCTCCTCCCTTTACACCAAAGATCCCTGTGACAGAATAATGTCTCATAGGAGTCCTCTATGATGTATAATGTCCCATAGCGGGACCCACGCAATATAATGCTCCATATTGGCTCCTCCACACAGTATAATGTCCCATAGTGGCCCCTCCACACAGAATAATGTCCCACAGTGGCCCCTCCACATAGTATAATGTGTCATAATAGCACATAAATTTGGTTGTCCGAACATGTTCTCAATACACATTTTCAAAAAATATCGAGTTCGAACGAACACAACATTTTTGGGGTTCATAATCCACAAACAAAGGCCCGTGATTGGGCCTCAGCAGTAACGTGGGCCATACTGGCATAATGAGGCTTGCACTACAATAATCAAGAGTATCAGCGGTTGCCAATACAGTTGATTATAATGGCCAATTATAATGGGGCAAATGTGTAGTTGCCACTGTGCCCCCTTACAGCCTTGGGCCCCAGGCAGCTAAACATTTCATATATATTATAATCCACCTCTGGATGTGGTACTCGCACCAGTCATTGGGGCAGTGGCTGGAGATAGAACACTGACTGTATGCGGTGCCAGAAATGATAATGCCGAAAGTGTCTCCATGTGGTAGCAAAATGACGGCTGTTGCAGTGGGGAAGATCCTCTCAGGTAGAGGAGCAGCAAACAACAATCTTGACTTGGAGCCTATAGTTTTTTGGCGGTACTGAGGGAGTTGGCTGGGACTAGCTACTGATACATGACAGCTAATGAAGGCAGACGCATACTAGGTACAAGAACCTCACACTCAGCATTTATTACTCAGGGAGACACACAGACATTTGAAAAGACTGAAATTAGGATTAGAATTAGTTGCAAACTGCATATGAAGGGGTCTGAAAAGTTTTGAATGAATGGAGATTGCAGACTGGATCTTAGTGCCATTTTTCCATTTTACAGGTATTTTCGTTTTTTGATTTTTCCTACCTATTTCTCCCTTTTGGTCTCTTCTGATACCTGCAGATATTGCCCCCATTTTACTAGGACTAGCATTTTTGTGCCAGTCATAGCAAATGTAGTTGGAGTGATCTGTTATACATGTATTAACATCCTAATAGTGGCACATGGATATACAGCCATATGAAAAAGTTTGGGCACCCCTATTAATCTTAATCATTTTTAGTTCTAAATATTTGGGTGTTTGCAACAGCCATTTCAATTTGATATATCTAATAACTGATGGACACAGTAATATTTCAGGATTGAAATGAGGTTTATTGTACTAACAGAAAATGTGTAATATGCATTAAACCAAAATTTGACCGGTGCAAAAATTTGGGTACCCATATCATTTTATTGATTTGAATACTCCTAATTACTTTTTACTGACTTACTGAAGCACAAAAATGGTTTTGTAACCTCACTGAGCTTTGAACTTCATAGCCAGGTGTATCCAATCATGAGAAAAGGTATTTAAGGTGGCCAATTGCAAGTTGTTCTCCTATTTGAATCTCCTCTGAAGAGTGGCATCAGAGTGTGTTTTGGGTCATTATCCTGTTTCAAGACCCATGACCTGCGACTGAGACCAAGCTTTCTGACACTGGGAAGCACATTTCTCTCTAGAATCCCTTGATAGTCTTGAGATTTCATTGTACCCTGCACAGATTCAAGACACCCTGTGCCAGATGTAGCAGAGCAGCCCCAGAACATAACAGAGCCTCCTCCATGTTTCACAGTAGGGACAGTGTTTTTTTCAAGATATGCTTCATTTTCCGTCTGTGAACATAGAGCTGATGTGCCTTGCCAAAAATTTAGATTTTTGTCTCATCTGTCCATAGGACATTCTCCCAGAAGCTTTGTGGTTTGTCACTATGTAGTTTAGCAAATTCCAGTCTGGCTTTTTTTTTATTTGTTTTCAACAATGGTGTCCTCCTTGGTTGTCTCCCATGAAGTTCACTTTGGCTCAAACAACGACGGATGGTGCGATCTGACACTGATGTTCCTTGAGCTTGAAGTTCACCTTTAATCTCTTTAGAAGTTTTTCTGGGCTCTTTTGTTACCATTCGTATTATCCTTCTCTTTGATTTGTCATCAATTTTTCTCCTGTGTCCACGTCCAGGGAGGTTGGCTACAGTCCCATGGATCTTAAATTTCGGAATAATATGTGCAACTGTAGTAACAGGAACATCAAGATGCTTGGAGATGGTCTTATAACCTTTACCTTTAACATGCTTGTCTATGATTTTCTTTCTAAGCTCCTGAGGCAACTCTTTCCTTCATAGGTAAAAAATTGTATTCAGCACCAAATCCAAGGCATATTAATATAAAAAAATAACTTTATTTTTCCAATAAAAAAAATCACTCCATAGGTTCGGTGGTTAGTAACAGCCTACGCGTTTCGGAACGATGTCCCTTACTCATGGCATAGATCACAAAACCAAACACACAATATTTAAAAGCAAAAACGAAAAAAACCACACGTCTGGGGATCAGATGTCATCATTTAACTAATTAACATATCCCCACAATAGCATATGTCTGCAAACCCACACTTTCCCTTACTGAGTACAAAAGGAATATATCCACATAAATACATATTATGTCACACATATAAAATAAAAAAATAAAAATAAAAAAAAACCATATACATAAGCACAAATGAGTAGATATAAACACTTATAAAGAAAACATCAAATATAAACATAAATAGCGTTAATGTCATTCAAAATTTATTATACATGGGCACACGTTTATGTGCTATAGTCTTATGATCGTGTTAATGTTGATGTGTCTTATTGTTCATTTAAATTATTTTTTTTTTTGAATATTTTGAATGACATTAACGCTATTGATGTTTATATTTGATGTTTTCTTTATAAGTGTTTATATCTACTCATTTGTGCTTATGTATATGTTTTTTTTTGTTTGTTTTTTGTTTTTTTATTTTATATGTGTGACATAATATGTATTTATGTGGATATATTCCTTTTGTACTCAGTAAGGGAAAGTGTGGGTTTGCAGACATATGCTATTGTGGGGATATGTTAATTAGTTAAATGATGACATCTGATCCCCAGGGGTGTGTTTTTTTTTCGTTTTTGCTTTTAAATATTGTGTGTTTGGTTTTGTGATCTATGCCATGAGTAAGGGACATCGTTCCGAAACGCGTAGGCTGTTACTAACCACCGAACCTATGGAGTGATTTTTTTATTGGAAAAATAAAAGTTATTTTTTATATTAATATGCCTTAGATTTGGTGCTGAATACAATTTTTTACCTATGCAGTTTATTACCATTGGGTCCAGACGTCCAGGACCTTCTGTCTTCGTGCACCATTTCTATTATTAACATGGACTGCTGAATATATCTACGGGTGGTGAGCTGTATATTTTGTTTAACTCTTTCCTTCGCTTCCTCTGGTCCATGTTGAGTGTGGTACTCACCATGTCACCAAACAGCACAGTGAGTATATGTAGCCCTATATACAGGCCCACTGACTGATTACAAGATTATAGACCCCTTTGATGCTAATTAGTGGACACACCTTGATTTAACATGTCCCTTTGGTCACATTATTTTCTGGGGTACCATCATTTCTGTCGTGGCCTGTTTCATGAGTTTTCTTTTTTTAAAAATTCTGTTGAAGCATGGTTGAAAAGCAATGTCTGACTTTCATTTGTTAACTTTCATAGAATTTTTATATATTATTACTTTTGTGAGATTCAAGTTATTTCTGTGACCATTGTGGGTTTTTCTTTCATTAAATGAGGGGTACCAACAATTTTGTCCATGTCTATAAGTGTACTTAGTGGGGGGAACTATTTAACCCCACTTGCGATTTAAATAGTCGCAAGTGGCGACGTAAAACACATCAGTCTTGATGAATTGCCCTCATTATGTATTTATTCACTTGGTCAGCACTAAGTTTTGACATCTCTTGACATAGTGAGCATGCAATGCTTTTGCCAGTTGTTATAATGCCACTTGCTGTGAAGTCTAGTGGAGACTGCGCCCTTGATTGGAAGAGTGATTTTGTCATAGATAGATGAGAGTTCTTATTGGCTACACAGACTGCACATGCATAATTAATATCTTCACATAACAGCATGAGAAGTGATATAACATGTTCCTCTTTTTCCATATCAGATGGTTGGTGAGTTCCAGCTAGAGATATGCGAACCTGAAGATTCGTTTCATTAGCGGTTCGGATGTTTTTGGCTAAAGATTCATTTCAGGTTGAAAAAGTTTGTCATGAACCAGAAGTGAAATTAATATATTGTGGGGCCTTTTTTTCCTGAATTAGACACACCTTCTGCTAATGCAGGGGACATTAAAATCAGTGTAAAAGTTGCCAGTCTTGATGACTGGGTCCTCTGAGACCTCTGGGTTCTCTTCCAGCCTCCTGGTTAACATCACAATGTCACATGGGGTGAGCCAACATTGTGGCACTTTAATGCAGGCTTCATGATGTTGGTAGCTCTGGACACCCAGAAGAGTTGAGAGAAGGTGAGTATAACTGTTTCCACACCTCTTCTGGGCCTCCACTTATTTCACTTCTTGTTTGCAGGTGACAAACTCCCAAAGTTCAAGTGATGAACCCGAAATGTTTGGAAAATTCAAATTTAATCCCATTAGATCTGAACCAAATCGCTCTTCTCTGGTGCCAGCTCTTTTAAACTTACACAGGGCTGAGAGGTCCCAGGCACCCAAACACCTTCACCGGCGTCAGCTGCAAAGCCAGATGGACTTGTACTGAATTTGGAGGTGGGTGCTTGGGACCACTCAAAACAGAAACTTTCCATAAAATAAATTTCCAGTAACAAGCCAAAGGTCAATATAGAGCAGTCCAGCACAAACAATCAGCCACACTAAGTACAACCAAATAGCAGGCACCTGGATGACCAGGAACAGGATTTAAATATCCCTCCTCAGCTCCTAATTTAATTGAATCAGCATAGGCAAGTCCTGAAGACTGCAGACGTTTTATAGGTTGGCACGGTAGCCTTACAGATAGCCTTGAGATTCCTGACACACTGTTTATATATTGGCACTACTTTGCAGAATGAGACACTGTGATCTGGTTATCACTGTTTTTAGAACTTTTACATGATGAATATTAATGAGATGGGTCTGTATAAATATATCAACACATGGTTTACTAAATGCTTGAAAAAGGCACCAAGGAGGATCTGAAATATTGCACATTTATACTAAGATAGGTGAATAAATAATTTCTTTGCTACAGTTCCCACTGGAGTGCTGCTTCAACTTTCTCTTTAAATATTTTTATTACTTTTTTTTAATAAAAAGAAAAAAGATAGGAACATAGCACTTTTGAGGATTTCAATATAGCATATGTTTATTAGATAATGTAGCACATAAAAAGTATAATTCAGTTGAACACAGATCATGCAATGTGGAACAATTGCTGTGTTTAACCAAGCAAAAACGTAAAATGAAAGTTGAAAAGGGAAAGGAAGAGAAGACTAAGGGATGTTGAGGGGGCCTTTCACACTCATTCATTTGAGAGTGTTTATCAGTAATATCTGCAAGTATGGGTAAGCGTGTTGAATCTATGGCCGCCAGGCCTTTTCAATATTGGTACTTCTGTCAAATAGTACACTGAGTTTATCATTGATAAACATGGTATTCAAATGCAATTTGACTTCCCAAAATAGGACAATATGTTTTTTCAGTAATGTGTTATAGTAATTTTAGCTGCAAGTAGGACATATGTAAGAAGGTTAAACTGTGCAGAGACTTCTACATTATTTCATCATATATAGGGTATTACCAATTTCAGAACGTAATACAATGTCCTAAACCTTTATTAGGTGTTAAAGGGGTTGTGCTGTATTAGAAAAAATGGCAGATTTCTTGTTCTCATAAAGTGATATCATGTCCACTGGCCACATGGCCATGCTGCAGCTCACTCCCATTCATTTTAATGTCACTCAGCTGTTGCATTGCCATGAGACATGATGTCACTTCCTGACAAGATTAAATCAGCCATGTTTAATGTCTAATGTAGCACAACCCTTTTAAGGATCAAACTTTTTGAACTGCACATCTGGCATGTTTCCAAACATAGCAGTGAAAGAACAGGCCCCATGTTAATGAAACCTTGAATCACTTTGAAAAACAAACCTTGAAAGCTTGCATCACTGCCCAGAATATACCCACATGATATTAAATACCAAAACTTTTATTATTGCTCCAATTGCTACAATCTCCAGATATGTAGGCAGAACGCAACATGATGCAACACAATACACATTCTATATTCCAGGTTACTTTTCTTTTGCATTAATTCTTTACTATTCACAACTTTTTTTTTAGATTTTCATCTACTGAACTAAGGGCTGTTTTTATTTACAGGGCAAGTTCTTTTTATTGATACCATTTTGAGGAATGTGTGATGTCTGGATTACTTTTCATTCATTTTTTGGGGATGTGAAACACTGTAAAAATGATGTATGGGATACATACTTGATGTGCTTTTTTGTTGTTTACTTATTTTTAGATGTAAAATGGAATGGAGCAAGGGGTGATTGAAATGGAGTACTTAGATATAAATTATATAGTGCTGCGGAATATGTTGGCGCTATATAAATAAAATTTATTATTATTATTATTACATCATATAATTGCAATCTAGGGTAAAATCACAATTTTCCGGCCCCAGTGCATATTTCATACAGGAGAGATCATCAGTATCTGATCTTGGGGGTCTGACACCCAGACCCCACACAAATTAGCTGTTCCTGTAGCCTTCTGTAGCCTTTAGGTGCCAGAAGCTGCAGCGGGGGCAGAGGAGTGCATGCAGTCTGCTCCTGCTGCAGCCCTGTCCACTGTATAGTGGTGGTTCCAGGGAACTGCAACTCTACTCCTATTACTTGAATAGGAACAACTACATGCCTTCTCCATCCACTGTAGCAGCTCCCATCACCTAGAGGTTGCCGAGACCACAGATCTGTGTGGTTCCAGGTATTGGATCCCCACAGATCAGATACTGATAACCTATCCTGGAATAGGTTATCAGTTTTAAATATGCAATAGGGATTGTAAATTGTAATTGTAAAGCTTCAGAGACCTAATGGCCATGGCAACTGTTCAACTCCTGAGAGGGTGCCATGTTTAAAGACCCAACATCCAATGTACATGTACAGCAGACATCAGGAAGAGGTTAATGCAGTCTATTCAACTGTCTGTTGTCCTTGTCCTCCGTCAGGCTGTTGTTCTGGTCCGTCGAAGGACCAAAACAATGGACTAACGGACTGCTAAAACAGCAGACACATACAGAGTGTAATGGTCCCCATTGACTATAATGGGGCCCTTTGGGTATCCATTGTTTTAACTGAAACCACCAGCTGAAAAAAGTTGTGTGCACAGGACTTTTTGGCTGACACTCTGACATGAATGTGAATGTAGCCTGAGATCTACAAATTAAAATGTAAGCAACTATCATATAGTTTATGTTTTATTTCAGTCAGTGATGACTGCTTGGTTGTGTCTGCAATATTAGGGCATATATAGAATCCACCAAAACAAGGCTATGACATTGCAGAAACAATTTTAAAAAAGCGTGATGCTATGGTTATTGATGCAGAAGGCACAGGTTACTTTAGCATCCTTTATGGATTTTCCAAACTCCATTTTAATATGCTGTCTTGTGAGCACAATTAACCCCTTATAACTGAAACAAACTTTGCTGTTGTGCTGCACCATTGTGGTTAGTTGTTTCTCTCAGTGCATGTGTTCCGTACTATATACAGTACACACTGCTTACAATTAGGTGCAGTGTGCACTATTTGCAAATTCTCTGGCATCCTTGATAAAGGTCAAAACGTTGTAATTTGGTCACAGTCACCACTATCACATATATTGTAGTGTAATTGGACACATATTTAAGAGCAGTGGTGTAACTAGAAATGGCTGGGCCCCAAGGTGAACATTTGACATGGGCCCCCCCCGAACCGCCGCCCCCCTGGGCCGCCCCCTCCCCAGACCACCCCCTTCAATCCCCCCAAAAAAACCTCATTCCTGTGCACATTTTTATGCCCCATAGTGGCCCCTGCACACAGTATTATGTCCCATAGTGGCCCCTGCACACAGTATTATTCCCCATAGTGACCCCTGCACACAGTATGATGTCCCATAGTGGCCCCTGCACACAGTATTATGTCCCATAGTGGCCCCTGCACACAGTATTATGCCCTATAGTGGCCCCTGCACACAGTAGTATGCCCCATAGTGGCCCCTGCACACAGTATTATGCCCCATTGTGGACCATTCATGAACAATTATTATACTTTGGCCATCTTCAATGTTGGACCAGGCCTGCGTCGCGTGAGCCAGGCCGGCGTCGTGACGCATAATGACGTGGGCTGATGTCTGGGACGTCACGAAACAGGCCTGAAGCCTGCGAAGCTTAGGAGAGACAAGTACATTGTTTTTTTATGTTCCCTTACCTCCCCTGGGCCTCCGATTATTATACTCTGGGGTCTGAAAAGACCCCAGAGTATAATGATAGCAGTGATTGTGGGATTCGGCCCGTGGCCTCACATACCGATCCCTGCTCACAGACACCTCCGCAGTATGGGAAGCGCAGGTAGCCATGAGCAGGACCCTGGAGACCGGTAAGTATATAGGGCCCGTTACCTGCTGGGGTTACTCCAGCAGGTAACGGCCTATTAAAAAAATATATATATCATCGGGCCCTGTGGCAGCCGCTACCACTACCGCTGCTACCCCAGCAGTTACACCCCTGTTTAAGAGTGTGCAGTAGTGATTCTTTGCATATCAAGTCTGGGCCTAGCAGCCTATGTACATGCACCTCATCTCCTAGAAAGTTAAGAGTGCAACACCACATACTTTTCACGTACCATACACAGCACAGGGCCGGAAGCAAATAGCTCCAGTCCCTGTAAAGTTGCTGGGCAGTGCAGTTCAGCTCCCATTGACTTCAGTACTGGCACCCAGCCACTATACAGGGCACTGATCCAACTCTGTGTTGTGTATACAACAAAAGCAGCCCCATAGAGCTAATCGGAGCAGGGGCTACCTTGAATGCCCCTCGCTGATCAGATATTTATTATGTAATAATATTATTATCCTAAATCCTTTACAACCCCTTTAACTGTACATGGTTTCGGTTTGTTTAATATTGTTCTCACCTAAGGTGTTGAACAAGTGGATGGACAAGAAAAGATCAGACACTGTATAACAACTTCAAACTGTACATGACTTAGTATTCAGAAACTGTAGTCTCATCAGTGGTTTAGGATTAGGATGCTGCTATACCCTTCTTCCCCCTAATTTTTTATGCTGCAGCTCAGTGTGTTCAGACTGGTTGTTGTATATAAGAACAAGCCCAGCATAAGCCTTTTAGGCTTGTTCGGGACTTGTGAAGAGAGCAAAATCACCAGTAGTAGAACCAAATCAATAGTAAAATGTAGAAGATTATAATCTTCTAATTATAATTATCAGATAATTTACTAGCACGTACTATGTTAGAGGTACCTGGGGAAAGGGGGGATAGGTAATATAGGTAAGCTCACACATTACTTCCAAATATTCAAGTCAACAGGTGCCATAAAATGAGAATACTGAGAAAGCAAATTCAGACGAAACTGTACTCTTTTCTTAGTTGAACAGATTGAACCATACTCTTTCCTGCTGAGATGGAGCATCATACCTTGATGAAATACATTGACAACAAGACTACCAGACATAACAATAGGCCTGTTTTATGCTAGATTATATGAACTAAGTTTCTTTTTTTACTACACAATTGTACTTTAAACTCACTAAGCATTCACTGAATATTAAAATGGAAATTGTGAAAGCCTAGTAAGTAGTCTACAACACCATCAGAACTTGTTACTCAACCTACTGTTCCTTTTCTCTACTATAATTTTGACCTAGGATTATTTTTGACACTCTGGACTTACATCAAAAGATAAAACAGACTCCCATAGCTATATACCATATAATGATATAGAAAGTTATGCTAAATATGTATGAACACAGCACCCTTATATCATGTGTGTGGCATAGTGTTTTACCTCAAAAGTACAATAATCCTACATATGGCTTCAAAATTTAACACAGAGAATCTAATATGAGAAAGAAAATATTTCCACACATGTAGTTTGGCAACCTCCTTTCATATCTCATAGAGATGTTACCATATCCATGCCACTACAATGCCTATAGTGATAACCACAGTATTTAAACCATTTTAATCACTATAACTATCCAGCATGATAAGGGATTGAATAAATGTGGAATAAATCTCCTAAAATAAAAAAATAAATAGCTGAAAATGGTCATAACATAATATAGTTATGTTACTGTAAGACAAAAGTAGCACAGAAGGATTGCAATTGATTAAGTAAGCTCTGAACAAAGTCCAATTACTAACTTTCAGTATCTATGTACTAAAATGTTAGGGCCACACATGAGTGTCAATACAATGGCGTAAAACAACCAGCCTATATTGATGGTTTTACAAGTTTATAGAGAGGTAGACTACAGAATGATTGTTTTCTGACTGTGTGGTATTTGCATTTTTGCTAGAGCCATAGTATTACCGTGTTTTCCGTATTATCTTCTATATCCATCAGAAAAGCTATCTACATTCAAGTACTTAGTCAATAAGGGCTATCATCTAAGTCTCATCACATACTAAAAAAACAATGCAAATCAAAACATTTTTGCAAAACAATATTTATAAAGCATTTACAACAAGTAACTGGCTCGTATAAGTGAAATATATAGGCAGGGATCCATTATTATGTGAGGTGTACTAAATAGATTCTAAGATATTAAGTCAATGCATTGGTCTGTATACAAATTGCTTGCAACACATCACTGGCATCACTATCACAATCACATTGTAATCCATAATGTTGTTCTTTAGAATCAATATTGAATTGATTAAGGAATTATTCATGGACCAACAAGATCAGCATGTGTCTTTTTTGCATGAACAAAGTATTTGAAGGACTTTCAAAAAATCCATCCACTTTTATTCTTGTTGGCTCCATAAACTGAACACAGTAAATATATCATGATCTAAACAAGGTTACGGCACATACATTAGGAAAACTTTGATAGAGAGCTATAACCAATGCTACTTGAACCATCAAATACATCTTGTATGTAAAAAAGTCTACATTGTGCAATATTCAACAGGTAGCACTGCAGCACGGTAGCCATTTGTTAAACATATTAATATCCTTGACTATCAATTATTCTTTGATTTTTATATACCTTAAATAACAAGAAAATGTCTGCCAACAATAAGCTTTCATTGAGTAATTTAAAACCACATAATGTATAGGAAAACAAAGACAGAGCAGCTATTAAACAGTGCAGAGGTTTAAGCATTGTTGTCAAGGACTCTTCAATAGTTTAACATCATCAACACAATTCAGCTGCTTTACTTAAAACTAGTTAAGGGTTAGCTAAAACACTGCCCTGAAATGAAGAGATAGATAGACAGTAGGTAAGATAGACAGACAGTAGGATAGAGAGATAGATAGATAGATAGATAGATAGATAGATAGATAGATAGATAGATAGAGTAGATAAGATACATAGATAGATATTTATTTATAATATATACGTAAATATATATTACAACTAGTCTAACATCATCAACACAATCCAGCAGCTTTACTTAAAATTAGTTAAGGGATGGAATGATAACCAAATCATTGCCCTGAACTGCAAAACCAGATAGACAGAGTAGGTAAGATAGATAGATAGATAGATAGATAGATAGGACAGATAACGTAGATAGATAAATATATTACATTTATTTATAATATATAAAATAGTGTTAAATAATATCTAATAGTAGAACATGATTAACAATATTCAGCGGGTTTGCTTAAAACTAGTTAAGAGATAGCATGATAACTAAAACATTGCTCTGAAATGCAAAAGCCTGAAATAATAGATAGATTGATGGATCAATGGATAGATACCCATGTCATGTATATATCATACTACTCCATGTATTACTATATAGGCAAACAAAATGCAAAGAAAAGTATGTGTACAGCTGTACCCATATATAGAGACAAATAGATATAAATGTTATATTAGCTCACCAAGAGGTCACCCATTGTATATCCTGTAAATCCAAAGCTCTGCCATGTGGCAGTTTTGTTTTTTTCTCCGGATCTCTTACAGTAGATGTAATGTAATATTGTTGAGAGAAGTATCTGACTTGTTCCTCCATGTGCTTTCCTGTCCAGTTGTGTGCAGGGAGCAGTGTGCTGTCAAGCTGCTCTGGTACATAAGAAGCATGTAGCATCAGCCCATTTCCAGCAGCCGGCAGTAGTCCTTCCAGATCCAGTGATGAGCACAGCTTGAGATCTTCTCTAATTAACCAAATATTGTATGGCTGCTACACATCAACAACTAAACACCAAGCATCTAATAAAAGAAAAGTACAATTTCATCAGGAAAGAGAAAGCCCTAGTAGGATTGTTCTAGCAGAGCGCTTTCCTCTAGTTCTTCACTGTACCACAATGCCATAGGACTGGCTTTTTACCCTGTTGAAAGAACATGAATATATTATTATCTGCACAAAAGAGCAGGTTATTGTTTATGAATTACCAGCCTTCCCCGCAACAAAGGCTATTTTCATAAGAAAACTCAATTTCATTTCAGCTCCAATTTGATTACTAGCTGAAGAAAAGAAGTCTATGCAGAAACCTCAAAGGATTTTTATTCATACTGTTCAATGGGCTTTATTGCTTCCTTTTGAAACCTGACGCAGGAAGCACTTGGAGTAAAAAACACTGACAAAAAATATTGCTCTGCTATTTTGTACCATAACAGAACTGAAGAGGGCCAATGATTTTTCAGTCATTCTCCACTGTACTTCAGAACAGTAAAGGCTAGAATTAATGATAGGCCCGTAACAGGAGCCAAGCTTAGATTTCACAATGCATGTCAAATCTAAATGATCACTATACATTGAAAGGAACCAAAAGGGCCTGCAGCTGATTGATTCATGGCTTTGAAAAGAAAGACAGGCCTGAGGAGTTTATTGCACCACAATTTACTGGGAATTATCATAAAAAATGACTGTCAGTGGCTCAATATCACAGTGGCATGGCTCCAAAATAACACTCAGAGCTGCAGCCAAGGTTAATGTATCACAGGTGCCCTAGGAATTGGTTAACATAACTTCTATTAAGTGATATAATTCTATATTTACATTACTTACCAACACTAGTTTAATTGTTCATTTGCTACAATGTAAACCTGCCCTGAAACCTTAAAACCAAAATTTATTAATGGAAATTTAGGGGTTCCAGGGTTTAAGCAGAAACCATACTTACACAAAAAGTGGTAATTCAGAAACATCTCACTGTTAGTGTACTATCAAAGTACTATAATTTCTGACTTAGGCTGGAATCATAAATCATACACAGCATTTCTGTAGCAGTTTTATGGCCAAAGCCAGGAGTGGGTCCAAGTAAACGTATAAAGGAAATGCTGAAACTGTATTCACTAAAGGCCTTGGCTCAATAAACTGCATCAAAAACCATCACAACAAGACTGTGTGTGATTTCAGTCTTATGGAGGTAGGGTTGTCAATATGCTAAACTGAAATTATAGGTCTACCACTTGTTTCATTTGTTTCATGCTATATTTATAAACAATTACTATTAATACTTTGATTACAGGGGATGTCCTCTGGTAAACTATTATATTACATCACACAAAATAAAAAAATGTTTCATTTTTAAGTATAGAAACATCGCCTGTGTTTAAATATGCCCCTTCCCTCTTGTTCTTAAGATTCATAGTAACATAATAGATATAGTTGAATAAAGACAAGTCCATCAAGCCCAACTCATAAACCTACCAAGCTGATCAAGAGGAAGGCAAAATTGCCCATCATAGGAAAAAACAATTCCTTCCCAATTCCAAATACGGCAATTGGACTAGGTCACAGGATCAAAATCCTATTCCAACAAAAAATTTCTAGCTCCCATAACCTGTGATATTCTTACTTTTACAAAAGGCATCCAGGCACCTCTTGAACATGTACAAGTTATCAGCCATCACCACATCCTGCATTATTATTACTGTTTATTTATATAGCACCATTAATTCCATGGTGCTTTACATTTGAGGATTCAGTAAATCAGAGTATGTACCATTAATAACCATACTGTGTTTCCTATCTGTGAGACAGTTGTTAACACAGTTACATATATTTTCCCCTAGTCCCAGTATTCTCATTTTAAACACCAACTTTTTATATGGTACAGTATTCAAACACCTTTGAAAAGCCCAGATATACTACATCTACCACATTACCCAGTCTAGAATTTACCTTCTCATAAAAGCTGATCAGATTAATTGGACAGAACCGATTCCTCATAAACCCATGCTGATCTCTTAGAAACTCTTCAAATAATTTTCCCACAATTGAAGTTAAACTTATTGGCTGTTTCCAGACTCACTTTTAGACCCCTTTTTGCATATTGGCACCACATTTGCTATGTGTCAATCCTGTGAAACAGACCCAGTCATTACTGAATCCTTAAATATTAGATATAAGGGTCTGTCTATCACCATGCATAATTCCCTCAGAACTCAGCAGTGTATGCTATCTGGACCTGGCGTTTTCCTCTTGGATTAAACAGGTGACATTTATTGGAGAGTTTACATTACACCTAATCATGTCTTTGGTCATTGGATTTTCTTGTCTAAATACAGTAGTGAAGAAGGCATTTAACAGATCTGCTTTATCCTCACCCTGCTCCACCATTACACCCAGATTATTTTTGAGAAGGCCCACATTGTCAGTTTTAGCTTCTTATTATTTTCTTTCTTTGGCAATTATTGTCTGTATCTCGATCTTTGTTGTCTTTATTTGTCTTGTACACAATTTATTTTTCTCCTAATAATTTTTAATGTCATGGTGTTACTAGCTTCTTGTTTTAGTATTTTAACTCCTTTCCATGGCAGCCATTTTTCAATTTTCATTTTTTACTCCCACCTCCCTGTAATAGAAGCCATCTAATGACAAGAGTCACAAAGCAAAAAAAGTATACAGCTCGCCAACAATGTCCAAATCAGAAATCTATGCCTCTGAATTAAGGTGCACGAAACAAACAGGTAAAGCCCGAACATAGAGGGCAGAAAGTAGTCAACACATCAGAGTAAAAATAATCATCACCAAAACAAAAACAAAAAATTGTGGCTAAAATAAAATATAACTTTTAATCTTCATATTAAAAAAGTACTACCATGGGTCCAGTAATCCTGATAAAAACTCCTAAACGTTTCGAGACACATGTCTCTTAGTCATGGCATGTTATAAAATACTAGTATCAGGAATATATAACCACAAAATACCACACCCCCCCATAATCACATGACACATGAATATACAAACAAAAAGAATAAAAGAAAACAAAAAAGTCCAGAAATTACTACCAATGACCCATCCCATATTGTAACATTGTCAAAGGAGATCTATAATAATAATCATTAATATAATAAAGAATATACAACAAAAAAACATAATTGCATATAACACAAAAAGAAACGGTGATAATGATAATATATTAGAAAAACAAAAATCAGGAATAATTAAGCATATCATAGATCATGGAAAAATATGTGAACCTACTTGTGGCAGTCTCTGAAGATCTGATTTTCATATAGATCCGCGGCATGTCCCACAGATTTTTTTAATATGAAGATTAAAAGTTATATTTTATTTTAGCCATAATTTTTTGTTTTGGTGCTGATCATTTTCACTCGGATGTGTTGACTACCATCTAATGACAAGCCTGGATCTCATCCCCGGGGCCGTCGATCCACCCAAAATGATGCCTTGGTCATGATTAACCGAGGCTTTAGGAGAGTTAATGTCTAGGATCAGTGCAGATATGTTAGTCTTGTGAACTGGATCTAATGCTGTGTTTTTATGTACATTGGATGCTCTATTAGAAGAAAGAGTTGTTGATATTAAAAAAAAAAAAAAACCCTGACAAAATAGTGCAGCATGCTGTGTTTTTTTTGGGCGGTAAAATGCTAAAATTTAAACAGGACTCTTTTTACCTTATATGTGTAAAGAAGGATGCAATGTGTGAGGAATGCAGAGGTGCAGGCTGCAGCAGTCATGTGTAAGGAAATAAAGGGATCTAGACTCCTGGCTGAAGCAGTCCTATGTAAAATATGATATTTTACATAAGACTGCAGTAGCCAGCATTCTGGACCTCTTGCAGTCTTGTGCAAAGTATAAAGGAAGAGGAAGCAGACCTGTGTAGCCACTAGCCAGAACCTCCCCACCAATAAATAAACCTCAGGTTCTATACCCTTACTTTTATGCCACTGCCTGCAGAAGCTGGATGTATGCAGTAGGATGGCAGAGCTAACAATACCAAGTTCCCTGCACTGAAAACATCCTGATACTGGCGCTGGAGTCAGGTCGAGGAAAGAGCATCACAATTAGTTATTCAAGAGTCTCTTTAATAATTAATTGGTCTGCTCATTTCCTTATCTGATGCCAGCACCAACTTCAGGATCTACTCAGTGGAGTTAACACTTGTTAGTGTTAACTCCACCTCTGACCCACATGACCACTGAGGCTCAGCCTAAGTTCTACCATTCCAGTGAAATATGGTTTGTGTGTCACCTACGTTATTGTGCCCCACGTGAACACTAAGGCCTAATCACAGGCCTCAACAGTGACCCAGGGGCATGCTACAACATCCAAGGGCCAGAAGGGGCCAGAACAAGATGCCAGGGGGCTATCACACATCCAGCAGAGGTGAGTATAGCTGTTTGTTATTTTCATTTACCTCCCCCTGGACCTCAGCTTAGTATACTCTGTGGTCTGAGGAGACCCCAGAGTATACATTTCCATCTGTTGTTCATTTTGGACAGATGAACTGGCATGCCACACTTTTCTTTTCTTTTTTTGGTATACTCTTTTTATTTGGATTTTTAATCATAAACAATATAACAAAGAAACAAACCTATATAGTAAGCAAATGAACTAAAACAAAACAATATCACATATGAACAGAAAACGCAATCAATAAAACAAGACATGTTTCAATAAAATATCAAATCCCCCAAAACCACCCAACCTCCATCCCGTCTCTACCTGCCTGGTGAGATAGGATGTAAGCCATGAAATACATCCAGAGAGTCCCATGCCATGTACTTAAAGAAATCATAAAGTTGTTGTCTAATATGTAGAGGTTTTTATGAGTTGACCCCATGATTGGAGGAACTGTCCTGTGAGTTTATCTTTGTGCAAGGTTGTATTTAGCCTATCCATACGAACTAAGCATTCCACTTTTGTAACAATCAATGTCAAAGACAGAAAGTTAGATTCGTCCAATGCTGTAAAATACTTTTCCGAGCAGCATTAGACCATACTTCCATAATGTATTTACTCAGTTAAAAAATAGCGACTCTTGTCTATGTCTGCAATCATATAAGATCGCCCACTCAGGTGTCAAAGTTACACTAAAATTAAAGTTAGTGGCAAGAATGAGGTACATACGTCTTATAAGTGGGTATAATCCCAAAAGTTGTGATATAGATCAGTATTTAGCTGGTGACATTCGGCACAAGAATACGAGGAGTTAGGTGACATTCTTGACTGCAGGCATGGTGTGATATATACTCTATGAAAGATCTTTATAAGTGGCCTCTAATAGATCCTTAGTTGTAAGGACTGATAATGATGGCGACCATTTAGCGGCTCCCGTCAACATACTAGACCAATCCACACAATTTCTAATGACGCTATATATAAAACTTACAAAGGCCACCACAGAATGAGATCTTTTAAGAAGTTCCAATTTATGTTCTAAGGAAGAGATAGGGAGCTGAGAAAGTATGTGAGCTATATAGTTTTGGATTTGCAGATAAACTGCTGTCCCACTACATTTCTCGCATGCTGCCTTGTAAGACAATATAGGCCACACTCTTCTGTTCATTAAATGCAACAGATTATGATTTCATTGAGGTAAAATGGAGTCAAAAGTATGCACTACAGCAGAAAATCGATGTGAAAGGTGAGTGGCATTATAGAGGAAGGGTGTATAACTTTGTACATACCATTCAATCTTCTATTATAGACAATAAAAAAAGTGATGTCAGTTTTTTTTCCACAAAAATATGTCTCTCTTATTTAATAATGCACCCCCTCTAGAATAATGGACGACATCTGTCACATCTCTTTGTTAGCTTTATTCCACTTATGCTATAGTTCAGCATTAGATACATTAATCTGAGCAGCACATACCTGTATTCTTTCATTTATTTAAGATTATATTAATTTTGCTTAACAAGTGGTTTTCCTCTGCGCCACAATATTATTAATATGTGCTGTTGATTAAGGAGTGATTCAATTACCCGCAGAGTCATATTACTTTTCAGAAAGCATTTATCACCATGTTGATCTTAATTTTAAATATAAATCAGACAATCATTTCTGCCTCCTATGTTCTTTGTATTTATTCAGGAATATTTAACAGTAGACAAAGGGTGACTTATTCATTATTCATCCCAAACAAGGCAAGTGTGGCAATTTGAAAAGCCTGACATTTGAGCTTTTTGCCAACACTAGCAAAATTATATCCTTCCTATTGTAAATCAATGAAGTAGAATCATTCTGTACAATAGAAATAAATTGCCTTGTCACTTTAATAAGGCCACCTTATATACAACCTTCAACCAATGCCATTGTGCAGAGAAAGGGTGCATCCTCTTCTTCAGCTGCCTTAGATCTCAGTTGGCTTTCCAATTAAATGAACGTCATCTAAGTCTTTCACTTGAGTTTCTTTTTATTGAGCGCCAATGTCAGAATGTCGCAGGCTTAACTTAACCTCTATGCATGCATCACAGTGGATTAAGTCAACTTAATGTCCCATATAACAAAACACATCGGTATTTTGTAAGTTGCATAACATTCAATATTATTTGGGGTTTTTTTACAGTGTGGATCCAAAATAGCAAACAAAGAGAACATTATGTAAACCCAAAAACAAAATAATATAATATAACCAATATTTGACATTGACATTATAAAGTGGTTAAATTGGGACAGTTTTGCATAAACTTCTATGTCAGTGTTTATCTTATATCCAATATCTATACCCTATGCAGTAAACTGTTCTAACAAAAAGTCTCATCAAAGTTTCATCAATAGCATCCAATTCAATAGTATTATTTTCAACCCTGTACTGAGGAACATTTTTTTTTACATGAGGCAGAGGTATCCCTTTAAAGCTCCTTCCTTTGCAAAATCTGTGACTGGGCTCTAAACCTACTTTGTGCCATTATATTATTGGTTTTCTCATTCACTGTGTCATGAATGTTTTAAATATTAAAGATGCTACAATATGTAAAAATATTATATACAATAATATTATATACAAAATAATAGAATCAGGACAAGTAGGAATTCTCCCTTGAAATCTATCACTTGGTTAATCTGCTGCTCCTTGATTCTCATGGGCCCTTTTGGTCTGTTGCCATACACTAGTAAGAACAGGAAATAGAAGGATACAAGTCTCACTTACTTGTAAATTCCAGTGACTTCTGAATATTAAATCAGTCAATACATTTTTTTGGAGTAATAACACCTACACAATATGAGATTTTCTCCTTAAGATAATACAATTTACAGAATTATACAGACAGGTAAGTATCTATACTCTAAAAAGGCACCAAAAATTATATAAAGTTACATGGCAATAAATATAGAAATAAACAAATCTGACAAAAAATTTTCGATCTGGTTCATAAAACAATAAAACATAAAGTCATTCAACAAAGGACACATCCATGCATATAACAAAAGGTAATGTTCACTTATAGATGTTTCCAAAGTCTCTTCCTCTGGAATCAGCTGTATTATCCTGAAAAAGAGACTGCTATGATCTTGTAAGGCATCGATGGTATTACCTCAAATAAAATCTTTTTTGGTCTGAATTCACTGGAATTATATAAAAGAACAGCACAGCAATCTTTGAGGCTTTTTTCCTTATCATAGGTTTCTTCAGGATTTAGATATTAACTGCTTTCTTAATCTCCTGCTGTTTCCTTTTGCCTATAGAAGCTAAAACAGGCCTGTGTAATTTAGAAAGGAAGTCTATTGTGCAGCCAACTGTTCATGACTACTTTTCTACTATTATATATATATATATATATATATATATATATATATATATATATATATATAACACATTTTTTAATGCTTTCAAAAGTACAAGTACTAATAGTTTTTGTCAATTAACAAAATTAAAGGAATGAACAAAAGACAAATCTAAATCAAATATGTGGTATGACCACACTTTGGATGTATAATCTAGGAGATGATAATATGGTCTGGAATTACATGAAGAGACAGAAGGATCTAAGCATTTGAGAACTAACCAAAGATCTTCTGTAGACAAACTGTAGATCTACAGAAGATCTTTGGATAGTTCTCCAAGATGTTTGGAACAACCTCCCTTCAAAAACTGTTTGCAAGTATATCTAAAAGAATTGATGCTGTTTTGAAACATTGTAACACCAAATATTATAATACCAAAGAAGGTCCCTTTGCGAAATAAACCACGCCAGTATTCAAAATGCACAAAGTAGAAATGGGGCTGCATTACAGATTGGATACACTTCTGTTTGTTTGTTTGTATGTATGTATGTATGTATGCATACAAAAGTGTTACTGCACATGTTTAATTCATATAAACCAGCACCTCACCTAAAGATGAAATATATCAGAATTTTGCTGTATTTTTTACTTTTTTTTTTTTTTTTTTTTTTTTTTAAACGATCACTAGCTTTTCAGACAACTTAGTCTCATTTCATAAAGCATGTGATTCTGGATCAAGTTGTAATATACTTTAATTAAAAACGTGGCTGCTTTCTGCCTGAAAAACCTATGTAGTCCCTGCCACTAGGTGCCTCCCTTCTAGTTCATGGAAACTCAGGTACCCTTTAAATTAATTTTTATTAAGCAGTACAAAAATTATCAAAACTTAACCACATAATCTAATAAACCTATCCCCCTAACCTCCCCATGCCGAAAAAAAAAATCTAATTTAATCAGTGCAAAGGTAACCTAGTGAAAAACTTTGGTAAGAAAGCTCTTCACCTTTTCCATTTGTTAATAAAATTTCTAATATCCACCATTTATTTGATAATAAATCCTTCTGAGGTACTCAGAAAAGTTGCTGTTTACATGTTGAATAAAAAGGGGATCCCTTTGTTAACTGTTGGAGACTTTCACACTGTATGAGAAGAGGAGAGGGATCGCAACCACTTAGGAGGTCTGCGCAACTGCTTGGAAAGAGGTATCACTGCTTTGTGCATTTTTGGAAGTAGTAAAATAATAATAATACATTTATATAGCGCCAACATATTCCGCAGCACTTTACAAAATGTAGGGTTCAAGTACAGACAAAAAGATACATTACAGAGAAATAGTCAATTCACACAATGGGATTGAGAGCTCTGCTCGCAAGAATTTACAATCTATGAGGTAGAGGGGGTGACACAAGAGGTAGCAGGGGTGACATAGGAGGTAGCATTGCTTATACAGTGGTCCAGACATTTCTGTGATAGAGGTTACTTTCATTACACATAATAAAGCTGTATAAGCCATCACCAGTCATGTTCTTTAATGTGCATATAGTGCCTGGACATATAAAGTTACAGTCCGATACGGCATATAAAATCGATGAATGTTTGGAGCTTGCTTTATCCTGAGGCAAGACAGTTTTCTTGCTATTCTAAAACTTCTGACTCATTATCTACAGTAGGACTGATCTGGCCCTGGTAAAAAAGGAGATGGTGGGCTTGATTAGAAAAATCAAGTATGAGGCATCTCTGACCATTTGCCACAGTTAGTAGATATACAGGTGCATCTCAATAAATTAGAATATCTTTGAAACATTTATTTCTTTCAGTAATTGAATTAAAAAAGTGACCTCCTATATTTTCTAGATTCTTTACACACAGAGTGTTCTATTTCAAGTGCTTTATTTCTGTAAATGTTGATTATGGATTACAGGTAATGAAAACCTAAATCTAAGAAAATTAGAATATTGTAAAAAAGTTCAGTATTGTAAATTCAGTGTGACACCTGCCAAGGTTTCCTAAGCCTTTAAATGGTCCCTCAGTCTGGTTCAGTAGGACACACAATCATGGAAGACGCTGATTATGAATTGTATTACTGAATTACTGAAATGAATAAACGTTTCAAAGATATTCTAATTTACTGAGCTGCACCTGTAGAGGGATGAAATAGTATAAGAGATTCACTTCTATTTGGGGTCTTTGATCAAGATGAGGTGATTCAGGATCAGATCCTTCTTTTTTTTCACTCTAGTAAAGGATCAACTTCAAACAGCATAATTTGGGAAATTTAGGAAGAAAATGTTGGAGTATAATAGGAGGAAGAAAGTGATTGGCATTTCTGTAAAACAGAAGTTTTTGCATAATGAAAGGGAATATGTTCAGTGTCCAAGAAAAGCTAATAGGGCTGCTTGGTATAGAAGACAGTCTCAGTCTGACAGCTTTTTACAGCAGGATACCTTACAAAAAAAAGATAAGGGCATCAGAAGAATCATTCCTAGAGAGGTAGGTCTGGTAATTTTTTAGCTTCTTGTATTAAGAATCAAAGTGGTCACATTCTGGAATTGTGGCTATTAGAGGCAGATCTGGGGCCATTTCCTATGAGTTATGCTCTTATTATATATAAATATAGTCGAGTCAAATTATTATGACCTGCTGCGCTTAGCTAAAGCAATGAAAATATTCCACCCTGTCTGCTCTGCCTCTTCTGCTGCTCAAAGCAGGAGATCTTCATTCATTTCCCGCCACACAATATCACTGTATACTGGTGGGTATATAAATTGCGTGATAGCCTGTCTGGATTCATATCACTTGTTGCCATTGGTAAAAGGGGTAATTCATAAGAGTAGCAAAAATAGATGATTATTGGCTTTTTGGCCAAGGGTGGTAGTATTTCTCTGAAGGCATGCGAGGGCCGACTGGAACACTATAGTGGAGCAAATCACCATGAAAATGAACCAGTGGACTACCAGATATGTGTCTAAAACCACAGTTTAGCGAACCCTACTGTATATCGGGCTCCAAAGCAGACAGCTGGTCGTTGTACCTAAGCTAACAAAGGTCCATTGGAAAAAAAAGGATTCAGTTTGCATGGCAGTATTGGAATTGGATCACTGCTGATTGGCAAAGGGGTGCTTTCTCCAATGGCTCATGTTTCTGCTTCATCAAATGGACATTGATGTGTCAGGTGAGAAACATCAGAGAATAAACACCCTATAACCATTTCTTGAAGAACAAGTTGGTGGTGGCAGCATTATGGTCTGGGGAGTGCACTGTGAATCAATTTGGGTATGAATCCATCCTTGCAGATCGCATACACCCACATGTTGTTTGACTTCTGGAAACTTCTAGCAAGACAATGCAACATGTGCCACAGCTAGAAATTTCTGGCAGTAGTAGGAACAGCAAGCCAAGTCTTCCAAGTACTTTGCTGAATCCCTAATACTCCAGATTTGAGCCCAACTGAGCATCTGTAGGACCACCTAGATCTTCTTGTTCACTCTATGGATTGTCCCCCATGCATCCTCAAGCAAATGTGTGATGCAGTACAGTCAGCATAGCTCTAGATACCTTAGACAACCAACCAGAACATTATTGAGTCACTCCCAGCCCGTCTAGCTGCTGTCCGTGCTGCACACGGTGGTTACTGTGGATATTAGCTGGTGTGGTTATAATAATGTGACTCGACTATGTAATTATACCTAAAAAAAAAAAAATAAGGACCCTATTTCTGTTAATTCCTGTCATCATCACCAATTTAATTCCTGAATAGCGACATAAAATTGTACGTGAAAGTGCTGGCTAATTGATCATCAGTTATGTTTAATCAGCTTTTATTGAAAGTTTTTCATATAATAAGGGAAGAAAAACAATATAAGAGAGCACATGCAAGTCTAAAACATGAACAAAATAACAGTAAGAAAACAAGGTAAATGCCTTCAGACCAACATAGGTTAGAGGCAACTGGGGGAACAGAGTCGGAGAAAATAATAGGGCGCGGAGACCTGAGATAGAGAACAAATAACTGAAGGACAAGAAAAATAAGAGATAGACGAACAAGCAAGAAGTTGTACATAAGAGGGAAAAACAAAAGGGGCAGAGAATAGGGGAATGACAGTGCCAGAAGGTGGGCATCCCAGAAAGGAATCAAAGAGGCATCTCCAGGTCAGGAGAAAAAGTTGGAGAACTCAGCGGACCTGCCCATCAGTTATATTGCAAAAATTATACATCTGTACCAGACAGATCCCAGGAAAGGCTATAACCTATAATTTATAGCAGGTTTTTACTAATTTTCAGTACATTAATACTGGAACTTTGTTATCTATTGATGAGATGGGGGCATTTGATTCTGATAAACGGGACTTCATTTGGGTGGTTTTAGATAGATTTGGAGTTGGCAGGCATTTTATTTCTTGGATCAAACTTCTTTATAGTAATCCTCAAGCATGGACAAGTTTGAATGGCATTAGTTCTCCTTTAGCAACTCTGTCTAGAAGTACCTGTCAAGTATGTCATCTGTCTCTTTTTTTTATTTGCTATAATAATTGAAGCTTTGGCGTTCAAAATAAGGGTATCTCCTGGGATTAGAAGGTTTTCTTTTGAGACAAAGGAGAAGATATCATTTTACGCAAATGGCATGCTTCTGTATCCAAGGGATGCTTCGGATGTGTGGAGTTTGATACATTTTCTGGTATTCAGATTAACTGGTTGAAGTCATTGATTCTCCCGCTGTCCTGCATAGAAACGTTTCCTAATAAACTTCAACTGAGGCCCCATGTTGTGGAACTCTCCTGCTTGGATCCCTAATAATGTATTTAATATCATGGAATAGATTTTTAATGATTTCAAATGGCAGAGTAAAAAAGTACATAAAGTATTCTAAATTATGTTTTCCCTAGGCTGGTGGTGTTTTTTTCTTTACCACATTTTTGGCTGTATTTTTGTCCTGTTAGTTACATCATGTGGTCTGGAAGTATTCAGCAGCTAATAGGGCTATCCTTGAGGAAGAGGCCTCTGTATTTCGAAACCAGGGGCGCACCGCTAATGAGGCGAAGGGAGGCGGCCGCCTCAGGCGGCAGTGTCCGACACTGTCTGGGGGGCGGCATTTTTTATTGTCTATTTAATGTAAACTAGCCCAGAACAGGCCGCTTAAAAAAAAAAAAAAGCTGCACGATACCTGTCCTGGGCTGGTTCACGAGACCTCTGCATGTCAGCGCAGGCGGCGATACAATGACGTCATCACGCCTCCTACGCTGACACGCAGACAAGAAGAGGAGGAGGCGGCAGCTGCATCAAGGCATAGGAGGTAGGTGAGGATAAGTTTTTTTTTATATATATAAATAGGCCGTTGCCTGCTGGAGTATCCCCGGCACGTAACGGCCTATTTACTTATCGATCCCCGCTGCTGGTCGTGGCCACCCCCGCTTCCCCTTCTGCTATGGGACACAGAAGCGGCTGTGTGCAGGAGCGGGGATGGTAAGTGAGGCCGCGGCCCGTGAACCCCGTCAAATACTACTATTATTATACTCCGGGGTCTTTTCAGATCCCGGAGTATAATAATCGGAGACCCAGGAGAGGTGATAAACATAAAAACCAATGCTACTCACCTCTCCGGTGATCCAATGTTACTCCCAGCAGGCTTCGGCCTACTTTGGTGACGTCCCAGGCGTTACGTGAGCCAGCCCCACGTCATTATGTCGCGACGCCGATCTGTGCGACGTTGAAGAAGGCCGAAAGCAAGGAGCGCACCGAAGCCCAGGTAAGTAACACTGGTTTTATGTTTGTCATCACCTGGGTCTCCGATCATTATACTCTGGGGTTTGAAAAGACCCCAGAGTATAATAATAGTTCATGGGTGGGTCACTATGAGACATAATACCATGTGCAGGGGCCACTATGAAGCATAATACCGTGTGCAGGGGCCACTATAGAGCATAATACCATGTGCAGGGGCCACTATGAGGCATAATACCGTGTGCAGGGGCCACTATGGAACATAATACCAATGCAGGGGCCACTAGGTAGCATAATACCAATTGCAGGGGCCACTATGGAGCATAATAACGTGTGCAGGGGCCACTATGGAGCATAATACCGTTTGCAGGGGCCACTATGGAGCATAATACCGTGTGCAGGGGCCACTGTGGGGCATAATACCATGTGCAGGGGCCACTATGGAGCATAATATTGTGTGCAGGGGCAACTATGGAGCATAATACCATGTGCAGGGGTCGCTGCGGGGCATAATACCGTGTGCAGGGGCCACTATGGAGCATAATACCGTGTGCAGGGGCAACTATGGAGCATAATACCGTGTGCAGGGGCCGCTGCGGGGCATAATACCGTGTGCAGAGGCAACTATAGAGCATAATACCGCATGCAGGGGCTGCTGCGGGGCATAATACCGTGTGCAGAGGCTGCTGCGGGGCATAATACCGTGTTCAGGGGCCGCTGCGGGGCATAAAACCTTGTAATACTATGTGCAGGGGCCGCTGTGGACCATAATACCGTGTAATACTGTATTTAAAAAAAACACCTACTCACCTGTCCCTTGTGCTCCGGTCTGGTTCTGCTACTCTGGTGATTTCTTCTGGTGGAATTCCCCACCGCACATGATCGCTGAGGTCGCTGACACAGGACATCACAGTGCTGTGGGGAAGAAAACACCAGAGCAGCAGGACTGGAACTCACCAGAGCACCTTCCCCAGCTTCATATTAAAAAAGTGGTTATCCTGGACAACCCCTTTAAGGTGGCACTTGGGCTTTATTAAAGGGGCTTTCCAGCTCATTTTTATTGATGATCTATCCCTAGGACAGTTTATCAATAAGAGATCAGTGGACCCCTCCTCTGATCAGCTTTATGAAGGCGCTATGGCGCGTGTTTATATCACACGCTGTCTGTTTATAGTGACCGTGTGATGTAATTACAGCCTTGTCACATAGACATGTATAGGATGAGGCTGTAGTTACATGACATGGCCGCTATGAGATGAATGACACTATGTAAACAGAGAAGCGGTCACGGCGCTTACACAGGTACCACAGTTCATTCAAACAGTTGATCAGTAGGGGTCCTGGGTTTTTGATTCCCACTGATTATTTTATTAATGACCTGGAAAACCTTTTAATTAGGAAACCTATGGGGCATTATTAATAAGGGGCACTATTTATACAGGATACACACGGACATTATTAATATAAAGATGCACTTGGGAGTATTATTCATTATGGGGGGTTATATCATATATTTTATAATTGGGGTAGCAGCAGAATGGGTGTGCAGGTGAGGACAATGTCGGTCAGGTGCCTGGAAAAGTGAGGAGCCAAAGATGTCTGTGTTGCAAACTTTACAGAGACAAGTCACAGCTGGAAGAAGTGATCATGGCGGTCCAAAGGGAAAAGAAGGGAGATGTGAAGGATTAGTCAGAGACATCACCTGTAAGTCACAGAATGTTACTGCCCTGTATTCACCTAAATGGTAGAGGATAAATACCTGATTGATGGGGGTCTGTCTGCTGAGACCCCCACTGAGCCTGAGAATTGGGTTTTTTACCCCCACTGGGTGGGAATTCAGCCTGACCGCAGCCATATATATAGGTGTGTCACTTGGTGGATGGACGAACCCGCATGGCTCTCATTCAACTTTGATGGGAGCGCCAAAGATACCCGAAGTCCGGTACTCAGCTATCTGCGGCGCTCCTATTATAGAGAATGGGGGCCATGTAGGCTTGTCCATCCACCAAGCAGTTATTTTCATTGTTAATGCCGTGTTGTTGATCTGAAGTAACTCAACTGTACTGAAGTAATACAGGAAGAAGAATTCTTAAAAACTGTTTTATCACTTTGTGTATTGTGTATATTGTGCGACGATAACAGAGTGTGAAGCTAGTAGCATGTAAACGCTATTTTATATATATATATACAGTACAGACCAAAAGTTTGGACACACCTTCTCATTCCAAGAGTTTTCTGTAATTTCATGACTATAAAAATTGTTGATTCACACTGAAGGCATCAAAATTATGAATTAACACATGTGGAATTATATACTTAACAAAAAAGTGTGAAACAACTGAAAATATGTCTTATATTCTAGGTTCTTCAAAGTAGCCACCTTTTGCTTTGATTACTGCTTTGCACACTCTTGGCATTCTCTTGATGAGCTTCAAGAGGTAGTCACCTGAAATGGTCTTCCAACAGTCTTGAAGGAGTTCCCAGAGATGCTTAGCATTTGTTGGCCCTTTTGCCTTCACTCTGCGGTCCAGCTCACCCCAAACCATCTCGATTGGGTTCAGGTCTGGTGACTGTGGAGGCCAAGTCATCTGGCGTAGCACCCCATCACTCTCCTTCTTGGTCAAATAGCCCTTACACAGTCTGGAGGTGTGTTTGGGGTCATTGTCCTGTTGAAAAATAAATGATGGTCCAACTAAACGCAAACCGGATGGAATAGCATGCTGCTGCAAGATGCTGTGGTAACCATGCTGGTTCAGTATTCCTTCAATTTTGAATAAATCCCCAACAGTGTCAGCAGCAAAGCACCCCCACACCATCACACCTCCTCCTCCATGCTTCACGGTGGGAACCAGGCATGTAAAGTCCATTCGTTCACCTTTTCTGCGTCGCACAAAGACACGGTGGTTGGAACCAAGGATCTCAAATTTGGACTCATCAGAGCAAAGCACAGATTTCCACAGGTCTAATGTCCATTCCTTGTGTTCTTTAGCCCAAACAAGTCTCTTCTGCTTGTTGCCTGTCCTTAGCAGTGGTTTCCTAGCAGCTATTTTACCATGAAGGCCTGCTGCACACAGTCTCCTCTTAACAGTTGTTGTAGAGATGTGTCTGCTGCTAGAACTCTGTGTGGCATTGACCTGGTCTCTAATCTGAGCTGCTGTTAACCTGCCATTTCTGAGGCTGGTGACTCGGATGAACTTATCCTCCGCAGCAGAGGTGACTCTTGGTCTTCCTTTCCTGGGGCGGTCCTCATGTGAGCCAGTTTCTTTGTAGCGCTTGATGGTTTTGGCCACTGCACTTGGGGACACTTTCAAAGTTTTCCCAATTTTTCGGACTGACTGACCTTCATTTTTTAAAGTAATGATGGCCACTCGTTTTTCTTGACTTAGCTGCTTTTTTCTTGCCATAATACAAATTCTAACACTCCATTCAGTAGGACTATCAGCTGTGTATCCACCTGACTTCTGAAAAACACAACTGATGGTCCCAACCCCATTTATAAGGCAAGAAATCCCACTTATTAAACCTGACAGGGCACACCTGTGAAGTGAAAACCATTTCAGGTGACTACCTCTTGAAGCTCATCAAGAGAATGCCAAGAGTGTGCAAAGCAGTAATCAAAGCAAAAGGTGGCTACTTTGAAGAACCTAGAATATAAGACATATTTTCAGTTGTTTCACACTTTTTTGTTATGTATATAATTCCACATGTGTTAATTCATAGTTTTGATGCCTTCAGTGTGAATCTACAATTTTTATAGTCATGAAAATACAGAAAACTCTTGGAATGAGAAGGTGTGTCCAAACTTTTGGTCTGTACTGTATTTTTTTGGGGGGGGGGGGTTCATCTTTCTATAATCCGCCTCAGGCAGCAAAGAGGCTAGGTTCACCACTGGGCGAAGCAACATATTTCAGGTTGTAAAGACAGAATTATTTCAAAATTTCCAGCAGATTTCAAGGTGTTTTGATTATATAACTACTATTAAGCAGAAGTTCGGAGTATTTTTACCTTTTACACCACCATGGGACAATGGGTATAACTTACAGTTTAGGTTATTACACAATAAAAAATATGGAAAATTGAGGTATTAGTGTAAACGTATTCCATCCCAGAAATATTAAGTCAGAGGTTTTGAAACAAAATCTTGGGATATGTATACAGAATTTTCTTAGTTATTTTCAATTGAGTAACGCTTTGATTCCAACGGTTCATAAAGATAAGATTAAATTTATCACGTTAAGTATACTTGATGTATTTTATAAAAGGGAAAAATAGAAAAGGGATTATACAGTATTTGTTGTTTATAAGCAATTGGGCAGCACGGTGGCTCAGTGGTTAGCACTGCAGCCTTGCAAAGCTGGAGTCCTGGGTTCGAGTCCTGTCAGGGACAACATCTGCAAGGAGTTTGTATGTGCTCCCCATGTTTGCGTGGGTTTCCTCTGGGTACTCCGGTTTCCTCCCACACTCCAAAGACATACTGATAGGGAATGTAGATTGTGAGCCCTCTATGGGACAGTGACTGTAAAGCGCTGCGGAATATGATGGTGCTATACAAGTAAGCATAATAAATAAATAAATTGATCTCAAATAAGGTTTTGGGGGATGATTCTAAATATAAAGAAAAATGGGGTAGAGATTTCGAGGGAGATTTGGGATCTGTTCGTCACTAGTATATAAAGGAATTAACACAGTTTCATTAATCTGTTCTCATCATTTTTGAAATTTATGTTAATGCTTCATTTACAGTATATTATACACCAAGCAATTAAAATTCCCGATGTCCCAAGTGTTGTATGACTGAAGTGGACCTTATACAATTGATCTGGCTTTGCCCCAAACTACATCAATACTGGCCTTTGACTATAGAGTTTTTTGATACTTTATTCAATACCAGCTTACAGAATTCACCTAAGTTGATATATTTGGGTGATTATTTAGCTTTGGATCTGAGGCATAAAGGGTGCCATTATTTACTCTTACACATACAATTTCAAGCCAGGCTTCAGGTTCCGAAGAAATGGTTTGCTAAAGATCCTACACTTTTTCGGAGAAACATATGTATAGGGTCCTTTTGTTTGGGAGAATTTTGCTGTAGGTTAGTAACAAAGTTTGGGATCCAGGGACGAAGCCTGAGGTGTAGGCGAAACGTGCGTCGGGCGCCTGCAAGGTGTGGATAAGTAATCTATTTACATCTGTATATCATACATTCTTAGTTTTGTCCTCTTTTGTGGAGGTTTCATTCAATTGTCAGTTTTTTTCTCTCTGATTGGTGTTTTTTTCTATGGTAGAAACTTGGTTTCACCCTATTATTAATATATACACCTGTGAGAGCATTATTACTTTCTAGTGAACTATTTGTGATATCTATATTGTTAATTATTCCATTACTTCCATACATATCATTATATGTTACTGGTACTATGTTTGACTTCACAAGTCATTCCCCAAATGTGTATATTATCTACATTATTTATTTGTCACCTTTGTGTCCGTATTCATGTTTTTATTGGATACTAATAAACATTCATATTTTATATTAGTGTGGATTTATTTTATATTTTATGTTTACTTTGGTGTGTTATCTCACTTTTTCGCCTTTTTTGTTTTTTGATTAACAAAGTTTGGGATGTCAAAGACTATTATTATACTGTACAGGGATGTTACTATAGGAGGTCCATAGGTAGCAATTTCTAGCGGCCCTGGAGCCTCTCTGCAACATAAGATAACACCAGTATGTAAGATAAAACATGGTAAATGAGAATCCCATTACATATTTTGCATTGGGGCCCAAGAGCCTTAAGTTACATCTCTGATACTGCACACTATATTTCACCCACTACAAGTACAATAAATTGAGTTAAAAAAAACCATGTATTTTAAGGGCAAAAGCCATTTTCAAATGTAAACTGTATTTATTGCTTTGGGTTGTATTGACACTTTCTGAACTCTCTTAGGATTTTCTTGTTTACTAGGGTGTGAAAGATCCTCAGTGCGCCAACACCGTTTGGGCCACACCTGAGTCTTCTTTCATAAAAACCACACTCACCGCCAGTGAGTGCCGGGTTCACAAGATAAATACAAGACAAGCTTTCTAAATTTTATATATTTATTAACCCCTAAATGGGTCGGTATTAACATCTAACACATACAGTTCAGAACAGATATGCAGATATATGCAAGCATTAACAGTTACTAGTTACAATATACAGTACTTAAAATAAAAGGGAATAAAGGTGAAATAGTTACTTTACCACACATTGTCATGTGTGAATAACCCAGTGGAGGCTTCTTGGCATGTGGCATTAACTCCTAGCATGTGGCATCACAGTATATTCCAGCCTGCATGCTCTTATCACAGTCTCTCAGTAAACTCTTGTAGTCTGATCATAGTAAGCAGCAGCATTCCAACCTGCATGCTCATCACAGCAGCCTCTCCTCATGGTCTGTCTGTAATATCCTGTAGTCTCAGCACAAACTCTATAGCATAATCTCCTCCCACAGACCTCTTACCTCATCTTTTATACCCTTTATGCCACCTCCCAGAATGAGGTCATCGGCGGCAGCAAGTCTGATTGAATAATGCACTCAAGTCCAGATTCTTTGTATTGAGCGGAGACCAAGTGGAATGATACAATGTTATCAGCCATATCTGATCTACCAGTGCAGACTGGACAATGCATGTTTTTGTTTGATCACTCAGGGCTGTGTAGGAATACAATGGAGCCCTGCTGGGATGGATACAAAGCCCTATTGTTACAATGGTGCTACTACTGCTAATATACACCTAGGCTTATAGCTGCGCACATTATGAATAAATGCAGGTACGCTACCCAGAGACCAAAATACAGCTTTGAGTTATAGCCATATTTAAGCGGAATCATCACACCTCCCCCTTTAGATGGGGCTTGCAGGAAATAGGGGCCTATGCCCCTCTTCTGAAAGCACCTCCGCCTCCAGCTTCTCAGGCTCTGGCCCCAAGGCACCCTCACCTCCCTCCGGGATCCCAGCAGACTCGGGCCTTGTCAGACTCCGAGGGTGGTTGAGCGCCATGCGTCTTCAATATGTCCAGACTAGGGTCAGCTTGGACAGCATCTCTGCTGAACTCTTGGCTGGATTGAGACAAAAGAGAGGTGCATGTTACATAGCTGCCGGACCCTTCTGGCTCTCTAGTCTGACTAGGGACACTTCTAAGGCTAAGGCCCTGATCCACGTACACTTGGCTACCCCATGCCTGTTCTGGGTCCGCTTTCTGAGTGCTGGCACCCTGTGGAGCCACACTCATAACCTCAGGCCCTTGGGATACCAGTTCAGAGACCCCATCCCGGCGGTCTCTCAGGGTCTCTCTCACACTAGCCGCTAGTTGGGAGAGTTCTAGGGGATTCTGCACCTCCCCCTTTGCTTCCAAACCTAGGGGCACCTCTGGTTCTGGCACAGGTATGTTTGGACCCTGTTCCTCCTGTACTTGGGTGGGTGATGGTGATACCTTGGGCAAATGACTGAGATCATGCTTCCCCAAACCATCCCCCCACAATACATTGACAGGTAATACATTTGACATACCCTCTTCTTGGATCACACCTCCAGTACCCCATGCCATCTGCACTTGGGCCATGGGCACTCCTGGAATAGAACTGGACAGAAGAGACGTGTATGTCTCATACCGGCCTGACTCCTCCGGCTTCAAGGGAGTGAGGCTAGTCATGGCGGTCTCAGCACCGACTCCAGGTGGTGTAGGCAACGGTTCAAGGGTCGGAATGCCCTCCACCCTTGTAGCACTCTGGCTGCGGGCTAACACTGCACTACCAGCAGTCCGTCCCTCACCTGAATCGGCCATAAGATCCCCATAGCCTACCTGACCACCTGGTACATGGTCAGCAGTTGGGTGCTTATCGGATGCACTGGGCGAAATAGTAGAAGTCGCTTCCAGTGACTCAGAAGAGCTACCCTGTACACTTTCACAACAAGCATTGGCAATTACATTGACAGTACCTTCATTAGCAATTGTTAATTCACACTGGGCCTCAATGAGATCTGCAGTAGACATGTTAACAAGCTGGGAGGGAGACGCCCCCGCAGATGTGGGTGTGTCTACAGACAAAGTCTCATTGGCTCCTAGCACGGGGGTGAACAAAGCATCAATAACATTTTTGCTGAGCTGGGTTGCAGGAAGCTCGTTTGCATCTTCCCTGCTCTCAGCTGAAGTCAACTCATTAGCATTTACATTGACTGCCATGGGAAGTATCTCAGAGGGGGGGTTACGGGCCCTCTCTGCAGATATGACAGACACATTATCAACATTAGTCATAGACAGTTTATCACAGTAAATTGGGTTGCTCCCCACCCCATATTGGGACATCATAGGTCCTAAATCAATTCCCAACAGTACATTAGCAGGCAAATCAGTCAATAGTCCCACAGTCCACATTCCTTTTTCTGCACCCCAGTCCAGATACACAGATGGGCCACCTGCTGTGGCTTGGGAAGCAGGGAAGTTCTCAGGGCGGTTGGGGCACTCCTCCTTGAAATGTCCTGTCTGGTTACAGGCATGGCCCCGCCGCACCTCCCCTTGGGGTTTGGGAAAGGTCACCCGGGCGCCCAGAGTTCTTGGGACAGGGGAGGGACCACCCGGGGCATAGTTTGTCTCACCCGACCTGCCGACAGACGGCTGTGGTGAACTCCGGCCTGGCTTCTCCTTCCAACTTGAGGGTCTCTGCAGGGTTGTTGGAGTTTGTGCAGGGGCGGTTTGTGCCCGCTGGGAGAGCTCCATCCTTTTGAGCTCAAGCTGATACTGCCGCTCAGCCTGCCGCTCTTCTGCCTCACAATCAGCCTGCCGTTCTCGTTCTTGTTCTACAGCTTCCTGAAGACGGTACAACACCTGCAGGTATGTGTGAGGGTCACTGGTGCCTACTTGCTGCAGGGCCATTTCCCAGTATGAAACCATTCCCCCTACAAGGCTGGAGTTACTGGTCTCTCCTGGTGAAGTAATCCTTGGGACCGGGCTGCTTGCTGCACTTCCTGGCCTAGCCCCAAAATCAGGACTCTGCTCGATTCTCTGCATGGCTGTGGCTGCCTCCATTTCAGCCATACGCTCAGGATCTCCAAAAGCCTGGTTCAGCAATTCTTGAGCTCTGCTTCTGAGCCCACTAGCCATCCACTGGTATTTGCCAAATAAAAGATAGGATAGAATACAAAGAGTAAGGGAGGGGAACAGCACTGTATCAAACGTTCACTGTATCTTAATGCTTGCTTTAATACCGAGCTTGTCTCATAGGATTACCATAATCCCCAGCATGTGAGTGATAAAGGTCACCAACACACGCCGTTTATCCTAAGATCCCACTACGCTGCCACCAATGTGAAAGATCCTCAGTGCGCCAAACCCGCGTTGGCCCACACCTGAGTCTTCCTTCATATAAAACCACACTCACCGCCAGTGAGTGCCGGGTCCACAAGATAAATACAAGACAAGTTTTCTAAATTTTATATATTTATTAACCCCTAAATGGGTCGGTATTAATAATAATAGTCCTTTAATAGTCCCACAATGGGGAAATTCATTAACATCTAACATATACAGTTCAGAACAGATATGCAGATATATGCAAGCATTAACAGTTACTAGTTACAAGATACAGTGCAATGAAATAAAAAGGGCATAAAAGTGAAATAGTTACTTTACCACACACCTCCTGGATGTGGCTCTATAGTCCAACACTCACACATGCTTTGTCATGTGTGAATAACCCAGTGGAGGCTTCTTGGCATGTGGCATTAACTCCTAGCATGTGGCATCACAGTATATTCCAGCCTGCATGCTCTTATCACAGTCTCTCAGTAAACTCTTGTAGTCTGATCATAGTAAGCAGCAGCATTCTAACCTGCATACTCATCACAGCAGCCTCTTCTCATGATCTGTCTGTAATATCCTGTAGTCTCAGCACAAACTCTATAGCATAATCTCCTCCCACAGACCTCTTACCTCATCTTTTATACCCTTTATGCCACCTCCCAGAATGAGGTCATCGGCGGCAGCAAGTCTGATTGAATAATGCACTCAAGTCCAGATTCTTTGTATTGAGCGGAGACCAAGTGGAATGATACAATGTTATCAGCCATATCTGATCTACCAGTGCAGACTGGACAATGCATGTTTTTGTTTGATCACTCAGGGCTGTGTAGGAATACAATGGAGCCCTGCTGGGATGGATACAAAGCCCTATTGTTACAATGGTGCTACTACTGCCAATATACACCTAGGCTTATAGCTGCGCACATTATGAATAAATACAGGTACGCTACCCAGAGACCAAAATACAGCTTTGAGTTATAGCCATATTTAAGCGGAATCATCACATAGAGAACATAACCTAACAACTTGAAATTGGTCTCATTAAGATCTCACTTGTAGCCAGTAGTAACTGCAAAGGCTGTGTATATATTTATTTGCTATCTGTTCCATTATGGAACACATGAAAACCGACTGCTTACAGAAAACAACAGATTACATTGAACAGCATAACAAAGAGGTAAGACGACATCTAATTGAGTTCTACAGAGAACTGATAGCTGATGGCCTCTCTATACAACACAGTATATACACTGTGTGAACTATATTGTGCACTGTTACTTTCACATTTTGTATACCTTTTGTCATATTTTAATACCAGTATGACAGCTATTTTATACAGATCATTCTATACTGTTCTCAGAGCTGTCTACTCAAAGGAAGTTTACCTGTCTTCCCTGTTGTTAGCAATCCAGTAACAACCTACATCCAGACTCTCATACTTGGTTTTGCTATTTGTTGACTACAGTTCTCAGGAAATTGCATAAATCCAAATCTAAGCAAGTTACTTTTAAATGAGATTCTTAAAAAGAAAATTGTTATGGAAAATTGATTATTTCATTTCTGTAAAGGCCAATATGACTGCTCATTTACAATACAAACAGTGAATTACTTTTTGCAATATTAAAGTCTGTAAGAAAACAGGAATAAAACATATCTGTAGGAGCAAAGCTTATGTCTGTAGGAGCAGAGCTTATGTTCCATCCAACCAATAGTCACATACAGTGTCGGACTTGGATATCTAGGGACCACCAGTGGAATTGATTCTAGGGGCCCAACCTACTACTAGCATACCCCTGTCCCTTTAATATAAATTATGCCCCCGTATATTACATGGTTAATTCACCTTTCTAATTCTGATTGTCTATCCTTAGGATAGGCCATCAATATACATCACCCTTGCAGATCAGCTGTAACAAGACAGCACAATTACAGGTAAGGTCAGGATGTATTTATAATTTTTGTACGTATAATTTTCTAATAAAGAATTATTATATTTATGATATTGAGGGTGTCTCCATAGTTTTTGTTGGGTTGCAATAACAGGTCAGGAGTCATGTAACTGACCCCCCATATGATGTGCATTACTTCAGTACCTAAACCCACTGCTACACACTGTATGGCAAGTGAGCAGCGTGGGTCCTGGAATCGTTAACATTACCTGTAGCCGTGCTATATATATATATATATATATATATATTAGAAATGTGAATAAACCCTTTAAAGGGGGCGTCCAGGACGTTGAGGAATGGATGTGGCGCATGGGAAGTTTTAAATTAAAATGAAAAAAAAAAAAAAAAAAAAAAAACAAAACATACTCACGTGTCCCCAGCTCTGTTGTCCGCTACCAGTGTCCATTCAGTCTCGCACCAGGAATTTCTTTCCAGGAGTCCTGCACCTCATGTGACCACTGAGACCAATTTGTGGCCTTAGGAGCTGCCGGTGAGTGACCAGTGACATATGTAAGTGATGTCACCGGTCCCTTTACAGTGACACCTGAGGCCACTGATTGCTCTCAGCGGTCACATGGGGCGCAGGATTACCAGCAATGATGTGCCAGCATGAGAGAGAATGGACACTGGCTGGGGACAACAGAGCATCAGGAACAGATGAGTGTGCTTTTTTTTTTTTTTGCTCGAATTTACGCATAACCTCTTTAAACCCTTCACAGAGCCATATGAGGGCTTAATGTTTGTGGGACAAATTGTTCTTTATAATGGTACCATTTATTATTCTATATAATGTACTGGGAAGCTGGAAAAAAAATTCAGAATTAGGTGGAATTGGAGAAAAAGTGCATTTGTGCGACTTTCTTACAGGCTTCATTTGGAAGCATTCACTCTTCAGCCAATATGACATATCACCTGTATTCTATGTTTTGTTACGATTCTGGCAGAGGCGTAGCTAGCGGGGAAGCAGAGGGGGCAGCTGCCCCGGGCCCACTGATTCTTTTGGGGCCCACCCCGGGGACCGTCATTAATACATGTTTTACTTTTAACTAGATCGATGTCTGCAGACACCTATCTAGTTAAAACCCATCCAGCAACTAACTGTCTTGTAAACGGCAAGCCACTTCAGGCCTGCGGTTTACAAGACACACGGCACAGGTGGCGTGATGACATCATAGCATCGCGCCTACACCGAGACGTAGATGTCCTATGCATGAACCCTGTACATAGAGCGTAGGGCCAAGAAGAAGAGGAGGAGGCGGCAGCTCCATTCACCAAAGGATCGCAAGTAGGTGAGTATAACTTTTTTTTTGTTTGTTTTTTTAAGTGCAGTTGTGGGTGTTTTAATAGTATAAGGGGGGAATTAGAGGGAGAATTATAAGGGAGGATTCATTAGGGGGCATTATGATGATGGGGGGGTCATCTATATAAGTCTATATAAGGGGGCATTGTGAACTTAAGGGGGGGTTATATAAGGGGTCATTAGGAGGTACATTTATAAAAGGGGTCATTAGAGGTGCAATATTTATGTCAGGGGTAATCAGGGGCATAATATGAGGGGGCAGTTAATTTAATTAAGGTGGCACTTGGGCTTTATTAAGACTAAGGCCCAATGTAGCGGGCTGCAGCAAAAAAGCGCTGCAGGGAAAACCGTGGAGGTAATGAATCACGTTTTTTTCCCACAGTACTTTTCACAGAAAGTCCGCAGATGTTTCCTGTAAAAGGCTGCATTTTTTCCACGGCATTTACACCGTGGCCACACCACGGCATTTACGCCATGTGTGACCCCGGCCTTAAGGAGTTTTCCACCTCATTTTTATTGATGATCTATCCTCAGAATAGATCATCAATAAGAGATCAGTGCCCCCACCCCTCTGATCAGCTGTATGAAGGGACTATGGCGCCTGTTTATATCACACACTGTCTGTTTATAGTGACCGTGTGATGTAATTACAGTCTTATCACATAGACGTGTATAGGACGAGGCTGTAGTTACATTACATGGCCGCTATGAGATGAATGACACTATGTAAACAGAGAAGCGGTCACGGCGCCTACACAGATACCACGGTCCATTCAAACAGCTGATCCTGGGGACCCCAGGTATTGGAACCCCACTATTTTTTTTTTTTTACCTTTTAATTAGGAAACACCTGGGCATTAATAATAAGGGGCAATATTTAAAGGGGGTACACAGGGAAGTTAATTTAAAGATGCACTTGGGGGTATTATTCATTATGGGGGGGTTATATTATATATTTTATAATCGGGGGTAGCAGCAGGATGGGTGTGCAGGTGAGGACAATTTGGGTCAGGTGTCTGAAAAAGTAAGGAGCCAAAGATGTATGTTCTGCAAACTTTACAGAGGCTGGAAGAAAGGGTTATGGTGGCCCAGATGGAAGAAAAATCGGAATGGAAATGTGAACAATTAGTCAGAGACGTCACTGGTAAGTCACTAAATGATACTGCCCTGTATTCACCCTGTGTACAGCCGATATCTACCACTATACGGTTACCGTATAGCGATAATATCAGTATACCTAAGTTGGGGGCCCACTTGAACATGTTCGCCCACCCTGTGCTCAACCCCAAGCTACGCCTCTGGATTCTGGGGATACCAAATTTCTATAGTTTTATTTACATTTTAACCCCTTAACAAAAATCTAAAGCTTTGCAAAAAAAAAAAAAATTCTCCAGAAGTCGCCATATTCTGACACCCGTAACTTTTTTATATTTCGTATATTTTTTGCAGGATCAGGTGTACTTTTTAGTTTTAACATTTTGGGGAACGTCCATTGCTTTGATCACTTTTTGTTAAAATTTTTATCAGAGACAAAACAGTGAAAAAACTGCAGTTCGCACTTTTGATTTTTTTTTTTCACTATGACGTTCACCATACGGAAAAAATATTTTATAAGTTTGTAGCCTGCGCATTTTTGGACACAGGGATACCTAATGTGTATGTGTTACACAGTAAGCTGTATGCAGTCTATGGGACTTTCGCTATGTTAATATTGAGGCTGGTCTATGACCAGCCTCAATAGTAATATTCCTATGACAGGCCTGGGAGCCTTCATAAGGCTTCTGGCTGTTATGGGAACAAGTTGGCTGATGTAATGCCCACGATCAGCGCAAATGACGGTAGCTATGGTGTCCGCTCTGCAGAGTGGCTGTCATCTTTAACCCCTTAAAGACGCAGCAAAAAGTGTGTTAAGGACCAGGCCTCATTTTTCAAATCTAACATGTGTCACTTTATTTGGTAATAACTTTGAGACACTTTAAGTTATCAAAATGATTCTGAGACTGTTTTTTCATGACACATTGTACTTTGTGTCAGTGGTAAATTTTGGTCAATATGTTTTGTTTTTCATTATGCAAAATAGGGAATTTGGTGAAAAATTTTAAAAAAAAATGCAGTTTTCAAATGTTGAAATTGAATGCCTTTCATATAGAAAGTCATAGTGCCCTAATTACTTCATAAATATAATTTACTAGATCACTGCTTTATGTTACAATCAAACTTTAATCACCCTTTCAATTTTTTTCAGATATTATAAAGCTTACAAATCAAGCAGTAATTTTCCAAATTTTCAATATTTCCAAAACACATTTTTCAAGGGACCAGTTCAGTTCTGAAGGGGCCTTGAAAGGCCTCTGATAGAAACCCCGATAAATAACCCCATTCTCAAAACTGCACCCCTGAAAAAAATTCAAAACAGCAGTTAGAAAGTTTCTTAACCCTTTCAGCATTTCACAGCAATTAAAACAAAATGGAGGTCAAATTTAAACTTTTCAATTTCTGTTACTAATATATTCATTTAGCCCTAGAATTTACACATTCACAAGAGGTTAAAGAAGAAAATACATTACACAATCTGTTATGCAATTTCTCCCGAGCATGAAATTATCCCACATGAGCATGTAAACTGATGTATGGAAACACAGTAAGGTAAAGAACAGAAGATGCACTATTGGGATTTTGGAGGGCAGATTTTACTGGAATTTGTTTCAGGCACCATGTTGCTTTTGCAGAGCCCCTAAAGTGCCAGAACAGTGGAAATCCCCCAAAATGACCCCATTTTGGAAACTAGACCCCTTAGGGAATTTATCAAGGGGTATAGTGATCACTTTGACCCTACAGGCATTTCACAGATTTTTTTTTTTTTTTACCACTGTGACATGACAATGAAAAATTACTTTTTCTACAATATAATGTCACTATAGCCACAAATTTTTCATTTTCATAAGTGGATAAAGAAGAAAAAGCATCTATTTGTTAAGCAATTTCTCCCGACTAAAGAAATGCCCCACATGTGGGTGTAAACTGCTGTATGGTCACACAGAGGGACTGAGAAGGAACAGAACAATATTTGAAGAGCAAATTTTGCTGTAATAGATTGTAGTTACCATGTCGCATTTGCAGAGGCCTTGAAGTGCTAGAACAGTGGAAACTCCCCACAATGTGACCCAATTTTGAAAACTAGACCACTCAAGGAATTTAGTGAACACTTTGACCCTACGAGAGTTTCACAGAATTTTTAACCTTTGGAATGTGAAAATGAAAAATTACTTTTTTTTTTAATAAAACGTCAGTCCTTCATGCACAGGCCAGGTGTCATACTGATAAATTGTGTCTTACCTTATTCCCCTTGTGGAATAGACTGCACTTTTTTTTTACTCTTTCCTTTCTTTGCAGTTTGTGGGACTTCACTGGGAAAATGTTGCCCAGGTACAATACGGACACCTTCAGTCTGAGAAGTACCTGGGCCCAGCCCTTCCTGGTCCCCAAATATCAGGGTCTTGATAAATGCTTCCTGAAACTCAAGGAAAGTTCCTGTCTGTCCTGTGGTCTGACAAAACTAAAACTGAACTGTTTGGCCATAATGACCATCTTTACGTTTGGAGGAAAAAAAGAGACACTTGCAAGCCTGAGAACACCATCCCAACTGTGAAACACAGGGGTGACAGCATCATGTTGTGGGGTTGTTTTGCTGCAGGAGGGACTTGTGCACTTCACAAAATACATGGCATCATGAGGAAAGAACATTATGTGGCAATACTGAAGCAACAGCAACATCTCAAGACATCAGCCAGAAAGTTAAAGCTTGGGTGCAAATGGGTCTTCTAAATGGACAATGACCCGAGGCATACTGCCAAACTGGTTACAAAGTGGCTTAAAAAAGTCAATGTTTTGGAGTGGCCATCACAAAGCCCTGATCTCAATCCTATTGAAAATTTATGGGCAAAGCTGAAAAGGCAGGTGCGGCCTACAAACATGACTCAGTTACACCAGTTCTGTCAGAAGGAATGGGCCCAAATTCCTACCAACTATTGTGAGAAGCTTGTGCAAGGATATCCAAAACGTTTGACTCAAGTCATACAGATTAAGGGCAATAGTACCAAATACTAATGAAATGTATGTAAACTTTTGACTTTGCAGAAAATAATAAAAATGCCTTAAAAAATTCTCTCTCTCATATTACACTGGTCTACAGCCAAATTGGTTCAGACATGAAAACAGTTGATCTTAACTAATTTTGGGGTGCTGAGATCGAAAATGATGCTCAAATTCTGAAATTGGCTCAAATTTTCATGATACAGGGGTGCTTTTAATATTTCTCCCAGCCTTTAATACAATACTGGGAAAAGTTTGCATCATCAGTATTGCATCATCTACTAGAATTGCATCATCTCAGAATGACCAATAGAAAGATGCCAATAAAGGCCAGGTGATGCAATCCAAATTAAACTTAGGTTCCAGACTTCAACAGTGGAATCTGCTAGCAGATGATGTTCGGATTTCTTTGTTCCAGGACCGTCAAAAGCATCTTGTCCAATTCTTCTTCAAGGAGGGTGATCTTGTTGCATGCAATAACCTCTGCAGTTTAATGGAAGCTCTCAACATCAGCTATAACCCAGATGAGTGGAGGCTATTTATCGATTCATCCAAGCTGAGTCTTAAAGCTGTCTTATTGCAAAATGGCAATGCACTACCATCAGTTCCAACTGGTTATGCAGTTCACATGAACGAAACATATAAAAACATGAAACAGTTTTTGAGATGCATAAACTATGATCAACAACAGTGTTAAATAGTTTAGATTAGCAGAGTGTAAAAACAGCAATTATTTGAGTGTCTCCCCCCCCCTTTCCCTGTTCATAGACTAATATGTAAAAAGTAACTGCCTGAAAAGTGGAAAATAAATTTCTTTAAAGAGGACCTTTCATGTCCTCAGGCACATGCGGTTTTACATACCGCTAGAAAGCTGACAGAGCTCTGAATTCAGCGCACTGCCGGCTTTCCCGGTATGTGCCCCGGGGCTGGAGATATTGGCGGTGTAAGTTTCACGGTTTACTGTCAGAAAGGCGTTCCTGACAGTGTAGCTGCGCTGTGAGGAACGCCCTCCCTGACAGTTCTCGTTCATAGACTTGTACTGGGGGGGGCGTTCCTCACATCTGAGCGTCATCGCTGGGCTGTAAGGAACGCCCCCTCTCTCTGTACTCGTCTATAGTGCTGTACTGTCAGAGGGGGCGTTCCTTACTGGCCGGCGAGGACACTGAGCTGTAAGGAATGCCCCCCCAGTACAAGTCTATGAACGAGAACTGTCGGGGAGGGCATTCCTCACAGTGCAGCTAGACTGTCAGGAACGTCTTTCTGACAGTAAACCGTGAAACTTACACCGCCGATATCTCCTGCCCCGGGGCACATACCAGGAAAGCCGGCAGTGCGCTGAATTCAGCGCGCTGACGGCTTTCTAGCGGTATGTAAAACCGCATGTTCCTGAGGACATGAAAGGTCTTCTTTAATAAGATATATATAACCTTGGTCTACAGCCAAATTGGTTCAGACATGAAAACAGTTGATCTTAACTAATTTTAGAGTGCTGAGATCGAAAATGATGCTCAAATTTTGAAATTGGCTCAAATTTCATGATACAAGGGTGCTTTTGATATTTCTCACAGCCTTTAATTCAATACTGGGAAAAGTCTGCATCATCAGTATTGCATCATCTACTAGAATTGCATCATCTCAGAATGACCAATAGAAAGATGCCAATAAAGGGCGGATGATGCAATCACACAACTTTATATATTCTCCCTCTATCAGCCATCCAGCACTTGTTACAGTTCGGCTTACATTGTTCAGTCTATATACGTTCGGCGATGCCTCGGACTTGCATTAATAAAGCAGATAATTTCTGCTATATATGTAGTGAAGTGACTTTTGCATCACAAAAGTGAAGTTTGACTCCCATGGTTAGGAAAGTCTACCACCTGTATTTCGGCTGCAAAATAGGAGATCAGGACAAGAGTTGGGCTCCACACACATGTTGTAATAGATGTTCATCAAACCTCACACAGTGGTTGAACGGGAACATACAATCTATGCCTTTTGCAGTGCCAATGGTCTGGAGAAATCCAACTGACCATACTGCCAATTGCTACTTCTGCATGGTGCCTCCAAATGGGAAAGGAATTTCGAATAAAAACAAGTGGACTTTACAGTATCCAAATATTCCATCTGCGATATGCCCAGTAGCTCATTCAGAAGAATTCAGTTCCAAAAGCACCAGAAACAATCTCACTCGATTCCTCACTCGACGAAGAAAAAGAAGAAGCATGTGGTCATGAACCACCTACCTCGCACGATCAAGATTTTCTTTCATCAATCTCCACTGAACCACACCTTATATCGCAAAAAGAACTGAACGATCTTGTTAGAGATCTAGATCTGCCCAAGAGTAAGGCAGAGCTCTTAGGTTCCAGACTTCAACAGTGGAATCTGCTAGCAGATGATGTTCAGATTTCTTTGTTTCAAGATCGTCAAAAGCATCTTGTCCAATTCTTCTTCAAGGAGGGTGATCTTGTTGCATGCAATAACCTCTGCAGTTTAATGAAAGCTCTCAACATCAACTATAACCCAGATGAGTGGAGGCTATTTATCGATTCATCCAAGCTGAGTCTTAAAGTCTTACTGCACAATGGCAATGCACTACCATCTATACAATTTACATAACAGTAAAACAAGAATTCTTCGATATAATAGAAACTAGAGCCAATTGACAGTTTTCCTTGTGATTTTGAATTCAGCACATGAAAATCATTAAGAAATGGCTCATTTTATTTCTGAACCAAACAACTTTTGAAAATTTGTAGACTTGTGTTATTCTGGCATTTGGCAAATATAAATAATTTTGGTAATCCTAATTGACCTAAAACGGGAAAGGTTTATTCTGATGTCATGTCAGATAGTGAGAAAAACATGCATATATGTCTTTTTATATAGTGTATGTAAACTTCTGGTTTTAACTGTAGGTAATAACCCTGGTCCAGCAGTGGGTGCAGCAAATCCACACTATTTTCCCACTAACTTCTAGGATTAGGTGGCATTCTTCCTTCATAAACTCTAAACTTGTAGGTGTATCCTGAGTTGCTCTTGCTCAGTTAGTACATTTTAATGCCATATCATGCCCTCTTACTGGGCAGGTATTGGTGGAATTTCAGCCTCCCTTTGAAACTGATCAGAGACTCATCTATAGAAATGTTCTGATCAGGGATGTATGACACTGCAAATTTTGGGCTAACGTGGTCAAAAAGTGGCCAGACTTTGAATAGGCGCTCAAAGTTTGGGGCATCTCGGGGTGGGCCCTGTGCATTATCATTATAGTGTAACAATTTCAGGATCATTTCAAAGTGTGTCCTGGTAATGGTCATTCGATAGAATGGAGTATTATACAAGACGTTTCTACTCCAATACAGTCGAATTTGTGGTTTCTTCACTATGCTCATATGCAGAATAAGACCCCAGAAAATCTTAATCTCTGCTGCATTTACTGGGGTCCACCTCTGGGGCCTAACATATGAAGAGGTGTTCTATGAAGTGCTGGGCATACAAATTTGTTTGGGCCACCATTAAATCTATAAACTCATCAGAGGAAAAGATTTTGAAAAAAATTCAATTTCTCTAAAGTCTTCAGTCTCAATTTGGATTCCTGATCTGCCCACAAAGTCAGGAAGCTGAGGCTCATAATTTTCTGGGGGTGGGGTTCACATTGGTACTACAGTTTTGGAAGCTACTTCAGTAATAGTTGTGGGGCTCCTCCTTTGGGGTCGCTCATCACTGGATGATGAGGAGGAGGAAGAGGAAAAATAAAGGAATGGGGCATTTTCCTCTTCTCTCTCACTGGCCGTATCAGTTTCTGCCATGTCCCAGGACTTAGTTTAATTCACTGACATGTATCTGTGATACTGCCTGTGAAGTTTGCCTGTGAAGTTTGTCCTTCCTCCCTCTCTGTACCCCTGGCTGTGATGCTGTAAGCTCCTGCCCTCCCTCTCTGTTCTTGTTCACTTGTTTTTGTTGTAACATGTCTGCTCAGCTCCTGGAAATGCATCATCATTTTTCACCTACCGATGCTACTGCTGTTACTACTACTGCTGTTATATGAGGTTTTACAAGATTTACCTGGATTAAAGCATCTGGAATCTTATCTACAGTGCCTTGCGAAAATATTCGGCCCCCTTGAACTTTTCAACCTTTTGCCACATTTCAGGCTTCAAACATAAGGATATAAAATTTTAATTTTTTGGTGAAGAATCAACAAGTGGGACACAATTGTGAAGTGGAACGAAATTTATTGGTTATTTTAAACTTTTGTCAAAAATAAAAAACTGAAAAGTGGGGCATGCAATATTATTCGGCCCCTTTACTTTCAGTGCAGCAAACTCACTCCAGAAGTTCAGTGAGGATCTCTGAATGATCCAATGTTGTCCTAAATGACTGATGATGATAAATATAATCCACCTGTGTGTAATCAAGTCTCCGTATAAATGCACCTGCGCTGTGATAGTCTCAGGGTTCTGTTTAAAGCGCAGAGAGCATCATGAAGACCAAGGAACACACCAGGCAGGTCCGTGATACTGTTGTGGAGAAGTTTAAAGCTGGATTTGGATACAAAAAGATTCCCCAAACTTTAAACATCCCAAGGAGCACTGTGCAAGCGATCATATTGAAATGGAAGTATCAGACCACTGCAAATCTACCAAGACCCGGCCGTCCCTCTAAACTTTCATCTCAAACAAGGAGAAGACTGATCAGAAATGCAGCCAAGAGGCCCATGATCACTCTGGATGAACTGCAGAGATCTACAGCTGAGGTGGGAAAGTCTGTCTATAGGACAACAATCAGTCGTACACTGCACAAATCTGGCCTTTCTGGAAGAGTGGCAAGAAGAAAGCCATTTCTCAAAGATATCCATAAAAAGTCTCGTTTAAAGTTTGCCACAAGCCACCTGGGAGACACACCAAACATGTGGAAAAAGGTGCTCTGGTCAGATGAAACCAAAATCGAACTTTTTGGCCACAGTGCAAAACGATATGTTTGGCGTAAAAGCAACACAGCTCATCACCCTGAACACACCATCCCCACTGTCAAACATGGTGGTGGCAGCATCATGGTTTGGGCCTGCTTTTCTTCAGCAGGGACAGGGAAGATGGTTAAAATTGATGTGAAGATGGATGGAGCCAAATACAGGACCATTCTGGAAGAAAACCTGTTGGAGTCTGCAAAAGACCTGACACTGGGACGGAGATTTATCTTTCAACAAGACAATGATCCCAAACATAAAGCAAAATCTACAATGGAATGGTTCACAAATAAACGAATCCAGGTGTTAGAATGGCCAAGTCAAAGTCCAGACCTGAATCCAATCGAGAATCTGTGGAAAGATCTGAAAACTGCTGTTCACAAACACTCTCCATCCAACCTCACTGAGCTCAAGCTCTTTTCCAAGGAAGAATGGGTAAGAATTTCAGTCTCTCGATGTGCAAATCTGATAGAGACATACCCCAAGCGACTTGCAGCTGTAATGGCAGCAAAGGGTGGTGCTACAAAGTATTAACTTAAGGGGGCCGAATAATTTGGCACGCCCCACTTTTCAGTTTTTTATTTTTTACAAAAGTTTAAAATATTCAATAAATTTTGTTCCACTTCACGATTGTGTCCCACTTGTTGTTGATTCTTCACCAAAAAATTTAAATTTTATATCCTTATGTTTGAAGCCTGAAATGTGGGAAAAGGTTGAAAAGTTCAAGGGGGCCGAATACTTTCGCAAGGCACTGTACGTCTCCTCAGTTGAGTTGAACACTATCTGACCATGTTTCTGGTGTAAGTACTGGTTTAATATAGAGAATACAGGACACTCTCACAACCATACACTTGCAGCCAAGTTATTGAGTCAGAATAGTGAAAAATGATGCATAAAGACTCCCAGATACAGCTGTAAGACAGTTCACCAGCTTCCGAGATACAATCAGTCACAGCAAGTTACCTGCAAAGCCAGAAGGAACCAGCAGTGGGTAATTTGCATCTGCAGCTCAGACCCCCTCAGCATAGAAACTTCTAACAAGCAGCCATCTCACTCCAGCATAGTTCATATTTATCCTGTGTGTATTGCATCATAGCTGAAGGATACCCTGAAGCACAAGGTAGCATGGACATCATTCTGCAGCCCAGTGAGAAGGCTAAACACTCTACTAAACCCACATGGAAAGTTAAAGAGAATCTAGAAAGTTTAAAGCATGAACTTTCCTGTGAACTCTCAAAATTGTGGCAGAAAATACAGACTAAGATATCTGCCATGTGCTTGCTTGCACACCATGTATCACCACTAGAGGGAGCTCTGCAACAGCTTTGTGCTATGCATGGACATTATAAAATGAAAGCTGAGGAGTATGAAAGAATATTGAAAAAACTAGCTACAGACGATTCTTTAGAACAACTGCAAAGCTTCCAACATCTCAATTCAGAACGAGACAGCTTAGTACATGAAACTAAGTTAAGGACAGAGACAAGAATTGCGCAACTGCAGGAAATGGCATCCCACGTTTCTGAGTCTACCAGGCGTTCAAAACATACATCTAAGTCACGTTCCTCAAAATCTTCCACACTCAGTGAGCTACTTATAAAAGCACCTGCAGAGGCGGAAGCTACTAAGATACAGGTGGCCTTTGCACAACAGAAAGCAGAGATGGAAGCTAATGCAGCTCAAAAGAAAGCAGCGATGGAAGCTAATGCAGCTCAAAAAAAGGCAAAGATGGAAGCTCTAGAGAAACAGTGTGAGCACGTTACAACCATGGCAAGGTTAAGGGTTTTAGAACAGGCCATCAGTGGAAGTGAAAGCGACAGCACCAGTTTGTGTGATGTGGAAGCAGAGGATCCCGTCAAGCACACAAGAGACTATGTACTAAGCTAAAACAGTGAACCCCTTTTTGCCACAAATGTTCTTGTCAGGAATGACATCTCTCCAGAGCAACAGGGCACAGCATCTTCTGAAACACACAGCATTCAAGGTCAGTACAATGCCCTGCCTGTCCAGCATCGAGTTTCTTCTTCCTTCATGGATCCCCAAAGCCTTGCACCTATGCAAATTCAATATACCAATACTCAGGTAAACACTAATGTGCCACCATACCATCAGACTGCAAGTAACCATCCAGTTTCACACCCATACAGTATGTGGCTAAACCTATGGACTTTAAGCCAGCTCCTAGGCTGAATGCCTACGAAGCCCCATTTCTACCTACGTCTGTTAACCAAAACCCTACTAACAATGTAATCACTTCTACTCAGAGGCTGGAAATGTGCCTTCAAATTCGCAATTAGTGACCTTGGCATTACTGCAGCTGAAGAACTAGACTTGCTTATCTGGTGGCTTGGCCCACAGTCCACAGAACGTGCTAAAAGACTCAGATCCATCCACATTCACAACCCCACAGCAGGCCTTGCTGCTGCTTGAGAAAGACTGGAGAAAACCTATGGCAGTCCTGAAGCAATAGAGAATGCTCTGTTCAAACAATTGCAAGGGTTTCCAAAGATATCTGGTAAAGATCATCAGAAATTTCAAGAACTTAGTGACCTACTCATGGAGCTCCTACTGGCCAAGGCAGATACTCTCCTACCGGGCCTCAGTTACCTGGACACTGCTCATGGGGTAAACCTAATAGTCTCCAAGTTTCCATATAATACTCAAGAAAGGTGGACCACAATTGGGTCAAGATACAAAAGTGAGAATCGAGTCTCCTTTCCTCCATTTTCCTACTTCCGTGAGTTTATAAGGAACATTGCAGAAGCCAAGAATGATCCAAGCTTTTCCTATGGGGAACCCAGTGTTCCTTGTTCACCTCCTATTAAGTACGACAACTCACATTCTAGCTCCAAAAATTGCAGAGCCCCAGTTTCGGTGAAAAAGTCTGATATTCTTCCTACACCTACAGCAGTTCCAGCTCCAGAAGAGAGCAGTTGTAGGAACAACCAAGACGAAAAGGTAGAAAATCCTAACTGTCTGTGTCCTATTCACAAGAAACTCCTATTCACAAGAAGTCTCATCCCCTCAAGAAGTGTATTGGCTTCAGGAGAAAACCAATCCAGGAATGTAGAGAGCTTCTAAAGAAACTTGGGATATGTTTCAAATGTGTCTCTACTGAACATGTTGCTAGAGACTGTAAAGTTGCTATTAAGTGTATAGAGTGTGGCAGTGAGGACCATGTACAAGCTCTTCATCCATCCCAGCCTAGTGCCACGCCACCTAGAGGCTCCCCTTCCCCAACAAAGCATGGCGGGGAGAACACAGATCAAGCAGCAAATACTACCACAGTATCTTCCTCATGTACAGAAGTCTGCGGAGAAGACCTTTGTGAGAAGTCCTGTGCAAGGATATGCCTAGTCAATATATACCCCAAGGGTCAGCCAGAAAGGACTTTGAGGGTGTACACCATCTTGGACGACCAGAGCAACCGATCACTTGCAAGGTCAGAACGCTTTGATCTGTTTAACTTAAAGGGTGATACTTATCCATATACCTTGGGTACGTGTAGTGGCATATCAGAGGGAGAAGAGCCAGTGGACGCATAATAGCTTTTCTCAAGGGCAATCTGGAGATACCTTTGCCCACACTTGTTGAATGCAACCAGATACCATCCAACAGAGTGGAAATACCCACACCAGAGGCAGCTTTCCATCACCCTCATCTAAGGGCTATAGCCAACGAAATACCAGCCCTTGACAAAAATGCAGACATTCTACTTCTGCTAGGTAGAGACATTCTCAGACTGCACAAAATACGCCAGCAAATTAATGGACCACATGATGCACCATTTGCCCAGCGTTTTGATCTGGGATGGGTTACCATAGGCAACGTCTGCATAGATAGGATGAAAAGGCCCACCAAGATTACTTCATTTAAGACGCATATCTTACCAAATGGTAGCAGCACTTATTTTCAGCCATGTACTGATCACTACCAAGTGAAAGAGAAAATAAGCAACAGTAAGTGGCTGCATAACCACGAAGACAACGTGAATACTTTCCTGCCCGGGGACGACACCCTTGGATTAACAGTGTTCAATACAAGTGACGACAACAAGCTAGCACTGGCTATAGCAGATAAAGAATTTCTCAAACTTATGGACAAGGAATTCATTCAAGATGATTCCAACAGCTGGGTAGCAACTTTACACTACCGCTCCCCGAGATCAAAACTACTAAACAATCTGAAGCAAGCAGTTTCTAGATTTTCTTCTCTAAAACGTACCCTCAAGAGGAAACCAGAGATGGAGAAACACTAAGTAGGTTTCATGCAGAAGGTATTTGAGAGAGATCATGCAGAACCTGCACCTCCACTGAGAGAAGGAGAAGAATGCTGGTACCTTCCATCATTAGGTATGTATCATCCTCACAAACCTGACCAAATCAGGGTTGTGTTCGATTCTAACGCACAGTATGAAGGCGTCTCTCTCAACAACTTGCTACTCACTGGTCCTAACCTAAACAACAGCCTCATAGGAGTCCTAATCCGCTTCAGACAAGAACCTGTTGCAGTGATGGCCGACATCCAGCAGATGTTTCATTGCTTCATCGTTAAGGATGATGACAGAAACGCTCTCAGGTTCCTATGGCACAAGGACAATGATGCCAACAATGAAGTAATAGATTACCGCATGAAGGTACATGTCTTTGGCAATAGCCTATCTCCTGCAGTAGCGATCTATGGACTGAAAAGGACCGCCCATGAAGGTGAGAAAGAGTATGGCTCTGATGCTCGTCAGTTTGTTGAGAGGAACTTCTATGTTGATGATGGTCTTAAATCCTTACCTGCAAGTGAAGAAGTGATTGATCTCCTCTCTAGAACACAGTAAATGCTGTCTGTAGTTAACCTCAGACTTCACAAGATCATCTCCAACAATATGGAGGTAATGAAGGCATTTCCCTCTGATGATCATGCAATCAACTTGAAGGATCTTGATCTCAGTTCTGATACTCCTATGCAACGCAGCCTAGGATTGCTATGGAACACTGAACAAGACACATTCACATTCCAAGTGTCTTCTTGTGACAAACCTTTCACCAAACGAGGAGTTTTATCTGTTGTGAACAGCATTTATGATCCTCTTGGTTTCATTGCTCCCATCACCATTCAAGGCAAGCTACTACTAAGACAGCTTACCACTGAGAACATGGACTGGGACACTCCACTGCCTCCTGAGAAACAACAAAGGTGGAAAAATGGAAAAGCTCTTTGGAAGTATTGGAAAAACTCCAGGTTCCACATTGTTATGTACTCAGCTCCCTTTCAGTTGCAGTAAGGAAGGAAATCCACATCTTCTCTGATGCGTCGGTGGAAACTATAGCTGCAGTGGCCTATTTGAGGATATTAGGAGCCAATCATGAGCCACACTGTGGATTCGTTCTAGGTAAGGCCAAACTGACTCTAAAACCTGCATACTCCATTCCACGACTCAAACTTTGTGCAGCTGTGCTTGCAGTAGAAATTGCTGAAGCAATAAGAGATAAAATGGACATTGCTATTGATTTATTTACATTCTACACTGATAGCAGAGTTGTCCTTGGCTATATACACAATCAAACAAGACAATTTTATGTGTATGTTGGCAACAGAGTAGAACGTATCCGAAGTTTCTCTGACCCTGATCAGTGGCATTACGTTTCCATACAACTTAACCCAGCTGACCGTGGTACAAGGCCTGCACCAACAGCACACCTTCTAGACCATATGTGGCGGTCACCCCCAAGTTTCCTGTATGAAGATCCCTGCTTGACTCTTACCAATGCCATCTATGATTTAGTGGATCTCGAGTCTGACAAGGAATTCAGGCCTATGACCTCCACGCTCTATACTTCTGTGATTCTAAAGGCGAAGCTGAAGTCACATCGCTTTGAGCGTTTCTCGACCTGGTCATCCATTGTGAGAGCTGTCACCTGACTGTTTCACATTGCTCAGTGCTTTGCAAAGGACAGATCGACAGAGTATCATTGCTGGCATATGTGTACGGCGCACCCTACAGCAGCGGACATTGAGCACACTGAGCAAGTTATCATCTGGAGTGTTCAACGAGAGGTATATCGGGGGGCGTGGCCTACGAGTACATGGAGTAGGACGTGTGCTGCTCCTGCTCCGCTCCAGCGCTGCTCTCTGTGGACCTTGGCTCCCATTAATATGCCCCTGCTTAGGAAGACAACGAAGAGGGGGGTCCCCAGCACCACCGGACCCGCTGACCGCCCAGTCCAAACTACCCTAGACAATTATATTGCGCGACCGATCGGCGCGCTTACTCAGCCTGCCGTCCGGGTGTGGCCATCTTGGCTTTCCTCGCAGCTCTCCCTCTCCGCAGTCGCCGGCAGTCACAACGGAGCCTCCTCCATCTGCTCCTTCGGGCGCCAGGCGCTCAGGGAAGAAGATTAAAGCCCCAGCGACCGGCTCCCCAGCTTCAGTACCGGGCACCATGGAACTGGGGGGACCTGAAACGGGCCCCAGCACCCCATTGGCCTCTCCTGATCCACCAGCTGTGAGTACAGGGCACTCAGGTGCTCCCCCTGGCAGGCCCTCCACAACCCCTCCTGCTCCAGATCCTGCCTCTCCCTTGGGCACCCCACAGCTGTCCCCTGCCTCTCCCCAGCCTCAGCACCTCACGCTGGCCCATGGGGCTGAGGACTCAGACCCAGGCACCCCAGAAGCCCTGCTTCCTTTGGCCGCGCAGGATGGTGACAGCATGCCTCCTATCCCAACCCTGCTGGCATCTCAGACCTCAGCTTTGGATTTCTCACAAGCTCCTCTGCAGTGGCAGTCTTTCCTCTCTCAGATTCCCAATAAGCAAGATTTCAAATCATTGATTGCTGAAGTGACTGAGACTTTTCGCTCTGAAATATCTGTTCTGCGTACCCACTTCCACTCCATTGCTACTAGAGTTGAGACCCTAGAGGAGGACCATGACACTACTAGGGTATATGTTGGTCAGCTTCATGACTCTACTTCTGCACAGGTTGCAACGCTGCGTGAGGTGCAACGCCACTTAGAGGACATTGATAATAGGGGCAGGCGCAATAATATTAGAATTAAGGGCCTACCTGAGGCTACCCACAATGAAGATCTCCACGCTATGCTTGAGACAATATTTAACAACGTCCTTCAGGAGCCTCCGTTCCAGAAGATTAAGCTGGACAGAGCGCACCGTGCCCTCCGACCTAAGAACCTCTCCTCTACCCCACGAGATGTGATCTGTTGTGTCCATGACTTTGGGGGTGCCAAGATACAGCTTTTTCAATACCTCTCTCTCCTTACACTCCAGAAGCGGCGTCACCTACGCCCCCTCCTACAGATTTTGAGAGATCACCAGATTCCGTATCGGTGGGGCTTTCCATTTGCTCTCATAGCCTGTAAAGATGGCCACTCAGCTACGTTACGCTTTCACTCGGATTGGCCCTCCTTCTGCGACCTGTTGGAGATCTCAGTACCGGAGCTGCCTGACTGGGAACTGGCGGAGCCCCCACCACAACCCCCCACCTGTGTGGCAACACCAGCGACCTAGCAGATGTCCCCTCCGCTCTCCTCGATCACCTGCCCGGAGGCGCCGGCTAGGAGGTCCTGCTGACTGACTTTCATCACCTTAATGGACTTGCCCACCCTCTTGGGTGTTCCTGGGAACGCATGATTGGGATCGCACACAGGATCCTTGACTCTATGTTGATGGACCACAGGTCGACAATGCTCACCCATGAGACATTGATTACTTTTCTTGCTGAAGTGTCTGCTATAATCAATGCAAGGCCACTTGTCCCAGTATCTTCAGACCCTGATTCTCCAATTATCTTAACCCCAGCAATACTGCTTACTCAGAAAATTGGTACTGCTGCTACCCCTCCAGGTACCTTTAACCACAGTGACATTATGCCATTTGGGGTAATGTTTATTGCTTTGATAACTTTTTATTCAAATCAGAGGTGAAACAGTGAAAAAAACGGCAGGTTGGCACTTTTGGTACTTTTTCCCACTACGACGTTCACCCTATGGGAAAAATATTTTTATAATATTGTACACCGGGCATTTTCGGACACAGGGATACCTAATATGTATGCGTTTCACTGTCATTTTCTACTTTTATATGTATTCTAGGGAAAGGGGGTGATTTAGAACTTTTAGTTTCTTAATTTTTTAAAATATTTTTTTATAACTTTTTTCTTTGATTAACTATTTAATTATCCCCCCTCGGGGGCTTAAACCTGCAGTCATTTGATTGCAGGTCCCATAGACTGCAATACAACTGTATTGCTGTCTATGGGAGATTCACTACAACTATTGAGGCTGTCATAGACCAGCTGCAATAGTAATATTACTATGACAAGCCTGAGAGCCTTCATAAAGCTCCCGGCTGTCACAGGAATAGGTCGGCTCCTGCAATCTCGGTGCCTGCCTGCAACTAAAAAGGTACCCACCGGCCCCGGGGGTAGTTTAGGGGGGCTCACAGGTAGTAATGCCACAAATCCCAGAGGAAGTGACGCGAGCAGAGCAGTGACCGTTATTTTACACTGCCCTACGCTTCTGCAATTGGTCAATCTGTACAGATCATTGGATTTGTGCCAGTAAGCTGCTATTGGCCTATTTGAATCAATCGGCTAATAGCAGCAGCTCCGTTGTGGAGGAGGGGGATCAAATTCCCCCTATGCAAGTAAGAAGATTGTCTGCTGTCTCATGACACGAAGACCCCTTAATGCCCGAGTGTACTATTACGTCCATTTGCATTAAGTACCAGGCGTCCAGGACGTAATAGTACATCCGTGGTCATTAAGGGGTTAAAAATCCGGCATCTGCTGTAATAGTATGGTGGATTTCGGGAAGGGGTTATTCATGCTTAATATTTTTTAGGACCTATCCTCAGGATAGGCCATAAATACCTAATCGGTAGGGGGCTGACACCCAAGCCTGATCAACTGTATAGAGCCACTTCCAGCATCCGTCATCTACATAAGATGGGGCAAGAAGCAGAAAAGCTCTGTCTACTATATAGTGGCCCTGCACTTTCACTGCAGCTCAGCTTCCACTGACTTCAATGAGTTAGGACGCAGATGAGTTGAATACAATGGTGAATGAAGCAGGAGCCGTTCGCAGACAGCTCCCGCTTCACCACTGTGCAACCTGTGTGCTCCGGCCCCAGGAGCTGTAGGCGCAATGTGATGATGTCACTGACATCGCGCCTGCAGCTCCCAGAACACTCTGTGACTGAGACTGCAGACAGAGCAGCAGGGGAGTGAGGAGAGGTGAGTATCAGTGTTTTTTATGTTAAACTTTGGGGGCAAATTGAGGGGGAACATTAAACTGGCGGCAGATGAAGGGAGGGACATGAAACTGGGGGCAGATGAAGGTGGCACATTAAACTGGTGGCCGATGAAGGGGGGGACGTTAAGCTGGGGGCAGATGAAGGGGGCACAATAAACTGGTGGCAGAGATGGAGGGGGAACATTAAACAGGGGGCAAAAAAGGGGGACATTAAATTGGGGGCAGATGAAGAGGGACATTAAACTGGGGGCAGACGAAGGGGGGACATTAAACTGGGGGAATATGAAGGGGGGACATTAAAATGGGGGGGAGATTAAGAGGGACATTAAACTGGAGGAGCAGATGGAGGATGACATTAAACTGGGGACAGCTGGAGGGGGACATTAAACAATGGGGGTCACTGGACGGAGACATTAAGCTGGGGGAAACTGGAAAGGGACATTAAACTGGGGGCAACTGGAGTAGTACATTAAACTGTGGGAGTAGCTGGAGGGAAACATGTCTGCGTCTAGTTGCCCCCAGTTTAATTTCACCCTCCAGCTACCCCTACAGTTTAATATCCTCCTCCAGCTGCCCCAGTTTCATGTCCCCCTCTAGTTTCCGCCAGTTAAAACTGGGACACGAGGAGAGGGACTTAATGCTGTGGGGCAATTGGAGGGGAACATTATAATGTGGGGGCATATAATGTTAGGGTGACTGTAGGAGCATTATACTGTGTGGGGGCACATGGAAAAATGGGCGAATGTCCATGTGATAATGGGCGGAGTTAACATAGAAATGGGTGGAGCTAAATTTGCTGCGCCGCACATTTTATCCCTATTTCTATCCTTTGAAAGTTGGGAGGTATGCAGTTATAAGATATAATATAATATAACACTATGAAAACACATTTGCGCATGTATCATATGTCATTTGTGTTCTGTAACTTCATTCTATTTGATGCTGCATGACTTCCACCACTTAATAATCTAATATTAACAACACAACTTTTATATTAGCTTTGATATGCTATGACTTTTATCGTATGGCAACATATAGTTTATATATTAATATTGGATGTGTATACTATGTAACAGAGCTAGGTGTATGCACTTAGCACATCGATAGTGTAATGTATTTTTTGCATCTACAGGCATAATGGGGCAGTCTTCATAACCTCATTGCTGCTGGGGGTGTGCTGATAGCTGATGTACATTTCACCTCCAGAGGCACAGTCCAGGAGAAGGTGAGTAATATTTACAACAGAGTTCTGGTGTAAATGTTGATAAATCGGCCCCTCCCCCTGCCTGCCTTCGCCATGCCTCCTTTTCACATAAGTGGGAAAGGTGGCACAAAAGTGCTTTTTTTGTGCGGTTTTGTGTTAATATATGGTTTTCTCTTTTAATACAAATACACTAAAAAGAAAATGCAGATCATAATTATATGTTGTAAGCACTGGAATATAAGAATTAGTATTTTATTTAATATGGTTGACAGTTTTAACTGCTTCATCAATTCTTTCTGTGTTTTTTAGCTCTGTGTAAAAGAAAAGAAAAAAATTACCATGGAGCACATGTGGTCATATAAACTTAAATTAAATCTCAACTTTTGGTTACCAACACCTTTATAGTCAACAAGGGCATAATGATCCCTGGTCTGTAGGTGAAGGTGGGCCAATGTTGCCACTGCATGCCGCATGACATTGCAGCCGGCAGTAGCAGGACTACTATTTCAGTTCCGGTGATGTGTACTACTGTCTGTCACCGATAGCACAGAGCAGCACAGAGCACCTTACATCTCACTACTCTGCCTTCATCCACAGGGCTACACAAATAAGCCTATAGTCAGGCGCTGTACATGTCTGTACAATATATATGGTCTTTATAGGGGTAGCATATATATGGTAGCTATACAGTGGGGAAAAAAAGTATTTAGTCAGCCACCAATTGTACAAGTTCTCCCACTTAAAAAGATGAGAGAGACCTGTAATTGACATCATAGGTAGACCTCAACTATGAGAGACAAAATGAGAAAACAAATCCAGAAAATCACATTGTCTGATTTTTAAAGAATTTATTTGCAAATTATGGTGGAAAATAAGTATTTGTTCACCTACAAACAAGCAAGATTTCTGGTTCTCACAGACCTGTAACTTCTTTAAGAGGCTCCTCTGTCCTCCACTCATTACCTGTAGTAATGGCTCCTGTTTGACATTATCAGTATAAAAGACACCTGTCCACAACCTCAAACAGTCACACTCCAAACTCCACTATGGTGAAGACCAAAGAGCTGTGGAAGGACACCAGAAACAAAATTGTAGACCTGCACCAGGCTGGGAAGACTGAATCTGCAATAGGCAAGCAGCTTGGTGTGAAGAAATCAACTGTGGGAGCAATAATTAGAAAATGGAAGACGTACAAGACCGCTGATAATCTCCCTCGATCAGGGGCTCCACGCAAAATCTCACACCATGGGGTCAAAATGATCACAAGAACGGTGAGCAAAAATCCCAGAACCACACGGGGGGACCTAGTGAATGACCTGCAGAAAGCTGGGACTAACGTAACAAAGGCTACCATCAGTAACACACTACGCCGCCAGGGACTCAGATCCTGCAGTGCCAGACGTGTCCCCCTGCTTAAGCCAGTACATATCCGGGCCTGTCTGAAGTTTGCTAGAGAGCATTTGGATGTACCAAAAGAGTATTGGGAGAATGTCATATGGTCAGATGAAAGTAGAACTGTTTGGTAGAAACACAACTTGTCGTGTTTGGAGGAGAGTGAATGCTGAGTTGCATCCAAAGAATACCATACCTACTGTAAAGCATGGGGGTGGCAACATCATGCTTTGGGGCTGTTTCTCTGCAAAGGGACCAGGACGACTGATCTGTGTACATGAAAGAATGAATGGGGCCATGTATCGTGAGATTTTGAGTGCAAACCTCTTTCCATCAGCAAGGGCATTGAAGATGAAACGTGGCTGGGTCTTTCAGCATGACAATGATCCCAAGCACACCGCCAGGGCAACGAAGGAGTGGCTTCGTAAGAAGCCTGGAGTGACCTAGCCAGTCTCCAGATCTCAACCCCATAGAAAACCTTTGGAGGGAGTTGAAAGTCCGTGTTGCCCAGCGACAGCCCCAAAACATCACTGCTCTAGAGGAGATCTGCATGGAGGAATGGGCCAACATACCAGCAACAGTGTGTGCCAACCTTGTGAAGACTTACAGAAAACGTTTGACCTCTGTCATTGCCAACAAAGGATATATAACAAAATATTGAGATGAACTTTTGTTATTGACCAAATACTTATTTTCCACCATAATTTGCAAATAAATTCTTTAAAGATCAGACAATGTGATTTTCTGGATTTGTTTTCTCATTTTGTCTCTCATCTTTTTAAGTGGGAGAACTGACTAAATACTTTTTTCCCCACAGTACTCATTCACACACATTAGATAGATTTTTATTTGCACCAGTTTTGATACGTCCCTCCCAATGTCTGTTTAGCACCTATTTGTTAAATCAATTAGATAGATTTAGAGATTTCTTGTCTGAATTGATATCAAAATACAAGAGATAACTTATATGTTAGTTTTTAGAAAAAAGCTTCAGACTAAGGGCAAAACAGGCAGTCTTCCAAAAGTACTTTTAAATGTAGTGATGAAGTTGCATGATAAAGCATAGAGCATTTTCATGTTATTTGGTCACTTGCATGACAAAACTCACTCCACAATAACCCCTTCCCGCTTCGTACCGTAGTATTATGTCGTGCTTAGCTGTGCCTGTGGCATAACTTTCAGGTCTCAGCTGTATTTACACTGTGTATTATACTCCCAACTCCAGCGCTTAACCCCCTCAGATGCCATGATCAATAGTACTCACGGCATTTGTGTGGTTAGAGGGCAGGCCCGCCCACTCCACCTTTTGGATCCCCCTTCATTGATTGGCCTCCTGGCTACCTATCCCTATTGCACATAGGGATACTTCGCGCAATGTACTGCAATACAATGCACTCAGGTTCCCAGGTTCTAGTTCCCATGTGGGACAGGAAAAAAACAAAAAAACAGTTTAATAAGTTAAAAAAGAAAGTGTAAAAAAAACCCTACCTAATAATTAAAAAAATAAAAAAATAATGTAAACAAAATAAAGTAAACAAATATGTTAGGTATGTGCGTATTAGTCTGAATGATCCAAAAATTGCGTTATTTATTCCGTATGATGAACGCTGTAAAAAAAAAAAAAAAAATATATATATATATATATATATATATATATATATATATATATATATATTGTGACAACTTGGGGAATTAGACTCAAAATGGCGGCAGACTCCTGGTCCGGACAGCGGTGGTTCGTGGTACTGAGCGCCGGAAAGATAGCTTTCAGACGGTCCAAGTGTAAAATAAAAGTGGCTTTATTCAGCTTAACTGCAACATAACAAAACAACAACAACCTAGGCCACAGTTAGGGCACTAACTGACTCCTTCAGCCCCTAACTAGCCTCTACTGCTCAGCTCCAGCAACAGTCCTCTGTGGACCCCAGCACTTCTGGCACAGACCGTCTATCTGTCCAGCTGGGTCCACCATCTCCTGCTCCCTGCAGGATACTCCAGACTACTGGAGTTACACGCCCCCACCCAAAGGTGTGGCTGAAGGCCTTTTCAGGGCTGGGCCTGGGTCGCTCAACAGCGCCCTCTGGCTCACATACTCACAATATATATACAGTATATATATATATATATATATATATATATATACACACACAGTGGGGGAAAAAAGTATTTAGTCAGCCATCAATTGTGCAAGTTCTCCCACTTAAAAAGATGAGCGAGGCCTGTAATTGACATCATAGGTAGACCTCAACTATGAGAGACAAAATGAGAAAACAAATCCAGAAAATCACATTGTCTGATTTTTAAAGAATTTATTTGAAAATTATGGTGGAAATTAAGTATTTGGTCAATAACAAAAGTTCATCTCAATACTTTGTTATATATCCTTTGTTTGCAATGACAGAGGTCAAATGTTTTCTGTAAGTCTTCACAAGGTTGGCACACACTGTTGCTGGTATGTTGGCCCATTCCTCCATGCAGATCTCCTCTAGAGCAGTGATGTTTTGGGGCTGTCGCTGGGCAACACGGACTTTCAACTCCCTCCAAAGGTTTTCTATGGGGTTGAGATCTGGATACTGGCTAAGCCTCTCCAGGACCTTGAAATGCTTCTTACAAAGCCACTCCTTCATTGCCCTGGTGGTGTGCTTGGGATCATTGTCATGCTGAAAGACCCAGCCACGTTTCATCTTCAATGCCCTTGCTGATGGAAGGAGGTTTGCACTCAAAATCTCACGGTACATGGCCCCATTCATTCTTCCATGTACACGGTCCCTTTGCAGAGAAACAGCCCCGAACCATGATGTTGCCACCCCCATGCTTCACAGTAGGTATGGTGTTTTTTGGACGCAACTCAGCATTCACTCTCCTCCAAACACAACAAGTTGTGTTTCTACCAAACAGTTCTACTTTCATCTGACCATATGACATTCTCCCAATACTCTTTTGGTACATCCAAATGCTCTCTAGCAAACTTCAGACAGGCCAGGATATGTACTGGCTTAAGCAGGGGGACACGTCTAGCACTGCAGGATCTGAGTCCCTGGCGGCGTAGTGTGTTACTGACGGTAGCCTTTGTTACGTTAGTCCCAGCTTTCTGCAGGTCATTCACTAGGTCCCCCCGTGTGGTTCTGGAATTTTTGCTCACTGTTCTTATGATCATTTTTGAGAGCTTTTGCGTGGAACCCCTGATCGAGGGAGATTATTAGTGGTCTTGTATGTCTTCCATTTTCTAATTATTGCTCTCACAGTTGATTTCTTCACACCAAGCTGCTTGCCTATTGCAGATTCAGTCTTCCCAGCCTGGTGCAGGTCTACAATTTTGTTTCTGGCGTCCTTCCACAGCTCTTTGGTCTTCACCATAGTGGAGTTTGGAGTGTGACTGTTTGAGGTTGTGGACAGGTATCTTTTATACTGATAACAATGTCAAACAGGTGCCATTACTACAGGTAATGAGTGGAGGACAGAGGAGCCTCTTAAAAGGAGAAGTTACAGGTCTGTGAGAGCCAGAAATCTTGCTTGTTTGTAGGTGAACAAATACTTATTTTCCACCATAATTTGCAAACATATTCTTAAAAAAATCAGACAATGTGATTTTCTAGATATGTTTTCTCATTTTGTCTCTCATAGTTGAGGTCTACCATTGATGTCAATTACAGGCCTCTCATCTTTTTAAGTGGGAGAACTTGCACAATTGGTGGCTGACTAAATACTTTATTTTCCCACTGTATATACACACATACTGTAATGCGTAATTTAAAGTATTTTGTTCACCTCAGCTCCCCAAGAAATGGTAATAAAAAACCTAGAATTATTTTTTGCACTCTGTTTTTATGGCGTCATTCCGACTACGCCGATACCATATTTATAAGGCTTTTATTATGTTTTACTGCTTTTACTGAATAAAATGGCCTTTTTTGAAAATAAACGATTTGCCTGAAGTCACCGTATTCTGACGTCTATAACTTTTTTACTGTTTTGTTAAACCAAGTTATGCCATTTGAGGGGCAAGTTGTAGTTTTAATTGGTACCAATTTTTGGTATGTATGACTTTTTATCACTTTTTATTGCTATTTTTGGGGGAGTCGAGGTGACCAAAATACATCAATTTGTACAATGTGATATATACTGTATATATTTTTTTTTCTATGGCATTCGCCATACAGGACAAATAATGCTATTTTTTGATAATGCAGACTTACATGCACAAGGGGATACCTAATATGTTTGTTTACTTTAATTTTTGCGTTGTGCATTTTTTAAAGGGAATCTGTCAGGGCAATTTGGGACACTAAACCACCCACACGTCCATATGGACCTGGGGTTTAGTGTCCCAAATCACCCTGTTATAACACAATCCATGGCTGCATTAAAAATAAAAAAGCTTTATACTCAACCTGCCGCTGTACTCCCCGCGCCTGCGCAGTTCTTTAATGAAGCCAGAGGAGTACACCTCGGCTTCAGTGCGCATGCCCCGCCATTACGTAGTGAAGCCGGGGTGTCCATCTTTGGCTTCAATGAAGAACAGCGCAGGCGCAGGGAGGCGTGCCTCATGAATAAGCTAGACCGCTCTCACCAAATAGCGTCGATCGGACCCTTCTCTAGGTAAGTATAAAGGTTTTTTATTTTTAGTGCGCCTGCAGATTGCATTACAACAGGACGGTTTGGGACACTAAACCCCAGGTCTATAAGGACCTGTGGGTGGTTTAGTGTCCCAGATTGACCTGACAGATTCCCTTTAAATTATAAAGATTTTTTTTTTTCACTTTTTTATTATCTATATATTTTTAAAACTTTCTTTTATACTTTTTTAACTTTTTTTTTTTTTTCTCGTCTCATATGGGGACTGGATCCTGGGGTGTCTTGATGCCCGGTGCAATGTACTACAATACTTAGAATGCCTATGTGCAATAGGGAAAGGCAGTCAGGAGCCTATTGATTGACCTCCTGGCTGCCATAGAAATCCCTCAGATCACGCAATAAGATCTGAGGGGTGGAATGGGGGCAACCTTGCCTCCTTAACCTGCCAGATGCTGTGATTGCTATTAATCTTAAGGGTTAAGTCACCGGATTTGGGAGCATAACATTTGTTTAAACCCCATACATTATGCTGCAACTGTAAATTGCCATTTACAACCAAAACTGAACATAATAATTATTGATTTAGAACACATTCTTTGTCGAAAATACCTACAGCAGTATAAGTCATTATAGCCTCATGAGTCATGTGATAAGCTTATGAGAAATTGTTCTACTTACTAGCATAATATTTCTAGAGAAGAAAGATTTAGCAATGGAAGAAAGTTGTCCTACATCCTCACCTGTTTCACCAGTGTTCACATTTTCTACTTTGTCATCATCATGTTTTTCTTTCATCTCTGATGTACTATCAGCTCTGCAAATAACTAAAATAGAATTGCATATCACTGTAAAATGAAAACTCAAAAGTTCAGATTTTTCATAATGTAAAATGATCATTAAAAATCACAAACAATACAAACGAAGATATTTTAAGACTAAAGCCCCACGTTGCAGAAACGTTTTTCCAGCCATAGCCAGGAGTGAATTTAATATAAGGGAAATGTCTAAGTGCCTCCTTTACATTTTTTATTCCTCTTCAAGCCACTCCTGAGATTGTCCCAAAAAATCTGCAATGCTATGTTTCCACAACATGGGGCCTTAGCCTAAAGTAGTGATCTTCTATGTTCTTCTGGCTGGAAAGCCAGAGGATGAACAACACTGTTTAAAGTAATGATCTTGTAAGGCTAAGTTCACACTGCCTTCATTAAAGTTCATTATCCTGATTCATCATAAGGTCAGAGTATTGGACTGTAAAGCCGACAGAATGACTGATGCAGACGGAGCATCCTCCGCCTGCCTTTGTCTCCTTTCGCTGTAACATTAAAAACAAAATGGAAGCTGTCCGTTTGGTGTATTTACAGTGCCTTGCGAAAGTATTCGGCCCCCTTGAACTTTTCAACCTTTTGACACATTTCAGGCTTCAAACATAAGGATATAAAATTTTAATTTTTTGGTGAAGAATCAACAACAAGTGGGACCCAATCGTGAAGTGGAACGAAATTTATTGGATATTTTAAACTTTTGTAAAAAATAAAAAACTGAAAAGTGGGGCGTGCCTTAAGTTAATACTTTGTAGCGCCACCTTTTGCTGCGATTACAGCTGCAAGTCGCTTGGGGTATGTCTCTATCAGATTTGCACATCGAGAGACTGAAATTCTTGCCCATTCTTCCTTGGAAAACAGCTCGAGCACAGTGAGGTTGGATGGAGAACGTTTGTGAACAGCAGTTTTCAGCTCTTTCCACAGATTCTCGATTGGATTCAGGTCTGGACTTTGACTTGGCCATTCTAACACCTGGATACGTTTATTTGTGAATCATTCCATTGTAGATTTTGCTTTATGTTTGGGATCATTGTCTTGTTGGAAGATAAATCTCCGTCCCAGTCTCAGGTCTTTTACAGACTTCAACAGGTTTTCTTCCAGAATGGTCCTGTATTTGGCTCCTTCCAGCTTCCCATCAATTTTAACCATCTTCCCTGTCCCTGCTGAAGAAAAGCAGGCCCAAACCATGATGCTGCCACCACCATGTTTGACAGTGGGGATGGTGTGTTCAGGGTGATGAGCTGTGTTGCTTTTACGCCAAACATATCGTTTTGCATTGTGGCCAAAAAGTTTTTTGATTTTGGTTTCATCTGACCAGAGCGCCTTCTTCCACATGTTTGGTGTGTCTCCCAGGTGGCTTGTGGAAAACTTTAAACGAGACTTTTTATGGATATCTTTGAGAAATGGCTTTCTTCTTGCCACTCTTTCATAAAGGCCAGATTTGTGCAGTGTACGACTGATTGTTGTCCTATGGACAGACTCTCCCACCTCAGCTGTAGATCTCTGCAGTTCATCCAGATTGATCATGGGCCTCTTGGCTGCATCTCTTATCAGTCTTCTCCTTGTTTGAGATGAAAGTTTAGAGGGACAGCCGGGTCTTGGTAGATTTGCAGTGGTCTGATACTCCTTCCATTTCAATATGATCGCTTGCACAGTGCTCCTTGGGATGTTTAACCCCTTAACGACCCAGGGCGTAATAGTACGTCCTGAGTTGCATGACGATGTATGGAGAGCGCTCAGGAGCTGAGCGCTCTCCATACATCACGGGTGTCGGCTGTATAATACAGCCAGGACCTGCCACTAACAGCAGCGATCGGTGCCTGCACCGATCGCGGCTGTTAACCCTTTAGATGTCGCGGTCAAACGGGACCGCGGCGTCTAAATTGTGCAGCCGCCACGAACGCCGCCATTTTTACCTGATCACTGCCCTCCAGAACGTCATCGGAGGGCGACGCTTGGTTGCAATGACAGCCGGGAGCCTATTGAAGGCTCCCAGGCCTGTCATTACATTACAGTAATTACGCGATGCCAGAGGCAGCGTCTAATTGCAGTGAAGGCATTTTGCTATTCACTGCGATACAGTAGTATCGCAGTGAATAGTATGATCGATCAGACTCCCTAGGTTTCAAGGTCCCTAGGGAGTCTGATCATACAAGTAAAAGTATATAAAAAAAAAGTTTTTAAAAGTATGAAAAAATTAAAAAAAAACACAAAAGTTCAAATCACCCCCTTTCCCTAGATCAGATATAAAAGTAAATGAACAAAAGTAAGCATAAACACTTTAGGTATCCCCGCGCTCCAAAATGCCCAAACTATTAAAATATTAAAATATTTATCCCATACGGTGAACGGCGTAGCGGGGAAAAAAAATCAAAATGGCCAAATAGCGTTTTTTTCAACACTTTGTCTCTTATAAAAAATGTAATAAAAAGTGATCAAACCATTAGATCTGTCCCCAAATGGTATCAATAAAAATGTCATGTTGTCCCGCATAAAAAGACGCCTTACCCAGCTCCATACATGTAAATATGAAAAAGTTACAGGTGACACAATATGGTGACGCAAAATTTTTTTTTCTATTTAGCAAAGTTTTTAATTTTTTAAAAATTACAAATACTATATAAATTTGGTATCGCCGTGTTCGTACTGACCTGCAGAATACAGGGAACATGTCATTTTTACCACACAGTGAATGCTGTAAAAAGTAAACCCATATGAATTTGGCACAAATACAGTTTTTCTCCAATTGCACCTCATTCTGAATTTTTTTCCAGCTTCCCAGTACATTGCACAGCATATTGAATAGTGACATTACAAAGTACAATTTGTTTCGCAAACAATAAGCCATCATGTGACTCTGTGAACTGAAGAATGAAAAAGTTATGGCTCTTGGAATGTGGGAAGGGAAAAACGAAAATGCAAAAACAAAAAATGGCCCGGTCATTAAGGGGTTAAAGTTTGGGAAATCTTTTTGCATCCAAATCCGGCTTTAAACTTCTCCATAACAGTATCATGGACCTGCCTGGTGTGTTCCTTGGTCTTCATGATGCTTTCTGCGCTTTAAACAGAACCCTGAGACTATCACAGAGCAGGTGCATTTGTACGGAGACATGATTACACACAGGTGGATTATATTTATCATCATCAGTCATTTAGGACAATATTGGATCATTCAGAGATCCTCACTGAACTTCTGGAGTGAGTTTGCTGCACTGAAAGTAAAGGGGCCGAATAATATTGCACGCCCCACTTTTCAGTTTTTTATTTTTTACAAAAGTTGAAAATAACCAATAAATTTCGTTCCACTTCACAATTGTGTCCCAATTGTTGTTGATTCTTCACCAAAAAATTAAAATTTTATATCCTTATGTTTGAAGCCTGAAATGTGGCAAAAGGTTGAAAAGATCAAGGGGGCCGAATACTTTCACATGGCACTGTATTGTTTTAGACAAAAGATAACATCCTGCGGGCAGGACTTTTTCTTCTGTTGAAAAAAGATGGAAAAATAAAACCTGGCTCAGAAATCCAAAGAAGTTAGATGAATCCAGTGTGTGATATCTGATTCGCTGGATGTTGTACAAGTTGAGATTTATCTATAGGTGAAGATTACTGTATTCACATTTAGTTCACTTCCAGGTGAGAAGGTGTTGTTTGGAGCTACATAATGTTTGGACTTTTACCTGCAGTGTCAAAATCAATGGCATTAAGGCCACTCAATACCCAAAGCTGTTCTGCATCCTCACCTGTTTCACCAGAGTTGTCATCATGCTCTTCGTCTACTTCTGATTTATTACCAGCTCCGACAACAACTTATACAGAAAAAAAAAAAATTACGCTTATAAATCACTGTAAAATAAAGCATCAAAAGTCCACATTTTCTAATGATGTGCAGTTCTAAAGCTGCAAAATAATCATTCTTTTTCACTTTTTTATCTTTATTTTCTTGAATTTTATTAGTTTGTATTTGAAGCTTTGATTTTCTTTATCTTTTACCTGTTTCATCATTGCATTCTTCTAGCTGACTGGTACTGGACTGCACTTCCTGCTCCTGGCCTATACTGCTGGTATCTATTAAGAATAATGTGAACAAAAAAGAGACTCGTATACTACATTGTATAACAGATTTAGGCCGGGGCTCCACGTGACATAATCGCCACGGTTTGCCCGCAGCAGAAACAACATGGAAAAGAACACAGCGTTTTACAGTCACAGTGTAGTGGATGGGATTCGCTAGCGCGGTAAAATATGCGCAGCAGACACATATCAATTATACCTATGGAAACACCGGTGGTTTCCCTATAGGTATAATTGAAACAGAAAGTCCATAGAGGAAACCTCTGCAAACTTTCTGTGAAAAGCGCTGTTGGAAAAACCACGATGCATTGCCACCATGGTTTTTCCCACAGCGTTTTTTTGCTGTGGGATGCTACATGGGGCCTTAGTCTTAAAGAGACTATATTATGCATTTTAGTTTATTTGGTATAATTATATGAATGTATGTTCTGGTTTATAATGCCATAGCTAATTTTATTTCTAAAGCCATCCTTGGGAGTGGCCATATTGGAGACATATTATACTGTGTGTGGATCATTATACCGGGTGGAGACCACTATGGGGTCATTATAATGTGTGGGCTCACAATTGGACATTACACTGTAGGGGGAGGGCAGAATAGGGCACTTACTGTGTAGGGGACACTATAGGGCCATTATACTTTGTGGGGGCCAATATAGGGTTATTATAGTGTGTAGGGGTGAAAAGCGCATTATATTGTCTAGGGGACATTATGGAGTCATACTGTGTGGGGAGAAAAATGGGGGCATTATAGTATGTAAAGCAGTCATGTGTAAAATATGGAAGGGTGCAGCATAGGGAACCTGGCACATTACTGGACAAAGTATTGCAGCATGCTGCACTATTTTGTCAAGATTTTCTAACTTGTAAATAGGAGACGCGACAGGTAAAAAGGGATGGGGCGTACAAACAGGGGACATGGCTAGACAAAATGTTAGTGCACTATATATAGCACTGGCTAATTTCTCCGTATAAACAATTTCCAAAGATTGGAAAGTGTGGGCACAAACCATGGACAAGAGTGGTGCTGTTGTTTCCTGTCCTCATACAACATATTTTCATAGCAGTCTTTTAGTACACCTTTTAATAGCTGTACTGACTATCAGGGCTTTGTGGTTGTGTTCCTGTGGTTGTCTTTACTGGGGGGGAGGGATAATGTTCTTAATTGCAGCACATACCCCAGGGGACTTTGGGGATACCGTACCACAGGTTGAGAACCACTGCACTAAAATATACCAACACTTCATGATTAGTGGGAATCTTTGATACCCCCAACAAAGATTCTGTGCTGCAGCCCCTTCACCAAGCAGGACTTTTCTCTCTGCTGATTTTGGGCAGAAACCCAGCGGAAACCTGGTGAACCCCATTATAGTCTATGGGGTATACAAATAGGGTTTCCGTATTTTGGATCCCCAAGTGGAGAAGAAGAACGGAAACCAGAATGCTAGTGTGAACCTAGCGTTATATGGTAAATTGCACCAAAAAATTGACTCCATAATGGGTAAAGTTTTGAAAACACTCTAGAAAGAAGGGTCATGGGTATAATGAATCCCATAATGCACTAATCATTGTCCCACAAAAGACATTTCCTAGCTATTTTTTGGTGAGAAATGTTTGATCACTGGGGATCCCCATCAATTACTAGAACAGAGGTGCCGAGCCCTTGTTCCTCCCCGCTGCACAATTGCACTACGGAGGAGTTTGAATGGAATGACACCAAGTATTCTGCAGCTCAATTCAAAGCTTATGGGACTGAATGAATAGCTAAGTTGGGACAACTCCTTTAAATTAGGCTCTTTCATTCCACAATATAGAAAAATAAAGCATACTGTAACATAACCTGTGTACAATATTCAGTAGTTCTCTGTAATGAGCCTTGTTTGGTCCTGTTGGATGTGGGGGTGACTGGGGACTTGCAGATTATTGCTGTCAGGAATCGCAGTCGGGAATCCCTGTGTTTCCTTTACAATATAGATGAGTAGGTGATATGCATTACAGCAGAAGGGTCCTTCTAAATGTGTGTCATGACGCAGACATTTATCACAATTGCTGTAGAATGTATATATCATGTAGATAATTTTATTTCTTAACTCACCGGTGACATTTTTTGATTTTTGTTTTTGACTCCCCGCCTTCCAAACACCATAACTTTTTTTTTTTTCCATTCACAGAGCCATATGAGATCACTAATGCAATGCATTACAATGCATTGCAAAATATCGGCATTTGTATGACAGGCTGCATAAAGCAGCATAAAGATCCAAGGAAATATCGCATCTGGGGTCAAGAAGAAATTTTTTCAACCTTGAGATGAAACACTCAGAATTATTTACAGGAAAGGCATTTTTAAGGAATGTTCTTTAACCTGATTTTGCACATAAATATGGGTTATGTGTATTTGCTCCTCCAAAAAGCGCAGAATATGACATACATGAATCTGGTCTTATGGAGGTTGTCATGCCTGGAGCCCAGGCATATTGCCACTGCAAGAGAGGTATAAAATCATGTTGCCAGCAGCTACCAAGCACAGACCATTGGACACCTGCATTATTTCCAGATAGTGGAAAATGTGTCATAAATAATGAGACCCAGGGCTGCTCTGTCCTGTAGCCCTGATGAACTGTAGTCCTGGGTTATCAGATCTATACAAGAGAGAAGTTCTCAGTCTCAATATTTATGACAAATCTTCTGCAGTGTGGGATTGGCAGTCCAGCAGGAACAGTAATAATAATATTAACATCTCCCTGTGAACCTACAAAGCATGTGGCTTTACTGTGTGGGGTCCACAATGGGGCATTATACTGTATGGAAACCATTTAAGGGGGCATTACACTGTGTGCGAGTCTCAAGTAAGCATTATTATACTGTGTGGGAGCTACAATGCGGCATTATTATAAGGTGTGGGGGCCATTAAGGGGACATTATGCTGCATGAGGGTCACAAGGGGGCATTATACAGTATAGGGTTCACAAGTGGTCATTATTCTGTATGTTACATATGGAAGGCATTATTAGTGTGTGGCAGTACAAAGGGACGGGGAGGTCAAAAGGGCCCAAATGATGCCCATGAATAAAATATGGAGGCTGTGTGCTTCAGTCTTGTGTTAAATATAGAGGGGTGCAGCATAGGGAACCTGGGCCCGCAAAAAAGACACCTTATGCATCCCCATACATGGAAGTATAAAAAACTTACGGGTATCAGAATATAAATTTTTTAGAGGGTTAAAATGTAAATAAAACTATATGAATTTGGTATTCCCAGGATCGTACCAAGCCAAAGAATAAAAGTGACATGTCATTTTTGCTGCACAGTGAACGCTGTGAAAACAAAGCCTGTAAGAAAGTCACACAAACGCAGTTTTTCTCCAATTCCATCTCACTCTGAATTTTTTTCCAGCTTCCCAGTACATCTTACAGAATATTAACCCCTTCACACTCTACACCATACTATTACATCACTCAGAGTATATAGTTAACGCTCAGCGCCTTAATAGTATGGCGCTGTAATGTTGTCGGCACATGAGCTATGCCTGTGGCATTACCTCCGGCACTCAGCTGTGTTATACAGCCAAGGCCTGGGACTAGCCACCGGAAGAGTCGGTATTGCAGTCCATTGCAATGGGGATCTAAAAAAAAAAAAGTTTAAATTAAAGAATAATAAAACAACTTAAAATTCTTTACAGCATTCTGGGTCTGTTTTAAAAATAAATATTGGCCATACAATCCATTCAAAGTCTGCAGTGAAATCAGCATGCATTAATAATGCGCCTGATATCCGTCCGCTGCCAAATCGTTTAAAAAAAAAAATGGATTGGTCCAAAAACTCATTCCAAACGGTTACACAGCAGATATCTGAATCTGTTTTTTAGATGGATTAGTCAATGGGTGTACATAAAAAAAAACTGTGTCCGTTTTTGACAAATCTATTTTTTTTTTTTCCCTTCTTCATTCTGAGCATGTGCAGAGGGAAAAACGGATTGCAAAATGGGCACAAACAGATTACTATCCATTTGTAATCTGTTTGTGTCCACCTTCCCTAGACTTCAATATTAGAAAAAAAAAAAAAAAAAAAAGGATTTGTTGCAGTCCGTCTGGTATCCTCATTTTTTGGACATAGAAAAAGTCCTGCAAGTCCAACTTTTTTCTCCGCTGAAAAGAACGGATACCATACGAAAATGCTCCAAACGCACACCTGCGGATGGTTTTTACAACCCGTTGAAAACAATGGGTTTTAAATGAACTGTTCGAATTCAGTTTTTGAGGATTTTGAGATGGTTTTAAAAACTGATTTAGCGTGGAGAACGCAGATGTGATTCCAGCCTTACAGATATTGTTGAAGATTTAGACATTGATTTTAGCCACTGCACTGGATGCAAGGATGAAATCTGCAGTCATTAACATTCTACATCAGATATAGAATACTATGGGTTAAAACATTTTCAACAAAACCCCTTTATCTGAACCCAGCAAAAAGTTGTTTAATTTAAAAAAATCCTGTTCAAACACTCTATTAGCGTTAATAGGAAGAACCCCAACAGAAAAGGAGCTTTGCCTCCCTCTATGTACCAGTGATGAAACCAGGCTATTACTGGGGTTCTAATAAAATGAAAATACTAGTAAGTTTAGTTAATTTCAGTGTGAAACAAACATCCAAGCAACTATTCATGTGACTACACAACCTTTTTAAACGGTAAGTGACTTCAGGCTTGCAGTATAGCATTATTATACACTATAAGTTTATATTAAAGTATTTGCATTATACATACTGTAATTTGTTCATATATGTTCATATTGTGTATATATGTTTACAGTGGTGAACTGTCAACAGAAGAGTGCATTTGCAAAGATTAAGTCATTGATGTTTGGAAACATGATTTGTAGCTGAGATGCTCTGTTTCCCCCTCACCTATTTCAGTTTGACTTTCTTCCTTCCCCTCCATTTCAGCTAGCTTTTTCTTTTGTTTTATGTACCTGTAAAACCTGTGTGACAGAGAGATATTAAAATATGATACGCTGATACTTCAGATAACACACCTTTTAAGAAAAGTTGGTTATTAAGCAAGAAATATTCTGTATATAATCTTACACAGTGGACACCATTTTAGCCACATGGTTGTCAAAACCAATTTAAAATATTGAAAAAATATTCAAAGTTTAAAATAAGCTTCCAAATATATATGATTCTTAATGCGTAAACACTATGCTTCTAGCCATTACAGACATTTCCTGCCATATATATATATATTGTGACAACTTGGGGGAATTAGACTCAAATGGTGGCTTTTCCTGGTCCCAACAGCGGTGGTTCGTGGTACTGGGCGCCGGTGAGACAGCGTTCAGACAGTGCCAATTTAAAACAAAGTGGCTTTATTACAGCTTAAGGGCAACATAACAAAACAACAAACAAAACCTATGCCACAGTTAGGGCCTAACTCACTCCTTGAGCCCCTAACTGTCCTGACTGTTACTCAGCTCTAGCAACAGTCCTCTGTGGACTCCAGCCCTTCTGGGACAGACCCTCTCTGTCTGTCCTAGCTGGTCCACCATTTCCTGCTCCATGCAGGTTTCTCCAGCCTTCTGGAGATACACCCCCCCACCCAAAGGTGTGGCTGAGGGCCTTTTCAGGGCTGGCCTGGGTCGCTCCCTAGCGCCCTCTAGGTTCATACTCTCACAATATATATATATATATATATATATATATATATAATGAATAAATGTCTGTTCAGTGTGCATCTAACCACCAGACTCACTTCAGTCAGTGGGACTTGGTGCCACTTCAGTTGTTATCAGTCTGGCTTGGTTTTACTTTCTGAGACATTTCAGAGAATACTGAACATGTGTTTTGTACATAAATCTGCAATAATTTGAACAGTTCACTGCATATAATATGAATTATTGTCAAAGGGTGTAAAGATTATTATAAATGTAATTAAAATGTAAAGTGGTACAATAATATATTACTTACCAATATACTAGCATTCCCCAAAACAAGACTATGACTATGATGATCAAGAAGTAAAATGCTTTTAAGTAGCCTAAAAAGCAGGACCAAAAAAAAAAAAAGCTTTAAAAACTGGTTTCAAATATGAAGTATTGCAATTAGGGTATGTTCACATGGAGTTTTTGCAAGCTGAAAAAATCAGCTTCAGGAATTAGAATTTTTTTTTTTTTTTTTGCTGAGGCTTCATGTAGCAAAGCGCAACAAAAAAAAAAAAAAACACTGCAGAAAAAAAACACCGCATTTTTATCCACAGAGTTTCGCATTGCGATTATGCAGAGTTTTCCTCTGTGGACTTTCTGCTCCTATTATACCTATACGGAACATACAAGTGTTTTCGCAGGTACAATTGACACGCTGTAATTTCCCAAAATGTAAGGGTTTTTTAAAACAGATTTTCCCCAGCCTTTGACACATTTTTTTACATGATGAGGTTTTTTATGTAGTTTTTGATGCTTTTTTTACATGGTTTTTGTCATAGTTTTTTACTCCAGCACACTGTATGGACTTGGAAATTTCACTTTAAAAATATGCTAGCCGTTTTTGATGCGGTTTCAAAAAAACCAAGTCAAAAAATGCACTGCGTTTTTTCTACCTCCCATTGATTTCAATGGGTTTTTCAAGGCGGAATCCGCCTGAAGATAGGTAATGTCACTTTTTTTTTCCCCTCTACCTGAAAATATCTGCTAGGGGAAATAATCTGCTACTGACTCCCACTGAAATGAATGGGAGGCATTTTTTAAGGCAGATTCCGCTTCAAAATCCTCCTGCAAAAAACTCTGTGTGAACTCACCCTCCCATTAACACAACTAAGTAAAAAAAAAACGAACCTTTGAGATGTACGAGGAGGGTACTCTAATATCAAAATTGGGGAGCACATCATGCACATATACTGTACATTGACCTGGCACTGATGACCAACAAGTCCAGCTCTTTACACCATGTACTAGGTACTGCTTAACTGATTCAGGCAGTTAGAATTTTTTCTCTAGCCCCCACCATTTCCTGAGCAAATAAATGCTCTTAATTTTGCTGCCTGATATGCTATTTAGACTCTGTACTGTCAGAAGGGCAGTGTCAGGCAAGGGGTGTGATTCTGAGCTCTGACACTGGCTGCCTCTAATTGGAGCTCTGAATCACCCACCTCTGCCTGACACTGCCCTTCTGACATTACAGAGCTTAAACAGCATATTAGGCATCAAAACTAACTGCGCGTGTAGCTCAGGAATGAGGACTTATTCTTTGCGTGATGAGCTGTATTTTGATTTGCCACCATTTTGGGGTAAATATAATATTTTGATTAGCTTTTATTTATGTTTTTTTTTTACCGCGTTCACTCTGCATTAAAAATGACATGGCAGCTTTGTCCAGCAGGTCATTATGATTACGGTGATACCATATTATACTTTTTTACTGTACTGTTGACGGACAAATGTCAGGAATCTTTATTTGTGGGGAAAGTTGTACTTTTTATTGGTACCAATACCAGTTTTTTTTGACGTTCACCGTACGAGATAATTAATGGTATTTTTTGATAGTGGGGACTCATACACACATGGGGATACCGAACATGTGTGTATACCGAGTATTTTAAATTGTGTGTGTTTTTTCGTTATTTTTTTACATTTTAGGCTATGCTCACATGGAGGAAAATGAAGAGGAATTCTTCTTTATTTTCCACCGCCGGCATCTTCGCCCCGTGGTCGGCTGCCTCTGGATGCTGATGCAGGGCATCTGCAATCCATTGCTGCTCCCCGCTGCTGATTAGGCCCAGATGAATTGGCCTAATCAGCAGAGAGTCTCGAACTGTGGACTCCGCGGCTGAATCAGCCACGGAATCCGCGGCAAGATCGAGTAGGATGCCTCTTTTTTCTGCATCCTGCTCGATTTTGCCTCCCATTGAAGGGATTAAAGGGGTCCACTATCAGACCAATATAGAGAGACCAATGTTATTGTTTGTATAATAAAAAGTTGTACAATTTTTCAATATATTTTCTGTATCAATTCCTCATGGTTTTCTAGATCTCTGCTTGCTGTCATTCATTCTGCTTACTCCCAGTGGATAAAAATCAGTCCATGGTCATGTGATGGACACACAGGTGCACAGCTCGTTATAGTCACAGCACAGTAATCAGATAGCTGCCTGGTAACGAGCTGTGCACCTGTGTGTTCATCACATGACCATGGACTGTATATCACATGACCATGGACTGATTTGTATCCACTGGTAGTAAGCAGAATGAATGACAGCAAGCAGAGATCTAGAAAACTGTGAGGAATTGATACGGACAGTATATGGGAAATTGTACAACTTTTTATTATATAAACAATAACATTGGTTTCTCAATATTGGTCTAAAAATGGACTAAAATCTACAAATAATAGACTGGTTTTACTGACACTGTTTTCTTAAGCGCTCCATATACTGTTGCTACCTTTTCTCAGGCTGATCTCTGAACATTATACCTTTGATTATTTTTTTGTAGGCAACACAGACAGCAATTCTGCAAGGATGCAATTCTGTTATGAACTACCTTGAACTTGGACTGTGTGTAATACACTTTTTTCCAGTAGTTATCTAACTCCCTCAGTTAAAAGTTACAGACTTAGGGTATGTTCACATGTATTGCATCAGTATCAGCTTTTATTGTCCCTTACGCTAAAATCACACTAATGTTCGGGTTTCCGTCCTTCGAGTCCACTTGGAGACCTGAAAGACAGAAACCCTATCCGCAGTTACACTTGTAAACCCACGGACCCCATAGACTATAATGGGGTCTGCCGGGTTTCCGCTGAACGGCAGAGAGAAAAGTCCTTCTTGCAGAACTATTCTCACTGCCGATTTTAAGCGGCATCTGGGACGTAGAGGCTTGAACGCTAATATGAACCTAGCATTAGTCATTTATGATTAGTCATCAGTTGTCATGTGGTGACTAACATGGCATTACAGTATGTTTGAGGGACTAACAAGGCATTACACTGTGGGGGGCAACTAACATGGCACTACACTGTGTGGGTGCTAACATGGCATTATACTGTACAGAGGGGCAACTAACATGGCATTATACTGTGCTGGGGCACTAATGTGGCATTATACTATGTGGGGGCTCTAACGTGGCTTTACACTGTGTGTGGGGCAACTAATGTGGCATTATACTGTGCGGGAGGCACTAACGTGGCATTACACTGTGGTGGGGCTAACTTGGCATTATACTTTATGGGGAGCAACTAACAAGGCATTATACTGAGTGGGGCAACTAACATGGCATACTGTGCGGGGGGCACTAACATGGCATTATACTGTGCTGAGGGCACTAAGGAGCATTATAGTTTGGATGGGGGCATTAAAGAGCATTATGCTCATTAGTATCCCCCCACCCACATTATAATTGCCCATTAGAGCCCCCCATACATAATCTACATCAACAGGGCCGGAAGGAACATTCACCTCCTGTCCGCAAGTCCTCATCCCTTACGCTAAACGGTAGCAGGGATCGGCAATCATCCCTGCTGCCTGCACATGAGCTGATATGTATGAAGGCAGCAGAGTTGATTACCGATCCCTGCTGCCACTAGTGCAGGGGATCGGGTCTGGGAGATGAAGGTTTCACCTAGCCGCTGACATAATGAAAGTGCTGGGAGGCAGGGGTCCTGACAGCTGGCTGCGGTCTCCTGCTACGCTACAGTAGTGAAGCCGGCAATTGCCAGCTTCACTACCAGACGAGTGGGAGTTTGCGCCACAGCATCTACAGGAGGAGCTGCAGAGCAACCCCTGCTCAGGTGTAATGGTCAGCTTCACTACTGTACATAGATGGACTGCAGCACCGGATGCACGCCGGGTGCTGCCTAAAGTTGGATGCGGCAGCAAATATTAAAGGGAGCCAGATGGAAAAACGCTGCAGGTAGCGTTTTTCCATCCAGCTGAGGTACAGATCCGACACTATACAGCGCCAGAACTAATGACTCTTGTGCCAGAACTGATCCCATAGAAAACTATGGCATCCGATCGGACATCAGTTTCCCTCCGGCTCGTGTGCACCATATCGGAGGGAAACTGATACCTGGCCCGTAGATATGTGAACGCACCTTTATACAGTTGTGGCCAAAGGTTTTAAGACTGGCACAATTTTTGGTCTTCACTAACTTTGCTGCTTCAGTGTTTTTAGATCTTTGGTATACTGAAGTACAATTATAAGAATTTCATGTGTTTTTGTTCATCTACTCACTTATTGAGGATTGACCACAGGTTCTCAATGGGATCGAGATCTGGTGAGTTTCCTGGCCATGGACCCAACATTTCAATGTTTTGTTCACTAAGCCACTTAGTCAATTTTGCTTTTTGACTAGAGAACAGGATAAAGCTACTATCCTTTTTTCATGCCAGCAGTAAAGCATCCTGAGACAATTCAGGTGTGGGGTTGTTTTTTATCTAAGGGAGTGGGCTCGCTTACAATTTTGCTTAAAAACACTGCCATGAACAAACAATGGTATCTAAACATCTTCCAAGAGCAACTCCTCTCATGTTCCAGGAGCAAGTTGGTGATGAAAAATACTTTTTGCAGCATGATGGAGTACCACGTCACCAGGCAAAACCAAGATGCTTGATGAACAAAAAACATTACATTTTGGGACCATGAAAACTACCCAGATATCAATCCCATTGAGACCTCAAAAAGCAGGTTGACAAACAAAAAACAAAGAAATTGTGATAAACTCCAAACACTGATTAGGCAAGAATGAGTTGTCATCAGTCAGGATTTGACCTAGAAGCTGCTATCTAGCATGCCAGGGCGACCTGCAGAAGTCATGAAAAATAAGGGTCAACACTGTAAATAGTGAGTGTTTGTCAATAAAAGTAAAAAAAAAAAAAAGTGAAATGCTTATAATTGTACTTATATACCATATAACCATCTGAATAAAAGATTTTAAAACACTGACGCAGCAAATTTTATGAAAACCAAAATTTGTGTCAGTCTCAAGATTGTCTGCACATTTCCTTGAAACTCTTACATACATATTAGGCCCCATTTGCTTACAGTAGGTATACACTGAAAGCCAGTATAGGTTTGTTTTCACTGTATTCCATTGTATGGCATGGTCTACTATTGCAAATAAAAAGTATACAAAATAAATAAATATATGCTTTCAGTGAATGGAGCCCTATGGATACATTTGAGATTTAAGACAAACATCTCCATTCGATGTAATAAAAAAATACTAATTTCAGGCAACAAGTGTAGACAAAAGTGAATTTATGGCAGCAGGCAATGGAGACTTTCAGTTTCTATAAAAATGTGTCACCTCTTTACCTGGAATAGTCTTTTTATAGCAGGAATCCATGAAGAAACAGCAGTCTTGCAGGACACAGTCTATTCTTGTTTTATTTGCATCGCAGGATTCGTTCAAAGGCTGTTCACAAACTATCAAGGAAATTGTAATCACATATACTAATATATAATAATAGACAATGATAATAGCATAATATACTGTATAGTGACGTATTACTGAAATAAAATAATACATTTAGAATATCTCATTGCAAAATGTCCTGAATTAGGCTATTTACTAAATGCTTTGTTGCAGGTTTTCCTAGCAGAATCCCCCCAATAATCTGCAGCTAACAATCCACATGTAAAAATGACTTTATATTACTAATGCCGAGATTTGTTAAGGCTAAGTTCAAACTACCATTATTAATGTCCATTGCTGTCATCTGTCATAGCAGAGTAACGGACACAGATGGACCCCCCTGTCTGTGTCTGATCCCATTGACTCTAATGTAAACAACATAACGGGCACTGTCTTCCATCATGTTTGTTTACTTTTGTAAAAGAAGAAAAAGTCCTGCAGGCAGGACTTCTCTTCTGTCAGAAAAGTAATGTTCTTTACATTGAGGGGAATGCAGACGGACACCCAATGGAAGGGGCTCTATCTGCATCTCTCACTTAATGTCTGTTGCTTTCATCCGGTGACTGATGACATCATTGGACATTAATAACTGTAGTGTGAATGTAGACTACAACGAACTGTTGCAAGCAGCACTTTCCTCTCCACATCACTCCTGTGGAAACCGAGCGGAAACCACACGGACCCCATTATAGTCTATGGGGTCCGTGGATTTCCCGGGTAAACCGCTTTTTATGCATATAGGTTTCCGTTAGGGGGGGGTCCCCAAGTGGACTCCCCGAACGGAAACTCGAACGCAGATGTGAACCGGGACTTATTGTATGTTCACGTGGAGGAATCTGGAGCAGAGTTTGAGCAGATACTGCCTAAAATCTGCCTCCCAATCATTTCAAAAAATCAACTTGCAGATAAAAAACAAGCAATCTGCTTGTTCTTCAGGAGGATTCTGCCCAAAACACCTAGTAAAATGAATTTATTTATTTATTTTAAAGCAGATTTTGGAGTGGATTTTTAGATAATTCCTGAAGCAGATGTTTTCTGGCTCAGCAAATTCCTAGATTTGTATTCTTCATAGCAATGCTCACTGTATGCAAAGTACCTCTCCTCCAGAAGGTAGAAAGTTAAATAAGTCTATCTGGTTTTCACCCACGAAGCCATCTAGTGATGTTTTTGAAAACTGACTGACATCTGACACTGTGTGATCTCTAGCATGACACAAGTTGCATTTTATGGGTGATTTTAGATCTGCAGATATTCAGATATGGACCAAAACTGAACATTTGATATATACACACGCATACCTGTCAGCGAGTCAAAAAATCCTCTTCTGAATAAATGGTGAGGATTAAATTTTCTCATATTGAGCATAGTGTTTTTCTGCAAGGTAACAAAATGTACATCAGATTTTCTATTACTACTATTTTAAAAAGTCTTCTTTTAGGAGATATATCTAAACTAGTGAAATTCTTATGAATAAAAAAATAAAAAATAAATAAAAAAAAAGCAAAAAAATTCTTCCCTACAAAATTTTAGAAGTTGGAAATAGATCTACCATAAAATTGCAATTGACTTGAACCTCATGGGTTGTTTTTTTTTTTTTTTTTGCCTTCTTGTGGATCAACACTGAAGGGTTATAGGTTGGACTTGATGCACCTGTGTCTTCATCCCACCTCATCTACTTTGTAAGTTCATTGTGTTTTGCCATAGATACCATGAAAATTGGTAATGATATTTCCCATTAGACTTATTCATCATGCAGTAACATGATTTCGAATGAAGAAGCCAAGGTTTATTTCTAACTTCAAATGGTCTTTTCATACTTCTCAAGAATCCAAATATGTAGATCTATCAATGTCTATACATTTCAGTTGGGCCAGCGCATCTAGCAATCTGTGAACATGGGAAAGTGCCAGGGCCCACTGTGCCCTGGGAGTCCATAATGAGTGCTTCCATCAGTACAGATGGACACAGTCAGTGCACTGGTAATTGACCTGGGAGCAAGCAGTAAATAGGGTTTTGTTCAGTACTCACAAAACTTAGCTCCCCTGACTCCCTACCCCTTGTCTGCTTTGGGTGCAAGGAAAGGAGGTTAGGACTGATGAAATGCATACTCCCCTCTCGCTCCCAAGGGTCCCACTGACACTTAGCATCCGGTGTGGGATTTTGCATAATGAAGCATTATACTATATGGGGACATAAGCAGGCATTACGCCATGTGGAGGCATCATGTTGTATGGGGGGCATTATACTGTGTGGGGCCTACAAGAGGGCATTACACTTTGTGGGAGGTACTGAGGGAGCACCATCCAACTGTAGCAGCTCTGTGGATATTTCTACAAATCTTGTTCACATGCAGCAACTAAAACCACAGCAGTTTTAAACCCTCACCATGACAATTATAGCTACAGATCTCACCCACAATTTTCAACCTTTGTAATGCAAGTTTTAAAGCTACAGAAGACCTGCAGCGATTCCAGGTGTGTCACAGCAAAAACTGCCGAATTTCAGGTGGTTTTTGCTACAACGACTTTTAGACTAACACACTCCCAGCACATGATTTGAGCCACACAAGCGTATAGCCAGGCTTGCATTTGAGAGCACATATTCTGTGTCCAACCCAATATTGCATGGCATTGTCATCTTGGTCTCAGTCTACTACTTAGTTTAACGTAGTGCTTTGTCTAATTCAATATTAGTCGCTCTAACAAAATATGAAGTCCTTTTGATACATGACTTGTTTGTTTTACCTATCTATCGTAATCTTCAAAAGTTACAGCAACTTATGAGGAATGAAAATGGGGACATAGACTTTTTTTTTTTTTTTTTTAATAGTGATGAAGAATGCAATTGCTGAACAAGCCTGCTGGACAATTATGATAAGTCCTTGTCTCTGTAGACCACCTATATGAATGTGCCTTATATATACAGTAGCTTTTATGACTGATTGAGACAACCGTAAATACCTTAACTGAGTGATGCAGCCATTTGTCCTACTAACAACCAGTGTAGCGATTCAAACTGTCACCAAGCAGGCGGTTTGAATTTTCCATGTCACCAGCCCGTCACGTGGACTGTATGCACCAGCATGTCCTGTGCTGCCTGGATTACTGAGCAATTCTCTGATTTCTCAATCAATTTCAGCACAACATTTAAGGAACAGATACAAGCAACGTCCATATCCTTTCCAGCAAGTAAGCGCAATGTAATAAACACAGAGGTTAATTCAGCCATAACTGCTTCAGAGTATAGAAAGAAAAAAAGTTGTCTAGTTATATACAAAAGGGCAGACTTGTGCACCCCAGTCGTTCCCTACGCCATTTTCAGAGATAACCCTCAATATACAGTACAGACCAAAAGTTTGGACACACCTTCTCATTCCAAGAGTTTTCTGTATTTTCATGACTATAAAAATTGTAGATTCACACTGAAGGCATCAAAATTATGAATTAACACATGTGGAATTATATACTTAACAAAAAAGTGTGAAACAACTGAAAATATGTCTTATATTCTAGGTTCTTCAAAGTAGCCACCTTTTGCTTTGATTACTGCTTTGCACACTCTTGGCATTCTCTTGATGAGCTTCAAGAGGTAGTCACCTGAAAGGGTCTTCCAACAGTCTTGAAGGAGTTCCCAGAGATGCTTAGCACTTGTTGGCCCTTTTGCCTTCACTCTGCGGTCCAGCTCACCCCAAACCATCTCGATTGGGTTCAGGTCTGGTGACTGTGGAGGCCAAGTCATCTGGCGTAGCACCCCATCACTCTCCTTCTTGGTCAAATAGCCCTTACACAGTCTGGAGGTGTGTTTGGGGTCATTTTCCTGTTGAAAAATAAATGATGGTCCAACTAAACGCAAACCGGATGGAATAGCATGCTGCTGCAAGATGCTGTGGTAACCATGCTGGTTCAGTATTCCTTCAATTTTGAATAAATCCCCAACAGTGTCACCAGCAAAGCACCCCCACACCATCACACCTCCTCCTCCATGCTTCACGGTGGGAACCAGGCATGTAGAGTCCATTCGTTCACCTTTTCTGTGTCGCACAAAGACACAGTGGTTGGAACCAAAGATCTCAAATTTGGACTCATCAGACCAAAGCACAGATTTCCACAGGTCTAATGTCCATTCCTTGTGTTCTTTAGCCCAAACAAGTCTCTTCTGCTTGTTGCCTGTCCTTAGCAGTGGTTTCCTAGCAGCTATTTTACCATGAAGGCCTGCTGCACACAGTCTCCTCTTAACAGTTGTTGTAGAGACGTGTCTGCTTCTAGAACTCTGTGTGGCATTGACCTGGTCTCTAATCTGAGCTGCTGTTAACCTGCGATTTCTGAGGCTGGTGACTCGGATGAACTTATCCTCCACAGCAGAGGTGACTCTTGGTCTTCCTTTCCTGGGGCAGTCCTCATGTGAGCCAGTTTCTTTGTAGCGCTTGATGGTTTTGGCCACTGCACTTGGGGACACTTTCAAAGTTTTCCCAATTTTACAGACTGACTGACCTTCATTTCTTAAAGTAATGATGGCCACTTGTTTTTCTTTACTTAGCTGCTTTTTTCTTGCCATAATACAAATTCTAACACTCCATTCAGTAGGACTATCAGCTGTGTATCCACCTGACTTCTGAACAACACAACTGATGGTCCCAACCCCATTTATAAGGCAAGAAATCCCACTTATTGAACCTGACAGGGCACACCTGTGAAGTGAAAACCATTTCAGGTGACTACCTCTTGAAACTCATCAAGAGAATGCCAAGAGTGTGCAAAGCAGTAATCAAAGCAAAAGGTGGCTACTTTGAAGAACCTAGAATATAAGACATATTTTCAGTTGTTTCTCACTTTTTTGTTAAGTATATAATTCCACATGTGTTAATTCATAGTTTTGATGCCTTCAGTGTGAATCTACAATTTTTATAGTCATGAAAATACAGAAAACTCTTGGAATGAGGTGTGTCCAAACTTTTGGTCTGTACTGTATATTATTTTTGAAAGCACCATATGTACCTTGATGTTGTGAATATATACATAAAGACAAAAAAAAATATATATATATAAATGAGATAGATTTTATTATATAAAGAACATGTTTATATACAGCAAAGGAATAGAAATCATATAGTGGTGAGCAGGATGCACTATTAAGCCTGTGTGCATTCTTTCCACAGACACTCAGTACAGGAAGTATATTGCATTTATTGAAATAATTGGTTATTGTAACTAAAGCCCCAAGTAGGATTTGCAATAACCTATGGATGTAGGAATGTAATACATTCAGTCCACTTCCTTGCTAGGCAGGATAGACACCCATTTGTAAAATCACATAGACCCACTAACCATGAAAATATAGATCAAGATTAACTAACAAAGACCAAGAGTATGGCTTTATATCCCTAACATCTCACTTAAAAGATGCCACTGACACATGAAAGACTGGTTCAATTCAGGTTTCCTACCATCATATATACAAATAGATAAAGAAAAGGCCTTTGCATTTCATCTGCTAGGAGCAAATCTCTGATGGCTTAATGTAAATACAGTGAGGTTTAGGGAGTCTACCACCACTCAAATTTCTTCTATCCCACTTACATGCTGTTGTAGGGGCTGTAAGTGAACATATTAACATTTTAGTGTCAAAGTGCATTCATGCTGCCAAGATAATCAACCGCAAATGAGCGGTTTTCTGCATCGGAGGCATGGCCCCATCTAGTGGAGCACATGAGGTTGCAGAAATTCTTATGTTAAGGAGCAGAAACCGATGTTGTGGCAGACTCTAACACCCCAGATGCACCAAACTGGACATTTGCACTTGGATTAGAAGCTGCCTTTCTTGTTGCGAAGATCGTATTTTGATACAAAAAGGTATTTTACCATGTCCCTAACAACCCCTACAACAGCACAAAAAGTGGCTTAGAAGCAACTTTGGTGGTGGTAGACTCCCTTTAAAAAATAAAGTTGTATAAGTTTAAAGCTGTATTTTACACATCAGATTTGAATGTTACTTACGATCAGATTTCTGCCATAGATGCACTTATGGTTTACAGCAGTAATCCTCTGCATTTCTGACCAAAATAAATATCACAATAATTAATTTTATGCAGATTATTTTTTTTCTGCGATGGTACTAAAATTTATGTTGCATTTTAACAGGGTTGTGGAAATCTCACGCACATGCATGGGATGCAGATTGTTGTCAAATATGACACGTGAACATATCTTTAGATTATGTCACCATATACAATCTGCTCTTGTAGGATAGAAATCCTTAGGCTAGGGCAACATAAAAGACCTTTTATCAATGTCTTTCCTAATATACAATGATGTGACAACTTGTGTGGTTACTCCAATGATATGGCTGTATTTCTGGGAAGACTTAAAACAGCGGGACATCATATCACCCACCATGACACCACTGCAATACTGGTGAATATAAAATAATATATATATTTGTTTGTAGCCCCTTCATACATATAAGGATGGTATATTGCACTAAATTGTGCTGTAATATTACATCATGCAGTTTTCATGTGTGGGGACAAAGCAAATTTATAGTAATGCTAGCCACAGCCTGAAGGATTCTCTCTTAATCTAAGAACATTTAAGTACTTATTGGGAATGAAACACTTGTTTGAGGTGGGACATATTAAATTACAAATTTTCACATTACTCTTCAATGTGTTGTGTGAACTATTACATTTTTGCATTAGAAGTTGTATTACTAATGTCTACTCTATAGTTTAAAAAAATCTTGCTACTTGAACACAATGAACACGATATTATTGGCCAAGTATTTTTATGGGGTCTTTGACTATATAACAGTAGATTGTGAAATGTGGGTTGGAAGATTATCTTTATTAGCTTAGTCCCTCTTTTACTATGTCTTGTAGACATTGTGTTTTTAATGTATATTGACTTTTGAACAGCATTTACCAATTTATGCAAAGATTCAATTTACATAAAATTAGCAGCATTGTAAATATTGTAATTATCATACACTAGTCTCAAATTACACCTTGTATAGTAGCATAGAGAGAATGTTATGGACGTACCTGACAATAACCTTAGCAGGATCTAATACACAGATAGAAACCAGACTAGTTCCTGGAGCAAATTAGTACAAATCTGACTTAGTTGAAAAAAAAGGGGGACATATAAAAGGGTTATTCCCATCTTGGCAAATCTCAGTTGACATGGGAATAAACACACTTAAATCCTGGCCCCTAGGGCAAGACTTAGCAGAGAACAGCATTGCTCAGTTTTTCCAGTGTTTCCGTAACTCCCATAGAGATGAATGGGAGGTACAGAAACAGCTTAGCACAGATGAGCTACACCATTTCGGTAGCTCCAAAGAATAACTCCAGTGCAAAGAGGGACAGTTGAGAGTTATTTGGATACTGCAAATCAGAATTAGGACAAGATCAGCAAAACGTACAAAGCTACTCACTGTTCCATACTATAGATTTCACAAACAGGCAAACTTTAGTGTGAACTAGAGATTTGAAGCATGTTTGATGTCTCTGTTTTGGAGACAGGGAAATTCCCCAAACAGGAAAGAGAGCATACTACCCCAGTAATCCTTCAAGTGTATGCCATTCATAAAAAACACTATTACAATCCTCCCTTGTTGATAATCTATTTACTGAACTAGACCAAATCACACCTTTACTTCAGACCTCAGCAGAAAGTGTCTATCATGTCCATTGGATGGCTTATTTAACTCATTAGTATCTAATACTTACCTGAATAGAAATCACCTGATAATTATGCAGAATATAAGAAGTCTTTGGATTCCTAGTTGCATAGCCCATTGCCATAATTTCCAATGTCATAAAGACTGAACTTTCCAAGTGTGAAGTTTTAAAACTACTTTAAAAGAAACTCTCGAATTCTCAGAAGAACCGATGAATGTTTCTTTCAAACACTAGCAGTCAAGCAGAAGCGATAATGAAATGATAGATCTCACCTACTGCCAGAGGGAAGAAAGCCAGCACTTATAAAAGACGTTTAAAGGCTAAAGTCCAGGATAGGCTTGTAAAGTATATTGGAATAGGACCAAATTATAACAGAAAGAGTTTTAAAAGATTATAAAAAGAAAAACAAAGTGTGTTACAATGAGGAGCTAACAAATATATATTGTACTACTGCCTAACATAAAGGGTGTATGCACAGAAAACAAGAAAAAAATTTAGCATTGTTCTTAGAAGTGCTGAAAAACCTGGCGGAGAGTGTTTTACCCCCAACAGATCTGTATCACCTTGACAAGATTTATGCACATATGAGGGACAATACACAAATTCCGTGCAGCTCTAGCCATGTCTGACCCACTTAAAAGCAGTTATATATATATATTTTTTTTTTTTCCCAAGCAACAGTGTCATGCATCCATGAAAGAAAAGGGGCAATGTGTCTCATTAGGGAAAGATGGTACAGGGACTTATTAGACCAGGCATGCCCTGCTAAGAATTCTGTGGAAGTAATGTGCAAAGAACTTCTCCACCAATTAAGTCTTATTTGCATATTCCTTAGCAGGACATGCATGGTCTCTCCCTCTTGAGATACATTACCCCTTCTGACCCACATCTAGACCTCTCACATAGTCTGCGATTACCCAGCGCTGCACTGATGAAACAGCTGTCTGTGGATAGCGCACTCTTCCTTCTGGAGGAGTTATACTAGTTTGCTTATTATTCCCAGATTATAATTTAGGTTTCCTTGAAATCCATGCATTAATCTATAGGACACTACCTTCCAAAAGGCAGCACTAGGAGCAAGTTCCTCTTATTTGTATATTCCTTACATGGAAAAGCACTTTTTATCTGTAAAACAGTAATTCTGTACAGCCAATTTAAATAATTTGGCGGACAGTAAGAACAAAAAAAATCACGCTATCTGATGTTCACCAATTTCTGTATTCTTCTTGTGGGGGTGGGGGGATTTGCTAAATGACATTTTGAATGTCATTCTCATCTGGTCTTAAAATGGACTAAATATTTCACATTCTTTTCAGCTCGGGTGGTGCTTTATGCCAATTGTCGCTATACTTTTGTATTACTGGTCAAAAGGAATTGTAGGGGATAAGGGTTTAACAATTGGTCTGGCACAGAAACATTGCTCTGAGAATTCACCCCTTAGGTCTGCTAAACGAAGTTTACTCCTTTTTACAAAACCAACACAGCACATGACACACTTAAAATTAGATCTACAAATAGCTGAGGAGAATTGTCGTGGGATCCAGAAATAATCAATATGCCTTTCGGTTTTACTGCTTTTATACACATAAAAAGTCTATATTCTGGTTTAGCTTTAAATTTACTTATCTTATAGTTTTATCAGAGGTTATATAAATACTCCATGGCATTACTACCTTTAAACTCTATCATACATGGAACTGATACTAGAACAGCCATTCAGATATCCTGAGATACACTAAATATTTTCACTGTTTTATAAATGAGCTCTTCATTGGAGACAAAAACCCAGTCATTTTTCCCATCAAGATAAAGTGCTATTACAGTAGAGTGAATCATAATTTTATGCCTTTCTTTAGTATTTGTGTGAATTCCCTTTATTACTCCTATCACATAAAGCAGTAGGCAAGCAATAGATTTTTTTTTTTTTTTTTTAAAGGTAGTACTGCCACCTAAAAGTGAATACATGTGTTTAACCTGTAATATGATTAATCTGCAGTGTAGACAATAATTTAGAAGGAAGAACAAACTCAATGTAAGACGATATGACCTGTAGGACCCAGCAGCTTCTACAGTTCTTGGCGAATCACTACAGCTGCTCCTGTAGGTGTAACAAACTGTCCCTGCCTTATCTATAGGTGCTTAACACTGCAAGGACATACAGTTACGTCCTTACAGGGTTAAAAGAGGGCCATTAGGACGTGGTATATAAAATTTAAAATATATCAGCATGTGTTGTATAAAATTTAAGATATAAATGACAGGTTATACAAAACCTTTTCACTTTATTCTATGTTGAAAAATCAAGGGGACGATCCTAACAATTGACAGAGTTATCTTGGCATGACTCTGTAAACAGGGAAAGCTGTCCGTCACCAAATAGGACCACCTCCTTAACTTCTCAACACAAAAAGAAAATCGATAAATGAACAAAATGACAGGTTATACTAAATCTTTTCCCGCAAAACCATATATCAATCTACAAAGCTACTCCTTCGACAAGTTGTATGAATATTTGCCTAAAAAATGTGGTCCACAGTTTCCTGATAAGTTTCTGTTTCTAGCAGCATTATGTTGTCCTTCATCACAATCTAAACATATCCTGGCTCACTAATTTTAAAGAGTACCTTTCACCACTTCCACTTCTTTGGATCCTTTAATAGGTACTGTTCCACCAATTCCGAAGCAGTTGGAATTTTTTTTTTCTCTACTCTCATTCCTAACCATTCCTGAGAAAGTGTTTTTTTTTTTTTTTTTTTTTTTTTGTGCCGCATTTGGACAGTGTGTTTTTGTATTGTAGCCAATTACCTTTTGTCACATGTTGTAAATCCTCCTTTCCATGGTTTCAGTTCGTTTGGATCGTTCTTGACTCCAGGTCAGTCTTAATTTTGAAACATATGGAGGCAGTCATTATATAATGTGACAGGTTTTTAGTAGACATTGTGCCATGAGTAAGGGTGTTATCACCTGAAACATAGGCAACTTTAATACAGTCTTGACTCACACTGTGGTCAAAGTTAATCTTTTATTCACTAGAGTGCTGGATCCTTGTATTTGTGTTGGATTTTGGACAGTGGGATGAGTGTAGTCTCCGTGCACCTGTGGTGGATGTCAGCTGCTACCTGATAAGCCTTTTTCAGTTAGTTTTGGTGCCTAATATGCTAATTAGGCTGTGTACTGTCAAGTGGGTTGTCTCTGCCCAAAGCAGAGAAGTGAACATGATCCAGAGCTCTTAGACACTGCCCAATCAAACAAAAACCTAACTTCACCGATTGCTCAGAAATGGTGGGGGCTAGAGGAAAAGTTACATCTGCACCAGAATCAGAACAATAGCTATTAAGCGATGCAAAGGAGGAGATGGAGAAAGAGGAAGTGGTGAAATGTCCTCTTTAAGGCTAAATTTGCAACAGAGTAAACATATAGGAAAATGTATAACAAAAAGGTATTTCTTGGTATACATTTAGTCAGTCAAAAGTTACATAACTCCAACTGCAGTGGGGTGGGGGTGGGGGGTTGCAAAAAACAAACAAACCAGTGCTACTGTGCACACACAATACTCTTATACCATGCTTATTTTTTTCCGCAGTTTTTTTTTTTTTTTAGTTGCATTCCACATTGCTGCATTTTTCTCTCTTTATTAAAACTATAGGGAAAAAACGAGCGTTTCCACAGGTAACCTTGACATGCTGTGTTTTCAAAAATGCAGCTTTTCTGCAGTAAAATGTGATATAAGGTGTTTATAATTAATTTTCTGCTGACAGACTCCCTTCAATAAATGGCAGACTTCTACAACTGTTGCTAAAAGTTGCTGATATGTATAGTTGGATGACTGCAATCAGTATCACTAAACCTTATGTATTGGATACAATGTGTACAGAGTCTTAAAAGTACCATTCCTTGAATTGTCTTATATAAGATCTCTTAGTTCTGACTTGCTTGTTTTAGTAAAATACTTTCTTTGAAATAACTCTGAAAGAAATTATACTGTGTTGTGCTGTTCCTCAGTTTTTCTTCTTAGAAACATACAAATAAATTGACTGGTGTTACCATTTTCTGAAAGACGTGTCCCTATACAGTCCGATACTGAAAACAGTGTTAAGACATTGTCAGCATGTGCATGGACAAACTCTTAGCTTGTCACATCCAGCTGTTAATTTATAAATATTTAGTAGGAATAATAAGGATATGTTCACACATTTTTTTTGCAGGCTGAAAAAAAAAATCTGCTTCAGGAATTAGGAAATGGTTTTTAAACGTTTTTTTTTTTTTTTTTTTTTTTTTAAACACATGATGCAGTTTGTCACTTTTTGCTGCTGTTTTTTAATCTCAAGCACACTGTATGGACCAGGAGACTTCCCTTTTAAAAAATGCTTGCAGTTTTTGATGTGGTTTCTCCAAAAACCGTGACAAAAACCGCTTCGCGTTTTTTTTTCCGCCTCCTATTGATTTCAATGGGTTTTTCAAGGCTGAATTCGCCTGAAGATAGGTCATACTGCTTTTTTTTTTTTTTTTTGCTACTGACTCCCATTGAAGTGAATGGGAGGTGTTTTTTGAGGCAGATTCCGGCTCAAAATCAGCCTGCAAAAAAACTCAGTGTGAACATACCCTAAAGGTGGCAAGAAATATAAAGATGCTCCAGGATTGTAAAAATACACGTCAGGCATGCAGACTGGTTCATTTTAAAGGGATTGTCCCGTTTACAAAATCTATTTATCTGTTCAGGATCTTCATCATTTCATCATTCTGACGAGTGGTTACAAAGTATCTGTCACTCTGTATAAAGCAGGACAGGACCTACAGATAGACCATGTAATGTCTATCATCTCCTTTGGTGGCGCACTAAACACTACCGGTTTCACGACAGATTACAGCTGACTGTTGAGGGTTCTTACAGTTGAACCCTATGGAGGTTAGCATACTGTCAAGAGAACCTCCATATAAATAGAGATTGTCTAAAGCAGAGAACCCCTTCTACAACATTCTAATTTACTTGGTATATAAATACTTCTATATTTTGTCAGATACAGCTAAATATTCCTCCTGTTTACAGCTCATTGTCTAGGTTACAGACCACTTCTCTCTGTGCGGACTGATGATTCAGTTCCTGCTCCACATACAGTATATTCTATCCTCTTCTCTCCCTCCCTCTCACTGCATATTGCTTTCAGTTGCTGAGCCCTGATAAGGGCTAGAAAAGTTTCTTGCCCAGTGCCTCTGCTAGTAAATCCCAAGACAACTGCAATTTAGAAACAATCACGGAGAACAGTTTTACAAAAAAAACATTCTACAAAGGCTGTGCTTGGTATCACAGCTTAGCTCAGGTTCACTTGAGAGGGACTAAGCTGCGAACAGACCTTCTGACCGATAAACGAGAGGTCACAAGTCCTGTTAAATGGAAGTAGCGTGAAGCAGAAACAGAAGCCTATTGCCCCTTCAAGTCAGCTGATCTGCAGGGGTACCGTGTGTTGGACTTCTGCTGATCTTCAATTTATAACCCATCATAAAGAACAGGTCATCAATTGATAAGTCTTAAAAACCCTTTACGCATTAAATGTTTTTCTTTGTGATCATGCATCATTTTAACACTTCAGTTGTTACATTAATTATAGGGATAACTGGAATTCATGTCAACCTCAAGTCAATTCAAATGCAATATTTAATTGGCTGCAGTGGAAAAAAAAAAAAAAAAAGGAAAATGCATGTTTTTCAATAAATTCATCAGTAAAGAAAGATGTATATATAGAAAGTTTAACAGTAAAAATTGAAAAAAAAAAAAAATCCACGTAGATATATATATACATCTTCAGATGCCCCCCCCCCAATATCAAGTTAGAAGAGAAAACAACATAATAAATATATATATATATTTGTATAAACACAGGTGGCAAGTTGTTAGTGAGCAGTTTAACATGGAGAAGGTTTCCCTTGCTTGGTTTAGTCTGGTTTAAAACGCTTTAGTTTGTTTACATGACCATAAATAATGCAATTAAATTATTGTAACACATGGCCTACTCTCTGAAGCATGTAAGTGGTACACAGCCTGTATATTTTTCTCTCCTGTCAATGTGTAGGTAGACTGTTTTAAAATATGTACAAGTGACAAGTAAGTAGATCAAAAACAAAAAAAAGTTTTAGTGCCCTTTACATATGCATTCATAACACTATATACAGAAGAGAAGTATGCATATCTATATACCAGCTGAAAAAATCCTGGTTAAAAACACAGTAATCAGATTCTTAGCGACTGCTCCAGCTGCAAAATGAGGTAAATAACACGTGAAGTTAGAAGGGTATCCAACTGGTTTTGTTCAGATTTCTAAACTTCACACTTGCGACCGCTGATAGATGTGTTTGCAGGCAGGCAGCAATATATGGATTCAGTACATTATAACAGAGTCATATTACAATCCAGTTAAATCTCATTTAGCAGTGCTTGTTTTTACAAGAACACACAGAAAAACACAAGGTCCAAGTGTTTGATCCCTGGCGTGGAGCAAGGAAGACATTGGATGCACCATTATAAATTGGTTTCATCCCAAGAAGGATCGTTCATGTTCTTGAGAACTTTCCTGATGAGCTTCTCAAGTTCTTTCCGTGCTCTTTGTTCTTCTTCTAAAGATTTCTTCATCTTTTTGCTATCCTGTTGATGACAGTGTAGATATGAAGGTTAGAAACAAAGATGGGACTTTTACCATAGTGGTAGATTTCTCTCACATGTGCTCACTGCTGATCAGTACCTATCATCTTCTGTTTGCGGCTAAAAATAAAGGATTCTGATAGTGATTTTTTTTTTTTTTTTTTTTTTTTAAACTGTAAATTTTTATTAAATTTATTAACAGAACAAACATTGAAAATAAAGGTGGTAAACAGTGCGAAAAAACAATTGTAAAATGAATGGACAAGGGCATACCACCACAAAAAGTACATATCAGAAAATAGCAATCACCAACACCGAGAAGGTGATAAGGGGGAGACAACAAGGGAGAGGAAGGGAGTACAGGGAGGAGGGAAGAGAGTCAGAGACCTTGTAGAGTACAATAAGCATCCCAGAATGACCACACAGCTTGGAAAGCTTCCACTGAATGATTAAGAGAGGCAGTCAGGAACTCCATGCTACGAACGTCCTTCATACGAGCTCAGAACCAGTTGGAGGGGAGGATTTCCTCCAATGGAGAGCAATTAATGTTTTAGCGGCAGTACAGAGGAGCATAAATAGTTTGGAGGACAGTTTGCCGAGATGTCTGGGAAGAAGGTTAAGCAAGTAAATGAGGGGATCTAAGGGCACACCTTCCACAAATAAGGCATCAGTGAGGAGTTCGACTTCAATCCAGAAGGGACCAATCTGTGGGCACTCCCAGAAAACATGGTACAGTGTACCCACTCCTGCCTGGCAATGCCAGCAATGGGAAGGAATGCTGGGATTAAGAGAATGAAGCAAGGCAGGAGTGTGGAACCAATGCATGAGCAGCTTATATGGAGTCTCCCAAAAAGTCACACATGACGGAACACATGACAGAGAACACAAAATGAGCAATCTGCCGATAGTGCAACCATTCAGAAGCGGGTAAGTGTAGAACAGAGGTAAAATAATCAAAGGGCCTAAAAGTTCCAAGGTCACTCGGTCCACCAGATCAGCAATGTGGAAAAGGCCCAAACTACTCCAGGGTCGCACCATAGCCCCGTAAATCCCTCCGGGTTGTACAGGAAGGAGATCATGGAGGAGTGAGGGGAGGCAAGAGGGAAAAGTTTAGAGTAAGTCATTCATATCGTACGTGTGAAACAAATGGGCCCGAGGAGAGGGTTATCAGGGAGGAGAGGAGAACGCGACCACAGAAACGCATTAGGGTGGATCGGGGCTAGCCAGAGCTTTACGATCTCAACCCACTTAGTGAAAGCTTGTGGCGCGGCCCAAAACAGAAGACAGCGCAAGTGAGTCGCCTAGTAATAATGCAGAATATGCGGGACCGCAAGCCCCCCCCCCCCCCCTAGTTTTTGCCCGATAACATCACCGAACGAGGGATATGATGGCGTTTACCATTCCAGATAAATCGATTTTTGGAGGGACTGTAACTCTGAACGGGGCACCACGACCGGGAGTGTTTCAAAAAAGTAAAGTACCTTCGGGAGGAAGGTCATTTTAACAGCCGTAATGCGACCTATGAGGGATATATGGAGGGGGGGCGCCATTTGTCTAAGAGAGAGCGAAGTTCATTAAAGAGACGAGGGTAGTTGACTGAGAAGAGGGAAGAGTAAGAGGAAGACAACTGAATGCCTAAATAGTGGAAGGAGCGCTCCCTCCACTGAAAGTCAGTTAGACCGAAGGAGCTGCAGGGTGGGATCAGGAATATTAAGAGGTAATGCCTCTATCTTAGTGGGGTTAACTTTATATCCGGAGAGATCACCCTATTCCTTCAGCACTTGAAGAAGGCTGGGAAGAGAAGTGTGGGGATTGGTGAGGGTCAAAAGAACATCATCCGCAAACCTATCTTAAAGTCTCTATCATGAACTGCTACCCCAGTAATGTTAGGATTGGACCGGACTTGGGAAGTTAAAGGCTCACCAAAACAGGGCAAATATGAGGGGGGATAAAAGGACAGACTTGATGCATTCCATTACGGATGGGGAACGAGGATGAAAAGGAGTTAGGCAACTTGACTGTCCCTGAGGGCCGAGAATAAAGCATTTTAACTGCCGTATGAAATGCTCCAGAAAACCCGAATTTTTCAAGGGTGGCAAAAACAACCAATTGAGGCGGTCAAAGGCCTTTTCAGCGTCAAGGCTCAGAAGGAGGGTGGGCATGGCAAAACAGTTGGCAACATCTATTAGATTCACAGTCCTCCTAGTGTTGTCTCCCCGTTGACGGCAAGTAACGAAACCCACCTGATCCTTATGGATAAGGGACGGAAGCCAAGCGTTAAGCCTATTAGCCAGGATCATAGTGAAAAGTTTTAATTTCAGTATTGAGGAGGGCAATGGGACGGTTATTAGTGCAGTCCTGATGGTCCTTACGGGGTTTAGGAACTAGAGTCAAATGGGAATGAAGCATGGACGGAGGAATAGGGGCACCGTCTAAAAAGTAGTTAAAGAGGCAACACGTGTGGAAGCAGGTCAGAGCGGAAAGTCTTATAGTAGAGATAGGTGAACCTGTCCGGGCCCGGCGCCTTGCCACCTGGGAGACCCCTCAGGGTAACATCAAGCTCCTCCTCCGTAATCGAAGCATTCAGACTGACAAGTGCCGAGGTTGGGAGCTTAGGAAGAGGGCAGGAATCAATATAACAACACAGGGTTGCGTCCCGGGCGGCCAGATCCGGACCCACACCAGGGGGAAGGTTATACAGCTTAGTGTAATAGTCCCGGAACAGGGATGCAATAGAATCAGGGTGGTGGTGCAGGGTACCATGAGGGTCCCAAATAGCGTGCGGGGATGAAGTGGCCTGGTGGTTGCGCAGCGCCTTAGCAAGCAGAGTATGGGCTTTGTTGCCCCTCTCATAGTAAAGTTGGCGACTATAAAGGAGGAGACACTGGGTTGCCTGGGTGGCAAGATCACGAAGATCCGCTCTGGCAGCTACCAGTTGGCGGACGATGGGGACCGAAGTGGCCTGAGCTAAACGGTCTAATGGAGATCGTATCCGAGTCAATAGAGCGACCTCCCTAGCCTTACGATATTTTTTTAAAACGAGTAGTTAAGGCTATACAGTGGCCCCTCATGACAGCCTTATGGGCTTCCCAAAGGGTGGAATCAGAGGAGACAGAATGTACATTATGGCTAAAGTACTCAATAAGCTGGGTACGGAGGGTAGCACAGGACGTCGGAGAATGAAGGAGGGACTCATTCAACTGCCAGTGACAACGTTTGGTCTGGATAGGGTGGGGGGACAGCGTAATCAATACAGGAGCGTGGTCGGACCAGGAGATAGGGCCAATGTCTGCATCAGTGAGTAATCTAAGGGCCAATGTATTACCAAAGAAGTAATCTATTCTAGAGTGCGTCTTGTGGGGGTCTGAGAGTGACTTTATATGACCCTACTGAAATGGGCAGTTCAGTTAACCAGCTTTTAGATCAATGAGTAAATGAACATGCAAAACACAAACATGAATTCATGGGTGTCAGTGTATATTGTGGTGTATAAAATTTAATATAAAAGTATACACAGACCTGCTTTAGCTCTTGGACCTCATCTTTCAACGCATAAACTGTGTCAACAAGACTCCTGAAAAGGTAAAAATCAGAGTGGTTTTTGGAAAACAGCACAATCCAAAGCAAAATATCAATATAATAAAACTGAGTCATTTCCAGGGCTGTGGAATTATTCCACAGCCTTCATAAATGGCAGTCATGCCAAGATAGAAGCAGTAAAGCTCCTCTAAATCATTAAAAAGACAGTAAGTGAATTCCCAAGAAACTAAATCAGCAACAAACTATACATCTAATTAATTATAATCTAAGAATATCATCATCATCATCATCATCATCATCATCAGTAGAGATGAGCGAAGTATTAAAAAATTCAATTCAGCAACTTTGCTGAATTTCAAATACGATTCCATTCGATTCAAATTAAATCGCGGCTAATCACATAACAAAAACAGCTATTTATTGGCTGCAGAGAGCCGGGGTGGGCAGCAAATTATCATCTGTTTTGTATATCTTGTGTACCGTATGTTAACCCTCAAATGTAAAGCACCATGGAATTAATGGTGCTATATAAACAAATAATATTATATTATTATTGTTATTATTATTATTATTATTATTATTAATATTAATAAAATAATAAAATGGCGAAACCCCTTGGATGCCGTGGTCATGTTTGACCGCGGCATTCAAGGTGTTAACACCCTGCTCCATAGCCGATCGGGGTTTTTAGCTGTCAGTCACAGCTAACACCGTGCTCCATAACCGATCTGGGGTTTTAACACCTTGGATGCAGCGATCAAACATGCCGTGGGCGCTTGCAAAGGGGTTAAAGGGCTGTGACATCACAGGGCTGGCTGCTGATTGGATTCGATGAGAATTGAATATTTCCTGAAATTCGGAACGAATTCCACTTCTACAGCTTCGATTCGCTCATCTCTAAGTATCAGTAATTGTATAATTTAAAATAATCATTTTACTTTAAAGCTGAAGTCAAAGTTGGTAACAGTTTTCCTGACTCCACCCAAAATTGGTTCGGACTCCACAGCCCTAGTTATTCCACCAACAGAAATTTCTGTTCTACAAAATGCCACCAATCTTCCCATTTCCATCAGTTAATGTGAATTGTTCTTATGAAGGATGGAGGGGTCTCAAAAGATGGTTAGCAACTGTAGAAGTGGCACTTTGATACACTGTCTACTGTAATAACATGCAGCTGAAAGCAGAGGAATCAAATACTCACTTTTCTTCTATGACAGTCTGACCATTGCTTCTCGTTTCTTCTACAATAATTTTCTCCTCTTCTGGAAGTAAAACCTGAGGAGCAGATTCTTTGCGTGAACCTGAACAGCAAGATGAAGAACGTTAACAAGAGTTCAGAACATTCATACTTTGTGCTACACTTCTACTGTATGTTACAAGGTTGAATAGTGCCCACAGGTTCAAATTTCTTCAAAAACTACAACTATAAGGCCTAAAAACTGATGGAATACAAAGGCAAGATATCTATATATTACCTTATAGCCAGAGGAAAAGAGCAAACAGTTGTTCAATGTAGTTGGCTGTACATAAAAGATTACGAAAAAAAAAATCTATATACAATACCTGCAGCATCAGGATTCAAATATTACAGGCTGTACATGATATTACAACATTAACACAAATTTACAGTGAAAACTTACCTAAAACAGGCAATATGAAAAGGGGACACACTAAAACAAATTACAAGAGGCAAACTGGCTCAGATTACATTGACACAAATATTAGAACATTTGTTCACAAGGAGAAATCTATTCTAGAGGGATGATACAATGGTGAAACAGGAATATGTAGCATAACCTCTTAAAAGGAATGTATCACCTGTATGTTTTTTACTAATTCAAACCAGATCCAGATACATAGTTTTTCTCTAATCCGTCTTTATTTTCCAATTGAAGTTTTGTAATCTATTCTACTCATGACTACGGAGCATCCATCTTGCCTGAGCTACTGTTAACAGCCTTTAGAGATCTGCTTTACAGCAGCAACATGGACCATAGGAAGCAACAGTCTGGAAATGACTCAGACTTCTGAAGGAGAGATTTTAAGACATGCTCTGTGATCTGTGCAGAGGTCATTGTGCAGGAAGCAGGATCAGAGAAGATGTGTTCATCACCTATTGTGAATGGTGGATCTAACAACAGCTTCATTGTAAACCTAACTGTAATAATGAAATGACTATTGCACACGTAATACACATTGTATGTGTCAACATAACCAGAAAAAAAAAAAAAAAAAAAAAAGTTTGACAAAAACCAGATTCAAAACAATAGTTTTTTTCTGATCACACATTTCCTTTAAGTGCTAAGTCAATGTGACTTCATTCCGAAGCTGACAAGGAGCTACCCTTTTAGGCTGAAGCCACACACATGGTTGTGGAAAAAGCATCTTTTTTTGCTGTGGTTTTCTGAGCCAAAGCCAGGAGTGGATTTTGTAGAAGGGAGAAGTAAAAGTGCTTCCTATACATTTCCCATTTGAAGCTAGTATTGGTTTTGGCTCAAAAAACTGCAGCAAGATCTGCTTTTCTTCAATGTGTGGCCTCAGCATTAAGCTGGAACCGCACAGTATTTTTATGGCAGTCTTTGATGCAATTTTAAAAGTCAAACTAGAAGTCAATATAAAAGAAAGCTTTAGTCTTTCCTTTATACTTCCATTTTGGACTCACGTGACCGCTGAAGCTGATCAGCAGCCTAAGGAAAGGAAACAGGTCTTCACTACCTGTGACGTCCCGTGTCCTTGGCCGCTTTCTTCAACGGTCACGTGTGGTGTGGACTGCGGGAAGAAAAACAGCAGGATCAGACTGCGCTGAGACACATTGGAGCACTGAGGACAGGCGAGAATGTTTTTTTATGCCCATCCTCAAAAAAAAAAAAAAAAAAAGTTGTTTTAAAGGAAAACCTAACGCAGAATTGAAGACCAAATTAAGTGATCTACAGAAAAGTAAGAGAGCTCTCTTAAAGGATATTAACCTCTTTTAACCCTCTATATACACCTGTTGCAGCATATTCCATAATGGTATGTCTGCTGGCTAGTGGAAGATAGTCAAATAACTAAGGACTGTGAAATGGTTGCACTTCACTAGAAAGTTATCTAGTATGTTGCAGAAAAAAAAACACATGGGAAAAAAACAAGCATCTGGAAAGATGGGATAAAATAGTCTAAAGCTGTAGAAATCATATGGAATATGAACAGTCGCTAAAATGCTTAGTTAGAAAATCATTATACAAGGAAAAAAAACAAACAAAAAAAAAAAAAACACAACAACAACAACAACAACTGACATCCCTTTCAAATTGAATATACAGAACACAACTATACAAAATTTTTTAGATCTAAATATCTACATTTACAGACTTTTACTGGGGCACGGATTGCTAATGGAGAGCATGGTTTCCCAATATTCATTCACAGAAACATATATTTCAAAAACAGTAACATACCATATTTTTCTGGCTAAAATATGCACTTTCACAAAGAAAACCCTTTCTAAAAAAATAAAAAAGCCTGCATTTTATAGTGTGGAGTGTGGGGCATCCAGTAGTGTCAGATCTGATCTGTTAAAACACTGCTACAGTGCTCTCGGCCCCACACTGAACTGTAGAATCCATGCAGGCAGGATGTTCCTACATGAAAGCCATCTTTCTAGCATGAGAAACACAACCCTCTCCATGCTGCAAGTCCCAACCAATATCATGACAGATACTAGTGTCAAAAACATCTCATTAGCAGGTGACCAGTCATGATAAGGAGAATGAGCAGGACTTTAGCATGAGAAGGAAATGTACGTGCTAGCAAAAAAAATGCACTATACTGTAAAGATCACATCAGTACTATGTAGCTAGAGCAATGTGTAAAATATTGTGCGCAGTTGACTGTGTATAATACATACATACGTATAGCAGAGCTGTGTGTACATAGAGCATGTGCAGCACAGCTGTATATGTAGAGATATGTAAATACACTGTATCAAGCAGTTTAAGTGTGTAGCAGTGCTGTGTGTATATGTACTGTTTGCAGTAGTCTGTGTGTACAAGTACTGTATGTGCAGCAGAGCTGTATATGTACGGTTCATGCAGTACAGCAGTGTGTATTCATTGTGTATGTATATCTAAAGTAGTGTGTGTGTTTAGTAACACTAAGCCTTTACTTCATTGACCAACAGAAAATAATTGGCGCTAAATATTTTTTTTTCTATCTTTTGCTGTTTAAATGTGGGGTACCGTATTCACATCTTATGGTCTGAAAAATATGGTACATCATGTGACAAAAAAAATAAAAGGGAGTACTGTTTACAGGACTCTGATGGGAGAGTGTTGCATCTGCCAAGTCTAGTTGATTTCTAATGACCTTTTGATAAAAGACTACTGCTAAGCATATATTTTTACAAATGATATATTACTACATTGTAAGAAAATGAAAGCTGTTTTCTGAGATTTGATTCTTCTTCATCATCATCATCATCATCATCATCATCATCATCATCATCATCAGGAGGTGTGAAACTCTGCACCCCCACTAAGAAGCTGTTATCAAAAGCTGCCAGAATTGCAGTGGACATGGAGTCAGAAGCAAACAGCTCCACACACTGTGTACAGTAGTGGCTGTACAGAGCAGCTGGAAATTAAGATGAGTGGCAGTAGGCTGGTATGGCCACTACACATTGTATGAAGCAGTCTGCTTCAAAGCTGAAGGCGGTAAGAAAATACTTTTCACATTTATTTTACCTTATTAGGGGTTTGGAAGTCAAATGATTTATTAAATGGTGCACATTGTTTGCACATTTTTTAGTCACTGATTTATAGAGTTCAGATTAACAATGACACTTTGGCCTAGCACATCATATGTTTTCTTTTAGGCAAACTATTACTAAGGAAAAAGTAATATTCAAGGGTCTGGCATCAATGTATGAATAACTTTGTAGCATATAAGGCTTGATTCACACTAGTGCTGGAGTCTCCATAGAAGAATCCGCCTAAAATCAGCAGAGAGGACTATGTGGTAATTTATTAAGTGTACAGGGTCTCCGGTCTTTCGGGTCCCTATGCTGACCCGAAGGATGGAAACCCGAACGCTAGTGTGAACTTAGCGTTAGTAGCTGCCAGCCTGTATGTTCCATATACTTTGGAGTCCTGTAACACAGTATACATGTATATATGTAGGATGACTGATGATACACATCAGCATACCAAGCTTGAACCTATATAATGCATTGTAAATCACTAGAAGCCACACACATCTGCCTTGTAAATGTTATATTAAACACGTCACTAAACTTTTATTATTTTTCTTATTATTTTGAGTGCAGGTAAGGATAAACTTTGTAATATTCTTCATTAAAGGAAAGTACCTGTTTCTTCATTTAGTTGCCTCCTCCTTCCAGTGATTAAATCTATACAATATTAGCCTATGAGGAGAAGGAGAGCTCCCAAAGCGGAGGAGACATCTGCACTATAGAGAGACCGTTTTCTTTCACAACACAGCAGAGTTGTCAGAAATTACTAGCCAGCCTTCTCCTTGCAGAAATAACTCATTTAATGCTGTAGACTGCCTCACTCCTTCTGCCCCTATCTATAGATTTTTTTGTAATCTTATTTGCTTGTGTACAGAGTATAGACAGATAATTCAGACAAGACAGGAGTAATACTTAAAGACACAGGCACTTTTCTTTAGTTAAGTATACTGCAATTGGTTCTCTTAATCTGCACTATTGATTTATGAAAAATAATTAAAAGTTTACTTACTCTTTAAGATCTGTCTCATCAGTTTCATAAACCCCTGTATACCAATATTTACAATGAGGATACTATTGCACCATGCAGTTTTTCCTGCCCTGTAACGACAGCCATGAGTTCTAGTAATTGACCTTCAAAGAAGATATGCATTAAACTGAGGTAAGCCACCTTGGTTGTAAAAAAATGGAAGGCTATCATGAATATCATGAGTGTAGGTACCTATGCCTTAACTTCATTTACTGTGTCCATCATATCTAACACGTAAAAAAAAAGTCACTTTTGAAGGCACAAACTAGCAAAGGCAAAATTTATTTCAACTGTACATAACAAATGCATTCACTCCAACTTTGCTTTTTTCAGTTTTTTTTTTGAGAAAGCAAATATTTCAATGTCATACTGAACCACAATGCATATTTATACTGTACAATACAACATTCAGAAATACATCTGTGTTTTAGTTTGTAGTCTTAAGAAGGCAATGTCCCACCAGACATGGCTTTTCTCTTCTGTAGATGAGATGCACAGGAAATCACTCACACCACTGAACACTGGGTAATGTGTGCTTTGCCGAAGATACAGAAACACTGAACATAGAGATGGGCACTATATAATGCAGAGAAATACAGTGCGATAGTTCATGTCATTGAGGTGGAAAGGGATCAGGACATTCACTAACCTCTGGCTCCAATGCCCTTGCTCATCATATATAGTTATGTACATGGATATACTGTATGTATATTTATATATGTATATATGTTACAGGATTGCATAAACAAAGTGTTCACTTAACTCACAAAAATAGAAACATTGACTATTTTTTAATATTTGTTATTTGACGTTACTAAAAAGAGAAGAAAATGCTTAATACTTCAGAACTGTTTATAATACTTCATAATGCATTGACCGCTTTCAGTGATTATGGCAGAAATGATAAAAACAAACAAAACAAAAAAAAACAAAACTCTTAAAAAGGAAGAATAAATACAGAGCTGTTTTCTACTGGTCAAATTTCTAGATCTCCAAATGTAGCCAGCAATGTACATAATGGATGGTGCCATGGCTATGTCAAGAGACATGTGTGGCTACTTTCAGAACTAAGGGGGGAAAAAACAAAAAACAAAAAAAAAAAAAACCCACACCTTTTGATTTCTCACATCTGTGCTACAATTGTGCTTCATTGGGGAATCTGTGGAGGCTTCGGTCCCCTGTGATTCAGTGCCTTTCTACAGTTGTGTCTTAGAAAATGACTTATGGTGGTCATATTACTTTAGAAGCCTGCTTAACAAAATCTTGGCTGACTGTGTACAGTTCTAAAAAGGGTAAGTGGAATAGCTATTATCAGATTGCCCTCTGTCGGCAGCTTATTGCCTGTGAGAACAAAGAATCGGCCATATTGAAATTCAACCACTTTCCTTCAGGAGTCATTTTGGCTGAGAAAGTTAAGCACATACCAGACTTTACTCCTTCTGAGGATAGAATAAGGAGGATGCCTATATATTATGGCAGTTTTCTTGACTTTGGAGAACTAGAGGAAGAGCTAGAGGAAACAATTCGTTCTGTATTCCAGGTGAATCCATAATGCAGAATTGAAGATGGCCATACACATTAAATTGGCTGAATGTTTATTCAGCAGACAGCGATCTCATGGATCTTCTCATACACATGCACACTTATCTTGACAAAGCATGTATAGGTTCTGAATAGGGAGAGGGGGAAAAAGCTGCTGCCAGGGGACAAAAGGATCAGGAAACTTAAATCCAACTGTCCAATGAACACCAAACACATTAGATGGTGGTTAATGTGTATGGCCAGCTTTAGACAAAATATAGATCAAGAAAGAATTCAGAAATCACCTAAAAGGAATGGTATCTGTATATAATAGAAAACTTAGAGACTTCAATGGAAACACATTTCCATCACTGCACCCTCCACTTCATTGGCCATTACACGCTGCACTACTTTTATACATACTGTACTTCTTACAGTGTACTCTGCAATATTGATCTTAAGATCCATACTGTATCATTCTGTGCTCTGCCATCAGCCCAACAATGATTTGGCCCAATCACATGGGCAGCTAGAACCAGTACCTTGCCTGCCTGCTGAGTACACACTGTGATTATCATATCCTCTATATTTTACAAAAGAAGCTTAAGAGACCACAAATATACAGTCATGGAGGCTGAACTGTGAGGTCCTTCACTATGGCTGTGACTAATGTGTGACAGGGGGTCTCTTCAGCTGTGGGAAAACTATTGTAGCACAGTCCATGCCATGATTTTATAGAGAAACTATAAAAGTCTATCATGGGTGACACATAGATCTCCATAAATAAAAGGTAGAAAAAGTCACCCGAGCCGGATTCAAACTGTTGCTACACAGTGGCCCCATTATGATATATATAGTGACATAAGCAGTAAGAAAAAACAGGCAAGAGACTGGCAAATGGAATGGGAAAACTTACTTTTGGATGAGATGTCCCTTTAAGGGGGACCATTTCTAATTTTTCTTTGAAGTTTTTAGATTCGTAAATATGACATGAGTGTGTTTTCTTCTATCATCAATAAGAAGGTTTATGGACCCAGGCATGTTTTTAAAGGGACTCTTTCTCAGGTGGACACCTCACCTCTAGTCCCTCCTGGATGTGGTGGCTACCTCATCAAGCAAGATGGAGGTTGTAATATCCCTATTCACAGCATAGGTGTGGGGTGTAAAGTAGGGCAACGTCCTATCAGACATTTAAGTCATACCCTCTGCAGATGTCAAATGTCTACAGTGAGGAGGAGAGCTTTTGTTTACATGTATTAGTTAACAGTAATTGAATTCCTCATAAAATAAGAGGAAATGCTCCAGTATTGTTGCTTCATGGGGAATACAAGCATATATTACAACAGACGAGTCAGAAGTGCTGAGAAGTTCTCTATCACAAAGTGAAGACCTAAAATTATCATTGGAATTGGCTGAGATCAGAGCACAAGAGACTTAAAGGTGTGGTATATCTGAATAGCAGCCATTTAAATATACTATACTGAATATAAAATACAATTGACAGTGTAATTTTTGACATATTTAAAGTTTCACAATACACCATTATCAGAAGAACACTTACTTCATCTTTGGCGTTTTGCAAGTCAAAATAAACTCAAATACATAAATACTATACTCAACTGCTTACTTGTCTAAATTTGCCTATTCGCAGACCAAAATCAGTCTATATACAAATTATGGACAGCCTCTTGTCATCTTGACACTAAGTCTATGTGGGCTGAAAAATGACAGAGCGTGGTGCAGCTTAGCAGGGTGAGATCAGTTGAGAGAGATACCATATGACAATTGCACTTTTAAACACAGGAAGTTATCAGCCAGAAGTTTTGTAAGAAATGAGAAAAAGGTCATTAAATGGCAAGGAAAAAAAAAACGTGGAGGAAATCTCCACACCGATCCAATGAAAACTTGCCTTAAAATGCAATCATTACAGCCAATATTTTTATGCCTACAAAGAAAGAGTGGATCATTTAAACAGTAGGCACATAATACAGTGTGCAACATACTAGATTTGGCCGATCAATAGACAATAGAAAAGCTTTGATTCAGTATCCAAAACATAAATTGGACTTCATATGCCACAAGTATAAATGGAGAGAATCATCATCTCCACTACATACATATATCTACAAACCAAAATTTGGGAGTTCTCTTTGCTGTAAGACAAGTAATAATTACCTTTTACGAATGATGACCCACAAGAGGAAACATCAAATGAAAAATCAATAAGATAGATTATTATATTTCTATCCTACATTAACCTTTAGAAGACACTGTGCAATCTTAGCTTATAATCATCATGAGCCTGTAATGGCAGATGTGAAAAAAAACTGGTGAAACTAGAGAGCTATATTTCCTAGATTGGAGGTTTCCTGTTTTTCACCAATAATATTTCATATAGACATTTTTTCAATAGTCTTACATCTGTACTGTAGTTTATAGCCAAATTATAAAAGAGAAAACAAATACACTTAAGTAAAGGTTGGAGTCACATGACATTTATACTGCAGTTTAATGAGCTTGCCCAGGAATTGGTGCAACCCTTGCGGGGGAGAGGGGGGGTGTGTCAGGGAGAGGTGGGTTTTTGGGTTTTGTAAGTGTATAAAAAAAAAAAAAAAAAAAAAGTTTTTCCCAGTGTGGCGAACAGATGCAGGAGGAGCAGAATCAGGTCTAGAAAAAAAAACTCTGCAATGGTCATCCAATAAATTGTCAGTTGCTGAGGAGAGGGAGATAGGAGGGAGTGAGACTTAATACACACGAGTAGCTATATGATCAATCGCTTTTTAAACTGCTGGATTATTTTGGCCATAACCTCAAGGTGCTACATAATATCCCTATAGCCGAATGAGTTTCTAAGCACAATGGCTTTACTTGCAAAGCATAGTACGTAAAGAGAAAACGGCAGAAGTGCTCAGCAATCATGTAACTGTAAGCATTCTATTTTGGACAAAGACGGATCACTTGTTCCATTAAATTACATTAAAGGAGAGGCTGCGTTAATAGTTTTATATGTAGAATCTCATGACAGTAGTTCCTTGTCAGTATTTGCCATGTCCAGGTTTTATTTTTAGCCTAGCAAATAGTTTTGATAAGGATTTTGTAATCAAGACCATTTGCAAAATTACTTAATGTTAAACACAAAAAATTTTAAAAAAAAAAAAATAATAATAATAATAATAATAATAATAATAATAATAATAATAATAATAATATTATTATTATTATGGTAAGCTGCACAAGTGCACTTGACTTTAAAGAAACACTAAACATAGAAATACACAATAATAGTAACTAGCAGATAAATTTGCCCCCTCCGCTTCAACAATCAGCAGGATTTTCTGCATAATCCTGAAAATGGTTTGTAGAAATCTTGTAGAACAAACAAAGGTTTAATTTCTTGAAAATTTGTTCCATTTTGGCAGGAAAATGGCAGAGAAGTTGGTGCTTTAAAAGGAGTCACAGATAAACAAAATATGGTCTGCCAGACAGGGTAGGGGAAAGTGGAGGATCCAGCTACAGCCAAATAGACCACAAGGGGGAAAATGGGATTATATACATTTAATATATTACTCAGTTTAAATAGCAATATGAAACAAAAGTAGGAATGAGGAAATTACCAGAAGAATTGCTGGCATTTTTTCTCATTTTGTTGTCTATTTTCTATATTTAGTGTGCATTTAAGATCAACAATGAAACCCAACACACAACCATTAAAAAGAAAAGCTCCTTATGGACACTTATTGCTACCCAAACTGAGGCCTTAAGGAACAGAAAATGTAGCAACCAACTAAGGGATGTCATCTATACTTTAAAGTATGATGAGAAAGATGTACACCAAATGTATGTTGCCGTGCAAAGACTACATTTTTCACCAATGACTACAACATGGGAAATAGCCTGGTACTATAAAATAAAGAAACTGTGTTGGCCTGAACTACCAAGGCATGTTATTCCAAATTTGTTTTACTATTAAGAATTCAGTCAACCTTTATAAAACTAGACCTCATACTAAATATCAGAAAGAAACCAAAAGACCAATTAATCATATGATATAGCATTAAAAGGTGATACAATTACTGGCATTTAGAAACAGAGCCGTTCATTGCTGTATTATATGAAGCAATTCCTATTTACTACTAATTAGGGTATATTCGCATATTGTGAATATGACATGGATGGATTCTGCATAGAAATCTATCGGGATAGCCCCACTGGAATGGAGATAATTGTCATATGGATCTGTGACACACCAAACTAAAGATAACTTTGGAAAACTCACCCTTAGATCGATCCTCTACTAGAAGTCCTCACCATATATACCTTGAACATTACATCAAATATATCAGGTGGTGTTGAGCCACAGAAATTTTAGTGTGAAAAAGTGGTGAAATTTACAAATAGATCGTGCTTGATTTAGTGGCATTACATGAACCTAAACCTGGAGCCAAGTATCAGTAACATACAGGGCAGAGGATCTTTACAGCTTCTGAAAAAAAAAACAAAACAAAAAAAAAAAAACACTAATAAAAGATCCCATGAAAGGGCATCCATTTTACATAGACTTCAATGTTTTGTTTAAAAAAAAACAAAAAACTATCCGTTTTTGTGCAAAACTGGCAGTCTAACTTTTCCTGTGCTGTCCAGGAGTGAGAGAGTGTGAGAGTGTGTGAGAGTGTGTGAGAGTGTGTGAGAGTGTGTGAGAGTGTGTGAGTGTGTGTGAGTGTGTGTGTGTGTGTGTGTGTGTGTGTGTGTGTGTGTGTGTGTGTGTGTGTGTGTGTGTGTGTGATATATATATATATATATATATATATATATATATATTTTTTTTTTTTTTGCAATGAAGTCTATGTAAAACGGATCCATGAGAAGCATTGCAAAATTGTGAATGTGATGTGCACCTGGCCTGTGCCTACATTCACATGACCGTGGGACAACCGCTTTGCATCCAAGGGGCACCCATTTTAACAGATTCCTCATAGATTTGAGTCCAATCAGGGATCCATGAAAACCGATAAAGAGAATACATGGCCCATTAAAACGGGCTTTCAAAAAGTGGCCACGTGAATAGCCTCCACTCATATACATTGAAAATTAATGCAGCCTTGTCATGGAAGATTATTACTGTTGTGTGCATGTAGGCTTAGGCTGATCCCTACTGCCAGTCATGCTGTTCTGAACCTGGTGTCACACTAAACACAATATTAGCTATTGACAGGAGTCACAGGAAGGGGCCAAAGAGCAACAATTGGTAGAAAGAATAATATATGTCATCTAGACAAATAGCAGCTTCTGTGTGATACTTTGAAAAAAGGTGTTTTCCCACAGCATACATATTTCATATCAGTAGAATATGCAATAAATATACAAGGCAGGAAACCCTCTGATACGTTATTTGCATGATGAACAATTAAATAATAGCAATAAAAACATAACACAAAAAATGTAAATACTGTAAAATACATACAGGCACATTAAAATAGAACACAAACAAACAGTGACCATAGCAAGTGCTGGCAAGTTAGGTATTTTACTGTCAATTATCACCAATTTTCATGTGCTGCATTGCCTTCCACTCATGGGTTCTACAAACACTCCTCTCCTGCCAGTGAATTGCTATGCTGCAGACTTCCCTCAGAACGATCTTGCTTTGATAACTAACTTAATTTAAGAGTAATTTCTATACAAAATTATATATTCACAAAGGTCCTCACAAATCTGTACGGTTTTAGGTTTCCAGATTACAAAAAATACACAAAATCATCACTTCAAAAAGAAACATCAAAGACAGAATATTTAATCTGCCAGAGTTTAAAAAAAAAAATCCTCACATTCTCTTACAGAAAACTAAGCTAGGAACTAACGGCAAGCATTTTAAGAGTGTGAGGTATATTACCAATATACATTTTACCTTCATGAATAATTTTTTTTTCTCCCCAGCAGAAAAAAGGAACCTGGATCCATATATATTTACACAAGTAGTACCATAAGCTACCTTAGTTCTTATAATAATCACATTAAAGACATAGAACACAAGTAAACATCTAAGAAAAAAGTAGGTTGTGGTATAACAAGCATTTTGTTAAGAAAAAAGTTTAGAAGTGCATTAGTTCTGGTGAGAGATATATGAGCAACAGCTCTTACGAGAAGTAGACCCCATTCTGTAACTATGGGCTGTCCATATACTGTCATAGTCAGAGTCTTCGGAGAGGTCTGAAGGCTCCAAACGTGAAAGACTACTGCGACGACCCAAGGAGTCTAGACTTGATTGGTCATCATCAGCCAAGACGTGATTATGCATCAGGTCAGTGCCTTGCCATGCTAAGGATGATGTATGGGTGAAATGAAATGGCAATGGTGGGAGGCAAAGATGGAAGGAATGAACAAAGGAGGAGGAAGAGGAGGAGAAGAACAGGACAGGAAAAGCCACAACCAAAATCATAACATGAAACAAAAAAAAGCAAAAAAAAGGGTGATGGGAAGAAAGGGAAAAAGAAAATATTGTTAAAAAGGAGACCAAAGCTTTGCAGATTTCATTAGTTACTTGTTCATGAGATAAGACTGTGCAGCCAGAGGTAGATACAACTACTGTTACGTGTAACTGCATTCAATGAGCCTACAGCAACTACATTCTGTCTAGGGACCGGTCTAAAGCACAATATGGTGATTGACACTACAAATCTGAAATGTCACAGAAGAGAGCAGAAGATCTATCTACAAAAGATTAAAGTGTTCAAGGAAAGATTGAAAAGATTTAAAGGGATTCTAGTGTATGATGATGTCCATTTGGGATATATTTAGTTTCAAGAAATTAAAAGGGTATTCAGATTGCTAGGATTTGCCCTAACATTAGAACAAGAGGCGGCCTGACTTCTGGGACTTGCCTGCAAATCAAAGGGATGGGGTTCCCTGTGGTATTTCCCATGCACGCACTTTCAAATCGTCAGCACTACAGTGTATGGACCACTAAACTGTATACAGCGTCCAGTTGGTACACTGTATAGGTGACAACTCCAACTGCAGCTCTGGGCCCATTCACATCAATAGAAGCAGAGCCGCTTTTGACCATATACCAGGTATACAGCTTCCAGCAGCCAAAACTGCTGATTGCCACGGGTCTGAGCCCCGTGCCTGACTAAACCTGTGGATAGGTCATCAATATCCATTCTTACTATGTCTTGGACAGCTCCTTTAAAGGAGTGGTGGAGATACTGATTGATGGTAATGCACCGAGTGTAAGTGATGACATACTGTAGATATATGGCACAAGTTAAAATTGAGTCTTACTAGAAACCCAGACCCACACATAGATAAATTAGAGTAACCAGATTCAAACAGAACCTCCCTTGTGAAGCAAAACCTCTATTGCAGAGTGCTAGCTGTTTTCGTCAATATGCAAATGAGCTCTTTGGAGCAAAGGCAATGACATTACTGCTCCAAAGCCTTCTTTGCATTTATATAAAAAATGGCAATATGTCAGGAACAGACATTGTTCGATTCAGGCAACCGTGACTCATCTATCTGTGAACTGGGTTTGCATGCTGGGTTCTAGTGACAGACTCCTTTTAAGTGGAAGGACTACTACGTGATACTCATGTTGCACGTTACCGTTTTGTGCACTGACTGCTATGCCAACATTGAAGCTAGCTACATAACTGGACACAGTGGTAGCCATGATAGTAATAACATGGCTACCACTGCTAGGTAGGCAGATCTCTTAAGCAAATATTTGTTGCATTCTACTACATGGGTGAGAAATATGTCAGTGATTACACTGACTACATTGTCGATAACATGACTTCATACAGAACTACTGTATAACATTAGCAGAGATAGGTGTGACAAGCTGGAAGACATATTTACGCCTGTAAGGAGGATGCAGAGGCATAAACCATGAAGGAAGAAAGCAAAATGGAATAGCTTGATATAAACATGATTGCTTTAGATCTGGCCTTGATACAATCATTCATTAAAATTATATATCATCTGCAAAGCATATGGGATAAGCTGCTTGGTTGTGATACATAAGCAAATCAGCAGGAAATAGTAACAGAAAAAAAGACTTTTCTGTTTATTGCAAAGTCATGAAGAACGAGGCTGGAAATATGTGGTTCCTTAATATAGATCTTCTCTGCTTACCTGCTGCATAACAGTACAGAAAAGCAAAACACATCCAACCTACCAGCCATAAAAAATAAACACATGCATTTAACATACTGACTGAAGGATTTATTGATAGATTTTACTACACCAGGAGTAGAGAGGAGTAAGTTCACATAAAGGAGGTTAGTATATGAATTTAATACAGAGCTGCAGACAACTAGTCAGTGGCCATCTCACGTGACATATAAGCATTTAAAAAGGTAATAAAACTATCCTACAAAACTGCAACAAAAAGATTTGATATGTGAACACACTCTTAGGGGGACATTCACACTACCGTTAGTAGGTCTGTTGCTAGCATCTGTTACAAAAAGTTAAACTATGGACACTAACAGATCCATCATAAATCCATTAAAAATCCCTTTGATTTCAATGGAGTTTGATCTGTTCTTCGTTCGTGTCAGTTTTCACCAAATCAGTCACATGTCCATTATTTTAGCAGACATAACGCAAGGTGCAGGATTTGTGTACATTCAAAATAACAGACTTATTTATGACAGACGTTAAAAAAAAAAAAAAAAAATTAACATTAATGTCTACGGGTAATGGACAGTGACTGACGGTCGTCCGTTATTACTATCCATTTTTGTTCAGCGCATGTTCAGAAAACCGGAGAAAAAAAAACAAACAAACAAAACACAACCTATCAATACAGGCAATCAACAGTAGTGTGAATGCCCCCCTTACATGCTTCCATTAGAGGAAGTACACAAAATTCTTCCCTTGGAAGATAAACTGCACTAAAATATAAAACTGCTATAAAAATCTGACAGGGGGGGAGGGAAAAAAAAAAAAAAAAAAAAAAAAGTCATATTTAAGGAAGGTTAGTAACCGGAAGTTGTAATAACGCTAACAGGCAATATAAGTATGGGTTTACTGAGGAAAAAGACAAGAAAAAAAAAACCCCCAAAAAAAACAAAAACAAAAAACACGTGACTGGGTAGTGTACTCCGTATAGGCCACGGTGCACTCCAGAATGTATACTTACAGATATTCATCTTCATTCAGTAGAAAGTGACAAATAGGACAAACCAATATGAACACTCAGCATTTTATAATCATAAAAAAAATACGAAAAACACAAAAAAAAAAAAAAAAAACAAAACACATAACATACTTTACTACAAAACAGAAATTAAAATCAATGAAAGGGGAGAAAGCAAAACTTACTGGAATTTAATGTTTGGCGTGTTTTGGCACTTGTACAGTAGGCTTCAATAACTTTTAAAATCTGAGCATCTTCCTCTAGTGCAGCTGTGCCTAAAACAAAAAAAAAAAAAAATTTTGTGGTCCCCAAGACAGATTTAGGATGTACATAATTCTGCTGGAAATTGTTTGCGAAATCTTTTTGTTAATCCTCCTAGAAACAAGGATTGTGGAGTCGGGAAGCCAAACCATAGACTCAGGCTATGGAAAAATACAGACCAGGAGTCTAAGCCTCATTCATAAATGGCTGACAGCAATGGTCAGTCAGAAACTGTAAAGCTCCTTCAATTCATTAACTACTTCTCGGAGGAGGCATTTTTGACTCCCCGCCTTCCAAACCCCACAGAGCCATATGAGGGCTTAATGTTTGTGGGACAAATTGTTCTTCATAATGGTACCATTTATTATTCTGTACAACGTACTGGGAAGCTAAAAAAAAATAAAAATAAAATAATAATTTACCTTATTTTGACACCCATAACTTTTTTTTATATTTTTTTTAACATATATAAAATCTAGGGAAAGGGGGGGTGATTTGAATAAAAAAAAAAAAAAAAAAAAAAATATATAGATATAGATAGAGAGACAGATCTATCTATCTATAGATAGACACAGTGTAATTCTTAATTCACAGGTGGTCTGACCACTAATGCAATGCATTGCGAAATATTGGCATTTGTATGACAGGCAGAATAGAGCAAGCTGTCATACAAATTAATGCCAGACAAGCCAGGGAGCCTTCAGCAGGTTCCTTCCCAAAAATGGCAGTGCCCATGCACTGCCAGGGGCCTTAATGCCCGCAATTAGTGCAGGCACTGATCGTGGACATTAGTGCTGGGTCTTTGCTATATAATACAGCAAAGACCCAGCGGCCACCATATCTAAATACCTGACATCCGTCGTAATAGTATGGCGGATGTCGGGAAGGGGTTAATGAACTAGTGATTTCTATGAAACTAAATGTGTGACAAACTATACAGTGGGTAGGGAAAGTATTCAGACCCCTTTAAATTTTTCACTCTGTTTCATTGCAGCCATTTGCTAAAAGTAAAAAAAGTTCATTTTATTTCTCATTAATGTACACTCAGCACCCCATCTTGACAGAAAAAAACAGAAATGTAGATATTTTTGCAAATTTATTAAAAAAGAAAAACTGAAATATCACATGGTCATAAGTATTTAGATCCTTTGCTCAGTATTGAATAGAAACACCCTTTTGAGCTAGCACAGCCATGAGTCTTCTTGGGAATGATGCAACAAGTTATTCACATCTGGATTTGGGGATCCTCTGCCATTCTTCCTTGCAGATCCTCTCTAGTTCCCTCAGGTTGGATGGTGAACAGCCATTTTCAGGTCTTTCCAAAGATGCTCAATTGGGTTGAGGTCAGGGCTCTGGCTGGGCCAGTCAAGAATGGTCACAGAGTTGTTCAGAAGCCACTCCTTTGAGATTTTAGCTGTGTGCTTAGGGTCATTGTCTTGTTGGAAGGTGAACCTTCTTCCCAGTCTGAGGTCCAGAGCACTCTGGAAGAGGTTTTCTTCCAGGATATCTCTGTACTTGGCCGCATTCATCTTTCCTTCAATTGCAACCAGTCGTCCTATCCCTGCAGCTGAAAAACACCCCCATAGCGTGAGGCTGCCACCACCATGTTTCACTGTTGGGATGGTATTGGGCAGGTGATGAGCAGAGCCTGGTTTTCTCCACATATACCGCTTAGAATTAACGCCAAAAAGTTCAATCTTCATATCATCAGACCAGAGAATCTTATTTCTCATAGTCTGGGAGTCCTTCATGTGTTTTTTTGGCAAACTCTATGCGGGCTTTCATATGTCTTGCACTGAGGAGAGGCTTCCTTCGGGCCACTCTGCCATAAAGCCCTGACTGGTGGAGGGCTGCAGTGATAGTTGACACTGTGGAACTTTCTCCCTTCTCCCTACTGTATCTCTGGAGCTCAGCCACAGTGATCTTTGGGTTCTTTACCTCTCTCACCAAGGCTCTTCTCCCACGTTTGCTCAGTTTGGCTGGATGGCAAGGTCTAGGAACAGTTCTGGTCGTCCCAAACTTCTTCCATTTAAGGATTATGCAGGCCACTGTGCTCTTAGGAACCTTAAGTGCTGCAGAAATTCTTTTGTAACCTTGGCCAGATCTGCTCCTTGCCACAATTCTGTCTCTGAGCTCCTTGGGCAGTTACTTTGACCTCATGATTCTCATCTGCTCTGACATGCACTGTGAGCTGTGAGGTCTTAAATAGACAGGGTCTGAATACTTATGACCATGTGATATTTCAGTTTTTCTTTTTTAATAAATTTGCAAAAATATCTACATTTCTGTTTTTTTCTGTCAAGATGAGGTGCTAAGTGTACGTTAATGAGAAATAAAGTGAACTTTTTTGCTTTTAGCAAATGGCTGCAATGAAAGAGAAAAATTTAAAAGGGGTCTGAATACTTTCTGTACCCACTGTACATATTGTAATTGTACAATATCAATAACTGTATAACAATTTCAAAATAATTTTATTTTGAAGCCAGAGTAAGTAGGTTTTTTCCAACCGGATGTTACCAGCTGGGGGATTTCCCTGTACAGCCTGACATTATCCAATCAAAGCTGAGTTTATCTGACTGTGTAGGAGCAGACCCTCCAACAAGAGAAATGGTAATACCCAGTTGTCAATGTATTCACAAATTTCTAGGAGGAATAACAGGGGTATGGTACAGTTCAGTTATAGGAAAAGTGCACTAGAATGGGAAATGCAACTATATATGAAAGCAGACAAGACTAAACAGTAGAGAAACCCACTTTAAAGGATAAGGCCCCACGTGGCGTCCCGCAGCAAAAAAGCGCAGCAGGAGAAACTGCGGCGGGATCGCATCGCGGTTTTCCCACAGCGCTTTTAGACAGAACGTTTGCAGAGTTTTCCTCTGCGGACTTTCTGTTTCAATTATACCTATGGGGAAACTGCCGGTGTTTCCATAGGTAACCGTGCCGGTTTTGGAAATCGCCGCGTGTCCGCAGCGCGGTTTTTCCCACAAAGTGGGCATGGGATTCACTAGAATCCCATCCACTTTGTTCTGATTGTAGAACGCTGCGATTTTTTCTTCTTTTCATCTTTAAAATAAATCCAAGATCTTCTTAATACTCCTAACGGATCCTGAAATATGGGGTCCTAAATTGTCCTCCCCCTTCAGTCTTAGTAAGCATCTTAAGAGCTGTGGTAGGAGGAGGAAGAGGGACAGCCGCCCTGCAGACTGCACAGAGATGAGAAATAATAGTCGTCGTCATCGCATAACCTGTATGTGACCCCAGGAAAGGGATAACAGGGACTTCTGTCCATGTTATCCCCTCTCCTATCAATCAGGGAGTATGCTATACTTTTGCTCTCTGATTGTCACACAGAGGGATAATGTAATACCCTTCTGAGCCTTACTAGAGGGGTATTCTTCTGTAATACCCCTCTGAATATAACCAGGAAGTTTATTGCACCAAACACTTACATAACATATGCACAAAGTCATCAATAAAGTTTACATTTCACCCAATCCCTGTCCTGTCCATACCTGATCTTTAGAGAGTAAAATACGTCTCTAGTGATATCCTTTACACGCTAAAACAATAGCAATAACGATCACCACTAGAGATGAACGTATAAATTGCTACAATTTTTATAGGGGGATAGAAAATTATATTATGTAAACTATTTAATTTGCATGCACAAAATTAGTTGGCGCATTTCAGCGATTTTGGCGTTTAACACCCGCACCTGTAAATAAAGATATATGTGTGTAGTATGTATGAATTCCTCACATCTTGCAGTTTTTTGGAAAGTACATTTTGTTTGTAGAAAGGGACTGCTTCAGCATGCATTTTAGTGGCAAATTTGAATGTTTGTGCAGTTTTTGCTTACAATCTCTGCTGCAAAGTTGCATGAAGGTGGTTGTATATATGAAATATTAAAAGTTGTGTTTTATATACTGTGCAATCTCAAAAAAAGTTACATTTTGGTATCACAGACAGTTTGCTATGTGCAGTATAGATTCTTAACATATTAGTGAATAACAGCAAACTCTTTCTTGTCTTCTGTATCAGTGTTTATGAGAATACAAGCTCTTGTTGTAGCTGATATTTGTGGAATATATAAATTGTGTACACCTTGATATTTTATTTTAAATGTATTTTGCGTGTGAATGTAAGATTGAATAGGAGTTTTAGGTGCAAATATATATTTTAGTGCATTTTTCAAAAAATTATGTGTGTTTGTCACAAAGTTACATGAAGGTGGATGTGGCTATTGATAACCCATTGAGACATGTAATATTCAGGTTTTCTACTTTCAAAAAAATAAATAGAGTTTAGTGGTGCACTTGCTTTCACGGTGTGTAATCCCTACTTTTTATAGGATGATACTTTTTTTTAACATTTTCAACTTCAAAGCAGATTTTTACTCATTGCAGTTCTAGTGATTTTCTGAAGTTATGTGCATACAGGTTTAGGCCTTAGTGATATGAATGAACTCTGCGCATGTTGATCTCTTATTTTTAGGAGGTTTGTTGCATATAACTTTTTGTTTGGTTTCCACTTTTAGCAACTAATATACATTTATTTGCATTTTTTTTTTATAAAACATTCACTTTAAATCAAAATTGCATGAAGGTGCTTGTTTGCATACAGTACCAAGTGGCATTTTGACAATGCTGCAGGTACTTTAAGACAATATATAGGTATGGGGGGGGGGGGGTTGAATGATTTTTTTAATGTTACAATTTAGGTTTGATTTGTCCATCTCAAAACTGTGACAATTGCTCTGGCTACCGGAAGTGCAAAATTTCAGGAGACCCTTGGCACTGAAAGGGTTAAATGCCAAGGTATACGTGTAATATGGTCTAGCAAGAAAAGTAAAGCAGAAAAAAAAAGCCGGATTCCACTAGCAAGAACAACATACTTTTTCTTAGTGCAAACTCTTCATCTGATGGTTTTCTTTCTGGCTTGCGCTTGGGAAGTAATTTTTTCATAGTTTTGGGGCTTTTACTGAGGTCCTATTAACAAGGAAAATGGAAAATGTGGTTAATCATTAGAAGTGGATTTTCTTAACAGTCCAATCTTAAAAGGAGTTGTGCCATTACACTTATTCCCTATGCCCAACATAGGAGATAAATGTCAGATTGCTAGATGTCAGACTGCTGGAACCTCCAGTGATCAGAAAAGCGAAGCCCCAAAAGCCAGACCCCCAGCAATATGACATCTACTCCCTATCTTGTGGATAGGGGATAAGTGTCTCTAATGGCACAACCACTTTTAAGGACCAAAAGACAATCAATTGGACTGGAAAACACACAAAGGAATAAAACAAACAAAAACTGGTGTACGTGTGTCTGTATAGTACAGTCATTTAAGAAACACTGCAGTTTTATGACCGTGGTTGTAGAATTATCAGCCCTGAAGCCCCTCACCCCAGTGGTACTCTGCCACTAACTCCTGTTTTGACTACCAAGAAAATATCAACTTTAATAAAAGGAAAGATTGCATGATAACCTGAGTTATGCTGCAACCATTCCTGTCTGAGAAGAGGTAAGGTATTTACCAGTAATGGGTCCACAGAGTATGGTGGAAATCCAGAACACAAGCATCTCTTACTTAAAGGGAACTTAGGTTGTATATGGCGTCAGGTAACATATTGTAGAGAAAGAAGGGCTGAGCATATTGATAGATAGTTTTGTGGTAAACAATTCAGTGTAACTTGTATTTTATTTAGGTAAATCCCTGTTCTGTCTTTGCTTAAAGGGAGTATTGTCACCAGGGTGAAGCATAATAAACTAGTTAGATAGGCGTTCCATTCAGCCTGACCTTTTTCCTCAAGAAAATTTGTGCCTCCGTCTCCAAGTTAAATGGATTTTTGTACTCACCATAAGCTTCTTTTCTTGTTGTATTCACTGGGGGGCACACAGCACCATGGGTATAGACCTGCCACTAGGAGGCTGACACTAGGAATAACAAAAGATGTTGGCTCCGCCTCTGGGCTGCCCTCTCCACAGACACTATGCTAGTTAGTTTGTACTGCAGCAGTAGGACACAGACACAAAGAACAAAAAAAAAAAAAAAAAAAAAAGAAAAAACGCAGAACATGGAACCAACATGACCTGAACCCGAAAACGAACCAAAACAGCATGGGGCAGGAACAACAAGACAAAAAGGGTGGGATCTGTGTCATTTAATGAATAGAACGAGAAAAGGATTTTATGGAGAGCACAAAAATTCATTTTTCTTGCTTATTTCATTGGGGGACACAACACCATGGGATGTCCTAAAGCAGTCCCAGATGGTGGGAATTACACAGCCATGCAAGCAACCTAGTGCACAGCCGCTGCAGAACCTACAACTGAAGGTGGCATCAGCAGAGGCCACAGAATGGATATGGTAGAACTTGGATTAACTGTGGACAGAGGCCCAAGTGGCAGCCTTGTAGACCAGGGCAGCAGAAGCATTAAGTGGAACAGCCCAGGGGACTCCAACTGTTCTCGTGGAATGAGCCTTCAAACAGAGAGGCAACGGCCTACCCTTAAGCTGACAGGCCTCCTTGAGAGCAGACCGACTCCACTTAATGATATAGAAGCCTTGGAAGCAGCCAGGTCTTCGACTTGCAGAAGAAGAGGCTAAGGAACATCCGCCAGCAAAAACATGAGTTCCGTGTACCAGGCCCGGCAGATCCAATCTGGAGCCACCAGTATGGTTGAAACCCCCTTGGTCTTGAGTCTCTTAAGAACCTGAGGGAGAAAAAGGTGGAAACAGGCACAGAAGGCAGAAGTCCGACCAGGGAATCACGAGAGCGTCGATGGCCTGAGGGTCCTGGGACCTGGTCACAGAGCAGGGCAGTTTGTGTTTCAGGCAAGAGGTCGATGTCAGAGTTAAATTAAGCTTTTCTCGGCTTCGGTAGACTGCCGCCCAATTGTCCACGCCTGGGATGTGGACCGCTGACAGGGCCAGGACAAGATACTCCACCAAAATAAGAGAGCAGGAAGCTTCTTGCATGGATGCTCGCCTCCAGGTGCCCCCCTGATGGTTCAGGAAGGCAAGAGCGTTAGAGTTGTCGGTCTGGACTCTGACTGGAAGCCCTTGGAGGGAAGAGGTCCAATGAAACAGGGCGAGGAAGATGGCTCTCAGTTCCAGCAGGTTGATCATGAGGGGTGGGCTCTCACTTGGACCTTACCAGGAAGAAATACTTATCTAATCCACCATCCTCAGGCACCGTAGGGTTACCCCCCTCGGTGAACCTTGCACGTGGTAGTGGGGTCACCAACATTCTAGTTACTGAAGCTGCAGTAGAGACTGCGTGACTGGTGAGGCGTTCTTTGACAGAGCGGAGCGCCCAAAAGTGGTGCGACTAGTGTGGCATACACACTGAAGACCCCCCTGAAACTGAAAGATAAATAAAAACTATGCAAGACAGAAGACCTGAGTCAGGTCGTGTCTGCCTCATACGGACACTAGGCTAAAACTGGTGGCTGGCATAGTGTGTGCGCACAGGGTATAGCCCAGAGGCAGAGCAACATCTTTTGCTATTGCTAGTGTCGGCTTCTTAGTGGCTAGGTTTATACCCATGGTGCTGAGTCCACCAATGAAATTAGCAAGAAATTAATTTATTTCACAATATGCAAGTGAGCAGTCTGGAAAACCATGGGAAGCTCCAAATTGACACACTCTACCTATTCTCTTCTTGGATTGACAGGGCCAATGAGCTATACTGAAGTCTCTATGTGCCCTGTGTTCTCACGTTCATGCCTGCGTAGTAGAGGAGTGTGGGTTGTAGCAGTCTGGATTAACAGATCTGCCCTCAGTACTCCAGACTGCCCTTTTGAATATTGTGGAATAAATGATTTTGACAGAGGCAGGAATTTCCACGGGAAAAGGGTGATACTTTCAGGTGAGCCTGACTTCATTAACGAACTGTGTTGTTGGTTTAATATGCTTCCCCCCGATGACAGACTCCCTTTTAAGTTTCCATTGGGAGGTCCTATTAACAGATACCTCTGCATGGAGTCAGATGAGCTGGCAGTTACTGAAAGAACATCAATTTAACTGAATAAAATACAAGTTATACTTAATCTTTTACCAAAAACTATATAAATCGATCTGCGCGGCTCCTCCTATCCATACCATGCTGCCCACAGACAGGTTCCCTTTGATCCTAATTTAAACTTTAGGTAATTCAAATTTAAAAAGGAGATATCGATATATATAAATAAGTCAGTCTCATGCTTTCTTAGGCCAGTGAATACTGCAAGTGGTAGACAAGCACAAAAGGTAATGTGTCTAATCAGGAACAAATACATTAACTTACAGAGATTTAGGAATAAAGGCAGGACAGATGTGGAGAGAGGATCCTAAAGAGGGAGGGTACTTGACACCTTTTGTTTGCCATCAATGGAAAACAAGCTGTCGTAGACGGAACAGACCACTAGCAAGGTGGCAATGCATAATGTGCAGATCTGCTCTACATGCCATAGTAAGACGACACATAGAGCCTACCCTTACCTTAAGAATACAAGACATCCTCTAATAAAGATTGAAAGAAGCAAAAACAAAAGTAATGAGCAACATGCTGGCCAGACATTAATGAAAGCAGTTTCTGAATTGCAACTTTTTTTCACATTTTTGGTTCCTCAAAACAGAATTTGCATTCACTCATGATAAATAATATGAATATGTAGTTTTAGAATGTATTCAAATAGCTTTCAGAAAACATCAAAATCTTCTATTGGGCTTACTAAAACAGAAATAAGAAGCCATGTTCTTAAAATCTAAATTAATGTTTCCTTACCTCTTTGTAACACAGTGCCGCAGAAGGTCGAAGAGGAGGAGCAGGACGCAAGCAACTCAAGCTCCATGGCTTTGAGGTTTTTGGTGGCTCTAATGGGCTCCAGTTAATGCTGTGTGGTGTCCCGTGGTGTGAAAGATGGGGTAGCGTGTGATAGGCTGGAGTGTGAGGTGCTGGCTTGCAGTCTGAATGCTTGCTTGATGGTGTCACTGGATGTGAAGGAAGCTGAAGACAAAATAAAACACTACATTATGCTAAGACAATGTGATGAGACCTAAGGGTATCATTTTACATAGGATTCAATAATGATAAGTTTTTTTTTTTTTTTAAAAAGTGTACATCTGTCCATTTAGTGGCAGGACAGGAAAGTGGAGTCTACCACATTTTTCTGTCCTGCAAAAACAGACAAGAGATGCAAATATATTTTGAAGTCTACATAAAACGGATGTCCTTTTTACAGCATCCATTTTTTGCCAATCTTTTTTTTCTCAAAACAGAGGCATTAACTGAATCGCAAAAAGATGATGTGAACTATGAGTCCTATAGGAACACCTTTGTCACTCTAGACATTCGTCCTCAAAGGCAATGACGTCTTTTTCCAAGGAAATTAATTTTGCTTCCAGATTGTTTTTATAGATCTTGAACCTATTTGTATTCCCTGATAATTCTCAAGTTCGCAGTTACTTACTGAACTCATCGCTTCATAATAATCATCTACATTCAGTATACAAATGAGTTCCACACTAGGAAATACATTTATTAACTATTATGAAAATAAATCTATATTAATAGGATATGTAAATGTAACCTTTACCTATGAATTAAACATTCTTCTCACATAATTCTGTAAAATTTGAAGTTTAGCCAGAAACATTAACTGAAGCAAAAAGTATTTGTAAGGCAGCATAATGTAATTCAAAGAAACCACAAGCCTCAATTTCAGCAGGGAATTCTATTAGAAAGTTTGCAGCATTCAGCCCAAATGACAGTAGCGTGAGTATAAAGGGATAAAATGTTCCCGGAATGGTCTCCTCATTTCAAAGAAAACCTAGTATGAAACGCCTATGAAAAAAAATGGATGAGGATGAGGATGAGGAGGATGAAGATGAGGATGAGGAGGATGAGGAGGATGAGGATGATGAGGGAGGATGAGGATGAGGAGGAGGAGGAGAAGGAGGAGGAGAAGAGCTGGATAAGGGTGGGTTAACACTTGCGCTTGAGTCCGTCCGCTGCCAATCCGAGTGAAACTCTCGGGAAACTGGATAGGCACCAGATAGCGACAGGTTAGCAACGCTTTGCTTAAAAACCCATTCATTTGAATGGGTTTTTAAAGCAATGCGTGGGTGTGCGATTGCACCCTCTGTGCTGCGAATCCAGTTTTTTCATCGGAAACCAAGTCGGACATGCAGGACTGTGTGTCCGACGAAAAAAAAAAACGGCTTCGCGGCGCAGAGGGTGCAATCGGACACCTGCGCATTGCTTTAAAAACCCATTCAAATGAATAGGTTTTTAAGAAATGCGTCGCTAACCTGTCACCATCCGGTGCCTATCCAGCTTCCCGAGAGTTTCACTCGGATTGGCAGTGGACAGACTCAAGCGCAAGTGTGTACCCACCCTAACTAGTAGTCTATTCGAATTAAAATGTACATACCATCAGGGAATGTTCCTGAAAGACACAGCTGGGAAGGGGGTTTTCTAATCACCCAAATTCCAGGGTGTTTTTTTTTTTTTGGCAGTATAAAAAAAAGGTACTGCCAAAAGGTCTTCTACATCTTGTAACCTTCCAATTAAAAAAGGTTGAAAACCACAGCATAAATTAACATGTATGTTGCAGTGTTTTGGTCGCAGCACCTGGATGAGATTTGGAGACATCCCATCCACTAAACCACTTAAAGCAGTGAGTTAGCACAGAGTACACAGCAGCTAACCCACTGCGAGCATACTCAAAGTGACACCAGACAGTTTTTACATTATAGGTACACCACTGTGTACCAGGCTGTCTGCTTCTGACTCCATATACTGTGTTTTTGTCAGCACCATTACTGCAGGAGAGTGGAAGGGATGCTGCACCCCTACTGATCTGATTGACCACCTACAGTATAGTCATATTTTTACTATGGGGAGAAAGGAAAAAAGAAAAAAAAGCAGTGACGCTGCCAAAGCTCAGCCCACCATACCATGTATCAGAGAACCTGTGTGCGCACAGACCAGCCTGGAGGATACACCAGCAACAACAAAGAAAATTTCCAGTCTGTCCATAGGAGTCTTGTTAAAACTCTGCAAATTTTATTAATTGTCCATTAAGAGTCCATACAGTGAACAAAAATTGGCTTACAGACTTTGGCCAAGAAGCCTTAAATGTCCACTTTCAGACCACTATTGAGGGACGTGTATTTGTATAATGAAGAGTTCTACAATTTTCAATGCACTTTCTGTATGAATTCCTCAGTGTTCTAGATCACTCCTTGCTGTCATTCATTCTGCTTACTACCAGTGGATAAAAATCAGTCCATGGTCATGTGATATACAATCTATGGTCGTGATGATACACAGGTGCACAGCTCATTACCAGGCAGATCTCTGATTACTGTGCTGTGACTGTAACGGACATTGCACCTGTGTGTCCATCACATTACCATGGACTGATTTTTATCCACAGGAAGTAAGCAGAATGAAGGAAAACAAGCACAGACCTAGAAAACCTGGAGGAATTGATACAAAAAATTTTTGTGAGAAAATTGTATAAATGCGGTAAAATTGTATAATACTGGTCTGAAACTGGCATAAGCCAATTCCTGTAGGCATTCGCTGTATGGACTTTCAATGGACAATCAATAAAATTTGCATTCTAGCGTTTCTACACATTCCTGCAATGTATCATGGTAAGCATAGAGATGTAGCAGTGCCATGACTCCAATTTGTTGCAATGTAACAATTTGCAACAGGTAATAGAAATCCATGCCGGTGATATAGTAATTTGCTTGCAGCAATCTTATTTCAAGCCAAAGATGGAAGTTACCACCAAAATGCCAAACCACTGTGTATTAAAAAATACATTCTACAAGTGTCTACAATCAGCAATGCCTTTAAGGTTCTGCTACATGCAAATTTACTAATATTTTATGGATAAATCTGACTTACAGTATGACAGGGCACAGAGTGAGGCTTTATTGTAGGGGTGGTCATAGAGGTGAATTTTGTCTGTTTATGTAGATGGTCAACCCATTCCTGTAGATCTTGTTGGTTATTACATGATACAGTTATCCGTTCAATCATGTTACCTAGAAATAAAATAAAAAAAAATAAAAAAAAATATTGACAGCTTCAGTTTTATTAACATGTTCAATTTAAGTACATAAAAGACAACAGACAAAGGCATATGGATTAAAAATACACTGAGGTACATTTATCATTAGTGTGGTTTCTTCACAGCACATTATTTTACTAAAATAATTGTTCAGTCATCTTGTAATGTGCATAAAGTAATACATATTCAAGATTACCAGAAATTTCATAGGCATTCTTGTGATTTTCATTGTCTTCTAGCTTTGTGATGCAAGTACCTGTCAGTGGAAGTTTTCCCTGGAGAAAAAGAAAAATGACAATCTACATTACACAATAACGTGTGCTTGCCATGCAAAAGTAAATAATTCATCCTAGCTGGCATCTGGAAAGTGAAACCGCTGTTTCCTAGTATTAAATTCAGACACAGATCAATCGAGAAATGGGGTTGGGTGGAGACAGTTTTATCTCATCTACAGATGTCCAAGCATTGACCATGTACTAGTTCAAGAAAAGCTTAATCTAAAGTTCACACGCTGTGCAGCTAAATGCAGTCTGTGTCAGTTGGTCACTGTTCATACTGTATACTCTAGGTAAACCCTCAAATGTACAGCACCATGGAATTGATGGTGCTCGATAAATAATAATCTATTGTTCCTTCTAAGGGTATGTTCACACTGAGTTTTTTGCAGGCTGATTTTGAGGCGGAATTAGCCTCAAAAAACGCCTCCCATTCATTTCAATGGGAGTCAGTAGTAGTTTATTTCCTCTGGCTAATTTTTTTTTCAGCTAGAGGGGAAAAAAAAAAGCAACATATCCTATCTTCAGACAGATTCCACCTTAAACCCACTGAAATCAATGAGAGGCAGAAAAAACGCGACGCAATTTTTTTTTTTTTTACGTGGTTTTTGATGCTTTGTGTGTTTTTTTAGTGAGAAGTTTCCAGGTCCATACAGTGTGCTAGAACAAAAAAACTCGGCGATAAATGCGACAGAAAACGTGATAAAAACAGCATAAAAAAAATATATGTTTCCTAATTCCTGAAGCAGATTTTTTAAGCTTACAAAAAAAACTCTCTGTGTGAACATACTCCAAGTAGACATTTTGTTCAAGGAAAAGGCTGGCTATAGTGCTTTATCAATAAGACTATATACAAAGTCTTGAAAATTGTCCACCCTATTTCCAGAAATATTCAAGTGCATATTTGTAATAAAGGTAGCACCCGTCACCTCATATCTGAAGTTACAGTCATCTCCTGATGACAAAGCTGATCCCATAGTTTCCTATATGAACAGTTTAGTGTCCAGAGTTTTTTGTCATAACATACCATATGCTCGATTGAAAAATTATGCATTTGTCATTTTTCTAGCTGGCTATGGATGACGGTGGAAACTCATTTCTATTTTATAGAGAAATGCTCTTTAAAACGCCACTGAGACAAAAACAGGAATCCAATGGGCATTTTAAGCGCCCTTTCTTTCCTTTGGGCAATCCATGTTTGTTAGAAGGGACCATATGATACTAAACTGATCATAGCAATCAGCTGTAATTTATGAAGAAACATGGCCGCGAGGGCTATGAAACTATGAAATATGTATTTGTATTATTGATTTAATTAAAAAACAGAAGTTTGCAATTAAGACCCCAAAAACTGCAAAGATGTTACTACGTTTGCGGTCATCAGTGGTAAACTGCAACTCTCTATGCTTGCCTGGCTGTAAATGTATATTGCTTTGCAGGACCTGGGGCACTCAGAGCCCTTTCTGTTGGCACGCACGCTGTTGCCCCATCCAGACTCCCTGATTGCTCACTAACGGGGAATCCGGTACAGCATATAATACTGCGTGGGGGGCCCCACCGTGGAGCATATAATACTGCGTGGGGGGCCCCACCGTGGAGCATATAATACTGCGTGGGGGGCCCCACCGTGGAGCATATAATACTGCGTGGGGGGCCCCACCGTGGAGCATATAATACTGCGTGGGGGGGCCCCACCGTGGAGCATATAATACTGCGTGGGGGGCCCCCACCGTGGAGCATATAATACTGCGTGGGGGGCCCCCACCGTGGAGCATATAATACTGCGTGGGGGGCCCCACCGTGGAGCATATAATACTGCGTGGGGGGCCCCACCGTGGAGCATATAATACTGCGTGGGGGGGCCCCACCGTGGAGCATATAATACTGCGTGGGGGGGCCCCACCGTGGAGCATATAATACTGCGTGGGGGGCCCCACCGTGGAGCATATAATACTGCGTGGGGGGCCCCACCGTGGAGCATATAATACTGCGTGGGGGGCCCCACCGTGGAGCATATAATACTGCGTGGGGGGCCCCACCGTGGAGCATATAATACTGCGTGGGGGGCCCCACCGTGGAGCATATAATACTGCGTGGGGGGGCCCCCACCGTGGAGCATATAATACTGCGTGGGGGGCCCCACCGTGGAGCATATAATACTGCGTGGGGGGGCCCCACCGTGGAGCATATAATACTGCGTGGGGGGCCCCACCGTGGAGCATATAATACTGCGTGGGGGGCCCCACCGTGGAGCATATAATACTGCGTGGGGGGCCCCACCGTGGAGCATATAATACTGCGTGGGGGGCCCCCACCGTGGAGCATATAATACTGCGTGGGGGGCCCCCACCGTGGAGCATATAATACTGCGTGGGGGGCCCCACCGTGGAGCATATAATACTGCGTGGGGGGCCCCACCGTGGAGCATATAATACTGCGTGGGGGGCCCCACCATGGAGCATATAATACTGCGTGGGGGGCCCCCACCGTGGAGCATATAATACTGCGTGGGGGGCCCCACCGTGGAGCATATAATACTGCGTGGGGGGCCCCACCGTGGAGCATATAATACTGCGTGGGGGGCCCCACCGTGGAGCATATAATACTGCGTGGGGGGCCCCACCGTGGAGCATATAATACTGCGTGGGGGGCCCCACCGTGGAGCATATAATACTGCGTGGGGGGCCCCACCGTGGAGCATATAATACTGCGTGGGGGGCCCCACCGTGGAGCATATAATACTGCGTGGGGGGCCCCACCGTGGAGCACACTGTACCGCGTTGGGGCCCTTCACTATTTATGTCACACAGTATCTGTTTTATAGCAGACATGTGATGTGATATTACAGGCTGTAATAACATTGCATGGTCACTATGAAACATATCCTGTGCGATGTAAATAGTGAACATTAATTGTTCAAAATTACCAAATGATCCAACCTAGATACATTAGGTTGATGCTTGTTAAACCTCACCAGTGCAAGATTTGGAAATCATATGGCCTCTACTCAGATGGGCATGAGAAGTAGGGAGACAACTGTCAATACTATTTATACTACAACTGTTAATACAGTCATGGTGTGGGGGGAAATTGGGCAGCAAAAAAAAAAAAAAAAAAATTGTACCAAGTGGCCACTAGAACACAGATTTAGCTAGGTAGTCAGAACAAACAAGGAATGAATAGTTTTTATAGACTGGATCTGCAGTAAAAGAAAAAGGACTACAAACAGTGCCTTTAGTTTACATGGTATCAAATAAAAGTATAGGAGGAAAAAAAATAAAATAAATAATCAATGGACTTACCTGATAAATAAAACCACTCATTCTTGGACTGGCAGAAAGCATTAATAATACATTGGGGAAGAGCAGGAGATATCTCTCATTTTTTTCCTTTAGGAAAAAAAAGTAGGTTAGCAGTTGGTATACAGAACATGTACATTACATGATACTAAGTGTAAGCAGTAAGACACAAAACAGGCTGCAGTGTCAATGGGTCATGAATAGTATTGAGCGAACCTGAACTCCACTTTTCAGGTCCGTGCCGAACTTTGTGTGTTCGGGTACCCGACCTTGACCGTCAGCGCTGAAGTTTGGGTCCGGGTTCGGCTCATCCCTAAAGCTGGTTGATTGGCTGCTCAGCAGTCAGTCAACCAGCTTTAACCCCATGGAATTACCGTGGGACCCAGCTGTATCTGGCAGCCCAGGCTCCCGCTGCAACAGCGGGGACGGTGATAACACCGATCCCCGCTGTTTACCCCTTAAGATGCTGCGGTCAACAGTGACCGCAGCATCTTAGGTGTTTGTCAGGAAACTGAATGCCGCGGGCGGCATCGGGTGTTAGCCTATAACTGATAGCTAACACCCTGCTCCTTATCGCTGGTTCAGGTCCCATAGTAAAAAAAAAAAAAAAAAAAAAAAGTTTTACAGGCATTTTTTTGGTCACAAAGTTTGGGTCCCCCCCCAAAAAAAAAAAAAAAAAAAAAAATTTATTCTGGTCCCCATTGATTTCAATGGGGTTCGGGTCAAGTTCGGGTACCCGAACCGAACTTTTGGGCAAAGTTCAGCAGAATGTGTCAAACCCGAACTTCAACAGGTTCGCGCAACACTAGTCATGAACAAACATATCCAATACACGCAGAGTGTACAGACTACAATCCAGGTTAGACTATGACCTAGTATTGGAGTCTGGACTTGCTGTGCCCTAACAGTAAGACTTTTAGGAGGAAGTATAGTCCACAAGGCTATATGAGTATATATACAGTACAGACCAAAAGTTTGGACATCATTCTCATTCCAAGAGTTTTCTGTATTTTCATGACTATAAAAATTGTAGATTCACCCTGAAGGCATCAAAACTATGAATTAACACATGTGGAATTATATACTTAACAAAAAAGTGAGAAAAAAACTGAAAATGTCTTATATTCTAAGTTCTTCAAAGTAGCCACCTTTTGCTTTGATTACTGCTTTGCACACTCTTGGCATTCTCTTGATGAGCTTCAAGAGGTAGTCACCAGAAATGGTATTCCAACAGTCTTGAAGGAGTTCCCAGAGATGCTAAGCACTTGTTGGCCCTTTTGCCTTCACTCTGCGGTCCAGCTCACCCCAAACCATCTCGATTGGGTTCAGGTCTGGTGACTGTGGAGGCCAGGTCATCTGGCGTAGCACCCCATCACTCTCCTTCTTGGTCAAATAGCCCTTACACAGTCTGGAGGTGTGTTTGGGGTCATCGTCCTGTTGAAAAATAAATGATGGTCCAACTAAACGCAAACCGGATGGAATAGCATGCCGCTGCAAGATGCTGTGGTAACCATGCTGGTTCAGTATTCCTTCAATTTTGAATAAATCCCCAACAGTGTCACCAGCAAAGCACCCCCACACCATCACACCTCCTCCATGCTTCACGGTGGGAACCAGGCATGTAGAGTCCATTCGTTCACCGTTTCTGTGTCGCACAAAGACACAGTGGTTGGAACCAAAGATCTCAAATTTGGACTCATCAGACCAAAGCACAGATTTCCACAGGTCTAATGTCCATTCCTTGTGTTCTTTAGCCCAAACAAGTCTCTTCTGCTTGTTGCCTGTCCTTAGCAGTGGTTTCCTAGCAGCTATTTTACCATGAAGGCCTGCTGCACACAGTCTCCTCTTAACAGTTGTTGTAGAGATGTGTCTGCTGCAAGAACTCTGTGTGGCATTGACCTGGTCTCTAATCTGAGCTGCTGTTAACCTGCGATTTCTGAGGCTGGTGACTCGGATGAACTTATCCTCCACAGCAGAGGTGACTCTTGGTCTTCCTTTCCTGGGGCGGTCCTCATGTGAGCCAGTTTATTTGTAGCGCTTGATGGTTTTGGCCACTGCACTTGGGGACACTTTCAAAGTTTTCCCAATTTATCGGACTGACTGACCTTCATTTCTTAAAGTAATGATAGCCACTCGTTTTTCTTTACTTAGCTGCTTTTTTCTTGCCATAATACAAATTCTAACACTCCATTCAGTAGGACTATCAGCTGTGTATTCACCTGACTTCTGAACAACACAACTGATGGTCCCAACCCCATTTATAAGGCAAAAAATCCCACTTATAAAACCTGACAGGGAACACCTGTGAAGTGATAACCATTTCAGGTGACTACCTCTTGAAGCTCATCAAGAGAATGCCAAGAGTGTGCAAAGCAGTAAAAGCAAAAGGTGGCTACTTTGAAGAACCTAGAATATAAGACATATTTTCAGTTGTTTCACACTTTTTTGTTAAGTATATAATTCCACATGTGTTAATTCAGAGTTTTGATGCCTTCAGTGTGAATCTACAATCTTTATAGTCATGAAAATACAGAAAACTCTTGGAATGAGAAGGTGTGTCCAAACTTTTGGTCTGTACTATATATATATATATATATATATATATATATATAAAAATAAAAATATATCTGCAAGTCCCATTCAGAATGAATAGGACAGATACAGTGCTGGCCAAAAGTATTGGCACCCCTGCAATTGTCAGATAATACTCAGTTTCTTCCAGAAAATGATTGCAATCACAAATGCTTTGGTAATAATATCTTCATTTATTTTGCTTGCAATGAAAAAACACAAAAGAGAATGAAAAAAAAAAAAAAAAAAGTCAAATCATTGATCATTTTACACAAAACTCCAAAAATGGGCCGGACAAAAGTATTGGCACCCTCAGCCTAATACTTGGCAGCACAACCTTTAGACAAAATAACTGCGAACAACCGCTTCCGGTAACCATCAATGAGTTTCTTACAATGCTCTGCTGGAATTTTAGACCATTCTTCTTGGCAAATTTCTCCAGGTCCCTGAGATTTGAAGGGTGCCTTCTCCAAACTGCCATTTTGAGATCTCTCCACAGGTGTTCTATGGGATTCAGGTCTGGACTCATTGCTGGCCACTTTAGAAGTCTCCAGTGCTTTCTCTCAAACCATTTTCTAGTGCTTTTTTAAGTGTGTTTTGGGTCATTGTCCTGCTGGAAGACCCATGACCTCTGAGGGAGACCCAGCTTTCTCACACTGGGCCCTACATTATGCTGCAAAATTTGTTGGTAGTCTTCAGACTTCATAATGCCATGCACACGGTCAAGCAGTCCAGTGCCAGAGGCAGCAAAGCAACCCCAAAACATCAAGGAACCTCCGCCATGTTTGACTGTAGGGACCGTGTTCTTTTCTTTGAAGGCCTCTTTTTTTTTTCCTGTAAACTCTATGTTGATGCCTTTTCCCAAAAAGCTCTACTTTTGTCTCATCTGACCAGAGAACATTCTTCCAAAAAGTTTTTGGCTTTCTCAGGTAAGTTTTGGCAAACTCCAGCCTAGCTTTTTTATGTCTCTGGGTCAGAAGTGGGGTCTTCCTGGGTATCCTACCATAGAGTCCCTTTTCATTCAGACGCCGACGGATAGTACGGGTTGACACTGTTGTACCCTCGGACTGCAGGGCAGCTAGAACTTGTTTGGATGTTAGTCGAGGTTCTTTAGCCACCATCCGCACAATCTTTCGTCGAAATCTCTCGTCAATTTTTCTTTTCCGTCCACATCTAGGGAGGTTAGCCACAGTGCCATGGGCTTTAAACTTCTTGATGACACTGCGCACGGTAGACACAGGAACATTCAGGTCTTTGGAGATGGACTTGTAGCCTTGAGATTGCTTATGCTTCCTCACAATTTTGCTTCTCAAATCCTCAGACAGTTCTTTGGTCTTCTTTCTTTTCTCCATGCTCAATGTGGTACACACAAGGACACAGGACAGAGGTTGAGTCAACTTTAATCCATTTCAACTGGCTGCAAGTGTGATTTAGTTATTGCCACCACCTGTTATGTGCCACAGGTAAGTAACAGGTGCTGTTAATTACACAAATTAGAGAAGCATCACCTGATTTTTCAAAGGGTGCCAATACTTTTGTCCACCCCCTTTTTATGTTTGGTGTGGAATTATATCCAATTTAGCTTTTTGACAATTCTTTTTGTGGTTTTCCATTGAAGACAAATTAAATGAAGATATTATTACCAAAGCATTTGTGATTGCAATCATTTTCTGGAAGAAACTGAGTATTATCTGACAGATTTGCAGGGGTGCCAATACTTTTGGCCAGCACTGTATATATTTCTCATACCACATGTGAATTCACCCTAATATAAAGTGCAATAAACCTGCTAAACAGTATATACATTAGCAGCAATACATAACTGGCACTGGCATAACAAAGCATGTAAACAAGGAGATGTCACCCTCTATTAAAGTAAAAGAACTACGATACATTAGGTATAAGGAAACTTGCTTCATTGGTCTTAACAGACAATAATATACATTTTGAGCATTCAAACCAACAGAAAAGATTATATTCAGAGCAACACAAAAATAATTACAAAAGTGGAAACAATGTTAGACATGTAAAGCAATTCTAATAACTTAAGATGTATTGTAAGGTAGGTCTCTATCAACCAGCATTTGGATAGTGAGAAATAGCACAATGCTTGTTGGTTGGTAGTAAAATGACCCAAGTATCACTAGATTTATTTAAAGGAGTTTCTCCACAACAAACATGTGTCACCTATAAACAGAACAGTGTTTGATAACCGTTGCACTCAAGGCTGGGACCCTAATCGATCATGAAAACAGGGGTCCCCGATTCCAATGTGTAAACTGCTCCATTCACCTCTACAGAAATTAATGAGATGGCCAAGTGCAGCAATCTATCCACCCCATAGAAGAAGATAGAGCGGAAGTCACAAGAATAATGAAAGTTCCAGAGTTGGAATGCCAACACTTATTCACTGTCCTGTTATTAGGGGTGAACCATTATCTGTGGGAAAACACCCACAAGAGGGTGAACACTTCTGTTACTTTCACTGTTATGATAACATGAACAATGAGGGGGAATTTATTAAGACTGTCAGGGACTAGCATAGATTTTATGCATAACTCACACCAGTTTTTTGGAGTCAGTTCTAGTAAATTTGTCAAGGACGAGGTGCCCCACTTTTTTCTTTTTTTTTTTTTTGCAAAAAGTGGTAAGCAGGGTATAGAACTAGCAATGTGGCCCCTTAGCACAGGCTGTGTGCTAAGGATAAGCCACATTTTCAGCGATGTGCGGAAAAAAAAACTAGCTTAGATGGGTTAGTAAACTCCCCCCATTAAATCTCAAGCAAGTTCCACATTCAAACCTAAGAACAACTGTGGCATTCAAGCCCATAACTAAGCCAAGTGGTAGAAAAAGCTTTTACCTCACTTCCTGCACACTGTATCATTACTTGGGACATATATATAACTGAACCCAGAGTCTTAATATCATCGCCTTCCCAGCCACGTATAGCCTCATTTAGAATCTGCAGTTCCAATTCCTTTCTTTTTCTCACTTCTTGACATTGTGCCTGTAAAAAAATACGTATCTGTATAAAAATACAATGCTGCCAATTCAGGTAATTAAGGAATGGGAAGTTTGTCCAGAATATGAACCATATTACACTCATTGGGGGGGGGGAAAGTGCTGCAGGACCCCATACGGATCTATATGCAGCCAAGTCCAACCATATTTCATCTTTTATCAAGGCTAGAGGTGGCCCAACAGTGTACCAGAGCCTCCTTTCAACTGTACAGGTTTCCCCAATAAAACTATCCTTTTGATATAATATTGTAATCACTTCCATATATCAATTACATTCACACATATAAAGTTCTGATTCCAACAACTCCTGTTTTGTTTTGTTTTTTAAGAAGCGAGTGTATATGTCTACATTATGGCTGTCTGAATATGGCCTAATAAATGTTGCTAGTTTTTACCTAATGTAACCTATTTCACACATACTACTAACCTGGCAACAGTTGAATCTGTTCCTAAAAGAATATGCAGGATAAGCCAAGATTAGCAGTTAGAGGGGGTGATACACAAAAAGACCTATTTTTATTTTTTCCTAGTTACATATTTATCTCTGTTGAAATACGTTCACCCATAGACATAATATAATTACCGAGAGGTTCTTGAAAGCAGTCATGGACTTCTGGATATCCGGCCTATCTGGATGATAATCCTGTAAAAAAAAAAAATTAGATGAAATAAAATGGATAAAATAATGTCACACACTGACCAGCAAACAGCAACAGAAATCTGAAAGTGTGAACGTAGCTTATGAGGTTTCACACCTTTTATTACAGCTGTTCAGTCAAGAAATAAAAATATGCAGCAAGTGCATTTGGAGAATTGAGAAAAGCAGCACAGTAAAATTAAAAGTATACTGCTGCCAGTCACACAAGCCTTTCAACAGTGAGAAAAAACTTAAGGCACTAAAGCACTTGCAGGTCCTTATGAACCAATGGTTAAAGGGAAATGGTATCCAATTGCCTCAGTTCGCCTTGACCTGCTTATTGCCTAAAATATCCATAAAAGTACATCTGTGCCCAGTGAAAATTACTAATGAGCCAGACAGGGGTACAATAACGCTCAGAGCAGAGTCTGGGGCACCGCACAGACGGGATGGCTCTGGTAATGGCTGCTCAAAGAGGTTAAAACTTGACTGATTGTAATACTGCATGTATGACCGAAGAAAACAAGGTACAGTAGGGTACATTTATTATTATGAGACTATGCTACATTTGTGGTGTAAAAAGTCATAAACCTGCTGTTTGTGACTTTTTAAAAGCCACTTGCATCAATATTTGTACCAAATTAGTACCAAATTTACGCCACCCTCAACGCTTTCCTAAAAGTGGCAAGGGGTGTGGTGGGCCCATCAACTCTGTCAAATTTATGGTGATTGAGGCTAGTTTATGGCATAAATTATTCCCGAAATGTACACCAGCAACTTGCTTCTGATGTCATATGAAAGAGGAGATTCTCACAGGTTGCAGTTCTATCTGTATTATTTTCAAAGATACCATCAGTTGAAAACACAGTTATAACAGGGATATTTGTATGGAGCTGCTCCCAATGCTGACTGTTTTTAACTGCAACCTTGGAATGAAGGTGAGAATTTCCTCTTTAATACAAACACCAGAAGCACATTTCTATGTTTTATAATGCCCGAGATGTAACGGTTTGAAGTGACCCTCCCCCATCCTTATTTATCTATGCATTACTCAGTGAGAAGCAGGATACAGCTCTTAAAAGACACGAGGGAAAGGGGAAAAAAAAAAAAATGCAGGATTTAACGAAAAGGAGCCAAAATGATATTTTACAAAATGTATTAATGACACAAATATAGCAAGAAAAATCACAAAGTTGTTTGACAGTTTAGTTACTTAAAACTGTTATACCTAGCCTTGCCCAGAACGTCATGACTTTTGCCTTGTATCAATATGTACATATCACCTGTGCATTTGTTCTTTATTTTCTCTTTCCATACTGCCTTTAGCCCCCTGCATGAGGTTCACTGTCAACTCAACCTGTACAGTTTCGCTGTTATTTTTATTTCTGTAATAAAACCTTAGTCGAAATTAAAACTGCTCTACATCTCACCATTCTGGTGTCATCAGCAATTCTGAGGTATCAAAACTGCTGATATACTCCCTATAAATCTCTTATTACATAGAAAAGCATAATTTTCATTTTTAGAGAAACCTAAATCTGACACGATTTAGCATGTAGGCCAAAGCACTGACTCCAACTCCTGCTCAGATTCAGGTTCCCTCAATGGCTTACAGCCATGTTCTGACAGAAGCTAGTGATTGAATACCCATGAAAGTAACATACGCTACAAACTGTGCATCCTAAGACTTATACAAAACCAATAATCGTATATTACTATTAAAAAATAATCTTTTTTAAACCAAAGTTGGTAACTTTTGTCTGACTCAGGCTCCCAATGTATAATTGCATTATGTATGATGGTTTTGTGAAAGAAAAACCTACATAATCAAAGAACTATATAAAATAAGGGTTCAAGTAACAGGATAAATATTTCCCACTGTCACCTTCCTTGTGATAAATGCCAGAAACACAATCTGCACATCAGTCTGGTCAAACATATTAGAAACCTGTTGGACACATCAGCTATCCTTCCAGACTGTGCCAACCATAAGAATGCTAAGCCAAGCCAGCATATGTTCTGAATAGGAATAGAGGAATAAACCACTGCCAGACAACTCCCCTGAGAACAAAAGGATCAAGTGTGTATAACTCCCAAATTTTTTTCCCCGCTATTGTGTTTGGTGACGTTTGGTGACCATTTTTGCAATATACTTTAACTACTTTCTAACTTCCTTGTAAGAGAAAACAAGCTGTAAAGTTCCCATTAGCAATGCTATAAGCACTGCCAGTGAGACTCTGACCGTACACCTGCACACATTGCAGCAAGGGGATGGTCACTTCAAATGGCTGACACAAAAGCACCTCCCAATACCCACTAGATGGTCACCCAGCATTAATCTAATGTGTACAGTCAGCACACCAGCTGGATGCTAAAACTTTCAATACAAGCGCTGGCATTTGTCTGTAAAAGGTTGTGTTTCCAAGAAAAGAAAGGATTAATATTCTAGACCTAAGAAGGGGGCTTTCTTCCCATTTCCTTGCAAATAATATTTTCATTATCTGTGAATATCCTAGTAACTGCACAGTATATGAGGTAAATGCCAATATTCCAATAAGCCATTTTTCTAACTATCACTGTTAAAGAATATCCCATATGCTGGTAAATACACACTCACTGAGCTTCAACAAAATCCTGTGACACCTCATGCTTCCAACCCTACGTGCACTGGCTCAGTGTCACAGGGACTTGTGCCCATACCAACAGCTCATTGAAATAATGTAAGAAAGGTGGGGGCAATTCCAAGACTTAAAAGACACTAACAACTACAACTACAATTCTGCAAGCTGTGCTAAAGTTATTAATATTTATGTCACAGCAGAATAAACTACGCAAACCCCCACCATAATCTGCAGGCAGCATGATATAGAACAAGAGGAGCCAAGTAGATTGATAGATCTGGTTTTGTGAGGAAATATTCAGCATAACCTGTCATTTATTCTTGTGTATCTTTGCTCAGAAGAAGTCATCTAGTCAGTCCTAAATGGTATATATGACTGCCAAGAGATAGCGGTCAACCATTGATAAGATCACCCCATGACTGTTCTAACAGAAAATGCAAAGATATAAAATGAATATTGAACCTTTCCCCACATAACTATATCTCAATCTGCTCAGCTCCTCCTAGAACAAACCCTCATCTCAATGCAGATCTAGCGTTTTAGCTGCACTGCCTATCTACCAGAAACCTGACCATAGACATTTGGATTATCAAACAATGTGTAAGAAAGCGTCTCATTCACAGAGTTCATAAAGGATAAATACAATAAAACCCATCTTTTTCTATCTACCCGAGTTAAAGCCTAGTATATTTATCAAACCTTAGTTTTTTTATAACGTGTGAGAGATGTAGGTCTAGTAGGAGAGATGTACCCAGCTAAATATTCCAGGATTCTGACAATCTGCACACATTGGAGGAAAACTCATCACTCCTCTACGCCAAAGGGAATAAATTGAGGCACACCTTTGGCCATTTCTGGCGCTAAACATGCACCACAAGCTACATTATGTGAATGTGGGCTGAGGAGGGCAGATTTATTCTAACTCATGTCAATTTTCTGCCATGAGTTAGATTGGAAATCTATACCAATTCCTACCTAGTGTAGATTTGCAATCTAGTGCAGTGACGTCCGACAGATTTATGAAGAGACAGCAGCCTCTTTGTAAATGTCCTGTTCCCTACTTCATGTTTCTACACCTATGGTTTTCTACTCTGGAAGAAGAAATTTTTTTTTTTATTGGGTGATGTAAGAGTTGCAGTGTTTGGAAGTAATAAGACTTTCCATACCTCCATGTGTCGTTCCAGCTCTTTAAGTAGTGTTGGATACTTGTCCAGACGCATGAATGGCTTACTGAGGCCTGTCGTTAGCACAAGAATACCAGGGCTATTGGCACCTTTCATCTCCATAAACTCTCCAAGCTCTTCACTGAAACAAGAATACAAAAAACAAAATGTTATTTTTCACTTACTTTCAAACATGCAGTTTAGTAGCTGTCAACATTACAGACATTCAACTTGCCCGCTTTCTAAAAAAGGTCAGCTACCCCAACATTAAAAGTTATACCTCTTCACTTGCAGGAGGAGAGCATCTACAGCATTCTTTGTCTACACTGGTACATATGAGTAGATATTCAAGAGGACCTTTCACGTCCTCACGCTGGGCGGTAAGGAACGCTCCCTCTGACACTACAGGGCTATGGACGAGTACTGTCGGGGGGCATTCCTCACAGCCCAGCTAGACTGTCAGGAACGCCCTTCTGACAGTGGGCAGAGATCGGTGCCTAAACTAATGGTACCGATAGCTCCAGCCCCGGGGCACATAACGGGAAAGCCAACAGTGCACTGAATTCAGCGCACTGTTGGCTCTCTAGTGGTATATAAAACTGCATGTGCATGAGGACGTGAAAGGTCTTCTTTAACTACACTATGCTTTCATATGCAAGCAGTCGCATATTACATCACATAAGCATAGGCTCCATTACAGCGGTTAACATGCCCCCTCTACTCCCACATTGCAAGCAACAAGTCAATGGAGGGGATACAGATGGAAACACAATTTATTACATAAGTAATGAGGTATATTCAGAAAGTGTCCATCCACATTGAATTCTTATATTCACACGTTTTTATTTATGGAAGGTTGTTTATAACTGGAGGTACATATTAAATATAAGAAACTTTGTAATATATCTAAAGGAAATCCATAGCTGTATCCTATTTACACACAGAACTCTATGGAGAAGGTGGGGAGGTGAGAAGAATGTTAATTGATTTATTGCCTCATCTCTAGCATAGTAGTAGATCGAGTGTAACAGTTATCTTTCGGTGTTTTCCAGTAGCCTCCTTCTATACCTCCCTAATATGTAAAACGTAACTCAATTTGATAAATGTTATTGTTAAATAATGTATATTACTTCAGCTTAGTTTCTTATCGCCTGTACTATTCATTTCTGAAAAGTTTTTTCTATAACGGAAGTTACACTTTAACATCTACTACATTCATCAGTCCATAGGAACACCAAGGCATGGGAATATGATAGCAACATGTTTAGCCCAAAGTTTATCTGCACCTCACCCAATTAAAAATGAGTCTATTGGTGGCACTTTATAACATGAACCAGTCACTCGAAAAATGTCTGTTGTCTAACAGTCTGTATATATAGGAATGACCACCCTCCAATGTCGAGATCTGATCTAAGTTATAATGCAAGCACACCGTTATTATACCCTCTTCCGATTCAGACCTGCAGAACTGTAATATGAAAGTTCATTCTAGTGTTTCAAAAGGAACTTAAATGGGATTTTCATGGGTTGTCAAACATGTAAGGTTTGTGTTAAGGACTGCAAACCACCAAACCTTCCCAAATGCTACTTGGAGTCTCATCATAAGCCTGGAAGATCACCTGTCACCAATACCCATCTTTACCGATCATGGATCTATAACTTTTCACCCAAAGAATGTATGTCTTATTACATTGCTTTGGCCTCTTAAACCAACAAAGAATGCAAACTGAAGACCAACTCCTCCCATTTTAACCACCTTCTTGCTCAATTGGAAAAGGTGTTCTCAATAAATCTAATAAAAACACACTTACATCACAAAACCCTAAAAGCGAATTTTACAGAAGACACTTTGTTATTACCACCTGTATATTGACCAAAGTTACAGGACTAAAGTAGTACACCAAGTTAAAATGCTGTATAGCCAGTGCTTTTATTCTAATGTTCTAGATACACTGAAATCTGTCACCAGGATCCATGTACACACATAAAGGTATTTTGGAGTCTACTGGACTATAAAGAAACGAAGAAAAGAATCCATCCATGAATAGCTGAATGCAGTAATTCTAGATTTCCTGGCATTTCACTTTACCACAGTGCCTCTGTTATCTGTGAAAAGGGGAAGCAAAATTATAACAATTCTCTGATCCCAGCTGCACTAAATAGGACAAAACATTCTTTCATGAGGTTTGTTTGAATGCTTGTAAGCCCTGTACAGCCCATCTCCTCTATGCTCGGCTTACATGCATTGCAAGTTACAGATATACAACAGAAACACAAACATACAGTGAACAGTAACCCACCTACAAGGCAGCAAGAAGGGAATAAGCATCAAAGAGCAAATTCCATCTCTATGCCACAGCAAAGGCACCAGAAAAAGTTAAGCCTTAAGAATATATTTATCCTAACAATGGACCTAGTTGAGAAAAGTGAACCCAGACTCACTCTATCACATTTTTGTTAGTCTATCCCGGTTTAAACACTAAATGAAAATATATTTATAGTGTTCTATCAAATTCTTAAAACCCAATCTAAAGTATCCCCTGATCGGAAACCTGCCAAAAAACCCCCACAATGATTAAAATAATCTGAATTTCTACTTTTATCCAGTTTCCCAATGTGACTATGCACAAACTAACAACCTCTTATTGAATACATATAAAATCTAAATTGGATACATGGTGCTTGGGAGTCCACAACATTTTAGAGAGATTAATATACTCATTTATGAAGGAGGGACCCAAGCAGAAGGTGAAAAGAGAGAGAACATCTTCTTTACCAGGTGCTGATGCAGGATCTTCACACAAACAAGTGAGTGTCTCGGCCTAAAAGACAAGTTTCTTGAAAAATTCCTATGTGACTTACACTTCAGTCGATGACTTCTGCTTGTAGTAAATGGAACAGGAACTTTCCGCACTGACAGGCCTTAAGATGGCACACAGGCACCGCATTGTACTGAGAGCACAAGCGCTGTGGTACAACAGACTAGTAGCTTTATGTCTTATGTCCTGATAGAAGGCTGGGGCTCCTTTCTCTGTTTGCTCTGATGGGAGGATGACATCACCTCTCCTGCATACAGCCAAGCTAGGGGAAGGCAGTGTGCAAGAGACACAAAGAATTCTCTGCCTGGGTTATCCATGCTCCAGTTACTCTGCAGATATACTGAGCTTTCACCTATCACACTTACTTTGGACAAACACAGCTTGCACTTAAGCTATCATCTGCTTCACTACTTGGCTCAATAGAGAGAACGTATTTTAGAAAGAGCACAAAACCTGCCTCTGACTCCTGGTCATCGCTCAACAAAGTGAAAGATTCCGACATTGCAGGTTTTGCTTTATAACTGATGAAGCAGAAACCTCATGCAGGGATGTATTTAACCCCTGAGACCATTCTACCAAGTTTATTCGCCAGTGCGCTTGTCTTAAACAACAAGGTGCTGTACCCATGGGTGACTAATTCATAAACACGCGTCAACACCTTATTATATAGGTTTGATAAGATAGTGGCACAGATTTTTTTTTTTTTTTTTAAACAAATTAAGGATTATAAATATTCATATTTTAATCCGTTCAACATATGACAATGAGTGCGGATTGCTGATATGGATACACAATGAGCAAGTTTAGGGTATATTCACACCGCATTTGGGTGAATATACTCAGCGTATGCACTAACAAAGCCCCTGGCACATACACTGAACACAGCCATAGGTCCCCATTTTGGCCTCCTTTGGGCGATAAGCATAAGCGCTACTTATACAGTGGGTTACTGCAAACTACAGAGTTTACATTTTTGCCTATTATTGTAACAAATGGCTGACCTATGCACCTATTGCACTATAAGACTGCATGTTCTGCGGAATACTCCCAATATATACCTTAAACGTGATGTGAACATTGCCTACCCTAACAATGTATTAATTACAATTAAAATACACCATACATACTCACACCTTCAAATTAGAATTTTTTGGACATGCTGCTTTCCTGTGCACTACTGAATTACAGTATCACCCATCAAATCCCTCCTGGCAGTTCTCAGCAACATCCTCCCTACCAAGTTCGCCTCCTCCGTGTTCCTCTTTTGCTGCTGAAGATATCACTTCTAAAGCAATGTAACAGACGAGTCCACACAATGATTAGCTGTGCTTAGAAAATTCACATTGTCAGTATACACTATCTGCACATGCAGAATACAGAATTTCCAGTATATATTTATGAGACACTGCTGCTTGTAAGCACTAACACTAATGGACCCTATCAGAACGGATATCAAATGCTAGTGTGAACGAACCCCTAGTATAATTGACTGACAAACCTACAATAGGACGTTATTAAAGATGGCTTCCAGTTCTAGGCTAAAGTCAGAGGACACAGGCTTGTACTTGGAACAGATTGCTTTCATGTAAAGGCTGGAAAAAAAAAATGAAGTCTGGACCTAGATCAGTGAAGAAGAGTTTGTGTGTTGAAAATCGGCTTTATACTTCACAGTAGGATCTCACACAAAGAATCATTATAAAGTATATTAATTATTATTATTATTATTATTAGAGAAATGTCTACAGGGGAAGATCTTGTTATACAAGGAAAGCCACAAAAATAATAGTTATAACAAAAATAAAATGTACGTCAAAAATACTATGAAAGGAAAAGAACAGATGTTACATACTTATTAAGTGAAGGCAAGTGTCATATGATACAGAGAGATACATATGGTATGGTCAGGGTGTACACACTTTTTATGGGTCAACTTTTTAAAGTAGATGTGTGTATACATAACAGCTACAGGTATGCCCATACAATGACAGCAAAACCAGTGGATATACAGTAGTTCTATATGTAAGCATCTTGTTCAACTGATATAAGCATGTGTAAACCAGAGCAGCTGAAAGTATAAAGTGTTGTGTAGTATGAAGTGTAATACAAAAATAAGAATATCAAAAAAACAAAAAAGACACACATCCTATATACACTAAAATCCCTACAAACAACATAAAGCTTCAATGTGAGGGAAAGGTCTTTAAGATTTCATACCTGTGCCATGTTCTTAATGTCAGGACTGAGTATTCCCTAGTTTCATTTTAGTTCTTCTGTTGTACTTACTAATAATGTTAGGTCTGTTTAAAAAATTCAAGAAGTATGCTATCCATAACTGGCTTTGAGAGCACTAGTTAATTTGCAAGTAAA